>CM035837.1:270877313-272194182 GCA_020510985.1 Pholidichthys leucotaenia
TCTGTGTGGAGTTTGCATCTTCTCTCCGTGTCTGTGTGGGTTTTCTCCAGGTACTCAGGTTTCCTCCCACAGGCCAAAGACGTGTACATTAGATTAATTGGCATCAACTAGGGATTCTAAATTGTCCTCAGGTATGAATGTGAGAGTGAATGGTTTGTCTGTCTCTGTGTTGGCCCTGCGATGGACTGGCGATGTGTACAGGGTGTACCCTGCCTCTCACCCAAAGATGCTGGGATAGGCTCCAGCACCCCCCCCCCCATCCCCATGACCCAAAAAGGATTAAGCAGTAGAAGATGGATGGATGGATGGATGGATGGATGGATCTGGTCATTTTACTGCATCCAACCACCAGAGGGTGATGGAGAGGCTCAGTTTCACTTAGAGGGCTCTCATGTTGTTGTGACAGGTGAGGTCACACAGGAACGTGTCTATATTAGCAATGAATGATGTGCTACAGCTAGTGATGGCAGAAATGGAACGTTCGAGAGATTGAATCATTTGGAACAACTGATTCAGAAAAAGAACCAATCTTTTGGAACATTTGAAACATCTCCCCACAGCGACATCTGGTGGCCAAATGTTATAATACTACACTCAAACAGTCGAGTGTTTTCGTGTGTTTCTGGATGGAAGGATGTAATTGGGGTCAAGTTAGTGCCTGAAACCCTCATCTTCCACAACTGAAAAAGGTTGTGAGTCCTTCACAATAAGGTCAGCTAGTGCCTTGTCTAATTCTTTTTGCCTTCCTGTCAAGGAACCAAAAAAAGACTGATTCAGGAGGAATGCTGTCATGCAACTTGATGTATTGTATGGTAAATATTGTAAATATATGTAACTATATATAAAATATGTAAATATACTTAAAATATCTAACTATATGTAAATGTACAACAATATGGCTTCTTTTAGTGATCAAATGCATAATTATATTTATTGTAAATAATAATAAAGGTGTATAAATAATAAATGTATTAAATTAAAATTAATTAAATCCCCCTTATTGTAAATCAAAATAATGCTCACACCCAACCTACTTATTCATCCTTGGAAAAAATTTTGACGAAAGATAGTAAGAGAAAGGGTATTATTTCAGAGTTTTATAACTCATTGACACTATTCTCAAGTGAAAACTCACAGAAAAGACTGAATTATTGGAAAGAAGACCTGCAAATTGAAATTTCAGAGGAACAATGGGAATTGGCTTGTACAGAAGCTCAAACCAAATCAATAAATGTACGTCTTAAATTGATACATTTTAAATGGTTAATGCGGATGTATGTTACACCAGTGGAGTTAAATAGATATGACAAAAACATACCAGATACATGCACAAAATGTATGGAAAGTAAAGGAACCCTATTTCACTGTTTATGGGAATGTAGAAAAATCAGAATGTTTTGGGAAGAGGTGAGGGTAACAATTGAAAAAATAATTTCAAAACAATTCACATTGAACCCTAAACTGTTTTTGTTGGGTCTGTATCCAGAAAAGCATAACTTTAATAAGAATGAAAGATCATTCATAGACCTCAGTTTGCTTAATGCCAAAAAATGTATTGCACTATTGTGGAAAAAGACTCATAGACCAGATGTGACTCAGTGGTTAAGACAGATGTTAACAAACCTTCCATTAGAAAGAATAACATACATACTGAAATCAAAGGAAAATGTGTTTGAGAATATATGGAGACGTTTCATTGATTATGTAAAGAAATTAAACATAACTTCTGAAGAAGAAGGTGAATGATGTGTGTGGACCTTGCAAATTCCAAATTGGTGAATGTATAATATGTATTCTTATGTAATAGATTACCTAGACTAAACAGAGGAGCATTGTTGATGACTTGCCTTTGTTAGTGGTTGTTGGTGTTTTTAGAATATTTTTTTTGTAGTTAGTGTTTTTTTTTGTTTGTTTGTTTTATTTTTAAATTACTTTAGTGTTATTGTTTGATTGTTTGTGCCATGTTTGTAAAAAAAAAAAAGGTTCAATAAAAAATATTATGGGAAAAAAAAATCACCCTTATTGTCATTCAACCGTACAACCAATCATGTACAGTAGAACGAGATTGTGCTTTACCTATCTACAGTGTCAAATCACACACACCCCAGTGCAGAATCAGAGGGCCGCTGCCATGCAAGGCGCCGCCACAGATTTCCCTCCTCAGAATCAGAATCAGAATCAGAATCAGATTTATTGCCATTGTTCATGTAGTACACAAACTAGGAATTTGTCTCGGCGCAATACTGCAACATTAAAACATGATAAGATAAAGAGATAAACAAAAAAAAAACTAAAAAACTAAACATGCAATAAGTATAGAATAAGAATGAGTAATACCAGTCAAAGCAGTTATAATATATTAGCGAGTAGCAGATATTGTGGAGTACCACATAGTGCAGTCGATAATGCAACAGAAAAACAGTGATAATTATGAGTCTGGTTGAGCTGCTGTACATAGTGCACGAGAGTCAATAAGTCACTTAGTGTTCAGCAGTCTGATGGCAGAGGGGAAGAAGAAGAAGATTCCGTTCTTGCTGAGCACCAAGCTGGACGGCAGGAAGTTCCACTTTTATATGGTCTTTGGCATGACCCGGCCGGGATTTGAACCCCTGCCTCCCGGGTGTGGGGCAGATGGTCTACCAACTGAGCCACCACTCTGGTATACTTGTATGTGTATTAAAAGACCATTAATACATACCACAAACACTATGCCGGCCATGGCTTGATTCAGCACTCGGTTGTGTTGTGCTAGGAATTTATGCGCCAGGATGTTTTGTTCGTAGGTGTCTCCACATACAGTCATGTGCAAAAATTAGGATACCCCGTATAAGCCTGTGTGTGGTTTTTTTTTTTTTTTTTACATATTTGGATATACTGTATGGATATTCAATATCAGTGTTTAAAATAATGGGAGATTCATGTAATACAACTAAACAATTAAAAATAAATTAAAAACTTTTTTTAATTTTCTGTAAAATTTAGTGAGGATACCCCCCATCTTTTTAGGACACCCCCACATTCATTCCCACTTAAAATGGTTAAAATGTTAAAAAATGCAAATAAAAACAAAAACAAGGTTAGACAGAGATATGTGAATATTTCTTAATAAAGAACTGAATATTTAATGGGGTATCCTAATTTTTTTCACATGACTGTAGTTATATTATTAGAAAATGCAAGATGCTGCATACAATGCATATATTTAACTTTTTTTTCCCTCAAGAAGGTCGAAGTGATCCCAGACAGCTGACCTGGGATGCTTTCTACCCCCATCCATTTCCAAATAGTGTAAATCCAAAAGCCCGCTCAGTACAAGACACTCAGAGAGGCAAGACTTCGCAAACAAACTGCACTTTACAGGAGCTTTTAAATGTCTTAGGCATGTGGGGTGATGAATCAGCAGCCAGTCTGGCTGACATGAGAAATTATTATTTTACATATAAAGTATTTATAAAATACATATATTGTGCATAGAATAGGCATTTTCATATTGTGTAATGGTAGTGTTTTATTTATTATTCCATTTTAGAAAAGGGATAACAAAATCACCGCATAAAACAACAGTGATGTTTCAAAACAGTCGATGACATAATGGAACGTGACATGGAACAGTCATGTGACATCCTCTTTCTGATACAGACCTCGGAACAGTGGTTCAATTCAGAAGTTCCACCTAGGTTTCGATACATACTAAAACACTGTTTCGACTTTGCCATCACTAGCTACAACAAATCTTGTCTATTTGTTTAAAATAGTAAAACTATTCTATCCACCTTATTCCTAGCCCCCATGATGCCTTTCGTGAAATATGGTAGCAATTTCCAGTACTATCCATCCATCCATCTATCTTCTACCGCTTTTCCAGAGGTCCGGGTCGCGGAGGCAGCAGTTCAAGCAGAGAAGCCCAGACTTCCCTCTCCCCAGCCACCTGCTCCAGCTCTTCAGAGAGGATACCAAGGCGTTCCCAGACAAGCTGGGAGACATAGTCTCTCCACCGAGTCCTGGGTCTGCCCCGGGGTCTCCTGCCAGTGGGACGTGCCCGAAACACCTCAAGTGGGAGGCGTCCAGGAGGCATCCTAATCAGATGCCCATACCACCTCAACTGACTCCTTTCAATGTGGAAGAGCAGCAGTGCTACTCTGAGCCTCTCCTGGATGACTGAGCTCCTCACCCTATCTCTGAGGGGGAGTCCAGCAATCCTACGGAGAAAGTTCATTTCAGCCGCTTGTATCGGCAATCTCGTTCTTTCGGTCATTACCCAAAGCTCGTGACCATAGGTGAGAGTAGGAACGTACATTGACTGGTAAATTGACAGCTTTGCCTTAGAACTCAGCTCCCTCTTCACCACAACAGACCAGTACAATGTCCGCATCACTGCAGATGCTGCTCCAATCCGTCTGTCAATCTCTCGCTCCATTCTCCCCTCACTCATGAATAAGACCCAAGATACTTGAACTCCTCCATTTGTGGCAGGAGCCTGTCCCCAACCCGAAGAGGCCAATCCACCTTTTTCCGGCTGATGACCATGGACTCGGACTTGGAGGTGTTGATTCTCATCCCAGCCACTTCACACTCAGCAGCAAACCATCCCACCAAGAACTGTAGGTCATTGCTTGATGAAGCCAACAGGACAACATCATCTGCAAACAACAGAGATGAGATCCTGTGGTCACCAAGCATGACACCCTCCATTCCCTGGCTGCGCCTAGAAATCCTGTCCATAAAAATTATGAACAGGATTGGTGACAAAGGGCAGCCCTGGCGGAGTCTAACTCTTACTGGGAATGAGTCCGACTGAGTGTTGGCAATATGAACCAAACTCTCACAATGGTCGTACAGAGACCGAATAGCTCGTAACAACAAGCCCGATACCCCAAACTCCCGAAGCACCCCCCACAAAAAACCACGAGGGACGCAGTCGAATGCCTTCTCCAAGTCTACAAAACACATGTAAACTGGTTGGACAAACTCCCACGAACCCTTGAGAATTCTCGAGAGGGTAAAGAGCTGGTCCAATGTGCCACGGCCAGGATGAAAACCACATTACTCCTCCTGAATCCGAGGTTCAACCAACGGCCGGACTCTCCTCTCCAGTACCTTGGCATAGACCTTCCCAGGGAGGCTGAGGAGTGTGATCCCTCTAAAGTTGAAGTACACCCTCCGGTCCCCTTTTTTGAAAAGAGGAACCACCACCCCGGTTTGCCATGCCAAAGGCACTGCCCCCGACCTCCACGCAATGTTGCAGAGGCGTGTCAACCATGACAGCCCTACAACATCCAGGGCCTTGAGGTAGGGCGAATCTCGTCCAGCCCCGGGGCCCGGCAACCAAGGAGATTTTTAACCACCTTGGCGACCTCAGCCCCTGTGATAAGCGAGTCATACCCCTCGTCCACAAGCGCCGCTTCCTCTGTGGAAGGTGTATCAGTGGGATTGAGGAGATCCTCAAAGTATTCCTTCCACTGCCTGACGAGATCCCCAGTCGAAGTCAACAGTGCCCCATCCGCACCATACACAGTGTGGACAGGGAGCTGCTTCCCCCTCCTGAGCCGCCGGACAGTTTGCCAGAATCTCTTCGAGGCTGACTGAAAATCTTGTTCCATTGCCTCACCGAACTCCTCCCATACCCGGGTTTTTGCTTCAGCAACCACCCAAGCTGCACTCCGCTTGGCCTGCCAGTACACCTTAGCTGCTTCGGGAATCCCACAAGCCAACCAAGCCTGATAGGACTCCTTCTTCAGCTTAATGACCCCCCTCACCACTGGTGCCCACCACTTGGTTCGGGGGTTGCCACCATGAGATGCACCGACCACTTTGCGGCTGCAGCTCTGGGCCGCCGCTTCAACAATAGAGGTGGAGAACATAACCCATTCAGACTCCATGTCTCCAGACTCCCTCGGAATGTGGTTGAAGTTCTTCCAGAGGTGGGAGTTGAAGACCTCCCAGACAGGGGCCTCAGCCAGATGTTCCCAGCACACCCTCACTAGACATTTGGGTCTACCAGGTCTGAATGGCATCCTCCTCTGCCATTGGATCCAACTCACCACCAGGTGGTGATCAGTTGACAGCTCTGCATCTCTCTTTACCCGAGTGTCCAAGACATATGGTCGCAGGTCTGATGACACGATAACAAAATCGATCATCGACCTGCGACCTAGGGTGTCCTGGTGCCAGGTGCACATATGGACACCCTTATGCTTGAACATGGTGTTTGTTATGGACAAACTGTGGTTAGCACAGAAGTTCAATAACTGAACACCACTTGGGTGTTCAGTTGGGTGATCCCCTCATGGATCGTCACCTTATCATGGTGGGGGGTTTGCGTGCCCCAGTGATCCCAGGAGCTATGTTGTCCAGGGCAATTTGCCTCTGATAGGGTCACCCAAGACAAACTGGTCCTGGGTGAAGGGCCAGACTAAGAACGATCCAACAGACTCTCATGATAAATTCTAGATCAAGGATTCAGTGTACCCCGCCCGGTATGGGGTTACCTGGGCCCCACCCTGGAGCCAGGCCTGGGGTAGGGGCTCGATGGCTAGTGTCTGGTGGCCGGCTTTCCACTCATGGGACCCGGCCGGGCTCAGCCCAAAGGAGTTACATGGGTCCACCCTCCAGTGGGCTCACCACCTGCAGGAGGGATCATGGGGGTCCGGTGCTATGTGGATTAGGTGGCAGTCAAAGGCGGAGACCTTGGCGGACTGATCCCAGGCTTTCTAAACTGGCTTTTGGTGCGTGGAATGTCACCTCTCTGGTGGGGAAGGAGCCTGAGCTGGTGTATGAGGTTGAGAGATACCGGCTAGATATAATCGGCCTCACCTCAACACACAGCTCCGGTTCCGGAACCAGTCTCCTGGAGAGGGGCTGAAGCTTGGCCTTTTCTGGAGTTGCCCCAGGCGAGAGGCAACGAGCAGGGGTGGATATTCTTGTATCCACCCACCTTGCTGCCTCTATATTGGAGTTTTCCCCGGTGGACGAAAGGGTTGCTTCCCTGCGCCTTCGGGTTGGGAAACAGGTCCTGACCATCATTTGCGCTTACGCACCAAATGATGTTTCAGAGTACCCACCCTTTTTGGACTCTCTGACTGGGGTGCTGGAGGGTGCTCCTGTTGGAGACTCCATTGTCCTACTGGGGGACTTCAATGCGCACTTGGGCAACGACAGTGAAACCTGGAAGGGGGTGATTGGGAGGAACGGCCTGCCCGATCTGAACTTCCGGTACTAGTTTAGAACATATGGTTGTCACTGAAACAGAACACTTTTCCTTGTTAAAAAACAATTACTTCAGCATCAGAAATGCGGGAACGTGGCCTGTTGCACCTCAAAACATAATCATACTACTTCCCATGACTGTCGAGGGATGGAAAGATGATCTTAAAAAGTGGCCTCGTACACAGTAACTCCGTTAGTTAGCACCACTGCTAAGATGCTAACGATGTAAACAATATTTTAGCTAGGTTGAAAACTCGTGTTCGATCGGTTGGGAGTTATGTCTTCCACAAAAACATAGATATTTTCAAGAAAGTACAATTTCTAAGCTTTAAAATGATACCAGACACTCTGGGGTTTCCTGGGACTTTGCACTAGCAAACAAAGAAAGTGTTTTAGCACCTTGGGGGAGACAGATTTTTTAGCATCTCAGACAAGAGACAGTGGATAAACATGGGAGAACAATACTCAGGAGGTTCCTGGCGAGACAGCAGGAAGGAGTCAAGGACGTAGGGGGTTGAATGCAGTGTGATGCAAATGTCATGTTGTGTGTGGAGAAATGCCATGAAACTTAAGAGGAGAGTGCCTGTTGAAATGTTCAGTCTGTTCTTTGCTTGTGAGATGTGAGTGTGTAATAAATCGTCTGAAATGAATCTGCCTTTTCATTTACACACTCCACACTGGTGACCCAAGACGTATAATGGAACACGAGGCAAGATCCCCGGAGCTGGCCCGGTCAGGAAGCTACAGCGAGGCAGCAACCATCCCACAGACAGCCCGGACTGGAACCTCCAGCCACGTGTGTGCGGTTTCAGTCAAGCTACCGAATTTCTGGCAGCACAACCCGCGCTCTTGGTTCCACCTCACCGAGGCCCAGTTCGCCCTCCGGGGAGTAATGGCAGACAACACCAGATTCTACCATGTGGTCGCAGCGCTCGACGCCCGCACAGCTCAGCAGGTAGCAAGCCTGCTCGATCAGCCACCAGCCAGCAGCAAATATGAGGCGCTCAAGGCTGCGCTCATCCAGCGCTACATGCTCTCGGACTGTGAGAGAGCGGAGAGGCTCCTGACGCGGACCGAGTTAGTAGATGGTTCGGCCGTAGACCTGATGGAGAAGATGCTGGCGTTAATGGGCACGGACGGCGGGCACTTTCTGTTTGCCCACCTCTTCCTCCGGAACCTTCCGACAGTGGCGAGAGCGGCTCTGGCCAATTCGCCGTTGCTGGCCGCGCGCGACTACCATGCGCTAGCCCAGGAGGCAGACCAGATCATCCTCACCACCAGGGCAATCACAGTCAACGCGGCAGCGGCGGAGCCCAGCGGGACGACCAGAGGAGGCGAGGAGCCACCGATGGTAGCAGCAGCGGGGGCCAAGGAGTGCCAGAGAGACACGCTCTGTTTCTACCACCGCCGTTTCGGAGAGAAGGCACGCAGATGTGCGCCACCGTGCCAATTCAAGTGCTCGGGAAACGCCAAGTCCGGGGGTCGGTAGCAGCTGCGACCCTCGGTGAAGAGAACAAGCTGCTCTACTTGACGGATGCACGCTTGGGGAGGTGTTTCCTCATGGACACCGGAGCCCAGAAGAGCTTCATCCTGCCGACCTACGCTGACTGGCTGGCAGGACCTAGCGGCCCCGAGATGTTGGCAGCAAACGGCTCCGATATTAAGACCTTTGGTGAGAGGACTCTGCTCTTATCTCTACACAGCCGTACATATGAGTGGACTTTTGTCGTAGCAGCACTGAATTACCATATCCTGGGGGCTGATTTTCTGTGTGCACATGGTTTACTGGTGGATGTTGCTAACAGGCGCCTGGTTAATGCACTGTCCTTTGACTCTGTCCCCTGTATAGCTCGAGTGACCCAGCCAACAGCACAAGCCAACGTCACAGCTACAAGCGGTAAGTTCCACAAACTGCTCACTCAGTTCCCAGCATTCACGGTCCCGACGTTTTCGGCGGCCATCGCTAAACACGGGGTGGAGCACTTTATCACCACCACCGGGCCGCCCGTTTTTGCAAGACCTCGGCGCTTGGACGCAGCTAAACTGGCCATAGCGCGCGAGGAGTTCGCCAACCTGGAAAGGTTGGGCATCATCAGGCGCTCGAACAGCCCATGGGCATCCCCACTACACATGGTCCCTAAGGCTGAGGGCTCGTGGCGACCGTGCAGGGATTTCTGCAGGTTGAACAACGCCACAGCGCATGACTACTACCCAATTCCCCACATACAGGATTTTTCCGTTCACCTTGCCGGAGCACGCTTTTTTTCCAAAATAGACCTGGTCCGCGGTTACCACCAAGTCCCAGTGCGCGCTGAGGACATACCCAAAACAGCGGTAATAACTCCGTTCGGTCTATTCGAGTTCCTGCGCATGCCATTCGGGTTAAAAGGAGCGGCACAGACGTTCCAGCGCATGATGGATGCAGTGCTGCGCGATCTCCCGTTCATGTTCGTCTACCTGGATGATATCCTGGTAGCCAGTGCGTCCGAAGACGAACACGAAACCCATCTCACGACGGTTTTCTGGAGGTTGGAGGAGCACGGGTTAATAATCAACCCGGCGAAATGCCAGTTCGGCGTAACGGAGATTGATTTTTTGGGGCAACGCGTCTCTCCGGAAGGAGCGATGCCGCTGCCCGACAAAGTGCGCGCCATGGCGGATTTTCCCCGGCCTCAGACGGTCAGGGCGCTGCAGGAATTTTTGGGGATGGTGAACTTTTATAACCGTTTCCTTCCCTGTGCGGCGCAGCTCATGCAACCATTGTACACTGCGCTCAAGAAACAGAAACCCACGGATAGGGTTGAATGGACCCCAGAGCGAGAGCGGGCGTTCTCGGAAGTAAAAGCAGCCCTGGCAAACGCCGCACTGCTGGCGCATCCGGACCCAGCGGCCCGCATAGCGCTCACCACCGACGCTTCAGACGTGGCCATAGGGGCTGTCGTCTAGCAGCGCGTCGCCGGGGCTTGGCAGCCGCTCGCCTTTTTCAGCAGAACTTTGCGCAACAGCGAACGTAAATACAGCGCGTTCGACAGAGAGTTGCTGGCTCTCCACCTGGCCATACGCCACTTCCAGTTCTGGCTGGAAGGGCGCAGCTTCACCGCGTTTGTGGACCACAAGCCGCTAACATTCGCGATGGCCAAGGTTTCAGAACCGTGGTCATGCCGGCAGCAGAGACAGCTGGCCGCGATCTCAGAGTTTACTACCGATATTCAACATGTGTCGGGTAAACTGAATGTGGTGGCGGACTGCCTCTCGCACGCCGTGGTGGCCCCGGTCTGCGTGGGGATAGATTATGCAGCCATGGCCGCAGAGCAGATTAGCGATGCAGACGTGCGCGCGCTCCAGTCTGGATCAACAGGGTTAAGGCTGGAGAGCAGGGTGCTGCAAGATGGCAGCCCCCCCCCCTCCAATCTGCGATGTCTCCATGGGTCGCCCGCGTCCCGTGGTCCCGGTCGCGTGGCGCCGCCGTGTGTTTGAGTTGGTTCACACTCTGGCGCACCCAGGAGTGCGCGCGTCGGTCAAAATGGTGGGAGAAAAGTTTGTGTGGCCAAGCCTACACAAACAAGTGAAAGAGTGGGCTGCAGCCCGCGTGGCGTGCCAACGAGCCAAGATACACAGACACACGAAGGCTCCCTTGGAGCCGTTTTGTATTCTGGCTAACAGGTTCGACCATGTTCACGTGGACCTCGTGGGACCCCTCCCGCCATCACAGGGGTGCACGCACCTCCTGACAGTGGTGGACCGCACCACGAGCTGGCCAGAAGCGGTCCCGCTGGCGGCAACCACGTCTGCAGACGTAGCGCGCGCTTTTTTAACAGCATGGGTGGTGTGTTTTGGAGTCCCGTCGGACATTACGTTCGACAGGGGCCCTCAATTTGTTTCCGAACTCTGGTCCGCGATGGCCCGCAGCCTGGGTGTTACTATTCACCGCACAACCGCGTACAACCCACAGGCCAATGGGTTATGCGAGCGTTTTCATAGATCACTGAAAGCAGCACTCAGGGCTTCATTGACGGATGCAAATTGGGTAGACAAGATGCCGTGGTTTTTATTGGGGTTGCGCTCCGCACCGAAAGAGGATCTGGAAGCTTCCCTGGCAGAGCTCGTTTTTGAGCAGCCACTACGGCTGCCCGGGGAATTTCTGCCAGATAATCCTGCGCCGGGCAGCTGCCCGTCTCAGCTTTTGCAGCGTAGCGCAAATACAGGCACGCTGCCCGGCCCTGCCCATCACAGTTTTCCGCGTGTTTACGTGCCTAAAACTTTGAAGAGCGCGGAGTTCGTGTTTGTCAGACATGACGCCCACCGCCCTCCATTGCGCCCACCCTATGATGGACCGTTCAGCGTGTTGGAAATAGGGGATAAGCATTTTTTGCTAGACTTGGAGGGTAGAAGGGAGAGAATTGGCATAGACAGACTCAAACCTGCTTTTGTTGTGGCAGACGAGCAAGTGCTGTTGGCTAGGGCCCCTCGGCATGGAAGACCCCCACGGAGAGCTCCCCAGGGAAACGATTCACCAGAGCAGCCACACGGACAGACCGAAGTGCCCCCCCCCCCAGTCACAGCCCACCCGCAGTCAGGCACACTCCCAGCAGCCCCCCACCGGCACAGCAGCGCCACGGAGGTGGTAAACCCCAGTTACAGCAGATATGGGAGGAGACGGAAGCCCAAACAGCATGTGGACTGATATTCTATTGTTCTATCACAGCATGTGGACTGTTATTCTATTGTTCCATCTAAGATGCTGGGTGAGGGGGGAGTTTAGCACCTTGGGGGAGCCAGATTATTTAGCATCTCAGACAAGAGACAGTGGATAAACATGGGAGAACAATACTCAGGAGGTTCCTGGCGAGGTAGCAGGAAGGAATCAAGGACGTAGGGGGTTGAATGCAGTGTGATGCAAATGTCATGTTGTGTGTGGAGAAATGCCATGAAACTTAAGAGGAGAGTGCCTGTTGAAATGTTCAGTCTGTTCTTTGTGAGATGTGAGTGTGTAATAAATCGTCTGAAATGAATCTGTCTCTTCATTTACACACTCCACAGTGTCATGATTTATGACTCCTCGTTGCCTGTAGTTCATAATGGCATGGTGCACATTCTGAGAACCACAACATCGTGCTTGGGCGTTTTAAATTCAGGGGTAAAATGTCAGATCTGTGACATTCATACAAATGAAAACATACCTGGCTCTTGTCTTGGTGTCTGTCCTGTGTCTGTACCACTGATCTCACGAACAATCCTTTAGTTTTCAGTGCATGATCTACTCATTGCTGTTGAAGCCACAGATTCAGCTGTGAGGAGCCTGACACCACGAACTGTCATATAATGTGATATTTATATGTGGTGTGTCTTTAAGACTGTGGTGACGTCACAGGTCAGAGTTGACCTTCACCGAGTGATATGATATGAAAATGGCGATGTGTTGATGTTGCCGCCTGTTAATGTTTCCCGCTCCTAGTTTTAAAAGAGAACTTTGTTGAAACCACTATTCGTGTGGACCTCAGTTCTTTACATGGTGTCAGAAGTGCTTGACGGACGCTCTGCTTCAGTAAGATGGCCAAGTTTAATCCCCCGGAAAGTTTTCCTTTTCATCGTCCAAATGAATGGGCGGGCTGGAAAGAGCGCTTTCTGCGTTTCCGGACGGCTACAAAACTGAATAAAGAGGACGGCGAAATTCAGGTCAGTTCACTGATTTACGCCATGGGCCCCGAAGCTGAAAACATCTTCAAATCATTCTCATTTACTGAGGAAGCGGATCAAAAGAAGTTTGACGTTGTGTTAGGAAAATACGACGAGTACTTCTGTCCCAAACGGAACGTGATCCATGAGCGCGCTTGTTTTCACCAGAGGCTGCAGCGGCCCGGTGAGAAAGTGGAAATGTTTATCAGAGCCCTTTTTGAGATGTCAGAACACTGTGACTTTGGTGTAAAGAGAGATGAACATATCCGTGACCGAATTGTTGTGGGCATCCTTGATAAAGAGCTGTCACGTAAACTGCAGATGATGGCTGATCTAACGCTTGCCCAAACCATTCAAACAGTTCGCCAGTACGAGGAGGTTGTCCTCCAGGTTCACCAGCAGGGGGAGGCACACGCCACGGTGCAGGAGATCCAGGGAAAAACAGCAGGCAGAGGAAGATCTCCATTTAAACCAAGGAAAGGAAAAAGTGGAGAGCAGAAAGACTCATGGTGTGGAAGATGTGGAAAATTAAAACACAGAGATCCTGAAAAGTGCCCAGCCATGAAGTCAACATGCAACAAGTGTAAAAAGGTGGGTCACTGGGAAAAGAAATGTCACAGTAAATCAGTCAGAGAAGTCACTGAAGAGACAGTTTCCCAGACACCATTTTTTTTGGGCGCAGTCACAAAAACAGACAGAAATGATGACCCATGGACCATACAGCTTACAATTGGAACAACACCAGTCAATTTTAAAATTGATACGGGTGCAGATGCAAACATTATGGGACAAAAGACATTTAACAAACTAGTTCCTAAGAAGGAATTAGAGCCATCTAATGTCACACTGTGCAGCCCGGGTGGTCAATTGGACTGTATAGGAAAATTTCAAGCCTTCACAGAATACAAAGAAAAACCATATACTTTTCCTGTGTATGTCATCAGTGGCAATAATGCAAACAATTTGCTGGGCAGAGATACAGCAATGTCGATGGGGCTTGTGAAGCGTGTCGAAGAAGTACCCAAAGCATTTGGTGAGCATGGAACACTTAAAACAGAACCAGTTAAAATCCTGTTAAAAGAGAATGCTCAGCCATACACAGTGCACACTGCCCGTCGTGTCCCTTTGCCACTTTTGCAGAAGGTTAAAGAGGAATTGCAGTGTATGGAGGAGAATAATGTGATTGAAGCTGTGATTGATCCTACAGATTGGTGCGCGCCAATGGTGCCAGTCCCAAGGAAAAATGGAAAAGTGCGGATCTGTGTCGATTTAAAGAGGTTAAATGAAGCTGTACGAAGAGAGAGGTATGTTCTTCCTACTGCAGAGGAAATCACTGCAAAACTTAGTGGAGCAACCACATTCACATCATTGGATGCTGCCTCCGGGTTTTGGCAGATTCCTCTCCATCCAGAAAGCAGTAAATTAACAACCTTTATCACACCCTTTGGGAGATATGCATTCAAACGTCTTCCATTTGGGATCACAAGCGCTCCTGAAATTTTTCAGCGCAAAATGACAGAAACCCTCAACGGCCTGGAAGGCGTGGCTATCTACATGGATGACATACTGGTGTACGGCGACACTCCTGAACAGCACGACCAGCGTCTCAGCAAGGTACTGGAAAGGATCGAGTCAGCCGGACTTAAACTGAACAGAGAAAAATGTGAGTTTAGACAAAACAAGCTTCACTTCTTGGGCCAAGAAATTGACAAATCAGGCGTGAGACCCGACCCTGATAAAGTCAAGGCAATCCGCGAGCTCCCTCCACCACAGAACGTGCATGACCTCAAGCGTGTCCTGGGCATGTTTAACTACCTAGGGAAATATATCCCAAATCTGTCGACAGTGGGCCAGCCACTATATGAACTGTTGAAATCCAAGTCAGTGTGGATGTGGGACCATTCTCAGCAGGAGGCATTTCAACGCATCAAAGACATTCTGTCTACTTCTCCAGTTCTGAAATTCTATGATGTGAATCGACCTACTGCCGTATCAGCCGATGCCAGCAGCTATGGTATAGGTGGAGTACTACTGCAACTGCACGATGGAAACTGGAAACCTGTGGCATACTGCTCACGTCGTCTGTCAGAGGCCGAGACTAGATATGCACAGATAGAGAAGGAGTGTTTGGCGAGTGTCTGGGCATGTGAGAGATTCAAGAAGTACCTCTGTGGTCTGGAAGATTTTAAGTTGGTCACAGATCACAAACCCTTGGTGCCTCTCATGAACAAAAAGGACCTGGACAATGTGCCAATACGGTGCCAAAGGCTACTTATGAGACTTATGAGGTTCAAACCGACAGCCGAATATGCTCCGGGAAAGACCTTGGTAGTAGCTGATACACTCTCAAGAAGTCCACTACAGCGCGTAGAAAACGAGACTGATACTCACTCTGATGTAGCATGCTACATAGCAGCAGTTATAGATAACTTGCCAGCTACTACACATAAAATAGACACCATAAAGACTGCTACAGCAGCTGACTGTAACCTACAGTTGGTGTTGCGGTACATCAAGTCAGGATGGCCAGAATACATAGGCAATGTCCCAGCAGCTATCAGAGACTATTTTCCCATTAAAAATGAACTGTCTGAATGCGATGGAATTATCACCAGAGGAAGCCGCATGTTGATTCCGGATGTGCTCAGAGCAGACATCTTGGATCGAATACATGATGGACATCAAGGTCTGATAAAATGCAGAGAGCGGGCCTGCACATCTGTGTGGTGGCCTGGCATCTCATCTGAAATCAAACGCAAAGTCCAGTCCTGTCAGGTGTGTCGTGAGATGAGACCAGCTCAGCGAAAAGAGCCTCTCTTGTCAACCCCTCTACCTGATCGGCCCTGGAAGAGACTTGCTGTTGACCTGTGTGAGCATAACAAGCACACCTACCTTGTTGTGTCAGACTATTTCTCTCGGTTCCTCGAGACATCTGCCAGTAACCACTGCTTCTCAGATGATGTTAAAGCTGAAGGCAGTGTTCGCGAGGTTTGGTTGTCCAGATGTGGTTGTATCTGACAATGGGCCTCAATTCTCATGCCAAGAATTTAAAAAGTTTGCAAGGGAGTTTGACTTTTTGCACATCACCTCAAGCCCACATAACCCTCAAGGAAACGGACATGCAGAGAGGGGAGTCCAAACAGCAAAAAGAATCTTAAAGCAGCAAGATCCTTTGCTCGCCCTCATGTGCTTTCGATCAACGCCCTGCACCACCACAGGCGTGAGTCCTGCAGAGCTACTTATGGGTCGAAAGATCAAAACAACTCTTCCTACACTCGAAGTGAATCTTCAGCCCCGATGGCCTGATCTGGAAGTCGTCAGGAATAAGGATGCAATGGAGAAACAGAAACAAGCATTCTACTTCAATCAGCGCCATGGAGCTAAACCCCTACCTTCGTTGAAGCCAGGAGATTCAGTCCTCACAAAGCTGGACCATCAGAAATCCTGGAAAACACCCGCTGTTGTCACAGGAGAAAGCAGCACACCTCGCTCCTTTCTTATTGAAACACCCCAGGGAGCAACTTTGCGACGCAACCGCCGTCACTTGCAACATGATCCTGAAACAGCCGGAGAGATACACTCTTCAGCTCCAAATGACCTGCAGCCAGAGATTGTCGATCAGCAGCCTGAAACTGCAGCTGCCGCTGACACTATTTTACCAGAATCCAGTGTCAAACCGCCAGACCCAAAGCAAGGACTGTTGTTTACCCGGTCTGGTAGATTGATTAAACCTGTGCAAAGACTAGATTTGTAGAGAAAAAAAAAAAATGAATGAATGAAAAAAAAGAGAGAAATTCACGTGTTCACTGTGATAAGTGTGGTTATATGTGGTTCAATGATTAAGCCATGGGCTGTGGGGAAGGGTGAAATGGGAATGAAAAATGTTTGAATTGAAAATTGTTTTGTTCTGAAAAAAAAAAAAAAAGCTAAAAAAAAGGGGGAGATGTCATATAATGTGATATTTATATGTGGTGTGTCTTTAAGACTGTGGTGACGTCACAGGTCAGAGTTGACCTTCACCGAGTGATATGATATGAAAATGGCGATGTGTTGATGTTGCCGCCTGTTAATGTTTCCCGCTCCTAGTTTTAAAAGAGAACTTTGTTGAAACCACTATTCGTGTGGACCTCAGTTCTTTACACGAACAGCATCAAGTACCAGAACTATGCCAAAACATTCAAAAAATCCAAAAACTACAAGTGCTGAAATTAGCTGCCACTTGAGTGGAAAAAAGGCAGTGCGGTGGTGGAGTGGTTAGCACTGCGGCAGCACAGCAAGTCACCCTTGGCCGGGGGATCCTGGGTTCGATCCCAGCCCCCGACCAACAGTGATCTGTGCAGAGTTTGCATGTTCTCCCTGTGTCTGCGTGTGTTTACTCCGGGATTTCTCTGGTTCCCACCCTAACTTGCATGCCAAAAACATGCATTAGGTTAATTGGCCTCAAACTGGGGATTCTAAATTGTCCTTGGGTATGAATGTGAGAGTGAATGGTTGCCTGTCTCTCTGTGTTGGCCCTGCGATGGACTGGCGATCTGTCCGGGGTGTACCCTGCCTCTCGCCCAAAGATGCTAGGATAGGCTCCAGCCCCCCCGCAACCCGAAAAGGATTAAGCGGAAGAAGATGGATGGATGGATGGATGGATGGATTGAGCGGAAAACACATATGTGGACTATATATTAAAATGAATTTGAAAAACTTTTAAAAACGCTATTTTAAATGCCTCCGCTACTCCATTGAAACTGATTTTACACTACCGCAGCCTAAACCGGAAGTTCCGTCCATAATCGTACAGCGGCACCCCCAGGAATAAGGTGGATTCTAGGCTATATAATGTTTGTTGTTGTGTTCCTTAGCTGGGGTCATGGAATTGTCATTTTAGAGCACAGAGTAAATAAGCCCAAAACAAATCATACTCTTTTGATACTCACTGTCAAGTAGTACATGACACTGGTGGAATGCTGTGTGTTCCTGTGAACAGGCCACAAGGTCTCTTAAATCTCTACCTCCTCGATCATCTTGGAGTCATATTGCCTGCCATGAAATAAAAGTTAAATTCAACAACCACTGAGGGTGTTTTTGATTGTCACTTTCTTTGTTTCCATTTCTCCAACTTTTTTTCTGATTCAGGGTTGTAACTTGACTTGATTTAATAGGAGTGAACAGAGAGCCACTTTACATGCCTGCAGACTGAGCCCCTATGAAATCCCAGCTTTTAATTTGGCTGATGAAAAATCTCACGAATCAATAGCAGCTCGTTTAAGTTGTGTGACTTGTCAAGTGTGTGACAAATGCCATTTGGCCGGCTATATATGATAGAAACCCCTCTGACACAGTACAAAAATCACTGCTAATTGATAAGGCAGCGGGGCAATATATGGAGGTCATTGATTCCGGTTCTCCTCTAATTTAATCTGAATACACCGTTTGCGCTGATTAAAAATTCACCACGTAAATTACACCTGCTGCTGGTGATGCTGTCAGTTCATTCAGCGGCCTGACCAGCAAAAATGTGCTGACGGTCCCTCTGTCAGAGGCAATAACACAGCCAGGCTGTGTGTTTCTATAAAAATGCTTCACTGTCTATTGAATCACTCAAGTCACCCTATGAGATGTCAGAGCGATTTACCAGAAAACCCCATTTTCAT
The DNA here is from genome assembly GCA_020510985.1 of Pholidichthys leucotaenia. NCBI lineage: Eukaryota > Metazoa > Chordata > Actinopteri > Cichliformes > Pholidichthyidae > Pholidichthys > Pholidichthys leucotaenia. Next base: position 270,895,841 of record CM035837.1, read on the forward strand.
AGTTAGACAAATAAATCGGCCTCTTTTCACTTTGTTGCATTATAAATCAGAGAGGACCTTTAACGTATTTACACTCTGTAGTTTAATCAATCAGTAAAACGTCAGGCTCATTACGTAAATATGAACAGATTGTACGATCTTTCAGCGCAATCACTTGTATTGGTGCAGGTCCCCAGGCAGGGGCCTCTGTCCTGTCCTGTCACTTAACTAATGGACAAGGGTCTGCAGTGGCCGACAGGGCCCAATAAATTCACATCTGTCCTGGCTTAAAACCCTGTTCAAAAGTACAGAAAAGGCACAATTTTACCAGTAAATTTTAATGAAAAAGGTGTGTTAGGGGTGAATGTATTCATGAGCCTTGTTTATTGTTGCAGGAAATACTGTTACAGCTGTTTTACCTATTGTAGTGGTTCGGCCTTCAGTTCATGCTGATCTGCAAAAATGTTCAGTCCGCATCATGCCTAAAACTAAACATTAAAACATCATTATCATCTGTCATTTTTTTTATAATGCAGACAGAAGACTGCTGTAAACAGCTTTTCGGACTGAGATGGAAACGTTCAGGATATTTTCACATTAATTTGATCACAATGAAATTAAAACATACCAGGATACTGGACAGTAGCTTTGAATAAAAAGTAAAGTTTTCTACGTGAATATGTTTGGTTCAACACACGCATTTCATATTGTTTAAATTATTTAAGTTGAAAAACACTGGTGGATTATGTGAAGAAAAAAGAGACTATAGCACAGTGGTTCAAGTAGCAGACAAATGTGGCTCTTGCCTGCTCTCTTGTGGCAATATCAAAGATGACAGTTTGTATCAGCCTTTACCTGGAGTGTTTGGATATGGAAGAGTGGTAAATGGCATTCACTTATATAGTGCTTTTATTCTCATCTCTTGATGACCAAAGCGCTTTACAGATCCTGCTATCCACCCATTCACACACTGATGGTGGCATGCTGCCTAACGTAGTGCTTCCAGACCCACCAGGAGCAACTGGGGGTGAAGTGTCTTGCCCAGGGACACAACGGCAGGATATCTGGGGAGAGCGGGATTCGAACTGCCAACCATGCGGTTATTGGATGACCTACTCTACCTCCTGAGCCACTGCCGTCCCCCATTATATTATTTCAGTGGTGACTAAAATAATATAAACAAATGCTCAGTTTACTCCATAAACGATCAACACAGTAACATTGGCCAACTCCTAAATAATAATAATAATAAAAAAAACTGGAGAAATGAAACTCACAAATTTAGAGAAAATATTGTTTTTTAAACCTTTTTTTTTGTTCAAGCACCACTGTATAAGATAAGATAAGCCTTTATTAGTCCCAGAATGGGGAAATTCCAGGATTACAACAGCAAAGGGATAGCAGCACTCAGAGCAATAGTAAATAAGATAATAAGAACTGGTTAGCCAAAGCAGTAGATGAACATCCATATAAGATAAGATAAGATAAGATAAGATAAGATAAGATAAGCCTTTATTAGTCCCACAATGGGGAAATTCCAGGATTGCAACAGCACAGGGATAGTAACACTCAGAGCAATAATTTAGCAGATAAGATAAAAAGAGCAGTGAATATACATATGTACACATAAATATACAGTGGGGCAAAAAAGTATTTAGTCAGCTACCAGTTGTGCAAGTTCTCCCACTTAAAAGATGAGAGAGGTCTCCAATTTTCATCATAGGTATACCTCAACTATGAGAGACAAAATGAGAAAAAAAAAATCCAGAAAATCACATTGAAGGATTTTTAATGAATTAATTGGTAAATTCCTCAGTAAAATAAATATTTGGTCACCTACAAACAAGCAAGATTTCTGGCTCTCACAGACCTGTAACTTCTTCTTTAAGAGGCTCCTCTGTCCTCCACTCATTACCTGTATTAATGGCACCTGTTTGAACTCGTTATCAGTATAAAAGACACCTGTCCACAACCTCAAACAGTCAGACTCCAAACTCCACTATGGCCAAGACCAAAGAGCTGTCAAAGGACACCAGAAACAAAATTGTAGACCTGCACTAGGCTGGGAAGACTGAATCTGCAATAGATAAGCAGCTTGGTGTGAAGAAATCAACTGTGGGAGCAATTATTAGAAAATGGAAGACATACAAGACCACTGATAATCTCCCTCGATCTGGGGCGCCACGCAAGATCTCACCCTGTGGGGTCAAAATTATCATGAGAATGGTGAGAAAAAATCCCAGAACCACATGGGGGGACCTAGTGAATGACCTGCAGAGAGCTGGGACCAAAGTAACAAAGGCTACATCAGAAACACGCTACGCCGCCAGGGACTCAAATCCTGCAGTGCCAGACGTGTCCCCCTGCTTAAGCCAGTACATGTCCAGGCCCGTCTGAAGTTTGCTAGAGAGCATTTGGATGATCCAGAAGAGGACTGGGAGAATGTCATATGGTCAGATGAAACCAAAATAGAACTTTTTGGTAACAACTCAACTTGTCTTGTTTGGACGAGAAAGAACACCATACCTACTGTGAAGCATGGGGGTGAAAACATCATACTTTGGGGCTGTTTTTCTGCAAAGGGACCAGGACGACTGATCCGTGTAAAGGAAAGAATGAATGGGGCCATGTATCGTGAGATTTTGAGTGAAAACCTCCTTCCATCAGCAAGGGCATTAAAGATGAAACGTGGCTGGGTCTTTCAGCATGACAATGATCCCAAACACACCGCCCGGGCAACGAAGGAGTGGCTTCGTAAGAAGCATTTCAAGGTCCTGGAGTGGCCTAGCCAGTCTCCAGATCTCAACCCCATAGAAAATCTTTGGAGGGAGTTGAAAGTCTGTGTTGCCCAGCGATAGCCCCAAAACATCACTGCTCTAGAGGAGATCTGCATGGAGGAATGGGCCAAAATACCAGCAACAGTGTGTGAAAACCTTGTGAAAACTTACAGAAAATGTTTGACCTCTGTCATTGCCAACAAAGGGTATGTAACAAAGTATTGAGATGAACTTTTGTTATTGACCAAATATTTATTTTACCGAGGAATTTACCAATTAATTCATTAAAAATCCTTCAATGTGATTTTCTGGATTTTTTTTTTCTTGTTTTGTCTCTCATAGTTGAGGTATACCTATGATGAAAATTGGAGACCTCGCTCATCTTTTAAGTGGGAGAACTTGCACAATTGGTGGCTGACTAAATACTTTTTTACCCCACTGTATATACACAGTGCAGACGGAGCATTGTAGCTAGATGGAATAAACAGCATAATGGTCTATTCAGTTACCCCACCTAGTATGAATATGTACCCATACAGCATATTCCATATTTGAGTCAGCCTAGTTGTCACCTTCTGTAGCGACTGCTATTGTCCTAGTTGTGAAATGGAGGGGACCATTATTGCGCAAGTTTGTTGCGACTTATGCATTCAGTGCTTATTAGGTCATAAAGTTGTTGTTTTTTTTACAACCTCTACGAGCAGCCCTGCTTAGGTTGTAAAGTCTGACAGCCGTAGGTAGGAAGGACCTGTGAAACCTCTCGGTTGCGCACCTAGGATGATGCAGCCTACTGCTAAATGAGCTCCTCAGTGCATTCAGTGTGTCCTGCATGGGGTGGGACTCGGACTTCAACAGAGATGACAGCTTAGTCACCATCCTCCTCTCTCGTATCTCCTCCACTGGGTCAAGGCGCTGCCCCAGGACAGAGCTAGCCTTCTTAATCAGCACCGTGGGCCAGTTAAGTGTTAACAGCTGGTCCCTGTTGTACCATCTCCTGCTATAAACAATGACTCCATCCACTGGATCGGGAGACATTTGGGGCGATCTGCGTGTCCGTGATGGGTAAGGTGTCGCTGGATCAGAAGTTTGTTCAGAGAAGACAGATAGTAAATAAGAAATAGGAAGTAAAAACTCAGAATTGAGCCGCTGTTGCAAAAAGGCAGCCGATTCGTGTGGCGCCGGAAGTGCAAATGTGTATATATACACAGATATATACAAGGTTGTCATAGCCAGGAGCGGCACTGGGGTTAAGCTCCCAGTGCTCATAAAATGCTCCTTATGGTGTGCATCTCGAAAAGCCTCTGACAACTAAGTCCAACTCCTAGCCTGCCCGTGTGGTTTAGTCTCTAAGCCCGGAGGAACTGCTTTTACTAATAGGAGAAGGGGTGAGGGCGGATCTCTGGCGCCTTAAAACCCGATGCTTCGGGTAGATAGTGGCTCGTCAACCTGGGAAGGTAGCCCATCTAGGGGAAGGTAAACCCTGATTTCAAACCTCCGCTGCCTTGCGGCACACCCGGTCACGGGAAAGGCTTCGGCAGTCAACCCTGAGGAAAAATCCGGAGTCGGAATCCCTAAGGCAGTTCTCTGTTGTGCTCAACATCGTTCTGGCAGCTCCTGCGACGGCGCTGGTGCCAAACTGTAGCAGCCCTGCTGTTCCTTTGGATTCATCAGTGACGTGGAGAGGGGGGACATGCTGCATGGGCAACATCTTGCCCTCCATATCTTCCTGCCCAGGCTTGAATCCTACCAACGCCCAACGCTGGAAAGTAGAACACTGGATCACTGGAGAGGACACTCCAGCTTCGCCTTTGGCGTAGACAAAACACGGGGAATGACAGTTACCGGTTATCAACCACCGCTCAATTGGCGTAGAGCGCGGCGCCAGGGGTTGTTCCCGACGGTGGGAGGGATCATCGGATCTCACTGGACAGCTACCGCCCGCCTCAAGCTGGGCAGCCCCCAGCCAATAAGGTGTTGTCCCGCCACAGCTTGCTTTCCTCATTGGGTGCATGGGGATGAGGAGAAGTCCGAACGGCAGGCTGAGAACCTTCGCACCAGGCAAGACAAAAAAACAAAAGAGACCAACTCTAAAACTGGGAGCTTGGAACGTCCACACTATGATGACAGGACTCGCTGCTAACCTCAAGGACATCAACGACACCAGGAAGACTGCCATCATCAATAATGAGTTGAATAGACTGGAAGTGGATATCGCCACTCTCCAGGAAACAAGGTTGGCTGATGCAGGCACACTGAGAGAGAAGGACTACACGTTCTACTGGCAGGGAAAGGGCAGTGACGAACACAGGGAACACGGAGTGGGCTTCGCAGTGAAGAACACCTTGCTGAAGATGGTGGAACTGGGCAGCAATGGCTCTGCACGACTCCTCACCCTCCGCCTCAACACCACCCAAGGCCCAGTCACCCTCATCAGTGTGTATGCCCCAACACTGACAGCCACACCAGAGGCAAAAGACGAGTTCTACGAGAATCTCGCAACAACTGTCAGGATCATCCCCAACTCTGAACAACTCATTCTCCTTGGAGACTTCAATGCCAGAGTGGGTGCTGACCACGACTCCTGGCCCTCCTGTCTTGGACCATTTGGCGTGGGCAGAATGAACGACAACGGACAGCAGCTGCTCGAGTTCTGCGCATATCACGATCTGTGCATCACAAACTCGTTCTTCAAGACCAAGCCCCAACACAAGGTTTCCTGGCGACATCCGCGCTCAAAGCACTGGCACCAGCTGGACTTGATCCTGACCAGGCGCACCTCACTGAAGAACGTGCTAATCACCCGTTCGTTCCAGAGTGCAGATTGTGACACAGACCATTCATTGGTGTGTTGCAAGGTCAAACTGCAGCTGAAGAAATTCCATCGTGCTAGACAGCCTGGAAAGGCACGGATTGACACCAGCAAGATGGCCCAACCAGAACTTGTTGAGCAGTTTGCCTCCACCTTTGAGAAGGAACTTGGTGTACCACATGAAGGAGAATCTGCAAAGCAGAAGTGGGAAGAGCTGCGAAACACCATCCACCACGCAGCCTTGGCTACCTTTGGGAGGAAGACCTCGAAGTCACAGGACTGGTTTGATGCCAAGTTGACCGAGATGACCCCCGTCATTGAAGCCAAGCGCTCAGCACTTGCTGAGTACAAGAAGCACCCAAACGAGAAGAATCTCCAGATTCTCAGGGCTGCGAGAAGCAATGTTCAGCAGACTGCTCGGCGCTGTGCCAACGAGTACTGGACTCAGCTTAGCCAAGACATTCAAACCGCTGCCATAACAGGGAACATCCGTGGTATGTACGATGGCATCAAGAAAGCACTTGGTCCGGCTCAGAGCAAGACGGCCCCCCTCAAATCCTCCACTGGGGAGATGATCACAGAAAAGAATAAGCAGATGGAGAGATGGGTGGAACACTACTCCGACCTCTACTCCAGACAGAACACTGTGACACCGTCAGCCCTTGATGCCATGGACTGCCTGCCATCCATGGACGAACTTGACGCCGAGCCAACCATCGACGAACTCGGCAACGCCACTGATAGCTTGGCCGCTGGCAAGGCACCCGGCAATGACGGCATACCCCCCGACCTGATCAAGCACTGCAAGACCGCCCTACTGCTGCCATTGCATGACGTCCTCTGCCAGTGCTGGAAGGAAGGTGCCATACAACAGGACATGAGGGACGCCAAGATCATCACCCTCTACAAAAACAAAGGGGAGAGAAGCGACTGCAACAACTACAGGGGCATCTCCCTCCTCAGCGTTGTTGGCAAAGTCTACGCACGAGTTGTTCTTGTTCGTCTACAGAAGCTTGCCGAACGTGTCTACCCCGAGTCTCAGTGTGGCTTCCGCGCTGAGCGATTGATGGTAGACATGATATTCTCCATCCACCAACTCCAGGAGAAATGCAGAGAACAGAACATGCCCCTGTACGTCGCCTTCATCGACCTCACCAAAGCGTTCGATCTGGTCAGCAGAGAGGGCCTTTTCAAGATCCTGCCAAAGATAGGATACCCACCAAAGTTGCAAAGCCTCATCGAATCATTTCACACCAACATGCAGGGGACAGTGCAGCATGACAGCAACGTCTCAGAGCCATTCAACATACGCAGCGGAGTGAAACAGGGCTGTGTACTTGCGCCAACCCTCTTTGGGATTTTCTTTGCTATGCTCCTGAGGCATGCCTTCAGCACAGCAACAGAGGGAATCTACCTGCACACAAGATCTGACGGCAGGCTTTTCAACCTCGCCCGCCTGAAAGCCAGAACCAAAGTACACGAGGCTCTTATCAGAGACATGCTGTTCGCAGACGACGCTGCAGTCACAACCCACACACAGCAGGAGCTTCAGACCCTGATGGACCGCTTCTCCCAGGCATGCAAGGATTTCGGGCTTACCATCAGCCTGAAGAAGACTAACGTCTTGGCGCAAGGCACAGAAGCACCACCAACCATCACCATCGACGACTATGAGCTGGAGGTCATGAATCAGTTCACGTACCTGGGATCCACGATCAGCAACAACCTCTCCCTTGATACAGAGATCGACAAGAGGATTGGAAAATCAGCCTTCACACTCGCTCACCTCACCACACGAGTGTGGGAGAATCCCAAACTCTCTGTCAAGACGAAGATGGCAGTGTACAACGCCTGCATCATCAGCACACTGCTCTATGGGAGTGAGACGTGGACAACATACGCCCGGCAGGAAAAGAGACTGAACTCCTTCCACTTGCACTGCATTCGCCACATCCTGGGCATATCCTGGCAGGACAAAGTGCCCAACACAGAAGTTCTGTCCCGCGCCGGCCTTCCCTCCATGTTCACTCTACTCAGGCAGCACAGGCTCCGCTGGCTAGGCCACGTTCACCGCATAGAGGATGGCAGAATCCCCAAAGACGTCCTCTACGGAGAACTGGCGACTGGCAGGAGAGATATTGGCCGCCCACAGCTGCGCTTTGGAGACGTCTGCAAGAGAGACATGAAGGCCCTGGAAATCAACACAGAGCGCTGGGAGGACCTTGCAACGGACCACTCCAAATGGAGAGGCACCCTGACCAGACAGCTCAAGGCGGGTGAAGAGAGACTGACTGCTGCAGCAGATGAAAATAGGACCCGCAGGAAGAACCGCCACAGACCCAGCAGCACAGAAACCACCCACAAGTGCGACCTGTTTGACAGGGACTGCCATTCGCGCATCGGCCTGTTCAGCCACAGGCGGTACTGTTCCAGCAGAGTAGACGTTTAGGATTCTCTTCCAAGGTCATCATAGACCGACGGAGGCCGACAAACACGACACACAGATATATACACAGTGCAGGAGCATTGCAGCTAGATGGTATAAACAGCATTATGGTTTGTTAAGTTACTCTGCAGAATATGAATATGTACCCAGACAGTATGTTTCGTATTTGAATCAACAGTGTTGTTGTCACCCTCAGTAATGATTGATATTGTCCTAGTTGTATAATAGAGGGGACAATTTATTGTGCAAGGTTGTAATGTTTTGTACATTCAATACGACCCCTACGAACAGTCCTGGTTAGGTTATATAGGCTGACAGCCATAGGTAGGAAGGATCTGCAGAACCTCTCTGTCGTGCACCTAGGGTGGCACAGCCTACCGCTAAATGAGCTCCTCAGGGAGTTCAGCATGTCCTGCATGGGGTGGGACTCGGTCTCCAGCAGAGATGACAGCTTAGCCACCATCCTCTTTTCTCCTATCTCCTCCACTGGGTCGAGGCGTCACCCCAGAACAGAGTTAGCTTTTTTGATCAGTCTGTTCAGTCTCTTCCTGTCGGCTGCTGTGATGCCACTGCCCCAGCAGACTATTCCAAATGTGATCGCTGATGCCACGACTGAATCATAGAAGGTCTTCAGGAATGCCCCTTGCACTCCAAAAGACCTGAGTCTCCTCAGGAAAAACAGCCTGTACTGCCCCTTCTTGTAGAGCACTATACAGTATGTAACTTTCGTGTTCTGGATAGGAACACTGAAAAGACTCCAACTAGGATGACTATGACCTAAGTCCCAACAGCAAATCACAGGGCACAACTGTAGCCACCAACAACAAAGCATCTTGTGATTGACTGTTGGGACTTACAGTAGGTCATAGTCGCCATAGTTGTTCTATCTCAAACAGGTTCATTTTGTCTTCTTAATGATAACTCTGATATTGTTCTTCTATTAAGACAAAGCAAAGGGATGTCTCTTACCTTTTGACATGTTTTGACTGTCATCTGCAGTCTTCTTCAGAAAGCGTCATCTGGCGTCCATGATGTGTCACATCAGTTGCTTTATCCTTTCCATAGGTGTGACCGATCTGACAGATTTGACAGATCTGCCAGGTCGGTCAAATAAAACATGAACACACACAACAGCTTAAAGACCACCTGAATACCATAGACAGCAGTGGAAACATCAAATTCGCACATGGAGAAGAAACAAACTGGACCATAAACTTTCTAGACATAACAATTCACCATAAGGATGATGGCAGCATCAAAATCACAGTATACAGGAAACCAACACACACGGACCAATACCTACTCTGGACATCTGAACATCCCATGGCACACAAACTGTCAGTTGTGAGGAAATTATATGAATGGACTGCTATAATCACAGACAAAGAGGACAGACAGAAGGAAGAACGGCACATACAACACGTACTCATGGACTGCCAATATCCAACATATGCAATAAACAAAGGAAAATGTCAAGTCCATAACAAAGACCAAGAGCAAAAACAAAAAGGAAAAAAACACACACCAAAAACAGAAAACAACAAAAACATAGTGACCCTACCATACATCTGGGGAATAACTGAACTCATACAAAGAATCATGAAAAAACATGGAATCAACACAGCAATAAAACCCCGCACAAAACTACAGCAGCTTTTGGTTCACACCAAGGACAAAATACAACCACGCAAAAAATGCAATGTAATTTATGAAATACCAATGCAAATTATGTGGAAAAACATACGTACAGTATCTAACAAAAGTGAGTAAATCCCCTCACATTTTTGTAAATATTTTATTATATCTTTTCATCTGACAAAACTGAAGATATGACATTTTGACACAATGTAAATTAGTCAGTGTTCAGTTTGTATAACAGTGTAAATTTGCTGCCCCCTCAAAATAACTAAACACACAGCCATTAATGTCTAAACCACTGAAAACAAAAGTGAGTACACCCCTAAGTGAAAATGTCCAAATTGTGCCCAAAGTGTCAATATTTTGTGTGGCCACCATTATTTTTCAGCACTGCCTTAACTCTCTTGGGCATGGAGCTCACTAGAGCTTCACGGGTTGCCACTGGAATCCTCTTCCACTCCTCCATGATGACATCACGGAGCTGGTGGATGTTGGAGACCTTGTGCTCCCCAACCTTCCATTTGAGGATGCCCCACAGATGCTCAATAGGGTTTAGGTCTGGAGACATGCTTGGCCAGTCCATCACCTTTACCCTCAGTTTCTTTAGCAAGGCAGTGGTCGTCTTGGAGGTGTGTTTGGAGTCGTTATCATGTTGGAATACTGCCCTGCGGCCCGGTTTCCGAAGGAAAGGGATCATGCTCTGCTTCAGTATGTAGTAGTAGTAGATTAGTTTATTTGACAGGGACAGTGCAATAAACATAGACAATTAATCAAAGACAATCAATCTGATGTGTTGCACATAGAGTGTATAGCTATTAGCTAATTTGCAACTCTTGTCCCTGGATGGGCTTTAGAAAAAAGAATCAAGATAAAAATATACACAATAACCACATACATCAATGCAGAAAAATTATAAATACACAATTATAAATATTATAAATATTATAAATACACGAATATAACAGCCTGACTCACCTTTAACATAAATATTATAAATACACAAATATAACAGCCTGACTCACATTTAACACATATAACATAACTCACATTTGCCTATTTCAGGCCTTCCTCCCTCCGTCACTCACTATAAACAAACACATTTATTCCTTCCCTTCATTCACTCTCACTTTGCAGACAAATAATTCATACATGAGTACATTCTTGTTTATTTTTCAGCCAGTTTTTAACATTTTTAGTGAATGTTTTAAAGTCCGTTATTATTTTAATTTCATTTGGCATTGTGTTCCAGATGTGACTGCCCTTTATAGAGAAAGCTGTTTGTCCAAATGTGGTTCTGCGGTGGAATATTTTACAGTTATTGTTAACAGAACTCCTGGTGGCTCTGCTGCTGTCCTGTCTTTGGACGAAACCAGCAAGTGGCTCGGGTGCTGATTTATGGAAACATTTGAACGTTAATTTCAGAAGACAGAGGTCAATGAAGCTCTCAAAACTCAATAGGTTGTATTTTTTTAAAACATTACAGTGATGCCACCTAATGGGCTTTTTGTCCAAGATTTTTAGGGTTTGATTATATAATGAACCTATATGTCTTATTGTGGAAGGGGCTGCTTGAGCCCAGACTGTCAAACAGTATGATATATGAGAAAAAACCATAGAATGCATATACAGTGCAGCTGCTTCGTAAGGTATGTAATATCTAATTAATTTAAAGCAGTTCAGATTTTTTTTTACTGTTTTTGAAATTTTCTTTATATGAAGATTAAATTTGAGTTGAGGATCTAGTACAATGCCAAGGTATTTGAATTCTGTAGCTAAACTGATGTCATGATCATGTATATTAACTTTAAAATGTAGCAGGTTACATTTTTTGATTGAAAAGCACATTGAGACTGTTTTCTGAAGGTTCAGCAATAGATGGTTCTTGAGGAGCCACTCTTGGACATCAACCATACTTGTAGACAGTACATCTGCAGCCTGTGCTGGAGTCTTGGCAGCTGTGTAAATAACTGCATCATCTGCATAAAGTTGGCATGTTGCAGCTGAGCAGTGTAACGGCAAGTCATTAATAAAAATGCTGAAAAGTAAAGGACCAAGAATGGACCCTTGTGGGATACCCATGCGGTTGTTTAAAAATGAGGATTTATCCTGGTGAACTTTTACACACTGTTCTCTATTCTGGAGATAAGATGCAAACCATTCTAATGTATTTGGGGAGAAGTTAAAAGATACCATTTTGGATAAAAGCAAACTGTGGTTTACAGTATCGAAAGCCTTTTTGAGATCTAGAAAAACAGCTCCTACCACATTACCCCTGTCCAAGGACTGTTTGACGTTTTCAATAAGGCAACAATTTGCTGTTTCTGTTGAGTATCCTGGTCTAAAACCAAATTGATGTGGATGAAGAAGTTGACTGTCTTGTAAGTAGTCTATCAGCTGTGTAGCTACAACTTTTTCAAGAACCTTAGATAGGACTGGTAAGATAGAGATTGGGCGGTAATTGCATATATCGTCTTTACTGCCTGATTTATGAACTGGTATGACGACAGCTTTTTTCCAGCCAGATGGAAATGTACTAGACCTAATGGAGAGATTAATGAGATGAGTCAGTGGTTTGATTAATATTAATATTTTGCTTAATATGTAATGTATGTCACAGTACATGTTGGCATTCACGGTTCCCTCAATGCACTGTAGCTCCCCAGTGCCGGCAGCACTCATGCAGCCCCAAACCATGACACTCCCCCCACCATGCTTGACTATAGGCAAGACACACTTGTCTTTGTACTCCTTACCTGATTGTCGCCACACACGCTTGACACCATCTGAACCAAATAAGTTTATCTCGGTCTCATCAGACAATAGTACATGGTTCCAGTAATCCATGTCCTTAGTCTGCTTGTCTTCAGGAAACTGTTTGCGGCCTTTCTTGTGCATCATCTTTAAAAGAGGTTTCCTTCTGGGATGACGGCCATACAGACCAATTTGATGCAGTGTGCGGCGTATGGTCTGAGCACTGACAGGCTGACCCCCCACCCCTTCAACCTCTGCAGCAATGCTGGCAGCACTCATACGTCTATTTTCAAAAGACAACCTCTGGATATGACACTGAGCACGTGCCCTCAACTTCTTTGGTTGACCATGGCAAGGCCTGTTCTGAGTGGAACCTGTCCTATTAAACCGTTGTATGGTCTTGGCCACCGTGCTGCAGCTCAGTTTCAGGGTGTCGGCAATATTCTTCTAGCCTAGGCCATCTTTATGTAGAGCAACAATTCTTTTTTTCAGATCCTCAAAGAGTTCTTTGCCATGAGGTGCTATGTTGAACTTCCAGTGACCAGTATGAGAGAGTGTGACAGCGATAACACCAAATTTAACACACCTGCTCCCCATTCACACCTGAGGCCTTGTAACACTAATGAGTCACATGACACCGGGGAGGGAAAATGGCTAATTGGGCACTGTAGAATACTGTACTGATACTGTTGGAGAAACGGGGAGGATGTTTGCAACACGAAAAGGGGAACACCAAAAAGAATGTGAAAAACAAACAGCAAGGTGACTCACAAGAATGCAAAAAGAAAAGGCAGAACAGGAAAACCTCAAATCGACAATGTCAGACCACTGCAAGATAAACAACCACATCATGGACTAGAACAATGCAAAAATAATTGGATCAGAGGACAACAAACACAAATACTGGATCAAAGAAGCAACTGAAATCAGGAAGGGAGCCCACAACACCATGAACCGAGATGATGGAGCCTTCATGCTCTCATCAGAATCAGAATCAGAATCAGAATCAACTTTATTGCCAAGTATGCTTACACATACAAGGAATTTTACTTATCACTAAGGTGCGCTCGTTTCTAAGCGCTCCCTAATGACGCGGCAGCCATACAGGCGCCTCATACAGTGGGGGGTAAAGAGGGGGAGGGGGAAGGGATGACACACTGGTCAGAGAAAAAAAAACAAAGTTATCAAAATAGAGCTCGAGTGAGCAAGATTGTGATCACATAGAAAAAAAAAAACCTCTAATTGCACAATTAGCAGACAAGATACAGATCCACACATTAACAAAGCAAGAGAGAGACCAGGGTGTGTATGTCAGTCATGTGATATCAGTGTGAGTGCAATGTGAATGTATCAGTTACTGGTGCACAACAAAAATCCTCTCCTAGGCAACGGCTAGATGTTATGTCCATGTATTCTAAACATAGATAAACATGTACACAGAGTTCGTCTCTCTTCATGCCAGATGGTAAAATTCCATGTTAGTCACATGATAACGCTGTCCTTGGAGAGTTCAGATTGCTGCACATCAGCAATTGTTTGGGTTAGGGAGAAGACAAAACTCCCTTCTGCTTTATCTCTTCTCCTGGAGGAATGAGTTCTCCCAAGGATGCCGAATCAAGGCCTGATGAGCACAGTTCACTTAGAGCATAGAAATTTCCTCTCTCATGCGATTCTGTGCATCACAATTTAAATTAACATTCACATACACCTGGGACTCTCTCCTCCAGAGACCATCGCATGGCAGAGGGCGTCACTAACCTGGCAGATCTGTGAAATCTGTCAGGTCGGTCACGCCTATGGAAAGGATAAAACAGCTGATGTGATATGTCATAGATGTCAGATGACGCTTTCTGAACAAGACTGCAGATGACAGTTGAAACATGTCAAAGGTATGAGACATCCCTTTGCTTTCTTAATAGAAGAACACTATCAGTCACCATAGTTGTTCTCCTTTCTGTGTTTCTACCAAGAACAGAGCTCTTGCAGGCAATGCAGACCCATTCAGGCTGTTGGGGAAATTATATTCACCCAGTCAAAGGTTGTATAACAGGGTCATAGGTATCCTTGTCTTATAATTACACAAAATTATTTCTTAGTTATCTTAAACTTGGCTATCAGGATCTGTAAAACCACCCTGTTGATTTAAGCCCTGACCCCCTTCTTCATGTCTTCTTTGTTGTTACACACCCCATTACAAATACCTTGCACACTCTTCAATCCCTCCCTTTTGTACAATACTCCTTTGGGAAAGGTGGGAATCATTTTCAGTTCTAATGCATCCTCATGTTTCTTATTAATAACATAATAATAACTAGAAAAGCACTCGGAGAGCGCAGACCTCCGCCAAGCGCCACAATTCCCCCCATACAGTGTTTGTGTGTACGTTTTCAGATTCCTTGACCATGAAAACATATGACTAGCAATTGGATTGACAATGATAGGATTAGTGGTTCAGTAGTTATTCAAGAAAATCGCATTTTCCGTAATGGCGGTTTTCTTCTGGACGGTGATCCGGATCACCACCAAAATCTAATCATCTGTAGGATACTCCATTTCTGACAATCTGTGAAAATTTCATGAAAATGCGTCCATAACTTTTTGAGTTATGTTGCTAACAAACAAACAAACAGACAGACAGACAGACAAACAGACAGACAGACAGACAAACCAACGCCGATGAAAACATAACCTCCTTGGCAGAGGTAATAATGGATTAGATTTACAGTATATGTCAAGTGACATCTCAAAGCACTGACAGTGAGTCCAATATTAATTCTCTCCAGATAGACATTGATAGCGGGAGGCTGCTACTGTAGTCACAGTTGCCCTGGGGCAGACTGACGGAAACGTGGCTGCCAATCGGCGCCAACAGCCTGTCCAACCTACACATTCATACCCAGTGCCATGGACACTGGAGGCAAGGTGGGTAAAGTGTCTTATCCAGGGACACAATGCCAGGATGGCTGGGGAGAGCGGGATTCGAACCACCAACCCTCTGGTTATTGGACGACTCGCTCTACCTCCTGAGCCACTGCTGCCCACATTTCCCTTTTCTGTTCCATTTATTGCTGAGCACCAAGCTGGACGGCAGAAAGTTCCATTTTTATATGGTCTTTGGCATGACCCTGCCAGGACTTGAACCCCGACCTCCCGGTTGTGGGGCAGATGTTCTACTTCTAAGCCACCACTCCACCACCTATTATTTATATACAGCTGAAACCAGAAGTTTACATACACTATATAAAATGACACATGACCTTTTTTTCTGACATTAAATCAGACTGAACTTTTCCTGTTTTAGGTCAGTTAGGATTACCAAAATTATTTCCATTTTCTAATTTTTTTTTGTATATGCTAAATATTTTTAGAGAATTTTTATTACGTTCTGCAAAGTCAGTAGTTTACATACATTTCTATAGTATTTGGTAGCATTGCCTTTGAACTGTATGACATGGGTCAAACATTTTGGGTATCCTTCAACATGCTTCTCACAATAGTCCCTGGAATTTTGGCCCATTCGTTCTGACAGTACTGGTGTAACTAAGTCAGGTTTGTAGCCCATCTTCCTCACACACGTTTTAATAGTCCTGCCCACAAATTTTCTATGGGGTTGAGATCAGGGCTTTGTGATAGCCACTCCAAAACACTGACTTTGTCCTAAAAGGGGCCATTAACTGAAAAATGGTGTGTTTGTAGGTTAGACAGTAAAAAAAAAAAAGTTACAAATATATTATATACTACACAGATTCCCACCTCTGGAAGAATTTTGACCACATTCTGTGGGAGTCTGGAGACATGGAGTCCGAATGGGCCATGTTCGCCACCTCCACTGTTGAAGCAGCTGTCTAGAGCTGCAGCTGCAAGATCGTTGCTGCATCTCGTGGTGACAACCCCCGAACCAAGTGGTGGACAACAGTGGTGTGAGGGGGGCCATCAAGCTGAAGAAAGAGTTCTATCGAGCTTGGTTGGCTTGTGGGACTCCCAAAGCTGCTGAGGTGTACCAGAAGGCCAAGTGAAGTGCAGCTCGGGTGGTTGCTGAAGCAAAAACTCAGGTGTGGGAGGAGTTCAGTGAGGCCATGGAACAAAACTTTCGGTCGGCCTTGAAGAGATTCTGACAAACTGACCAGCAACTCAGGAGGGGGAAGCAGCTCCCTGTCCGCACTGTGTATGGTGCGGATGGGGCACTGCTGACTTTGACTGGGGATATCGTCGGGCAGTGGAAGGAATACTTTGAGGATCTCCTCAATCCCACTGACACGCCTTCCACAGAGGAAACAGGGCTTGTGGATGAGGGGGACGACTTGCCCATCACAGGGGCTGTGGTTGCCGAAGTGGTTAAAAAACTCTTCAATGGCTAGGCCCTGGGGCTGGACGAGATTTGCCCTGAGTACCTCAATGCTCTGGATGTTGTAGGGCTGTCATGGTTGACACGCCTCTGCAACATTGCGTGGAAGTCGGGTGCAGTACCTTTAGCATGGCAAACCGGGGTGGTGCTCTTCAAGAAGGGGGACTGGAGGGTGAGTTCCATCTTTAGAGAGATCACACTCCTCAGCCTCCCTGGGAAGGTCTATGCCAAGGTACTGGAGAGGAGAGTCTGGCCATTGGTCAAACCTTGGATTCAGGAGGAGCAATGTGGTTTTTGGCCTGGCCATGGAACATCGGACCAGTTCATTACCCTCTCAAGAACCCTCAAAGGTTCGTGGTAGTTTGCCAAACCAGTTTACATGTGTTTTGTGGACTTGGAGAAGGCATTCGACCTTGTCCCTCGTGTTTTTTTGTGGGGGTGCCTTGGAAGTATGGGTTATTGGGCTTGTTGTTACTATCCATCCGGTCTCTATACGACCGTTGTGAGAGTTTGGTTTGTACTGCCAATACTCGGTAGCAGTCAGCTGCTAAAATGCCATTACAAAGCAGCAAACAGGTATTTGAAGCTGCTGGTGCCTCTGGAGTCCCACAAACCTCAAGGTGTAGGATCCTCCAGAGGCTTGCTGTTGTGCATAAACCTACTATTTGGCCACCCCTAACCAATGCTCACAAGCAGAAACAGTTGCAGTGGGTCCAGAAATATATGAAGACTAATTTTCAAACAGTCTTGTTTACTGATGAGTGCCGTGCAACCCTGGATGGTCCAGATGGATAGAGTAGTAGATGGTTGGTGGATGGCCACCATGTCCCAATAGGCTGTGGCATCAGCAAGGAGGTGGCAGAGTCATGTCTTGGACCGGAATCATGGGGAGAGAGCTGTATGCCCCTTTAGGGTCCCTGAAGGTGTGACAATGACCTCGGCAAAGTATATACAGTTTCTGACTGACCACTTTCTTACCTGGCGCAAAAAGAAGAACCATGCCTTCCGTAGCAAAATTATCTTCATGCATGACAATGCACCATCTCATGCTACAAAGAATACTTCTGTGTCATTAGCTGCTATGGGCATAAAAGGAGAGAAACTCATGTTGTGGTCCTCATCCTTCCCTGATCTCAACCCTACTGAGAACCTTTGGAGCATCCCCAAGCAAAAGATCTATGAGGGTGGGAGGCAGTTCACATCAAAACAGCAGCTGTGGGAGGCTATTCTTACATCTTGCAAAGAAATTCAAGCAGAAACGCTCCAAAAATTCATAAGTTCAATGGATGCAAGAACTGTGAAGGTCATATCAAAGAAGGGGTCTTTTGTGAACATGTAACTTGGCCTGTTCAGATGTTTTTGATTGAAATAGCTTTTGATTTCAGTAAATATTACCTCCTAATGCTGCAAATTCAACAAATGACTATTTTCAATTCTTTACAACCAATAAAATGTTTTGAAACGCTTTTGTGCATAATAATTTGGAACAGTGCATTTTGAGTTTTTTATTTTTGCAAAAAAAAATAGTTACCATTGGGAGGTTTGTTCAATAAAATTTGAATTATGCCCTAATGGTTGATGACTTGAAAATTATACTGATTGTTATTTGTATCAACTATTTAAAAAAAATCAGAGACAAATATCATTTGCATAATAATTTGGAATGCACCTTATGGCCAAAAAGTTCAACCTTGGTTTCATCGGACCATAACACATTTTCCCACATGCGTTTGGGAGATTTCAAATGTGTTTTTGCAAAATGTAGCCAGGCTTGGATGTTTTTCTTCGTAAGATAAGGCTTCTGTCTTGCCACTTAGATGGCAGATTGTTGTCACAAGTAAACAGCCAGTACTTGCCAGAAATTCATGCAGCTCCTTCAGTGTTGCTGTCGGCCTCTTGGCAGCCTCCCTGACCAGTTTTCTTCTCGTCTTTTCATCAATTTTGGAAGGACGTCCAGTTCTTGGTAATGTCAATGTTGTGCCATATTTCCTCCACTTGATGACCGACTTCACTGAGTTCCATGGTATATTTAATGCCTCGGAAATTCTTTTGTACCATTCTCCTGACTGATACCTTTGAACAATGAGATCCCTCTGATGCTTTGGAAGCTCTCTGTGGACCATGGTTTGTGCTGTAAGATGTGACTACAAAAATGTCAGGAAAAGCCTACTAGAACAGCTGAACTTTATTTGAGGTTAATCAGAGGCACTTTAAATGGTGGCAGGTGTGTGCTGACTCTCATTTAACATGAGTTTGAATGTGATTGGTTAATTCTGAACACAACCACACCCCAAGTTATAACAGAGTGTGCCTATTTATGCAACCAGGTTATTGTAAGTTTTTTTATTTTTTATTTTTCCCCTTAAACTTTTCAGTTTGTTTTTCAATTGGGTTGTACAGGTTATAGGTCACATTAATGGTGGAAAAAGTTTTGGAATGATTTATCTTGGTCTCATTTTTTACACCAAAAAAACCTGGCATTTGAACAGGGGTGTGTAGACTTTTTTATAATCACTCTCTGTGTGTGTGCATAATATTTTGTACAATGCTTCTCTGGGAGAAGAGCTAGAGGGGACAAGCAGTGAAACCCAGCATTTTCTATTGTTTCTTGTGATCGTCAGAATAAATGGAGATAATCTCCAAAGGTGACAGACAGACCTTCATTATTCCACACAATGCAGAAAAGTCCCATTACACAAACAGTATTGTTCTGAATACATTGCTCTCCATTACATTTAAATTGATAATAAAATTATCCACCTTATTCCTAGCCCCCATGATGCCTTGTGTTGTAGCCATGTGACTTACTTAATGCCTTGCATAATGCCTCACATCTTAGATAAGAACAAAGTGCAGAGTTTCCTTGGAGATAACAGGAAGCTGTGAAAGTGTGATCTTTTATATGCAAGAGACTGCTTGGAGGATCCTTTGTGTGCCAAGAGACTGCTTGGAGGATCCTTTGTGGGCCAAAGACTGTGAGGGGGATGCTAAGGGATTTAAGAGGAAATGCAAAGTTACCTTTGATGTGAATGCAATGTGACTTGTGAGCTGTGGGGAGACCTGGGTATATAAGGGACGAGTTTTTTCTGAGATGTCCTCTTTCTACAATGCTCATGTTGGAGACGTGTAATAAACTGCCTTGAGACAAATCTGCCTCGTCAATTACACACTCCACAGTGTGAATTATGGACGCAACTTCCGGTATTAGTTTAGAATGTATGGTTGTCACTGAAACAGGACACTTTCCCTTGTTAAAAAACGATGACTTCGGCATCACAACTGTGGGAACACAGCTTTTTGCACCTCAAAAATGGTAATATTGTGGGGTCAACCCCCACAGCCTACAGACTAGCAGAGCGCTCAGCTGGAGCAATTAACAGAACAGTGAGATGTATGGACTGTTATCAATAGGTGGAGAGGAATTCCGGCCAGTAATCCTGCTATTGTTATGTGTGACTCTCAAATGCAAATGTCTTCCTGTCAGTAATCCTCCTATTGATGTGTGTGACTCTCAAATGCAAATGTCCATGCTTACTGCTGTGCATGTATTGTCTGTAGCTGGGTTTATAAGCCAACTGAATATCGCTTGCTCACTCTCTCTGACTGCTCATCTGACTACACGCCTTGCCTGAGAGCTTGAGGGCTCGCTCCAGCATGCTTACACAGTGCTGGAGTGAGTTCTTGTGATGGCGGATAATAAACACCCTTTTAAACTCTCAGTTCGCTGCTTATTATTTCATGCCGCCACACTATGATGTATATAGGTTCTATAGTTGTGTTAGTTTCTTTTTTACTTTCCATGGGTAATTCCTTTGTCTGTCGTGTGTGTTTCTGTTGTTTGGCTGTCAACTGTCATGCTGCTGTTACACTGTAATTTCCCAGTTTGGGATCAATAAAGTACATCTATCTATCTAGCTAGCTAGCTAGCTAGCTATTTTTAAGTGTTTTCTTCTTAAATTTGGGACTTTTCACTGAAACACTCTTCTAAACTCCAGTTCGCCGTGCCTTATTTCACCATCGCCACACTGGTGACCCCGAAAGAAAGAACACGCTGACGACGAACTAACGCAGCCCCCGGCGGTGACTCCCAACGACGAATGAATGCAGCTGCCTGACGCAAATGGACTGCCCTTCCTTCTGCTACAGGGAGAACTTGACGCAGAGCCACCACCAGGCGAACTCTCCGTAGATCACCCACAACTGGGAAGGCTGCAGAAAGCGTCATGGTGCGACCATCACCTGAGATCTTGACATCCATGCTGGGACCGGCCGAGGGACACAGAACGTCTACTCCCTCTCACCGCCCCTCCGCATCGACACGAGCCCGAGGGACAAAGATTGTCTACTCCCTCTCACCGCTCCTCCGCATCGACTCGAGCTCGAGGGACAAAGATCGTCTACTCCCTCTCACCGCTCCTCCGCATCGACACAAGCCCGAGGGACAAAGATCGTCTACTCCCTCTCACCGCTCCTCCGCGTCGACACGAGCCCGAGGGACAAAGACCGTCTACTCCCTCTCACCGCTCCTCTGCATTGACACGAGCGCGCACGACGGAGAACGCAGCGCTTGGACCAGAACGCACTATGACCCGGCACGAGCGAACGACAGCAACAGCCTGCACAGGGAAGACCATCGGCGCCGACGACTTTGATCTCCATCAAGCTCCCTGACCCTGATTCGCCTCGCGACAGCGGACCTGCCATGCACAGAAGCCCCGCATCAGAACAGCGCAGCTGGAAGGTACGTGGCCACAGCGCGCGCCGCACACCAGAGACAAGCTGGCTCTACGGACTTATACATCATCCCCCACTGCTGCGCACACGGCTCTTCAGGGCTACTTACACACCTGAGGCACACACGCAGCCCGCACACAGGATTTTGTATGGGTCTCAGCCACGGCGCACGACGGGAATCCAGCCGTCAGCTGTCCCCGAGGGCTTTAGGGCCGCGAACGCACCTAAAGCCAAAACGCCAAGTCCCTCACACAGCTGCAGCTCCTGTTTTTCTTCATTGCCGGACTGAATCGCGAGAGGAATCAGAGACTAATTTTTATTCTCACAGCCGCTGTGGATCTCCGCACGTTCAACGGGACAGCCCCTCAACATCGTGGATCCACATGCAATTTTTGCGCGGCCCAGACAACTTCGCCGTCCCAGGCCGGCACTTGCTACCCCCGCCCCCACCTCCGCCTGCACAGAGCTTTCCCCGCTCGCTACCAAAGCCAGACTATCGAGGCCTCAGCTTCCTGCTGAGCCCTCTGGGAGGGAGTGTGTGGGGTCAACCCCCACAGCCTACAGACTAGCAGAGCGCTCAGCTGGAGCAATTAACAGAACAGTGAGATGTATGGACTGTTATCAA
Source organism: Pholidichthys leucotaenia (assembly GCA_020510985.1). Classification (NCBI taxonomy): domain Eukaryota; kingdom Metazoa; phylum Chordata; class Actinopteri; order Cichliformes; family Pholidichthyidae; genus Pholidichthys; species Pholidichthys leucotaenia. The sequence goes on from CM035837.1 coordinate 270,917,945, forward strand.
TAGGTGGAGAGGAATTCCGGCCAGTAATCCTGCTATTGTTATGTGTGACTCTCAAATGCAAATGTCTTCCTGTCAGTAATCCTCCTATTGATGTGTGTGACTCTCAAATGCAAATGTCCATGCTTACTGCTGTGCATGTATTGTCTGTAGCTGGGTTTATAAGCCAACTGAATATCGCTTGCTTACTCTCTCTGACTGCTCATCTGACTACACGCCTTGCCTGAGAGCCTGAGGGCTTGCTCCAGCATGCTTACACAGTGCTGGAGTGAGTTCTGTGATGGCGGAATAAAACACCTCTTTAAAACCTCAGTTCGCCGTGCCTTATTCCTGCATCCGCCACAATATAATCATACCACTTCCCAAGACTATGGAGGGATAGGAAGATGACCTTAAAAAGTGGCCTCCTAGACAGTAGCTCCATTAGTTAGCTCCGCTGCTAAGATGCTAACACTGTAAACAAATAAAAGCTCTAAGATATATCACTGTCTCCACCACAATAAAGTCGGATGCATTTTGTTAAAAGATGTTGGACATAATCAGATTTAACTCAGAGGAAACACGATGTTGTGGTTCTTTGTGGCTAACCACAACATCGTGCTTGGGTGTTTTAATGTCGGGGTAAAACAGACAGCTGTTCGTTTTACCCCAGAATTAAAATGCTCATGCTGCTGTCATGCCATGAATGCTTGTTATTTAAGTTAACACTACAGACCTATTCTTACAATTGATCAAAATTTTATTGATCTATATTTTGTGATAATTTAAAAATTAATGCATGCTGAAGCTGCTAGTCCATATCGTTCCAAAGCAGTGCAACAATTGCAAAAAACAAAAACAAAAAAAAAAACCCTATTTGGTATCTTTGTTAAATCGTTAAGCCTTAGGAAGCAAACTGTTACTATTTTTTTTTTTCATTCATTCATTCATCTTCTTCCGCTTAATCCTTTTTCGGGTCGCGGGGGGCTGGAGCCTATCCCAGCATCTTTGGGCAAAAGGCAGGGTACACCCTGGACAGATCGCCAGTCCATCGCAGGGCCAACACAGAGAGACAGACAGCCTTTCACTCTCACAGTCACACCTAAGGACAATTTAGAATCCCCAGTTTGATGCCAATTAACCTAACTTGCATGTTTTTGGCATGTGGGAGGAAACCGGAGAAATCCCAGAGTAAACCCACGCAGATACAGGGAGAACATGCAAACTCCACACAGATCTCTGTTGGTCAGGGGCTGGGATCGAACCCAGGATCCCCCAGCCAAGGGTGAGTTGCTGTGCTGCCGCAGTGCTAACCACTCTGTTTATTATTTTACTTCATGCAGCCTTCATGCTGGCGACATATATAACACATCAACGTCAGATCTGTGACACCCATACAAGTGCAAACATACCTGCTGTGCTCTTGTGTCTGTCCTATGTCTGTGCCACCGATCACATGAACAGTCCATTTTTGTTTTCAGTGCATCATCTACACATTTCCAGTGAGAAGCCTCCATTTATACAGTCTATGGCAAAACCACGAACACCAGCAACAAGTACCAGAACTACGCCAAAACATTCAAAAAATACAAAAACTACAAATGCTGAAATTAGCTGCCACTTGAGTGTAAAACACGTATGTGGACTATGCATTAAAAATGAATTTGAAAAACTTTTAAAAATGCTATTTTAAATGCCCCTGTTACTCCACTCTTACTGACTCATTTACCACTACCGCAGCCGAAACCAGTTTAGAAAGCTTGGGATCAGTCCGCCAAGGTCTCCGCCTTTGACCGCCACCTAATCCATATAGCACCGGACCCCCATGATCCCTCCTGCAGGTGGTGAGCCCACTGGAGGGCGGACTCATGTAACTCCTTCGGGCTGAGCCTGGCCGGGTCCCATGGGTGGAAACCCGGCCACCAGACGCTAGCCTTCGAGCCCCTCCCCCAGGCCTGGCTCCAGGGTGGGGCCCCGGTAACCCCATACCGGGCGGGGTACACTGAATCCTTGATCTAGAATTTATCATGAGAGTCTGTTGGATCGTTCTTAGTCTGGCCCTTCACCCAGGACCAGTTTGTCTTGGGTGACCCTATCTGAGGCAAATTGCCCCGGACAACATAGCTCCTGGGATCACTGGGGCACGCAACCCCCCCCCCACCACGATAAGGTGACGATCCATGAGTGGGGGTGGTAACCATGGTGGCAACCCCCGAACCAAGTGGTGGACACCAGTGGTGAGGGGGGCCATTAAGCTGAAGAAGGAGTCCTATCAAGCTTGGTTGGCTTGTGGGACTCCCGAAGCAGCTGAGGTGTAACCGGCAGGCCAAGCGGAGTGCAGCTCGGGTGGTTGCTGAAGCAAAAACTCGGGTATGGGAGGAGTTCAGTGAGGCCATGGAACAAGACTTTCGGTCGGCCTCGAAGAGATTCTGGCAAACTGTCCGGCAGCTCAGGAGGGGAAAGCAGCTCCCTGTCTACACTGTGTATGGTGCGGATGGGACACTGTTGACTTCAACTGGGGATATCGTCGGGCGGTGGAAGGAATACTTCGAGGATCTCCTCAATCCCACTGATACGCCTTCCACAGAGGAAGCAGGGTTTGGGGACGAGGGTGATGACTCGCCTATCACAGGAGCTGAGGTCCCCAAGGTGGTTAAAAATCTCCTTGGTTGCCGGGCCCCGGGGGTGGACGAGATTCGCCCTGAGTACCTCAAGGCCCTGGATGTTGTAGGGCTGTCATGGTTGACACGCCTCTGCAACATTGCATGGAGGTCGGGGGCAGTGCCTTTGGCATGGCAAACCAGGGTGGTGGTTCCTCTCTTCAAAAAAGGGGACCAGAGGGTGTGCTCCAACTTTAGAGGGATCACACTCCTCAGCCTCCCTGGGAAGGTCTATGCCAAGGTACTGGAGAGGAGAGTCTGGCCATTGGTCGAACCTCGGATTCAGGAGGAGCAATGTGGTTTTCGTCCTGGCCGTGGCACATCGGACCAGCTCTTTACCCTCTCAAGAGTTCTTGAGGGTTTGTGGGAGTTTGCCCAAACAGTTTACATGTGTCTTGTGGGCTTGGAGAAGGCATTCGACTGCGTCCCTCGTGGTTTTTTGTGGGGGGTGCTTCGGGAGTATGGGGTATTGGGCTTGTTGTTACGAGCTATTCGGTCTCTGTACTACCGTTGTGAGAGTTTGGTTCGTATTGCCAACACTCTGTCGGAGTCATTCCCAGTGAGAGTTGGACTCCGCCAGGGCTGCCCTTTGTCACCGATCCTGTTCATCATTTTTATGGACAGGATTTCTAGGCGCAGCCAGGGAATGGAGGGTGTCATGCTTGGTGACCACAGGATCTCATCTCTGTTGTTTGCAGATGATGTTGTCCTGTTGGCTTCATCAAGCAATGACCTACAGGTCTTGCTGGGACGGTTTGCCGCTGAGTGTGAAGCAGCTGGGATGAGAATCAGCACCTCCAAGTCCGAGTCCATGGTCCTCAGCCGGAAAAAGGTGGATTGGCCTCTCTGGGTTGGGGACAGGCTCCTGCCCAAAGTGGAGGAGTTTAAGTATCTTGGGGTCTTGTTCACGAGTGAGGGGAAAATGGAGCGAGAGATTGACAGACGGATTGGAGCAGCATCTGCAGTGATGCGGACGTTGTCTGTTGTCTGTTGTGGTGAAGAGGGAGCTTAGTTCTAAGGCAAAGCTGTCGATTTACCAGTCAATCTACGTTCCTACTCTCACCTATGGTCACGAGCTTTGGGTAATGACCGAAAGAACGAGATCGCGGATACAAGCGGCTGAAATGAGCTTTCTCCGTAGGATTACTGGACTCACCCTCAGAGATAGGGGTGAGGAGCTCAGTCATCCGGGAGAAGCTCAGAGTAGAACAGCTGCTCCTCCACATTGAAAGGATCCAGTTGAGGTGGTATGGGCATCTGATTAGGATGCCTCCTGGACGCCTCCCACTTGAGGTGTTTCAGGCACGTCCCACTGGGAGGAGACCCTGGAGCAGACCCAGGACTTGGTGGAGAGACTCTCCCAGCTGGTCTGGAAACACCTTGGTATCCTCTCTGAAGAGCTGAAGCAGGTGGTTGGGGAGAGGGAAGTCTGGGCTTCTCTGCTTGAACTGCTGCCTCCGCGACCCGGACCTCCGGAAAAGCGGTAGAAGATGGATGGATGGATGGATGGATGGATGGCAGCCGAAACCGGAAGTTCCGCCCATAATGTTCCAACTGCTGCACCCCGAGGTGGATTCTTTTAATTTAATTACTGTCGATTTTAGCCTGCAATCAAAGTTTTCTTCAAAGGTTTCCCCCCCTTTTTTTCCTGTAATTTTCCCACTCGTTTTCTTAAATTTGCTATTTTCGTAAATATGTCCCGCTGTGTCCATGGTTTGTTCAGATATGCGCTTTTCCTGCGCCTCATGATCCTCCTGGGTGCGCCGGTGTGTGAAGGGCGGGCCGATGTGCCAGCGCGGGGGAAAAAAACCTGCAGACTACAGACTTGTTCTTTAACTTTTCCCTTTAGTTGCTGCAGAACGAGCTGCTGAAGTCTGAGTTTCCCGCAGAACCTGGCTGACTCTCATACAGATACCGTGACTGTGAACATGGCCGCCTCCGAGCTCGGTGAGAGTTTGTCCGAGAATTTAATGAAACTTATCACCGTTATTATAAAGTTTTGTTCTGCAGCGTGGAGAAGGTTAGCTCACCGGCTAACATTAGGCAGCATGTTCAACCGGGCCTCGTTGAAGTTAAGCTTCATTCATGTTTTGTTTAGTTGTTTTTTTTGTTATGTCTTAGATTAAGCCTCTCCATGTGTTTCAGCTCTTTTGAGTGTTTCTGACAAAACTGGACTGCTGGACTTCGCTAAACGTCTGGTGGATGTGGGTCTGTCTCTGGTCGCTTCTGGAGGTACGGCCAAAGCCCTGAGGGATGCCGGACTGGCTGTCAGGTTGGTTCCGGGGGTTAAAAAAGACACAAATTCACGGGGAAAATGTTGACTGTAATATGTTTGGTTTCAGCTGACATTTTCTTTTTTTTTTACAAAATTGCTCACATGACGCTTTACATAATAGAGGCCCTTGGGTTATTTCCACTGAATCCGTTGTAGTCCATGTGTTCTTCTTGCTCTAGTGACCTGCAGTTTGTATGGCCTGCTCTAATTTGTGTGATGCTGTGTGTCAGAGATGTGTCTGCGCTGACTGGACATCCAGAGATGCTGGGTGGCAGGGTGAAGACGCTGCACCCGGCTGTCCATGGAGGCATCCTAGCCAGGAAAAGCCCCGGCGACACAGCAGATATGCAGAATCTGGGTTACAGCCTGGTCAGGTGAGCATTGAAGTTGAAATGTAGGGTTTTAATGGCAATTTGCATTTTCATATTCAAGTGCGTTTTAAATGGATGATATTTTGAGTGAGTTAATTACTGCAGAATCCAAAGACTGTGTGTTGAGCATGTGATTGTCCAGCAGATCAAAAGCTAAGCGCGTGCTTTGTTATTGGGATGCATGTTTCCTTCATTTATCTGCTGAGTAATTGGAAAAACGCTGCTCCTTGTGACTCGAATTCAATTATGAACTGAATAGATTTCACTGTGTTATCAGTCACGGATAATCAAAAACCACACAAAGTTCATGCCTCGTAGACATGCCTGACTGATTAGACATAGACTGTTTGATACATTATAGGGTTTTTAAGTTTCATGTGAATGTGAGGCTGCTTGACTGAGTTCTTAAACTCAGATATATGCCCAGCTGGTTTACTGATGCTTCTTCGGGACTTTTTACACATTGAATAACAACAATGACAATCCGGACAAAAAATAATTTACTGTTTCAAAAAAGACTGTTGCAGGCATGCTCTGTATCAAAAATTTTTTTTTAATAAAATAAGTTTGGTGCTTTTTGGCCCCCAGGGTACAACTCAGCAGATATCACACATACATAAATATCATATAGTAGTTATACCCTGTGCAACAAAGTACTGTACTTTTTCCACTCCATTTTATGTTGTTACCTGTATAGTGTCTACACTTCTGATTGAATTGACTTCCTGTTTATACAGAAGGTTTGATTCAAATGAGGGGTTGCATTTTTGGGGAGGGGGTCTTTTTTTTCCCCCAGTCACTGATATGCAGATGCATGGTGTATGTGAGCTTGGAACTATGGTAAATGTTTTTTTTTCCTGTATTGTTGTTCAATTTGATATAGTCAGAAGAGATGGTGCATATTTTTGTGTTTGTGTTTCCTCAGGGTGGTGGTGTGTAACCTGTACCCATTTGTAAAGACTGTGTCTAAACCAGATGTGACAGTGGAGGATGCTGTAGAGCAGATTGACATCGGTGAGTGAAGTGTGTAAAATGTAGAGTTTATTTGATAGAAGGCAGTGTTTCCCCTGCCATCATATTGGGTTGGGGGCAACGGACCCCTCCCACTCCCCCCAGAGTGTGAAATCTATCCATCTCTGCAAGGAATCTGTGTGTGTGTGTCTGTTCCTCACCTATCTCTCAAACCGTTCATCAGACTAACCTCAGGTTTTATAAGTGTTTTGCTGAGGTTACAAGGGTGTGCATCCCCGAGTTTGGAGTTGTTCAGTCAAAATATGTAATTGTTATCAATAAAAAGTTTAGCCGCCACTCTGGGGCCTCATGTACAAAGGGTACTTGCGCACAAAAACATAGCGTACATCCTTTTCCACGGAAAATTTCAGATGTATCAAGAATGAAATGACCGTGGAAATACACACAGTTTCATGACTGGCGTACGTACGTTTCTACTGTTATTGGTCCGTTGGCGACACTTGGAGGTGATGTTGGGAGAATGACGTGAAAATGATTGTACACACTAGAGGCACATGATGAACAAACATCCAAGTGTGTGCAATTAGACAAGTGGATATAAAGGCAAGCACAAAGAAGTGCAGAAAATGCCTCTAACAAAGCAGGATTAGAGGATAATGCAAATCACGCCGTGAGAAGAGAGAGGGTATTTTAGAGACAAGACTTTCTGGCTCAGGATGATGACTGGCTTGTCAGCCGATTTAGGTTTCCATGGGCAGTCCTTGTGGAACGTTCCTGTGCGCTCCAAATATCATCCGGTCTTCAAGGCTTTATTACAACTCAGTGATCTGAGTAAGTGACTTTCTTTTTTTGCTGATTAAACTACAGTTCGACAGCATTCTACCAAGCCTCCAGCTGCCTCTGTGTGTACAGTAGTTATGTCAATAAACACGTGTAAAGTTTGAAATGAATCAGTCTCACCCGTTCCCAAGCACACTTCATTCATTTACAGTAGTAGTGTGCGTAATCCATGTAAGTTGTATATAACTATAAAGGATGAGATTTGCATTTTGGACATAAAATTTTGGCTGCACGGTGGCGCAGTGGTTAGCACTGTGGCAGCACAGTTTACCCTTGGCCGGGGGATCGTGGAATCGTGGGTTCGATCCCAGCCCCCGACCAACAGTGATCTGTGTGGAGTTTGCATGTTCTCCCCGCGTATGCGTGGGTTTACCCTGGGATTTCTCCGGTTTCCTCCCACAGGCCAAAAACATGCAGGTTAGGTTAATTGGAGACTCTAAAGTGGCCCTAGGTGTGAATGTGTGTGTGAATGGTTAAGGGATAGCGCCGTACCGTGGCTGCTTCATCCATCCAGGTGGTGGATGACCCTCAATTTCCCCTCTGGGGATCAATAAAGTATACTAAATCTAAAAAAAAATAAATAAATAAAATATGTACTTGCCAAATCTAATATGATCCGTTTTCAACTGACAGGTGACCATGGCTACCCACTAAATAGGTTCAGGTTGTCTTCTTTTTCGTGACTGTTTTCCTTCAACCAGCTGATCCACCCGGCTGGTCACAAATTGATTGATTTATTCATTGTTTAAAATAACATTGTATAAAAGATACAGCATACATCTAAAAACAATGGGATGGCACAAGAAAGTGCGCACACTTATTTCCATCGTGGTCCCTAATAGGGCTGGGAACGATCCCTAATTTCCAGAATCGATTCGATTCCGATTCTTGAGATTCTGAATCGATTCGATTCGATTCCGATTCAATCCCGATTCGATCTGGGGAATTACCATTTTAATAGCCATTTTACTTCCCATGAAACAAAAATCTTCGAGACCTAATGCTGCAAATTGTACCAAGAATCTTCTAACTTTAATTCATAAATTATCACATATAGAACTGACCCAAAATCAGTTACAATAATGCACTTTTTATTATTTAACTTATCATTTCATAAAGTGCTCACAGGTGCTTTCTTTAGTGCAAAGGGTGTGTCGTGTCAAGTTAACCACCCAGAGTAAGTAAACAAATTCAATGCATGAACAATGCATTCATAATCTCATTGTATTTCAGTCCCTCCAAGATTTTGTCAGCTGTTTTTGTGATTGTTGTGGCCCAAAAAGCCTGGATTTGTGGGAGCTTTTCCAAAAAGTTATGGCACTTTTAGAGTTTTTTTGCACTCAAAGTTGTGTGAGGAAGTACAGATTTTAAAGCAGCTGCTTTTTCCATAGTTTACAGTGATGCTATTCTATGTAACACCACAAGAAAAGTACAGGATTGCCAAAAATTTCTTGTTAAACAGTGATTTATTTAGAATTAAATGCTCAGTAAAATTGTAAAAAAAAAAAAAAAAAGACCAATATTGTGTTCTTGCTGAGAACTTTAAAAAAAGAAATAAAAGAATTTGTCATTCCAACAACTAAATTGCATTGAATGCATGTTAGTGTGGAGAAAGTGATGGCAGCACCTCCTTGAATCTTGAAGGTCTTCTTCTGTGCTGAAATCCACATGAAGCAGGGATGCTCCTCCACTGACGACCTCTGACCTTCAGAAGGTCTCATTGAGAATGAAGCTTCCAGTCTTCACACATCTGAAGGCAGATAAAAAGAATAGATTTCACAGTAAAATTAACATTCATATTTTTAGATCGCCACACCACAGTAGGGTTTAATAATTTAGGTTTTTTTGTAATATTTTAGCTACAAATTAACTTTCAATGTTGGAAAAGGGTTTCAGTTCATTTCCTGAGAAGGTTTGTTCATTTCAATTTAGTTCTACTGAGTAACAATAGCTTGTTGTACTGCAGCCTTTATTAATTTTATTGTGATTTATTCTCTTCACATCGCTTAAGTGGCAGAAGTCCATAATCTCATAAAATATACCTTAATTCTGCATTTATTCACAGCGCTTAACCAGCAGTTCTCTGTGTCCATAGTTTGTAAAAGAAACCACCATCATGCCAGATAAATTATTAATTGACGACATAAACGTTAAAACAAACAAATATTATACTTACAGTCTCAGCAGCTCCAAGTCTCCCTCTGCTTCACGGGTTTCAGTCTCCGCATTTTCCCTTTATCAGTCGTCAACTTGATGTTCCAACACAGCGCTGCACGGAGTAAAAGTCTGTTTATCCCCGCTTTATGAAAAATATTCAGAAGCTGTTGAGGACAGTCTTTACGGTGACTTTTGCTGCTAAATTAAGAGACGCACGTTATTAACTCCGCGTCATGTAAACACAAAAGACGTGTGCACGCGCCGCAGGGAACACAGAAGTTTTATTTATGAAAAATATTCAGAAGCTGTTGAGGACAATCTTTACGGTGACTTTTGTTGCTAAATTAAGAGACGCACGTTAATATCGCCGCTCGTGTAAACACGAAAGAGCACACGCGGCAGGAAACTCTTGCCGGATGAGAACCGTTTTAACACCACAGAAGAAGAACTAGCATATCCGTTAGCTTGCTAGCTCCGTTAGCGCGTCAGTTGTTTATGGTTCTCGGCCGTTGTTCCTGGCTGACTGACCCGGTTTCGACCCGATTATACTCAGCAGACGTTCACAAACGTAAAAATATTATATTAAAACATATTAATATTAAAAGATCGATCCGCGGATTTTGTGGATCGATATCGGCTCAGTCAAACCTGTATCGATACATATCGATATATTGATCTTTTGAACCCACCCCTAGTCCCTAAAAGAGATCGCAGTTGGTCTCGTACCTGCAACCTTCTGCTTTGAAATCTAAAGCTATAACCACTGAGCTATACACTCTCCAAATCACAGCGATCAGCTGACACTTCTGAGGATGACTGCAGACATCGGTCTGATTATGTTAAAGTTAAATAAACTTCTTCTTATTCCTGTCTGAATAAACAAAACAAACTAATCTTATAAGGCTGTGAGCAGGCTATTGAATTACCTGGATCCAGTGCTAATGCTGGAGAACAGCAGGCCAAACAAAATGTTTTTACGTGCCTCTGCCTCATCCAGAAGCACCTCCAACTCACATTCCGTGAAATTCCATTAAATCCATTATTTTTGATCGTGGATACAGGAGAATCAAACGTGCAGGGCTTGTATATCTATACTTATTTGCATCTAATTGCATATTCAAATGGAGGCGTGTCAAGGGAAGAGTCCGGTATTTCCTCACATGCGTTCAGTTTCAAGCAGATCGGAATGTACAAAGGAAATGTGCTTGGATTCCTGCATACGGACGGTTTCATACATCTGGATTTTTATTTTTTTTTTTCCGCCGTTTTCTTGATTTAAATGTATATCATCTTTCAAGAAGGAAATCCACTCAATTCTTTGTACATGAGACCCCTGGTTTCTGGAAATGTGGGCAGGGTTTCACATTGACTCCGTACTGATTGGATAATGCGCGGCATCATGACCAATCACCAGAGCACTCTGTGAACAAAACAAGGAAGTGAAAAGCGACAAATTTGACTAGAAAAAGATAATACTGAAGATTTGATGCTTAAAAAAATTATACCATAAAGTTGCTGTGATTGCAACTTTGTTATAATGCATCCACTGCAGCCCACCAGTCCATTTCAAAAAATCTATTTATATCACATTTGCTGTATTTGAAACTGCATTCTTACATGCAAGTATAAAGTCCTCCAGCAGAGGGAGCGCTAATTGAAACCAAAGTGCCCTGTGCAAGTGGTCAAACAGAGAACAAGAGTGAAGGAGCCACAGAGGGAACAGTGCACCGGCTGAGAATGTGTTTTTAAGGTATGTTGCCTGCCAAGACCGCATTAATAGGCTGTAAACAGCAGTAAATGTATAAAGTGGGCTGCTTTTAAACAAGAATAAATGCTACTGAGGAGCTGTAGCATTTGTTGTTTGGCAGGTGGAGCCTCATGGAGCTCGTAGGCTTTCCTTTTAATTGTGCAGAAAAAGATTCAAAGCTTTGAGGTTTCTTTCTAAAGAGTGTGACTAAAGCACTGACAGTTTCAGTCCCATGTCAGCAGTAAAGGTTCAGACTGTGGTTGTTGTAATCTGCTGATTTTTTATTTATTTATTTTTTTTTTCTCATTTATACCAGTGGCTCTTAAACTTTTTTTATTCCCCATTTTGGGGAGCCAGACGATCAACAAGCCCACTTACAAACAGCTATCTCTGCCCCGCCACACCCACAATGAATCCAAGAGCAAGCTAAGCTTCATCATATTTCATTGTCTTCATGGCTTTTTTTGTTAACCCTATGTGTACGTTGCCAAACTGCGACATACCCCCTAGTGGTCAAGAGTGATAAATGTTTTTTGTCAATAAAATAGTTCAGATTTCCAAGGCTATAACTTGAAAGTGGTAAGAGATAATGACTTACTGTCAATTAGAAAGCTGTAAAATATGATCCAAAGTTTCAGATGGGAATAAATTTACGCATCTAATTTCAATCAATCAACTTTATTTATAAAGCACTTTAAAAGCAACACTCGCTACACAAAGTGCTGTACAGCAAGAGAACATAAAAGCAGGGCACTAACACAAAGGGCGCTAACACAAGAACCACAGTAAAAAAAATTCATAAATAAAATAAAAAGTGAAATAAATAAAAATCCATTTCATTCAATAAAATCAGTCTCATACTGGGTCAAAGGCCAGGGAGTAAAAATGTGTTTTAAGATGTGTTTTAAAAATGGACAGTGGGAGGACTTCCGGTCTGGACGCCATGGCGACTGCAGCTTAAAACTGAAGCTCTCAGACCCAATCCAAGATAACACCTTGAAAATCAAACTTAACGGATTTTTGGAGGAGTGAAAATCAAGAGACAAAATCATCATGTCTAAAGGAAAACAGAAGAAACTGAAATTCTCCAGGCCAGGACACGTATCGGCCGGAGAATCTGAACTGGAAGATCTCCGTTCAGAAGACGAGGAACTGGTGGTAGCTAGCAAAAAGGTTAGCCTGAAATCGCTATTTGAAGAGCTACGACGATTTCGCCGAGAGGTTACGGCCGAATTTCGGGAATTCAGAGACGAATTGAAAAGGACAAACAGCAGAGTGGACCAGGCCGAGAACCGAATCTTGGAAGCAGAGGAACGAATAAAAGTGCTCGAAGATTCTGTGCTGGACCTACGCAAAAGACAAGCATCTATAGAGGCTAAGCTAGCCAACCAAGAAGGAAGACAGAGAAGAGACAATATAAGAATCCATGGTCTGATAGAAGGAGCCGAAAACGGTTTTAACTCATGGCACGTTTTAACTAATGGCAGAATGCGTGGAATCTTTACTAAGAGAGAAATTGGATATTCCACAAACCACCGACTTAAACATAGAAAAGGCACATCGTTCATTAGCCGCTAGGCCAGCGGCGGAAGCGCCCCCACGTTCGGTGTTGGTAAGATTTTCCAATTTCAAAATAAAACAAGAGGTTGTCAGACTGGCTTGGCAGAAAAAAAGATTTATGCACCAGGAGAGAAAAGTCTTTGTGGAACACGATTACGCCCCGGAGGTCCTTAAAAAGCGCAGGGAATACAATGACGCAAAAAAGGTGTTAAGAGAGAAGAAACTGCGCTTTCAGACGTCATTTCCTGCGAAGTTAAGGGTCTTCTACGGCGAAGAAACATGTCTCTATAATTCGGCGGAAGAAGCAACAGCTGACATGGCGAGAAGAGGGCTCCCGGTAACGGTATTTAAACCCGCAGCAGACCGGAGTGAGAAGATCAAAACGCAAACATGGACAACACAAAGACCTTCAAAATCCACGGGCCAGCAGCGGGAAACCCAGCGCCAGAGCGTCGCGGATAAACTGTCCGTTTTCAGGTTGGAATAGCGACCTTTTTTTTTTTTTTTTTTTCTTGAATCCATCTGCACATCCAACCCCCCTCATACAAGGTAGCAAACATTAAAGGAGATGCGTATTCAGCATGTGGTAAAACATTTCATGGAACAGTCATAATATTTGAAACAAATAAGTCTTTTTAATAAAAAAAAAAAAAACAAAAAAAAAACTTGTTAAAATAGAAATGTGACAATAATCCACATGTTCTCCTCACACTAACAAATACTGTTTTTGCGTGAATGTTTGATGTGATGGGGGTGGGAGGGTGCACACAATTTCACAGGGTATAGGCATAAAAGGAAAAAAAAAATCATTACAAGTTCGGATTGGGTTCTGAAACTCACGTTAAAAGCATGGGTCAACTTACAGGGGTAAGAGAGGGCCCTCAACACGTAACAGAGTTTGAGGAATTCCCCTCAGAGCCTTCACTCCATCAAGGCTCTTCCAGGGTCTTTAAAAAGACCTCAGCTCAGGAAGTTCTTTTGACAGCTTTTTGTTTTAAAGTTTTATACACTATGTTCTTAATGTTTTTCTTGTTTTTAATGTTCTTTCAGTTTCTGAGTAGCACAAAAGAGGGCCACCACACAGTTATACTAAACAAAACAACACAATGGAGAAACAGGGTGTAACCAAAATAATTTCATATAATGTAAAAGGAATCCTGAATCCAGTTAAAAGATCCAAGATTCTAGGCAAAATGAAAAAAGACAAAGCAGGAATAATATTTTTACAAGAAACCCACCTAACAGACGTGGAACACAATAAACTCAGTAGACAAGGGTTTAAAATGATCTCTTCATCTTCATATAAGTCAGGGAGGAGGAGGGGAGTAGCGACATTGAGATCAACCAAAATTACATTTGAAAAAAAAATCAGAACACAAAGATAAAGAAGGGAGATACAGTTTGGTAACTGGGCGGCTAGAGGGAGAAGATATCACCCTGCTGAATGTGTATGCTCCCCCAGGGGCTAACTGGAAATTTTATAAAAATGTATTTGACCTAATGATAACTAAAGCCCAAGGTTTAGTGATATGTGGTGGGGACTTCAATCTTAGACTGAATCCATACTGGGATGCTTCTGGTAATTCTCCACATCAAAATAACACCCAAAGCAGGAAGACTCGGATGCTACTAAAAGAAATGGGAATCTGTGATGTGTGGAGGGAACTCAACCCCAGTGTAAAAGACTATACATTTTACTCAACTCCACATTCATCTTACTCAAGGATTGACTATTTTTTTATGTTTAATAGAGATATTGGAAGAGTAGAAACATGTAAAATAGGACTGATGGATCTCTCTGACCACAGTCCGATCTACATGGACTTAAATATCCAAAAATACACAAATAATACATTTTCTTGGAGGTTAAATTCAAATGTCCTGAAAGGACCATTGAAAGATGAATTGGAATCGGATATTCTCAGATATTTGGAAGAAAACGATAATGGAGAAGTATCCCCTTTAATACTGTGGGATGCATGCAAAGCTGTAATAAGAGGAAAGATTATTGCAAAACTGGCAACCCAAAAGAAACTAAGACAAGAAAAACTATCCACATTAGAGTCAGAACTTAGGAACCTAGAAAAAGAACACAAAGGCAACACTCATTCTACTGACTCGCTCAAGATTAAGGAAATTAAAAACCAAATAAATGAGATCTACACAATAGAAATTCAGAAGAAACTTACATTTTTGAAACAAAAATACTATGAAGCAGGCAGTAAATCGGCAAAATTGCTAGCCTATAAATTGAGGAAACATCAAACAGAAAGAGCAATCTACAAAATCAGAGACCCAGTATCAAAGGAAATAAAATTCAGAATTCAGGATATTCTTAAAAGCTTCGAGAATTACTATAAGAACTTATACTCCCACAAAAAACATAAAAACGCATCCGAGGCATTCCTAAACACATTAAACCTTCCCCAACTTACGGAGTCACAAAATAAAACACTACTGTCAGAAATACATCCTAAAGAATTGGAAAAAGCAATTATGAAACTTAAAGCTAACAAATCCCCAGGAGCTGATGGCTATACAGCAGAGTGGTACAAAACCTTTAAACAGCAACCATCTCCTCTCCTCCTGAAAACATTTAATTATGTCCTCCACACAGGGGAAATCCCCCCCTCCTGGAGAGAAGGGGTCATTGCAGTTATACCTAAACCTGAAAAGGATAAACTAGAGTGCTCCAACTACAGACCAATCAGTGTACTAAATCAGGACTATAAGCTTTTTACCATTATCCTTGCCAAAAGGTTAGAAAATATACTGACAGACCTAATTCATTTAGACCAAACAGGTTTTATAAGACAAAGACAGACACAAGACAACATTCGACGCACTTTACACATAATTCATCATATAAAAAAATATAACTTAAATGCAGTCATATTGGGATTAGATGCTGAAAAAGCATTTGATTCGGTTGACTGGTCTTTTCTATATAGAATCTTATCCAGTTTCAATTTTCATAACAACTTCATTAGAACTATCCAGGCATTATATAAAAAACCAACAGCTAAAATAAGGATTAACGGTAATTTATCATCATCTTTTGAACTGGAAAGAGGATGTCGTCAGGGCTGCCCCCTGTCTCCACTGCTCTTTGCAATCTTCATAGAACCTCTGAGCCAATGGATAAGACAAAATCAAAAAATTCAAGGTATTACACTTGGTCAGAAGGAACATAAAATAGCACTCTTTGCTGATGACATTTTAATATACCTAGGGCAGCCGGACACTTCTTTACCAGAACTAACCTCAGTTTTTTCAGAGTATGGAGATTTATCGGGGTACAAATTAAACATGCATAAAACCCAAATTTTAAAATTCAACTATGACCCAAATCATTATTCACTAAGCAAACTCAAAACTAACTGGGAGTCGGAATCTATGAAATATCTGGGGGTCAATATCCCAAAACAACTCAACAAAATTATATCACTAAACTATGATCCACTGGTGACAAAAATAAAATCTGACCTAGCAAGATGGAATATGATACCATTCTTGGGTACTGCACAAAGAATTGAAGCAGTCAAAATGAATATACTTCCACGTCTTCTATACCTTTTCCAAACAATACCGGTAGAACCTCCCAAAAAAACATGGCAGGAGCTGGACAGAAGGATCTCAAGATTCATATGGCAGGGCAAGAGACCTAGAATCAGATATAGAACCCTACAGCTAAACAAAGACAAAGGTGGGCTCGCGCTGCTAAATATCAGGGACTACTTTAAAGCCGCACAAATTAAAACTTTAGTAGAGATATGTAACCCAGTCTACACTGCACAATGGAAGGAGATCGAATGCCAAATAACAAGTGACATCCCCCTACAGGCGATAATAGGGAACAATGCCTTACCTAAGCTTTTGAATAACACTAACCCGTGGATAGAGACCCCGCTAAAAATTTGGTTTAAGATAGAGAGAATCAAACTAAAGAGCCCTATCGACTTCTGCAATGGATTGCCTATGATCAAGACTTTACTCCTAATAAAACAGACACCAGATTTAAAAAGTGGAAGGAGAAAGGGCTGATAAAATATTACGATTCTTTTAAAGGGCAAATCTTAAGAAGTTTTGAAGATTTGAAAAAACAAGGCCTAATAAATCAAGACCTTTACAGGTTCTTCCAGCTTAGACACCACATAAACAATATACTTAAAAAGGAGGATTTGGAAAGGGCCCAGTCAGGTGTTCTGAAGGTCTTCTTAATGGCATATAAAGGGATCCCAGGGATCAGATACATTTCTAAAATATACCAAGGTCTTCAAGACTTAAAAGGAGACAACACATCTTATATAAAAGAGAGATGGGGAAAAGAGGGGAATTTCACTTTACAACTGGAAATATGGGAAAAGCTAAATAAACAGCAATGGAAAAGTACCTCATCCCTGCAGTGGAGAGAATTTGGATGGAAAAACTTGATAAGATTTTTCAGAACACCTGCACAAAACAAATTTACCCATAAGGGATTGAACTGTTGGCGCTTGTGTGGTGAAAAGACTGCAAATCATTTTCATGTGTTTTGGTCATGCCCAGTTATCCACCAATATTGGACCAATGTACAGACAATATTGGGGAAAATATTCAAAATAACAATTCCCTTTTCTTTTGTAACTTTGTATTTGGGTTTACTACCGGGCTCACTGGAAAGACGAGGAGAAAAATACTTATTCAGTGTTTTAATATTGGCAAGCAAAAAAGCTCTAACTAAAAAATGGATGTTGAAGGACTGTCCTACACCTGAAGATTGGATTAACGTGATCCAAGACATTTACTCGATGGAAAAGTTGACATTCGCACTGAGACAGGACATGGATGGGTTCATGAACTTTTGGCAACCCTGGATCGCATATGTGTCTTCCATTAGATCTAATCTTTGACAAATACCATTTCAGTAATGGTTCCGCTCTTTGTTCCAACGCTACTCAGATGCTCTTTTACCTTTATTTACTTACTTTTTCTTTTTGTTTGTTTTTTGCTGGTTTGTTTTCTTTTTGTTTGTTTTTTTTTTTCTCTTTAATTTCACTTTTTCTTTCACTTTAAAAAAAAAAAGGGGGGGGGTGTTGTAAGAATTATTCTTCCAATGTTGTCAGATATCAGAAAATAAGGGAACGTGATGAAAATGTAAACAATGCATTGCTGTAACGACCTGTATACCCTTTACAAAAACTTAAATTAAAAAAAAAAAAATGGACAGTGAAGGTGCTTGTCTAATGTCCAGGGGTAAATCATTCCATAACCTGGGGGCCATGATCGAAAAGTCCCCTCTGAGATTGCGCCTCGCCGTTGGTACCTCCAAAAGCAGTTCAGCTGACCTAAGGGACCGGGGGGGAGCGTAGGGATGCAGAAGCTCAGAGAGGCAAGGTGGAGCAAGACCATTTAAGGATTTAAAAATAAATAATAGAATTTTAAAATGAACTCTAAAATACACGGGCAGCCAATGGAGTGAAGCTAAGATGGGTGTGATGTGATCTCTTCCACGTGCACCTGTTAAAAGACGAGCAGCAGCGTTTTGAACCAGCTGCAGACGGGAAAGAGATGACTGGCTGACACCGGCGTAAAATGCGTTACAGTAATCCAGCCGGGATGAAATAAAAGCATGGATTACTGTTTCCAAGTGTGGTCTAGAGAGAATGGGTTTTACTTTTGCTAAATGCCTTAGATGAAAGAAGCTGGATTTTACCACAGAACGAATCTGCGTGTCTAATTTAAAATCATTGTCCATGATAAAACCAAGGTTCCTAGCTGTGGATTTAACATGAGGAGTAAGGGGGCCCAAGTATACAGGAAGGGACTCACAGGGGCGACTAGGTCCAAACACCATCACTTTGGTCTTCTTATCTTTAAAATTTAGGAAGTTTAGGGCCATCCAAGACTTTGTCTTCAGTGCACGCCAGGAATGAGTTTACTGGTGAGGCAGCTTTTTGTTTTAGAGGGCCATAAATCTGACAGTCATCAGCATACAGGTGGAAAGAGATACCATGCTTTTTAAAAATGGAACCCAGTGGAAGTATGTACAGAGAAAAAAGCATGGGCCCTAGAATTGACCCCTGTGGGACCCCATAAGGCAGAGGATCAGAAGAGGATTCAAACCCAGACATGCTAACTTTAAAAGTCCTGTCTGACAGATAGGATCTAAACCAGTTGAGAGCAGTCCCACAAATGCCCACTAGGTGCTGCAAACGGGAAATTACAACATGACGGTCCACTGTGTCAAAGGCAGCAGTTAAATCAAGCAGCACAACAGGGATGGCAATTTTCTGCCGATCCGCGGATTTCTGCCAATTTATTTTCAAATTGATCATTTCTGTGAATCATCTAAATCTGTTGAGAAAATTTTAGGGGGGGGGGGGTAAGGTACCTTATTGCTACTGATTTTAGCGAAAATCAACACGATTACATAAGTGCTCGGCACTTCCCCGGGTTAAGTCTCCTGCGATAACCCGGATGTTATGTACTCAAGCTACTGCTGTATTGTAAACAGCCCTGCGATTGGATAGTTGCAAACGATTGGACCAATCAAATGGCTCGTTGTATGCTTTGTCAAAAATTCATGGCGGTTTGTTCTCAGGGATGTGATTTTTCCGGTAATTCGCCGAATTCTGCTTTATTTTATCTTCCAGGAAGATAAAGTATGTTAAGTACGTTAGCGGCTTGTGGTCCACGAACGCAGTGAAGGTGCGCCCTTTCAGGCAGAACTGGAAGTGGCGTATGGCCAGGTGGAGAGCCATTAACTCCCTGTCGTACACGCTGTATTTACGCTCACTGTCGTGCAAAGACCTGCTAAAAAAAAAGGTGAGCGGCTGCCAAGAACCGGCAACGCATTGCTCCACGACGGCCGCTATGCCCATATCCGAGGCGTCGGTAGTGAGCTCTATCCGAGCCGCCGGGTCTGGGTGCGCTAGTGTTTGCCAGAGCTGTTTTAACCTCAGAATGCCTGCTGCCGTTCAGAAGTCCAGTCGACTCTGTCCGCCGGTTTCCGTTTCTTGAGTGCGGCGTACAACGGCTGTATGAGCTGGGCTGCGTGGGGGAGGAAACGGTTATAAAAGTTAACCATCCCCCAAAACTCATGCAGCGCCCTGACATTGATGGTGAGGAGAAAAAAATAGCAAAACAATTTAGTTACATTACTTTTATGATTCCAAACAGTTTGAGATTGACAGTGCACAGTGGCTATTGACTCATAACTTTTGAATATTTCTAAGACTTGGCTGCATCAGTGATTGTGCAAAATGAACTGCTCAAGACTCAATGGAGATTGAAACTGGTGATCTGAAATGAATGCTGAAATTATAAAAAGTAATGGTATGTTGGAATTTTATTTCTATTATGGAATAGATAAAATTAACTGATTTTGATTTGATCAAGTGTTAAAACGTGATGGATAATGCTTGTTGGAATATTTTAGGAATGCTATCTTCTTGGAACATAAGTCAATATTATCAAATCGAATCAAACTTTATTGTCATATTGCTGTACATACAACTGTAGTGCAGGCAAGATGAAATTGCGTTTCTCTCGGCATCCATATAAATAGAAGCAGCATGATTTAAGACACACTCCCACATAGCTACACCCCCACACCCCCATCCATTCACACATCCCTGAGACATACTTGGGGAGAAAAAAAAAACTAACTATCTATAATATACAAATAATATACAAAATGTCCGTAGGTGCAGTAGTGTGTATGAGAGATTCCGGGTCAACTGTTCAGCATCCTGACAGCTTGTGGAAGGAAGCTGTTGATCAGTCTGGTGGTTCTGCCTCTGATTCTCCGGAATCGTTTACCAGATGGAAGAAGTTCAAAGTGTTTATACAGAGGGTGACAACGGTCCTTGACAATGTTCAGTGCCCTGCTCCTACAACAGTTCTGAAAAAGTTCTTGGACAGAGGGGAGGGAGACTCCAATTACCCTCTATCTTCTGCAGGGCTTTTTTGTCTGACATACTGCAGCTGGAGTACCATGTAGCAATGCAGTACGTCAGAACACTCTCCACCACACCTCTGTAGAAGGTCCTGAGGATGCAGATGGGGAGAGAGGCCTGTTTGAGTTTCCTCAAGAAGTGCAGTCTCTGCTGAGCCCGCTTCCTGATCTCCAAGGAATTCTTGCTCCAGGTCAGGTCCTGCGAGATCTGCACTCCGAGGAACTTGATGTTCTCTACTCTCTCCACTAAACGGCCACCGATGCTGAGGAGGACGTGCTCAGGCTGTGACCGCCGGAAGTCGATAATCATCTCCTTCGTTTTGTCCATGTTGAGCACCAGATTGTTCTCCCTGCACCAGCCCTCCAGGTCTCTCACTTCTTCCCTGTACATTGATTCCTCATCCCTCTGAATAAGTCCCACCGCCGTGGTGTCGTCTGCAAACTTAATAATCTGGTTCCCCTCGTGTCTGGATACACAGTCATGTGTTAGAAGTGTAAACAACAGTGGACTGAGCACACAGCCTTGAGGGGATCCGGTGCTCAGCGTGACAGAGTTGGAGATGTTGTTTCCAACCCGGACAGACTGAGGTCTCTCAGTCACAGGGATGAGAATCTTCCTCGGATCCGAGAAATTCCTCGGATTTGATCATGTCTAGGGTCATTCTCGTGAATCGTCTAAATTCGAGGAGAAATTTTTTTTTTTTTGGGGGGGGGGGGGGGGTCTGGCGGCGAGTCGTATTTTCGATCGGCTGTGAAAATCCACCGCGCAGAACGCGCTACCCAGCGAGATCAGTAATGTAATGTAACAAGGCCACTGATAGGCTGATACTTATTGAAGCAACCAACCGGCGATTTTGTTAATTTCTTTTGTCATATCCGGATAACACGCGGAGCGAAATGCAAGTGGCGGACAGTTCAATCAGTTCAATCAACCGAGTTTTCCCGATTTCGTCAAAATGGTGAGCCTAAAACTCACGAAAGAGAACAAAGCAAGAATTTTAGAAATCGACAAAGGGTTAAAGAACAAGTTTCGTTGGGAATGGCTTGAAAAAACCGTGTCAATGACGGTAAAGATCGGTAAAAATACTGAAGTTGTGGTTGAAAAAATGGCCGACTTCACAACACAGTCGACACAGTCAAACTCAGATGCCAGTCAGTCAAAGTTCATCACAGCCGGCCCCGATTACAGTAATTAGTGATCGGAAGACACATTCCGAGGTAAGATTTTTTTTTTTCTTGTTTAAGTAATGTACTTGAGAATTTTCGCGTAATGAATTTGTTATGAAATAGCATGTGTAAGTTGTGATGGCATGCCTGTTTTGAAGTAACAGGAAAGTTCACCTGGGTGTTTTTTTTTCGATACAAATGCTTGCAAATAACATACAGCTGTCAGATACTGGCTAGAAAACACAACAGAAATGTAGAACCAAAGGGCCTTTTCCACTAGCACGCTTTAGCGCGACACGGGACGGCTCAGCACGCTTTGTACGCTTTTCCACAAGCCCCAACACGGTTTAACAGCCACAATTCTCAGCCCCGCTGAAGGGCAGGGTACAGCAGTGCTGAGCTGTGCCGTGTTGTGACGTTTAACAGACTGGTCGCCGCTGATTGGTCAGGTCGTAACCGGCGCTGATTGGTCAGGTTGTAACCGCCCCTCTCCTCCTCCTCATCTACCAAATCTTCACGACCTTCTCAATAAAGTTTTTGAAAAAAAAAAAAAAAAAAAAAAAGAATCTTCACGACCGCCTTTACTCAGCACGCAACCACTGTTGGCGGTTCCTTTCAGTGTATTGCTGTGCTATTTTCATTTATTTTCTATCAAAAATGGCTTCGCGTAATAAGGGTGTTCCATGGACCAGTAAGGAGCTGCAGTGTCTGCTCACTGCATTGTCAGACGAACGCATGCAGCGCGAGTTACACGGAGCCACCCGGAATGAAAAAATATACTGGGAGGTCTCGACATCGGAGTCCTTTAACGGTGAGTTTTAATTTTTTTTTATTGTGCGTTTTTTCGCAAATATATTCGGTAAGACGCTCAGTTTATTTATGCAATAAAAAAGCTGTTCATTTGTGGATGATGATCGCTGCTTAATTGCAGCACACTGCGGACTCAAGCTTTTATTTTAATTATTCATGTGAACAATACGCTGAAATAAGCTTATGTATTCTTGTTAAAAACTATTGTGCTGTATTTTATTGTGTGCATTTTCCTTGTAGAATCATCCCACGCGTCTGCCGCGACAGCCCGTCCGGATTATTCAACCGAGCCTTCCTGACCCACAGCTGGCAGAGACGCCTTCATTCATCCGAGTCGTGACCCAGTTTGGGAAGCTGGTGTAGACACTCAGTGGTCGGCGTGTATAAAATGTCGATTAACCTTCATGTTGTGTTGCAAAGTTTTTTTTTTCTTTTAATATTTTGTATATAATAAAATGGAATTGTTTTGGAAAGTGTGGTTTGTCTGTTATAACACTGAATTATAAAACAGTATAATTTCATAGAAATTCCATTGCCTAATCTGATCAAAATGATACTGATCTTCCTGTCAGGGTCAACCATTGTAAAGGTAATGTAATTTTTAACTAGACCAAAAAACAAATGTTTTTGTAAGCTTTTCTGTTCTTTTTATTGAAATATCATAAAAAAATTAGCCCCACATGATCCAGTTCTAAACTTTGGGTACATTTTTTATGTTAACTTATAAGAAGTTGCACAGCTGGACTTTAAAATGCAGCAGGAGAGACTGATCAAGCTTACAAGTCAATGTAAAAAAGTAAGTATATGTAAATTGAATGCTCTATCGGCATTCCAAATTCAGAGAATTACAATACTTTAGAAGGAGTGTAGCATCATCTAAACGGAAAATAATAATACTGTTGTTCCAAACGTTGACCTGAAGGTGAAAAACATGAATTTTTTTTAATTCAGTACATCCAAAATGCCCTAGGATGTAAAAAAAAATAATTTGGTGTAGGGCAGTGTGCCACAGTCTCATTATTTAATACGAATAAAAACAAGTTTCAGCTCTTTATTTCTAGGTCATTTGGCAGTTAATTCAAAACAAAAGTGACTTGTGTTGTTGCAGCTTAATTATGAGATAAAATTAATTGTGAGATAAATCCACAGAGGGAGCAAGGCAATAATCCTTGAATCCTTTTTTGTCTCGTGTAAATAAGGACTCAGTGGGTGCGTAACATCACGGGAGTGTTGCCCCGCCTCGCTCAGAATCTGCTGCTGCCCCGCTTCTAAAACCTCCTAACAAACCATCACAGCACAAGCACAACACCAATGGAGACAGAAGCATTCCGAGCCGTACTGAAGTGAACCGAGCCGTACCGAGGTGTGCTGGGCTAGTGGAAAACAGGCACAAGTGTTTTCAAGCTCAGGTCAGAATTTTGTAAAAAATACCACAAAAAATGAATATATTACACAGCTTTTTTCTGAGGTTGTAACAAGGCTGTGTCTGTACTGGAAGACCGGAAATGCAGCCTTTGTTTGTTTTTTTGTTTTTTTCAGTGCGCACTGAGACGCAGAGACGTGACCGCCCGCTGAATTCACAAGAATTCAAGGGCTTAAAATATACTGATATGCAACTTTTTTATATTCCTAGTAACACTAACAAATGCACACATTAATAAATCAAAAATGTTTGCAGAATGTCAGTATATTTTAATAAATGGGTGATGGACTTGGTGATGGAATTTTGTTAATATTTATAATTTACACTCACCGGCCACTTTATTAGGTACACCTGTCCAACTGCTCGTTAACACTTAATTTCTAATCAGCCAATCACATGGCGGCAACTCAGTGCATTTAGGCATGTAGACATGGTCAAGACAATCTCCTGCAGTTCAAACCGAGCATCAGTATGGGGAAGAAAGGTGATTTGAGTGACTTTGAACGTGGCATGGTTGTTGGTGCCAGAAGGGCTGGTCTGAGTATTTCAGAAACTGCTGATCTACTGGGATTTTCACACACAACCATCTCTAGGGTTTACAGAGAATGGTCCGAAAAAGAAAAAATATCCAGTGAGCGGCAGTTCTGTGGGCGGAAATGCCTTGTTGATGCCAGAGGTCAGAGGAGAATGGCCAGACTGGTTCGAGCTGATAGAAAGGCAGCAGTGACTCAAATAACCACCCGTTACAACCAAGGTAGGCAGAAGAGCATCTCTGAACGCACAGTACGTCGAACTTTGAGGCAGATGGGCTACAGCAGCAGAAGACCACGCCGGGTGCCACTCCTTTCAGCTAAGAACAGGAAACTGAGGCTACAATTTGCACAAGCTCATCGAAATTGGACAATAGAAGATTGGAAAAACGTTGCCTGGTCTGATGAGTCTCGATTTCTGCTGCGACATTCGGATGGTAGGGTCAGAATTTGGCGTCAACAACATGAAAGCATGGATCCATCCTGCCTTGTATCAATGGTTCAGGCTGGTGGTGGTGGTGTAATGGTGTGGGGAATATTTTCTTGGCACTCTTTGGGCCCCTTGGTACCAATTGAGCATCGTTGCAACGCTACAGCCTACCTGAGTATTGTTGCTGACCATGTCCATCCCTTTATGACCACAATGTACCCAACTTCTGATGGCTACTTTCAGCAGGATAATGCGCCATGTCATAAAGCTGGAATCATCTCAGACTGGTTTCTTGAACATGACAATGAGTTCACTGTACTCAAATGGCCTCCACAGTCACCAGATCTCAATCCAATAGAGCATCTTTGGGATGTGGTGGAACGGGAGATTCGCATCATGGATGTGCAGCCGACAAATCTGCGCCAATTGTGTGATGCCATCATGTCAATATGGACCAACCCGTTACTAGCATGGTGTACCTAATAAAGTGGCCGGTGAGTGTATTTTACTTGGTTAAATTATTTTGTCTGTTCTAGAACTATGTAAATGTAATTCTGTGTCAGTTCTAAACATATTAGATAGTAGTAAAATATAATTTAGTATTATTACATCAACATACTATTCAGATATCATAAATTTAATACATATGTACTGTGTTTCACTTTATTTTGTGGTTGAAAAAATGGCTGACTTCATAGCGAAATGCAAAGTACCAGGGAAAGCCCAGTGTGTTTATTGCAACAATTTCTTGAGTTATGGATCTCATGGTTGTGTTGCCTTAGTTGAACACTGTTCAAAACAGAAACATCTCAAAATTGTGCCTTCAAGAAATCGAACTACTTGCTCGATGCTGCATTCAAAACGATCGATGGACACAGTCAAATTAAGTGCCTACAGGCATGAAAAGGAAGAAAAAAGGAAAGAGAAGGAAATGAAACAGAAAGAACTCTATCTTCAACATGATTCTGTGGCAAGCAAGGCAGCCATGAAAAAGAAGAGATAAGCTGCAGCTAAACAGGCACTGCTTGCCCACAGAAAATCAGAAGAGGAAGGCTACACAACGGCTCCAGGCTTTGGTAGCCAAGAAGAAAAAATTGCACAATTAGATGTGAAGAATATGTTGACTTGTACATAAGTTCATAGAGTAGTAGCACAGGCGGTTCCAAGGTTGTCATAGCCAGGAGCGGCACTGGGGTTAAGCTCCTAGTGCTCATAAAATGCTCCTTACGGCGTGCGTCTCGAAAAGCCTCTGACAACTAAGTCCAACTCCTAGCCTGCCCGTGTGGTTTAGTCTCTAAGCCCGGCGGAACTGCTTTTAGTAATAGGAGAAGGGGCGAGGGCGGATCTCTGGCGCCTTAAAACCAGATGCTTCGGGTAGATGGTGGCTCGTCAACCTGGGAAGGTAGCCCATCTAGGGGAAGGTAAACCCTGATTTCAAACCTCCGCTGCCTTGCGGCACACCCGGTCACGGGAAAGGCCTTGGGAGTCAACCCTGAGGAAAAATCCGGAGTCAGAGCCCCTAAGGCAGTTCTCTGTTGTGCTCAACATCGTTCTGGCAGCTCCTGCGACGGCGCTGGTGCCAAACTATAGCAGCCCTGCTGTTCCTTTGGATTCATCAGTGACGTGGAGAGGGGGGACATGTTGCATGGGTAACATCTTGTCCTCCATGTTTTCCTGCCCAGGCTTGAATCCTACCAACGCCCAACGCTGGAAGGTAGAACACCGGTGCACATCGGCCTGTTCAGCCACAGGCGGTGCTGTTCCAGCAGAGTAGACGTTTAGGATTCTCTTCCATGGTCATCATAGACCGACGGAGGCCGACGATCGAGTAGCACAGGCGTGTAAATATGGAAGTGACATTTTCTGTTTCTCAATAAAGTGTGACACTGAATCAAAACAGTATTGAACATGATTACACATGTGATGCAGCAGCAGATTAAAAAGAAACTATAAATGCATTTATACTTACTTCTAACTTTAAATATAAGACCACATTTGAGCATTCTAAAACACCAGATTTTGTTAGCTTCTGGGGGGCGTTGCCCCCCACACACCCCACCAAGGCTCCGCCTTGGATCCGGCTAGGGGGCCTGCGTCCCCCAAGACCCCCGGCTAAGTTTCCTCTTTTTTTCAAAAACCCCATTCTCATCCCTGCAGTCAGGAAATCCAGGATCCAGAGACATGTGGCGGTGTTCAAACCGAGAAGGAGTAATTTCTCTATCAGTCTCTGGGGAATAATGGTGTTGAATGCTGAACTGAAATCAATGTACAGGAGTCTGGCGTAGGTGTCTTTCTGGTCCAGGTGGGTGATGACAGAGTGCAGGGTGGTGACTATAGCATCCTCCGTGGAGCGGTTTGAACGATATGCAAACTGGAGCGGGTCGTGTGATGCAGGGAGGCAGGCTGTAATGTGTGGTTTGACAAGCCGTTCAAAACACTTAATCATAATTGGTGTCAGTGCAACAGGACGATAGTCATTCAAACAGGACACAACTGGTTTCTTTGCCACCGGTACAATGATAGAGGTCTTGAAGCATCTGGGAACGATGGCCTGACTCAGGGAGATGTTATAAATGTCAGTCAGGACATCTGCCAACTCGCTCGTGCAGTCTCGGAGCACACGTCCCGGAATGTTGTCCGGACCTGCAGCTTTGCGTGGGTTGACTCTGGTTAGGGTCCTCCGTGTGTCCTCTGTGTTGATGGTAAAAGCTGGTCCGACCGATGGTGGGGGTGGGCCAGCCCTCCCTCTGATATACAGTAATAAGTGGCATTCAGCTGTTTGTTTTATGTCATTTAAGCACAGTTCTGGTACTTAAAAATCATAAAAACCCAGGAGCTTCAGGGGGCTTTGCCCCCCTTGCCCCTGACCCCACTGGGGGACTGCGTCCCCCAGACCCCCTGCTAAATTTTCAGATAATTTCCCCAACCCCAAATCACATCCCTGGTTCGTGTTGGAATTCTGAGCTTTCAGTATTGTTTTAAGATAAGATGAGCCTTTATTAGTCCCACAGTGGGGAAATTCCAGGATTGCAACAGCACAGGGATAGCAACAATCAGAAGGCAAGAAAAAAAAAAAGCAAGAGCAGCTAATATACATATGTATATATTTCTCTCTCTCTCTCTCTCTCTCTCTCTCTCTCTCTCTCTCTCTCTCTCTCTCTCTCTCTCTCTCTCTCTCTCTCTCTCTCTCTCTCTCTCTCTCTCTCTCTCTCTCTCTCTCTCTCTCATATATTCATATATATATATACACACACACACAGCGGAATTATGAGATTTTTATCGAAGGATCAGGAGTCATCAGTGCTAGAAATAGACAAAAGTGTCAAAAATAAGTTCCGATGGAACTGGCTTGAGAGGTGAAAATTGGCTCAAAGTTCAACGAGGTAACAGAAACACTTGGACAGTTTCTGAAGAAACCAGAAAAGGAGATGAAGTTCAAAGTTCAGAGACTGACACAGCTTGCTGCCAAAAGGAAGAAAGTTTCACATTAGAAGTGACTTGGTGACCAGTGTAAATAGTGTAATAAAGTCTTATAGAACTGTTAAATATGTTGGACTAAAGACAGTGAGACAACATTGAAGAAAAAGTAAGTTTAACTTTTCATTAGGACTGTGAAGAAATGGACTGAGGAATCAAAGCTGAAGTTACAAGCCTGCTTTGACTGCACAGATTGGAGTGTTTTTGAAGCTGCAGCCATTAACCTAAATGAACTCACTGACACTGTGACGTCATCCACCTGTTTCTGCGAGGACATGTGTGTGCAGACCAAGACCTTCTGCATATACAACAACAATAAACCCTGGTTCATTCCTAAACTGAAGCAGCTACGTCAGACCAAGGAGGAGGCCTACAGGACTGGTGACTGGACTCTGTACAAGCGGGCCAGAAACATGCTGACGAAGGAGACCAGGCTTGCTAAGAGGAGCTACAGTGTGAAGTTACAAAAAAACTTCTCAGCTAACAACTCTGCTTCTGTCTGGAGAGGCCTACGGAATATCACCAACTACAGGAGACCATCCCCCCACCCTGCAGAAAACCTCCAGCTGGCTAACAACCTAAACAGCTTTTACTGCAGGTTTGAAAAGAACCTACAGTTCTCACCTCCCACCCACACAAAAGGATTATCTGCAGCCCCAGGAACTCCATCCCTCCTCCACTCTGACCTCCCACCAGCACTAATGATCTGTGAAGAGGAGGTGCGCCGGGTCTTTCAGAGACAAAAGATCAAGAAGGCTGCAGGACCGGATGGTGTGTCTCCGTCCTGCCTGAGAGTCTGCTCCAACGAGTTGGCCCCCATCTTCATCCGGATCTTTAACAGATCACTGGAGCTGCGTGAAGTGCCTTCCTGCTTCAAACGCTCCATCATCATTCCAGTTCCCAAGAAACCCTCTATTACAGGATTAAACGACTACAGACCTGTTGCCCTGACCTCTGTGGTCATGAAATCCTTGGAGAGATTGGTGCTGAACCACCTGAAGGTCATCACAGGCCCCCTGATGGACCCACTGCAGTTTGTCTACCGGTCAAACAGGTCAGTGGATGATGCAGTGAATATGGGACTACATTACATCCTGCAACACCTCGACTCCCCAGGGACGTACGCCAGGATCCTGTTTGTCGACTTCAGCTCAGCGTTCAACACCATCATCCCAGGCATTCTTCATCAGAAACTCCTCCAGCTCAAGGTGCCCCCCTCCACCTGCCAGTGGATCTCCAGCTTTCTGACTGACAGGTGGCAACAGGTGAAGCTAGGGAGATTTACATCCAGCTCCCGAAAAATTAGTACTGGCGCCCCCCAAGGATGTGTCCTTTCCCCACTGCTCTTCTCCCTCTACTCCAACGACTGCACCTCAGAGGACCCTTCGGTGAAGCTCCTGAAGTTTGCGGACGACACCACAGTCATCGGTTTGATCCGGGATGATGATGAGTCTGCATACAGGTGGGAGGTGGAGCAGCTGATCCTCTGGTGCAGCCAGAACCATCTTGAACTTAACCCAGCCAAAATGGTGGAGATGACTGTGGATTTCAGGCGACACCCCCCCTCATTCCCCCCACTCACCATCCTCAACAGCACAGTGTCCACTGTGGACTCCTTCAAGTTTCTGGGTACCACAATCTCCCGGAACCTGAAGTGGTCCTCCCATATTGACACTGTCCGGAAAAAGGCCCAGCAGAGGTTGTTTTTTCTGCGTCAGCTCAAGAAGTTTGATTTGCCTCAGGAGCTGCTGGTTGTCTTCTACACCGCCATCATCCAATCTGTCCTCTGCTTTTCCATCACTGTCTGGTTTGGATCTGCCACTAAACAGGACAAGGCCAGACTGCAGCGGATCATTAAGTCTGCGGAGAGGATCATTGGTACCGACCTACCCTCCATTGAGAACTTATATCGGTCCATAACCAGGAAACGGGCAGGAAACATCTGTGCTGACCCATCACACCCCGGCCACAAACTGCTTGAACTTCTATCTTCTGGTCGTCGTTACAGATCACTGAAGGTCAAAACCACCCGTCACAGGAACAGTTTCTTTCCTCAAGCCATCACTCTGATGAACTCCTAACATTCACCTAGTCCTACCTGTTTGCTGTACTCATGACTTTTCATCCATTATTACATTGCACATAACTCTCACACTGCTTTTTACTTCATTCACATCACTGAATCTGAGTCTACATTGAAATACTGTGATTGTATATTTTTCATATATTTCTGCAAAGTGTGGTTAGTCCAAGTAAATAACTGCATATATTCCTGTATATATTTGCATCCTTTTATAGAAACGTGGACAGACTGTAATTTACTGTACATACTCTGGTTGTCATTGAATCCTTATTTAAATCCTTCACCTGAACAACGAGAGCAAGTTTTTAGCCAAAGTCAAATTCCTTGTATGTGTTGTGCATACTTGGCCAATAAAGCTGATTCTGATTCTGATTAAATTTAATGATTTATCTAAGTCTAGTATTTCATTTTTTTAAATCATTTTTTTTAGTCTAAATTACTTCTGTTTTACTGAAAACATCCCAGCTTCAGGGGGGCTGCGCCCCCCCATAAGTCAGTTGACCAAATTAGATTTCAGCTGAAATCAGAATTTCCTGTTGCCTTCCCTGGCACAAGAACAGCATAATCACCTGCCAAGATAATATCGTTTAAAAACCCTTAACAAGGCTGTCTCTGTGCTGTGAAGAGCTTTGAAACCAGATTGAAAAATCTCCAAAATACCGTGTTCATCCAGAAAACATTTCAGCTGCATATAGACAATTTTCTCTAAAATTTTTGAGAGAAATGGCAGCTTGGAAATAGGCCTAAAATTTGCCAACACAGTATGATCGAGACCAGGTTTCTTTGCTTTTCTTTTTTTTTCCTTTGCATTTTCTTTGCAAATTGCATTCTTTGCAATTTGCATAATGTCGCGGCACCTCTTTAAATTCATAACCGAGTCAAAACTGGACTTTGGACATATTTACACAAAAAATGGTTCAGTCTTTTGACCACTTTTTTTGTACAGAGGTACCTCATCATCTTATCTTCAAAGTATATGAGAAATCAGTACATTTAAAAAAAAAAAAAAAAAAAAAAAATTCTCACTTTTGACAAAGTCAGTGAGAAGGCAGCCGCAGTGCCACACTCTGCCACTAGGGGCACACAAATTTTCACACTCAAAGGGTCCGGAATTTCTCTTTGCTCATCATTTTGATGGAGAGAGTTTTAAAAATTAGGTCATGATATAATTTTATCCATCCAACCATCTGTCTTCTACTGCTTGATCCTTTTTGGGTTGGGGGGGGGGGGGGTACTGGAGACTATCTCGGCATCTTTGGGTGAGAGGCAGGGTACATGCTGGACACATCACCAGTCTATTGCAGGGCAGATATAATTTTACCAGTAATTTTAATTCTAATATGATAAAACATTGCATAGCTTTTATTTTCATTTGCATTTTCAGTTTTAATAGTGAAACTTTTGACCTTGCAGGAAATAATACCCCCTTCCCCCCCCACACACACACACAGAAGGTTTACATATACAGGTGCATCTCAATAAATTAGAATGTCAACAAAAAGTTGATTTATTTAGGTAATTCAAAAAAATAAACTTCTATATTATAGAGTCATTACACAGAGAGTGATGTAGTTCAAGTGTTTATTTTAATTTTGATGATTATGGCTTACAACCCATGAAAAAACAAAATTCAATTTATCAAAAAATTAGAATATTACATAAAATTAATTTTTAAAAAAAATAGTTTTTTAATAGAAATGTTGGCCAACTGAAAAGTATGTCCATGTACACATTCGATACTTGGTCGGGGCTCCTTTTGAATTAATTACTGTATCAGTGTGGCGTGGCATGGAGGTGATCAGCCTTTGGCACTGCTGAGGTGTTATGAAGGCCCAGGTTGCTTTGATAGTGGCCTTCAGCTCGTCTGCATTGTTGGGTCTGGTGTCTCTCATCTTCTTCTTGACAATACTCCATAGATTCTCTATGGCGTTTAGGTCAGGAGAGTTTGCTGGCTGGTGAAGTGTGCTGTAGGAGTGATGGGTTGATTCAAGGTGGGCGTGGGATTCCATCAGGGATCGGCTCTGAGCCCCTTCTTGTTTGCCATGGTGATGGACAGGCTGACAGATGAAGTGAGGCAAGAGTGTCCGTGGACCATGATGTTTGGAGATGACATTGTGATCTGCAGTGAGAGTAGGGAGCAGGTTGAAGAGAACCTGGAGAGGTGGAGGTATGCTCTGGAGAGAAGAGGAATGAAAGTCAGTAGAAGCAAGACAGAATACATGAGTGTGAAGTGAGAGGGCGGTAGGTGCAATGGTGAAGATGGAAGGAGTAGTGGTAGTGAAAGTAGATGAGTTTAAATACCTGGGGTCAACCATCCAAAGCAATGGAAAATGCACAAGCGAGGTGAAGAAGAGAGTGCAGACAGGGTGGAATGGGTGGAGAAGAGTGTCGGGGATGATTTGTGACAGAAAGGTAGCAGCAAGAGTGAAAGGGAAGCTTTACAAGATGCAGTGTTTCTTCTGGTTTAAAGACCTTGGCGCAGTGGCAACATATGTTTCTGGGGAGGGGACACATGACACTATTGTAACCGGAATATGTTAATTTTATACTATTTATTTCTTTTTAAAAATTTTGCACAGTAACTTTGCATATGAAACTTACAGTTTGAAGTATTGTACAACCGAGGCTTGAATGTTGGAATACTGGGCCAATTGGGGTCCCACCCAGACGTCCCGTGTTTGGATTTTTTACTCGTGTCATCCTTCTCTCCTTCCTCTGCTCTCACCTCTCCTGGACCCTCTGCCTGAACACTTTCCTCTCCTTGGCTCCTCTCTTCTGTCTCATCTTGCCCTCTCTGAGCTCTGTCTAATTCAGGTTCTCTCTGTGTCTATGGTGGTATACAAACAGGTTAGAAAATATCAAGTGTCTTGTTTTGTCCTGCAGGATTTTTTGGTCATGGTTTACATAAATGACAAAATATGTGTATTTTTATTCTAGTGTATTGTTTGTTTTCATTGAGAGAGTAGGGAAGGGAAAAAACATTCATAATAGTAATTTACTCATGCATACTTAAATTATATGATCAGAGGTGGGTATAGTAGCCAGAAATTCTACTCATGTAAAAGCAGTGCTTTGGAATTAATAATTACAAGGAGACAACCAAAAATTTCTAGTTGAGTTAAGGGTACAAAGAGCACCCACTTAAAAACTTGAGTAATGACTTCAGTCTTGAAGGTTTGAGGGTTTTCTCCAAAAGCTATAACAATTTTCTTATAGTTTTCTGCTTTTCTCTATAAATTTATCTAAATTTGTAACCATTTTCCTCAAATTCGTAATTTCCTCTTGTAAAATTGACTTTTTCTGTACATTTTTTTTTCTCGATTTTGTATACTTTATTGATCCCCAGAGGGGAAATTGAGGGCATCCACCCAGATGGATGAAGCAGCCACGGTACGGCGCTATCCCTTTACCATTCACACACACATTCATACCCAGGGCCACTTTAGAGTCTCCAATTAACCTAACCAGGTTAATTTGAGACTTTATTAAAAATTTGTCGATTATTTCATGGTTAATTTGTCTGTTTTTTTTTTTTAATAAATTTGAAGGGGACTGTGGTAATTTTCTTAAAAGGAACTCTGATTGTATTGGCATGTTGGCTCTATATGCTTTATTTTTATGTTAGTAACATAACTATAATATAATTTTTTTTGAAAATAATTCCCAGTTTTATGTATTTTTAAAAAACTTTATTACGATGTAAATCACCATTTTTGTTTACGTCGCAATGCATTCTGGGTAGTGACGTAGAATGGTTGCAGCCGTTTTTTCTGTCTTATACAAGCCAAGAAGCGAAGCGCCTAACTACTGCCATTTGTCAGTGAAAATGCCACATTGCGCGGCTTTTGGATTTAATTTCCAATCAAAGGGAAATAAAGAGAGCGGGGTGAGCCTCCATAGCTTTCCTAAAGAGGGAAAGTGGAGGAAAAAGTGGGGCGGCAGCGGCTCAGCAGGTAGAGCAGGTCGTCTAATAACCTGATGGTTGGCAGTTCGCATCACGCTCTCCCCAGATATCCTGCCGTTGTGTCCTTGGGCAAGACACTTCACCCGCATTGCCTCCAGTGCCCATAACACTGGGTATGAATGTGTAAAAATGTTTAAATGCTCGGCAGTGGCCGGAGAGTCTGTTGGCATGGATTGGCAGCCACATTTCCCTCACTCTGTCTGTGATCACGCGCTGTAGTGCATGCCTGATAAAACTGACATATGTATTAATCACGCTGTGATAATAGCACAATATCGCTCAAAGCGCGCGCATGAGACATGTACGCACATGAGACATCGCACGCTTGTGTTGACCGTTCCTGCCTTTCGTCTCCTAACCGTGGTTTTGGGACGCAGGGGAGATGTATCTTCCTCCACTATCTTACTCCCGAGTGGTACACAGAAGCACAGGCCGTTTTATTTCACCTTAAAACAGTGCTTCTCAATTATTTTTTGCAAAGCCCCCCCAGGAAAGAGAAAATATTTCGCGCCCCCCCAACTCGCCGCAGTGACTATAAATAAGATCATTATCTATAAAAATTGTATAAGTATACCTA
Organism: Pholidichthys leucotaenia; assembly: GCA_020510985.1. Classification (NCBI taxonomy): domain Eukaryota; kingdom Metazoa; phylum Chordata; class Actinopteri; order Cichliformes; family Pholidichthyidae; genus Pholidichthys; species Pholidichthys leucotaenia. The sequence continues at coordinate 270,952,903 of CM035837.1, forward strand.
AAATTGTATCCTTTTTAACATTAACAAAAGAAAAAAGCAATATAAATCAACTTTCAACAAATATTAACTTTATTTTGCCACACAGAAACCCTGTTATAGTCTAAAACAGAAAAAAAAAACTTAAAGTGCATCAAAGTGCCTGAAATAAAAAATATGTCAATCCTTATTTAAACTAGAAACATTTTTGACCAACTGAACCATTTGATGCTGAGAAAAATAATTCAATCAATAAATAATATTAAATGTAAATTGATCTGGAACATTAACACAGGAGTACCAGTATATTTAACATTTTAGTCTGAAGAAAAAGGTAGAAAAAGGCAGTATCAACTCCTCTGCAATTGTGTGGGGTTTTTTGCACTGCGCAATTTGGTGCGCCACTTTAAATGATGCTGAAAGTGCTCGCTGGTTTACTGATGTAGCGTTCACAAAGCGGGATGATTGTTGGCCGTACTCCGCACGTTTTCACTGAAAAAAATCAAGCGGCTTATCAACGTGTTGAGGATGTAATGTCTGTAGGTGACGTCTTAATTTATTTGGCTTCATGCTGTCCGCTGCCAACACTTTCAGACACAGTGAACACACCGGTCTTTCCTCGTCTCCCACCGTAGTCAGAGTGAAGTCAAGCGCTACATAAGCTTCGTCATATTTCCTCGTCTTAGCTTTTGGGAGACTTTCATTTGTCTCTTTAACTGTGTCTCTCTCCGCCTTTCTTTTCGTTACTGTTAAATATTTCTCCATGGTGTCTCTCAAGGGGTTTGTTGACAGCAATTTAAAAAGTTTTAAACTCCCGCACAGACTTTGACAATGAGAGCGCCACTGCACCACCTGCTGCCGTGGATGTGCAATTACACTTTACACGGCAAAAGCAAAGCCTGTTCCCCGGGGTCACATGCGCCCCCCCCCGGCATCCGGCATCGCATCGCGCGCGCCACTATTTGAGAAGGACTGCCTTAAAATAATGCTTCCTCGAGCGCACGCTTGAGACACTCGCGAAGTGGAGAGACACTCGCGGAACGGAGTGAAACTTACAGTATATATTGTTGATTTACTTACAATAGAATGCTCAAACACAAAAAATTGTCTACAAGCATGATGGGCACTGAACTGATAAACATGGACTCTGAGCAACATAAAGCAATTTCTCTGTTGCTTTCTCAGAATGCGGGTTGAACGTCCATAAGCAGTGTTCCACAGTTGATCCACTTTTTTTTTTTTTCCTGACTGTTGCCAGCCAGATCTTCGACATGTCAAGCCAAGCGTGCGCTTTGAGCGATATCACAGCGTGATTAATACATATGTCAGCTCTATCAAGTGTTGTGGGATGTGTCTGGTGCGTGTGTTTGGATGGGGCAGCTCGGTGCATGGACTTGAGTGAGTGGGAGCGTTTGCGCAGCCGAGGCGTGCCCCCCCCGGTGTGTGTGGAATGACCTGGAGAGCGAACTGTGTGATTTGGTGCGGATAAGTAGAAAGAGTGAGGCGACCAGAGCAGGTAGAATTTGTTGCTGACAACAGTGCGGTATATAAATAAAGACCCAACGCTTCAGCAAAACGGCCTGTGCTTCTGTGTACCACTCGGGAGTAAGATGGTGGAGGAAGATGGATCTCCCCTGCGTCCCAAAACCACGGTTAGGAGACAAAAGGCAGGAACGGTCAACACAAGCGTGCGATCACAGACATGTCTCATGCACGCGCTTTGAGCGATACTGTGCTATTATCACAGCGTGATTAATACATATGTCAGTTTTATCAGGCATGCGCTATAGCGCGTGATCACAGACAGAGTGAGGGAAATGTGGCTGCCAATCCACGCCAACAGCCTCTCCGGCTACCACCGAGCATTTAAACATTTTTACACATTCATACCCAGTGTTTTGGGCACTGGAGGCAATGCGGGTGAAGTGTCTTGCCCAGGGACACAACGGCAGGATATCTGGGCTGAGCCGCTGCTGCCCCACTTTTTCCTGCACTTTCCCTCTTTAGGAAGTTACATCCAAAAGCCGCGCAATGTGGCATTTTCACTGACAAATGGCAGTAGTTAGGAGCTTCGCTTCTTGGCTTGTATAAGACAGAAAAAACGGCTGCAACCATTCTACGTCTCTACCCAGAATGCATTGCGACGTAAACAAAAATCGTAATAAAGTTTTTTTAAAATATATAAAACTGGGAATTATTTTCAAAAAAATTAAATTATAGTTATGTTACTAACATCAAAATAAAGCATATAGAGCTAACATGCCAATATAATCAGAGTTCCTTTTAAACTTTTTCCTTATAACAATTTTTGACCATAATTTTGCAGAGCCGGAACAGAACAGTAATTTAATTCTGATTTCAAAGGAAAAAAATAATAAAATTGTATTTAATGGAATAAATTAACTTAAATGACCAAAGATGCAGTTATTTCTGTTATAATATTTCTATATATTTATAGTTTTTTCTTTTTTAGAAATCTCCTCACCACCCAGACAGCAGGAAAACCCTCCCTTGTTTTGAAATCCAAATTTTCGCACTTTGTTAGTTTGTCTGAAAGCTGCTGACGGATTAAAGTCATTGACTTCATGAATTTCGGTCATCTTAATTTGCCAGGTACATAATGATGAACATAAATTAGCTAATATTAACTAAAGTAAACTTAAAAACATATCCTTTTAAATTTTGTCTGAAATAAGAAAAACAAAAAATAAATGACTAGAAAAGCACTTATCGAGCGCATACCTCCGCCAAGTCTCCTTCCGTTTCTCATGGATCACCTCCAAAATGTAATGGGTTTGTGTGTAGGCCTACAGCGACTTGTGAAAATTGCATCAAGTCTGTCCATCAGTTTTGGAGTATTGTTGCTAACACACTGTGAGAAGATAAGACCCTTGGCTGAGGTATACATTCTCAGATCATCACCAAAATATAATGGGTTCCTCTCTAGCCCAAGAACCACCTCTGGTGAAAATTTCATCCAAATCCATCCAGTAGTTTTTGTGTAATCCTGCTGCACAAATACAAAGAAAGCCCTTGGTGGAGGTATGCACTCTCAGATCATCACCAAAATCTAATCATCTGTTCCCCATGCCATTACACACCTTTCCTGAAAATTTTGTCAAAATCCGTTCATAAGTTTTTGAGTTATGTTGGTAACAAACAGACAGTCGAACCCCAGTAAAAACATTACCTCCTTGGCAGAGGTAATTAAAAAGAAGACATAATGAACCTGTTCGAGCTTCTAACCACACATGCTAGTTACGCGACTCTTCCATTATTGCTCCCGTTACCAGTGGGTTCAAACCATGATAAATGCTTCCAGTATATACCTCTTCTGCTTTTTTTCCACGTTTAAAGTACTGTAATAAGCTCATGTTTCTCTCGGACAGTGATGCTAGCGAGACACTCTGCCTGGAAACTGGAGCGGTCACATGGACGGGGCCCTTCTGAACTCCACGTGGATGACGGTCACGCGTGTTGTTCACGTGCGCACTTGCGGACCGTCATTCCTTCATATTTTTTTTCTTAAATTTATATTTCCTCATAGAGTGGCGGAATAAATTCAAGTGTGGCAGGCTGCCACCCGGAAATGTTACCAAAGGAAACCCTGAGACAGTAGTGAGACCTGCTATGATGTATGGTTTGGAGACGGTGATGCTGACAAAAAGACATGAGGTGGAGCTGGAGGTGGCAGAGTTGAAGAAGCTAAGATTTTCATTGGGAGTGACTAAGTGGGACAAGATTAGAAATGAGTATATCAGAGGGGCAGCTCACGTTGAGCAGTTTGGAGACAAAGTCAGAGACAAGGCTGAGATGGTTTGGGTGCAGAAGAGGGATAGTAGATATATTGGACAAGAATTTTGAAGATGGAGCTGCCAGGCAGGAGGAAAAGAGGAAGACCACAGAGAAGACGACGTCTCTGTTGTCATTCAGTCCATACAGCCAATCCTGTACAGTAGAACGAAATTATGCTTCTCCTGTCTACAGTGCTAATCACATGTAGAATTGGAGGGGTCGCTGCCACACAAGGTGCCGCCACAAACAACTTCTCCTTCCCCCATTCCATTACGCTGAGCACCAAGTTAGAAGGCGGGGAAGTACCATTTTTATATGGTCTTTGGTATGACCCGGCCGGGATTTGAACCCATTACCTCCCGGTTGTGGGACGGATGCTCTACCAACTAGGCCACCACTCTGGTATAGATGTAGTGAAGGAGGACATGGAGAGGGTTGGTGTTACAGAGGAAGATGCAAGGGATAGGGTGAGATGGAGACAGATGATCCACTGTGGCGACCCCTAAAGGGAGCAGCCGAAAGAAGAGTCAATCAGCCTGCAGTACAGAAATTGCCTGCAGAGCACCGTCACTGTGTGCTCTAAGGTCATTGGACTGCCTGTGAGAACTGTAATAGACATATGTGACCAGCAGACACACATGCTAGCACACAAACTCATTGAAAACCCTTCACACCACTTCACCCTGCCTTTGAGTGGCTCCCCTCCAAAAGCCGGCTCCGATGCCCCGGCTGCAGGACCCAGAGGAGGAGGGCCACCTTTGTTCCCATCTTTGTTTGGGGGGGGGGGGGGGGCAAGGGTCACTGGAGGAGTAGCACCTTTCTGGCTGGCCTAATAACATCTTGGCGTCCCAGACTGGTCTCCCCACATCCAGCGGCATGTGATGTGTAACTTATGGCCTACCCTCCTATCTGTGGCCACACCATCTAGCCTCTCACATGTTGAAGACCATCCACAGTGGCTCCAAGTGCTGCCCCCCCGGTTTTTGCAGAACACAGTAGATCTAGGGGAGCATACCCCGATTTTTAAAAAAAAAAAAAAAAAGTGCCCAGGTGTAGTGATCCGAGCATGTATATAGCTATTGAAAAGATGACAAGCACACTGACTACCAGCACCACGGTTCCAGCCTGTGACTTGCCAGTTGCAAGTACGATCCTTGGCCCTCCTAATGGGCCTGATGATGATTTGGCCCGAAATCCCACGGGAAGGACTACACTTGATTGGAGGGGAAGACTTGAAACAAAATTTGTCAGGTGTGGAAGACCTGCAATTTTCAGCATCTTCAACAATTGTACTTTGTCCAAACCTGGTCGCATTGAAGAACTTGTTGACCTTGCCATTGTGCACAATATTGATGTTTTATGCATCCAAGAGCATTGCTTCTACCATCCCGGAGAAGAGTTAAAGTATCACAGACATCAGGACTTGGAGCTCGCTACGTGCTTCGCCTATAAAAATGACATCAACTCCACCATTGGCAGAGTCGGTATTCTCCTTTCTCCAAAAGCCAGCTTTAAAGGTCTGATGACACGTTTTTGACTTCATCTAATTTTTCAACACATAATACAATAGAACGAAATTGGTTGGTCTGTGCAGTTCTAAGTCAAACAGGTTTTTTTTCATGCGAATATCCAACGTTTTCATGAGTGCCACGTCACCCAATTGCGTCAGTGGCTGGAGAACCCCCCGGCCATATTGTAACGTCATTGACAGAATACAGTGCTTGGCTGCCAGTTTTACACACAGGATGGAAACAGTAGAAAACATCGACGATGGTTCCAGCACATGTGGTCTGGAATTGGTTTGGGTTGTCCAGTCTTCAGACGATTATAGTTCTGAAGAATGGGATGACAATGAAGAATCTGGGGGCATCAGACCATATAGGTTTGAGCTGTGCCAAGCGGGCATCGTGCCAAGCAAGTCAGACTCAGAGAGTGACGGTGGAGAGGCACACACGCCTGCAACAGCGGCAAACACATGGCAGGGGAACACAGAGTGTTATTCTTTAATAATAATAATAATAATAATAATAATAATATATAATAATTTAATATTTAATAATATTTAATAATAATATAATAATAATTTATTTAAACCCGATTTTTCAATAAAAAAAATCATCGCAGTGTATTCTCTGTAGCTCAGGCATTGGGTTTATTATGTATTTTGAGTTCTTGTTTTTGTTTTGTACATGTTTTATGTGCGTTTTGAGCCACTTTCAGGTGGGCACTGTCCAAGATTCGCCAGTCCGACCACACGCCCTCTCTCTGACAGTCAGCTGTTCATGTTTTGTGTGCATCATCTGCCGTGTTGTCAGCCAGCCAATATTGCCAAAACTATCACAACGTGTTAGCCACTCCACACAGCCGTGGTTCTGTTGCGCCCCTTGAAGCGATGTCGGCCCTGGGGCGCAACCGTGGTTAACGCAGCTTCTCTCCATGTTCGCTGGGCGATGTCGGCCCCGAATGCCAACTAAGTGTTTCTGTTTATTTTTGTAAGTCTTCACCTTTTTGGGAACTGTTGTCATCATTCTTATGTTCAATACATGTGCTGTGGTGAATCCTGCACGTAAATCCATTCATCGTGACCCTCTGTGCCCTCTTCCGCAGGGCACGGAGAGGGAGGATGAAATAACGAGGATTTACGTGCAGGGTTCACCACAGCACATTTAATACAGAAAGACAGACAATTCCCAAAAAGGTGAAGACATACAAAAAACACAAACACACTTACTGATGGCGTTCAGGGGCTGGCATCGCCCAGAGAACGAATGAGAGGAGTACGTGTTAGCCACAGTTGCGCCCCAGAGCCGACATTGCTTCAGAGACGCATGAGAACCACGGCAAACATGGAGTGACTAACACGTCCTGAGAGTGCTGAAAATAATGCCATACTAACAGCACACATGACAATACTATGGACCAGCAGTGCGTGACTGGCAAACGGCCGCTAAGTACACGCACTGCTGGTGATGGTGTGATGAGAAGCACCTGGGCGAGGACTGGGAAGCATGGTCAGCGGGAGTTTGAATCAGCTGGTGATAATGAGAGAGGGGACGTGGCCGGACTGGCGATCGTCGGCATGCGATCACAGAAAGTAGGTCAAAGCTGCGCGTAAATCCATTAATCCTTCCCCTCCTCTTGCGCTCCTCCTGTGTAAAAGTGCATGAGGAGCGCACAAGGAGGCTTATGACAGTTGTAGCTGAAGCGTGTGATGTGATCTTTCACGGACTGCTGTTTATCTAAGCCTGCGACACAATGCAAAGGCATAGCCATAAAATTAAAACAAGAAACCAGAGAAACTGTGAGCTACAAAGCTGCTGTCATTCCAGTTCACAACACTGGAGTCCGTTCTGTTGCTTATGTCATGAGGGTGCCGCCCTTAATTTGGTGGGCAGCGCCATAGTCCAGTCAGCGGCTGCGGTTTTTTGATAACTAGTTTATGCAGGCGCGGTTGTAAATATTATACTGATCATCGACAATGACTTTTGGGTTTACACAACATGCTAAAAAATGTCAAAAACGTGTCATCAGACCTTTAACTTAATCCGTGTTGAGAAGATCTCTAGGCGAATCTTGATTGCTGAGCTCAACTCTAATCCAGTGACCTCTGTAGTATGCTGCTATATTCCGCACAATTCTAGAACGGAGGACGAAGTTGTTGAATTCTACCATAAACTTGGATCACTCGTGGACAACATTCCAGTGGACAATTTGCTCATTTTTTGTGGAGATTTCAATGCCAAGGTTGGTACAGACAAAGTGTCATTCTCGTACAGCGCTGCTACAAATCGTAATGGCAAGAAGATACTCGACTTCGCAAACAAATTCAATCTTGTTGTCACAAACACGTGCTTCATGAATTCCAGTAACAAACTGTGGACTTTCATCCATCTGGGCATCATGCCCAACTAGACCACATCCCTGACAAGGAAGAAATGGGTAAACGGCATTAGAAATTGCCGTGCATACTCCTCGTTTTGCACCTTGCAATCTGATCATAGGATTGTGTCAGCAACGGTAAGCCTGACGCTGCATTCACACCAGGATAGTCCGGGGGTCTCGGTTCGACTTGGTGGGGAATGGCGAGAATTTTCACACCTTGGTTTGGTTTGCATTCACACATCACTTTACTCAAGCGGACCAAACTGCTTGGACAACGTCACGCATTTACAACAGCTGCTTGTTTGTGGCACTGTCATACCTGCCAACTACTCCGGTTTTGCCGTAATGGTTACGGTTTTCAAGACCCCATTCTGGGTTACGGCTTTATTAATCAAAATTACGGTTTTTCACTAAAAATTCAGTCAAAAATTTTAAATTGTAAAAAAAACACAAAAGCAATTCCAAACACGAGATCGCCAGGAATCGTATCTAAATTTACCTGAAGCGTTTGCTAAGCTAACGCTATCGCTGTAGCTAACGCCATAGCTAGTCGTAGCACCTAACACCGATACAAAGAAGCGACTCCGTCCTCGGTGATTGGGGCTCGCCGGAGGAACCAACCGAGGCAACAGTTGAACGGGAGCCGGATCGGAGCTCAACTACAGCGGCGATGGGCAGCGGACTTGGTGGAGGAGCTGCCGGTACCCCGGCTGGACAGGAGCTCAATTGCAGCGGCGGTAAGCAGCGGGACTAGCAGCAGAGGGGGCTAGCTGAGGCCCAGCTGGATTCGAGGTCGGTCGGATCGGATACCGGCGACACCAGCAGAGATTGTTTTACTATCAACAGGTCAGTAAAAATGCCACCAAAGAAGGAGGAAATGGAAGAGATCAAAAAATCTCTGAACTAAGTTCAGAGATTTTATCTTCTTGGAACATAAGTCAATATTATACAGTAATAAGTGGCATTCAGCTGTTTGTTTTATGTCATTTAAGCACAGTTCTGGTACTTAAAAATCATAAAAACCCAGGAGCTTCCTTGATCTTTTCCATCAGCATATCTGCATTGACAATTTAAGGAAAATAGAAACATGATTGTTGAAGAAATAGGAGGTTGTTAGCCACATTTTAACTTGATTTAATGCTAATATTTGTTTGACACTGCGGCCCCTGGACCCCGGCTAGCTACTAGGCTTTTCAGGTTTGAAAGTTGAAGAAATATGAGGTTGTTAGCTACATTCTAACTTAATTTAATGCTAATATTTGTTTGGCGTCGGGGGGCTTCGCTCCCCTGAACCCCCCACCAGGACTTTGTTCTGGACCTACCGGGGCCTGTGGCCCCTGGACCCCGGCTAGCTACTAGGCTTTTCAGGTTTGAAAGTTGAAGAAATATGAGGTTGTTGGCTACATTTTAACTTGATTTAATGCTAATATTTGTTTGCCTGCGGCCCCTGGACCCCGGCTAGCTACTAGGCTTTTCAGGTTTGAAAAGTTGGCAGGTATGCACTGTAGCCGAAACCACCACTGACCAGGAAGAAAAAATCTCAGCGAAGAGAAATCTGGCTCATCAATTGGCCAGGACCAAAAAGGGAAATCCGTTCCCTTCAACCGGGTTGTCATTGTACAGTAGTACAGTACAACAAAATTGTGGATTGGGCCACTAGTGCTCTTGCCATCATTTGCATGAACATCCCGTGCGACCGTCATGTCGCTAAACGTTTTAAAAACATTGATATTCTTGTGTGTAGCCACAAGCAGCTGAGAAATCTGGTCCTCAGACCAGATATCTATCAGAGCCTGCATCTCCTCACTTACTACTCCAAGTCTGTCTACAAGACTTTTTTTTAACTTTTCTCCTTGGTTTTCTCCGGTAAAAGTATTTCTTGCATCTACGCGGTTGTCTTTATTTTCTACCCGAAATGGAGGCTGAAGGACTGGGAGCTCTTCAGCTGAATTGGGGTGTTGGATTTATTTGCCCACGGATTCCTGCCACAGATGTGCTAACAAGGCTAGCAAGCTAGCAATGGAAACGCACATCAAGTTTTCAAGGCAGGGACAACTTTTCAGGTGAGATGATTAGATTAGATTATTTGTTTATTTGACAGGACAGTGCAATAAACATAGACAATTAATCAATGACAATCAATCTGATGTGTTGCACAAAGAGTGTATAGCTATTAGCTGATTTGCAACTCTTGTCCCTGGAGGGACAACTTCGCCTGTCTGCATCTCACCCAGATGGTGAATTCATGCATTTACACTGAGTTATAATGTAATCGTGCTGCACGAAAAATTCGCCCATTCACGTTTGATGTGAAGGCACCTTTACGGTAAACACCACTTTCTCTTCTCACTACGTGTTGCTGTGGTTACACATAACACCGAGGGGCATGTCCGCCCTTTGGTCCACTGGGTACTCCATTTGCGTTCACATGGCAAGTGAAGCACACCAGACTTGGTTTGCAAGCGAACAGAGACCCCCGTTTTCAGGGTGACCAGACTTCGCTTGTTTGGTGCTGTACCAGAGTTCCAACGGCACGAAATGAACTGAACTATCCACGGAATCCATCATTTGGTTCTTTGGTCCGGACTAAACAGTGGCCATCTGAATGTGCCCTTGGCCTCCGCTGCTCCAAGAAAGGCAAAGTGAGTCCGATTAAACAATCGACTTGGTCCGCACCTGCAGAAACGGAGACCTTGCAGATGAATTTACTGTACAAGTCTTCAACTGGTTCCAGTCGCTGTGCCCTGATGACGCCTCGCCCAATGACAAAACACAATCTTGTCTCTTCCTGTGTGGATGAGGTAGCCCTCGACATTCTACCAAGTAAGGGAAAAATTGGCTTTGAATCTTTCAGCAACCACAGCGACTCTGTATTGAGTGCTTGTGCAACCTTTATTTAAGCCAATGAAATACAAATGCAACCAACAACCCTCATCATTGAATAAAGAGCAAGTGTCATCTGCTCAAATCTCTACAAGACACTTACGAACATGCGACCTCCCGATTACATTCAAGGCAAGATCAAAGACATCATGTTATGTCCTATATTGCAGCACCATGGTGCTCCTTGAAGACCATAAATGAAATTACAGGCAGAAAAGAGCGACCATCGGTCAGTAAAAGGCAGATGACCCAAAAAGCGCAAAGAAGGTTGGCTAAACCATTTTATGAAACTTCTTGGCGAACCTCCAAACATGTCACATGATCTCCCACTTATCCAGATTGCCAGGGACCTAAGCATTAACACAGACCCTTTTAGGGTTCTGGTCCTGACAGTATTCCTCCACTTGTGCAGTGGTGTGAAAAAGTGTTTGACCTCTCCCTGATTTCTAATTTTTTTGTATGTTTGTCACACATAAGATAAGATAAGCCTTTATTAGTCCCACAATGGGGAAATTCCAGGATTGCAACAGCACAGGGATAGCAACACTCAGAGCAACAATCAGAAGGCAAGAAAAAACATTAGTAAACATATGTCCATATTACTATACAGTAAATGTATATATATATAGACACACAGTGCAGAGCATTATGGTTGGTTGGTGAATGTGCAGCAGAAAGTCTAAGTTCTCTCTCCGCGGATGCGGCGGGCCAGCTGGAAGTCTTTGGGCATGATGGTGACCCCCTTAGCGAAGAAGAGACCACCAGGTGGGCCTCGCTGGTCTCCTGCAGAGCCATGACGGCGAAGCTCAGGAAACGCAGGACGGTCTTGAAGTCCTGAGCGATCTCCCTCACCAGGCGCTGGACGGGCAGCTTACGGATGAGCAGCTCCGTGGATTTCTGGTATGTTTCAGATCAAACAAATTTAAATATTAGACAAAGGTAACACAAGTAAACACAAAGTGCAGTTTTTAAATGAAGGTGTGTATTATTAAGGGTAAAAAAAAATCCAAATCTACATGGCCCTGTGTGAAAAAGTGACCCCCCCCCCCCCCCGCCCCGTTTAAAGCAGAAATTAACTAGTTTATCACATCTTTGGAAAGCTGAGTTCAATTTCTCTAGCCACACCCAGGCCGGATTACTGCCACACCTGTTCTCAATCAAGAAATCACTTCAAAAGGACCTGCCTGACAAAGTAAAGTAGACCAAAATATCCTCAAAAGCTAGACATCATGCTGTGATCCAAAGAAATTTAGGAATAAATCAGTCTGGGAAAGGTTATAAAGCCATTTCTAAAGCTTTGGGACTTCAGCGAACCACAGTGACAGTCATTATCCACAAATAGCAAAAACGTGGAACAGTGGTGAACCTTCCCAGGAGTGGTTGGCCAACCAAAATTACCCCAAGAGCACAGCGACGACTCATCCAAGAGGTCACAAAAGACCCCACAACAACATCCAAAGAACTGCAGGCCTCACTTGCCTCAGTTAAGATCGGTGTTCATGACTCCACCATAAGAAAGAGACGGGTCAAAAATGGCCTGCATGGCAGAGTTCCAAGATGGACACCACTGCTGAGCAAAAAGAACATAAAGGCTGGTCTCAGTTTGGCTAGAAAACATCTTGATGATCCCCAAGACTTTTGGGAAAATACTTTTGGCTCTTTTCCATAGTCACAGTTCTTTTTTACTTGTTTCGATTCTCCACTACTTCTTTCTCCCTGGGTTGTTGATCCATTACAGCCCTGTAAAGCCGCGTAAGCTCGGTAGTGGGCGGGATTGAGGCGGAGCCACACTCTGCTGACGTCAACACGCGACAGATTCCTTCACAACAAAGAAAATGGCGGATTATGAGCGGAGGATTTCCACGTTGCTTCTTCTCTGGCTTTTGAACACAATAAATGAATGTTTTTAACCGTAGAAGAGAGTTTTACAGGAGAAGACAACGTGCATTGAGAGAACACACGTTGGGGCAGTACCAGAGACTCGTTGTTGCCATTGGGGAATATCAAGCAGCGGAATATGAAGCGGAATATGAAGCAGAGAGCTTAATTACCCAGCATATCAGGCACATCAAGCACACGAGGAAACGGTTTTTGGTAATTTAATGCTTTCTATTGTCATTTTATTGTCATGTCATTGTTGTGTACAGCATGTTGATGTCGCCAGGTTATCAGTATTAATATGTATGCTGTGTGTGTGTGTTCTAGTTGGCTGCGTTGTTGCAAAATCAACTCTGCAGACCATGGACCTGGGCAGTAAACCGTAGCTCGCAGTGGTGGGAGAATATTGTCCCCAGCTTCTCAAGCACACAGTGGTTGCAGAACTTCCGGATGTCCGAGGACACGTTCACCTACTTGTGCCACAAATTGCGTCCATGCATGGAGCCTCATTCATGTGCATACATATGTCAAACGTTTGTTTTTTAAATAAAATTTGGTGGACTTTTCATCTACATCTCCTCTGTTGTTCATAACTGTTAACTGTTAAGGGACAACTAATTAAATGCTAAAACCTTGTAATTGACCTTGGAATTATATGTGGATACTCGTTATATTTCCAATTACTCATAGCCCTATTTTACTTACAGAATTAAATTACTTTAAAAAAAAAAGCCAATTCAACTGTAGTAAAATTCTTGTTTTTGTGTATCTTTTTCCCATTGATATTTATTTTTAAGAGATATGTGTTCAGGAATGGGAAATTACACGCTAAAACAATGTAGAAAATGACTGCAGAAAAATGCAGCAGCTGAACAACTCCCTTTTGGTTTGATTGAATTGCCAATTGACCTTGGAATTATATGTGGAAACTTGTTATATTTCCAGTTAATCCTAGCCCACTTTTACTTACAAAATAATTTTAAAGAAAGGCAATCCAACTGTAGCACCATTTTGCATGTTGAGTGTCATTTGAGTATCATTTTTCCATCTATTGATATTTATAAGGCATATGTGTTCAGGGATGGGTAATTACACGTTAAAACACCTTAGAAAAATGACTACAACAAAAAAGGCAGCAGCTAGACAACTCACTTTTGGTTTGATGGAATTGCAAATTGACCTTGGAATTATATGTGGAAAATTGTTATTTACAGTTAATCCTAGCCCATTTTGTCTTACAAAATAAATTTAAAAATGTTAGTCACTCAAACTGTAGCACCATTTTTTATGTCGTGTCATTCGAGTACCATTTTCCAATCTATTGATATTTATAAGGGATATGTGTTCAGGGATGGGTAATTACACGTTAAAACACCTTAGAAAATCACTGCAAAAAAAAGCAGCAGCTAGACAACTCACTTTGGGTTTGATGGAATTGTCAATGGACCACGAAATTTTCTGATGAAACTTTTGTTATTCCTATTAAATTAAATACTGTGACATTGTCAGACTGGCCAACACCAAATTATAATTTTATTTTTCAAACCTATGACACTTTGGATGTATTGAATCAGAAAATCATAGGTTTATCATATTCATGTCAACGTTTACAACTACAAAACTTATATTTGGGTTTACATGTATGGGTATTTTCCCTTTATATTATACTACACTCCTTATAATGTATTGAAATTCTCTGAATTTGGAATGACGATAGAACATTCAATTTACATGTACTTACCTTTTACCTACTTCGACTTTTACCTTCATCAGTGTCTACTGCTGAATGTAAAGTACACCTGTGCCTCTGCTTACAATTTAACTTGAACACTACACAATTTAGAGAAATGTATACAGCCGTGATAATTTTTATTAACTTTAACAATAACAATTGCATTACCTTTAAAAATCATGACACCTTTATGGATGAACAGCAGCATTTGGCTAATATGAGGCAATGGAATGTGTATGTAATTATTCGCCTTTCTCATTTAGTTATAACAGACAAACCACACTTTTATCCAAAAAAGTAACAATTTAATAACATTAGAAATATTCCCAAAACATGTTTAAAAACAGGGAATTTTCAGTATTTCGACCAGACTGCCAAAATGGTTTAGGAAAACTCTGTTGAAAGAAGCCGTCTCTGTCAGCTCATCCCTTCTGAATGCTTCTTCCTTCGCCTGGGCTGACTGCAGGTTTGCTGCAAGCATTCGTAGCTCCTGATGGTGTCTTTCGCGCTGTTCGTGGAGCTGTTGATGCTGTTCGAGCATCCTATCATGGGCCAGCATCTCAGGTTGTTATGAAAACACCCCTGCATCTATTTTTTTTTAAACGTACAAAGACATTTTAAATTCCTTATTATGCGTCTAAAGAAAATAACAACAATCACATTAAAAAACCGGGTGGTCATTTTCAGTTGTGCCTTACCCGAACTTGCCCGGGACATGACGGTTGCTGATGGAGCTGCAGATATTGCGGACAATGGTCTCGACACCGATTCTGGCCCCCAGACAGACGCCAGAGTGATTCTAGAAGGAAAATGCACACAATAAAGCTCACCAACAAAGTGCAACATGTACAGAAAACACCAAACTTTTTAACCAGAATACAATAATAAGCTTCTTTCAGCGTTTGGTTTAAAGTGAATACTGAAATAAAAGCGTGAAGCTGCTACCTCACAGCAAGCTGCGGAGGTAGCTGGATATTAGCTGGCTAACTATCATCACTAACCATTGCCCACAATCGAAAAAATGTCTTTATTGCTTAAAAGAAGTGAGCTTTTGACCGAAAGGACCGATTGGCGAAAAGACAGACAATATTAAAACAACACTCACCGTCAACGTTTTCCAATTGCGTGGCCGTGTCGAGCACATTGTCTCATTGTCTCTGCCATTGCTAGCAGGCCGATGTCCGTCCATCTGCTCGTACCATATCCACTTGCACCACTGCGTCCGTTATGGTCCTTTATGGCCCGATAATCACTCTTCATTTTTTTTTTTTGGACATCGTTAACACATTTGTGAAGCCGCTCTCCGTGGTTACTCGCTGAAATTACAAATGGCGGTCGTGTAGCTTCAACAGAAAACAGAAAAAGGACTCTTTTTTTTTTTGTGACGTTACGCGCTGACCAATCAGCGGCTAGCGGTCGATTGACGTCAAATCACACCTCGATTTTTCTCGCTTGTCCCCTGCCCCTAAACTGGCACAAAAATCGTATCGGTTAAAGCGTGTAGGGTACTGTGGAAAGAGCGAGAAACTGAGTAAAGTAAAAGTAAGTAAAGCTAAGGTGATACTTGTGGAAAAGTGCCTTTTGTAGACTGACTAGACAAAAGATGAACTTTTTGGAAGGTGTGTGTCCCATTACATCCGGCGTAAAAGTAACACAGCATTTCAGAAAAGGAACATCATACCACCAGTAAAATATGGTGGTGGTGGTGTGATGGTCTGGGGCTGTTTTGCTGCTTCAGGACCTGGAAGGCTTGCTGTGGTAAATAGAACCATGAATTCTGCAGTCTACCAGAAACTCCTGAAGGAGAATGTCCGGCTGTCTGTTACCTCAAGCTGAAGCGCACTTGGGTTCTACAGCAGGACAGTAATCCAAAACACACCAGCAAGTTCACCTCTGACTGGCTTAAGAAAAACAAAATGAAGACTTTAGAGTGACCTAGTCCAAGTTCTGACCTTAATCTGATTGACATGCTGTGGCATGACCTTAAAAAGGCGGTTCATGCTCAAAAAACCCTCCAGTGTGGATGAATTACAATTCTGCAAAGATGAGTGGGCCAAAATTCCTCCACAGCGCTGTAAAAGACTCGCTGCCAGTTAACGCAAACACTTGATTGCGGTTGTTGCTACTAAGGGCGGCCCAACCAGTTATTAGGTTTAGGGGTCAATCAGTTTGTCACACAGGGCCATGTAGGTTTGGATTTTTTTCCCCTTAATAATAAACACCTTCATTTAAAAACTGCATTTTGTGTTTACTTGTTATCTTTGTCTAATACCAAAAGCCAGTTTAGGAAGCTTGGGATCAGTCCGCCAAGGTCTCTGCCTTTGACCACCACCTGATCCATGTAGCACCGGCCCCCATGATCCCTCCTGCAGGTGGTGAGCCAACTGGAGGGCGGACCCATGTATCTCCTTCGGGCTGACCCTCAGAGATAGGGTGAGGTGCTCAGTCATCCGGGAGATGCTCAGAGTAGCACCGCTGCTCCTCCACATTGAAAGGATCCAGTTGAGGTGGTATGGGCATCTGATCAGGATGCCTCCTGGACGCCTCCCACTTGAGGTGTTTTGGGCACGTCCCACTGGTAGGAGACCCCGGGGCAGACCCAGGACTCGCTGGAGAGACTGTGTCTCCCAGCTGGTCTGGGAATTCCTTGGTATCCTCTCTGAAGAGCTGGAGCAGGTGGCTGGGGAGAGGGAAGTCTGGGCTTCTCTGCTTGAACTGCTGCCTCCGTGACCCGGACCTCCGGAAAAGTGGTAGAAGATGGATGGATCTTTGTCTAATATTTAAGTTTGTTTGATGATCTGAAACATTTAAGTGTGACAAACATACAAAAAAAAAAAGAGAAATCAGGAGGGGGCCAAACCCTTTTTCACATCACTGCATATGAACAGGAAAATGTAAGCTCAGTGTTTCCACTGGCTTGAAGACCTTGGTACGGTGGCAACACATTTTTCCGGGGGGCAGAAAACACATGACACCACTGTAACCGGAATATGTTAATTTTGTACTACTTTTCTTTTTTTAAATTTTGCACAGTAACTTTGCATATGGAACTTACCATTTTTGAAGTATTGTACAACCAAGGCTTGAATGTTGGAATACTGGGCCAGCTAGGGTTCCACCCAGATGTCCTGTGCTTGGACTTTTAACTGGTGTCATCCTTCTCTCCTTCCTCTGCTCTCACCTCTCCTGGACCCTCTGCCTGAACACTTTCCTCTCCTTGGCTCCTCTCTTCTGTCAAATCTTGCCCTCTCTGAGTTCTGTCTAATTTAGGTTCTCTGTCTATGGTGGTATACGAACAGGTTAGAAAATATCAAGTGTCATGTAAATTAAAAGTAGACAACCAAAACGTTCTAGTTAAGGATACAAAGAACACCCACTTAAAACTTAAGTAATGACTTCAGTCTTGAAGGTTTGAGGTTTTTCTCCAAAATTTATAATTATTTTCTTAGTTTTCTATTTTTCTGTGTAAATTTATCTATTTGAAAGCATTTTCCTCAAATTTGTAATTTCCTCTTGTAAAATTGACTTTTCTTGTACATTTGAGACTATTATAAGTTTGTGGATTATTTTATGGCTAATTTTTGTCTATTTTTAAAATAAAATTACTGGGTTTTTTATATATATAAATTTGAAACAGATGGTGGTAATTTATTTATTTTATTTTTTTAACTTTTTCCTTATAACAATTTACATTTTTGACCATGATTTTGCAGAGCCAGAACAGAACAATAATTTAACTCTGATTTCAAAGAAAAAAAAATAGTAAAATTGTATTTAATGAAATAAATTAACTTAAATGACCTAAGATGCGGTTATTTCTGGTATAATATTTCTATTATAGGGGGAGGGTGAGAATATGTATGGGCACATAATCATACCATGTAGGATAACTAAGTAGACGGTTATGCTGTTTCATCCCATCTAGCAACAGTGCTCTGCACTGGGTGTGTTTATATATTTACATATTTATTCCATCTAGCTACAATGCTCAGCACTGGGTGTGTTTATGTTTATATTTATATATCTATATATTTATTCCATCTAGCTACAATGCTCCGCACTGAGTTTTTATATATCTACATATTATTCCATCTAGCTGCAATGCTCCGTACTGTGTGTTTATATACTTGCATATTTATTCCACCTAGCTGCAATGCTCCGTACTGTGGGTGTTTATATATTTACATATTTATTCCATCTAGCTACAATGCTCTGCACTGTGTGTCTGTGTGTGTGTGTGTGTATATATATATTTTATAGTAATATGTACATATGTATATTAGCTGCTCTTGCTTGCTTGTTTTTTGTTTTTTTTGTGTTTTTTTTTCTTGCCTTCTGATTGTTGCTCTTAGTGTTGCTATCCCTGTGCTGTTGCAATCCTGGAATTTCCCCGTTGTGGGACTAATAAAGGCTTATCTTATCTTATCTTATATTTATAGGTTTGTTTTTTTGTTTGTTTTTTGTTTTTTTTAGAAATCTCCTCACCACCCAGACAGCAGGAAAAACCTCCCTTATTTTGAAATCCAGTTGTTGGAACATTTAGTTTGTCTGAAGGCCGTTGATGGATTAAAGTCATTGACTTCCTGAATTTTGGTCATCTTAACTTGCCAGGTACATAATAGTGAACATAAATTAGTTCATTAATATTAACTAAGGTAAAGGTGAAAACATCTTTTTATTCTTGTCTGAAATAAGAAAAACAAAAAACTAACCACACGCGTTAGCTAAGCGACTCTTCCATTATTGCTCCCGTTACCAGTGGGTTAAACCCATGATAAATTCCTACACTGCTTACATACCTCTTGATTTTCCATCCATCCATCCATCCATCCATCTTCTACCGCTTAATCCTTTTCGGGTCGCGGGGGGGCTGGAGCCTATCCCAGCATTTTTTCCGCATTTAAAGTACTTTAATAAGCTCATGTTTCTCTCGGACAGTGACACTCGTAGCGAGATACTTTCCTGCTGACTGGAACACGTGGGCGGGGCGCTTCTGAACTCGGCACGGATAACAGTCACGTGCGTTGTTCATGTGCACGCTTGTGGACCGTCATTACTTAATATTTTTTTCTTAAATTTATATTTCCTCATAAAGTAGCAGGAAAATTTTCAGGTGTGTCGTGCCGCCACCCAGAAATGTTACCAGAGGAAACCCTGGAGCTGCTTCATCTGTTGCATGTTAAACATTATCACAGTACCCCGGAAATCCAGGCAAACCCAGAACGATCTGGGCTCCCTCTTGTTGTCTGTTACCTCAGTGGGAACTTGAGTCCAGTCTGCTGGCAGCGGGATGGGTTTTTGTGTTCGTGTCGTCTTTTTCCTCACTGCAGTCCATTTGTTCGCCCTGTTGATTTGAAATAGGCGGGTGGACATTGGAACGTGTGATTCCTCAACATAACCCGGAAGGGCGAGTTTTTTTTTTTCCCACTCTACACAGCGCGAGCATATGCGCTCTGGGGGCTTACCATGTTCTGCTTTTTCAGTTGAAAAGCAGCAGTGGGTGCCCATGTGCACCCCCACCTGGATAGCGATGTCACTACATTTCATTGAATAAGCTCCCATTCAAAACGACTGCCTAATTATCAATTAATTGACAACTAATTTAATTTAGTCAACTAAATTTTTATCGAAAATTAATTGAAAGTCAATTAATCATGAACATCCCTAACACACACTAAACTGATTTGCTACTTTTTTCTTATACATACTGTACAATGGATTTTTACTTTACTCATCTTTTGCAGAGACTGTATAACAGAATTTATCACCTGTCAAAGTAGTTGGGTACAGTGACTTAAGTACAGGTCACCATGAAATTCCCCTGGCATTTAGCTGGTGCTGTTGGCATGGCCTGATAATTACTTAAATGTCTTTTTCTCCATACTGTTCAGGTGGAGTAACTCTGCTGAGAGCAGCAGCTAAGAACCATGCTCGGGTCACCATCGTGTGTGATCCTGCTGATTATTCTCTGGTTGCCAAGGAGATGGCAGGTTCAGCAGACAAAGACACAACCCTGGAGACACGCCGGACACTGGCCCTGAAAGTGAGTTTGGTTCCATCCTCACCCATTAAACTGGCAAGTTTGTGTCATGAGTAAAACAAAGCCAGACTTTTTTCTCCAGTTTGTGGTGGTATTGTCAAACTATATTTTCTGACACTGTATTGTAGTTGGATGTTTGTGCTTTGTTTTTTTTTTTTGTTTTTTTTCCTCACTTAAAGGGGTTATCGAGTGAAAAATGGTGTTTGTAGGTTTTAAGCATCTGAAATGGGTCTATTGGTTTCGTGATTATTGAAAAAATATCAAAGCACTTACTTCTCTTATTTAAAAAAATACACAGCCTTTCTCTCCAATAAGTCATTTTGACTCTTCCGGCATTTTTCCTCTGCATCAGGAAATGGGGAAATGTCACTAAAAGGTAAACATCACTAGCTTTGATCCCTGCCCACTGCTCTATTATTGGCCCGTCTAGCCATTTGTCACGTAGATGTATGGGGACCTAAGATATTAGTCCCTGAGCAAACACTGGTACTAGGAGGCTTGTGCCAAGCATGGCTTATATTGTTATTTTCTTCAGGTTTTAGTTACCTTAATAACCATCCCTGTTTACCACCTGGTTCACTAATCCACTGTCGAGAATATATCTCGTATCATTTTGTCTTATTTTGTAATAGTTTTGCCATGATTCTACAATTACAGTAACTGTTAGCACTAGCGTGCTGGGGGTCCACATTGGTAACCATAACCAGATACAGCTGGCCTCAGCAGGGAGGAAGTGGTGGACATGCCCCCTGCATTAGCTTAACTGTCAATTCTGTTTGCCATTTGCTATACATTCTATTCACCCCCACTGGAATCCTTTCATCTAACAACCAATAATTAAATGAGAAAAGGTGAAAACTGCTCTCCAGTAACCTATTGGGATCTTCAGTGAGAACGGAGGCAGGGGATATTGCACTCACCTCAGAGTGCTGTTGTCTTACCTTGAGCTGAAAATGCGGAATTTGCTAATTTTATATTTACAACATCATAATATATTTTTATTTATAGGCACCTTTCAAAGCACCTTATAGGCACCTTTCAAAGCACTCACCTTGCAAAGTAGATAAAAGCAGCCAAACATTAAAACCAATGAACAATATAGCAGCATCTATCTCAAACATTCGTTAATCATGTTTTTAAGTGTTAAGACTTGTTCCTGTCTAATGTCTATTGTGAGAGAGGATTTACAGCTTGGAGTGAAGAAAGAAAAAGCCTGTCTTTGACTGTTAGTTGGTATGGTCAATCTCAAAATGATGATTGCAAAATAAAGAGATGTTGCAAGAAAGTTCAGCAGGTTTGTTAAGCCAAAGAGGCTGACGATAACGGCAGCTATGCCCTCTGGTTGTAGTTTTGTTGTTTGCTCGAAGTTGAGGGTCAGAACAAGACAAAGTTCAGTCTTTGCTGCTTATCACAAATGTTGAAATGTGTGTTTGAGATACAGGGCCATAATACAACAATCAAGGAACAGTGTATTTTCTATGGTGCAGACCGCATTTAAGGGTGTGTCCAGATCCATTTTGTTAATACAGCAGTGCAAAAATTTTGTGCCTGGCAGAGTGCATGAAGAGGTTGTCTTAATGCTAGGGGTGGGACAAGAGGTACTTGACATTAATGACAATTAGGGCTGCAACTTAAGATTATTTTAATGGTCGACTAATCTAATGACTATTTTTTTTTGACTAGTCACGTTTTTTCTTATGTCCACCATCTCTGCTTCTTGTTGGGGCTCTAGTGCATATTTTACCTCAGCCGCTGTTTAATACCTCTTAACGTTCCGTCTCCCATGGGCGGGAGGCATTTAAATGCCATTTTGTCTCAGCTGGACACAGTGTATCTAATATTCAGAATGAGGACTAATATTAACAAAGATGAAAAAGAGATAGCGACTCCTGTCATTTACTGGATTCAACACGTTGGCCATGACGGTTCTGCCCTCAGCAATCAGAGAGGTTATTGTCAAAAAAGTTAAGCTAACATAAATGGCATGTACTTACAGCAGGGGTCACCAACGCGGTGCCCACGGGCACCATGTCGCCCGCAGGGACCACATGTGTCGCCCGCAGGCCTGTTCTAAAAATAGCACAACTCGCAAGTGAGCTGCAGATGTAATTTTTTCTGCCGCTATTTTTTATATTTTTTAAAATCACACTTGCATTTATATAGATTTTAAAATGACGATGTCTTAAAATTAAAAAAATGAAAATATGTTTATTATACGTAAAGTTAAGGTGAACTCTGACCTAGTTCAAAGGTCAGTATTGTGCGCATGACAAAACCTTCGCGCTTGTGGAGCGTAAGCTTAGCTAGCGGGCAGTTAAGATGGTGATCGCAGTGCGGTTTCCAAGCCCAAAAACATGGCAAAAAAAAGACAGAAAATTTATCATTTTCAAAGTGAGCGGGAGGAAGAGTTCTTTTTTACTACCGTGAAAGGAAGCTGCGTGTATTTCATTTGCGGGGCGATGGCGAAGCGCCACTTCACTACCCACTCTTTTTGGACTTATCTTGTACCCGTAGGTAGATTTGTTCTGCAGTCCGGTAATAAGCCACCAGCCGCTGCGTGCGCAAGCGCCCCTTAACTCCCTAACCTGCATGTTTTTGCATGAAAAACGAGAACATGCACACTCCACACAGATCACTGTTGGCCGGGGATTGAACCCACGATCCCCGCGATCCCCTGGCCGAGGGTAAACTGCTGCCGCGGTGCTAACCACTGCGCCACCGTGCATATAAGCACACTCAGTGCTTGTTTAGTTTCTTCTCATGAAAGGACAGTGCTGGTTGCTCAAGCATGATTCTTGGCAAGAACTGTATGGATATAATTCCAGTGAAGAAGAACATACAAAAGTGTGTTTATTAAATGTAACAGATTTTGAGCAGAATTGCAGCAGATTTGTTCAGTTAAAAATGTGATGATTTATTTAATATGAAAGTTGATTTTTCTTAAATGTTGCATAACTTTTTCAAACATGGTTCAACATAGTTCATGAATTAAAAGGGTTTAGTTTTTTATGGTTAAAAGGGACTGGTGAAAACTGGACTTTTTTTATGAAATGTAGAAGGGATCATCTGAACAATTGCTGAGATTAATAAAAATAAAGTGTTGAATATTGATCTTGTCTGTTACCCACTCTAAGTTATTGATAATTATTTATGTGTGTGTACACACACACACACACACAATTTGTTATTTTAGAGGAGTGTGTCAAGCTGGTGCCCTTCACATGACTCGATACCTATGAAGTAGCTCTTGGTTTCAAAAAGGTTGGTGACCCCTGACTTACAGTATTGTCATTTTCTAAAACTTGAAACAGTTGGCCATTGGAAATAAGCAGCGCTAACTCTCTGTACTCGCTAAAACTTACCCAACAGATGTGCTGTCGTGGTAAGAGAGGTCTGCCTTGCAAAGTCTGCATTTAACTTTTTTTATTTGTTGTTTTTGTTGTTTTTTTTTTGTCTTCTGTAAAATGTTCCCAAACAACAGAAAGTTTGGGTCTGCCTCTTTTTTTCTTTTTTTCTTTTTTTTTTTTTTATTTAATCCACTTTGACATTTGCCATACTCAGACTGGGCCATATAATGTCCTCCTCTTCTTCTTCGCTGGAAATTGTTCACACATGCCGGCCAACAGAGGCGCTACTGTCCTTAGCAGTTCCGGCCGTGCATTGCAGTTTCGGTTGTGCATTGCAGTTAGCTGCAGTTACAGCTGAACCACGGCATGCATATAAATTTTATAATTAAAAGATTTGTCGACAAATTTTTATTGTCAGCGTTATCAACGTCTGCTAATCGTTTCAGCCCTAATGACAATGCACCGATTCCTAAACGCATGGATCAATCTTTTATTAATTTGGAAACGTTGGGTATTCATTCAATTTCAGTTTCAGTACACTAGATGGTGCAAAGCACAAGCACCCAGTCAAGTGAAGTCATAGCTTGTCTCGGAGATTTGCAGCTGCCTTTGAAAGTTAGGAGGCATTTAGCTCAAAGTTGGCTCAAATGTCGGGCCGATATTGAGTTTTTTAACAAAGATAGAAGGAAAGACCTTGACATGATGCACAACCCGCAAGAAGTGCTGCACGAAAAAAACCCCACTCGGAACACAGCGGGCCAGCACACGTCTCAGAGGAGCATTAGTAACAGCTAAGCTAAAAACACACCAGCATGGAGCTTTTTCTCCAAGCGCCAAGTAAGTAAAGTTTATTCTTGAAGCACTTTTCACAGACATATAGTCACAAAGCACAGTACAGTAAAATGGAATCAAAGGAAGTTGATAGATAAAAATAATTTTAAAAATATAAAAACAAGTTAAAACAGAAGATTAAAATAATTTTAAAATATCAGACTTGCCTCCGCCATTAGTGCGTGAATGTGTGTGAATGGGTGGATAGCAGGATCTGTAAAGCGCTTTGGTCATCTAGAGATGAGAAAAAACACTATATAAGTGAACACCATTTACCATATCAAACTTGCCATTAAAAAGCAGTTGAAACTCAACGGAAATCCTTGTTAAAAGTTTTCAGCTGCTTTTTAACCTCTTGCACTCCGTTGTTCCGCGGGCGGGCAAGTCTCTGCATCCTAAGGCGCACGAGAGCGCACTCGTGCGCCCTCGTGCGCATGACGCATGATAAGGATAAGGATAAGGATGGTGGTGGTGTGTGTAGGTGGTGTGGCCTCCAAACGCCACTGAAAAAAAAAAAAAAGCTGCAAACACAGCCGCGAACAGATTAGTTCATCTGATTGACCTCTCATTCGACTAATAAGAGCCTTGAATTAGGTTTCTGAAACCTTGAAGAGCCATCCATCCATCTTCTACCGCTTTTCCGGAGGTCCGGGTCGCGGAGGCAGCAGTTCAAGCAGAGAAGCCCAGACTTCCCTCTCCCCAGCCACCTGCTCCAGCTCTTCAGAGGGGATACCAAGGCGTTCCCAGACTAGCTGGGAGACATAGTCTCTCCACCGAGTCCTGGGTCTGCCCCGGGGTCTCCTCCCAGTGGGACGTGCCTGAAACACCTCAAGTGGGAGGCGTCCAGGAGGCATCCTAATCAGATGCCCATACCACCTCAACTGACTCCTTTCAATGTGGAGGAGCAGCGGTTCTACTCTGAGCCTCTCCCGGATGACTGAGCTCCTCACCCTATCTCTGAGGGTGAGTCCAGCAATCCTACGGAGAAAGCACATTTCAGCCGCTTGTATCCGCGATCTCGTTCTTTCGGTCATTACCCAAAGCTCGTGACCATAGGTGAGAGTAGGAACGTAGATTGACTGGTAAATCGACAGCTTTGCCTTAGAACTAAGCTCCCTCTTCACCACAACAGACCGGTACAACGTCCGCATCACTGCAGATGCTGCTCCAATCCGTCTGTCGATCTCTCGCTCCATTTTCCCCTCACTCGTGAACAAGACCCCAAGATACTTAAACTCCTCCACTTGGGGCAGGAGCCTGTCCCCAACCCGGAGAGGACAATCCACCTTTTTCCGGCTGAGGACCATGGACTCGGACTTGGAGGTGCTGATTCTCATCCCAGCCGCTTCACACTCAGCGGCAAACCGTCCCAGCAAGAGCTGTAGGTCATTGCTGGATGAAGCCAACAGGACAACATCATCTGCAAACAACAGAGATGAGATCCTGTGGTCACCAAGCATGACACCCTCCATTCCCTGGCTGCGCCTAGAAATCCTGTCCATAAAAATTATGAACAGGACCGGTGACAAAGGGCAGCCCTGGCGGAGTCCAACTCTCACTGGGAATGACTCCGACCGAGTGTTGGCAATGCGAACTAAACTCTCACAACGGTCGTACAGAGACCGAATAGCTCGTAACAACAAGCCCGATACCCCATACTCCCGAAGCACCCCCCACAAAAATCCACGAGGGACGCGGTCAAATGCCTTCTCCAAGTCCACAAAACACATGTAAACTGGTTGGGCAAACTCCCACGAACCCTCAAGAATTCTCGAGAGGGTAAAGAGCTGGTCCGATGTGCCACGGCCAGGACGAAAACCACATTGCTCCTCCTGAATCCGAGGTTCGACCAACGGCCGGACTCTCCTCTCCAGTACCTTGGCATAGACCTTCCCAGGGAGGCTGAGGAGTGTGATCCCTCTAAAGTTGGAGCACACCCTCCGGTCCCCTTTTTTGAAGAGAGGAACCACCACCCCGGTTTGCATGCCAAAGGCACTGCCCCCGACCTCCACGCAATGTTGCAGAGGCGTGTCAACCATGACAACCCAACAACATCCAGGGCCTTGAGGTACTCGGGGCGAATCTCGTCCACCCCCGGGGCCCGGCCACCAAGGAGATTTTTAACCACCTTGGCGACCTCAGCCCCTGTGATAGGCGAGTCATCCCCCTCGTCCCCAAACCCTGCTTCCTCTGTGGAAGGCGTATCAGTGGGATTGAGGAGATCCTCAAAGTATTCCTTCCACCGCCCGACGATATCCCCAGTTGAAGTCAACAGTGTCCCATCCGCACCATACACAGTGTGGACGGGGAGCTGCTTTCCCCTCCTGAGCCGCCGAACAGTTTGCCAGAATCTCTTTGAAGCCGACCGAAAGTCTTGTTCCATGGCCTCACCGAACTCCTCCCATACCCGGGTTTTTGCTTCAGCAACCACCCGAGCTGCACTCCGCTTGGCCTGCCGGTACACCTCAGCTGCTTCGGGAGTCCCACAAGCCAACCAAGCTTGATAGGACTCCTTCTTCAGCTTAATGGCCCCCCTCACCACTGGTGTCCACCACTTGGTTCGGGGGTTGCCACCACGAGATGCACCGACCACCTTGCGGCCGCAGCTCTGGGCTGCCGCTTCAACAACAGAGGTGGAGAACATGGCCCATTCAGACTCCATGTCTCCAGACTCCCTCGGAATGTGGTTGAAGTTCTTCCGGAGGTGGGAGTTGAAGACCTCCCGGACAGGGGCCTCAGCCAGACGCTCCCAGCACACCCTCACTATACGTTTGGGTCTACCAGGTCTGAATGGCTTCCTCCCCTGCCATCGGATCCAACTCACCACCAGGTGGTGATCAGTTGACAGCTCTGCACCTCTCTTTACTCGGGTGTCCAAGACATACGGTCGCAGGTCTGATGATACGATAACAAAATCGATCATCGACCTGCGGCCTAGGGTGTCCTGGTGCCAGGTGCACATATGGACACCCTTATGCTTGAACATGGTGTTCGTTATAGACAGACTGTGGTTAGCACAGAAGTCCAATAACTGAACACCACTCGGGTTCAGATCGGGCAGGCCGTTCCTCCCAATCACCCCCCTCCAGGTTTCACTGTCGTTGCCCACATGCGCATTGAAGTCCCCCAGTAGGACAATGGAGTCTCCAGGAGGAGACTCCTTGAAGAGCCAATGAATGAAAACCTAGGAAGGAGGACCCGCCTCCCAACGCTTTGAATGCAGTGAGCCAATTGAAGCAGAGAAGTTCGTGAGCTGTTTTTTTTTTAAGGCTGGGTGAAGACTGACTGCTGGAGCGGATCAAAAAAGGACACAGGAAGAGCCCCACAGACCCAGCAGCATGGAGACCATCCACAAATGCAACCTGTGTGACAGGGAGTGCCATTCGTGGATCGGCATGTTCGGCCACAGGCGGTACTTATTTTGTATTGGTTCCAGCAGAGTAGACGTTATGATTTTTTTCCATGGTCATTATAGACCGACGGAGGCTGACGACTAAGGCTGAGTGACACACACGCCTTCGCCAGTCTTTTTTTAATTACTACTGTTATTTGTTTTGAAAAATCGTTCGCCAAAAACCGCAATCATGGAAGCACAAAACCGCAATAATGGAATTATGTTTTGATCGAGTCGCGAGACCAGAACCAGAGTGGACCAGCATCGCGTTCGTCTGACAATGAGGAAGACAAGTTCGCCAAGACTCCGCTGTGAAGAGGTAAGGTGTTATAAGCTAAATTATTCTCTATCCCTGAAAATTGTAATCCAAAATGACTTTTGACCGATCAGTAAATTACAGCTGTGCGGTTCACGAAGTCTGAAGTTCGTGCGCCACGGTACAAGGGGTTGCTCGCAGTGTACAGGCTGTGAACGCCCCCCCCCCCACCCCCGCTATTCTTCTGCAGCGAGGGGGGGGGAGCCGCGGTGACTGCACTGCTGTCCTACATCACCACATAAGGCTAATCCGTTGTGTAGCGATGGCTGAAGTCCATCCTCTGTAGCGAGCGGGGGGGGGACATCCCCCCCCCACACACACACACAGTAGCGGGGGGGGGGGGGAGCCGCTGTGACAGCGTTGCTGCGGAAACATGCAACGAGTGTAATCTGTCATGTAGCGAGGGCCGAACTCTGTCCTTGGTAGTGGGGGGGGGACGACCACACACACACACACACACACACACACACACACACACACACACACACAGCCCTGAGTGTGACCTTTCCTTTGAGCCTAAAATGAAGCTTCTACATTGAATTATTCAAAAGTTACAGACATTTTTCCAAACTGTGCCATTTGGCACAATTTGGCACAGTTCCAAAACGCCTGGGAACAGCCTGAGAACAAAGCTGTGTAAAATATTCATTTTTTGTGGTATTGTTACCAAATTTGGATCTCAGCTGGATAACACTTGGTTCTACATTTCTGTTGCATTTTCCAGCCGGATCGGACAGCTGTGTGTTATTTGCAAGCATTTGTATCCAAAAAAACACCGTGTCCAAATTTTTTTTCTTCAAGTTCAGTATGTTTAGATGACTGTAACTCAGTGGCCGGAGCACGTAGAGAGATTATGTTTTTTTTGCCAAAAAATTCAAAGTGTTTTCTTTTAAATGAGACCAACCCCATGAAGATGCTGCAAAGGGTTGAAGAACAGCTTTCGATTTACTTTGGGCACGTTATTTTTTGGCATTTTTAGGAAAATTGCCCGGAGTGCAAGAGGTTAAAAGAATCCACAGGATCAGGTAAACGTATCAGGAGTGGGAGTCGATTCCAAACAGCACCGTCCACCACCCTCCCTGTGTGCAGAGACATGTGTCCGTGGAAAATGAGGCCCCAAGAATACTTTATTATATGAAAGAGATGTCACAGTTTTACTTTGGGACATAATTTGAGGTTGAATAGGTTGAAAAAATTTGAAATATATGGGATCGTGATACTCGATATTGTGATTATCGTTGAATCATGATAGGATCGTATCGTGACCCAAGTATCATGATCCCAATTGAACCGTGAGGTTCCTTGCGATTTTCACCCTACCAAATGCCCTACATTATTCAAAGGTGTGTTTTTGGTGTAACATAAAATAAACTAATTGCTGTCTTGGCTCTCATTCCTTTAAAAAAAAAAAAAAAAAAAAACACAGGGGTGCATGATCTAAGGCATAATACTAATACAATGGCGTTTAAATGCTAAGATTAATCCATTTTGCGCTGGGGCCTTTGCGAGCTTGTTGACAAAATGGAAATGTTTTAAGTGCTGTACACAACCTTGTTCACTCTGGGGCTCAAGGTTGATAAATAGGGTTCATATAAATAATATCGTGTAATTTATTGTGTTTATCAGATTGGCATCACCCAAGATTTGCTGTAGGAATACATAAAGCAGTCTGCAGCCCACAAAGATTTATTATCATAATTATGCACGGATGAGACCTGTACAATCCAACGGTTATGACAGTCTTTCTTTTTGGCCGTGATTTTCAGCCTTAGGTCCATTAATGTTCCCTCCTCTGTTGAATGCAAAATTGTTGTATTTTAACTTAAAGCAATACTGTCAGGCTATCCATTGACTACATCAAATGAAGCCGGCTTCTGTTAACACTTTAAATCATTCTTTTAAAAGAATGACTGTGATTAAAGAGGAAAAAAAAACCTCATAAATTGGATGGTGATGGATGTCTGCATTGCTTGGTTTGATGTTCCAGTCGATAAAACACTGGCTGGTTAGCTCTTCTCCGGTCGTAAATGACAGCTGTTTGTCATGGTGTAGAGCATATTGCCTTGCTGCACAACAGGGTGGAAGTCCAGTGGTTAAATAAATTTTTAAAAAATGGAATGAATGAAACATCAGGTCAGGGATTATGACAGATTTTTACCAAATCAACTCAGTCAAAATGATGGGTACTGAGAAATTCTAGCTCCGGTGTAGTAACAGGCATGCAGTATGTGCACGTTCATCTCCTTAAAACGCTTTGCTGAAATGGCAGTTAATAATGCACTGCTGACTTTAGATCTGCTTTTGTTGATCAAAGGTGCATTGGAACAAGATGCACAATAATTCAAATATGCTGAACTTTATGCCAGGCCTCACCACTTTAAATCAGTCGCCTTCTGTGAGCGCAAGTCGTGCACACAGTCAACTACTAATTAGGTGGCGAGGGTGAACAGTGGAAAACCAGGTGCATACAGTGTGCTTACAGAAACTAACAAAAGCATCAGTGCACAGGACCCACAGAGTTAAACATCTAATCTAAGGAGAGGACCAATGAACTTTCACCTCCGAGTTGCACTGAGTTCATCATTGTCTTTAGTACTTTTAACAGTAAGAGTTTTTCATCAATTCTAATCAACTCTGGGGACAATATTGGCCTCATTCTGTTCATTGATGCACTTTAGTAGCATGGACATTAGAGATGTCATAACTGCGCTATTGACAAGCCAACTGTGGATGTTGCTAAGCAGCTGCAACAACCACAGTGTTTACTTTTTTCACCGTCCTGTTTTACACTTTTGTGCCTGTATTTAATAATTTTTTTTAAATGTTGGGTGGTTTCTAGCTCATTTTTAGCTGAAAGGAGCTAATGTGATGATGCGGCACCAATCTGTCTTTCCATTTGTCCACATTTCATGGAAATCGCTATTTCTTCTAATCATTTACCCCGATTTTCACCATGCTTACTCACAGTGATCCTCAGGTGGGTCTCCATCCAGGCTGTGCTCAAGGTTAAAAGCCAAGAGATTTGGGCACTTATTTGGTTTTAGAAAAATCACTCCTCCTAGGCAATGACTTCAATTCTCACCAAACTTGCTCACAGTGATCCTTGGTCTGCATCCAGGTTCAGGTCAAGGTCATTGTCAAAGGTCAGGAGATCTGGGCATTTATGATTTTACGAAAAACGTTACTTCTCCTGGGCCATTGACCTTAAGCATAGCCTAGGTTCAGACTCATCTAGGATGTGGTTAAGGTCAGTGGTTAGGAGATCAGAGCACCCTCAGGGTGAGTTCATTAGGCCAGAATGAACTACTCCATCATTGACGGTCTGATTTAAAGCATGCAGAGACAGCTGCATCAGTGCTTTGACCCACTTTCACCAATGCTCTCTCTGAGCAGTCGCTCGCTGCCCAGATCTCGCTTTTTTCTTCTTCACACTGACTGGTGGACAGTGGAAGCCTGCCAGAGGGCCTCCAAAGGGCTTCAGCTTTCATGAAGTCAGCTACCAACCGCATTAGACAGTGAGACAGTCCATCTGAATCAGGCTTTCTGCAATGAGATCTATCATCTTAGGGATGCAGGTCCAACCATTTCAGCCAGTGAATAAAAAATATCCTTAATTATATAGATAAAGGCACATTTTTGTTACTACACTTGAACTGTAAACTAAAAACAATTCAACCTGGATCTTCTCTATGTGAGCATAGTCTTTGTACTGACAATTATGGGCACATTGTAGGTGCCAGCAGAATTGACAGTACTGTCAGAAAAGAATTGTATATAGTGACGCAGATAACTGCAGATCGAGGTCCTGTATGGATGGAGTCTGTCCTGTCTGAATGAGCTGAATGACACAACTTCCACTGCCCAGCCCATACAGACCCTAAGTGGAAAAGCAAGCCAATCAGGGGTCACCACTGCTACATGGCTACACTTGATTTGAAAGCAGAGCTGCCGGGAGAGTCACAAACTTTTTCTCTGCACTTGCCTCAGAACTGGTTAGTAACATTGAAATCATGAAATCATAGGACCCTTCAAAATATTTGTGATAATAGCACATTATCTGCCCACCATCACTGCAGGGAAAATTCATCCATTGTCACAGCTTTGATTGGCAGTTTTTCAAAGGTCTTATTTTCCTTTTCCTTTCAGGCCTTCACGCATACAGCTCAGTATGACGAGGCTATTTCGGACTACTTTCGTGCTCAGTACAGCCGTGGCGTGTCCCAGCTGCCTCTGCGTTATGGCATGAACCCCCACCAAGCACCCGCCCAAATCTACACCCTGCGCTCAGAACTCCCGCTCAAAGGTACAGTCGTGTGTCACATCACATAATTTATGTAAATACTTTTCAAGGATAACAAGCCTTAAAGATTTGAGTTGGGGATGAAGCATATCGATGTAAGTGGGACGTTTGGGTCTTTTTGTCAGCTCTCGTGTCTTTGTTTATTCTTTTATCTAGTGTGTTTCCTTTCATCAGGGCTTGGTAGTAAGACTTGGATTAACAGCTGGACCAAGTTTTTCTGTTTTTCTCCTGGTCTTTTATTTTTCTTCCTCGGGGCTTCCTGGTGCATTTTTGCAAAGAAGAGTGGGCAAATATTGCCACATCAAGATGTGCCACACTGATAGACTCAAAAAGACTCTCCCAAAAAGACTGAGTGCTGTAATAAAAGCCTAAGGTGTTGCAGCAAAGTATTAGTTTAAGGGTGTTCATATTTATGCAACCAGGTTATTGTACGTTTTTTTTATTTTTCCTCTTAAAAGATTTCAGTTTGTTTTTCAGTTAGGTTGTACAGGTTATAGGTCACATTAATGGTAGAAAAAAGTTTTGAAATGATTTATCTTGGTCTCATTTTTTTACATCACAGAACCCTGGCATTTGAACAGGGGTGTGTAGACTTTTTATATCCACTGTTTGTGTGTGCCTCAACAACTATAGTCTGGCAAATTTTAATATCTCGATAACATTACAGAAACAGCAGATTATCTGAGGGAAACTGGTTATTATTCAGCACGGTTTCACTGTGCTCAGTAAACAGACTTATGGAGATCAATCATGTAATGTTTTTCAACCACTAATTTGTAGACGAATCATTTTAACTGAAGTAGAAACGTTCTTTTAACACATTCTGTGAGTTTCAGCTGTTTTGTAGTTTAACAGACCCACCAGATGGTCAAACAGAATTGTGCAGAATGCCCGCAACTTTTCATCAGGTGAAAATTTTGCGGCTCGGCCCACAGATTCTCGCACCACATTTGTTTTTATACATCCCACTGTGTGCGTGAAAATCAGCATATGCCGTGTTTTTGTGCGTGTGCACGGTTTATACATGAGGCCACAGGTGAAGACATTGCTGAATCCTCTGCAGTTGGAGGATATCAGCCCCATTTAGGAGTTGAAGACACTGTCATCTGCCTGCTGCATCGAGCCCATTTGCACCTGGATGGCGGCAGAGACACTGCGAATCACGTTCTTTGATTTCTCCAGTGCAGCACCCACTGCTGCTGGGTGTGAAGCTGCGGGTGATGGGGGTCGACACTTCTGTGATCTTTTGGATTACTGACTACCTGACAGGCAGGCCACAGTTTGTCCGGCTGGGCAGTGTTCTGTCTGATGTGATGGTTAGTGATACAGGAGCTCCACAGGGAAATGTCCTTTGTCCTTTTCTCTTCACCTTATACACCACTGACTTTGAGTACAACTCCAAGTCATGCCACCTGCAGAAATTGTCTGACTCAGCTGTAGTTGGATGTATAAGAAGGGGAGAAGAGGGAGCGTACACGGCACTGGTAGACAGATTTGTGGAGTGGACAGAACAGAATCACCTGAGGCTGAACATTATCAAGACCAGAGAGATGGTGATTGACTTCAGAAAGAAGAGGATGCCTACACTGCCATTGCGGATTAGGGTGGAGGTAGTGGAGGACTGCAAATACCTGGGTGTCATGATCAACAACGGACTGGACTGGAAATCTAACACCGATGCTGTATACAAGAAGGGGATGAACAGACTCTACTTTCTGAGGAAGCTGAGATCCTTCAACGTGTGCAACAAGATGTTGGAGCTTTTCTCTCAGGCCATTGTTGCCAGTGCCATCTTCTTTGCTGCTGTCTGTTGGGGTAGCAGTGTCAGAGTCAGTGACACCAACAGACTTGACAAGATTATCAAGAAGGCTGGCTCTGTGATTGGTCTCAGGCTGGAGACTTTTGAGATTGTGGTGGAGAGGAGAACACTAATCAGTTATCCATCATGGACAATCCTGATCACCCCTCCACCACACACTGAACAGACAGCAGAACATTTTCTCCAGCAGACTGCTATAGCTCTGCTGCTGAGCAGTCAGGTACAGGAAATCTTTCCTGCCACATGCCATTTCACTGTACAGTAACTCACTCTAATGTTGAATCTTGGTCATAGCAATGCTGCCATACTTCACCTTGCAGTCTAATTGGTACCTCACATTTCAACCTGCGCCTGATAGCCCTGCATTGTACAGCTAGTATGATCCATGTATCTAAACGGGTCATCCTCTATTCATCTTAGTGGTGGTCAGTGTTGGGGTAGTTACTCAAAAAAGTAATCCATTACCAATTACTAGTTACTTTTTAAAAATGTAATCCCTTACTTAATTACTCATTGTCAAAAATATTCAATTACAGATTACTTTTGGATTACTTTCAGATGGTGTCGGTGAAATGTACCATATTTCCACATAAGTTAAACTGTATATGCCCAAACTACACATTTTTATAGCCTATACTAACAAATAAGACAAAGAAAAAGCTTTTTTACTCTTCTGTCTTTAAAGTAAAATTAAAGTCTCCCTGATGGCACTTCACAGAAATGTAAAACAGTGCTGGGAGTATGCAAATTTCACAAAATAAAAGCTTGAAAACATTGCACAAAGCTATATCCCTTTTATATATTGGGGCCAAGTGCAAACTTCATTTTTCAACATTTTAAGAATTAAACCTTAAAAAAAAATGGGCGGTTCCTGCCATCCAGTGTAAACATAAATTATTGTTTGAAATAAAAATGAAACACTACCCTTGAATGTCAAGTTGTAATGAAAGTTTTAAGGAAAACAACATGGCTTATTGAGTATACTTTTAAACTGAGTTACCAGGGTAATTTAGTTTAAAAGTTTGCCGGCCAAAGTTTGCTCATTACTGTCATGTTCTTGTTATTTCGCTCAACATATTCGAAATAATGAGTATATTTCCAGCCACCAAATGCTGATTTACTCAACTCCTCCATTTGCATGATTCCCCTCGGCCACTGCAAGTGCCATTTGTGTTATGTCTGGAATTACCGTATAATGACGAGGCCAGCTGCACAGTCGAACTTAGCTTTATTGCAGGGGTTGGCAATGGCAACACACAAGATACAGCCACCAGGAAGGGGCTTTGGATGGTAAGAGGTTGGGCTTACATGCCCGCTGATATAGGAATGTAATGGCGGAAACGGAAGTGTGCTTCTTCTACTGTTTATTGTGGCAACGCAGTTGTTTTTCCATTTTGTAAGTCGTTAAAAAGAAACGCTAGTAAAGTGATCTTTATTGGATTAGTAACTGTAATGGGATTATTACATTTATCAGACTGTTACTACGTTACACCGAACAGTAATCAGATTACTGTAACGCGTTACACCCAACACTGGTGGTGGTCTGTGATATATATAAAGTTATCTAGGCAGTTTTGCATTCCCTGGGTAATTCCTTTTTCTATTATGCTGTGTGTGTTTCTGTCGTTTTGGTCGTCTGCTGTATCATGCTGCTGTTACACTGTAATTTCCCAGTTTGGGATCAATAAAGTCTATCCATCTATCTTAGATGAGCTAGTTAGCCGATTTGGATAAGCTAACTGGCTACTAATTGAAATCTGTACATTTTCTCAGCATTTTAAAGTTCCATCCATCCATCCATCTTCTTCCGCTTAATCCTTTTTGGGTCGCAGGGGGGCTGGAGCCTATCCCAGTATCTTTTTGGGCGAGAGGCAAGGTACACCCTGGATAGATCTCCAGTCCTCTGCAGGGCCAACACAGACACAGACAACCATTCACTCTCACATTCATACCTAAGGACAATTTAAAATTCCCAGTTTGATGCCAATTAACCCAACTTGCATGTTTTTGGCATGTGGGAGGAAACCGGAGAAATCCCAGAGTAAACCCACGCAGACACGGGGAGAACATGCAAAGTTAAGACAGTTTAATTTTTTTTTTTTTTTTTTTTTTTTTTACTGAATATTTGCAC
Organism: Pholidichthys leucotaenia; assembly: GCA_020510985.1. Classification (NCBI taxonomy): domain Eukaryota; kingdom Metazoa; phylum Chordata; class Actinopteri; order Cichliformes; family Pholidichthyidae; genus Pholidichthys; species Pholidichthys leucotaenia. The sequence continues at coordinate 270,989,227 of CM035837.1, forward strand.
GCAGAAGATTAGTTTTTTTGTCTTTTGCCTGCTCCCTTTTGGGGTCGCCACAGCGTATCATCACCTTATATTGCGATGATCCGCACGTTGATTTGGCAAGGGTTTTTACGCCGGATGCCCTTCCTGACACAACCTTGCCCATATTATCCAGGCTTGGGACCAGCACAGGGAGTACACTGGCTTGTGCATCCCCTGTGCATGGGTAACCAATAGTTCTTGCCTCCGTTCCATTATTGCTGAGCACTAAGCTGTATTGCAGGAAGTTCCATTTTTATATGGTCTTTGGCATGACCCGGCTGGGACTTGAACCCCAGCCTCCTGGTTGTGGGGCGGATGCTCGACCTCCAGGCCACCACTCCAGGTTACACACAGATTACTGATTAGTGCAATATGGTTAAAGGTCTACAATATGAGAAGTAATTTCTATTGTGTTGTGGGGAATTATCATTAAGTGCCCCTTACAAGCATTAATTTTGATTTGTTTCCCGTAACACTCTCAGTGGTAAACGGTTCTCCAGGCTTCATCAACCTGTGTGATGCTCTGAATGCTTGGCAACTGGTCAGGGAGCTAAAGAAGGCCCTTGGCACGGCTGCTGCTGCGTCCTTCAAACATGTCAGCCCTGCTGGTAAGAGACTCATACTCAGTTTCTGTGTCTGAGTGAACTATGTAGAGGGTTGTGACAAATCTGAATGCTTCTTCTCTTCTGTAGGAGCTGCAGTTGGAGTTCCTCTGATGGAAGAGGAAGCCAAAGTGTGCATGGTGCACGACATGCTGAAGGATCTCACTCCGCTGGCCACTGCTTATGCAAGAGCAAGAGGTCAAAAACAGTCCGATGCTGTGGTAGTTTTTTTTTTTTCCTGTATCGGACTTATTTTCATTAAGTTATCTTTTACTTCTTCAGGTTCAGACAGAATGTCTTCTTTTGGAGATTTCATTGCTTTGTCAGATGTGTGTGACGTTTCCACCGCCAAGATCATATCAAGAGAGGTAAATTACTCATTGTAACACAGATTTTATTCCTGTAGAGTGTGTTACTTCTTAATTGCATATGGGTGAAAAGTATAGAACTACTACTAACTAACTAACCTGCACTTATATAGCGCTTTTCTAGTCACAAAGACCACTCAAAGCGCTTTCATTAATACTAACCCTCTATTCTAAGGGCCTATAGGAAACAGATATCTAGGGACAATTTAGAACAGCCAATTAACCTAACATGAAATGAGCCATTATTCTCTTTAAACTTTGCTTTTGTGACCTGAATGATGATATTTAGAAATTAAGTTACTTCAAATTATAACGGCATTTTTACACATTTTCGTTTACATGAGAATGAAATAAAACATATGAATCAAAATTATGCATTTATACTGAAGTAGATTTTGTAATGTAAGCAAAGTTTGAAGTGAAAAATGTAAAGGCTTTTTACCCCTCACCCTCTAAAGGCTGAAGGGGTATTGTTGTCACCACGCCAGGCAGATGGGTGGTGTTGGTGGCTGCGGCGTCAACACCTAACTTGTGAACGCAATAACTAGAGAAAGAAAGGATGTGAGCTTTTCAAATTGATACCATGGGTATATCTATGAAAAATCTTGGGCAAATTCGAATTTTGGTGACCTTTGGATGACCTCTGACCTCAGGTCAGTTTTCCCTGAATCTTGTAACGTGATAACTTCACAAAGGAATCATGTAGCCTTTTCAAATCGATATCGTCATGTCTAAGACAAGTCTTGAATGGCCTAGACCAGGGATGGGCAACTTTGGTGGTAGTGAGGGCCACAAATTTTCCTCACTTCCCGAGGGCCAGATCTACATGTAAACCTTGGGGTGGGGGTTGTATTTTCTTCAAAGTCAAAAGTTTCACAATTAAAACTGAAAATGAAAATACAAAAATAAAAGCCACACAGTGTTTTATCATCAGAATTAAAATTACTGATAAAATTATGTCATGACCTGATTTTTAAAACTCTCTCCATCAAAATGATGAGCAAAGAGAAATCCCAGATGGTAATCAACAAAAAAGCCAAGAAGAAAAGGAAATATGAAGAAGATAATGATTAAAGTAAAAAATAGTTTTTATGATAAATATGCTACATTTCTGGTTTAAATTAGCCATTTTTTGCAAATCTATATTTTATTTTGGTATTAGATGTTCAAGCATCTGATAAATTTGCATCATTTTATTTAAAAATGTCTAACTTTTTAGTTGTATTGGGTTTTTTCTATATTAGTGAGTTTTTCTGTCGTAAATTTGCTGTTTTGTATAAATTTGCCTTTCAGTTTGAAACTGGTTACTGTGAATATTCCTAAGTGAGGAACTGTAGCATTTATTCTTTAAAAGCAGCCTACTCTGTACAATTACTGCTGTTGACAGCCTATTAATACGGTCTCAACATGCAACACATGCATACCTTAAAAAAACGTACTGTGGGGCATACTGCTCCCTCTGTCTGTAGCTCCCTCACTCTCACCCAACCACTGGCATGGAGTGGCACTGAGGTTTTGATTAGAGCTCCCTCTGCGGACGGACTCTATAACTGCGTTTAGGAGTGCAGTTTCAAATACATTCAAACGGGATATAAATGAATAGATTTTTGGAAATTGAATGGCGGGTCGCAGTGGATGACGTTGGGGGCCGCATGCGGCCCGTGGGCCACCCATTGCCCATCCCTGGCCTAGACCCTGACTTCTTGACTGTTTTGTTTTGGGCGAAAGGTCAGAGTTCACAGTTGGCTTTCTCTGTGCTCTACTACTATAGAAGGAGTATGGTTTGAGGGTTACAAGGTCAAAAGTCAAAGTCAAATTGCTATTTAAACCATATCTCAACAACAAAGAAAGCTAGGGTCACCAAACTTGGTACACAGGTTCACCTTGTGGCCCTTACCCACAACTATGCAGTCCCTCCAGGATTTTGCGATGTTGCGATCACGTCAATTCACACGAAATCAGCCAGTTGGCGCAACTATTGCACGACCTTGCAGCTTTGTCCAATCACTGCAACTTTCCCACAATTTTGGCCAATCCTTGTCAACTTCTGCCAATTTCACCAGTCAGAATTGTCTCCGAGTGGTGCTGAAACGCTCAGTCTAACCAATCAAATGCATCGCTGCACCGCATTCACTTCCGTGTTTACAGTGAGTATTAACGAAGCACTTCAGCAAAAAATGGTGTGTGATTTTAAAAAAAACACTCACAGGCAAGGTTTCCAACACCATCCCTTTCTCCGTCTCCCCCAGCCTGCCGGTGAACATCTCGCCACGTCTCCATCCTTACCACGTGTACGAAGTGCTGGGTTTTTGTTGAAAAACGTTTCCAAAAGCACCTCGTCGTGGGAGCGCACGTGATGAGAGAATCCATAAAACCACAAACAAATGAGCAAATCACTTCAGTCAGTGTTTGATCATTTTATACATCTTTAGTGGTAAAATCATTACTACATCTTGTCAATGAGCTTTAAAGAGTCTGTGACACAATTCAACCAAGACATCATTAGAAAGAAGAGCTACTGTGTTTTTATTCTGTGTAGACAAAAAAATTCAATAAAATTTTGTTTCCATATACTACCATAAATTACATCGTGATGCAGACGATTACAATGTTCGTTTGTTGAAATTGGATCAAACGCCGCCACCATTTTGTGACGTAATGAGGGGAACCAAAGATGTAAACAAGCATGGCTGAGTACACTGAAGCGGAGGAAGTTATGAGCGATTTCAGCGAAGATTTGAGCGATTTGTCGATAGTTTTTGAGGAAGAAGCAGGATCGAGTGATGAAGAAGAGTGAGTTGGTTCTAACGAAGGACTGCAACCCTATTTATTTGAACCATATTGTTCAGGAAGCGAAGATGACTCCCATGTTTCAGAGGATGAAGGGTCCGACGTGAAGGGTCAGAGATGGACATTGGTCGCCCCCAAAACACTGAATGGTAATATACAGATACAGTGGTACCTCTCCTTACGAACGTCTCTACATACAGAATTTTCAGGTTACGACACGCCTCAACGGGAAAATATTGCCTCTTGTTACGAAAGAAATTTCAGGGTACGAAAGGCAAAAAAGTACGCGCTCCTCGCTGCTCCCGTAGTTTACCGAACGTAAACATACCTGTAGCTGCTCTGCCATTGGCTATCGCCTAGCATCTTCCTGGTATCCCATTGGCCACGAAGTGTTCGGGCAGTTTTACATGTGTGTACAGTACAGTATTAACATTTATTCACTATGGGCCCCAAGAAAGTGATGGAGATAAGTGGAAAAGGAGAAAAGAAGAAGAAGAGAGTTTTTTTGTCCATACAAACAAAGAAAGAGATAATAGAAAGGTATGAAAAGGGGATGTGTTTGGTTGATCTCGCCAAAGAATATGGCCGTAATACATCTACGATCGGCACGGTATTAAAACAAAAGGAAGCCCTAAAAGCAAACGTCCTTGGATCGGTTCTTCACAAAACGTCAGGCAAAAACCACTGATGAGAGAGAACATGAACCAAAGAAGACAAAAGGTGACGACGACGACGATAGTAGTTAAAAGGTAAATGAACATAATTTTTATTATTCTTTACTTTATACTTTATTCTTTGTTTTTTTAAATTACAACTCTCATTTTATGTTTATTGTGCAGTAATCTAATTGTAACATGTATTTGTTACATGTTTTGATGCGTTTTTATGATTTATAAAAAATTTATGCCCGAATTTTGGGGGGCTTGGAACGGATTAGGGCATTTACATGTAAAACGCGTCTCTACTTACAGAATTTTCACGTTACGGAAATACTTCCGGAACGAATTAATTTCGTAAGTAGAGGTACCACTGTAGATCTAAATTTCCCCGATCGGGTGGTCTGGGAAATTTAAAAAAAAAAATAAATGCTAAGCTATTCAGTTTCGGTAGGCAATGAGATTTATAAAAATGAAAGATGAAAAACGTAATATAACGTTTTTTTAACACAAAGCCGTTCCATTTGTAGTAAAGTCAACACTTGCCTTCAAAATTCATAGGGGAGGATTTTACTTTCGGCGGAAAAAATATAATAAAATCATGATTGCCTAATGTGGAAAAAAAAATCAATTACACAAACTCTTCCGGGTGAGTTTTGACACTGTTGCTTCTCTGCGCTGTTTTGATATGTTGATATCGTCTTGAGCTGTGGGTTTTCGTTTGAAAACCGTAGGTATGGCAGTCAGTTTTAGAACCTGTTTGGCACAAACTTTCAAGCCTAAAGATTCCTGTATAGCAGGCGCCTCCTCAAAACTGTCTGCAGTGAAATGATCGCTACGGAGTACAGAAGATGGTGTTAGTTGCCATTTGTCCCGTGTTCTCTGTACTTGCTTTGCCCATTATTTTAAGAAGATCTGGATGTTTTGGGAATGAGAACATGCTTATACGTTCACTGGAGCATTTAGAACACCCAGCCGCCACGCAACGTTTCGGCATTTCTTCACTGATATAGAAGCTAAATAGCTTGTTTACATTGACAGCACACGGATCAGCTGAGAAGAAACTCTCCTCATGACGTCATATCCGGAAGCAAGGCGAGTCTCCGGATATTGCATTACTGCAACACGGTGCTAAATTTGAATTCACTTAGAGTGCTAAATAAGTGGAAAAATATTTCTAAGTCAACAGAACCAACTATGTGGGCGATTGAAGATTCATACTGAGTACTGATCCATAGTTCCTACATCATGTCACAGACACTTTAAACCTGTGAATCTCTGGTGTGGACACGGACACCCCATCCCATAAATGAAAGATGTGTGTCTAATGAGACGTGTGTGTGTGTGTGTGTGTGTGTGTGTGTGTGTGTGTCAAGACGCGCAGCAGACAGACAGGTAGGAGTTAGGCACAGAAAGAGGGAGAATATTGTCTGTAATTTTTTTTCCCAGAAAACCCAGACTCCAATAGACAATACAGACTAACAGAATAAATTATTTTTTCCTCTCCGCTCGGTACCGAGTGGTTGTAGGGAGTTTTCAAATGAAGGTGCTGCCAGTAATTTTCAAATCTATTCTCTTTAACATGCATTCAATGCAATTTAGCTGTTGTAATGGATATTGTGTTAAAGTCTGTATTGGGTGTTGCACAAGAGTTTTTCCGTATAGCAGAAGTTTCTGCTTAATTTACAAATCACCGTAATGGGAAATTTTTAACAATCCTGTGTTTTTCTTGTATTGTTATATAGAATATCACTGTAGTAAACTGGGGGGGGGGGAAGTCTGCTTTAAAAATTTGTAATTCTTCCCACAACTTTTAGTGCTAAAAAAAACCTCTCAAAACATTGCAACTTTAAAAAAAAAAAAAAAAAAGCTCCTGGAAATTGAGGCTTTTTGGGCCACAACAATCATAAAAACATGAAATCCTGGAGGGACTGCCTATGGGTTTGGAATCAAAAGTTCAAGGTCAAAATGCCATATAAACTACACATCAATGACAATGAAACCTAGGGTCGCCAAACTTTGTACACAGGTACACCCTGTCACCCTGACCTCTGACTATGGTTTTGGGAAGGCAAGATCAAAGATCAGGGTTAAAATGCCATATAAACTACATCTCAACAACAGAGGCTGAGGGCCACCACTGGCAGCCGCCGGTATTTTTCCATTTGCATTAGGCGTAAGCAATTAGGATCTAACATTTTCTGTCAAAAACAAGAAAAAGCAAAACATTTTTTATATCGCATTACTTGTTTTTTCTCCCCTTATTAGCATTGATTAACCGTAAGTTACTGTTTTTCAGGTGTCTGATGGCATCATTGCTCCTGGTTATGAAGAAGAAGCGCTCAAGATCCTCTCCAAAAAGAAGAATGGAAACTACTGCGTGCTTCAGGTGAGACCAACTTTGCCTCATATAGTTAAATCAGAGTCGATGTGTAGCTTCACAGCTTAGATCCCCCCACCCCCCATGCAGTGCTCCTTGCAGGTTATGTATGTCATGTCAAGGTCTTTCATTCCATATTTGTTAGAAAATCCCAAAAATGTCCCAACATTTGAGTTACCTTTTCACTGCATCCAACTCCTTGACATGCACACCTGGCTACAAATCCCAGGAACCAAGCAATGACTTCACCTTACTGGGCACTTACTTTGTGCCATCAAGTGGACTGAAAACACAACTGGTTGATTAATACCCAAGAGTATGAAAAATTTACATGACACACACACACACACACACACATATATATATATATATATATATATATACAGTGAGGCAAAAAAGTATTTAGTCAGCCACCAATTGTGCAAGTTCTCCCACTTAAAAGATGAGAGAGGTCTCCAATTTTCATCATAGGTATACCTCAACTATGAGAGACAAAATGAGGGAAAAAAAATCCAGAAAATCACATTGAAGGATTTTTAATGAATTAATTGGTAAATTCCTCGGTAAAATAAGTATTTGGTCAATAACAAAAGTTCATCTCAATACTTTGCTATATACCCTTTGTTGGCAATGACAGAGGTCAAACGTTTTCTGTAAGTCTTCACAAGGTTTTCACACACTGTTGCTGGTATTTTGGCCCATTCCTCCATGCAGATCTCCTCTAGAGCAGTGATGTTTTGGGGCTGTCGCTGGGCAACACAGACTTTCAACTCCCTCCAAAGATTTTCTATGGGGTTGAGATCTGGAGACTGGCTAGGCCACTCCAGGGCCTTGAAATGCTTCTTACGAAGCCACTCCTTCATTGCCCGGGCGGTGTGTTTGGGATCATTGTCATGCTGAAAGACCCAGCCACGTTTCATCTTCAATGCCCTTGCTGATGGAAGGAGGTTTTCACTCAAAATGTCACGATACATGGCCCCATTCATTCTTTCCTTTACACGGATCAGTCGTCCTGGTCCCTTTGCAGAAAAACAGCCCCAAAGCATGATGTTTCCACCCCCATGCTTCACATTAGGTATGGTGTTCTTTCTCCTCTAAACACGACAAGTTGAGTTTTTACAATAAAGTTCTATTTTGGTTTCATCTGACCATATGACATTCTCCCAATCCTCTTCTGGATCATCCAAATGCTCTCTAGCAAACTTCAGACGGGCCTGGACATGTACTGGCTTAAGCAGGGGGACACGTCTGGCACTGCAGGATTTGAGTCCCTGGTGGCATAGTGTGTACGGTGGTGCAGTTGTTAGCACTGTTGCCTTACAGCTAGAAGGTTCCCCAGTCTGGCAGGGGTAGGAACCTTTCTGTGTGGAGTTTGCATGTTCTCCTTGTGCTGCATGGGTTTACTCCAGGGGCTCCGGTTTCCTCCCACAATCCAAAGACATGCATGTTATGTTAATTGGTTGTTCTAAATTGTCCCTAGATGCCCGTCTCCTATAGGCCCTTAGAATAGAGGGTTAATACTAGTGAAGCACTTTGAGTGGTCTTTAAGACTAGAAAAAGTGCTATATAAGTACAGGTCCTTATCCCCTTATCCTTATATCATCATCGCTTCACTCTATAAATTTAAGAAATCTCTGTGTGTCTGTCTGTCACGATCATAGGACGGCCTATGATGTCTGCCTGATGTCCTATGATGATCCTGTGATCTCAGGCTACATAGGACTCGAGAGGCCGTCATATAGACAATAGGACTGTCTACCTGTGATGTAGTGTCCAGCCTTGATGTCTTTCTGATGTCATGTAGACCATCACTCACGATGTCTGCCTACCTATGATGTAGTGTCCTGTGATGCCTACCACAGGAGGAGACCCTTCACCAGCATAGGGTACAACCAACAGACAAGGGATGCACAGACAGACAGGAAACATGTGGCAGTGCGCCATGCACGTGCTGAGTCACTTGAAGCCCGAAATGCCCACAAAGTGAGCAACACTGCACGCCAGGCAAGGCACAGACAAGCTGAGACCGAGGAGATGCGGAATAGTTGGCTGGGGGGGGAACACATGACACAATTGTAACCGGAATGTTAATTTTACACTATTTTTTTTTTTAAATTTTGCACAGTCATATTGCATAATGAAACTTAGCATTTGAAGTATTGTACAACCAAGGCTTGAATATTAGAATATTGGACCAGTTGGGGTCCCACCCAGATGTCCTGTGTTTAGACTTTTTTTGTGGTGTCATCCTTCTCTCTTTCCTCTGCTCTCACCTCTCCTGGACCCTCTGCCTGAACACTTTCCTCTCCTTGGCTCCTCTCTTCTATTTCATCTTTCCCTCTCTGAACCCTGTCTAATTCAGGTTCTCTCTCTGTCTATGGTGGTATACAAACAGGTTAGAAAATACCAAGTGTCATGTTTTGTCCTGCAGGATTTTTTTTTCATGGTTTACATAAATAACCAAAATGTGTATTTTTTTGTATTTTTATTCTAGTGTTTCTTTTTTTCCCATTGACAAAGAGTAGGAAAGGGAAGGGAAAAAACATTCATAAGAACCGCCACCGGTTCCGCCGGACCGGTGGCGCCACACGAGTAGGCTGCCCGTTGCAACAGCCTTTTTTTTTATCTTCCTTCTTCTTTCTACACCTTTCACTCTGTATATATATCACGGACGCACGGATCGCCCCGGGGGTCTCCCGGGTCGGCGGACGGAGCCACGGTTTGCAGCGGGAGACGTTACAGCGGGGAGGAGCTAGTGCTAGCTAGCACTTGGCCGCCGCCCGGTGCTAATGGGAAACTCGACATACCGGGAGCTGTAGCGAAAACGACGCGGGTGCCGGGCTGGAGTTTAGGCGGTGTGCAAGAAATATAAGACAGAATAATAAAGAGTGATGGCAAGAACCAAGCAGACCGCCCGTAAAATCTACTGGAGGAAGAAGCCCCCCAGGAGACAGCTAGCCACCAGGGCTGCTCGGAGAGGCGCTCCGGCCACCGGCAGAGTGAAGAGGCCTCACCATCACAGGCCCGTGGCTCTGAGAGAGATCCGTAGCTACCAGAAATCCACAAAGCTGCTCATCCGTAAGCTGCCCGTCCAGCGCCTGGTGAGGGAGATCGCTCAGGACTTCAAGACCATCCTGCGCTTCCTGAGCTTCGCCGTCATGGCTCTGCAGGAGACCAGCGAGGCCCACCTGATGGGTCTCTTCTTCGCCAAGAGGGTCACCATCATGCCCAAAGACTTCCAGCTGGCCCGCCGCATCCGTGAAGAGAGAGCTTAGACTTTCTGCTGCACATTCACCAACCAACCATAATGCTCCGCACTGTGTGTCTATATACTGTATATATACATTTATAGTAATATGTACATATGTTTACTAGATGTTGTTTTTTCTTGCCTTCTGAGTGTTGCTATCCCTGTGCTGTTGCAATCCTGGAATTTCCCCATTGTGGGACTAATAAAGGCTTATCTTATCTTATCTTATCTTATAATAGTAATTTACTCATTCATACTTAAATTAAATGATCAGAGATGGGTGTAGTAGCCAGAAATTCTACTCATGTAAAAGCACTACTATGAAATTAATAATAAAAAGTAGACAACCAAAAATTTCTCGTTGAGAGTACAAAGAGCACCCACTTAAAAACTTGAGTAATGACTTCAGTCTTGAAGGTTTGAGGTTTTCTCAAAAATTTATAACAATTTACTTATAGTTTTCTACTTTTCTCTGTAAATTTATCTAAATTTGCAACACTTTTCCTCAAATTTGTAATTTTCTCTTGTAAAATTATGACTTTTCTTGTACATTTGAGACTATTATAGACTACAGTATATAATTTTTATCTTTTTTTAATCCAATCCAACTTTATAAAGCTTTTTAAAAACAACAGTTGACACAAAGTGTTGTACATCAATGATAAATCAAATATAAAATCAATAAAATACAGCTAAAGTACAAAACAGCACAAACAAAACAATAGTCATACAATAGAGACAATAAGAACAAATAAAATCAGTGTGTCAAACTGGGTCAAAAGTGAGAGAATAAAAATGGGTTTTAAGAGGAGTTTTAAAACTGGACAGAGAAGAGGCCTGTCTGATGGACAAAGGCAGATTATTATAAAATTACTGTTTTTCTAATAAATTTGAAAGAGAATGTGGAAATTTTTTTACTTTTTTCCTCCTACAATTTAAACTTTTGACCATAATTTTGTAGAGCCAGAACAGAACAATAACTTTAACTTTGAATTCAAAGAAATATAATTATTAAAATTATATTTAAAGAAATAAATTAACTTAAATGACCAAGGATGCCATTATTTCTGTTATAATATTTCTTTATATCTATAGTTTTTTTTGTTTTGTTTTGTTTTTAGAAATCTCAACACCACCCAGACAGTAGAAAAAACCTCCCTTATTTTGAAATCCAAATGTTGGCACGTTTAGTTTGTCTGAAGGCTGCTGACGGATTAACATCATTGACTTGGTGAATTTCGGTCATCTTAACTTGTCAGGTACATAATTGGGAACGTAACTTAATATTGTAGTGGCTGGTGAAATAAATCTTCATCAATTCATCAGTCCCCCTTGCCTTTCCCTTCATATGAAGCTGGCTGCAATGTGAATTCTAACCACGTCTCATAGCTAAGTGACTCTTCCATTATTGCTCCCGTTTCCAGCGGGTTAAAACCATGATAAATGCCTCCAGTGCTTACATACCTCTTCTGATTGTTTCCGTGTTTAAAGTACTTTAATAAACTCATGTTTCTCCCGGACAGTCACACTAGTGAGAGACTCTGCCTGACTGGAAAACTCATGTGGGCGGGGCGCTTCTAAACTCCACGCGGATGACGGCCATGTGCGTTGTTCGTGTGTGCGCTTGTGGAAAGTCATTGCTTCATATATTTTTCTTAAATTCATTTCTCCTCATTAGCACAGCGGTAATTTTTCTGGCGAGGCGGGCCGCCACCCAGAAATGTTACCAGAGGAAACCCTGAATAGGATGAATGAGTAGAAGAAAAAAGTATAATTTACCTTTTGTCCTTATTAAAGACAAAAATAAAAAGATGTTTTTACCTTCTTTACATGTTTCAACTGTTCACTGCAGTCAGCTGATTGCTGCGAGGTGCCTACGAAAGTCAGCTGATAAAATGACACCTCGCAGCAATCAGCTGACACTTCTGACGAAGGCTGCGGTGAACAGTTGAAACATGTAAAGAAGGTAAAAACATCTTTCTATTTTTGTTTTTAATAAGGACAAAATGTAAATAATTAAAAGAAGACAAAATGAACCTACTTGACCTAAAAAAGTATAATCTTTAACTCTGGGTTTAAATTCTCACCATACATCACTAATTCCCATTTCTTTCTATAATGTTCTCATTATTCTGATTGGCTGATGTTCCTGAGACATCCCAGTATGGATTCTTCCTTAAATTAAAGACACCTCCACATATGACTATACCTTGAGCCCTAGTTATCATTAAGTCAAAAATATCTTTATAAAATTCCCAATTTATTCCTGGGGTGCATAAACATTTAACGGGGTGACATCTGAACCTTCTAGTCTACCACAAACCATAGTAAGTTTTCCCTCTTTATTGTGTTCTGGTATTTTCTCAAAGATGACCCTGGTTGAGGTCAAAATGGTGACCCCTCTTCTTCTCCCTGTTTTGTGAGAGGACGAAGACACCTGCTTAAAACCTTGTCTACTAAGCTTAGTATGTTCTAGATTTGTCACATGTGTCTCCTGTAAGAATACAATCCCTGCCTTGTCTTTTTTAGTCTGGCCAAGATTTTCGCTCTTTTTACAGGATTTAGAATACCTTTAACACTGTATGACACGATCTTGATTAAACCTGGTTTCTCCATCGTTTTGTGTAAAGCGTAAAACTCAAGTACTCTACCCCGTTGCTACTCCAGCAGCACACAAAGAAAAATAACTTAAAACATTGAACAAAACTAGAACTTATAAGAGTCTTCCTGAAAAGAGGTCTGACTAGTGACCTTAAAGGAGCCATGTTGTTGTGTTGGCTCCGAGGGAAATTCCCCAAACTGGGTGGCTTTTGAGAGCCCTCTCTTACCCTAGTAACCTTGTCCATATTCTTCACAGTTCCTTTGATCCCGATCCCGTGTGTGTGTGTGTGTGTGTGTGTATATACACATAAAGATTATCACCTTTACTATGCCTAAATAATGACATAGGTATATACAAACTTTTTTTAAAATTTTCCACGCGTCCATAGTTATTTGTCAAGGCTTGAAGTTTTCCAGGAGTGTCGGAATGGACCTCTTACTGTTCATTAACCAGCCATAGCTTTTATAGAAGTTTACTTGCAATTTTTTTATTTTGAAAAAGCATTCCGTTTGCCTGTTACCTTGCACACAGGGTTTTAACGTCGCCAACAGTTTTGTTGTAAAGGCTCTTAAACAGCTGCTAATGTTCACTACTAGGCGAATCAAAAAGAACTTTGGTGACATGTCTTAGAACCATTTGCAAAAGTTTACAACTATTTTAGAACAGCTTGTGGAAAATACATTTGCAGTTTTTTTTTTTTTTTTAAACATTTGCAAAATTTGGGGGCAACAAGAAAAATTGTTGGCGACCTTAGAAACTGTCGGCGAACATTTGGCAACCTTTTACGATCTCTGACAAAATCCAAAAAGCGCAAATTGGCATTCACAACTTCGTGAGATACAAGGGTAAGGTTAAAAAAAAAAAGCCAAACATGTTACTACTAAATTATTTAAAAGGATGAGGCAGGAAACGTTTTCTACGTGCACCCTTACTGTTGAGACAGGAGCCCCTTGATAGGCAAAAGACTATAGAAAAGCGCAGGGAGCTGGTCCACTGCAGACCATTGACTGTATGCTGCTAAGAGAGTTGTGGTTACAGAAGGTGTGACCAAGCTTCAGTCTTGTTTTGGTTGTAGAGCGGTGCCCTAGTGCGGGATCCAGTAGTGGGTACAGTTCTGAGTGTTCTTTTAAAGTTATAGCATTGTGAGAAATTATTAAACATTTTTGGAGTCTTTGTAATAACAATGACTACAGTTGACTTTGCTATCTCCTCGACCCAGATGGATCCAGACTATGAGCCTGACGATACCGAGGTAAGAGTGCTGTTTGGCCTTTATCTCAAGCAGAAGAGGAACGGAGCGCTGATCAATAAGGAGTTCTTCAGCAACATTGTCTCTAAAGGCTCTGTGAGTTACTGCATCCTATTTTCTTGATGTATCCTGCATTGTGGTTTTTTTTTTTTCATAATCTAACTGTAGATGGCATCATTGTATGTGTCCTCCAGCTGTCTGAGGAAGCTGTGCGTGACCTCATTGTCGCCACCATTGCTGTCAAATACACTCAGTCTAACTCTGTGTGCTATGCTAAAGATGGACAGGTATGAAAACAGACAAGAGAAGGGGGGAGGGAATCTGAGGAGCCACACACCCTTGCACATTTTTTTTTTCTTTCATTTTATAGGTTATTGGTATTGGAGCGGGTCAGCAGTCTCGTATCCACTGCACTCGGCTGGCAGGGGACAAAGCCGATAACTGGTGGCTGAGACACCACCCCCGAGTTCTGAACATGATGTTTCGCACTGGTGTAAAACGAGCAGAGATGGCCAACGCAATTGATCAGTATGTCAGCAACACGATCGGAGAGGTGAGAACACACCACCAGATAGGGCTGGGTGATATGGCTTTTAACATCGCAATAAAACCCTAAATGTATCACGATACCATATATCACGATATCTTGAGATCTCCTCCAAACCACTGTATAAATATAAAACCTTTGCATAAAATGGACACCAGCATGATGATGATGGAAGCAGACCCATGTATTCCATAGGTCACCAAACTTGGTACACAAGTTCACCTTGGGATCCTGACCTCTGACTATGGGTTTGGGGTCAGAAGGTCAAAGATCAAGGTTAACATTCCTTATGCCTCATTACTGCACAACAGGTAAAGCTCAGACCACCAAACTTGGTACACAGGTTCACCCTGTGACCCTGAAGTGTGTCTGTGGTTTTGGGATCACAAGGTCAAAGATCAACATCAAAATGCCTTAAAGTGTCTCTCAACAACAACAAAAAGCTATTGTCACCAAACCTGGTACACAGGTTCACTCTGAGACCATAACCTCTGAGTACAGGTTTGGGGTCAGAAGATCAAAGGTCAACGTTGGCACACCTATGATCTTTTACTATAGAGCGTGTAAAGCTCTCTAGGGTCACCATACTTGCCTACACGGTTTCACCTGAGATTCTGACCTACAACTATGCTTTGTATACATTCATTCATCTTCTTCACTGTAATCCTTTTTCGGGTTGCGGGGGTGCTGGAGCCTATCCCAGCATCTTTGGGCGAGAGGCAAGGTCACCCTGGACAGATCACAGTCCATCGCAGGGCCAACACAAAGAGACAGACAACCATTCACTGTCACAGTCATACCTAAGGACAATTTAGAATCCCCAGTTTGATGCCAATTAACCTAACTTGCAGGTTTTTGGCATGTGGGAGGAAACCGGAGAAATCCCGAAGTAAACCCACGCAGACACAGGGAGAACATGCAAACTCCACACAGATCACTGTTGGTCGGGGGCTGGGATTGAACCCAGGATCCCCGGCCAAGAGTGAGTTGCTGTGCTGCTGCAGTGCTAACCGCTCCACCACCGTGCTGTTGTATATTCGTGGATCATGGGCTTGTCATAATTTAGCTCTGCCACAGTAATTATATTAAAAAGTTGAAAACTGCTCTCAGTCAGTAAGCATTAGGATCTTCAAAGATCACTTATTCTTTTTATTCTTTTCATCTTTTTTTAATTTTGCTTTTATTTTTAGGTATTTATTCTTATCCCTTTGTTTATGTAATCTTTTTATGTTGTGTGTTTCTAGTGCTGTTCAATTTTTCTGTAAAGCACTTTGGTCACCTATGGTTTGTTTTAAAGGGCTTTATAAATAAAGTACATTACATTCAAAGAAAACGGAGGCAAGGGATATTACACCCACCATAGAGTGGTTTTGTTAAAATTGCATACTAAAAAGGGGGGGTAATATCAAGTTAAATTTAGCAAACTTTATTGAACCAGTCAGACAACCCCACTCATAAATATTCAGATTTGCAACAAATCAGAATAAATAATGGTAGGCCTTCCTATTATGGCCTGTAATAAAACCATTACAAAAAGAAAAACAAAAAGGACTCAACACAATAAAAAGTGCATTAAGCAAGAATTCTAGAGAAAGATATTTTAAAACCATATAAATTAAAGTCCACTTTTTCTGTTTGGTCATGTTTTAACAATAAGGGCCATGTCTTTGGCAGTATAATTTGTGACTGCAGTTGTGATCCCTTTCCATCTTGCACTTTTGTTGTAGGGGATAAATTTTCCAAATGAAGACGCCATATAGTCATTTTCTTAGGGCTGGTTCTTTTATTTAGTTGTTTATTTTTGTAGGGGCTGCCTGGGATGTTGAGAGCGGATTTTAATGCATTCTTCATATTATAGTGGATGCCATCTCAAGTGGTGAAACAAATTAGTGGTAATGCAACATAATTAGCACAAAACTGTATTTTGTTCAATTTTTAACTTCTGAAGTTCTAACCACTGCCAGAGAACGGAGCTGGTGCTTTTTCTTTAAAGTCTGCTGCACTGCAGCTGGTATGTGTGTGTGTGTCATTTCATTCCCCCCCCCCTTTCTCCGCACTCTGCCAGTGTTACCAGATTGTGCATAAAAAAACAAGCATCCGTGCTCCATGAAAACAGGCTCAAAGGAAGCATTTTCCAAAAAAAAAAAAAAAAAAAAAAAATTGCAGGAAAAAACAGACCTGGCAATGACCCCGACATGAAACCGGGGGGCTGAGTGCAGCTGTGTGAGAGAGATGCTGACAGCTTACACTGCTACGAAAATGCCGAGATTGGCGATAGACATTTTTTGTATCGCGCAGAGCAGAATGTATCCATATAACAAATGTATTTGTTGTATCACCCAGCCCTACCACCAGACAGTTTCAAGATAAAGCAGTTATTAAGCAAAGGTGCCGTTTTGCCATCAAATTAGGAAGAAAAAATGTTGAAGAATTTCAAAATGCTGATTTTTATTTCTCCTAACAGGGCCCAGACTTGGCTGTGTGGAAGTCCATGTATGACGAGGTGCCTGAACTCCTATCAGAGACTGAGAAGAAGAACTGGATCAGCTCCCTAAAGGCTGTGGCTGTCAGCTCTGATGCCTTCTTCCCCTTCAGAGATAACATAGATCGGGCTAAACAGGTAAAAAAAAAATCACTTCACAAAAAACATGCTGGACTTGGATTACTAAGATCCGAAAATGGTGTGTACTAAACTGCAAGTGCTTTTCCTTGGTGGCTGTTTTGCACATGATTTACAAAGGATTGCGCTTTTGACAGCAGGTGCAAACAGGTGGAGGTGGGAATATTTATTTTGAATTAGACATTCCTCATTGCAGTCTTAGCTAATGAGTTTGCTCTGTTTTGCCTGTGTACTTTACACTTTGCATTTAGAACTTGCTTTTAGTAAATCAGGCCCATTGGTTATAGTTAAAGAAACTACACAGGAATGACCATCAAATGCCTTGTGTAATCATTTGTATACATCGATGCCACTACAGTTTGCAAACTCGGGCTCTGAAAGCATCTTTATTCACATTTCTTCCCTCTGTGTTTGTTTCAGAGTGGTGTTGAGTACATCGCAGCTCCAGCGGGCTCTGCTGCAGATGAGGTTGTGATTAAGGCCTGTAACGAGCAGGGTATCACTCTGGTGCACACGAACCTGAGACTCTTCCATCACTGAGCTCAGGGCTTCCATTCATTACATCTTTGTTTCATTTAAAAAAAAAATCTGACCTGCTGATCTTTAAACATTCCTACTGTCATTTTGATTAAAAAAAAATCATTTTTCACACTACTGGATAACATAATTGCCTCCTTTGTTTGGAAAGGGAAACAACTTAATTAAAAAAGCTGCTTTTCAGTGGCCTAAGAGGTTAGCTGGCCCTGCTGTCGCTGTTTTTACATATTATTTTTGGGCATGTAATATACAGAAGATGTTACATTGGACTTGGGTACAAACTGATTGAGCTACCAGTCGATTCAACTTGACCTTCTACTTAACTTGTCCAGCTTTAAAGGTAAGAGGGGTCTAATCCCATTGACCCCAATTACATGGTCACAGTAACTTAGAATAAACCGATAATGGCAGTAATCATTTTTGTTTTGTTTACATGCACTGAATAAACACATTATTGGAGGGTAAATCACTTGAGTTAGTGACCCCGGTTACATTTCCTTTATCAGATTATTCTGTTTACATGGCCACAGAAAAACATTCATAACCAGTTTATTCGTGTACATGTAAACATGGTCATTGTCTGTCAATTGGTTAAAATGTGGGAATTTAGAAGGCGCTTCTATATACGCTCCCACTTGGGGGAATCATGATTCCTCCCCCCAACTGCTTCTGAGATTTGGCATAATAAAGGTATTAATTCTGTCCCTGATTTATTTGTGGAGGGCAAGTTTGCTTCATTTTCACAACTAGCACAAATGTTTGATCTGTCCATGTGCACACCGTGGTCTGATTCAGCTTAAAATAGTGTTGTGTGCCCATCTAACCAATGTAAGACTAGCCAACATATATTCTAATGAAGACCCCTCCTGTGCTCGCTGTAAAAGCAAACTTGCAGATCATATTTATGTGTTCTGGTCAAGTCCCAAACTCCACACATTTTGGCTTAATATTTTTAATGTTTGCACAAAGATTTTTTCCATGGCAGTGTCTCCCAACCCCCTTTGTGCTATATTTGGAGTTGTGCCACAGTCATGTCAGGTTACTAGCAAGGCCTGTGGGGTTATAGCTTTGATGATCTTAATTGCGAGAAGGATCATTTTGCTCTGCTAGAAGAAGGAATTGCCACCCAGCTTCACAAGATGGATAAGAGACATTATGCACTTTTTGAAACTGGAAGAAAAAATATACACTTGGAAGGACTAAACAGCAATTCATAAAAACCAGGGGCCTCATGTATAAAGGATTGTGCAGCTTTCATAGTGAAAGATGGCGTACTCAAAAAAAAAAAAATCTAAAAAGTGCATGCGCACAGAAATTTTCAGCTGTATAAAACTGTTCGTACACCAGATTTGCTGCACCTTTCCCACTTCACCGTGAAAACAAGCGTACATGCATGATCTGTTTACTCCGCCTCCGTTCTTACTAATGACTGAAAACACCTCTTCTGTCAGTGATCATCAGTCGTGTGAGAAAGTGCAACATAGAAAAATAACTTTACGTTTGACACTGAGGTGTTAACGGAAGTGGAGAATAGGGAAAAAAAAATTTGTTCTGGCCCTCCCGAATCAACAACAACCGTAAGTTTATCGAGTGGACCATGTTACAGTGGCTGTTAATGCAGCCGGCTCAAACTGAAATAAACCAATAAATAAAATAAAATGGTCTGGCATTAAAGTTAAAGTCAATAGGTAGATCATTGCTCATAGAGTATTGCTGGGGTGACTGAGGGGAGCCGGTGCTGACGCACAAAAAAAAAGAAATAAGCTGTGAAAGAAAGCCCTCGGCAATCCGCACATGAAGAACAGACAGATGTGATGTTAGTAAGAAAAGTAAGTAAATAAATACCACTCCAATCTTACAGCTGAATTTATACTAGTTACAAACCAAATCTCAGTGTCAGAATCCAATTTACGCACGATAACCAAGCGGAACACACGGAGCTCCACAATATAAAAGCCTTTTTTTTCCAGATTACAATCTCCAAACAGATATTTTAGACCATGGAGACTTCTCCTCACTCTGAGACAGCTGCGTGTACGCAGATGTCTTTGCTGCAGGGGTTCACCCACAGGGATCTGCCTGTCCTCTGCCTCACAGCATGTATTGCTCTGGAGCCGGGGATTGATTAATTCTAAAGTGCATTTTGCCAACCAGAATTCCTCCCACAAGAGATGGATCTGTGCGTGTTGCCTCGTGAGTCAACTATAGTCTCTGGTAAATTTTATTGTCTGTTGTGGAGATGAAATAACCAGACCGAACTTTCCGAGCAGACTAACTTTATTTCACTCTCACATCTTCCAGAGTCAGAACATTAAACTTGTGAAGCAGGGACTCTCTTTTTTTTTATATCCCAAAACTCACACCTCCCTGCTACCTGAGGTCCTGCATTCACCATTCACTCCCCCAAGACAATTCCCCTTACCCCGCAGCCCTTTGATCTCCATGCTCTCTCAGTCTGAGAGGAAAATTACTGAACTCTACAGCATGGGTCCCCCACACCGCCCCCCCAGAGTCTCAGACTGGGTGTTAACTCTCCCATCTTCGCGGCTTCAGTCTCCGCCCATAGCTGCTGTAACAGGGGGTCTTCGGCTCCGCGACGCTGCTGTGCTGGTGGGGGGTTCCTGGGGGTGTGTCCATCTGTGGGGGGACAATGGGGGGGGGGGGACATTCAGCATGCTCGTGTGACTGCTGTGATGAATCATTTACCTGGGGAGCTCTCAGTGGGGGTCTTCCTCGCCGAGGAGCTCGAGCCAACTCCAGCTGCTCGTCTGCCACGACAAAGGCGGGTGTAAGCCCGTCTATACAGATTCTCTCCCGGCGACCCCCCCCCCCCCCCCACCAGGCCTAACACAAAATGTTTGTCCCCGGTTTCCAGCACTCTGAACGGGCCATTGTAGGGTGGGCGCAATGAGGTCCGGTGGGCATTGTGCCTGACAACACGAACGCCACGTCCTTCAAGGTTTTCGGCACAAACACGCGGGGGAAAACAGTGGTGGGCCAGGCCAGGGAGCGTCCGTGCGTCTGCGCTATGCTGCGAACGTGGGGATGGATGGGTGTTCGGCGCGGGGTTATCTGGTAAAAACTCCCCGGGGAGCCGCAGGGGCTGCATAAAAACCAGCTCTGCTGGGGAAGCCGCTAAATCCTCCTTTGGTGCGGAACGCAATCCCAATAGAACTCACGGCAATCGGTCCACCCAATTTGCATCCGTAAGCGAAGCCCTGAGTTCTGCTTTCAGTGACCTATGGAAACGCTCGCATAACCCATTGGCCTGTGGGTTGTACGCGGTCGTGCAATGAATTGAGACGCCCAGGCTCCGGGCCATCGTGGACCAGAGGTCGGAAACAAACTGCGGGCCCCTATCAGATGTGATGTCCGAAGGGGTGCCAAAACGTGCCACACATGTTGTTAAAAAGGCACGTGCCACGTTTGCGGACGCTAGTGGGACTGCTTCGGGCCATCGCGTGGTGCGGTCCACCACTGTTAGGAGGTGCGTGAACCCCTGCGATGGCGGGAGGGGGCCAACAAGGTCCACGTGAACGTGGTCGAACCTCTTAGCCGGGATATGGAACGGCTCAAGGGGGGCTTTTGTGTGCCTGTACACTTTGGCTCGTTGGCATGCTACACAGGCTGCAGCCCACTCTTTCACCTGTTTGCACAGGCTCGGCCAGACAAACTTTGCTGCCACCATTTTGACTGACGCGCGTATGCCTGGGTGCGCCAGGGAGTGAACCGACTCAAAAACGCGGCGTTGCCAAGCGCGTGGTACCACTGGGCGCAAGCGGCTCGTGGAGACGTCACAGACTGGGGGGGCCCCCCGTCTTGCATAACTCTGCTCTCCAGCCTTAACCCTATTGGTCCAGACTGGAGCACGCAAACGTCGGCATCGCCAATCTGCTCTGCGGCCATGGCCGTGTAATCTATCCCCACGTAGACTGGGGCCACTATGGCGCACGAGAGACAGTCAGCCACCACGTTGAGTTTACCGGCCACATGACGAATGTTGGTCATAAACTCTGAGATCGCGGCCAGCTGTCTCTGCTGCCGGCCCGACCATGGTTCCGAAACCTTGGCCATTGCGTACGTTAGCGGCTTGTGGTCCACAAACACAGTGAAGGCGCGCCCTTCCAGCCAGAACTGGAAGTGGCGTATGGCCAGGTGGAGACCCAGCAACTCCCTGTCGAATGCGCTGTATTTACGCTCATTTTCGTGCAAAGACCTGCTATAAAAGGCGAGCGGCTGCCAAGAACCGGGTGTGGCGTACAACGGCTATATGAGCTGGGCTGCGCAGGGGAGGAAACAATTGTAGAAGTTCACCATCCCCAAAAACTCCTGCAGCACCCTGACCGTCTGAGGCCGGGGAAAATTCGCCACTGCGCGCACCTTGTCCGGCAAGGGTATCGCTCCCTCCAGTGAGATGCGGTGTCCCAAAAAATCAATCCCCGTCACGCTGAACTGGCATTTCGCTGGGTTGATTATTAACTCGTGCTTCTCCAACCTCCAGAAAACTGTCCTGAGGTGG
The DNA here is from genome assembly GCA_020510985.1 of Pholidichthys leucotaenia. NCBI lineage: Eukaryota > Metazoa > Chordata > Actinopteri > Cichliformes > Pholidichthyidae > Pholidichthys > Pholidichthys leucotaenia. Next base: position 271,011,365 of record CM035837.1, read on the forward strand.
GCTACACGTTCGTCCTCGGACGCGCTGGCCACCAGGATGTCATCCAGGTAGACGAACACAAACGGCAGATCACACAACACCGCATCCATCATGTGTTGGAATGTCTGTGCTGCGCCTTTTAACCCGAAAGGCATGCGTAAAAACTCAAACAGAAACGGGGTTATTATTGCCGTTTTAGGTATATCATCCGCGTGCACCGGGACCTGGTGGTAACCACGGACCAGGTCTATCTTAGAAAAAATACGTGCCCCGGCGAGGTGAACGGAAAAATCCTGAATATGGGGGATCGGGTAGCAGTCGTGTGCTGTGGCGTTGTTTAATCTGCGGAAATCTCCGCACGGTCGCCACAATCCCTCGGCCTTAGGGACCATATGTAGTGGGGATGCCCATGGGCTGTTTGATCGTCTGATGATGCCCAGCCTTTCCAAGTTGGCAAACTCCTCGCGCGCTATGGCCAGTTTAGCTGCGTCCAGGCGCCAAGGTCATGCGAAAACGGGCGGCCCGGTGGTGATAATAGTGCTCCACCCCTTGTTTAGTGATGGCCGCCGAAAACGTTGGGACCGTGAGTGCTGGGAACTGGGTGAGTAGTGTGTGGAACTTACCACCTGGAGCTGTGATGTTGGCTAGCGTTGTGGACCCGGCTCCTCGAGCTGTACAGGGGAGAGAATCAAAAGACATTGCGTTAATCAGGCGTCTGTTAGTAACATCGACTAGTAGTCCGTGTGCACACAAAAAATCAGCGCCTAAGATTGGGAAACTGCATGCCGCTATGACGAATGTCCATTGGTACGTATGGCCATGCAGGGATACAGTCAGTGTCCTCTCACCAAAAGTCTTAATGTCTGAGCCGTTTGCGGCCGTCAGCTCAGGGCCGCTAGTTCCCGCTAGCCGGTTGGCGTAGGATGGCAGGATGAGGCTGTTTTGGAAGCCGGAGTCCACGAAGAATCGTCTCCCTGAGCGTGAGTCTGTCACGTAGAGCAGCTTGCTTTCTTCACCGGCGGTCGCAGCTGCTATCGACTGCCGGTCCTGGCGTTTCCCGAACGCTTGAATTGGCACGGTGGCACACATCAGCGTGCGTCCTCTCCAAAACGGCGGTGGTAGGAGCAGAGCGTGTCTCTCTGGCGCTTCTTGGCCCCTGCTGCCTCGACCATCGCTGGCTCCTCGCTTCCGCTGGCCGTCTTGCTGGGTTCCGACGCCGCTGCGTTCAGTGGCTGTGGTGGTGAGGATGATCCAATCTGCCTTCTGGGCTAGCGCACGGTAGTCATGCGTAGCCAGCAACGGCAAGTTGGCAAGGACCGCTCTGGCCGCTGTTGGGAGGTTCCGGAGGAAAAGGTGGGCAAATACAAAATGCCCGTTGTCCATGCCCATCAACGTCAACATCTTCATCCGTCCGACCGCTGACCCGTCTCCCATCTTGGAGCGCGTCAGGAGTCTCTCCACTCTCTCGCAGTCCGAGAGCGTGTAGTGCCGGGTCAGCGTGGCTTTGAGTGCCCCGTATTTGTCGTGGACAGGGGGCTGTTGGAGCACGCTCACTATTTGCTGAGTCGTGTGAGCATCCAGCGCTGTGACCACATAGTAATACCTGGTGTCATCTGCCGTTATTCCCCGGAGCGTGAACTGGGCTTCAGTGTGGAGGAACCAAGACTTCGGGTCGTGCAGCCAGAAGTCCGGTAGTTTGACCGAAACGGCGCACGCATTGCTGGGGTTTCCCATCCAGGTCATCTCTGGGGTGTTCGCCTCGTGTTCCATTCTGCGTCAAGGGTCACCAGTGTGGAGATTAAATAACCAGACCGAACTTTCTGAGCAGACGAACTTTATTTCACTCTCACATCTTCCAGAATCAGAACATTAAACGTGTGAAGCAGGGACTCTCTCTTTTATATCCCAAAACTCACACCTCCCTGCTACCTGAGGTCCTGCATTCACCATTCACTCTCCCCAAGACAGTTACCCTCACCCCCCAGCCCTTTGATCTCCATGCTCTCTCAGTCTGAGAGGAAAACTACTGAACTCTACAGCATGGGTCCCCCACACTGTCATATATACAGAAACAGAATCCAGTTTACAGTGGTGCTACCTGTGGTCCATGAGCGGGGCAGGGTATCTGAGGAAAATCAGTTATTTGAGGTTTCACTGCACTCAGTAAGCAGAGTTGTGGCGATAAATCACATAATAATGTTGTTTTTCAATGACTAATTCACAGACAAATCATTGTTTTTTTCCAGATATTTTTATTAGATTTTTAACTTAACAAGAACATAAAAGTCAACACCCCACCCAGCCCTCCCTCTGCCCTGGCTCATACAGTGTTATTCAATGCACAGAAGCACTCAATCTTGTAGTGTTCTCAAACTTGCAAAAATACTTAGGAATGGTTGCCACTTGCAATAGAAATCAGCAGTCCATCCTTTCATGGTGTACTTAATTTTTTTTAACTTAAGGAAAAACATAACATCTTTAGTCCATTGTGACACGAAGGAGTAGGAGATTTCCACTGGAGGAGAAGCAGACGTCTGGCCAGCAGTGATGTAAAAGCAATGATCTCCCTCTGTATGGAGTTAAAGTGAGCAGACACAGCTGGGGTTCCAAAGATAGCTATCAATGGTCAGAAATCAACACGAAGTCCCATTACAGTGGACAGTATATTAAAATACCCAGCCCAAAAACCCACTTTGTGAGTTTCAGCTGTTTCTTCTTTTTTGTTTTTTTTTTTTTTTTAGTTTCAGACCCACCTAATAAAGCCAAACAGAATTTTGTGGACAGCTGCAATTTCTCATGGCAGATGGAAACTTTTCGGCTCGGCCCACAGATTCTCACGTTACGTTTGTTTTTATACATCCTGATGTGTATGTGAAAACTGGCATACGTCGTGTTTTTGTGCATGCGCACAGTTTATACATGAGGCCCCGGGTGCCTTTGTTACAGTATTATCTAGATGTGAACATACCCCTTATTGATCAGGATGAAGATGGATAACAACCTATAATGCTTGGAGTGTAACAGAATATTAAGTGGTTTGTAGTACATTGTTTGTTATGCTGACATTTTGTTTGGGAAAGCCAATAAAAATATTAAAAAGAAACATTTCCTACTGTCATCAAGCTGAACAAATCACACATTATTGTATCACACGTTGTAGGTCAGTTACACATCAAATAAACTGCATTGCTCTTGCACTGTGTATACAGTGTGTGAAAAAGTGTTTGCCCCCTTCCTGATTTCTCTTTTTTTATGTTTGTCACACTTTCAGATCATCAAACAAATTTAAATGTTAGACAGCGATAACACAAACACAAAATGCAGTTTTTAAATTAAGGTGTTTATTATTAAGGGGAAAAAATTCAAACCCTATGTGAAAAAGTGATTGCCCCCTAAACCTAATAACTGGTTGGGTCATGCTTAGCAGCAACTACTGCAATCAAGCGTTTGCGATAATTGACAGTGAGTCTTTTACAGCACTGTGGAGGAATTTTGGCCCACTCATCTTTGCAAAATTGTTGTAATTCATCCACACTGGAGGGTTTTCGAGCATGAACCACCTTTTTAAGGTCATGCCACAGCATCTTAATCTGATTCAAGTCAGGACTTTGACTAGGCCACTCAAGTCTTAATTTTGTTTTTCTTAAGCCATTGAGAGGTGGACATGCTGGTGTGTTTTGGATCATTGTCCTGCTGCAGAACCCAAGTCCGCTTCAGCTTGAGGTCACGAACAGATGGCCAGAGAGAGAAATAAACATCAAAGATGCTTTGCTACAAGCAGAAACTGCAAAAGCAAAATAGATGAGACATCAGTTTCTCTTCTTAACAGTCCTGGTGGATGAGTGGTCAAAACTTCGTTAGAGGATCCCTCCTGCATCATCAGCAGGTGTCTCAGGGTCATCGGCGTTTCGCCCCTGAACCTGTACGCCTCGCCTGAGTGGGGCAGCAAAGATTAATCTTCACTTGCAGAAGGGTTCCAACCGCGGTCTCTTGTGAGCCACAACCACCTTGAACTAGCCTCTGCCACTGAGGCTATATCCCCAATGGCTTTCCTAAGATGTTTAGGTTCCAGACCTATCTTATGTAAAAAATGATACAAAGATGCAGCTGGAAACCCACGACAACCAACCTCAACGGGGAATAAAGTAGTGTGCCACGCTTTAATCCGAGCCTCATCAACCAGGTCCTGATATTTTTCCTTCTTGAGTTCGTGAGATATATCCAGCCTCTCCTCCCAAGGCACTGTAAGCTCGACTATTACAATGGATTTTGCACTCTGAGAGCAAAGAATCATGTCCGGGCGGAGAGTAGTTGTTACTACTTCTTCTGGGAAGACGAGCTTCTTTTTTAGGTCAACGTGCAACTCCCAATCTGATGCTTTATGCAAAACAGAGGGGCGCATTCTGACAGTTGTTTTCTTCGGAGACTTATTTCCTGGCTTTTGAAAGCTAATGACCTGAAATGATGTTGCCTGATGGTTGTTGGCTCTAATCCTTTGAAATTCAACCCACTTTGCCATTTCTGCAAGGACTTTATCATGTCTCCACCGATAACGCCCTTCTCCCAGTGCTCTAGAGCACCCGGTCAAAATGTGATTCAAAGTACTTGGGGACATACTGCACAGCTTACAAGATGAATCTTCATCTTTGTACCAAAGTTTTAAATTACTTGGTGTTGGTAAAAGATCGGTCACTGAACGGAGAAGAAAAGCCAACTTGCCCTGGTCCGTGCCCCAGATATCATTCCAGGACAGTGATCGTTCAAGTGCATGGTTCCACTGCATCCACTGCCCTTGAGAGGCAAGCCCTGTGGCTTTCACACAGCGGTCCTCTTCCACTGCCTCTCTGACCCTCTGTACTACGAATCTTCTCCTGCCTTTGGTGTCAGCTTTGCTTCACCTTTTACCATTGTAATTTCCTAGCCCGAGTCGTCCCTGACAAACTACGCCGACGATTTCGTCATGTCTCCAGTATGCTTCAGCTTCCCTGACAGCTTCCTGGGGTCTCCATTTCCTACCACACTTAATGGCTATGTTGGAATGCCTGACCTTCTTATCATCAGAATAGAGCAGAGAACAAACAGACCCTGCCTTAGTGGCCTTGAACTCCTCCACCACCGATGAGATTGGTAGGCGAAGCTTGGAAGTCTTACTGTAGAGATTAACTGAACTGAAGGATGGGGGAACTCCTAGCCATCTGCGAATAAATTTGCTACAGAGTCTCTCCATTGCTTCTACTCTGGTAACAGCAAAATCATATAGCAGAAATGGCCACTGCAACCTGGGTATGATGCCATACTGAAAGCACCATACCTTAAACCTCCCAAGCAAGTGGCTTCTGTCAATTGCCTTAAGCCAGCTACACAAACTAACCATGGTCTGCTTTAAATTCCCCCTATCATTTAAGGTACAATCGTAGTACTTTCCCAGGCATCGTACTCCCTGTTCTTGAATTGATGGAATTACAGTCCCTTCGATGCTGAAAATGCTTTCCATCATCTTTCCTTTCATAATGCTCAGACTCCTAGACTTTCCTGGATTAAACTGCATTCGTGACCAAGCTGCCATCTTCTCCAATGAGCCTAGGATCCAATGCATTCCTTGCACTGACGGAGTCATTACGGTTATATCATCCATAAAGGCTCTACAAGCTGGATGCCTAGTGCCATCATCTGCTTTTGGGCCTCTGCATTGTATCCCTCCTACCTACATTCTCCTTCAGGATTTTTTGGTAGGCAGCAGAATTCATGTTTCCATTTACCACAGCAAGTCTTCCAGGTCCTGAAGCAGCAAAACGGCCCTAGACCATCACACTACCACCACCATATTTTACTATTGGTACGGTGTTCCTTTTCTGAAATGTTGTTACTTTTACGCCGGATGTAATGGGACACACACCTTCCAGAAAGTTCAACTTTTATCTTGTCAGTCCACAGAGTATTTTCTCATAAGTCTTGGGGATCATCGAGATGTTTTCTGGCAAAACTGAGACTGTGGAAGATGAAAGCAGATGAGGCAGCGAGCTTGACGACACACAAACAAGGATCCGCAGCAGCTGAGAAAAAATGAGTTCTGCCAGGGAGGCTGCCAGATCCTCCTTGGGCGCAGAGCACAACCCTAAAAGAACCTAGGGCAGGCAGTCCACCCAATTTACATCTGTGAGCAAAGCTCTGAGCGCTGCCTTAAGCGACCTATGAAAACGTTTGCATAACCCGTTAGCCTGGGGGTTGTACGCGGTAGTGCGGTGGATTTTGACCCCCAGGCTCTGGGCCATCATGGACCAGAGTTCCGAAACGAACTGCAGACCCCTGTTGAAAGTGATGTCAGACGGGGATCCAAACCGTGCAGCCCAAGCCGACAAACAAAGCACGAGCCACTTCCGCGAACGTGGTGGAAGCCAGCGGGACCACTTCAGACCAGCGCGTGGTGTGGTCCACGATTGTCAAAATGTGCGTGAAACCTTGCAACAGCAGGAGGGGTCCCACCAAATCCACGTGGACGTGGTCAAACCTTCTGGCCAGGATTTGGAACGGCTCGAGGGGGCTCTGGGGTGCTTGTGCACTTTGACCTGCTGGCATGCAATGTACGCTGCAGCCCACCCTTTCACATCCTTGCGTAAGTGTGGCCAGACAAATTTCACCCCCACCAGTTTAACCGAGGCACACACGCTGGGATGCGAAAGGGAGTAGACTGACTCAAAAATGTGGCGGTGCCAAGAGCTTGGAACCACCGGGCATAGACGACCAGTGGAGACATCGCAGAGCAAGTGGGGGGGGGGGGGGCACCTTTCTTTCACCACCCTGCTCGCCAGCTTTAAGCCAGTAGGTGCAGACTGGAGCACACAAATGTCTGTGTCTCTGGTTTTCTCTGCAGCCATGGCAGGGAAATCTATTCCCATGTAGACCAGGGAGACTAACGCGCGTGACAGGCAATCGGCCACGACCTTGAGCTTACCGGCAACGTGTTGAATGTTGGTCGTGAACTCCGAGATTGCGGCCAAATGCCGTTGCTGCCGGGCCGACCACGGTTCCAAAACCTTGGGCATCGTGCACATTAGCGGTTTATGATCCACGAATGCAGTGAACTCGCGCCCTTCTAACCAAAACTGGAAATGCCGCGTCACCAGGTGGAGGGTCAACAATTCTGTCAAACGTACTGTATTTGCGTTCATTGTCGTGCAAAGTACAACTGAAAAATGCGAGCGGCTGCCACGAACCGGAGACGTACTGCTCCACCACTGCCCCATGGCAATGTCAGATGTGTCCGTGGTGAACGCTATCCGCACCGACGGGGCAGGGTGGGCTAGCAAGGCGGTGTTGGCGAGCACTGTTTTTTCATCTGTGAAAGCCTGGACTCGCTCGGGGGTCCAGTCTAGGTTTTCCACGGGCTTTTTTTTCTTAAGCACGGCATACAACGGCTGCAGCAGCTGGGCTGCCCGGGGGAGGAAACGGTTATAAAAGTTGACCATGCCCAAAAATTCCTGTACGGCCCTCACGGTCTGCGGATGCGGAAAATCCGACACGGCGCGCACCTTATCAGGCAGCGGAATCGTGCCCTCCAACAAAATGCGGTGACCCAAAAAAATCAATTAGTGGCACACTGAACTGGCACTTCGCCAGGTTAACTATAAGCCCGTGCGCTTCCAACCTCTGGAAAATGATTTTGAGATGGGTGAGGTGCTCCTCGGATGCGCTAGCCACCAGAATTTCGTCTAAGTAGACAAAAACGAAGGGCAGGTCACGGAGCACTGCGTCCATCATTCTCTGGAAGCTTTGCACCGCACCCTTTAATCTGAACAGCATGTGTAAAAACTCAAAGGCCAAAAGGAGTTATTACTGCTGTTTTAGGAACATTCTCCGCGTGCACCGGGACCTGGTGGTAACCGCGGACCAGATCCGCTTTTGGAAAAACGCGTCCCAGCCAGTCGTAGGGAAAAATCCTGGATGTGCAGGATGGGATACCGATCATGTTCCATAGCATTGTTCAAGCGCCGGAAATCGCCACACGGTCGCCACAATCCATCGTCCTTAGGCACCATGTGTAGTGGGGATGTCCACGGGCTGTTGGAGTGCCTGACGGTGCCCAGCTGCTCTAAGTTGGCAAACTCCTCGCGCGTGCTGGCCAGTTTAACCACGTCCAGGTGCCAAGGGCGCACACCAGCGGACCTTTTGTTGTTATGAAATGCTCAACCCTGTGTTTGGTTACCGTAGCCAAAAAAGTCGGGACCATGAGTGCTGGGAACTGTGCAAGTAAATGCTGGTACTTACCCCCTGGAGCTATAACGTTAGCCACTGTTGTTGGCCCAGCTCCCTGAGCTTTGAAGGGCAGGGAGGAAAAAAGAGACAGCATCCACTAAACGTCTGTTGGCAACATCGACTAACGACCCATAAGCACATAAAAAATCTGTGCCTAAAATGGGGGCAGAACATGCAGCTACCACAAAGTCCCACTGGTGATTGTGTCCATGTAAGCATATCGTTAGCGTCCGTTTGCCAAACATCCTGATGGTGGATCCGTTGGCAGCCGTGAGCTTGGGACCAGTGCCTCCTGCCGACCTGTCCGCGCTGACCGGCAGGATGAGGCTCTTCTGGGAGCCGGAGTCCACCAAAAACCATCTCCCGAACGTGTGTCCGTGATAAAAAGCAGCTTGTTCCTGTCGCCAGTGGTCGCAGCTGCTACTGACTGCTGACTGTGCCGTCTTCTCTGTTTCTTGAATTGGCACAGTGGCAGACAGCGTTGGGAATTCAAGCCGAAGCGGCGATGATAGAAACAGAGTGCCCCGCTCCTGCGCCTCTTGGCGCCCATCCCAGCCACCACCAACGGCTCCTCGACCTCGCCGGAGTGCTTTATGAATGCCGGTGCCATTGAATGCACGCTGAGAGCTCTGGTTGCTAGGATGATGCGGTCCGCTTCCTGCGGCAGGGCGCAGTGGTCCTTGGTTACCAGCAGTGGCGAGTTGGCCAGGATCACCCTCGCTGTAGCAGGTAGGTTCCTTAGGAACAGGTGGGCGAACAGGAACGATTCATCGTTCTTCTCCCTCAGTGCTAACATGCGCTCCATGAGCTCCACGGCTGATCTGTCACCTAACTCTGAACATGTTAGGAGTCTCTCTGCCCTCTCACTGTCCGATAGGGTATAACGCTGGAGTAGCATCCGCTTGAGCGCTTTGTATTTCCACTGGGCTGGTGGCTCCTGGAGCAGGCTGGTTACTTGTTGCGTGGAGCGCACATCCAGCACAGCGACCACATGGTAGTATTTAGGGTTGTCCATTGTGATCCCGCGGCGTGCGAACCTGGCTTCTACGTGTAAGAACCACATGGTCGGATTGTGAAGCCAGAAGTGTGGGAGCTTGACTGTGACAGCGTATGCGGCACTGGTGTTCTCCCTCTGGGTTGTGTCCGGGGCGGTGCTCGGCTCGTTCTCCATTGCATGTCTTAAGGTCACCAGTGTGGAAGATGAATGCAGACGAGACAGCGAGCTGGACAACACAAACTTTACTCACCCTCCAACATCAAGTACAGAAAACACTTTGCCGGGGTCTCTGTGCGCCTCCTTTTTATACCCCTTATTTCTGCCCCATGAGACCCAGGGAGCCAAAGACAATACACTCAGTGCACAAAGAAATGTGTGGCACATTAACATCATACAACACCAGCCTTGCTTCTCACACAGTCTCTTCCTCTAGCGAACTCCGGTGTCTCCTGAACTCTCTGGGTGGCGGATAGTCCTTTCTTTTACATCTGAGACCCCCCTGTGCAACTTCCTTCTTCAGTCCTCTGTTCCATCCCCCCTCCCCCCGGCTTCCGACTCTGGATGGAGAACCCCCCACACAGTGCCACCACAGGGCCACCAAACCTGGTACACAAGTTCACCTTGGGATCCTGACCTCTGACTATAGGTTTGGGGTCAAAGGTCAACATTAACATTCCCTATGCCTTATTACTGTACAACGAGTAAAGCTAGGGTCACCAAACTTACACAGGCTCACCCTGTGACCCTGAAGTTTGACTGTGGTTTTGAGGTTGCAAGGTCAAAGGTCAACATCAAAATGGCTTATAAACAAAGAAACAACAAAGAAAGCTAGGGTCACCAAACCTGGTTTATAGGTTCATTCTGAGACCATGACCTCTGACTACAGGGTTGGGGTCAAAAGGTCAAGGTTAGCACTTCCTATGCCCTCTTACTATAGAATGTGTAAAGCCCTCTAGGGTCATCAAACTTGCTACACGGGTTCACCTCGCGATCCTGCCCTACAGCTATGCGTTGTATACTTTGTTGTATATTCGTGGATGATGGGCTTATCATAATTTGGTTCTGCCACAGTAATTCTATTGAAAAGTTGAAAACTGCTGTGTCAGTAAGTAGTAAGATCTCCAAAGAAAACGGAGGCAGGGTATATTGCAATCACCTCAGTGCTCTCGTTATCTTATTTATGACAGGGAGAGGAGGATGGATGAAGGAAAGATGGTGAACCAGGAAGTTAAGAGGATTAGCAAGGCAGAAGTAAGGGCAGCTTTGAAGAGGATAAAGAATGGAAAAGTGGTTGGTCCAGATGACATACCTGTGGAAATGTTTAGGAGAGATGGTAGTGGACTTTTTAACCAGATTGTTTAACACAGTTTTGAAGAGTGAGAGGATGCCTGAGGAGTGGAGTACTCAAGTGGTACCAAATTTCAAGAACATGGGTGATGCTCAGAATTGTAGAAACTACAGATGCATAAAGTTGATTAGTCACACTATGAAGATATGGGAAAGAGTTGTTGAAGCCAGGTTAAGAGGCGAGGTCACAATCAATGAGAAGCAGTACAGTTTCTCGCCAAGAAAAGAGTACTACAGATGCAATGTTTGCTTTAAGTGTTGCTGGAGAAGGTCAGAAGGAGTTGTACGGTGTCTTTATGGATCTAGAGAAAGCATATGATAGGGTGCCAAAAGAAGAAGTGTGGTACTGTATGGAAAAAGTCAGGAGTGGCAGAGAAATATGTGTGGGTGGTGCAGGTTATGTATGATGATGACAAGACCGTGGTGAGGTGTGCTGTAGAAGTAACAGATGGATTCAAGGTGGGGATGAGATTACATAAAGGATCAGTTCTGAGCCCCTTCTTGTTTGCCATGGTGATGGACAGACTGACAGATGAGGTCAGGCAGGAGTCTCCATGGACCATGGTGTTGGCAGATGACATTGTAATCTGTAGTGAAGTAAACCCCAGTTCATGGTGGCTAAAACGCATTGGTAAATGGACGAGCTCAGTGGACGCATTCGTGTGCAAACCCTATGCAGAAGATGAGCACTGACCGAGCGCATGCAGCCCCAAAAAAGTGAACGCACGTACAAGTACACAAATAATCGCAGTGAACTGCGCATGCGCCTGGAAACTCCTGCCAGAGGGAAGTACTGAACAGTCCGCCAATACTGGGTGAATAAATGTCCGAAGCTCCTGTTCGTCTTGATTGTCATTGTATTCACGTACCTCCATTGCTTTCGCCATTTAAAACGTCTGCCACTGTGCTCTTTTGTGTTTGGATTGCAGCTGTTCAGCTTGGTGGCTCTTGGCTGTCACCCACAGTACAGGCATGTGAGGTGTAGATTACCTTCACTGCGCATGGGTGAAATGCGGCTACTGAGTGGTAGCTGCAGTGGCTCAAAAACCACTCTGAATATTGTTGTGTACGCAAATGCAGTCTACAGAACACAAATGTTTTCCCCTTGGAGGGACTCTGATCAGGCCTTAAGGAGCAGGTGGACGAGAACCTGCAGAGGTGGAAGTATGCACGGGAGAGAACAGGAATGAAAGTCAGTAGAAGTAAGACAATTTGTGTGTGAATGAGAGGGAGGCAGGTGTAACAGTAAAGATGCAAGTAGAGGTAGTGAAGGTAGATGAGTTTAAATACCTGGGGTCAACCATCCAAAGCAATGGAAAATGCAAAAGAGAGGTGAAGAACAGAGTGCAGGCAGGGTGGAGTGGGTGGAGACGAGTGTCAGGGGTGGTCTGTGACCAAAAGATAGCCGCTAGAGTGAAAGGGAAGATTTACAAGACGGTAGTGAGACCTGCTATTATGGTGTATGGTTTGGAGATGGTGACACTGACAAAAAAAAAAATAGGACACAGAGCTGGAGATGGCAGTGTTGAAGATGCTAAGATTCTCACTGGGAGTGACTAAGGAGGACAGGATTAGAAATGAGTACATCAGAGGGACAGCTCAGGTTGAGCGTGTTGGAGACAGAGAGGCAAGACTGAGATGGTTTGGATATGTGCAGAGGCGGGATAATGGATATACTGGACAAAGGATGTTGAAGATGGAGCTGCCAGGCAGGAGGAAAAGAGGAAGACCACAGAGAAGATTCATGGATGTAGTGAAGGAGAACATGGAGAGGGTTGGTGTACAGAGGAAGATGCAAGGGATAGGGTGAGATGGAGGCAGATGATCTGCCATGGAGGACCCCTAAAGGGAGCAACAATGAAGATTTATTATCTTATTTATTGCTCTGAGTGCTGCTATCCCTTTGATGCTGCAATACTGTAATTTCCCCATTGTGGGACTAATAAAGGTTTCTTATCTTTAGAATCAGTCTTTAAAAATCTTCAGCCTTCACTCAGCCATCCATCAGGTTGAAATTAATGTCAAATTTAGGTGTAGCATTTGGCCATCAGATGGTTCTCGGGTTGCATTGTTGGGGTGCAGTGATTCTCTTCAAACTTGGCTTTAACATAACTTTTTTTTTTTTACTTTTGTTTTTTCTTATCTCTAAAAGTACCTTTGCATTAAAGATGGGATTATGTAGAAATTGCAGGGGATTAGTGGCAACACCAGCTGGCACCCCCACCCCCCCCCAAATCAAATTTGCTTTGGCCTAGTCTAGATGATGGTTGTTTTTTGTTTGTTTTTTACTAATGACCCATGATGACTTCTTTGACTACTTAAAGTGAACTGGTAATTAATTGTTACTACATGTTCTGCCCTACTCTAGAAATGAAAGTAATTAATTTATAATACAGGAGCTGAGCTGAAAACTGGCTCTATACTCACCCTGCTGGTGTAAAGTGGTATTCATCACTTTATCAGCCCAGCAAATATCATAAATGAATTCATAGCTCTGCAGTATCATAAATTATCATACTGGGCATGATGGCAAAAAGAGATGTTTCTTTACACTCAATTATATTTAGGTATTTCTGGAATATCTGAAAGTGGAGAATAATGCATATTCTACCTTTAAAGCCTGAATATTTGACAGATAAATTTTACAGCTGTTTCACATGTCCTTCATTGCTAGTATAAAGGTGAATGTAGAAATATAGGGATTTCTCGTGAAACAGTATTCTGCACCAGTCAGTAGTGTACAGCTGTGTTAAATTTATTTCCAAGGACCGATTTATACATGACTATAGAAAATTCACATCGTAACGTCTTCTCACAGCTCATCTCAATCTTTACACTTCTAGAACAAAAAGATTTTGTGATTTATTAACACATTTGTGAGGGTGAGATGTTGTGCAGCAGCAACTGCAGCTAAACATTTCCAGCAAACGTTGATCTATCCTGCACATCGACTTGGTGGCATTTTAGACCAGTCTGATGCTTGGGACATTTGAGTATTTTTCCACTGTGGAATGGTGTAAACTCATTAGACACTAGTTGGCATGACGAGCCTCAGTCTTTCATAAAAAAAATAAAATAAAATTCTGCTATAATTAATGCCTCCCTCTTGAGGTGTTTCGGGCACGTCCCACTGGGAGGAGACCCCAGGGCAGACCCAGGACTCGCTGGAGAGACTGCGTCTCCCAGCTGGTCTGGGAATGCCTTGGAATCCTCTCAAAGCAGTAGAAGATGGATGGATGAATTAATTCCTCATACACGTGACGTGAAACTCAAGCTTTGATCCAGTTCTTATGAAAAATGGGACATTCCTCCATTAAATCACAAGGTGGTCATTTTTCTCCATTTAGGTGACATTTTCTTCTCCTTTAAGAAGTGCAGAAAGTTGATAATGTTTTAGGTTATAACTACAGAAATTTAGAAAATATTACTGGATTGACTAACTTTCCTGTAACTGTAAAATCAGCACAACCACAAACTGCTTTAAACAAAACAACCATAGGACTAGTTTCAGTATCTCTCCAGCTTTATTAAAATAGGGGACTCTTTGTCAAAAGGTAGAAACATCTTTGGCGCTGACAAAATACAAAAATAGAACATCATCACATCCCAGTTCATACATTGACACACTGAGATTAAAGGGTTAAATTAGGACAAATTCAGTATGTGTTAAACACGCAGTGCAACTCCTCAATAAAGGAAGAGGGGCTAGAGAAAAGCACATTTCCAAGGACGGTCTAAACAGTAGTAAATAACATTTTCTTCAGAGTGCTGACTTTCTGACAATTTGACTTGGATTCAGTAAAAATGTATTTAAATGAAAATAACAGTACAACATAGCTTGCACCCAGGAAGAAAGTATTTGGCAAGAGTTTTAATTTTCATTAAATCATAAATTCAGACTGACTCAAGAAAATGATCAGAAAAGTAAAATGGGAGTTGACTGGATTGAATCACAGACAGGGCGGCTTCTACCAAGCTGAGACAGTGCAGCAACTGAACGGCGAGGCATGGCTCACAAACATTATTTCTGAGGGGCATGGGCATCGGCCAGTAGGCCAGGTTGCAGGCACTCGATGGGGCAGTGAATATTCTGCAGAAAGAGCGAGGGCAAGATCAGAAAAAGATGGTTGAGAGATGATGAAATTCAACAGTATAAAATATTTTTAAAATGTCAGCAACATAAATTTCAAATTTGGCAGAGTAAAACAATCTCATAAAAATGCCAGCGCTGCATCTAAAATGGGACAACCATTAATTTCACTCACTTTCTGTAGTGTGCCGTCTCCATATCTAACAGGGTGCAGCACAGTGGCATCGACCTCACCGCCTGGTCTGCGGCAGTTGTCACATCGCCAGCCCTGATATGATAAAACACAAAGATTAATCTGCTTCATTTAAAGCTCCTGTGTTGCGCAAAATAAGATAAGCCTTTATTAGTCCCACAATGGGGAAATTCCAATGGTGTTTCAGTTGGTTTTAACCTTACAATTTCTGCTGCAACACTGAGGTGGACGTCACAGTTTTGCATACACAACATGAAGGAATGGGATGCGGTGCATGGAGCATCGTGGATGCGCAGCCAACAAATGTGGCAGGCAACTGTTTCCAGACACCTCATTGAATTGCTTGTCATTTAAAAATTTAGGCAGGTTCTGAAGGCAATAAGGATCCACCCCAGTAAAAGCAAGGTGTACCCATTAAAGTGGCCGGTAAGTGTATAACTTTGAGGATGTCAGAACTGGAAATAAACATCATGGGGACATTTAACTCAACATCCACCACACTCATTCCATGTTGAACATCAGGAGGGATGAAGGTGTCTCACCTGCTGTCCTCCAAAGCATGTACAGGTACAGATGGCCCCCAGGTACTCCTTCTGCCACTGGTTGCCGACCTGGTAGGTTTTGCCATTGTCATAGCAAAATGATACATCTATGTGGGCAGATGTGAAAATTTGGTAAATTTAGTGAGATCACAGAAAAGGACAATTTATTTTATTATTAAAAGATTCCTTACGTGGTTCACACTTGAACTCTCCTTTCCCATTTCCCAAGCAAGTGCAGCTCATTAGGTGACCGTTGTCTGCACGCCGGTCCCAAGTCTCTCCGATGCGATAGTTCCTGCCACTGTCATGACACCACTCTAATAAAATGGAAACAAAATTACATATATTAATATTCCAAAATAAATACACCCAGCTCGGTGTGGCGTAAAAAGTACACAATACATACTAGATGAATCACATCTGAAGTGGCCACTGCCCAGACCCAGACACTTGCACCACAGTTTTAAAACCAGTGTTCGGACATCCGCTCCCATTCAGCACCAACATCATAGGTGAGTGGAAGTGAAGTCAAACATAGCATGAGTCCTGAAGTAGAAGGAACTCCCCTCCGGGGACTGAAGGGAAGGTGGAGGATCAAAAATGCGTTAAAACCTTTCTGTGGTCATTTTAATTTTTGTATAGAGGGTATGCACGAAAAACAGAACTCTTCGTAGTTACCATAGTTACCCAGCACTGTAAGCAAGAAAAACGACGCACAATATTAAGTCAACGCAGTACAGGGAGTGCCTTTTTTTCTTTACTTCTGATTTTAGTACCACACCATTTACCCACACGTCACTATAGTCAAGTAAAGAACAAGCAGCACACGTGAAGAACTGTTAGCCTTTAATTATATACTTATTAAATGATTTTATCAATTAGTACAAGATGGAATGATAAGAGGACCTCTGCAACACAAGCAGGCACTGTGTACTGCTGTGACTGAATATTTTGTGCAATTTTTTTTGTTTGACTACATGAAACCTGAAGTTGCCACTCAGTACTACTTTGTAAGTGCCATGAATTCTGTTCTGTGACATCATGCGCATACCCTCCTATTAATAATCTCATTGTTCTAAGTGTCACATTTAAAAGATTCAAATGTAGTCAAATTAGTAACTGTAGATTTAATTCACCAAATCTGCATACCCATGATACATCATGTATGTATTTCTAAATACAGAGGAACAGAGGGGTGAACAGAAAATGAGTTTTTTTCATCGAAGTATGTATGGAAGACCAAAAGTGATGAAATCAAAAGCACAGAAGTAACATTTAATTCCTTAGTATTCTGCATTAATACATTATTAATCTATAGAATTATTTCCTTAGCATAGTGTTTTGTAAATGTGGTCCCCCCACAACTAGTAGAATTACTACTAGAAATATACGTTTAAGAATACTTTGTATATGGGGTCCCTAATAACGCAGGCATTAACACTAAACAGGAAAAAAATAAACTGTAAAATAAAGGTCTCCATTTGAGAAATTAAAATATCAACCAAGCTATAAAGTCACTAGCTTTTTTTTTTTTTTTTTTTTTTTAACTTTCTTTGGTAAAGTGTAGAAGCCATCACATACAACCTACACATTTACACTTGTTTGGAAGGAACACATGAGCCTTACTTGTGTTTCCAATAGTGATGACCTCCTCCAAAACTTTGTGTTTAAGTGCCCCCAGAAGGGCCTCCACGATAACGTTATAATTATCTCCGGGGGTCAGGCCTACCAAGGTAGCGGTAGTGGCTGTTCCTGGCAGGCGAACCTGTATAAACGGGGAAAGACATTTATCCGAGTGAAATATTTCTTCTGTCTTATAAATAAGGTAAGAGGAGGCATGATAGGACTGGACTGGGAAAAGAATGTGGCTGCCACATGAAGGAGACTGGACTGGGGAAAATTGCTGGTCCATTACCTGGAACATCTTCTCATTCAGCTGTGTGAGAGGATTGCAGGACAGAAGGTAGGCGTCGCTGTGCTTGTAAGGCTTCCAGGAAATTGTCGTCCGAGTTTGGGCCTCCTGTGGCACTCTTGTCTTATTAAAAGTGGGGAGGTCCAACCTTACAATAGGGTGTCTGCGGCCCTCTGCATCAGGATTTGACACAAAGACCAGAGGCTCACGAACCTGACCATAAGGAGACTGTGGATTCCCATTATTTTCGTTGTTGTACTCTGTGTACTCCACAACCTGGGACTGATCACCAATCCCATACTGGCCATTGGTGCCCACTAACTGGACTGTGCTACCCAAGTCAGTTTCAGGCACGTCCAGCTTGTCGTCAACACCTCCGGGGCGCTGGGGCTCAGGCAAAGGCAGAGGGAGCAAGGAGTCTGGTTCTGGCGGGAGAGATGGGGTTATGAAGCAAGCGAGTTAGTGGAGGTGCGGTAAAGCAGCACTGCTCTAACATATCTAGGCCAGCAGATATGCAGGTCCAGACATGCAGTATTGCTGAGGTGATTACTGATTGTCACTAAACTATAATGCATTATTGCTAACGACACAAGGTATATTTTTGAGATACCACTTATGAAGGCATTCAGAAATAAAAAAGGTGGTATAATTGTGTTAGGAGTCTTAAGCAATGCATGATTGCATAGTTTTATCTTGACACTTCTAAGCTGTTGCAGCATAACATTCAATACAGCTGAGCGAGATGAAAGCTGTCTTCACAACCAAAAAAGGTCCCCATTTACTACACTTTATCCACATGTTGACAGCTCCCATCAGGGTCTTAATGAAATGTTTGACATATTTTGTCCAAACTGACTAGTTATTATTGCAGCATCATTGTGAATCACTTTTTGCAGCCTCCTCAGGATGGCTTGTTTGCAGTGCATGTCTCTTTAGATGCCCAAGAACCACAGTTAATTCCACCCGCCCCTCTTACATCACTGTTCTATTCTTAGCTCACTAGGTTAGGCAAGCTTGAGCCAATCGTTAATTTCTTCTCAGAGAATGAATGGAATAATGCATCACTGGTGGACAGGGCTGTGTGGTTTATGTGGTCAGCAGGATAGTGACCAATCCCTGGAGTACAATATACACCAGAAACATTTGCGAATGAGTGAATGGGCAGACCAAGTGCTAACTCAGCTAGCTACTAAAAATAATGTCTAAGAGCAAAGTATATGGTCAAGTGTTGGTGGATGAACAAGGTTTCCAGTGGGGATTGAATATAATTTATAGGAAATGGTGATCAAAACTGGCCAAATCAACAGGATTTTTTGCCTTTCAACAAAAAACAGACCGGTGGACATGTAGCATTACCGCGGAGCCAAGCTAATGCTGACGGTTCAATGTACTATCACGGCAAGAATATAACAAAATAAGGCAGAATGATGCAAAATATATTATTAACTGTCGATTAGCAAACCAGGTGGTAACAAGGATATCAATTCGGGTGAGTGAAATCTAAAAAAAATACATATGTGACCAAGTGGATGGGCCAAGCCCAACTGGTGGTGTCTGACCCGGGGTTTGAACTCACAACCTCTGGCTCCAGAGTTAATAAAAGCATTCCTACTTGGCTTGCCAAGCGGGTCGACCCTCTTGGCGACACAGGTAGAGTGCTGGACTCTGGAGTTGGAGGTTGTGGGTTCGAGCCCCTGGTCAGACGTCATCAGTTGGGGCTTAATTGCCCGTCCACTTGGCTACACCTAGCAAGTAGAAAAGCACTCAGAGTGCATACCTCCGCCAAGGCTCCATCTGTCCCTCATGGATCACCTCTAAAATGTAATGGGTTTGTGTGTAGGCCACAAGACAGTTCTGGTGAAAATTGCATTAAAGTCTGTCCAGTAGTTTTGGAGGATTCTTGCCAACACACTGTGAGAAGATAAGAGCCTTGGTAGAGGTATGCATTCTCGGCTCATCACCAAAATGTAATGGGTTCCTGTCTAGCCTAAGGACCACCTCCGGTGAAAATTTCATCCAAATCCATCCAGTAGTTTTTGTGTAATCCTGCTGCACAAATACAAACAAGGTCCTTGGTGGAGGTATGCACTCTTAGATCATCACCAAACTTTAATGGGTTCATCCTTGGCCCAGGGGCTTCCTCTGGTGAAAATTTCATCAAAATCTGTATGGTAGTTTTTGCGTAATTCTGATAACAGTCAGACAGACCACCCCGATTACATCTTGGTGGAGGTAATAAACTGAGCTTGATAAGCTAACTGCCTAGTAGCACTGTTGGCATTTACGCTAACGTTTGGCTGGACTCCAGCTCATCTACATTTGCAGACAGTTATGCTAATTAATAATCGAGCAGTGGGTGGGTAATCAAGGCAGGGATACCGTTTCTTCATGTAGAGGAACAAACTCAAAATGGCTCATCAGAGAGAAACGATATAAAGGCTGTGTAGTTTTTAAGAAAAGTGAGCGTTTTGATGGGTTTTTTCCATAATGACATGACCAACAGACACATTTCAGAAGGTTAAAACCTACAAAAATACCATTTTTCAGTGAATGGGACCTTTAACTAACATGGCTCTTTCATATGTTGCTTGTTGAAACCATCATTTTCACTATCAATCTATTACAGGAAAAAATGTCAAAATACTCACGAGTCTTGACTTTTCCCACCAGTGCTGTGCTCCTTTTTCCGTTCTGAATGGCAATAAGTTTGATGATGTAAAGTGTGGCTGGTTTTAGGCCTGAGCAGACAGAAATATCATATAATAAAGACAGTGAGTGTACTCAGCGTTTTTGAATGATTGTCTTTAACTAGTGGTTTTTGGTTAAGCTTTGTGACAGTTCACTGGTAAATGCCTGAAATTGTTTAAAAAAAAAATAGTTGTCTTGACGAGCACATACCAGATATAACGCAGAGTTTTTGGCCAGCGTGAGGTCTTGGAAGAGCTCCTGTGGTACTCTTCCTGTCTCCTGATAGGTGACGTAGTAACCTGTGATGGGTGTGGGAGGTGGCTGCCACATGAAAGAGATGGCGGTGGAGTCACAGACAAAAACTGGAGGTGGGTGGAGCCTGGACTTCTGTTCATCTATGAAGAAGAATGTCATTAAAACATTTTAAATGGCTCCATAATCAGGCCAGTGCTCAGTGACTTTGTAGTCCCACCTGGCAACACATGGCGTAAAACACCTGGAAACAGACGGATGAAAGGAACTGCAAAGGATGGCTTAGGACTGTGGATGCTGGAGAGCCATTGTTGATGGAAAGTAGGACGTAGCTTAAAGTGCCTTCATTTACCCACATTTGGACAAGAAGCATTTTTCATTTAGGTGATCAATATGTGGAATTACTTACCGACAGAGGTAACTGGATCCTGTACATGATCACTTGAAATATTTGAAAAGAGTTTTAAACAAACTAGTCAAAAATTATCAAATGCTTCATTGCACATCAAATTTGTACATATCTTGTCTGTTTGTATGAGATATGTTTTTATTCTAGGGTATGTTCTTTCTAACTCGTGTGTTGCTCATTCTTTGAGCCTTTTAATGTCCATATTGGGACATGGATAACAAATTGGCTATGAATGAACTGATGAGAGACAATTCATTTAACACACCGTCACAATATACTAAATAAACAATGAAATGGATAAAAATGAGAAACACTGTTTAAAAATGGGACATTACAACCAATGGATGATACCGCAGTAGCTAAGTGGGAATAACCTGAGATTGCCCCCACCACCACCAACAACTTTCAGTTAAATTATCACACAGTTCCTGAAGAAAAAAAGATGTTGCCTCAGTGCTGTTTGACAGGTGCCTCAGAGGTAAACGTACCAAGGGGTGCTATGCCTCAGTGTTTTGTCTGTGGACAGACACACTAATACACACACTGACATGAAGTGGTTATAATTAATGCCATTTTATTTAGTGAATGACTGCTTGTATGATTAGGAAAACATACATTGGCTATAATTGGTGGCAAGCAATGCCACCAATTAGTGGTGGCACACTTACTCCTTATGCCTCGTTATAAGGCATATGCCTCCTTATGCCTCGTTTCACCGAGGCATAAGGAGTAACAACTAAAAAGATCTTGAAATCGAACTCTATATTTTTTAAACTTGTACATACGCAGTAATACTCCACAAGATCTGCAGGAATGCTTTGGAATTCCATTTTCAGATCATGGTGTACTGTCTTTTATTTTGAAAAAAAGTTCCTTTTTTTTTATATATATAAATATTTTCTGGCCACATTCAGTGTGTTAACAGCTGCTAAACTGTAGAAGGATGTCCAAATTGTGACACCTTTCCCAATAATCAGCTGAGTCAAAATAAAATTTTACTGAATTATTAAAAAAAAAGACAAAAAAGTAGAACAAGTCAAAAACTTTTCTGTAAACTTGTGCAGAAACTGAGGTGAAGGGAAGCTGTCAAACTGCCCCTTTGCCCCTGAAGTGCCCTTTTAGAGAGTTTTTTTTAAAGATATTATAGAATTTAATTTTCCTTTTCTCCACACAGACTTACAACAATAGACTCATACATTTGCAACTTTTTTCTATAAAATTTGCAACTTTTTTCTCAAATTTTCATGATTTTTCTTGTGCATTTGCTACTACCCTCTCACTGATATACTGAGCTGTCCTGTATAAACTATCCTTGCAGTCTTTATGGGGATGGAGGGTGGCAGATTACGACAAGGGGAATGGCCTTTTTAATATTTGCCAAGATTTAATAATTTGAATGGAGATTTAATATTTTATTTATTGAAAGAAAAGCCTTTTCAGATTTTTGCAAAGATTTATTTTGAACAGATATTTATTTTTTCAAAGGAATCTGCTCATTTTTGTTCTGTAAATACATAATTAACGATGAAGATTATGGTCTCTGTGTGAGCTGATAATTTTGTAAAAATCTATGGAGAATGACATATCTCCATGAGTCTATAGGTCTTAAAGTAAAATTTATATACCACATAAGTAAAGCAAATTTACACTACTATATGCAACTTTACTTTTTCAGTATTTAGGAGAGCCCTTTTTTTGGTTGCGCACCTGTCCACCAAAATGTCTGTACATATCACTGAATCCCCCAATTACTAAATTTAGCATCAACAAAAAATATGGTGTTCTTCCAGCAGAGCAGGCCAGATATGAAGGTCACCCACCCATGATGTGACCACTAACAGTACAGGGGTGTGAAAAAGTGTTTGCCCCCTTCCTGATTTTTCATCTTTTTGTACGTTTGTCACACTTAATGTTTCAGATCATCAAACAAATTTAAATATTAGACAAAGATAACACAAGTAAACACAAAATGCAGTTTTTAAATGAAGGTGTTCATTATTAAGGGTAAAAAAAAAAAATCCAAACCTACATGGCCCTGTGTGAAAAAGTCATCCCCCCCTTCCTGTTAAAACATAAATTAACTGTGATTTGTCACATCTTTGGAAAGCTGAGTTCAATTTCTCCAGCCACACCCAGGCCTGATTACTGCCACACCTGTTCTCAATCAAGAAATGACTTAAATAGGACCTGCCTGACAAAGTGAAGAAGACCAAGATCCTCAAACACTAGACATCATGCTGCAATCCAAAGAAATTCAGAAACAAAGAGAGAAACAAAGTAATTGAGATCTATCAGTCTGGAAAAGGTTATGAAGAAATAAAGCCATTTCTAAAGCTTTGGGACTCCAGCAAACCACAGTGAGAGCCATTATTCACAAATGGCAAAAACATGGAACAGTGGTGAACCTTCCCTGGAGTAGCTGGCTAACCAAAATTACCCCAAGAGCACAGCAACGACTCATCCAAGAGGTCACAAAAGACCCCACAACAACATCCAAAGAACTGCAGGCCTCACTTGCCTCAGTTAAGGTCAGTGTTCATGACTCCACCATAAGAAAGAGACTGGGCAAAAATGGCCTGCATGGCAGCATTCCAAGACAAAAACCACTGCTGAGCAAAAAGAAAATAAAGGCTCATCTCAGTTTTGCCAGAAAACATTTTGATGATCCCCAAGACTTTTGGGAAAATATTCTGGACTGACGAGACAAAAGTTGAACTTTTTGGAAGGTGTGTGTCCCATTATACCCGGCGTAAAAGTAACACAGCATTTCAGAAAAGGAACATCATACCAACAGTAAAATATGGTGGTGGTAATGTCATGATCTGGGGCTGTTTTGCTGCTTCAGGACCTGGAATTTCTGAACGGTTTGCCGCTGAGTGTGAAGCGGCTGGGGATGAGAATCAGTACCTCCAAGTCCGAGTCCATGGTCCTCAGCCGGAAAAAGATGGCTTGTCCTCTCCGGGTTGGGGACAAGCTCCTGCCCCAAGTGGAGGAGTTTAACCTCTTGCACTCTGGGATACCACGGACGGTCACGTCTCTGCATCCTAGTGCGTCTCAGTGCGCACTGAAAAAAAAAAAGCTGCATTTCCGTTCTTCCAGTACAGACACAGCCGCAAACAGAAAGCCAAAGGAGTGTTTTGATTGGTTTAGATTTGATTGACCTCTCATTCGACTAATAAGAGCCTTGAATTGGGTTTCTGAAACCTTGAAGAACCAATGACTGAAAACCTAGCAAGAAGGACCTGCCTACCAACGACCGCGAATACAACGAGCCAATTGAAGCAGAGAAGTTCGACGATTGAAACGCGTGCGTCCCGCGCGTAAAATCTGTTTTGTGTAAGCCGCTGGGTGACACATATTGAGACCTGTGTGTAACGGTAGCGTTCGCCAGTCTTTTTTTATTACTACTGTTCTTATTTGTTTTGAAAAATCGTTCGCCAAAACCGCAATCATGGAAGCACAAAACCGCAATAATGGAATCATGGTTTGACCGGGTCGGGTGACCAGAACCACAAGTCCGTAACAAGCAGACCAGCTTCGTGTTCATCTGACAATGAGGAACAGATGTTCGCCAACGACACTGCTGTTGTGGACAGGTAAGTGTTATAAGCTAAATTATTCTTTATCACTGAAAATCACTGCCACTACCACGGTGGCGCAGTGGTTTAGCACTGTGGCAGCACAGTTTTACCCTCGGCCGGGGGACCGCGGGGATCATGAGATCGTGGGTTCAATCCCAGCCCCCCGACCAACAGTGAACTGTGTGGAGTTTGCATGTTCTCCCCGTGTTGCGCGGGGTTTACTCCGGGATTTCTCCGGTTTCCTCCCGCACACCAAAAACATGTAGGTTTAGGGCGCTCGCGCACGCAGCGACCAGCAGCCGGTGGCTTGTCACCAGACTGCAAACCAAGTCTACCTACGGGTACAAATAAGTAACAACAAAAAAAAAAAATAGTAATAAAAATGACTTTTGACCAATCGGTAATTACAACGGTGTGTCATAGCCACATGACGGACCGTTGACGGACCGTTTTTTGTGCGCCGAGCTCCTCTGTAGTGGGGGGGGGGGGGGGGGAGTTGTTATCCTCTACATTGCAGATATTTTGTATGATTTATTATTGCACTGTAGGTTATTTTTTCTTGTAAAAAAAGGCCACACATTTTTTTCGTGGCATGCTTCTTTGTGTGTGGGGGGCTTGGTTTGTTCCATTCATTCATTCCATGAATGAATAAACACCCCCCCACACACACACACACAGCACACACACACAGCCCTGAGTGTCACCTTCATTAGAGCCCAAGGTGGGAGCTTCTACTGTTTCAGCATTCAAAAGTTACAGACGTTTTTCCAAACTGTGCCATTTGGCACAATTTGGCACAGTTTCAAAAACGCCTGGGAACAACCTGAGAAAAAAGCTTGTGTAAGTATATTCATTTTTTGTGGTATTGTTACAAAATTTTGACCTCAGCTTGATAACACTTGGTTCTACTGTACATTTCTGTTGCATTTTCCAGCCAGTATCTGACAGCTGTGTGTTATTTGCAAGCATTTGTATCTAAAAAAAACACCCAGGCGAACTTTATTTTCTTCAGATTCAGTATGGTTTAATGACTGTTACTCAGTGGCAGGGAGCACTTAGAGAGATTATGACTGTTTTGCCAAAACATTCAAAGTGTTTTCTTTTAAATGAGACCAACCCCATGAAGATGCTGCAAAGGGTTGAAGAACAGCTTTTGATTTACTTTGGGTATGTTATTTTTAGGCGTTTTTAGGGAAATTGACCAGAGTGCAAGGGGTTAAGTATCTTGGGGTCTTATTCACAAGTGAGGGGAGAATGGTGCGAGAGATTGACAGACGGATTGGAGCAGCAACTGCAGTGATGTGGATGTTGTACCGGTCTGTTGTGGTGAAGAGGGAGCTAAGCTCTAAAGCAAAGCTTTTGATTTACCAGTCAATCTACGTTCCTACCCTGACCCATGGTCATGAGCTTTGGGTAATGACTGAAAGAACAAGATCACAGATACAAGCAGCCAAAATGAGCTTTCTTTGTAGGATTGCTGGACTCACCCTCAGAGATAGGGTGAGGAGCTCAGTCATCCGGGAGAGGCTCAGAGTAGAACTGCTGCTCCTCCACATTGAAAGGAGCCAGTTGAGGTGGTTTGGGCATCTGATCAGGATGCCTCCTGGACGCCTCCCACTTCAGGTGTTTCGGGCACGTCCCTCTGGGAGGAGACCCCGGGGCAGACCCAGGATTCGCCGGAGAGACTACGTCTCCCAGCTGGTCTGAGAACGCCTTGGTATCCTCTCTGAAGAGCTGGAGCAGGTGGCTGGGGAGAGGGAAGTCTGGGTTTCTTTGCTTGAACTGCTGCCTCCGCGACCCGGACCTCTGGAAAAGCGGTAGAAGATGGATGGATGGAGGACCTGAAAGACTCCCTGTGGTAAATTGAACCATGAATTCTGCTGTCTACCAAAAAATCCTGAAGGAGAATGTCCGGCCAGCTGTTCATGACCTCAAGCTGAAGCACACTTGAGTTCTGCAGCAGGACAACGATCCAAAACACACCAGCAAGTTCACCTCTGAATGGCTTAAGAAAAACAAAATGTAGACTTTGGAGTGGCCTAGTCAAAGTCCTGACCCGAATCCAATTGAGATGCTGTGGCATGACCTTGAAAAGGCGGTTCATGCTCAAAAACTCTCCAATGTGGCTGAATTACAACAATTCTGCAAAGATAAGTGGGCCAAAATTCCTCCACTGTGCTGTAAAAGACTCATTGCCAGTTATCGCAAACGCTTGATTGCAGTTGTTGCTGCTAAGGGTGGCCCGACTAGTTATTTGGTTTAGGGGCAATCACTTTTTCACACAGGGCTATGTAGGTTTGGATTTTTTTCCCTTAATAATAAACACCTTCATTTAAAAACTGCATTTTGTGTTTACTTGTGTTACCTTGTCTTATTTGAATTTGTTTGATGAACTGAAACATTTAAGTGTGACAAACATACAAAAAAATGAGAAATCAGGAAGGGGCAAACACTTTTTTACACCACTGTATGTATTAATCACCATGAAGAAGTAATAAACAAGAAAAATCAACTGATAAAAAAAAGCTCTAATTACTATATGGCATACAGCATTTAAATCTATACTTTTCTCTCTGTGTGAAATCTGCACTGTACCTGTTTGAATGGTAATTGTGACTGGAGCGCTCTTTGTGTTGCCATTCAGAGTGTACACACTGACGCTGTATGTGGTGCCAGGCTGCAGACCTATGAAACATGAACCCGCACAAGTGCCCGTTGAAGAAAGACTGGGACATCGGAATCACAATGTGAAGCTTGAGTCTGTGAGCACAACGGTGTACCTGTGAGAGTGTAGCTGGTCGCATCTTTTGAGATGGTCCTGCTGATGGGGGTATGTGAGCCACTGGCAGGCTTGGCTTCCATAAGGAAACCAGTGATGGGCTCGTCCTTGGTGCGCCAGTTCAGCGTGAAAGAAGTGTCCCTTACATCGCCTATACGAAGACGTCGAGGAGGACTCACAGCTGCATTGAAAAGGAAAGAAGCAGGTTGTCAAGAAATGGACTCATAACTTTTTAGATAACGAAAGCTGGAAACATCATTTTATGCTGCACCAATTTACCTTCCTGTGTGGCTGCCTCTCCCTCCAGTGGCCTGCTGGTGACAGAGTTCTTCAGAGCATAAACCTGCACCTGATAGGTGGTTGCTACCTACAGTCCACACAAACAGCTGAGTTTTATGCACTGATCGATTATGAATTAATGCAAATATTCAGCCAACAACTTTGTTTACCATAAGCCCTGGAATGACAACACTTGTTGCATCTGGAGCAACGCTCATCTCTTTGCGAGGGCTGTTTATGTTTTTGGGATTGATGACAACACGATAGCCGGTCAGTCGTGCATTCGGGGCACGCCATGACACAGTGAAGAAGGAAGGTCCGACGTCTGAGATGGCCATGTTGGTTGGAGCAGGGATCACTAAGACAAAGAAGCATCAAAATATTAAAACATACAGCATTATCTAAGTTGTGCATTTGTTGGTGTTTTATTTTTAATGTATGTCTACCTGTGGCCTGGGTTCCCACTAATGGTGAGCTGGGTTGTCTGTCATGCAGAGCAATGACTTTGATAGTGTACTCTGTCCCGGGACGGAGGCCTCTCAGCACCACGTTGTCCTGGTCACCTCTGGGTGCTGGACGCAGCTCTCGCTCACCTTCCTCTGAGCTGGAGTACAAGATGCGGTATGATGTGACTGTGCCGTCTGGACTGTCCCAAGAGATGCGCATGGAGGTTGCATCAATGTCAGAGAAGGTCAGGTCTTTGGGACGGTCCATTGCTGTATTAAAGAACAAGGACAGATTATTCATTTCACCACATAAATATCTGATTTCCATTAGTGCACCATTAGTACACATCTAAAGCTAAGAGTTATGAGTCTTAGAAGCCCTGTGCTGCAGTTTTTGTCACTCCAGTTGAAAGACCACCTTCTCAAACTAATCATCAATCTTCACTTAGCAAACTCAGTCCGATTATGAATCCCTACATTTAAAAAAGTGTTGAACAGATCTTTCAAAAACTTGGGTCACTAAGGGAACTCCAGCCTTCAGTTTTGACAAGTCAAGTAGAGCCCTTCCATGAAAAAAATTGAAGGAATGAGGCTGCAGTTCACTTAGTGACCACAAGATGTCACCAAAACATGAGTTTCCAAAGTCCAATACAGTACCTTTCATACTGTTTTCTTTTCAGCCCATTTTGCTATATCAACACATCCCCATCTTAATTTATCACCATTCTGATATACACAAAAGCTGATTTTAAATATATGTTTATATAGGATAGGTCTGTAATGAACTGAACAACTAACCAGTGACTGTATTCAACACCCTGGGAGAAGAGGGCTGTCCATCGTTGCCAAGGGTATAAAGACTCACAACATACTCAGCGGTGGGCATCAAACCTGAGAATGTCATCTCAGTCTGATCTGTAACAAAGAAACAAAACAGAGAATGAGTACACTTCATTTTGTTTTTTAAAAAAATGAACATAAAGCGAACAAAGGTGACAGCACAGTTCTAAACTCTGTCTTACCAGGGCCCACCACCTCAGAATAGGAGGGTCCCAAACCATTCTTGGGGACACTCGTGATTCTGTAGCCTCTGATTGGTCCCTGAGCAGGAGACCAGTTTACTGTGATGGCATTGTCACTCACATCACCCAATCTCACATTAGAGGGTGGCTCAGTATCTGAAGTAGAGAGGCACACATGGATTTATAAACTGCAAACACTCAACAAGGAGATTTTTAATGAGACATATTCATTCAAAATTGTCATACCAGTCCTGTGTATTATGTAGACACCGGTGTTGGAGGCGGGGCTGTCCCCTCGTGCGCTGACGGCATAGACGGTGATGATGTACTCAGTACCCGGTTTCAGCCTGGGGATGGTGGCAGTCGTCTGAGTCCCTGGAATTGTAAATTCTCTAGGGGTCTCACCACCTAGACGCCGAGCAGAGGAATGTCAAAGTATTAAACCCAGGATAGTGCTGTGAACTGGTTTAGAGAAAACTACACACTGAATCATACAATTAGGTCCATATATATTTGGACAGCAACACAAGTTTTGTTATTTTAGCTGTTTACCAAAACACATTCAAGATACAGTTATATAATCAATTTGGGCTTGAAGGGTAGGCTCTCAGCTTTAATTTCAAGGTATTCACATCCAAATTGGAGTTATGGTTGAGGAATTACAACAATTTTTATACAAAATCTCCTCTTTTCAGGGGCTCAAAAGTAATCGGACAAATCAACATTACATCAAACGCTCCTTTGTGATGCTTTATTGCAACTGTCTTCAGTTGTCGCTTGTTTGTGGGTCGTTCTGCCTTAAGTTTTGTCTTAAGCAAGTGAAATGCTGCTGGATCAGGGTGAGATCTGGTGACTGACTCGATCATTACAGAATATTCTACTTCTTTGGCTTAAAAACTCCTGGGTTGCTTTCACAGTATGTTTTGGGTCATTGTCCATCTGTACTGGGAAGTGCTGTCCAATCAACTTTGCTGTATATGACTGAATCTGAGCAGACAGTATATCCCTATACACTTCAGAATTCATTCAGCTGCTTCTGTCTTCTGTCACATCACCAGTAAACACTAGTGACCCAATGTCATAGGAAGCCATGCATGGCCATGCATCACACTGCCTCCACCATGTATTACAGAAGATGTGGTGTGCTTTGGATCATGAGAGGTTTCAAGAATTCGCCATACTTTCTTCTTCTCATCGTTCTGGTACAGGTTGATCTCGGTTTCATCCGTCCAAAGAATCCTGTTCCAGAACTGGGCTGGCTTCTTCAGATGTTTTTTTTTTTTGTTTTTTTTTTTTTCAGCAAAGACTAATCTGGCCTTTCTATTTTTAAGGCTAATTAGTGGTTTGCACCTTGTGGTGAACCCTCTGTATTTGCTCTTGTGAATTCTTCTCTTTATGGTAGACTTGGATACTGATACACCTAATTTCTGGACAGTGTTCTTCACTTGGGTGGATGTTGTGAAGGGTTTTTTCTTCACCATGGAAAAGATCCTGTGATCATCCACCACTGTTGTCTTCCGTGAATGTCCAGGCCTTTTTGAGTTCCCGAGCTCATCAGTGCACTCTTTTTTTTCCTCAGAATGTACCAAACTGTTGATTTGGCCACTACTAACATTGCCGCCATCTCTCTGATGGATTTCTTCTTTTTTTCAGTCTAAGGATGTTCTGTTTCACTTCCATTGAGAGCTCCTTTGACGGCATGTTATGGGTTCACAGCAACAGCTTCCAAATACAAATGCCACACCTGGAATCAACTCCAGACCTTTTACCTGCTTGATTAATGATAAATTAACGAGGGAATAGTCCATGCAGCCGATGAAGTAACTTTTAAGTCAATTGTCAAATTGCTTTTAAGCCCCTGAAATGAGGAGATTTTGTATACATACCTGCAAACTCAGAAGGAGTGAAAAAGGTGACAAACTAAACCCTTGTAGGGGGGGTCACCCCTTGAAAAAATTTAGTGATTTTAACACGTAAATTAAGCATTCTGGTGTACTCTGAGAAGAAAATAAAGGGAAAAGACACTTGCTTCAGATAACAAAGCACATTATTAACAGCGTTTAACACACTTAAAACTAATTTTTTCAGCCTTTCAATGCTACACAGTGTCGCAGTAAAATTAATCTATAAATACCCTGTAAAATAATGAAACAACATTTTACACAATGAGCACTTTTATTTCAAGGGTTTTTTTTCTATGAGGTAAGAATGAACTTTTTTATATATTTCTTACTTAAAGTCATTTGGTTGAGAATACATACTTATATAACACAAGTTTTGAATGCAGAACATGGGTCATGTTTTGGGTGTTATTAGACTGCTTTTACTGGATCTGAATACTTGTGCCAAGAGTCACACCTGGCCACAATTAACCCTAATAGTGGTCTCACTGCACATTTAAACAGCTAAGCCTACAAGCTTATATTTCATGAATAAAAGCATTTTTCTCACTAAACTTGGGTTCAGAGGAAAGGTAAAAGATTGATGTAGAAGTGTCAGAATCATTATCAAATGTACTGTTTCAGAGTAAACTCAGCTAGAAGACAGCAAAAAAAAATAATTTTCAGTTCAACCTAAAAAATGTAATATGACTATAGTTTACATGATTAGTGCGGTGTTTAATGCTTTTTTTGCAGAGCTACCTGTTCTACCCGGGGGACCCTCAGACAGGTTGGAATCATATAACAATATGGATATAGTGGAAATAGCCTTCCCAAAATTATTCCCTTTGAACTGAGCAATATTAGGCTTGTAGATGCTGGGTTAATCACCTCAGACTGGATGCAGAGGGTAAACAGATGAAGACAATAGGTATTGAGATGGGAGAGATTATGGTGAGGTAGCAGGAAGGAGTAGCTGGGGGGAGAAGGGTTGAATGTATTGTGATGTGAGATGTCATGCAGATGTGAGATGGGCAGATGACATAAAAGGAGAGACCCTGGTGTATTGAGAGAATGCTTTTTCTGTGTATGACTGATGTGAGAGTGAATAAAGCTGTCTGCTGCACGATGTCTGACTCCGTTATTTGCACTCTCCACACTGGTGACCCTTGACGAATTATGGAACACCTGGCAAGAACCCCGGAGTCGGCCCGGACGGAAAGCCCCAGCAACGCATGCGCTGTTTCGGTCAAACTACCGGACTTTTGGCTGCATGACCCGCGGTCTTGGTTCCACCACACCGAGGCTCAGTTCGCCCTCTGGGGAATAACGGCAGATGACACCAGATATTACTATGTGGTCGCAGCGCTGGACGCTCGCACGTCTCAGCAAGTAGCGAGCCTGCTCCAACAGCCTCCAGCCCACGACAAATACGGGGCTCTCAAGGCCGCGCTGACCCGGCGCTATACACTCTCGGACTGTGAGAGAGCAGAGAGGCTCCTGAGGCGCTCCGAGTTAGGAGATGGGTCGGCGGTCGAACTGATGGAGAAGATGTTGACGTTGATGGGCACGGACGACGGGCATTTTCTGTTTGCCCACCTTTTCCTCCGGAACCTCCCAACAGAGGCAAGAGTGGTCCCGGCCAACTTGCTGTTGCTGCCCACGCGTGACTACCGTGCGCTAGCCCAGGTTCAAGTTCAGGTTCAGGTTACTTTATTTGTACCCGTAGGTAGATTTGTTTTGCAGTCTGGTGACATCCATATTTACAAGCCACTAATTACATTCAACATAGACACAAACACAGGCACACATGAAGCTGACTATAAACATGATAAAAATACTCAAGGCTCCGTCAATCAGGGTATAAAAAGACAAAGAGATGAGGGAGAAACCAGAAGTAAGAGAGAAGGGTCATATTAAAAGTTAAAAGTTAAAAACTAGTCAGAGGTTAAAAAAACTCAAAGGTCTAAAACCCAATAAAATATTTAGAACCCAAGTAACATCATACAAAAATAAGTAAATATAAAATGAAGTTAATAAATAGGTACCTAAATTATGTACAATATATTTTTATAGCTTGTTCAACTCTTTGACAGCAGCAGGGACAAAGCTGTTTTTGTAGCGCTGGGTTCTACTTTTTGGGACAGCAAACCTCCGTCTTGAGGGAAGAAGCTGAAAGTGGCAGTGCAAAGGGTGGGAGGCATCATTTAAAATGGAGGTAGCCATCCTCTGAACTTCTCTGGTGTACAGGGATGTCAGGCTCAGCTGTGACTCACCAAGCAAACGACTGGACCATCTAACTACCTGATCCAAGGATTTCCTCTGTTTCAGTTTTATCTGACCAAACCATGACACTAAAGAAAAGGATAAAACAGATTCAATAAAAGCCCGATAAAACATTGTCATTATGGTTCGGTCAATTTGGAAGCGTGCAAGTTTCCTCAAACAATGCAAATTTTGCTGACCCTTTTTGCACACCCTTTCACAGTTCACTTCAAAGTTTAAATTACTATCAATAATCGTCCCAAGATATTTGTACGACTGTACACATTCGGTGGTCTGGCCTTTTAGTATGGTGACTTTGTGCCTGGGAGTTTTCCTCCTAAAGTCAATAATCATATCTTTCGTTTTTGTTGTATTCAGCTGCAGGTAGGAATCCTCACACCAGTGAACAAAATCATCAACTACTGGGCCGTGGCCACTCTCACCATCCTGGAGGAGACTGACAATGACTGAGTCATCAGCATACTTTATAATGTGTCTGTTGTCATGTCTGCTCCTGACACATGTTTTGTGTACAGGATGAAGAGTAGTGAGAGACAACCCACACACCCCTGAGGAGAGGCCAGTAGAAGAGCACTCTTAGGTCAGACCAATGTACCATAGACCCTTACCTCTCTGCGTCCTGTTGGTTAAGAATCCAGATCCAACCCACCAGCTTATTGCTCAAATCAAATTGTTGCAGGAGCCTTTCAACTAAATATGAGGTTGGATTGTATTAAAGGCAGAAGAAAAATCCACAAATAAAAGCCTGCATGTGTCCCTTTAAATCCAGATGTTTAAAAAGCATGTTAACATAGTGACAGTGGCATCCTCCACTCCTCTGTGAGGCCTATAGGCAAACTGCAGAGGATCCAATGCATGTTCAGTCTGCCTTAGGACCTCACATCTGACCAGTTTTTCAAAAATTTTCATTAAAATTGAAGTCAAAGCAACTGGTCTAAAGTCGTTTTACCGTTTTATGACAGCTGGATTTTGGGAACGGGAACAACCACAGCTTCTTTCCAGATCTTAGGCACTTTGTTGTGTCTGTAAGGACTTATTGAAAATGTAATGAAATATAGGACTCAGTTCATGTGCACAGGACTTTACCAAGCGCCCACATATATTATCAGGGCCCTGACTTTTGTTCACTTTTACAGCACAGAACTCCCTTTTAACATCCTGCACCTCAATATTAAAGTGCTGATTGTCATTGAGTTTCTGTTTCAAAGCTTGGATTTCTGTGCTGAAATCAAAGGAGTCAAAACGACCATAAAAACAATTAAGAGCATTAGCCAGCTCTGTGTCTGAATTAAAACCATCTAAAAACACACGATATCTGCGCTCTGTGCTCTGAAGGCCTGCAATAGTTTTCATACTGGCCCAGCTGAACCAAGTTTCTTTGTTGCCATCTTGCTTTCCAACTCTGATTATAATTCTGTTTCGCTCTCTAAAATTTCGGCCTTCTGCTCCTTTGTGACAACCTGTAGCTCATAAACAGACCCCTGTTTAAAGGCAAGTGCTTTCCTCTTTAAGCAGGATTTAACTGATTTTGTAAACCCATGGCTTGTTGTTGGGATATATTTTGACACGTTTACGTGGAACAATCTTATTTTGACAGAAAGACATGTATGAGCATGTGAGGTCAGCCAGAGAGTCCAAATCGTCCCCACAGGCCAGTTTGAACATCTCCAGTCTGTACAGTCAAGCATTCCTGGATGGGCTGTGCTCTGAATCTTCTGTCCACACATCAATGTCTCTCGTTCCACCTTGCCTATTATGAGTGCAGTTTTATATGTGGGCAGCAAATGTACACAGTTGTGATCTGAGGATCTAAAGGAGGAAGGGGGAGTGATTTATAGGCCCTCTCTATGGATCCATAGCACTGGTTCAATGTCTTTTTTCGCCTGGTTGGGCAGGAGACATACTGATGAAAGTTTTTAAGTGTCTTCTTTAAAGAAACCTGGTTAAAATCCCCAAGAATGAAGTTTGGCGCCTCTGAGAAATGATTGCAGCTGCTGGATCACATCAAAGATGGTTCTGGAGGCGTGAGTCAGGTCTGCCCTCGGATGAATGTACACAGTTGTGATGAAAAGTTGGGAAACTCGCGAGGCAAAAAAAAGGGGCGTAGTGACACAGACAGCAGCTCCACTCGGGTGTACAGATGCGCTCTCTGACCGTGACAGATGTGCAGTACTGCTTATTAATGTATAAACGTACGCCGCCCCCTGACGTTTCCCCGTTACCTCTTCCTGCCGATCCCGAGCGCAGCGGGGCTCCAAAGCCGTCAATCCACAAGTCTGCATCTCGGTCATGCGCAGTAAGCCAAGATTTGGTGAAGGCCATGAAGCAGCAGTTCTTGAAGTCCTTCTGGTAGCGTACACTTCCCATGAATTTCAACCACCTTGTTTCTCACAGACTGTACATTCCCCAAAAATTATTGAAGGAAGAGGAATGTTACCAAACTGCCATCTCCTAAGGCGCAATTTCACACCTCCACGCCTTCCGCGCTTCCTTCTGCCGCCTCTCCCATCTCTCTTTTTCACCGCTGTGTCCGTCTCTCCCAAATAAAGTCCGGCAGTTGCAGCTTAGGCTCAAATCACAGCCGCTGCATCAGCCGTGTTTAAATGCAGCAACATGTCCCTGGAATACTGTATTCTGCCCGCTCATTCTGTCCGCCATGGAGCCGAACGCGTTTACTTCAGAGACAAAGAGCCAGAGCACAGAAAGCAGCAGTGCGAGAAAGGAGAGGAATCCATATTGTAAATACCAGGGAGCTCTTCGCCATATATTCCAAAACCACTCCAAGGCAGAAACAACACAGAGGATTTTATAAAAACATATAAAAAGTACATAAAAGCACATACACGCACAATTTCACCAGCTGCCGGTCGCTGCGTGCGCATGCGCCCAAACTGCCCAGGAGGCAGATCAGATCATCCTCACCACCAGAGCCCTCACAGTGAACGCAGCGGTGTCGGAACCAGCAAGATGACCAGCAGAGGCGAGGAGCCGGCGACGGTTAGCAGCAGCGGGGGCCAGGAAGCGCCCAGAGAGACACGCTCTGCTTCTACCACCGCCGTTTTGGAGAGAACGCACGCAGATGGGTGCCACCGTGCCAATTCAAGCGTTCGGGAAAACGCCAGGCCAGCAGTCGGTAGCAGCTGCGACCGCCGGTGAAGAGAGCAAGCTGCTCTACGTGATGAACTCACACTCGGGGAGACGGTTCCTCGTAGACACCGGCTCCCAAAAGAGCCTCATCCTGCGTCCTACGCCGACCGACTAGCGGGAAGTAGCGGCCCCAGCTACGGTAGCTGTAAACGGCTCGGACATTAAGCCTTTTGGTGAGAAAACACTGACTTTATCCCTACATGGCCGTATGTACGAGTGGACTTTTGTCATAGCGGCATTGAGTTTTTCCAATCCTGGGAGTGATTTTCTGTGTGCACACGGGTTGCTAGTCGATGTTGCTAACAGACGCTTGGTTAATGCAATGTCTTTTGATTCTCTCCCCTGTACAGCTCGAGGGGCCGGGCCAATAACACAAGCCAACGTCACAGCTCCAGGTGGTAAGTTCCACACACTGCTCACTCAGTGCCCAGCACTCACAGTCCCGACGTTTTTGGCGGCCAGCACTAAAACATGGGGTGGAACACTTTATCACCACCACTGGGCCGCCTGTTTTCGCACAACCTCGGCGCCTGGACGCAAGCTAAACTGGCCATAACACGCGAGGAGTTTGCCACACTTGGAAAGGCTGGGCATCATCAGGCGCTCAAACAGCCCATGGGCATCCCCACTACACATGGTTCCTAAGGCCGAGGGATTGTGGCGACCGTGCGGAGATTTCCGCAGGTTGAATAATGCCACAGCGCACGACTGCTACCCGATTCTCCATATTCAGGATTTTTCGTTCACCTCGCCAGGGCACGCATTTTTTCTAAATAGACCTAATTTGTGGTACCATCAGGTCCTGGTGCGCGCAGAGGACATACCCAAAACAGCGGTAATAACTCCGTTTGGCTTGTTTGAGTTTTCACGCCATGCCCTTTGGATTAAAAGGCGCAGCACAGACATTCCAACGCATGATGGATGCGGTATTGCGCGATCTGCCATTTGTGTTTGTCTACCTGGATGATATCCTGGTGGCCAGCGCATCCGAGGACGAACACGTAACCCACCTCAGGACGGTTTTTCCAGAAGGTTGGAAGACCACGGGTAATAATCAACCCGGCGAAATGCCAGTTCGGCGTGACGGGGATGGACT
This sequence comes from Pholidichthys leucotaenia, assembly GCA_020510985.1. Lineage (NCBI taxonomy): Eukaryota > Metazoa > Chordata > Actinopteri > Cichliformes > Pholidichthyidae > Pholidichthys > Pholidichthys leucotaenia. The sequence goes on from CM035837.1 coordinate 271,048,543, forward strand.
TTTTGGGGCACCGCATCTCACCGGAGGGGAGCAATACCCTTGCCTGACAAGGTGCGCGCCGTGGCGAATTTTCCCCGGCCTCAGAAGTCAGGGCGCTGCAAGAGTTTTTGGGGATGGTTAACTTTTATAACCGGTTCCTCCCCCGCGCAGCTCAGCTCATGCAGTCATTGTACGCCGCGCTCAAGAAACGGAAACCAGCGGACAGAGTCGAATGGACTCCGGAGCAGGAGCAGGCGTTCTCTGAGGTTAAAACAGCCCTGGCAAACGCCACACTCTTGGCGCACCCGGACCCCGGCGGCCCGGATAGCGCTCACTACCGACGCCTCAGACGTGGCCATAGGGGCCGTCGTGGAGCAATGCGTCGCCGGTTCTTGGCAGCCCCGCTCGTTTTTTTCAGCAGGGCTTTGCGCAACAGTGAGCGTAATACAGCACGTTTTGACAGGAAGTTGCTGGCTCTCCACCTGGCCATACGCCACTTCCAGTTCTGGCTGGAAGGGCGCAGCTTCACCGCGTTTGTGGACCACAAGCCGCTAACGTTCGCGATGGCCAAGGTTTCGGAACCATGGTCGGGCCGGCAGCAGAGACAGCTGGCCGCGATCTCGGAGTTTACGATCGATATTCAGCATGTGTCGGGGTAACTGAATGTGGTGGCGGACTGCTCTCATGCGCAGTAGTGGCCCCGGTCTGCGTAGGGATAGATTATACAGCCATTGCTGCAGAGCAGATTGGCGATGCGGACGTGAGCGCGCTCCATTCTGGGCCAACAGGGTTAAGACTGGAAAGCAGAGTGCTGCAAGACGGCAGCCCCCCCCCCCAATCTGCGATGTCTCCACGGGACGCCCGCGCCCGGTGGTCCCAGTTGCTTGGCGCCGCCGAGTGTTTGAGTCAGTTCACGCTCTGGCGCACCCAGGAGTGCTCGTCAGTCAAAATGGTGGAGGCAAAGTTTGTTTGGCCAGGCACTGACGCAAACAAGTGAAAGAGTGGGCAGCAGCCCTGCGTAGCGTGCCAACGAGCCAAAGTACACAGACACACGAAGGCTCCTTCGGAGCCGTTTCGTATACCGGCTAAGAGGTTCGATCATGTTCACGTGGACCTCGTTGGCCCCCTCCCGTCATCGCAGGGGTGCACGCACCTTCTGACAGTGGTGGACCGCACCACACGCTGGCCAGAAGCAGTCCCGCTGGCGGCAACCACGTCCGCGGATGTGGCATGCGCTTTTTTGACGACATGGGTGGCACGTTTTGGCATCCCGTCGGACATAACTTCTGATAGGGGCCCGCAGTTTGTTTCCGACCTCTGGTCCACGATGGCCATAGCCTGGGTGTTGCAAAATCATCGCACAACCGCGTACAGCCCACAGGCCAATGGGTTATGCCAGCGTTTCCATAGGTCACTGAAAGCACGCGCTCAGGGCTTCGCTGATGGATGCAAATTGGGTAGACCGGTTGCCGTGGGTTTTTGTTGGGGTTGCGCTCCGCACCAAAAGAGGATTTGGAGGCTTCCCGGCGGAGCTTGTTTTCTTCTCAGCCCACTGCGGATCCCCGGGGAATTTTTGCCAGATAATCCCGTGCCAGATAACTGCCCGTCTCAGCGTTTGCAGCATAGCGCAGATACAGGCACGCTGCCGGGCCCGGCCCACCACTGTTTTCCACGCACTTTTGTGCCCAAAACTTTGAAGAATGCAGCGTTCGTGTTTGTCAGGCATGATGCCCACCGCGCCCCCCCATTGCGCCCACCCTACGATGGCCCATACAGAGTGCTGGAACCAGGGGACAAACATTTTTTTGTTAGACTTGGGAGGTCGTCGGGAAAAAATATGTATAGACAGACTTAAGCCCGCCTTTGTGGTGGCGGTCGAGCAGGTGATGTTGGCTCGGGCCCCTCGGCATGGAAGACCCCCACGGAGAACTCCCCAGAGTAAACGATTCATCAGAGCAGCCACACAGGAAAGTCGAAGCCCCCCCCCCCCCCCCCTCGCCATTGCCCACCCGCAGACAGACACACCCCCAGGAGCCCCCCACTGGTACAGCAGCGCCGCAGAAGCGGAGAACCCCTGTTACAGCAGATACGGGAGGAGGCTGAAGCCAAAAGGACGTGAGGACTGAAACTCGGTCTGAGATTCTGGGGGGCGGGGGGGGGGGGACGCTGGGTTAATCATCTCAGACTGGATGCAGAGGGTAAACAGATGAAGACAATAGGTATTGAGATGGGAGAGATTATGGTGAGGTAGCAGGAAGGAGTAGCTGGGGGGAGAAGGGTTGAATGTATTGTGATGTGAGATGTCATGCAGATGTGAGATGGGCGGATGATATAAAAGGAGAGACCCTGGTGTATTGAGAGAATGCTTTTTCTGTGTATGACTGATGTGAGAGTGAATAAAGTCATCTGCTGCATGATGTCTGACTCTGTTATTTGCACTCTCCACAGGCTAACATTAACACACAATTCACGGATGTTAACTGACCCCTTAACAAGCAGGGTGTGGTGGACACACATATGTGACCTACTTTGTGACTCACATTTTAGATCAGAACAAAGGCAGAGCTTCCTTGGAGATTACAGGAAGCTGCAAGGATGTTAGCTTTCGTATGCAAGGCTTGAGACTGGGGGGGGGGGGGTGTTATTAAAGGATTAAAGAGGAGATGCATTGAAGACAGTGGGGTGATATCAGAGAGAGGGGATGCATTGTTACTGTCAATTAAAATGCAACGTGATCTGTGATGCATGTGACTTGTGAACTGTGAGAGTCCTGGTATTTAAGGACGAGAGTTTCCTGTGTTGTCCTCTTTCTTCTTTGAGATGCTGGTGAATGTGAATAAAGCTGACTTGAGAGAAACCTGTCTCGTCATTCTCACATTCCCACACTGGTGACCCAAGACATACCATGCAGGAAGAGGAGATTTCCCCCGGGCCAGCCTCGTCAGGAGCCCCCAGCCAAGCGAATGCCGCTACAGTCCAGCTACCGGACTTTTGGCAGAACAATCCGCGCTCCTGGTTCAATGCGATTGAGGCGCAGTTCAACCTCCGGGGGATATCGGTAGACGCCACAAAATTCTACCACGTAGTCGCAAAACTGGACAACAACACGGCCCAGCATGTGGAGAGCCTGATCGACCAGCCGCCGGACAGCGACAAATACGGCACGTTGAAGGCTGCACTCATCCAGCACTTCACCCCCTCGGTGGAAGAGCGAGCAGAGAGGCTCCTGGCGCTGACTGAGTTGGAAAATGACAGGCTCGTGAACCTTATGGAGAAGTTGTTGAGGCTGAAAGACTCTGACGACGATCACTTCATTTTCACCCACCTCTTCCTCAAGACTCTACCGTCAGTGGCGAGAGCGACCCTGGCCAGTTCGCCACTGTTGGCCCAACGGGACTACTGCGCGCTGGGCCAAGAGGCACAGCGAATTGTCAACGCCACCAAGCGGCGTGCGGCCATGGCCGCTGCAGCGGAACTCGGCGCGGCGACCGGAGATGACAGGGGGCCAGAGGCAGCGGTACCAGACTCACCGACGACGGCGGCGGCAGGGGCCAGGGAACGCGGATCAGACGTCCTTTGTTTCTACCATCGCCGCTTCGCAGAGAGGGCACGCAAATGTGTACCACCGTGCCAGTTCAGGCGTTCAGGAAACGCCAAGACCGGGGGTCGGTAGCAGCCACAGCCCTCGGGGAGGAGAACAAGCTGCTTTACTTGCTGGACGCACGCTCGGGGAGACAGTTCCTCGTGGACACAGGCTCCCAGTTGAGTTTCATCATACCTTCCTATGCGGACAGGCTAGCAGGATCCAGAGGTCCCAGGGTGACAGCAGCGAACGGCTCGGAGATTAAGACCTTTGGTGAGAAGACCCTGCTTCTGTCTCTACACGGTCGTACATTTGAGTGGACTTTTGTTGTAGCAGCAGTGAATTTCAATATGTTGGGGGCTGATTTTTTGTGCTCACATGGTTTGTTGGTTGATCTCACTAACAGGCGCCTGGTTAATGCATTTTCTTTTGATTCTATTCCCTGTACAGCGCGAGTGGCCCCACTATCAGCACAAGCCAACGTCACAGCTGCAAGCGCTAAGTTCCACACACTGCTCACTCAGTTCCCAGCACTCACGGTCCCCACATTTTCGGCGACAGTCGCTAAACACGGGGTGGAACATTTTATTACCACTACCGGACCGCCCGTTTTTGCAAAAGCTCGGCGCTTGGACGCAGTTAAACTGGCCATAGCGCGCGAGGAGTTTGCCAACCTGGAGAGGTTGGGCATTATCAGGCGTTCAAACAGTCCGTGGGCTTCCCCGCTACACATGGTCCCGAAAGCTGACGGGTCATGGCGACCTTGCGGGGATTTCCGCAGGTTAAACAACGCTACAGCGCACGACCGCTACCCAATCCCGCATATCCAAGATTTTTCCGTTCATTTGGCAGGGGCGCGCGTTTTTTCTAAAATAGACTTGGTCCGCGGTTACCACCAAGTCCCAGTGCGCGCTGAGGACATACCCAAAACAGCGGTAATAACTCCATTTGGCCTATTCGAGTTTTTGCGCATGCCATTCGGGCTTAAAGGGGCTGCACAGACGTTCCAACGCATGATGGGCGCGGTGCTTCGCGATCTCCCTTTCGTATTCGTCTACTTGGACAATATTTTGGTAGCCAGTGCGTCCGAAGACGAGCACGAAAAACACCTGGCCACAGTTTTCCGAAGGTTGGGAGATCACGGGTTAATAATCAACCCAGCGAAGTGTCAGTTTGGGGTGGCGCAGATCGATTTTTTAAGACACCGCGTCTCCCCCGAAGGAGCGGTTCCGCTTCCCGACAAAGTGCGCGCGGTGACAGATTTCCCCCAGCAACAGACGGTCAGGGCGTTACAGGAGTTTTTGGGAATGGTGAATTTGTATAACCGTTTTCTCCCCCGCGCAGCGCAACTCATGCAGCCGCTGTATGCCGCGCTCAAAAAAAAGAAACCCACGGATAAGGTCGAGTGGTCCCGGGAGCGGGACCAAGCGTTCTCGGAGGTGAAAGCAGCCTTGGCAAAGGCTGCGTTGTTGGCACACCCAGACCCAACGGTCCGCATAGCGCTCACTACTTACGCGTTAGATGTGGCCATAGGGGCGGTCGTGGAGCAACATGTAGCTGGGGTCTGGCAGCCCCTCGCCTTTTTCAGCAGGACCTTGCGCGATAGCGAGCGTAAATACAGCGCGTTCGACGGGGAACTGCTGGCTCTCCATTTGGCCATCCGCCACTTTCAGTTCTGGCTGGAAGGACGCTGTTTCACCGTGTTCGTTGACCACAAACCGCTAACATTCGCGATGGCCAAGGTTTCAGAACCGTGGTCAGGCCGGCAGCAGAGACAGCTGGCCGCGGTCTCAGAGTTTACCACTGATATTCAGCATGTGGCGGGCAAACTGAATGTAGTGGCAGATTGCCTCTCGCACGCCGTGGCGGCTCCAGTCAGCGTAGGAATAGATTACGCAGCCATGGCCGCGGAACAGGTTAATGACGCGGATGTCCGCGCGCTCCAGTCTGGACCAACAGGGTTAAGGCTGGAGAACAGGGTGCTGCACAACGGTATGCCCCCCCCTAATCTGCGATGTCTCCACTGGACGGTTGCGTCCAGTAGTACCGGCCGTGTGGCGCCGCCGCGTTTTTGACTCGATTCATGCTTTGGCGCACCCGGGAGTGCGCGCGTCAGTCAAAATGGTAGAAGAGAAATTTGTGTGGCCGAGTCTTCGCAAACAAGTTAATAAAGAGTGGGTAGCAGCCTGCACGGCGTGTCAACGGGCCAAAGTACACAGGCACACGAGAGCTCCTTTGGAGCCATTTCACATTCCGGCCAAGAGGTTCGATCACGTTCATGTGGACCTCGTAGGACCCGTCCCGCCGTCACAGGGGTGCACACACCTTCTGACAATGGTGGACCGCACCACGCGCTGGCCTGAAGTGGTTCCGCTGGTATCAGCCACGGCCGAGGAGGTAGCGCGTGCGTTTTTAACAGCTTGGGTGGCGCACTTCGGAGTTCCGTCGGACATTACTTCCGACAGAGGCCCTCAATTTAGTCCGAGCTTTGGTCGACAATGGCCCGCAGCCTAGGTGTCACAATTCACCGCACAACCGCGTACAATCCACAGGCTAACGGGTTATGCAAACGTTTTCATAGGTCATTGAAAGCAGCTCTCAGAGCGTCACTGACGGATGCAAATTGGGTAGACAAGTTACCGTGGGTGTTATTGGGGTTGCGTTCTGCGCCTAAAGAGGACTTAGAAGTCTCCTCAGCGGAGCTCGTGTTTGCGCAGCCACTCCGGCTGCCTGGGGAGTTTCTCCCATATAACCCTGTGCCAGACACCTCCCCGTCTCAGCTGTTGCGGAGTAACATAGAATCAAGCACGCTGTCTGGCCCCGTGCACCACAGTTTTCCGCGCGTTTTTGTGCCTAAAGCTTTGAAGAACGCAGAGTTTGTTTTTGTCAGACACGATGCGCATCGAACCCCACTGCGACCGCCTTATGACGGACCGTTCAGAGTGTTGGAAACAGGGGACAAGCAGTTTTTGCTAGATTTGGGGGGTAGGAAAGAGAAAGTTGGCATAAACAGACTCAAACCCGCTTTTCTGGTGGCAGATGAGCAAGTGCTGTTGGCAAGGGCTCCGCGGCAAGGTAGACCCCCACGGGGGGCTTCACAGAGTAATGTTTCCCCAGAACACCCGCAGGGACTGACAAAAGGTTTCCACTCCCAGACGGCAAACCTCCAGTGTGACAGCGCCGCAGAGACGTTGAATCCCAGCTACAGCAGATAGGGCAGGAGACTGAAGCCTAGACAGCATGTGGACTGATGTGTATTGATTCTATCACGGCATGCATGTTGTTATTCTCTTGTTTGTTCTAAAATGTTGGGGGGGCTGGTGTGGTGGACACACATATGTGACCTACTTTGTGACTCACATTTTAGATCAGAACAAAGGCAGAGCTTCCTTGGAGATTACAGGAAGCTGCAAGGATGTTAGCTTTGGTATGCAAGGCTTGAGACTGTGGGGGTGTTATTAAAGGATTAAAGAGGAGATGCATTGTAGACAGTGGGGGTGATATCAGAGAGAGGGGATGCATTGTTACTGTCAATTATAATGCAACGTGATCTGTGATGCATGTGACTTGTGAACTGTGAGAGTCCTGGTATTTAAGGACGAGAGTTTCCTGTGTTGTCCTCTTTCTTCTTTGAGATGCTGGTGAATGTGAATAAAGCTGACTTGAGAGAAACCTGTCTCGTCATTCTCACATTCCCACAAGACGAGCTTTCCATTAAACATGTTGGAAAATGTGCTGTTAGAGAAAAAGATCACAACACACTTTATCAATGTTAAGTTACACAGTGTATTATATCGTAGGCAGGCAGATAGCGACACTTACTCCCAAACTCCCGCTGATAATCCATCCAACGGCAGGCCACGCAAAAGACATAAGACAATACAGTTACTGTATCTTGATTGTGATTGGCCAAATGGCGACGCGTAATGCGTTCCAAAGATATTTTATTATAAGTTGACTGTCCCCCGTTGCTTCTCAAAGCTCCTCCAAAAAAAACCTCTTCGGATCTACACGATTCACGTGAGTGACATATTTGGGATTCATTTTGGCGATTTTCACCAAAAAGCGACTAGTTTGCAGGTATGTGTATAAAAACGGTTGCAATTTCACAACCATAGCTCCAACTTGAATGTGAATACTATTAAATTAAAGCTGAGAGTCTGCACTTTAAGTCCATATTGATTATATAACTGTAACTTGAATATATATTGGTAAACAGCTAAAATAACAAAACTTGTGTCAGTGTCCAAATATATATGGACCTCACCTTACTTACTAACTAACTATACACACCTGTGGTGCCATAGGTGATCCTGTAGTTCCTCACTGAGACAGACGGTGCATCCCAGCGTATGGTGATGCTGTTGGAGGACGACGATGTTACTCTCAGGTCAGTGGGAGCATCAGAGACTGAAAGGCAATAAAAGGAGAAAGGGAAATGAAAAGGAGTTTGTTTATAGAATCAGAATGAGTATTAGCCAATGATTATTAGCTAAACAGTGCATATGGGTGTAATTAAATATAAAGCACATAGGTGATTGTATAAAATAACTCACTGGTGGCCTGAGTGCCAGTCAGAGGCTGGCTCTCCTGATTATTGTTTACAGCATACACTTGTATCAGATATTCAGTTTCTGGGGTCAGTCCAGTCAAAGTGAAGTGATTCCTGGTTGGGGGAAGCCTCTCATCTATGGCCCGCCCACCGCTTGTCTTCTGATAGCGGAGTTTGTACCCCGTGATAGCAGCTGTTGGAGCCAGCCAGTGGACAGTAAAGGAATCGGTCCTAATGTCTGAGAAGTCCAAGCCAGTTGGAGAATCCAGAGCTGGAAAGAAAGGTATCTGAATTTTGAAATCAATTTTAGCTTACATAGTGGTAAATACTAGCATACAAATTGATAATTCCATACTGACAAAGATTTTAATGATAAGATTTGAAGAATAAAGTAAATATTGCAGAAACAATAGACTATAAATAAAAGATAGACGTAACCACAGAGATGTCAGGGTCTAGTTTTTGGGATCACATTTTGAAGCAACAAGCTGAGAATTCAGAGTGGTGACTTCATTTTTTCAGGTACACTTTACTGCAACCAACAGAATGGACAACGGTAACAAGGTGGAGTCAATCTGTCAAACCATGCCTTTTTTTCCAATTCTGTGAGCCCCATTTTCCGAGCTGCTGAGTTGACAAGTTAGAGATTGGCTTGTCTGTGAAACAGAAGATGCTACATGCAATACAGTAATAATTTTATACAGTTTTGCAACAGGAAGAGTCGCCCCCCCTGCTGGCTATTTAAAAACACAGGTTTAAGGCACTCCCACATACTGTAGCTTCAAGATACCGTCTGGAACTTTTGGAAACTCAGGTTCTGGTGACGCCTTGTGGTTGCTAAGTCAGCTTAGCAACCACAAGGTGTCACTAGAACCTAAGGTTTTTAACGTTTTAGGCAGTACCTTTAACTTTTGACCCAGAAGCTGGATCCAGCTTTTATATACAGCCTATGGCAGCAGCTATAGTTCTTCCTGAAGGCACCCACAGTGGAGATTCCTCTTATACTTACTTGTCCTTTGTGTCCCTGTGACTGGTTTACTTTCTCGTTCACCATACACACACACAACACTGATGCGGTACTCAGTGTTGGGCAGCAGATCTTCATGAAAATGATGAGATATACAGTTAGAATGGCTTAACACAGGGCAATGCAGAGCAGAATCTTTGAACTTTTAGATCAGAGCTTGTGGAAAACTTTCAGGCACAATCTTTATGAGGTCTTACTCTGCAGGAGGAAGGTGTTTGTAGCTCCGCCAACATTAACCTCCTTGAAATCATCATCTGTTGCCATAGGATGGTAGCGAATGATAAACCGAGAGATGTCACTGGGTGTGGCAACATAGGGGATCGCCCATGTCACCCTAATGTGATCGGGACCCACCCCTCCAAACTGCAGGTTTGTGGGTGCAGGGATGGCTGGAAAATTAAGATTTTAGAAGTTAAGGGCACATCTACATTTTCACTAAAGGAATAATACTGATATGATAACAATTAAAATTGTGTCTCAGTATGTGATGCATTTTAAAAAAAAGACTATCAATGTGTGATCATCACTCTGACATTCAAGCCTCGCCACTGATGGAGTGAATGAATGAAATCACCAGCGTGTGTCTGCTTTGTGTGTGTGGTCGGCTCGCTCTCCCCCTCTTCCGTAACAGCGGAGACACTGATGTCATAGTCCACACCCGGCTCCAAGCCACGAATCGTGTAATAGCCAGCAGTTGTTTCCACCATATCCTGAAAAATCGGCATGCTCTCGCCTGACGCTACAACCACTATCCGGTAACCAGTAATGGTAGTATAGTTCAGGGGAATCCAGCGCAGGCCAATGGTGGTGTCAGTAATGTCGACAAAGTCAATGTGGCTTGGTGTGGGGATTTCTGAAAGGGTTAGGCCAGTTGCAAAGCGCAAGCAAAATTAGAAAACAGACAAGCCAAATTATTACAGTCATTACATAGAAACATTAATTTCACTCCTTATAAAGCATTCAGACAACCAGAGTCTTTCAGTAGTCATGCTAGATAATTACAATTACACCTCACTGGGTTGAAAGACATTTACAATTTGCATAAATTTGCACAAAGTTAGTAAAGCAGTATTTATCGAGTAGTAATAATTACCCCAGTTTTTATGGTAAAAAATAATTAACATGGTCCCCATGCATATGGAAATATAAGCCAAGGATCCTGTTAGTAGTATATTATGATAAGTATTATGTATATATAATTTATATAGCCCCCATTTCTGCAGTTGCACAGTTATGTGGCCTCTTAGTTTTTTCACTGTTAGATCATGCACAGTCATTAATAGTGGTTAATTTAATTCTTAACAAACAATACATAATGAACTTGCCAGACAGTAAATACTAAATTAACTGACTGCCTTTAGTTTATGGTTAGTTGATAATGTAGCTTAAAGGTACTGTGTGGAATTTTTGGGTTCAGGGTCACCTCGTGAGCACTAAATGAACTGTACCCACTAACCTCAGGCTTACTCTGAAATTGAGTAAATCATGCTGCAGTTCCCTTTATGACCATGAGGTGTCACCAAGACCAGTTTCCAACACAGCCGGTTGGTAGAAACAGTTTAAGCCTATTGCTGCAACCAGGCCAGGGACAGGACTGATAGGACTAATACAAATGGCATTGCCAGAGGGTGAAAGTATGGCAGTTGGCTCTGGTTTGACTTAAACTCAGCTTTAAATGGATAAGACATGTCTTTCATCCTTGTTTCCCAGCTACAATATATAGATACTCTTCACTATGAGCTGCTGTCTTTCCTAAATGTTAACATGTCTTAATGCCATCCTGGTGGATCCTACCTGGTGTGACAATAGTAGACACAGGCACACTTTCATATTGGCCCTTAGTCGTGAACACACTGATGTTGTACTCCACACCCAGATTAAGGTTTTCAAGGATGCAGGATGTCTGGTCAGCTCGAACAAACTCTTCCAGTGAATTTCCTCTCTGGCCATTAGTTGGTGTACTTGTCACTCTGTAGGCTGTAATACCTGCAGAGAGTTTCGGGGGGGAGGGGGGGATGACATTATATGAGCTAGACTGACCAGTATGTCAAGAAATTTCTGTAATTTATAAGTCTCTGTGAGAAGTGAAAAGGAAATACCGGGAGAAGGCATTTGTTGTAAAGAAAAAATTAATAAATAAATAAAGACCAAAGTCTAAACCTTCTGTGAGCCAATGAACTAGCGGTGTGTGGGGAGAAAAGTCAATATTTACCTGGTGTTTTGGAGGCTACCCAGTAGACTGTGAGAGCTTCTGTGCTGGGGTTGGACTCCACTCTGAGGTCAGTGGGAGGAGACAGGGCTGCAAAGGAGAGAAATCAGATCATGACAAATGGAAAATGTGCAATGTGAATTCTATGTCAGCTCACAGCAGTATATTTAATATCAGGTTCACAACATGTCTGTATTTTTCCTCAAGTTTAGTATTAACCAAATACGCACAAGTGACAACATTGCGGGTGATGGGGTTTCCCCGGTTGCGACCATTGAAGATCGGCTGGACGCTGTAGGTGTACTCAGTTCCAGGAATCAGACCAGAAATAAAGATACGCCCAGAGTCAGAGCTCTCATCTCTGTGAGACTCGCCTTCCACACTGGGGAGCACAGACAGCTGGACAGAAGAATGCAGACATGTAAAGATAAGAAAACTGAAGTATTTCCGTCAGATATATGGCAACAAACACCATGCATTCTGCTTTTGTTCTCCTACTTCATCCAAGAGAACCAGGCTCTTTAGCATATAAATGTGCCCCATGTTCAGGGTTGTGTACTTCTAATTGTTAACTTTGTCTGTTTGCCTTTCCGTGCTCAGCAAACAGTCAACAGTGGATCAATTCTGGCAGTAAAAGATACCAATGAGCACAAGCAGAGTGATTAATAAGAGTAAAGTTTTATGTTGTACACCCAAACACTGAGCTGCAAATAATAATAACTCATAAGAACTAGAAGTGTAATGGTATTCGGAACAACCTTCTCAATTCAGAATGAGTACAGATGTCAGTATATAAGAGATAATTTTTTCCCCACCCATAAAACTCAAATCAGACTTCCAGACAGACATATTTATGTGTGACACAGCTTCTCTCTTCCAACAATTCTTTTTGTTAGTTTGTGGGAAAAGTTTGCTGCGGTTGTTGTGTGCATTCTTCTGTCTGAACATGAGTACAGTAGTCAGTTTCTATTATGCATGACCAAAACTTTTTGGAGAACACACAAACTGAGGCTCCTTCATCAGCCTACCACAACACCTGGCTTGACTGTTGTCTCCCTCAGGAGTCACAACATCTCTAGCAGTGCAAGAGAAGCTAGCCTCGAGGCATCCGTGGCTAGGCTAGAAGCTAACCAAAAGAAGACAGTCGTCCCCATCATTTTCTTGACTTTTAGTATCCAACAATTCCTAAACAGATAAAACGGACCATAGCTATTTAGGATCTGCCCAGCATGACATGACAACCTGCTGTGTATTTATTTTCACTGAAACTTAGCTAAGCTAATTGAGAACATTACAATATCTGAGCTAGCCAAGCAGCTAACTCAAACTGGCCGGCTATTTCCTGGATGATGTATATAAGTACTGGACAATATATTGGACCACATACAACTGCTGAAGTCTGCGCAATGTCACAAGAAGGACTGTTTGTATTTACTTGGAATACTATATGGCTAAATAACAATGGCTATAGACACTACTGAGAGACGGAGTCTGCTTACAGCAAGTGATGCTGTGGGAGTAATGTTCATCGCTATCATAGCCATGATCATTACATGCATTCAATATTTTGTTAATTTATTTAAGACTCTTTTGTTTATTGGATTATATTTTATGACAGTATTCTGATATTTTTGTTATATTTTATGTCAAATCTGCACGGTGGCGCAGTGGTTTAGCACTGTGGCAGCACAGTTTTACCCTCGGCCGGGGGATCGCGGGGATCATGAGATCGTGGGTTTGATCCCGGCCCCCGACCAACAGTGAGCTGTGTGGAGTTTGCATGTTCTCCCCGTGTTGCGTGGGTTTACTCCGGGATTTCTCCGGTTTCCTCCCGCATACCAAAAAACATGTAGGTTTAGGGCGCTCGCGCACGCAGCGACCAGCAGCCGGTGGCTTGTCACCAGACTGCAAACCAAATCTACCTATGGGTACAAATAAGTAACAAAAAAAAAAATTAAAAAAAAAAAATCTGAAAATACATCAACTGACACTATAAACAGTTGCTTACAGTATTTCTTAACAAAGCAAAAAATTTGATTATTTTGCAGCATTTTCTCTCACAGTAGTGAAAAAGAACCAAACCATGACTTCTCTACCGATATCTGTACCAAACCAAAAATTTTGTGTAAATTATATCCCTAATTTGTGTAGAAAATAAATTTCCGTAATCCTGGGCTATTTTTATTTCATTTGGGTGTTTAATTGTGTGTTCTGTAACCGTGTTTTAGCTAATCCTTCTCTCTTTACTGCACAGTAGCCTGGTGGAGCACCCACAATTTTGTTGTACTGTACAATGACAATAAAGCCTATTCTATTCTATTCTAATTTGAACCAAGGGCTACTACAGGGACAAGTGAATATTAAAGAATCTAACAAAAATTAGAGCAAAAATAATGTTGTTTGATGGTGAACGTTTGTAACTCCACATGAACTTATGTGGTCGGCTGCATTTTTTTTTTACCTTATAGCTGAATCTGCGAATGGGTATCCAGGTGATAATGATAGCGGTGTCAGTAACCTCGGTGCTAAAAGGAGGAGCATTACCCATGCGGGGAGCTGGAAGGAGAACACAAGTGGGGAAATCACTACAATCCCTGTTACAATAATCAGTTCTACTCTCTGCTGTGTTTTTAAACCTCTGCCAAGGAGGTTTGTGCTCTCTTCCCAATCCCAATTCCCCCCAATTCACCCATACGCAATGTCTAACCAACAAATAACCATCTCACTGCTCTGGACAACATGTGCAATATATTACATATTACGCTATCATGTGCAGTATTAGTTCATTATGTGCAATAGTATTTCTGTAGAGTTTATAATACATCAGTACAATACCACACTTAAAATTACTGCTTTCATATTCATATTATAGATCTTGCATATATATCATATTTCCCAATTTGGCTGTAATTTCCCAGTTTGGGATCAATAAAGTACATCCAGCTATACATAATGTGTCTTTTTTTTGTACTTTTGGAGCAAAAAAAAAAAAAAAGTTGAATGTACCTGTATTGCAATATACCTATACAATTCTATTCTTCTATTTGTTTGTGCCATCATGCATGTGTATTAACAACATAACTGAAAAAAGTTATGTTACAATTTTGATGAACTTTTCAGGAGAGAATGGAAATGGACCAAGGACCAATCGATTAGTTTTTTTGGGGTGATCTGAATCACTATGAGCATCCATGATTTATTTTATTTTATTTTTTTTTTCAGGATTCAAAAGGCGGCGGTGGGGGGGGGGGGGTGAATGCTTTGTGAATATTTTGATAGTCACCAGCAGAAGGTGCGGTTAGGAAAAATTAGAATACAAAAAAATTTGGCTGCCTTGGCAGAGGTTTGCACTTTCAAAGTGCTTTTTTTATTTATTTATTTTTCTTTGCATTAACCGACCGGTGGTGAAATATGAAGTAACGCCCTCGCTGAGCTCCTTGTCCAGCTCAGAGTACAGGGTGGCTGTATACTGTGTGTCTGGACGTAAATTCCTCAAAGGGTACTGAGTGACCCTTCCTGGGATCCTCTTTTCGATGGGGGTGGAGCCCTCGATGCTCAGGAGGAGGCGGAAGCCCGTTACAATGGCACGTGGGGCCTCCCAGATGACCAATGCAGTGTCGTGGCCAATGTCAGTGAAGCGCACATTTGTGGGAGAATCAGGTTCTGAGGAGGTTTGAAAGTGTGACATATTAGCTAGAAAGTGCCTTGTGTTTGTGTTATATCACCCCTACTGGTCTATGGCAGCACTTACTGGTAGACTTTTCTCCTACGAGTGGCTCACTATCCACTCCATTGCTGATGGCATAGATGTAGAAACGGTAGCGTGTGCCTGGCTGCAAATGGGTGATATCAGCATATGCGTTAGGAGAGATGGGCAACTGCATGGGCCTCAAGTCAGTGCCGCTGGGACCAACAGGCGAAAAGGTCACTCTGTAGCCAGTCACGTCTCTGGGAGGGCCAGTCCAAGTGATGGTGATCTTCACATCTGAAACCTCATAGAACTGAAGGTCTGTGGGTGCCGGGACATCCTCTGTTCACAAAAAGCAGAAGATTAATTGACAAGGAACATTTAGGAGTTTTATCATGGGTAGATCAACATTTTTCTTTAATGAAACAAAGTGTATTTTTAATTGGGAGAGAATAGTAAATAAAACTTTACTCACAACAGCAAAGAAGGCGCATTTAACTTAGTATGCAGCTGTGTTTACATTTACCTTGCTATTGCTGTTGGCATATTTGAGGGTAGCTTAAATATTTCAACTGCAATAAACTTAAATTTTTTTCATCTTCTTCCGCTTAATCCTTTTCGGGTCGCGGGGGGGGGGGGGGGGGGGGGGCGGGGGCTAGAGCCTATCCCAGCATCTTTGGGCGAGAGGCAGGGTGCACCCTGGACAGATCGCCAGTCCATCGCAGGGCCAACACAGAGAGACGGACAACCATTCACTCTCACAGTCATACCTAAGGACAATTTAGAATCCCCAGTTTGATGCCAATTAACCTAACTTGCATGTTTTTGGCATGTGGGAGGAAACCGGAGAAATCCCGGAGTAAATCCACGCAGACACGGGGAGAACATGCAAACTCCACACAGATCACTGTTGGTCGGGGGCTGGGATCGAACCCAGGATCCCCCAGCCAAGGGTGAGCTGCTGTGCTGCCGCAGTGCTAACCACTCCGCCACTGCGCCGCCCATAAACTTAAATTTGTCTGTATTATTTCTGAATAACTTAGAAAAACAATTAAATAAACTCAGTTTGCAGTTTAATTATTTAGTGAATGAATAATTAACAAATAATACGGTAAATATTTTAGAAAGACCCATCTGATTATTTGTCAGTACCCTCAAATTAAAGAGAGTCTGCATATTGGTTATATAACTGTATTTTGAAAATGTTTTGGTAAACGGCTAAAATAACAAAACTTGGGTCAGTGTCCAAATATACAGTATGTGGACCTCACTATATGGGTTTTTTTTTTGTCAAAGTCACAGGGAGTAACTGGTCATGGGCAAAATAAATGCATGCTACTCTGGAGCTGCAGTGATTCCTTAAAGTAATTTACTAAATCTCAAGAAAGAACTCTAATTAAAAATAACCTCTTCTCTATTTCTGTAGGATGCCCTCTTTCATGTCTTTAAACTTCTGAAGACAAGTGTATGTGTAGCTGCAGGTTGATTTAAAAGTATGGCATAGGTACAGCTGCAAAGACATATTTTAACAAAGCAGTGTTTCCACAAGTTGTTTTATCAGTGAACCTCTGAAAGAAAAGCCCTGTGTAAAGATTAATGACCCTATAAGGAATCCACAGCACAGGTAAACATAACTTTTCACTCTCCGCTGACCATTCAAAGGAGTGATCTAAAAAGAATAAATGTACCATCTCATGATGCACAGGCATGTGCTTAAGTTTTAAAAGGTTAATTTACAGCATTAATGGATCAGTTTTATTATTTATGTTACCTTGTTGAGGTGATCCAGCAGTGTTGACCTGCACAAAGACAGGCTCACTCTCCAGGTCCCCCTCTACGGCGTAGATGCTTATGTTGTACAGCCTACCAGGGTAAAGGTCACCCAAGGTCACCGAGGTCTGAGTATTTGGCAGGATCAACTCTGTGCTGCTGCCTTCCACGGATGGTGTGTACAAAACACGGTAACCTGCAGGAGCGAGCGTAAAGTTACAGCCACAAACACATTTAAATCACATACAGTATACTGTATATTGAGTGGAAGGAAAAGACATCCTATTTACAATCCCCTGCTTGACATTAGCAACTGCCAACCAACCAAATGCTGGAGGAAATGAGCAGTGGACTGTAGCATAGTCACTCTTTCTACACATATGCTGGTGGTTAAGAAAGATATAAACCCTGTGGATCCATAACACTACAGGGTTAAACTCCAAACTCCCAGGAGCTTTTATTGCCAATAATGTGTAAGAAGAAAGTAGTATATTCACAAGAAAGCCACAAATTTATGAAAAAAGTCCCCAGTTTGCCATAAGCAAGCTGCAAATGTAAAAGGGAAAACATCCACAAATTTGCAGTAATAACACTGGTAAATTACAACTAAAAGATAAGATTAGATAAGCCTTTATTAGTCCCACAATGGGGAAATTCCACGATTGCAGCAGCACAGGGATAGCAGCACTCAGAGCAATAGTTAATAAGATAAGAATTGGTTAACCAAAGCAGTAAATGAATATACATATGGACCCAGAGAGTATAGTTCACATTTAAATGAGCAGTTTTGTTGTCACCCTTGATAATAATTGTAATTGTATAAGTTGTGTATTGGAGGAGACGGTCTCTATTGTGCAGAGTTGTGATGTTTAATATGGCCTCTGCTGCCTCCGCGACCCGGACCTCCGGAAAAGCGGTAGAAAATGGATGGATGAGCAGTACTGGTTAGATTATAAAGTCTGACAGCCGTAGGTAGGAAGGACCTGCGGAATATCTCCCTCGAGCACTTAGGATGGCACAGCCTACCGCTAAATGAGCTCCTCAGTGCATTCCGCGTGTCCTGCTTGGGGTGGGACTCAGACTCCAGCAGAGATGACAACTTAGCTACCATCCTCCTCTCTCCTGTCTCCTCCACTGGGTCGAGGCGTTGCCCCAGAACACAGCTAGCTTTTTTGATCAGTCTGTTCAGTCTCTTTCTGTCGGCTGCCGTGATGCCGCTGCCCCAGCAGACCACTCCAAATGTGATGGCTGATGCCACCACCGAATCATTGAAGGTCTTCAGGAGTGCCCCTCGCACTCCAAAAGACCTGTGTCTCCTCAGGAGGTACAGCCTGCGCTGCCCCTTCTTGTAGAGCGCGTTGGTGTTATGTGACCAGTCCAGTTTATTGTTCAGGTGAACGCCCAGGTACTTGCAAGATGTTACCATCTCAATGTCTGTTCCCTGGATGCTTACCGGTGCTGTGGGGGATTGTCCATGCCTGCGGCAGTCCACCACCAATTCCTTGGTTTTCCTCGTGTTGATCTGGAGGCAGTTCCACAGGCACCAGTCCACAAAGTCCTGGACAAGTCCTTTGTACTCCACACCATTCCGATTGGAGATGAGGCCGACAATCGCAGAGTCATCAGAGAACTTCTGTAGATGGCAGTGTGGTGTACTGTGTGAAAAGTCAGCAGTGTAGAGGGCGAACAGGAAGGGAGCCAGAATTGTTCCCTGGGGGACCCCCGTACTGCAGATGATGGTGTCGGACACACAGTGTTGGGTTCTGACAAACTGTGGTTGGTCTGTGAAATAGTCCAGGATCCATGATGACAGATGCTGGTCCACCCCTGCACTCAGCAGCTTGTCCCTTAAGCCTTATTCATGCTGCATTTCCCCTCTGGTCCGCTTTGGTCCGCATGCGCTTTGGACGAGCCTGGCGCACACACGGCATTGTACATGCTCACTTTTTTTCATCTACCAGGCCAAGCGGTTGACGCATCCGCACAACTGTTATTTGTAGTTTTGCCCCAGCCCTATGGGTAGCACAAATGCGCTAACACGCCAGTTTGTTCACTGGCTATAAACACGAGAGCGACACACATTTTTTTGTAGCAACAACAATGGCGTCATTTCAAAGAAAAGGAGGAATTACCGTTTTCCAGTGCTCTTCTCTGCTCAAGCTGTTGCTGCAAAAGGATTCATGTATGTTTATTCTCATCTTCCTCGTCCTCGTTGTCTTCCTTGTCTACTTTGTCTTTGTATGCTGTGTTGGTAGCGCCAACTCGTGAATGGAACGTTCAGTCTTGCGCATGCGCTGTCAACATGTTCAGGTCATGGGCAGGCTGCGCGGTCATAAAATTTGGGCTGCATGCGGTCGTCCGCAGTAGAGCCCTGCGGACACTAGCAGACTGGAGATGATGACGTAAATTTCGTCACACAACGTTTCCGGCTGCATGTACGCGGACAGCGGAGGTGCAGCATGAATCCAACTTCAGGATCACTAGTTGGATGGTGTTGAAAGCACTGGAGAAATCAAAGAACATGATCCTCAGTGCTCCCAGGCTTCTCCAGGTGCGACAGGGAAAGATGTAGGAGAAAGACCACTGCATCTTGCACCCCAATACCATGCTGGTAGGCAAACTGAAGTGGGTCCATTCCTGGTCCCACCAGGGGTGGAGTTGGGTGAGGAGCAGCCTCTCCAGGGTCTTCGTTAGGTGTGATGTGAGGGCCACTGGTCTGTAGCTGTTCAGGTCCTTGTGGTGCAGAGTCTTTGGCACGGGTACCATGCAGGATGTATTCCACAGCTGTAGTACCCTCCCTTAGCTTCAGGCTCAGGCTGAAGATGTGCTCCACAATCCTGCACAGCTGGTCTGCACAGGACTTGAGGAGCCTTAAGTTGATGCCGTCCAGACCTGCAGCCTTCCTCGCCTTGATCTTCTTCAGCTCAGCTCCCACCTGGGTCTTATTTAGTGAAGGACAGACTGGGGGGGGGGGGGGGCTGTGTGCTGGGAGGGGGGTTGGGTCTGTGAGGAGAAAAACAGCAGGGGATGTGCACTGAGAGCTGGGGGATGTAAGGGGGTGGCTGGAGGGCAGTGGACAGCAGGACTAGATGAAGGTGGAGGCAGAAGGGGTTGGTAGGCAGGCAGAGAAGAGGGCAGTTGGTTAAACCTGTTAAAGAACAGGTTCTCATGTAGTTCACCCACTCCCTACCCCCCCCCCCCCCACAACCTGGGAGGAGGTATTCTGGTGCCCAGAGATGGTTTTGAGGCTTCTCCAGACACTGCCGACATCACTCTGCTGCAGCTTGTCCTCCATCTTCTTACTGTAACTGTCATTCCCCTCTCTGATCCTCCTCCTCAGCTCCCTCTGTATGGACTTCAGCTCCTTCTTGTTTCCCGACCTGAAGATCCTTTCTTCTCCTTCAGCAGTGTCTTTATCTCAGAATTGTTCCAGGGTTTGTTGTTTGAGGAACAGCACATGGTCTTGGTGGGTACGGTGTTCTCCACACAGAAGTTGATGTAATCTGTGATGGTGTGTAAGGCCGTCAATGTCCTCACCATGTGGATCCCAGAGCTGCTCCCACACAGTGAATTCAAAACAGTCCTTCAGACTGCCCTCCGCCTCCTCGGACCATATCTTTACTGTGCGGGTAACAGGAGGTTGTCTGTGTACCAGGGGTTTGTACACAGGCAGGAGGTGAGCCAGGTTGTGCTCAGATCTCCCAAGGGGAAGAAGGGGTGATGATGTGTAAGCCTCCTTGGTGTTTGCATAAAATAAGTCCAGTGTGTCCAGTGTTTTATTGTCTGGTGTGGCACGTGACATACTGGGTGAAAGTGGGCAGAGTGGAGGACAGGGAAGCATGGTTAAAATCACCAGAGATGAGCTGGAGAGCAGTTGGGTGTTGAGTATGTAGTCTGCTGGTGACTGTGTGAATGACGTCACATGCTGCTTCAGCGCTTGTGGAGGGGGGCACATAAATAGCCATCACGATGACGTGTGAGAACTCTTTGGGGAGTTATGCCGGCCACATTAATGGCTAGCAACTAGCAATGTCCTTGCTATAGTGTTGTTCTTTAATGGTGATGTGCCCAGGATTACACCATGGGCTGGCAAAACAAAAAAGAAAAGAAAAAAACTAGAATTTATAAGGTCACAAATTTATAGTAGAGAAACTTGTAAATTTACAATAAAAATGTTGCAAATTAATGAGACCCCCTCCATACACACACACACATTTACAAAAATAAAGATAAAACTTATAAAGAAGAAATCCTGGATTTGCTAGTAAAAAGTCTCCTAGTTTATAAAAAAAAGTTTACCATTTTATGACATCCCGAGGCAAAATTCCTTCTTGGACATAAAAATTATATGAAGACTGTTTTTAAGAGAAGTGAGTGTTGTTGATGTTTTTTTCAATAACCATGGACCAACAGATGAATTTCAGAAGGTTTAAAGCCTACAGACACACCATTTTTCAGTCAATGACCCCTTTAAGGCTCAAATATAGTTTGAGTCTCCATGCAGATTTTAATGGACAAATTTGCTCAAAATGGCACTTTAATTGTAGAGGTTAGTGACCCCTTGTTCAGTCCATTTGACAAGAAAACATCAGTCAGCTTTGACAAAATAAAACATTCCAACTACAAGTGAAAATATTGAGTGACTGCTAATCCTGGAACTTCTAGTCACAGTGGTGGCTAAGCACAAACAGTCATGTTAAACCCTGTGCAGAAAGCAGTTTCTTACTGGTGATGGGAGCCTGAGGTCTGGTCCAGCTGATTCGGATCGACGTCTCTCCAACCTCATCAACGACATGCTGACGTGGTGTGTCAGGAGCTAAAAAGAGGAAAGAAGGGAAATTATTCAAGAAAAAAATTGCATAAGTTTATCATGACACAGAGGCACAGAGGAGTTCCATCCACCTGTAGTCTGTGAGGTAGTCAGGATGAGTTTCGGCTGTCCCTGATCTGGAAGCTCATAGACGCTGACGTTGTATCTGCGTCCTGGCAGGAGGTCAGTGAGTGTAACTGAGGTGGCTGTGCGAGGAACATCTAAAAAAGCATAAAGTCTGTTAATGTACACCTTTAAATATTTTATAACAGTTAACCCAACAGGTATTATGGAGGTGTCAGTGCTAGTCAGACTGTCTTACTCAGGACATTGGTTTTGGCTCCCTCCTCACTGAGCTCATACTTTACTCTGAAGCCAGAAATAGTTGTGGAAGCTGATGTCCACGACACAACAAAGCTGTTTGAGGTGATTTCTGTCACAGACTCAGATGTGTCCACCACTGGAGGCGGTGCGTCCGTCTCTCCCTCAAAGGTTTCCACTGAAAAGAAAGAATTGAGAGGATGTACTGTTATAAATAATATTCCTACACCTTTCTGGAATCGAGAAGGAGGCTGCTGCCCTGGTGCACTCACAGGAGCCGCTGTTAGTTGTGAACTCAAAGCGCGTGACCTCACGGCGTCCGAAGCGTTGAATGCTGATGAGCTGACCCTCATAGGTGACACCTGGACGCAGCCCGCTGATGGTGTATGAGTTATAATGACCCGGGATGGTGGCTTCTTTCCAGGGAGCGCCAGCATTTTTCTATAGCATGATGTAAAATGATCAAGTTCGAATGAGTGAACATGAACAAGAGTTGCATATAAATCTTTAAAACAGTGATTCTCAACCACAGACAGTACACAGTGTAACAGACAGACAGACAGATGTAGCAAGGTAGAAAGCTAAATGCTCAAAGGTGAGTGTGTTGCCAATCACAAGTTAGGCATTGGTATCAACCAACCAGACTCTGATTTGGCATAAATTCATCAACCAACACGTATGCTATTATCCAGTATTTTCTAATAATTAATCTGATGTCCTTTGCAGTTGCAAATGCTGCCACCTACTGGATATTATAGAGAATGCAGGTATAAAGGAGATATCCATAAGATTTTTTTTTTTTTTTTGCAAATAAAACATAAAACAATAATGAGGTGTCATCAACAATTAATTCCATATTTAAGATGAAAAACTGGCTTCTCCAACAACAATATTGCACCCCAGATATTCCTATGAAAAGTTCAAAATCATTCTGGAGACGTTTGTTTCACTCCGGGCAATTTTCCTAAAAATGCCAAAAAATAACGTGCCCAAAGTAAATCGAAAGCTGTTATTCAACCCTTTGCAGCATCTTCATGGGGTTGGTCTCATTTAAAAGAAAACACTTTGAATTTTTTGGCAAAAAAAACATAATCTCTCTACGTGCTCCGGCCACTGAGTTACAGTCATCTAAACATACTGAACTTGAAGAAAAAAAAATTGGACAGTGTTTTTTTGGATACAAATGCTTGTAAATAACACACAGCTGTCCGATCCGGCTGGAAAATGCAACAGAAATGTAGAACCAAGTGTTATCCAGCTGAGATCCAAATTTGGTAACAATACCACAAAAAATGAATATTTTACACAGCTTTGTTCTCAGACTGTTCCCAGGCGTTATGGAACTGTGCCAAATTGTGCCAAATGGCACAGTTTGGAAAAACGTCTGTAACTTTTGAATAATTCAATGTAGAATCTTCATTTTAGGCTCTAATGAAAGGTCACACTCAGGGCTGTGTCTGTGTGTGTGTGTGTGTGGGCGGGGGGTCGTTCCCCCCCCCCACTACCAAGGACCAAATTTGGCCCTTGCTACATGACGGAATACACTCTTTTTTTTTTTTTTTTTTTTCCTTGCATGTTTTCACAGCGGCTCTCCCCCCCCCTCGCTACTGTGTGTGTGTGTGTGTGTGGGGGGGACCGTGAACGGACCGTGAACGCCCCCCCCCTCGCTACAGAAGAGGGCCATCGCTACATGATGGAATAGACTGATATGCTTCCCCCCATTCGGACCGTGCCCCCCCCCGCTCCTCTTCTGCAGCGGGGGGGGGGGGGGGGCGTTCATGGTCCGAACACAGCAAATGAACCGTTTATCGCGGCGCATGCACTTCGTACTTCGTGCACAGTACAGTTGTAATTTACCGATCGGTCAAAAGTCATTTTTGGATTACAGTTTTCAGGGATAAATAATAATTTAGCTTATAACACCTTACCTCTTCAAAGCAGCAGAGTCGTGGCGAACAGCTCTTCCCACGCGTCAGACGAACGCGACGCTGCTCTGCTCGTGGATCCCGATCAACATAATTCCATTATTGCCGTTTTGGCGAATGATTTACGACTTTTGTCGTCGGCCTCCGTCTATTCTGCTGGAATGAGTGCAGGTCCCACTTGTGGGTGTTCTCCATGCTGCTGGGTGAGCCTGGGTCTGTAGTAGATTCGTACAGAGTCCTTCTGCAGCAGTAAATATCGCTTCACCCAGCCTGAATTTCTGTGCTTCAATTGGCTCCTGCGTTCACAGTAGGCGGGTCCTCCTTCCTAGATTTTCATTCATTGGCTCCTCAAGGTTTCAGAAACCCAATTCAAGGCTCTTATTAGTCGAATGAGAGGTCAATCAGATGAACTAATCTGTTCGCAGCTGTGTTTGCAGATTTTTTTTTCAGTGGCGCTTGGAGGGCACACCACATACACCATCGCCATCAATATCCTTATCATGCGTCATGCGCACGAGGGTGCACGAGCGCGCTCTCGCGTGCCCTTGTGCATCATAGGACGCAGAGACTTGCCCGCCCGCGGAACAACGGCGCGCAAGTGGTTAATCTGTGTTGGTCCTGTCATGAATGGCCCTCCCCGAGGGCAAACAGGACACCAAACACAGACTGTGAGTTTTTCCAAATTTATTAACTAAAGAAACACAAAATACTAAGACACATAACAATGAAAAACACAGCACTGCGGCTGGAGTAATAAATGCCAAAAAATAAACAAGGACGTGGGCAAAGACAGAATGAACAGTAACTTAACTTGACAAGAGGTCTGGGTGATTCCACATGAGTGGCTGTCGACGCCGCTGCACCAGGGAAATGGTGCCCACGGCTTAAATAAGCCATCCCTGATCACAAACATCTGCAGGGTCCCAAGTGGCGATAATTGCTGGCAGCCGTGACAGCCCGCGAACAGAAACTGACAGCCGGAAGTGATGCGCGAGCTGTCACAGCGCCAGCAACAATCAACACAAAAAAACAGAGAAGGAAATACAGAAACTAATGATGAATAAACCAAAAACAGAAACCAAATACAGTCAACAAGGAGAAAAGAAAAATAAACAAACAAAATAAATCTAATAACTAAGCACGGCCCCCGCCCATGCAACGGATCATGACAGAGCTCCCCTCCCCCTCCCCAAATACCAAGCGTACAAAAAGATGACACTATAACCATGACATCCTGAACATAAACTAAAGTCGAGACACGACCAGATCCAGATACAAGGTAAACATAAATAAGCCAACCCTAACCATAACTATGACACTAAAATTAAATACTAATAAATAGACAATAAAGAATTAAAGTAAGACCAAGATATAATCAAACTGAGGGTGTATGTTCAAAATGTAATAAAAAGAAAATAAAGCCAGTCTAAAATGAGATATGACGCAGGCTCCAAACTGAGATAATAACTCAAAACAAATTAGTAAAAAAAAAAAATCTCTTCAAATAATTACAAAAAGAAAAGAAACAAAAGAACAGAACAGAAAAACAATTAACAGCAAAACCCAACAAACAAAAACAAAAAGCTCATAGTCTTAGCAGGAACTCAACATCTCAAAGGCAAGGAGAAAATAAGAACTAAGCATATTCAG
Organism: Pholidichthys leucotaenia; assembly: GCA_020510985.1. Taxonomy (NCBI): domain Eukaryota; kingdom Metazoa; phylum Chordata; class Actinopteri; order Cichliformes; family Pholidichthyidae; genus Pholidichthys; species Pholidichthys leucotaenia. Next base: position 271,074,057 of record CM035837.1, read on the forward strand.
AAAAAGAACCCAGAAAAACATTGCATCAAAAGGAAAACATATAACATGAAATGACCAGAAAAACAACTCACCCCAGGGAGGAGAAAGGGGAACCCAGGCACGGGGGGACCGAAACAAAAACACACAACCCAAAAACAAAGCAAAACCAAAAGAAACCACTCAGGACCCCCAACCCAGAACAACCGGTGGCAATCATTCCAGGGAGAAACCAAGGTGGCTCAGGTGGCCTGCCAAAGTCCCAGGACCACCGGCGTCTACGCTGGAACACATCGGGTGGTCTCCTCATGTTCCAGGATCCCCCCCCCCCCACAAGCAGGAGGGGCAGACCATTGGGTGGACTCCCGGCATCCCTAAGCCAGCGAGCCGCAGCACACAACACACACACACCCCCAGGGGTGGCAGCTGGGCAAAGTGGCCCCCCGAGAGCGCAGGAACCGGAAGGTGCCATTTACCTAAGATGGGGAGCCAACCAGCAGGAACCTCCTTTGATGCACCCGCGGCGGCTCCAGGCTGGGGCATAGTTGCACCCACGGCAGCCCCAGGCTGGGGCATAGCTGCACCCGCAGTGACCACAGACGGCAGGACAGCAGCACCCTCAGAGACCATAGACAGTAGGACAGCAACACCCACGGAGACCACGGACGGCAGGACAGCAGCGCCTGCAGGGCCTCGGACTGAGGTATGGCACCTACAGTGGCCTCGGACCGGGACGCAGCACCCACGGTGGCCTCGGACTTGGACGCAGCACCCACGGCGAGCAGGCTGATCTGCAAGAGCACCAGGCCAAGGAGGTGATCAACCAGCGAGGCCTTGGACGGAGGCGTCGCAACCACAGAGGCTTTGGGCTGAGGCGCCGCACCCACATTAATCTTGGACGGAGGGGGAGCAGCACCCACGGAGATCTTGGACGGAGGTGGAGCAGCACCCACGGAGACCTCGGTGACCCTAGATGGTGGCTCGGACAAAGGAACAAAGACAGGAAAACACACCAGATCAGGGTCACCGGCAGCAATGGAGCCTGGCGGGGGAGACCCAAGTGTGGCTGAGGGCTGCACCTGGTTCCCCCCACCAAGAGCCAGGCAAGATTCTTCGGAGCTACATAAGGAGACCTGCCTGTGCTCGAGCTCCACCGCCATCCAGGACTCCGACGTCTCCATCGCGGCGGTCCAGACCCCTGGCTGGATGGTTGGCGGGACCCTCAAGGAAGCAGCTGGCACTGGACTCCCCGAGGCTGCAGTCTTCTCCACCACATGCCAGTTCCCTCCCAGGACCAGTGGACCCTCCGGGGATGAAGGAGGAGGAACTAACTACTAACCTGCACTTATATAAGTGCACTTATATAGGAACGGGAGAAATGGGAGAGGTAAGGGCTGCAACAGCTGATGATGAAAGCTCAGCCAAGCCTAGCTGCTGTGACTGAGCTTCCCCACCGGGAAAAAGGCAAGGCATTTCATCATAGGTTGTTAAAAAATGAAAAGACATTTGCCTTAACTCCCGGGGCTTGGTGGTGGCTGCCGACAGACCAGATGATGTCTTCCTGGGGGCTGTTGAGGTTGTCTGGTGCGGTGGGCGGAGCACCAGAGTCGGGGAAAGCTCCGCTGTAAGCTCAGGCTCTGTTGGGGCTGGTGGTGCTCTCTCCAACTGCAGCAGCAGCTCAGAGAGGAACCACGGCTTGTACTCCACAAGGAACTCCATCTCCACTGCCACCACCCGTTGACGCTTCACCAGCTCCTCTGCACTGGGTCCCTCAGGAAGCGTGAAGGCTGCATATCTGATGCAGCTGGCTTCAGGACTCGGCTCAACTGAGGGAGGCTGGACCGCAGCTGGGTAGTGGCCCCGAGCTCGGGGCTTCCATCCCCAGGAACATTTCTTCTGTGGCACAGGCTCCGGTGGTGGAGGGGCTTTCCCCAATCTGCGGAACCGGTGTTGAGCATGATAAACAGGTGAAGGGGTCCGTGAGTTCCTGGACACTCCACAGGCTGGGGAACCCCTCAATCAGCTGTGCCGCGCAGTCCCAAAACTGGAGCTCCTTCTCGGGAGTGTGGGCCAGGTGAGCATCAGATATAAGATTCAGCAACTCCTCAGCCACCCAACACTCCTCCACGTCAAGCCCAAACCGTCCGAAGTTCCATAACACTGCCATGCCAGCGGGAAAAAACTAACTCAACAGAAAAAATACGGGAGGAAAACAAAAACAAAACTCATAGTCCGCTGGCATCCGATTGGCAGCGGCGTACTGTCATGAATGGCCCTCCCCGAGGGCAAACAGGATGCCAAATGCAGACTGTGAGTTTTTCAAATTGATTAACGAAAGAAACACAAAATACTAGACACATAACAACGAAAAACACAGCACTGCGGCTGGAGTGATAAATGCCAAAAAATAAACAAGGACATGGGCAAAGACAGAATAAACAATAACTTGACAAGAGGTCCGGGTGATTCCTGCCATGGGTGGTTGTCAACACCGCTGCACCAGGGAAATGGTGCCCACAGCTTAAATAAGCCACCCCTGATCACAAACACCTGCAGGGTCCCAAGTGGCGATAATGGCTGGCAGCTATGACAGCCCGCGAACAGAAACTGACAGCCGGAAGTGACGTGCGAGCTGTCACAGTGCCAGCAACGATCAACACAAAAAAACAAAGAAGGAAATACATAAACTAATGATGAATAAGCCAAAAACAGAAACCAAATACAGTCAACAAGGAGAACAGAAAAATAAACAAACAAAATAAATCTAAATACTAAGCACAGCCCCCGCCCGTGCACCGGATCATGACAGGTCCAATGATTTTCAACCTTTGTGCCTGGTGTGCCACAAAAACTGTCTGGTTCGGGAGGGTTATCTGGTTTCACTTGATTGATAAAAAACTTTTTTTTTTTTTTTTACCAATCAGGTAAAGTTGGTCAGTTTTCCTAAATTGGACAATTGGGGGGGAGGGGGCTATCTGGCCACATGGGAGGATTTTAAATCTTTACCAGTTTTTTAAAATGTGTGAGACCACAGACATCAGTGTCATGAAATGCCCCTCAGGGTAGAGAGGAGAGACTCACGCGCTGGACTGCTAGTTTGTTAAATTTATTAAAGAAACAAAACACAAAGTCCGACACAGTGCTCCAACACAAAAATCCAAGCTGTCAAGCAAACAAACGTGCAAGTTAAACACACCAGAACAAGGTCTGGGTTCTGGTGGAGATGAGGGGAGAGAAATTCAAGACTCCGGCAAAAAGGAATGAACATAATGGCCCTAAAATAAGGCTAGACACAAATGATGAGAGGTGTGAATCACATGAGCGGGCTGGGGAGAAAATGACAATCTGCTGTGAGTCATGAGAAGAGGAGACAGGGTTGACAGTTTGACAGAAGCACGGCCCACAACCTGGCAGTGCCCCTGACAACTGCAACTCCCGAGAGAAAAAGAAAGAGAAGACACTGGCAAAAATAAAGCAGACGCTCCCATGACTCACACCCCAGCAAAACCCAGGCTAGGAGAAAACAAAAAACCCCACTCAGGATCCACACCAGACAAAACCAGGGACCTAGGGCCCCTAGACCAATGAGCTAGACTGTGCTCGTGGCCGGCCGAAGTCCCAGGCCTGGCAGGTGGTAAGAGTCGGGTGGCCTGCCAGAGAATATGAGCCACCCAACCCAACAGCACTGTCTGTCAGGCGGTCGGCCAGAGTTCTTTAAGCACCAACACAGAAAAGGTGGTCCAGGGGGCGGCTGCCCAACCAGGACAACCAGAGATGAAGAGGATGGAGGAACAGGGGGAACCACAACAACATCAGGCGGAGGAAAGGGAATCACGATGGCATCTGGCAGAGGAGGGGGAACCATGACAGCATCAGGAAAAGGAGGGGGAACCACGACGCAACCTGGCAGAGGAGGGGGAACCACGACGCCTTTGGGCTGGCCAGTAGCACCCACGGTGGTCCTAGACTGAGACATCGCAGCACCCACGGTGGCTCTGAGCTGGAGCAAAGCAGCACCCGTGGTGGTGGTGCCAGACTGGGACGTCGCAGCACCTGCGGTGGCTCTGGGCTGGAGCAAAGCAGCATCTGCAGTGGCTCCGGGCTGGAGCAAAGCTGCATCCGCGGAGGCTCCGGGCTGGAGCAAGGTTGCACCCACGGCGGACGCGGACTGGGTTGAAGCTGCACCCACGTTGGGCCCGAACTGGACCAGAGCTGCACCCTCGGTGGACCTGGAGTGGGCCAGAGCTGCACCCTCAGTGGACCCTGGGCTGGAGCGTAATGCCCACGGGGGACCCACACTGGAGCACAGCACCCACGTTGGTTTCAGGCTGGGGTGCAGCACCCACGACGGTCCCCGACTGGGACACCACACTCATGGAGATCCAGACTGAAGAGGAGCTGCACCCACGGAGGTCCCGAGCTGGGACAGAGCACCCGTGACAACCTCCACAGGAGGGGGAGCAGCACTCACAGAGGTCCCAGGCTGGGATGGAGCACCCGTGAAGGCCTCAACTGATGGGAAAGCAGCACCCTCGGAGGTCCTGGGCTGGGTCAGAACACCCGCAATGACCTCAGCTGAGCGGGGATCAGCACCCACCTAGGCAGGAGAAGCTGGACCCACGAAGATCTCAGGCGCCGAGCCTGAACCCATGGAGACCTCTGGCAGAACTGGATGATCCTCGGTGACCCTGGGGGAAATCTCAGACAGGACAGGCAGAGAAACAGGGTCAGGGTCACCTGCGGCAGTGGAGCCCGGCAAGGTGAGCTCAGGCACAGCCAACGACTGCACCTGGCTCTCCCCACCAAGAGCCAGGCAAGATCCCTCCAAAACAGAAACAACAAAGACAAAGGAGAGCACTTGTCTGATCTCAAGCTCCACCACCGTCCAGGACTCCGTTGATCCAGACGACTCCTTGAGCCCGGCCCTCTGGAGGTCCAGCTCAGACTCTGCTGTGGTGGCCCCAGCAGCAGGCATGGTGGTCAATGCAGTCCCGGGACCCCCCAGTGATGTGACACACACAGGTGGCTCACCCTGCGTGGCGACAGGAGGTCGGCTCCCTGCTGGCACTGGATCCTGCTCAACTGAAGCCCAAGGACGCTCCCTCGTCGGTGCAGGCTCTGAATCACAGGCAGCACTCTCCCTCCCTCCAGACCATGGCTGCAGGGCTGGAACCAGGTTCTTCAGGGCTGCAGGCTCCTCCATCACCCGGCAGCTCAACCCAGCAGTTGGCGGGCACTCGGGGAGAATAGGAGGAGACACGGAGAGGGCAGGTGAGAAATTAATGGCTGCAGCAGGCGGTGAGGACTCAGGGGACTGCAAACACTGAGCCTCACTACCGGGAATCAGGCAAAATATATTATCATAAAATGTTGGAAAATGAAAAGACACTTGCCTGTGTTCCCGGGGCACAATGTTTCCTGCTGCAGTTGGTCTGGAGTCACCCCTCTCCATGGCTATGGTAGACATGGGCCCCTCAGTAGATCGTGGAGGAGCTGCCCCTGCCAATACGCAGACGGGAGGAGCCGGGGGAGAAGCAACTGGCCCGAGAGGAATCGCCGAGGAGGAGGAAGAGGTAGCAGCAACAGAGGAGTAGGCTGACGGAACAGCCAGAGAAGAAAAACCAGAAGAGGGGACTGCAGCGGGAGTCTTCAACCTCGGTGAAGAGGAAACTGCTGCCTGAGAGGCAGGGATGTTCCTCCAGCGGTCTGGAGCTGGATGGCGGCGTCTTGGAGCCGGCGAAGCAGGAGCAGGAGTGGGTGCACTGGAGGCGAAGCAGGGCGTCTTCTGTGGAGTGCGCTTCCGTGTAGGCTCCGGGTTCGCTGGAGACGGCCCTCACGTCAGCCCAGGGAAGGATTGTTGCAGAACGGAGAGCATGGCAAACAAGTCTGCGAACTGGGCATGTCTCCACAACCCTGGGTGTGCCTCGACAATGACTGTCGCTGAATTCACACTCTCCCATATCTTTTTTGGGCTGCGGGAGGCAAGAGCTTTGTTTGTTGGAGGTTGGCATGTTGGGGACATGATGAGAGCTCCGGAGGAAAAAGGTGAGTGCAAAGAAAGAAAAATCACAAACCAGCAGCTGCTGGGTCTCTTACTGGCCAGAGGTTTCTGTCATGAAATGCCCCTCGGGGCAGAGAGGAGAGACCCACGCGCTGGACTGCTAGTTTGTGAACTTTATTAAAGAAACAAAACACAAAGTCCGACACAGTGCTCCAACACAAAAATACAAGCTGTCAAGCAAACAAACGTCCAAGTTAAACACACCAGAACAAGGACTGGGTTCTGGTGGAGATGAGGGGAGAGAAACTCAAGACTCCGGCAAAGAGGAATGAACATAATGGCCCTAAAATAAGGCTAGATACAAATGAAACAAATGATGGCAGGTGTGAATCACATGAGCGGGCTGGGGAGAAAATGACAATCAGCTGTGAGTCATGAGGACCTGGCAGTGCCCCTGACAACTGCAACCCCCAAGAAAGAAAGAAAGACACTGGCAAAAATAAAGCAGAAACAAATAAACCCAAATATGTAAATAACAAGACTACACTGAACGTAAACAGGAAAATAACTCATACAAAGAAACAATACCAAATATGAGAAAACAAACTAGAGATAACATAATAGGCATAGAACTCCAAAATACAACATTATGCAAATATGGAAAAACAAAAGGCAAAGAGACTGAGCACGGTGAAATCCCCCATGCTCAGATCGTGACAATCAGGGCAGCTTAAAAGGACTTAATTTTATATATAATATAATCCTGCAAACACACACACATTAATTGATTAAGTGAGATAGGTAGACCACACACTCCATTTTTATGAATGATTTCACATAGTGATTTCACTGGTAAGAGATCTCACAGAATCTCATGTGATCCCGTGACATTCAAACGTGACCTCTGGATATATAAACAAATAGGCAGGACTATCAACTTTGTCAGGTGGCTCTTGCACATTTTGTGATGAAAAACAAAAAGAAAGAAGAATATGGGTGAAACCTTAGCTGAGAAGAAGGTATAGGAGGGACTTCTGCACTTTACAGCGTGAGCTGTAGGTGAGTACGTAACATCTGGTTGGCGCTACTTCCAGGTCGGCTCACTCTCACTAACTGTGTGGTTATTCTGTCAGAGGTAGGAATCGTAAAATGTCAAACATGTTTGATATTTAGGATTCCAGATCACAGGGCTTCCGACTCGACCAGGAGCATTTTGACACCACACATTTATTGATAAATAATCACTGGGACGAGCCTTGAAATAGGCCACACCCCCAGTCACTCTGGGGGAAAATCAGGCCATAATGCATAAAATCCTCCCATGTGTGGCCAGCTTAAGAACGCAAACAAGCAAGAGAACAGGACCAGAGATCATTTCTGTCCGATTTTAAAACACTGCAACGTATACAGTATATTAGCCAAATGAATGGAACATGCAAAAAAAGAGGAACTGCTGCTGACAGTCCCTGGTCCTTTGTTCTCAGCTCTATTTGTATTCACATTTGTTCAGTTGGACTGGTTTAGACTAAATATGGACAACTCTCAGCCCAACATTTCTTGATTATTTTAACAATTCTAATTTTGTTATCCATTTGCACACTCTAGAGAAATATTACCTTATTAGATATTTATAGTATATAATGCTTACGTTACTAATATGTTATATTTAGCTAAAAGATTCTTCTATCTGGTAACAATTTCAACTGCTAGTCATGCAATCAGTACCAACTTTTAATTCATAATTGTAGTTTGATAATTTTAGCAAACAATACTATGTATGACCCTATTCACCTGTTAGTTATACTTGTATCTAGCAAAAAAGTTTGTTTTATTTATAAAGGTGATTTATAGCCAAAATGTGTGACTCACCATTCTCCATTTGAGTATGTACTGAGTGATGTGAACAGACGAAGGGGGGTTCCACTGAATGGGGTGGGAGTCAGGCTGTTTTCCCGCCTCTGTGATGATCACCTGGACAGGCCTGTGGCCATCTGAGGAGCAGAGGTACCGACAGGACATGAGAAAAGAGTATAATGGCGCAGTGTAATAGAGCTGTGTGTATGGAGCGGGGGCAAAAGCTGGCTCTATTTTGGTGTGATCTGTGAGAAAGATTCGAAATCAAACCACCAGACGATGCTAAACCAGCTCAAACACCCACTGACACTTTGCAGTCCAACATAACACCTGAGTACTATATTCATCACTGTTAATCGATTCTCTGTTATACACACTCATACACTGCTTCAAACTTACCACATATAGATGACGATAAAATAAATGCTGCAACTTAACTGGTAAATGTTTGATTTAGGGCTTACAATGCTCTTTGGTACAAAGTGCCATATTAAGCAACTCCTTACAAACAGAAAGAGATACTCAGTATGTTTCTGCGCACAGTAAAACTGAACTACAGTTGTAGGTCAACTAGGCTCTTTAATGAAACTAATGTACTTGTCCCAGTATACAATTTTTCCTGCCCTACAAAAGGTGTCCCCTTTCAGCTTTTTACTGTTGACATTCTTCCAGTTGAAGTATTACACCAAAGAGCAACTGGAAAACAAGTTCATTGACAGCCAATTGTTAGCATATTGACTGGTAAAAACATGGACAACTTTACAGCTCCACATTTAATACATGTTGTACACATTATTTTTTGTTGAAATGAACTGCTCTCTTTCCCTTGTTGGGATGAAATGCTTGGATGATCTAGCATTTGAAATTGTCACCTCTGTGTATATTATGCTGTTTGGCTTCTAAGTCAAAGTATGGGGGAAACAACTCCTAATTGCATGATCTACACAGGTGTGTTAGTGTAACTGCGAAATTTGATTTAGTACAATTCTAGCCAGACTAAGCTGTCTACATGTGTTTTAAAAGTTTAAAGTCAGACTAACACATTAAATTAATTTTTTTGTAACATCATGTACATGTAGTGGCTTATGGTAGGAAATGACAGCCCCCACTGAACTGCAACACTTTCTTTTTTCCATGTTGAAATATTGTTCAACAAAAAAGACCAACATTTTTTTTTCCATTTACCAGCCTTTTATGTTAAGAAATTTCTTTCAAAGTAAGTTCACAATTCTTTTCAGGTAAGTGCAAGTAAGTTTTGAAGAAGGAAGATACAATCTTGTAGATCTGTCGCAAGGTCTGTGGTGGACTTTTGCCAGTCAGTGCATCGTGACATGCACTACACAAAGAGCAGAGATAAACAAATCTATCATCTGGTCAGTCACTGCAACAGATACTGGAGTCAGTTTGTCTTGGCCTGTCCTTGCCACTGATAATACCTCTGTCTGCCAAGAATGTGCCGCTAGTGCAGCAAAAGCTAGTGGTACTCAAAATACTTTGCAAGCAGTTTCATGAAATGGTCAGTCAGAAAGCAACTCATACCGGCTTGGATGTTGCCTGGGTTAATAAGGTCAGGAGTTCCTGGCAGCGGAAGGCGAAGGACAGAGCTGCGTGGAGGAATCTGATCAGACCTAAATGAAACAGTGATTGTCGCACCCGACAGACTGTTATGATGATGATGATGATGATGACTATCCAAAACAAAACTAGAACCGACGTTCAGGGTGTAGAACCAACATAATCTTTGCTCATGTTGGGTTTTTCTTTTGTTGTTTTTTCCCCTTTTCCTATTGTGTGCGTGTATGTGAGAGCTTTTGATATACTGCCCCTTTAAAACGTGCCGGTGGAGTTACAGGCACAGGACACATAACTCCAGAAGCACGTGGTCAGCGCTGTTCAGATGCAGCAGAACAAGGGCGAAACAATTAAAGACAGCTTGTAAGGAAAACAAACGCAGTCTCCATCTACATAGTATGTGATGATTAACTCTATTTCATCTGAAGATGCCAAGAAAAAGCGAGTGAAGTGTGCAGATACTAACACTAAAAGGAGCAGAAGCTCAGTTGCTGTTAGCCTCTGATGGCTATCCGCACCATCTCAATTGCTTTACAGGGGGAATGGACAAGCTAAGGCTGTATTTAAGAATCCGATAAGAGACTCATAATCCCTGTGTGGTGGCAACACAATCATGAGAGCACAGAGGGCTCCCCAATGCAGCTAACAAGCTAATTAGCCACCACGCACGTGACAAACCCTCAAGAGGTATGTGTTGTAAACACTAATAATAATGGATTAGAATTACATGGGGCTTTACATGTCAAGTGACATCTCAAAGCACTTACACTGAGTCCATTATTCATTCATTCCAGACAGACATTAATAGTGGTAAGCTACTTCTGTAGCCACAGCTGCCCTGGGGCAGACTGACAGAAACATGGCTGCCAATCACACCAATGGTCTCTCCGACCACTACCAAACATTTATACACATTCATACCCAGTGTCATGGACATTGGAGGCAAGGTGGGTAAAGTGTCTTGCCCAGGGACACAACGGCAGGATGTATGGGGAGAGTGGGATTCGAACCGCCAACCCTCTGGTTATTGGACAACCCACTCTACCTCCTGAGCCACTGCCGCCCACATTTCCCTCTTCCATTCCATTTTTGCTGAGCACCAAGCTGGACAGCAGGAAGTTCCACTTTTATATGGTCTTTAGCATGACCCAGCCAGGATTTGAACCCCGACCTCCTGGTTCTGGGGCGGATGCTCTACCTCTAGGCCGCCACTGACTGGACAATGTTTATTTTGTGTGTGAAATGACAAAAGTTCTGTTATTTATTATATTATGCTCATTAACTAATGATAGCACACTGTTGTGTAATACTGTTTTATTACAAGCCATGTCAGTAAGAAGAAGGGAAGGGGAAAAAAAGCAAAAAACAAAAAAAAAAAGCTATGAAAGGGTCAGTTAACCGTGATGCTGGGTTAAGGTCAAATTACCCAGCCCTAGCATTAAATACGAAACAAATTTAACAAACCTAAAAAAGTAATAAACTGTATTTGTTAAGTCATAAATCTCTTGGCTCTGAATCCAATGAAATTCAGAGCCTCTAATTTTTAAAAACATTTCAGTTCCTAATTAAGAATTTAGATGTCAAAACGGTTTGTTGAAACTTGGTGATGCTGTAAGATTTTTCTTTACCTTGGTACGATTGCTGAGGATCACATCTCATTTCTCCAATGCCGTTGCCATAGCAATAACAGCGGTAGTGGACACCATGGAGTACTTTGTCCCACGCCTCTCCAATCTGATAGAACGCCTTGGTTTGTGGCTCCTGACACTGATCTATTGCCCAAGGAAACAGGAGAGGTGAGCAGGCGGGCTGCAATTCTCTCTTCCCCAAAAGTGTAACTAATGACACCTGAACGCACCAACGGCATCGCACTTCCAGCGCCCACGTCCCTGGCCATAGCAGGTGCAGTTCATCATGTAGCCCTCATTGTGGCGCTTGGAGAATTCCTGGTTTACATCATAGGTAAAACCATCCACAATACATTGATCTGGAATAGTGAAAAAAACAAGACAGAAAATAAGCTTTTCATTTCAAAGGTCATATTATTTAACGACATGATTATATGACTTTAAATAAACATTTGTCATTTTGCTTAAGTATGAATTCAGTTCTGACCTCGCAGCTGTGAGTAAGCGATGCAGTTCCACTCTCCACGGCCATTGCCCAGACATGTGCATTCCATCAGATGACCCATGACATCATGGCGTTTGTCCCACTTGTCGCCTACACGATGCATCACGCCATCATTGGTGGTGCACACCTCTTCATGGGCTAGTAACAAAAAAAACAGGGAAGACAAGTAAAAAAAGAGGATCAGTACTTCATTCTCTTATAAAAGCGGAACTTCCTGCCGTCCAGCTTGGTGCTCAGCAATAATGGAACGGAGGAGGGAAATTTGTGGCGGCACCTTGCATGGCAGCGACCCCTCTGATTCTATATATGTGTGAGTAACATTGTAGATAAAAGAAATATAATTTTGTTCTACTGTACATGATTGGCTGTATAGATTTGAATGATAATAAAGATAGCTTATCCTTGTTATATACAACAAAGGTTAACCCAAGTGCTTTGCAAGATTAAAAAAACATAAACAGTGCATATAATGTTAATTGTAAAATCTCTGATCAACATAAAATGGACTGGGAAAAAAATAAGTTCCCCCCCCCCAAAAAAATGGACCCCCTCATTAGATTTATCTCAAAATCTAACTCGTCCATGGTATTGATGAGTTAAAGCTTCTGTATAAATTTGAAGTCAAAAATGTTGAAATTATACTGGTGACAACAGAAAATGTCAAATGGACAGATGGACGGACGGATGGGTTAAAAGCATTATGTCCTCTGCAACTTTGTTGCATGGGATTTAATAAAGTGTATTGCAAATTTCTACCTTCTTTATAACTGTATATTTAGATTTTACTGGGGCACAGGTTTTGCAATATCACATGCTTTTTAAGACATAACTCACTAACTACAGATTATCTTGCTGCACTGCAATTACTTTTCCAGTTAAAAAATGGTAAATTCTGTTTAACTAAATAAATATATGCCCACTGTAAACATTACTGCTATTCACTGTACTACACTATAACTGAAAAACAAATACTATACTGTGAATCTTTGAAATACTATAAATGTATTGAAAAGTAAAGAAATTAAAGTGGTGGCATGATGCTATAAATAACAATAGAGTAATAACAAATGCCATTAAATTACAGTAATGCTATCTTGTAAATTATCACCAAGAAATACTGTGAATGAAAATGCACTAAAAATATGGTCAACAATTTTACAGGAAATTCCTGTTAATTTTACATCAGCCTCTTTATAGCTGCTGTGTGTGTATTTGTACTATTGGCGCTACTTTGAGCCTTTTGATACTGTTATGCATTAAATAAAATTGCCGTATGGTTCCTTGTAATTAAAATCCATTCTATCAAATCTGTTTTTCTCTGACGGAAATTAAGTTGTTTTTTTAACACCTTGGCACCAGTTACCACAGATCTATGTCCAAGCACACCCATATAGTCTATGAGTATCTCTTGTAACTACTTACTTTAGCATTCCACTCCATCTTAGCCACATCAAGGCTTAAAAATATTACTTCACAAACCAACCGGTTCTAATTACATGTTGTTGTTGTTTTGGTGTGTATTCTATGGTCTTGACTGTGCTCGGATAGTCGTTATTCTCCCATGACAACACTTAGCACAAATTATTTAGACCCCCAATTGTCTGCCAGTGAACCTTGCAAGACAACCAGCATAATTACTGTGGGAAGCAGATAAGATAAAGACAAACGGCCCTATTTTGATGGTCATCTGCACACTTTTCCAAAAGTCTTTCCACCGTGCGCCAGTGCTTGTTAGTTTCTGTTGGCACATTGTTTGTTTTTTACACTTTGCGTCGCACCATCAAATTAAGAGTAGACAGTGTGCCCGCTCTGCACTGGGAGATGGAGAGTCATTTCAAAGCGGTGTAACAGTACTCAATCTAATGCGCATTACTATTATAGTGCATTCCATGAAAATCTGCTTTTGATCAGGAAAAAGGAGGTCTATCTTCAGAAGCGCATTGTTTCATGATATTTCAGTGGCGTCTTTTGAAATTGCACAGTTCTGGAGCTCATGAGGAGCATGCACTGATCTTAATAGAGAGAGTTCTAACAGTCATCACATAATTGCCCATCATTTTAATTATATGATGATCACACACTAGTTTTTTACCTCCGCCAAGGAGGTAATGTTTTTGCCGGGGTTTGTCTGTTTGTCTGTCTGTCTGTCTGTTTGTTTGTCTGTCTGTTGGTTAGCAAGATAACTCAAAAAGTTTTGGACGGATTTCGATGAAACTTTCAGGCGTTGTTGGAAATGGTACAAGGAAGAACTGATTAAATTTTGGTGGTGATCCGGATCACCGTCCAGAAGAAAACCGCCATTACGGAAAATGCCATTTTCGGGAATAACTACTGAACCACTGATCAAATCATTGTCAATCCAATTGCTAGTCATATGTTCTCATGGTCAAGGAATCTGAAAACGTACACACAAACACTGTATGGGGGGAACTGTGGCCGCCATTACTAGTCATATGTTTTCATGGTCAAGGAATCTGAAAACGTACACACAAACACTGTATGGGGGGAACTGTGGCCGCCATTACAGAAAATGCCATTTTCCTCAATAACTACTGAACCACTAATCCTATCATTGTCAATCCAATTGCTAGTCATATGTTTTCGTGGTCAAGGAATCTGAAAATGTACACACAAACACTGTATGGGGGGAACTGTGGCCGCCATTACGGAAAATGTCATTTTCGTGAATAACTACTGAACCACTAATCATATCATTGTCAATCAAATTGCTAGTCATATGTTTTCATGGTCAAGGAATCTGAAAACGTACACACAAACACTGTATGGGGGGAACTGTGGCGCTTGGCGGAGGTCTGCGCTCTCCGAGTGCTTTTCTAGTTTTTTTTAAATCCATCCACACTCTCATTTTAATTGCAGACTTGCCATTGGAGTCTACAGATTAGGCATTAATGTAGGATATTTTTTTAGGGGAATGAATGAATGGACAGGGAGCATGTGTTCCAGTGTGATGGACGGGGGAGGGATTTTCATTTTCATCATGGACTTATTAGGCATTAATGTGTTTATTTTTAGGGGAATAAATGAATGAACAAGGAGTGTGCAGCATTTTATTTTTCACTGTAACTCCCCACAGAGGCAGGAGATGTGTCCACATCTGCCTCGGCCGTGTGCTCTTCCAGCCCAGCAAGCTCCCCGACAGCCACCCATCAGCCCCCAGCAGAGGCTGCTGAGAGCAGTTTGCAGCAGCGTCATCCTCTTTTCCTGAAGTTCCAAACCCATTCATGTCTGTGTGCTGCATCCGTACACACTACATTTATTTATTTATTTTATTTTATTTACTGGTTTATTTGACAGGGACATTGTACATTAATTCACATTCCTGTAAAATGCACCAAAATTAGCCAAAATGGCTTCATCTGCAGTCCCCCGGACAAATGTTAAATTGTCATCCGAAAAAATAAGGCAAGGTTATATTATATTATTTACAAAAACCATTAAATCATCAACTGTGACTAATGTCTTCCTTATTACCAAGCAGCATAACTATTGCGTGCATTTTGGCTCACACACAGGCTTTGGTCAGTGCAAAACCCATCTTAAACCATCATGATCATAATTCACTTTAGATAATGCGCCACTTTGCATTAAAGGGATGGGAAGAAGCGCTTTGGATTGGATTATCCAAAACACACCTCTGAATGATTAGACCAACCTCTTTGCATTATGGGCCGTCGGAAAGTTCGTTTTTACGCTGTTGTGATAAGGAAATGAACTTGGACACGCCCATAAACGTGTTCTGCGTCACTGACGACTGATCAACCGACCCCATCATTGTAATACGGCCCAAATCATTTAGTGTGGCTACATACCCTTCAATAATTAAAAAAACCAAACATTTAGAGCAGATAGTGTAACATTTGAGCAGTCTTAAACAATACTACACGAGAGGGAGTACAGTATCAATAAATATAGTAACTGCAGGTGTGATATACGGAGGGCATTAGAGTATCACACCTGGAGTTAGTATATTCATGATACCGTGACAACCTCGAGTGTAATATTGCTTTTATACAACAGTTTCACAAGCACAATTTATTAAATGAGAGCAATACTGGATAAAATATTATGATTTGTTTGTTTAACCAACTATTTTGCGCAGCTGAGAAAAAAAATATCCCCTGCACGGTGGCGCAGTGGTTAGCACTGCGGCAGCACAGTTTACCCTTGGCCGGGGGATTGTGGGGATCGTGGGATCGTGGGTTCGATCCCAGCCCCCGACCAACAGTGATCTGTGTGGAGTTTGCATGTTCTCCCCGTGTTGCGTGGGTTTACTCCGGGATTTCTCCGGTTTCCTCCCACATGCCAAAAACATGCATGTTAGGTTAATTGGCTGTTCTAAATTGTCCCTAGATATCTGTTTCCTATAGGCCCTTAGAATAGAGGGTTAGTATTAATGAAAGCGCTTTGAGTGGTCTTTGTGACTAGAAAAGCGCTATATAAGTGCAGGTTAGTTAGTAGTTAGTAAATGTAGCCAGTAGCTGCTGCTAAACATTTCAATCAGCATGAAGATGTCTATTGTCATTTCACACACGTAAACAAATTAAATATTGTCAAGTGTGAAAGTAGTAAGTGTTTATAAAACATATACCAGTTGAGTCGGTACTGCAGAAAACGAGATCCAATGCCGGTAGCTAGTTAGCATTCTAGCGATTTAGCACACTTCGCTCACTTTACATTTTCAGATGAAACAAAAGCCTATCACCACAAAGGTATTGTGGTTTGTTAATCGAGACAATAAATCCAACTCTAGCACCGCCTGTTTTTTCAACAGATGTGAAATAGCTTCACGATGTCTATACAAGGGCAGACTTAAAGCTTTTTTCAAAAGGGTGGGACTTCCGGGTCAGGTAAGAAATCTTTTCAAACAGCACCTCACTGTGGAAATTAAGCTATTCAACACAGTACTACAGTCACTGAGCATTAGTTGACAGTGAATTAGTGTTAATAATTAACGGTTACATGAACACCTTTGAAGCGGAGTGATACATATCCAGTGAAACATTGGAGTGGAATTATCATAGATTTTAGTAACTCCTGGAATCCCTATTGTCCAATCAAATTGCTTGGTCAGAACTAACTGTTGTATATAAGGATTATTCACATTTCTGGGCACTATAGCCTGAATTTCAAAGTGCAAAAAAACTTATGTAACTTGAAATTTTTAGTACTTTAGTACTAATATGTCAATGACCTTATATAACATTCTGGAATAATTTAAAAGTCCTCTCTGGTATTGATAATAACTGCTCTATTGTGATATTTTGTTAACAATACACAAATGACAATATTATGTATCTTTATCCACCTTATCTTAAATGATTCCTGTTTTGTATTTATGCTTTAGTTCAAGATACAAACAGACATGGAAAATAAAATCCTGATGGACCAGGCACAGATGCCAGTTCTGCTTGTTTCCTGTAATTTTTTTCCCTCTGATGTTGGCTTGTTTTAGGCTCGTTTTTACAGACATAGTCAAATTGTACCACAAAATCTGGCAACACTAACAATGGATATAACCCTTTACAATGCACAATACTATGAATACAAAAGCGTGAAATAAAGCCCCAAGCCACAGCAGCGATCCACTGCAACACTGAGGAGAAAAATGCACCTACCGTAAATGTGTATGGCTCTGACCTCCAAAACTTTATCTAAACAGCAGTAACATGGTAGGAGGTGAAAATTCGATGTGCCTTGACCCGTTATGGTATAATTTTTATTTCATGCTAAGATCGGTTAGAAGTAATTGCTCTTATTGTACACATTTGTACAGCTAAACAACACAATAAAGTAAAAAAAAAATATTAATAGGATTATTATAATCCTTTTTCACATTTTCTGTAGCTATGGCAATAACAATATTATTGATACTTTCAATAAATGGATACTGGATAAGTTGGATCATCTATTGAAAATCTAATATCATGATAGCCCTATTTTCATTGCTTAATGAAAGATAAAGTGCTAAATTATGAAACTGACAAGTGACAAAAGAGAAATAAGCTAAGCAAACACTCTCACCAGCCATGGGGCAGAATCCAAAGAGCTGCTCTTGGTCGTAGTTGTGGGTGGTACCACACCACCTCATGCCGTCACGGCGCCCATCAGAGGTACAGTCGGTGTAGTTGCGACCACTGTAGAGGAAGGGAAAGTGGCAGAGGGCGCCATTGGAGTTCCCACCACGTGTCGGCACAATGGCTAGATTTGACAGGGACACACAGCTGTTACTGCACGGTTCTCATCGGGCTGCTATTACTGTAGAAACTAAACACCCTACCCTCACGTGTAATCAGTGGCAGAGTGATATACAGTAATACTGACTCTTGGCTCAATGTCCATGATTCTCACCATTCTTTTCAGTACAGAACGAGTACTGCCGATCTTTCTTGTAGTCTGAGGTTGTTGAGCACCAGAGCTGACCATCAGTGCGTCCGTCCGAGGTGCAAGAGTAGTAGGTTTTCCCCATGAAGACAAAAGGGAACTCGCAAGGCTGACCATCGGAGTTACCACCATACACCTGGCTCCTGGCCTCTGCACAAGAAAGACAAATGGTTATACGCAGAATTTGGACCTAAGGATGACTAGACATTGATTAATTGAGAGTTATGGTTCAAATCATGGCCTCGCTGATCAATGACAAGTAAGCTTTTTACTGTTAAATAGAGGGCTGCAGGTTCCTATGCCATAGAGTATGTAGCTCTTTTGTCCATATCCAGTGACTTTGGAGAAAAAAGCACAAATTTTTGACATTAAAAAGTTAAAAAGTTCACAAATGCTGGGAAATTCAAAAAAATAAAATATACTTTAAAATGGTCTTAAATATACCATGGGAGACAAGTGACAGATTTAAAGAATAAGTTACAACTTTACCATTAAAAAGGGCAAAATATATGAAAAAAGTACTTGCAAATTTATAAAAATAAAGTCTCATATTTAGGAAAATACATCTCAAATTTATGAGAAAAAATAAGAAACCCTGAAACCTTCATTGCCTCAAAGGTAATTTGTCTTGCACAATTGTGTTGCATATTTCACAGTTTTACAGCTCCATGCAGATTTTTTTGTGAGGCCAAAAAGTTGCTCAAAACACACTGTGCCCATATAGGTCATGTTGCTGACCCCGGCTCTAAAATGACACCCACCCCACTCCTGACAGCTGACCCCATTGCCCAGGCAGGTACAGAGCATCTTTGTGCTGCCCTGGCTTCGGATCCACCGCTGTTCATCGTAGTAGGCGACTCCAGAGTCTGTGCGGCAGGTTGCTTTGTTGGCGAGTTCAGGCAGCTGCGGATACTGCCTTTGGGTGGGAGTCAGCATGACGGCACCTGTGGCTGAACAGACATCAAAGAGCAACGAATGTCAGGACGGAGACGATCGGAGGAATTTTTTTCAAGCACAATTTTCGACTTTGCTTCTCACTTCGGCCTGAGCTGTGTCTTTCACACTTCCATTCTCCTCGTCCATTTCCTAAGCACTGACACTGCACCGCATGTCCACCCGAGTCGGTCTTTGTCCATGTGTCTCCGATACGGTAGCTCCCCCTGGTGTCCTGGTCGTTACAGCGGTCTGGTTGCGGGGCAACAGTGGTCAGTAGCTACTCCTGAAGTATCTGCAAGTGAGTTTTTTGTGTGCATTTGTGTTATGCTTACTCCTTGAGGTGCAGGTGATGCGTCCGTTTCCCTCCCCCAGACAGGTGCAGTCCAGCCTCATCCAGCCTTGGTATGGTTTCTCCCAGGTCTCCCCCACCGGATATGATGTGCCGCTGTTGTCAAAGCACCTCTCAGCTACAAAGAGAAAGAAAAATAATGGCTTCTCTCACATATGCAGTAGCAGCATACAGATATTTTCTAAAGGTACAAAATTTAAACTACACTGAACATTTTCAGGAGAAATTAACCACCTAAAAATCAATACCTGTGGAGAGATGTGGTACATGGTGTCTCACTTACTTATCTTTTGTTTGTCGGGTGTGATGTCACACTTCGGAGAAATTACTAAATTACTCTGTCCGTGTGTGTCGTTTTATGTTTAAGTTCATGAGGTCATCGTGCTCACCCAGAGGTTTGCATGTCCACTCTCCTTTGCCATTTCCAAGACAAACACACTCCAGCATGTAGTCACCGGTCTCATGAGGCCTCTGCCAAGTGTCCCCAATTTTATAGGACTGCCCACCTTCATGGCAACGGTCTGTCAATGACAACGTGGAGAGGATTTTAAGGTTTTTAAATGTTGGTTTTAGCAATTAAAATACACAAGTCCTACACTTGAACAAATAATTCTAGTTTAACAATCCAGTAAAATGTGAATCTTATTTGTAACTCACCTAGATTTCCCTAAATGAGAGTACACGGAAATGTTCATGACTTTTAGACGTCACAGAGTTTAGGGACTCACTTGCGATCGTGCAGCTGATCTTGCCCCTACCGGAACCGATGCAGGTGCAGTCCCACATCATCCCGTCCTTTGCTCTCTCGTAGGTTTCACCTACCTGGTATTTCCGCCCATTGTACTTATCATAGCAGGTCTCCTCCGCTGCGGGAAAAACAGAGGAAACAGCAAAAGGTTGAGAGGCTGCAGAGACTGTTTCCTCCTCCTGCGTAAAAACGCAAAAAGGCCGACGCAACAGGTTTCATTCTGTCTGTTTAAATCAGACGAGGTTGTGTTGTTTTTTTTAAATTTAATTTTTCTGTTGTTCGTAAAGAAAAAAAACAACCTTGAAACACTGACCTTCAGCCTTTGAGCTGCAGCTGATGCCTGCTGCTCCGTTGCAAACGCACACCAGCGTGCTGCCCCGGTACGGCTTCTCCCACTGCTCACTGGGCCTGTACGTGTAACCGTTTTCCTCACAGTTCACTGGCAAGCATATGAAATATCGTGTCAAACATTTAGGCAATTACTGTTACAATTTGATAGCTACATGTGAAATATTAATAAAAATGACTGCAAATACATATATGGCCTACACACATATATATATACCAGGGAGGCATAAAGTGCATCATTAAACGGTGCTAAACACATAATAACGTGGAGGTCTTTGTACCAACCTGCAGCTACAGTTTGAGTGTCTCCGAGATCAGGATACACCTGGTACTGGCCGGTTTGTCTCTTGCTCTTGGGCAGGCCCAGGACTGTGCCAATTACGCACAGCACGAGCAGTAACCCCGTTATAGGGCTACCCTTCATTTTGGGAAATAATTAAAAAATCAGTATGAAGTTAAAAAAAACAGTTTTTTTAAAAAGAAGAAATAAGTTGCAGCTAAAATAAAGCTCGGAGATCTGGTTTCGGTCCCCCTCTTTCTCTATTAACGGTGCTGCGTCTCTCGTGGCGGTTGCGCGCGCCGCCCTGCAGCTGGAGCATCAGGCAGATTTAGGAGCGCGCGCTGGTTTTATACCCACACGCAGCACTGCGGCCAGGCACGAGGGGCGGGGTTCGACCGGAGCCTGGATCCCCCTCCCAGAGGAAGACAAAGACTGCCTACTTCAGTTTCAAGGCAAAATTCAACGAAGAAAAACGTTCAGTTTTAATCATGTAAAGTGTTCTCCTTGTTTGTTTGCTTGTTTTTTTAAACTTCCAGGTTTCTAAGCAGATCGAGTCCCCAAAGAACAGTCATTATTTACTGGAATGACGATTTGGTGCCACTTTATACCACCCTGTGTAGTTTGGGTGTAAGTACTGCTGTGAAGCAATGCAAGTGTGGTGTGAATTCAGGTTAACAATCCCTGTTTTTACCTTAAAAGTAACCTTGCTGTTCCCTTTCAAGCACCATTAAGTACTTACCATGTAGGCAGCCTTCAGTTACTGTATTAGAATCCTGTCATTTTCATGCATCAGACAGATTTAATTGTTCATGTTATCTTGTGTGTAAGCAGAGACGGGTAGAGTGTCCAGAAACTGTACTTGAGTAAAAGTATCATTACCTTATATTAATTACTTCAGTATAAGTAAGAGAAGTCCCCACAAAAGTTACTCGAATAAGAGTAAGAAAGTATCTTATTTATCCTTCTATGAATGACACGGTTAACAGGATAAGGACCCAAATGAAGTAACTACAACAAGACCATAAGGTAAGATGCAAGGTTGAATATTTATTTTTATTTTGCAGGTTTGTAGTTGGAGTCCGACAGCAGTAAGTAATCCTACTGGGAAGGAGAAAGGAGACAGTGAGTAACTGATTTTAAGTATCAATATTGTTTCTAGGATTTGCAAGATTGTTATGTGTAAGGAGGTTAGGAGGAGCAGTTTCCACTTGCAGGTGGTGGAGTGGAGTAATGGACCAGGTAAACAGGGCGAGACAGTTGAAATTGGAAAGGAAAAAAGAAGCCCCGGGCCCGGGAGCTTTTTCCCGTGGTGAGGTTAGTTATTGATTTCCAGGTATGTACAAGGTTGCTTACTTGAATCACCAGTTTGCGGGGGAGAGGATCCAGGACCAAGTGTGGCCCGAAACAGAAGAACAGCAAGGGGGAAGTGACCAAGGAGTCCTGGAGGAAAGGTTAGAATGTTTGATATCATTGAGTCTTATGTGAGTGTCCAAAGGGAGAACAAGAATCCCTGGGGCAGGGAGGCAGGCGAGCACTGGGGGCACACACACACACACACACACACACACACACACACACACACACACACACACACACACACACACGCTGAAATACTGAGCAGTAGAGCACGGAGGAGTCCTGACACAGTCCCAGTGAAGCAGAGCTGTGGCTCAGTAGGTGAGCTGAGAAAGATCAGCCGCACATAATTACAAAATTATAACACAGTAAGTAGCAGGTAATTTCAGAGCAGTTACAAACTGGCAGTGTAAGTATATGGGTGTTAAAGGATAACAACAGGGTATTGTATGGTAAAAGAGGGGACATTACTATGTAGTTACCCTGATCTTGTACTGTACTTACATCATTTTAAAATAGTACTTATACACTGAAAGGACACAATTATTTCACAGTACTCCACAGTCTGTGGTACAAATGTTACAGGGTTTTGTTTTTTTGTTTTGTTTTTTGCTATGCAGATAGGCTGTAAGCACACACATTTTATATATTGCATAAAAACACTCTAAATGAATTATCAATCTAAGCGTTACACCATTATTACATTTAGAGCTTCCCAAGTTCAAAGACATAATCACAGCTTTGCAAATTTAATTTGTGCTATTATCAGAGAAAGTCTATATATTTTTACAATAAATTGAATACCCACAATACAATAGTTGTTAGTTAATCCCTTCCACAGCATGTGGGACACCATGTGGTGTATGGGGCGGTGCCTGTGTCCGTTTCACTGACCCTAGGTCACACATTTACTGTGAGTAGTGAAAGCTACAGTGGTGGTGGTGGTGGGGGGGGGGCAGTCCTCTGTTAGTTCGGTGCATTAACTTTCCTTTCCCCGTTCTATTATGCTGAGTAACCCAAGCTAGATGACGGCAAGTACCATTTTTATATGGTCTTTGGTATGACCCTGCCGGGATTTAAACCCACGACCTCCCAGTTGTGGGGCGGATGCTCTACCAACTAGGCCACCACTCCAGTACAATAGTTGCTACAGTGAGCATGTTTTGCTAAGCTCAGCATATATTTGATGAGTAATTTAAAGTGGAACTTTACTGTCTGCTCTTTAGAAGCCACAGTTCACATATGTTTATTTCTGTACAAAAATTGCACAGAATCATCATATTTTTAAGTTGTCTGCTGAGTCATTAAGAGTATTTAAAGATAATTTCCACATCGACCAGTTGTACTATTAAGAATATTCTTAATAGGCTGTCTTCCACCTCTTCCTGGATCACCACCTTTTCGTGGTAGAGGGGTTTGGGTGCCCTAATGATCCCAGGAGCTATGTTGTCAGGAGTAACTTGCCCCTGGTAGGGTCTCTTAAGACAAACTGGTCCTGGGTGAAGAGCCAGACTAAGAGTGGTCCAGTGGATCCCCATGAAAAGGTAACAGCTAGGGTCCCAAAGGAGCCACATGGGGTCCACCCTCCAGTAGGTTCACCACCTGCAGGAGGGATCATGGTGCTATGTGAACCGGGTGGCAGTCTGGGCTACTCTGCTTGGACTGCTGCCCCCACAATAAGTGGTAGAAGATGGATGGATGGATGTTCTTTTATATCTATATTTAAATTTAACATAATTGGACCTTTCAAAGAATCTAATGCTGTTTTGGTTATGTCATGGCGCTGGTTACTCATGGCTCTGGTCTGGAGAGCAGCTACTGTGTGAGCGACTGTGGTCAATGATGATTCCTGGTATAGTATTCAAATAGCGGGTTGTGCCAGGTGGCCAAAGAATTAAACAGTGAGCAGACGAAGGAACAGGGGAAGAAGACAACAAAAACATAATCCTTGGTTCTTATTAACATGAGTCACTGATCTGTGCCCAAAGAGCCTCCGCATTCTTTCCATATGAAAAGGTACCAAACCATGACTGCTTCAAACACAGCAGAGGTTTAAGTCTGTTACTTAACTCTAACTTCCATTTTCACAATATGCTTTGCTGAAGGTGCACTCATGCAGTGAAACCAATGTCAGAGAAAGTCTAAATATTTGAACAAAAGAGACACTGAAGTCCCAGTAGAATGGTGCATTCTGGGTATGACTTAATTTCCTGGGCTGTTAGGTCTCTGTCAGATTTATGAGCTGTCTCTGTTGAAGCCTCTGGAAAAACAGTCTGGCTTACATCAAAGGGATTTAACACTGTCTTGCCTTCTTTTTCTGTCGTTTTTCCGTACAAAATACACATATTTCAACACTGATTTATCTCTCAGTCCTTTTGTTACCCAAGGTGATTTATTTTCAGAAATTCAGAGCAAACCTGGGACCTTAAACTGAAGCTGTCATTGCTACAAAGAGTTTAGAGCTTTGAAAAGTCTTCCAGATTTTTTTTCTTTTGTTAGGATTTCATATTTTTCTATAAAAACAGTACATGAGAGTGACATAACGCACGGCTCAGGAGACGCACACACACAGGCTCAGAGTAGTTCAAATAGTTTATTAACAACAGGAGTGTATGAATGTGTGTCTGCGGGATGTAAATGTGTTGATGGCGGCGTCTGCTTCGGGCACAGAGGCAGGAGGCCGTACAGCCGGACAACCCTATGGGAAAAGCACAAGGAGAAGGGTGACGGGCACACACCAACACAGGAGATATAAGAGCGAGAGAGGAGCTTACTTGGAGAGGACAGATGACTGGCACAACAAGGGACAAGGTCCGGAAGACAGCCACCTGGAGAACCCGGTGCAGCAGCGAGGAACAGGCGATGGAGAGGCGTCGTCCACTGCCGGGGAATCCACCTGTGCACAGGGGAGCAGACTGGGAAGGAAAAGGAGGTAAGGTCTTCTTACCAGAGTTATCCGCTGAGGGTGAAGGAACTCACAGCGATGCATGGGGAAGTCTGACGGCTTCAGGCCGAAGCTCAGGGCGAGGCGGCTTATATCCCTCGCCGCTGATGATGTGCAGGTGTGCGTGCAGGTGGCGCCGCTGATGAGCGGCGCGGCGTGACAGTACTCCCCCCTCTAGCAGCGCCTCCTGGCGATGGCTTCTCTGGGTGCGCTCGGTGGAAATCAGTGATGAGCGACGGGTCCAACACAAACGACGAGGGTACCCACTGTCGATGTTCAGGCCCATAGCCCTCCCAAGTACTGCAACCCACGACCCCGGCGCCGGGAGTCCAGGATGGAGGCGACGGACCAGGCCGGATGGCCACCAATCATCCGGGGCGCGGGTTGCGCAGCAGGAGGAGGGCAAAGGGGATCGGAGACTGCCAGCTTCACCTTGGACACGTGGAAGGTGGGATGGATGCAGAGGGAGGGGGGAATAGCTACACGCACAGCCACCGGGTTGACGATCCTGGTGATGGGGTAAGGGCCCATAAAGCGCTGTGCCAGCTTCCTCCTCTCGCCCTTTAAAGTCACGTCCTGGGTCGACACGTAGACTTGCTGACCAACTCTGTACGCCGGGGCAGGTCTTCTGTGCCGGTCTGCCACGGCTCTGTTGCGCTCCGCCGTGCGTAAGAGCGCATTGCGCGCTGACGCCCAGATGGAGCGGAACTGCCTGAGATGCGCCCGTACTGAGGGGACAGTTACCTCACTCTCCTGCGCTGGGAATAGCAGGGGGTCGTAACCCAGGGACGCCTTAAAGGGGGACATCCCTGTAGCAGAAGAGCGAGCGGTGTTATGGGCGTATTCAACCCAGGCGAGGTGGTTACTCCAGGACGTAGGTTTGGACGCCGTTACACAGCGGAGCGCAGCCTCCAGCTCCTGGTTGGTCCGCTCACACTGCCCGTTGGATTGGGGGTGATGGCCGGAGGAGAGGCTCACCTTGGCTCCTAGGGCGTTACAGAACGACCTCCAAACCTCTGAAGAAAATTGGGGCCCCCGGTCCGAGACCACGTCCACCGGAATCCCATGCAGCCTGACCACGTGTTGGATGAGGAGGTCCGCCGTCTCCAGGGCAGTTGGGAGACCTCGTAGGGGGACGAAGTGTACCGCCTTGGAGAAGCGATCCACGATGGTCAGGATGGTGTCGTAGGTGTTCGAGACTGGGAGTCCGGTGACAAAGTCCAGGGCGATATGCGACCAGGGCCTGCCAGAGACGGGCAGAGGCTGGAGCAAACCCGCTGGACGGGCATTACCCGATTTGTTGGTGGCACAAACTGGACAGGCCCGGGCGTAGCGGGCAGCGTCCCTCCGCAGGCCCGGCCACCAAAAGGACCGCTGGAGGAGGTCAATCATCCGGGAGGAGCCAGGGTGACAGGTGAGCTTGGAAGTGTGCAACCAGTGGATGACCTCCCCTCGAACCGTGGATGGCACGAACAGCCTCCCCTCCGGTCCGCCGCCAGGGTCAGGTTCCACTTCCTGCGCCTTCCGGATCTTGCTCTCGATGTCCCAGGTGACAGCTCCCATGACGCACGACCTGGGTAGGATGGTGTGGACCGTGTCCTCCGACTCCTCAGGGGCGAATTGCCTAGAGAGGGCGTCGGGCAGGCCGTTCTTGGAGCCAGGCCTGAAGGTGATGGTAAATTGAAGCCTGGTGAAGAACAAGGACCAGCGCGCCTGGCGGGCGTTCAGGCGTCTGGCAGATCTAAGGTACTCCAAGTTCTTGTGGTCCGTCAGGACCACGAACGGCAGGTCCGCCCCCTCTAGCCAGTGACGCCACTCCTGTAGCGCGAGCTTGATGGCAAGGAGCTCTCTGTCACCCACGTCGTAATTCCTCTCCGCCGGGGACAAGCGCCGGGAGAAGAAGGCGCAGGGCCGTTTGATACCGTCGTCTGGCGACCGCTGGGATAGCACCACCCCCACTCCTGTGTCCGAAGCGTCCACTTCCACGATGCACTGCAGCGCAGGGTTGACTTGGCTAAGGACCCGGGAGGAGGAGAACTCTGCCTTCAGCGCCTGAAAAGCAGCTGCGGCCTCTTCGGTCCACCGGAACGGGACCTTAGGGGACGTGAGGCGGGTCAGCGGGCCGACGATGGTGCCAAAATTTGGGACGAAGGGGCGGTAGAAATTCGCAAACCCAACGAACTGTTGCACCTGCTTCCTAGATGCAGGTGTAGGCCATTCCACCACCGCCTTCACCTTCTCTGGGTCCGGAAGCACCTGGTCATGTGAGATGATGAACCCAAGGAAGGATGTTGTTCTTGCGTAAAATTCACACTTCTCGGCCTTCACGTATAACCGGTTCTCCAGCAGTCTTTGGAGGACCCGCCTCACATGGACCTGGTGCTCGTCCCTGGATTTGGAGAAGATGAGTTTGTCATCCAGGTAGACGAACACAAAAAGGCCGATGAAATCCCGGAGGACGTCGTTGATGAGGCGCTGAAAGACGGCTGGAGCGTTGGTCAACCCGAACGGCATCACCAGGTACTCGAAGTGGCTGTTCGGGGTACGGAAGGCTGTTTTTCACTCGTCTCCCTCCCGGATCCGGACGAGGTGGTATGCGCTGCGTAGATCCAGCTTGGTGAACCAAGTCGCCCCCTGGAGGGAGTGGAAAGCGGTGTCCATGAGGGGCAGGGTGTAACGATCCTTCTCCGTTATGTCATTAAGGGCACGATAGTCAATGCAAGGACGGAGGGACCCGTCCTTCTTACCAACGAAGAAGAATCCTGCCCCCACAGGTGATGACGATGGGCGGATAATCCCAGCACTCAGTGACTCCTTGAGGTATGACTTCATACCTCAAGGATGAAGTCATACCTCAAGCGCCGATAGACTGTAGAGTCGTCCAGAAGGTAAGGGTGCCCCCTGGCGGAGATTGATTGCGCAGTCATAGGGCCGATGAGGAGGGAGAGACATCGCCTTGGATTTGCTGAATACCATACCCAGGTCGTGAAATTCCAGTGGCACCAGGGACAGGTCCGGGGGTGCAGCGTCCGTAGGAGGGGGAGAAGCGGACGGAGAGCAGGCAGCGGACTGAAGACAGGTGCCTATGCAGAACATACTCCATGCCGACACCCCGGCGGACTTCCAATCCAGAACGGGGTTGTGGAGGCGTAGCCAGGGATACCCCAGGATGACGGGCGACACAGAGTTGGGCAGGACGTAAAAGGTTATCTCCTCCCGGTGGTTTCCAGAGATAATGACCGGGACGGGGACGGTCTGGTGCGTAACTCTCCCAAGGGAGGCTCGAGAGAGGTTGACCAGGCAGATGGGGTTCCTGAGTGCCTGACAGCGAATGCCCAATCGGGTTGCCAGGCTTTGTGAAATAAAGCTGCCTTCCACGCCCGAATCCACCAGTGCGTGGGTGAGATGCCCAGTGGGGTTGTGGCAGAAACGGATGGGCAGCTTCAATTGTGTGAGGGGACTTGACCGATTGACGTCCGCGAGGCCCCCTACAGTGACTCGCGGACCCCGCCGTTTGGCTTCTGTGGACAAAGCTCTACCGTGTGTTGGCTATCTCCGCAATACATACAGAGATTTAACTCACGGCGGCGTTGTCTCTCCGCCGGAGAGAGCTTTGTCCAGCCCGTCACCATCGGCTCCGACTCCTCGGGGCGCGATGGTGGCGGCGTCGCCAGGGGGCGAGCTTGGGGCAGGCGCAACGAGGCTCCACGAGGGCGAGAAGAAGACGACTTCCGTCCCGAGGAGCGCTCGCGCAACCTGTTGTCCAAACTGATGGCAAGGGATGTTAGCTCCGCTAGCGTCTCAGGGATATTCCGCCCAGCCAGTTCATCCCTCAGATCATCATTGAGACTGCGGAGGAAAAGGCCGCAGAGGGAGCGTTCCTCCCAGCCTAATTCCTCCGCCGCTACCCGGAAGTCGACCGCGTAGTCCGCTGCCAACCGGCTTCCCTGCTGGAGGGCGAGAAGCCGATCGACCTGGACCGTCTCGGTACACGAATGGTCAAAGACCTCCAGGAAGCGTCTCACGAATTGGTCATATGTGAGGGTGGCATAACTGGGCCTCGCCATTACGGCGTAGGTCCAAGTTAATGCTTGCCCCTCCAGGAGATTTCCGATATAACCAATCTGGCTATGATCTGAGGGAAAGTCTCCGGGCACACGATGGAACACGGACTCACATTGCATTATGAACCCCCGCGCTCCGCCGAGCTTTCCGCTAAAGCGGGCGGGGGTCGGAATGGGCGTGAGCCGAGTCGGTGCCGCCGGAGCCTGCTGGACGGCCACTGGAGCGGCAGGAGCCGCGCCACTCTGATGAGCCGGGGGGAACGGCTGTTGGGGGTCCAAGCGGTCCAATCAGTTATTAATATTTATTAATTGATTGAGGATCACCTGCTGCTGATAAGCTATCTGATCCACCCGAGCCTCGAGAGTGGTAAGCCGGTGTGCGAGCCCGCCGTCTGCCGAGCCGCTCTGCTGAAGCCGTACTGACATAACACACGGCTCAGGAGACGCACACACACAGGCTCAGAGTAGTTCAAATAGTTTATTAACAACAGGAGTGTATGAATGTGTGTCTGCGGGATGTAAATGTGTTGATGGCGGCGTCTGCTTCGGGCACAGAGGCAGGAGGCCGTACAGCCGGACAACCCTATGGGAAAAGCACAAGGAGAAGGGTGACGGGCACACACCAACACAGGAGATATAAGAGCGAGAGAGGAGCTTACTTGGAGAGGACAGATGACTGGCACAACAAGGGACAAGGTCCAGAAGACAGCCACCTGGAGAACCCGGTGCAGCAGCGAGGAACAGGCGATGGAGAGGTGTCATCCGCCGCCGGGGAATCCACCTGTGCACAGGGGAGCAGACTGGGAAGGAAAAGGAGGTAAGGTCTTCTTACCAGAGTTATCTGCTGAGGGTGAAGGAACTCACAGCGATGCATGGGGAAGTCTGATGGCTTCAGGCCGAAGCTCAGGGTGAGGCGGCTTATATCCCTCGCCGCTGATGATGTGCAGGTGTGCATGCAGGTGGCGCCGCTGATGAGCGGTGCGGCGTGACAGAGAGAGTGCTTGACTTAGACAATTTATTGTATAACAAAACACGTATGCTTCTTTTGTAAAAAAAATATAGTAAAATTATGAACAATAGCCCCAACCTATGAATGGTTTAAAAAGTCTGCAGTACATTAAGAAGAGCTATTATGTGCCTTTGCCATAAATAAATCTGAATTAAAATTTCCAAACCAATATCGTTCTGAAGGCACTATGATGCCCCCCCCCCAAAAAAAAAGTGCACAAAAAGCTTTAAATAAATTTCAATTTTAGAAGAGGTTAAAAAAGGAGTATTTTAATCATTTATTAATGTTAATTGCTAGTCGTGTCCCTAAAACACTGTTTTGTTCTTCAGTTCATTTTCATAGACACAGTCACACAGGCCTGCACACCTGAATACCTTTCTTCACCTGTGATGCATTTGTGATGCAGGTGGACAGAGGCGGTGAAGAGTGAAGACAAATATAGCAAAGCTTAGCATATAAAGACCCAAGTGGTATGCAGGTGTGGAACCTACATACCACTTGGGTTCAAGTGTAGAGCTATGCTTTGTTATGGATCCCATTCATGTGACATCACTGTCAGGGCTTACTTTGAGCTGGATCCTGCCGGAACAACACCTGTTCAGTGGGATCCTCACCTTTTGTTTCACTGTGAAAATATGTCAATAAATTTTTGTCTGTAATTAATGTTTTCTATGTTATTAGTCTTTCTTTATTTGTTGCACAAAAAAGCTTGTTTTATCTGCATTGGGAACTGGATGTTAGCGAGGGGCGGGGATGGTTGGCACCGAGCTGTTCAGTTCAGACACGGCGCCAGTTTGAATTAGCTCTCAGCATTAGGGATGAAAGGAAAGGCACTGCGAGAAAGACAGGCAAGGGGAGCAAACCTTCCAGTGGATGTGGACAGCATCATGGAGAGAGGAGGACAGGTAGCAGTGTGGTCAAGGACATAACTTTGTTTCAAACATTGGGGGGGGCATTGAAATCTCTGCCCGTATAAGGATTTTTTCCTCCGCCAAGGGAAGACAGAGGTAATGTTTTTACTTGCGTTGATTGCTTGCTTGCTTGGTTTGTCTACTGGTTGCTTGGTTTGTCTGACTGTAGCAACATAACTCAGAAAGTTCTGAAGGGATTTTGATGAAAGTTTCAGGAAAGGTGTGTAATGGCACGGGGAACAGATGATTAGATTTTGGTGGTAATTTGGATCACGATCTGGATGCAAGAATTTTTAAAAAAAAAATTTTTTATGTATTAATATGGCACTTTTCATGTACTGCCCCTTTAAGACGTGTCCACTGAGTTACGTGTGTGGCCACACCATAGGACCACGCGCCTCGGCAACCCAGAAGCCAAACACTGCAGAAAAAGTATTAGGGACCGTGTCCACCAAACTCGTTTTTTTTCTGCTGTGGGTGACTTCTATTCATTACCTCCGCCAGGCCGAAAAGGCCAGGAGGAGGTAATGTTTTTGCCGGGGTTTGTCTGTGTGTTTGTCTGTTTGTCTGTCTGTCTGTCTGTCTGTCTGTCTGTTTGTCTGTTGGTTAGCAAGATAACTCAAAAAGTCTTGGACGGATTTCCATGAAACTTTCAGGCGTTGTTGGAAATGATACAAGGAAGAACTGATTAAATTTTGGGGATGATCCGGATCACTGTCTGGATACAGGAATTTTTTAAAGCATTCTTTAACACTGTGACATACGGCTATTTTCAACATGTGCGCAGGCGCAATGGAGGGCGCTGGTCATCGTGTCTGACCAACATAAACTCCGCGTTCTTCAACGTTTTAGCCACAAAAGCACGCGGAAAACACTGGTGGGCTGGGCCCACCACCGTGCCTGTGTTTGCGCGACGCTGCAAAAGCTGAGACGGGCAGCTGTCCGCCACCGGATTATTTGGCAGAAATTCCCCGGTCAGCCATAGGCGCTGCGCAAAAACGAGCTGCTCGGCAGCGTGCTGTGTGCCTGTGTTTGCGCAACGCTGCAAAAGCTCAGACGGCCAGCTGTCCGCCGCTGGATTATTTGGCAGAAATTCCCCGGTCAGCCATAGTAGCTCCGCAAAAAGAAGCTCTCTGCCGGGGAAGTTCCAAATCATCTTTGGCCGCGGAGCTCAACCCCAATAAAGATAAAGATTAGCTGTACCACGAAGGTCGAGTGCAAGCAAGATGTTTGTGTCTGTGAACATTCCGTCTTTTGGCGAGTTGATACGTAACAATGTTTACAGTTTGATGAGAAGGTTGCTGCCATGTAACAATCATCTTATATCAGCAATTGTCAACTCGTCACTCACACTTCACTCCAGCATTTGCAAGCGGTGGCGTTCCATTTTATACTGAGTCCAATATTGTATGTTATTGCTGTTACAAGACCGCCGACTGTCTGCTGATCTGTATATACTTTTATTTATTTATTTATTTATTTTCTACTCCTTTTAGTTCTGCATTTAATATGAACCCTGACTTTGAAATAAACGTTTGAATTTTGAATAAAACCCACGCCAACCCGTCTACCTAATTGGCATCCGTCAGTGAAGCCCTCAGTGCTGCTTTCAGTGATCTAAAACGCTCGCATAACCCATTGGCCTGTGGGTTGTACGCAGTTGTGTCATGACTTCATTTGTTTTTTCTTTTGAATTCTTGCATGGAACATGGGTGGGCAATATAAGCTGCGGATTCAGCCATCACATATTTCAGATAACTTATGTTTAATTGTATAATCAGAGGAGCTATTGTCTAATTTCACCTTGTTGGATTTTATTACCCCCTTTGTTATATTATTCACTTTCTTTTAACCTGTACTCTTAATCTATTCGAAATAAAGATTAATTAATTCATTCATTCAATTGCAACGCCCCCAGCCTGGGAGTTTGCAGATGCAGGACATGGACACAACACCAACACTTCAGTTTATTACCTCTGCCAAGGAGGTAATGCTTTTACTACTGAACCACTAATCCTATCATTGTGAATCCAATTGCTACTCAGATGTTTTCGTGGTCAAGGAATCTCACAACGTACACACAAACACTGTATGGGGGGAACTGTGGCGCTTGGCGGAGGTCTGCGCTCTCCGAGTGCTTTTCTAGTTCTCTATGTAGTTCAGCATTTACATCACTGAGACTACAACTACTGAACTAACAACTACTACTCTGGCACTGAGCGGTAGCTGCTTTTTGTTGCGGTGCTCAGGGCTGAAAAAAGTTCAGCTTTTCAGACTACTGTACAGCTGCGCTCATCACTGTCAAACCTTTCTAAGCAGCCAATCAGAATTAAGGAAGGGCGGGACATAGGACGCCAGTACAGGAAGACGAGAGCAGTAGGTGAAGGTGGAGGAGGTGGAGGCTGAATTTTGCTGCATCAAACAACCCAGTACTCTTTGATCTGACACTAAAAGGATATCATGATCAAAATTTGAAAGCACACGCTTGAAGGAACATGACTACATCTGTCAGCGTGCCAGGTGAATGTTTGTGCCTTTGTCATGGTCATATTTCTTACAAGTTTGTTGCTGTAGATAATATGGATACTATGTGAATTTGTAGTTGATAACTGCAAAAAAAAATGGTATGATGCTGCACTGTTGTATAATATTGCTTAATAATTATGAACCTTGTCAGTAAACTGTAATGGAGAAAAGAGGAGGAAACCGACCCGAAAGATTCAATAAACCATGACGTTGATTTAAGGTGGAATTGCCCAGCTCCAATGTATGGTCAATACAGTTATGACAGTCTTTTTGTTATCATTATTATTATTATGTAGGCATATAATGTAGTCACATTGTTTTTGCTGTCATTTCTGTCTGTTAACAATAATAGTAATAATAATAATTATTGCATTTATGTAGCGCCTTTCATTCAAATTTTCTGGAAAGGTGTGTAATGGCACACTGAACAGATGATTAGGTTTTGGTGATGACCTCAAAATGCATATACCTGAGCCAAGGCTCTTATCTTCTCACAGAGTGTTAGCAACAATACCCCAAAACTACTGGATGGATTTGGATGAAATTTTCACCAGAGGTGGTTCTTGGGCTACATTCATTCATTCATTCATTCATTCATTCATTCATTCATTCATTCATTCATCTTCTTCCACTTAATCCTTTTTGGGTCACGGGGGGGCTGGAGCCTATCCCAGCATCTTTGGGTGAGAGGCAGGGTACACCCCGGACAGATCGCCAGTCCATCGCAGGGCCAACACAGAGAGACAGACAACCATTCACTCTCACATTCATACCTAAGGACAATTTAGAATCCCCAGTTTGATGCCAATTAACCTAACTTGCATGTTTTTGGCATGTGGGAGGAAACCAGAGAAATCCCGGAGTAAACCCACAAAGACACGGGGAGAACATGCAAACGCCACACAGACCACTGTTGGTCGGGGGCTGGGATCGAACCCAGGATCCCCCAGCCAAGGGTAAGTTGCTGTGCTGCCGCAGTGCTAACCACTCTTCCGCCGCGCCGCCGGTTCTTGGGCTACAGACGAATCAATTACATTTTGGTGCTTGGGCTACAGACGAATCAATTACATTTTGGTGATGATCTGAGAATGTATACCTCAGCCAAGGCTCTTATCTTTCACAGTGTGTTAGCAACAATACTCCAAAACTAATGGACAGACTTTGATGCAGTTTTCACCAGAAGTGGCTCTAGGCCTACACACAAACCCATTACATTTTGGAGGTGATCCATGATGGATGGAAGGAGCCTTGGTGGAGGTCTGCACTCTCTGAGTGCTTTCTAGTTTAAAAATCTTTTTATTATAGGACTGTCAGCACATCAGTACAGGTATTTGTCTCCAATGTCCTCTTTCATTTTAAAGGAAAAGGATATGTATGTCATGGCGGCCGCTGGGCCGACATCAGCCTCGGTTGCGCACACACCTGCCACCAATCATCAGCGGACCTTAAAAGCTGGCGTCACTGATGGCTCAGCATGGAGTCGTCTGCCTACTTCGCCACGAAACGCGTCACGGACTCATCCTCTCGTCAGAGCATCCACGACGCAGTCTCGCCAAGTTTCGCCACGTAAGAGCCAAAGTAACTTACCTTGTCAAAGTGTTATCCCCTGTGCACAGGTGGACCTCCCTGGCGGCGGACCAGTCTCCTCGAATAACGGAGGCACTCCTCCTCCTCCTCGGAACTCCTCCACCTCTCCACAGCACCAAGCGTCACCCACACCGAACCACTGTGAGCCGCAGAGCCAGCGCAAGCCTTTCAGCGCCACCTGCAAGTAAGCAGTACTCATCGTTACATCTCTGTACTGCGAACAGCACTAACCCATCTGTGCTTGTGTGTTCCGGGTTTTAGCTGCAGAGGTGGGGTGGGGGGACTCAGCGCTGTGTAGTGTTTTTCTCCGTGGCCTTAGCTCAGAGCTGAGGGATGAGCTGGCGGCACGGGAGAAACCTGACAGACTAGGTGAACTAATCTCACTAGCCGTTAGTGTTGATAACAGGCTGAAGGAGCGGGCAGCAGAACGTAGGGCTGCCAGCCGCTCAGTAAGACCACGCCCCCTCTCCTCTCGGCCATCCGTGCCGGCTCTGCCTCCGCCGGAGGGACTTCCGGGGCAGGAGGAGATGATTATAGGACAGTCGGGTGTTTCGGCGGCTGAGAGACAGCGCCGAAGGGATCTGGGCCTGTGCTTTTACTGTGGTAGTGAGTCCCATGGGGTGACTGAGTGTAACAGTCGGTTAAAAGGGGAGGTCCGTGGGTCACAGTAGGGGGACTCATGGACAAAGACCAGAAAAAGCCCCTCACCCGTTGTCTCGTAGCCATTAGACTACTCTACAAACACAGAGAACATACAACACACACTCTTATTGACTCTGGGGATGAGCAAAGCTTCATTTCTGAAGACCTGGCAACCCGGCTGGGCCTCAGCTGTCAAACACTCCACCCGCCTGTCAACCTTATCACGCTGTCTAAGACCCTGCTCACCACTGTTTCACACCAGACAGCCCCTGTTTCGCTGATTACCTCTGGAAACCATTGGGAGGATATCCGGTTCTGGGTGCTGCCCATCTCCACGTCACCTGTTATCCTGGGTTATCCATGGCTACGCCTTCACAACCCCATGTTTGATTGACAGGCGGGGAACATTACCGCTTGGAGCTCCTTCTGTCTCAGCACCTGTCTCCGGTCTGCAGCTTGTGCCCCCTCGGTCTCGGTGACCCCGCCCACACTTCTGCCTCCAGATCTGTCCAGAGTACCAGAGGTCTACCACGATCTGGGAATGGTATTTAGTAAGTCACGGGCGCTGTCCCTTCCCCCCCACCGGCCCTACGACTGTGCGATCAACCTCCGGGCGGGGGCCCCATTACCGGCGAGTCGATTATACAGCCTGTCGGCTCCGGAGCTGGAGGCCATGGACACGTACATTAAGGAGTCCCTCAGCTCTGGAATCATTCATCCATCCTCTTCAGCGGTGGGGGCAGGTTTCTTCTTTGTGGGAAAGAAGGACGGCTCCCTGCACCCCTGCATCAACTTCCGGGGTTTAAATGAAATCACCGTCAAGGACAAGTATACATTGCCCCTGATGAACTCGGCCTTTGACTCCCTCCAGGGGGCGTCGTGGTTCACGAAGCTGGACCTTCGCAACGCTTATCATCTGGTGCGCATCAGGGAGGGCGACGAATGGAAGACGGCTTTCCGGACCCCAAGCGGCCACTTTGAATATCTTGTGATGCCGTTTGGGTTAACCAACGCTCCGGCCGTCTTCCAGCGTTTGATCAATGACGTCCTCCGGGATTTTCTGAACTCCTTCGTGTTTGTGTATTTGGATGACATCCTGATTTTCTCACGCACGTTGGAGGAGCACCAGGTGCATGTTCGGCAGGTCCTGCAGCGCCTCCTGGAGAACCAGCTATTCGTCAAGGCCGAGAAGTGCGAATTCCACACAGATACAACGTCCTTTTTGGGGTTCATCATCGCCCATAACCAAGTGCGCCCGGATCCGGCCAAGGTCAAGGCGGTGGTGGATTGGCCCACTCCTACGTCCAGAAAGCAGTTACAGGGGTTCTTGGGCTTTGCCAATTTTTAACCATCGGTTTGTGCCGAGGTTCGGGATCATCGCTCGCCCCCTGACCAGCCTTACGTCCCCTAAGACCCCCTTCTGCTGGAGCGAGGAGGCTGCCGCAGCGTTTAGGAAACTGAAGGAGGAGTTCGCCTCTGCCCATGTTTTGACCCAGATGGGCCCGGATCTGCAGTGCTTGGTGGAGGTGGAAGCCTCGGACTCTGGAGTTGGGGCGGTTCTTTCCCAGCGCTCCCCCGTGGATGGGGTGATTCGCCCGTTCGCCTTCTTCTCCCACCGGCTGACGCCTGCCGAGAGGAACTACGGCATTGGGGACAGGGAGTTGCTGGCTGTCAAGCTCGCCCTGGAGGAGTGGAGGCACTGGCTGGAGGGGGCTGCCCAGCCTTTCATCGTTTTGACAGACCATAAGAACTTGGAGTATCTCCGGACGACCAAGCGGCTGAACTCCCGCCAGGCGCGCTGGTCTCTCTTCTTTGGGCGGTTCAACTTTACCATCACCTACCAGCCAGGGAGCAAGAATACCAAGCCGGACGCCCTCTCCCGGCAGTTCGAGGTAGAGCCGTCTGGGGACCATGATGAGACCATCCTGCCAGCATCCTGTGTGGTGGGCGCCCCTCAAGTGGGAGATCCGGGACAAAGTCAGGAAGGCACAGGAGAATGAGCCCGACCCGGGTGGGGATCCCCCGGGCCGCTTGTTCGTCCCATCATCGGTCAGGGGTGAAGTTATCCAGTGGGGCCACGCCTCCAAGTTGGCATGCCATCCGGGAATCTCTCGCACCATCAACCTGCTCCAGAGAGCCTTCTGGTGGCCAGGGCTGAGGAGGGATGTGACCAACTATGTCCGGGCCTGCGCTCAGTGCGCTACTGGGAAATCGTCATCCTCCCCCCCGGCAGGTCTTCTCCATCCTCTGCCGGTCCCTTCTCGCCCCTGGTCCCATGTCGCCCTGGATTTTGTGACAGGCCTGCCCCCTTCGGACCATTTCACCGTGGTGCTGACAATAGTGGATCGCTTCTCCAAGGCTGCCCATTTTGTACCACTCCGGGGGTTGCCTTCGGCCCGGGAGACGGCGGACCTCTTGGTTCAGCATGTGGTTCGCCTTCACGGCATCCCTGCGGACATCGTCTCGGATCGGGGCCCGCAATTCGTTTCCCAGGTCTGGAAGGCGTTCTGCATGACGTTGGAGGCCACGGCAAGTCTCTGTTCAGGGTATCACCCACAGAGTAATGGTCAGTGCGAGCAAGCCAACCAGGAGCTGGAGGCTGCGCTCCGCTGCGTCATCTCGTCTTGTTCTTCGTCTTGGAGTACGTTCCTGCCCTGGGTTGAGTACGCACACAATGCCACGGTGTCCTCAGCAACGGGAATGTCTCCATTCAAGGCATCTCTGGGGTATGACCCCCTGCTGTTCCCGGAGGAGGAGAAGTTGGTGGCTGTCCCGTCCGTGCAGGCTCATGCCAAACGTTGTTGCCGGATTTGGACCATCACCCGCAGAGCCCTCCTCAAGACTATGGAACGCAATATCCAGGTGGCTAACCGTCATAGGAGACCTGCGCCGGATTATCAGGTGGGGCAGCAGGTTTGGTTATCCACGAGAAATATCAATGTGCCAGCCGAGAAACGCAAATTGACTAAGCGTTTCATCGGTCCATACAAGATTACTCGTATTATTAACCCAGTGACTGTGCGCCTAGCTCTCCCCCCTTCCATGCACATCTGCCCCTCTTTTCATGTCTCCCAGGTGAAGCCCTGCATCTCCGACCCTCTGTGCCCGCCCCCCGCGGCGTCCCCCCCCCCCCGAGGATGATCAACGACCACCCGGCTTGGGGAGTTACTGCCATCTTGGATGTCCGTCGGCGGGGTCGGGGTCTTCAGTATTTGGTGGACTGGGAGGGGTTTGGTCCTGAGCACCGTTCTTGAATTCGCCCAGCGTTGATTCTGGATAAACAACTCATCTGCAATTTCCATCGGGCGCATCCAGGTAAGATGGGGCAGGTGCCTGGAGACACCTCTAGAGGGGGGAGTACTGTCATGGCGGCTGCTGGGCCGTCATCAGCCTCTGCTGCGCACACACCTGCCGCCAATCATCAGCGGACCTTAAAAGCCGGCGTCACTGATGGCTCAGCATGGAGTCATCTGCCTACTTCGCCACGCAACGTGTGATGGACTCATCCTCTCGTCAGAGCATCCACGACAGTCTCGCCAAGCTTCGCCACGTAAGAGCCAAAGTAACTTACATTGTCAAAGTGTTATCCCCTGTGCACAGGTGGACCTCCCTGGCGGTGGACCAGTCTCCCCGAATAACGGAGCCACTCCTCCTCCTCCTCGGAACTCCTCCACCTCTCCACAGCACCAAGCGTCACCCACACCGAGCCACTGCGAGCCGCAGAGCCAGCGCGAGCCTTTCAGCGCCACCTGCAAGTAAGCAGTACTCATCGTTACATCTCTGTACTGCGAACAGCACTAACCCATCTGTGCTTGTGTGTTCCAGGGTTGCCAGGTCGCGGCAGGACTCACTCAGCCCCAGCGGTTCCTCAGCATCACACTAACTCACACCTTCACACACATTACACACCAGATTCAATAAATAATTGTCGAAATAGTCTACTCGTGTCAGTGTCTGTCTCCTGGGTCAAACAGCCATGTCAGTGTATCCTAGTGTGGAGGAAGAGCACAAAATCATTAGCTTTACTAAAAGGACAAGGCTAATTTACCTCTTTATTTTGGCATTCCCATATTAGTAATAGTTGTAAAAAAATCATTTCCCTGATTCACCAAATACATATTCAGCTTTGTAATAGTCTATGCCAGGGGTGTCAAACTCATTTTAGCTCGGGGGCCACATACCGCCGGATTTAATGTCAAGTTGACTGGACCACTAAAATAATAGCAAAACAACTAATGCCAGCTCCAAATTTAGTACAAAGAAGAACAAGTACATTATGAAATGTTTACATTTATTGAACCATTGATCTTGTACAAAACATGAACAACCTGAATGATGAATCTTCATCAAAGTATGAACAATGTGAATTTTTTTTTCTTTTCTGCTCTGTTTTGAACTGAAGCTGCTGAGGAACAATATCTTAATCACGACAAAACGAATGTCATTTAAGGAACCAGTTATCATATCGCTGCCATCTACTGTTTAGTCCTGGAACTTGTTTGTATTTTGAACAATGACCCCGGTTACATGGTCACAATAAACCGATTACTGGCAATAAACTGATAATGCTAATAACTGGTTTTCTCGTGTTTACATGCACTGAATAAACGGATTACTGGAGGGAAAACCACTTGAGTTAATGACCCCAGTTTATCGGCTTATTCTGTTTACATGGTGTTGGGTATTCCAACAATAACAGCACGCAGCACGGATGTGATGGCGCAGGCACGGGTGACGTCATCACGCCGTGCCAATATCAGAGGACTGACGGCGGCCGCTGCTCTCTTTGGCGCTCCACCTGTAGAACTACACCAGCCTGTACTCCCAGATAGTTAGCTTGCTAGCCTGTTCGTATGAAACACGTGCTACCAACTGTCTATAAATAAAACCATGACCTTCTCGGAGGACGCCAAGGTGAACACTGCGGGGACAACGGAACATCATAAGACACCAAACGTGCAGTAACTGTGGTTCCCCGACACACCAAATGAGAGTGCGCTCCTGCCCGGCCAGGGAGCAGCAATGCCAATGATACAACAAGCTTAATCACTTCACCAAAATGTGTCGCTCAATATCACTAACATCAAGCCCACCATCTAGTTCAGCTGAACTCCCACCGACAACCACCATCCACACAGTGGACTCCAGCAGAGCATCATACAAGTGGTGCATGGTGAAGCTCGACAACGTCAGCTGGCTGTTACTGCTGGACACCCCCACTGTGAGGTCAGTGATAAACTGGGTCACGGTTAAGAGATTCTTTCTCAGCCGCCCCATCGGGAAGAATGCAGCAGAGCTTTCCAGGTATGGGCATACTCATATCAGTTTAGTGGGAACCATAACGCTGACAGTTCACTACGGGTCGAGTCCTCCGGGCGTTCACCTTCCAGGTAGCCACACACAGAGACAGCATCCTGGGGTGCAACCTTTTTTATAAATTAGGCTTCACCATTCGCGATAACCAGGGACTCTGTTTGACCGCTGATGATGGGAGCACATCACACCTGGACGAGAGTACAGCTGCTCCAAGCTTGACACTGCACGAAGAAGAACCAAACACGGAAAGAGGGCACAAACCAGACTCGCCTCCGATCGTTGCCCAGCATAAGCCTCATGGAGCCGCTGTACAGCTGCAGGAGAGAGTTTGTGGCCAAGCAGGACCCTAGTGAACGTCGACAACCCGGCGCGTGTCCTGTTGCAGGCGAGGACGACATGCCGCCACAACCACAACTAGCATCAGAGGAGAGAGGGCATAGACCGGACTTGTCTCAGATCCTTGCCTGGCATAAGCCTCATGAAGCCGCCACAGAGCTGCAGGAGGGAGAGTCCGTGGCTGAGCAGGACCCAGCAGAACAATGCCAATCCAGATCGCGTCCTGCCGCTGGCGTGAATGGCACGCCGCCACTACGTTGAGCACGAGAGAGCAGCAGCTCCGAATGCAGCCAAACAGATCGTCACTCACAGTATTCGATTGGATTTGATTATGCCGATCCAAACGTGAATGATGGCCTGCAGATTCTCCTGTCGCTTGCCAATGCAGATCACCATGCAATTGGGGCCAGCCACCTTCCACATGGCCTATGGTTCAAGATGGCCCGCCAGCCGTCTGTGGAAGGTGACATCAGCCACTGCCTGGGATGAAGATGCATTGCTGGAACCGACCCAGCCAGTGTGGGAAGCGGAGTGGGACTTTGCTGAGAGAGAGCACCCAGGTCCGCCCTAACCAGCGACTTCACGGTCACGCCCACTGCAGGCTCGCTGGAAGCCCCCCTCAAGTTGAACTCTCACA
Source organism: Pholidichthys leucotaenia (assembly GCA_020510985.1). Classification (NCBI taxonomy): domain Eukaryota; kingdom Metazoa; phylum Chordata; class Actinopteri; order Cichliformes; family Pholidichthyidae; genus Pholidichthys; species Pholidichthys leucotaenia. Next base: position 271,115,984 of record CM035837.1, read on the forward strand.
ATGACTCTATTTTGATATGTTTAGGCAGAACATGGCTAAACAGTGGCAGATTAACCCATTCAGCCATGCAGGGTTTACCGGTGGTATACCCGGTTACCTGGGTTCTGGTTTTATCTGTTGTGAGTTCACATGCTTGACAATGTTTACGATGATTTGGGGTTTTCCTAGTGGGGGGTGGTGGTGTTGAGTATTCCAACAATAACAGCACGCAGCACGGATGTGATGGCGTAGGCACAGGTGATGTTATTACGCCGTGCCTATATTAGAGGACTGACGGCAGCAGCCCCTCTCTTTGGCACTCTGCCTCTAGACATACATCAGCCTATACTCCCATAGTTAGCTTGCTAGCCTGTTCATATGTAACACGTGCTACCAACTGTCTATTAATAAAACCACCGTTCAGCACAGCCACCGCCTCTGCTATCCTTCATTCTTAGACATAACACATGGCCACTTGAATAATCAGATAATTGCAGAAATCCAATCATAACCGGTTTATTAGTGTACATGTAAACATGATCAATGGCCATGTTTACATGCATATGAATAAACCGGTTATGATTGGATTTCTGGTGTGCTGCCGCAGTGCTAACCACTGGCTAGGGGATCCTGGGTTTGATCCCAGCCCCCGACCAACATTGATTTGTGTGGAGTTTGCATATTCTCCCCGTGTCTGTGTGGGTTTACTCCAGGATTTCTCCGGTTTCCTCCCACATGCCAAAAACATGCAAGTTAGGTTAACTGGCATCAAACTGGGGATTCTAAATTGTCCTTAGGTATGAATGTGAGAGTGAATGGTTGTCTGTCTCTCTGTGTTGGCCCTGCGATGGACTGGCGATCTGTCCAGGGTGTACCCTGCCTCCCGCCCAAAGATGCTGGGATAGGCTCCAGCCCCCCCGCGACCCGAAAAGGATTAAGTGGAAGAAGATGAATGAATGAAAGATTGGATGTCTGGAATTTTAATCCAGGTTAAGACCCTTAATCAATTTTTGGTAGGTGAAATAATATATTTATAAGCTATAACAGCCCTTTGAGACTATTTCACAAGTGTGACAGAGCAAGTTACAGTATTAGATTCACAATTTAACCCTGAACCAAATCAAGTTATTTTTAAAACATGAAAAATGTTTCAATCAACAACAAGACTCTTAATCAATTTTTGGCAGGTGAAATAACATATTTATAAGATATAGTAACAACCCTTTGAAACTATTCACTAGTTGGACAGAACATGTTATATTATACAGTGCATCCAGAAAGTATTCACAGTGTTTCACTTTTCCACATTTTGTTATGTTACAGACTTATTCCAAAATGGATTAAATTCATTTTTTCCTCAAAATTCTACACACAATACCCCATAATGACAATGTGAAAAAAAATTTTTTTGAGATTTTTTTCAAATTTATTAAAAATAAAAACTAAGAAATCACATGTACATAAGTAGTCACAGCCTTTGCCATGAAGCTCAAAATTGAGCTCAGGTACATCCTGTTTCCACTGATCATCCTTGAGATGTTTCTACAGCTTCATTGGAGTCCACCTGTGGTAAATTTAGTTGATTGGAAATGATTTGGAAAGGCACACACTTGTCTATATAAGGTCCCACAGTTGACAGTGCATGTCAGAGCACAGACCAAGCATGAAGTCAAAGGAATTGTCTTTAGACCTCCGAGATAGGATTGTCTCGATGCACAAATCTGGGGAAGGGTACAGAAAACTTTCTGTTGCTTTCAAGGTCCCAATGAGCACAGTGGCTTCCATCATTCATAAATGGAAGAAGTTTGGAACCACCAGGACTCTTCCTAGAGCTGGCTGGCCGTCTAAACTGAGCGATCAGGGGAGAAGGGCCTTAGTCAGGAGGTGACGAAGAACCCAATGGTCACTCTGTCAGAGCTCCAGCATTCCTCTGTGGAGAAAGGAGAACTTTCCAGAAGGACAACCATTTCTGCAGCAATCCACCGATCAGGCCTGTGTGGTAGAGTGGCCAGACGGAAGCCACTCCTCAGTAAAAGGCACATGGTAGCCTACCTGGAGTTTGCCAAAAGGCACCTGAAGGACTCTCAGACCATAAGAAACAAAATTCTCTGGTCTGATGAGACAAAGATTGAACTCTTTGTCATGAATGCCAGGCATCATGTTTGGAGGAAACCAAGCACCGCTCATAACCATGGTGGTGGCAGGATCATGCTGTGGGGATGTTTTTCAGCGGCAGGAACTGGGAGACTAGTCAGGATAGAGGGAAAGATGAATGCAGCAATGTACAGAGACATCCTGGGTGAAAACCTGCTCCAGACCGCTCTTGACCTCAGACTGGGGCAACAGTTCATCTTTCAGCAGGACAACAACCCTAAGCACACAGCCAAAATATCAAAGGAGTGGCTTCAGGACAACTCTGTGAATGTCCTTGAGTGGCCCAGCCAGAGCCCAGGCTTTAATCCTATTGACCATCTCTGGAGAGATCTGAAAATGGCTGTGCACCGTTTCCCATCCAACCTGATGGAGCTTGAGAAGTGCTGCAAAGAGGAGTGGGCGAAACTGCCCAAAGATAGGTGTGCCAAGCTTGTGGTATCATATTCAAAAAGACTTGAGACTGTAATTGCTGCCAAAGGTGCATAAACAAAGTACTGAGAAAAGGCTGTGAATACTTATGTACATGGTCGTGACGCCACTGAGAGGTAAACACCGGACGGCCACACCTCTGACACAGTCCAAGGACGGATAATTTTTTCACACATAAGGAGTTGTTCAGAACTCCTTATACAAAGATATAGAGTGATGATAATCAAGTCAGTGGCGGTAATGCACCTGTAAGCTGGTTGCCAACCGCCAATCAAATCTAAAAGAAGAAGAAGATTTCTTAATTTTTTATTTTTAATAAATTTGTAAAAATCTAAAAAAAAAACTTTTTTCACATTATCATTATGGGGTATTGTGTATAGAATTTTGAGGAGAAAAAAATGAATTTAATCCCTTTTGGAATAAGGCTGTAACATAACAAAATGTGGGAAAAGTGAAGCGCTGTGACTACTTTCTGGATGCACTGTAATCTTCACAATTCGACCTTGAAGAACCAAATCAAGTAATTTGTTGGCAGATTAAATGTTTGAATGCAAATTGGGAGCCTTAATGAATTTTTGGCAGATGAAGCATACATTTTATGGATTCTACTTACAATATATAATTATAGGAGGTATATAATGCACAAACACAAGTATTCATGGGTGAAAAGCTTTACTGACTTTTACATCATTATACACAGATTTGATCAGCACACTTTTCTTAACAGATAAGGCAAAACATTAAAAGCTGCTGCAGAATAAAATGTCATATCTGATTATTCAAACACAAAATTCATAGGTCTAAAATTATGACTAATTCCTCACCACATTAAATATTCACACACATACCTACGCTAAGTGCATGGACAAAAAGTTACATCTGCTTTGCTCAAAAGCAGCCATCAGCCTCAGAATAAGAAGAGAAATGGCTTTAGCCGAGTGAGGTGTGCTCCCGCAGTGAGCCAATCAGTTTCTGGCAGCCCATCAGTTTTTGGCAAGACACCGGCAGCTTCTCTTGTTTGAACCTGTTCAAAAAATATTGTGACAAGAAAAACTGGTTCTGACCGTAAAAATATCCGGCAAAAGGCAGCGAAGTGACAACCCCCCAGCACCCGCTGAGCTGCGAGACATGGGGGTCAATGTATTTTTAAAGAACAGTTATTAAATATAGTAAATACGGTGACATTTCAATATGTGCTGGATCCGGCATCCATAAAAAAGGACTTGTTGCACATTTTTAGCGAGAAGGGATAATAGCAGATGCAGTTGGGAAAAGTTTGCCTTGGAATTTTTCTGGAAGAAATCCTGTCATCCCGACCTGCATAACAGACTCTCAGTATAAACTGGGGATCACTTTTGTATCTGCTACTGTTTTGCAACCACAAATGGACAAATTGGGAATAGCAGTTACTTTATTGAAAAAGTGCTGCTTTTGTATCCTTTTATTTAATTTTTACACTTTGCAAATTCATCCCGCGGTCCAGTTTGGACTCTCTGGTGGGCCAGTTTTTGCCTGCGGGCTGTACATTTGACACCCATGGTCTATGCCACTATGAAGCAGCAGGCCTACTTAATATCCATTATGTGTTAAGCATTTCAGCACTGGCAGAAATCAAGTTTTGACTATTGTTACCGGGTCAAGTGTGCCTCCTCTCTCGCTCTAGTTATCAGTACTGTCTCTCTCTCCCTCTGGACACCTGTGCTGATTCTCTTCTTCTTCTTTTAGATTTGATTGGCGCTTGGCAACCAGCTTACAGTTGCATTACCGCCACGTACTTCACTCTATATCATCACTCTATCTGGTCAGGAGCTGTAGTCCTTACCGCCACGTACTTCACTCAGTAAACATCACTCTATGTATCAAAAGTCAGAATTCTTCTCAGTTGGCAACCTCTTCTTCATCTTCTTCACTCTATATCTTTTCTGTTGATTCTCTGGTAACCACTCCTACTTGGTTCACCCTGCTGCTGCCACATTCTTGCTCCTGATATAAAAAAGCTCAGTTAATGTTCAAATAGTTTAAAAGAGGTACTTCATGGACAGTTTTGGAGGATGTAATTCATGCTAGATTTTCCAACGCCAAAAACTTGGAAAGATGTAAAATATTCTTTATCCCTTCTTCCCTGTTAATAGCATCTTAACAGTGCAATCACTATTAACTGAGATTAATGTAACTACTGAATGAGGCTTTATCACCATTATTCTTAACTCATTTTATTTTATCAATCAGTTGTGATGATTAACACATTTATTCTGACAGGACTGTTGTGTTGGGTTTTGGGGACATATTATTATGTGACACGGGTGGTGGGTCCACCTTTCTGGTTCCGCCGCCACCCGGGGTATAAGAGGGCTGTGAGGGAGAGGGGCGGTTTCTTGGTCTCCTCTCCTCCTGACGGACGCGCCTGTATTGTGAGAGAGAGTCACAAATAAATCTGTGTCCAGTTCAACACTCTGTCTCTTCCTTGGCTTCCATTATTGACATAACAATTGGCGACGAGGGTAAAAAGGTATGGACGTGGGGGTTGCATCAATTCGGCCATTTTTGGAGCTTCCTGGTGAGCTGCCTGTCCCTTGGACGAGGTGGTTCACCACCTTTCAAACATATTTGGTGGCTTTGGACCTTGAAAGACTGGAGAAGTTGAGGGCACGGGCACTGTTGGTTCACAACCTAGGGATGGAAGGTCAACGTATCTTAACCCTTTGAGTGTGAGAGTTTGCATGCCCCTAGTGGCAGAGTGCAGCACTGTGCCTGCCTTCTCATTCTGACTTTGTCAAAAGAAGTGAGAAATTTCTGGGGTTTTTTTAAATGTACTGATTTCTTGTTCATATACTTTGAAGATAAGATGATGAGGTACCTCTGTACAAAAAATGGTGTCAAAAGACTGAACCATTTTTTTGTGTAAATACGTCCAAAGACCAGTTTTGACTGAGTTATGGAATTTAAAGAGGTGCTGCAACATTATGCAAATTAGATGCATAAATTTATTCCTAGCTGAAACTTTGGATCATATTTTACATCTTTCTAATTGACAGTAAGCCATTATCTCTTACCACTTTCAAGTTATAGCCTTGGAAATCTGAACTATTTTATTGACAAAAAATATTTACCACTCTTGACCACTAGGGGGTATGTCGCAGTTTGGCAACATACACACTCATAGGGTTAAGCACTTTGGGCCAGAGTGATAGTTTTGAGGAAGTGGTGGAGCTAATGGCGTGACATTTTCGCGCCCCAGAAAGCATCATCGTCCGGAGAATCCAGTTTCGACAGCACCGCCAGCGGACTGGCGAGTCAGTGCAGTGGTTTGTAGCAGACTTACACCAGCTGGCCAAGGGCTGTCAGTTTGGAGCGTTGGAGGAAGAGATGGTCCGCGACCAGTTGGCGCAACATACTGTTTGCCCGGCTACGAGGTCAAAGCTACTTACATACTTGGGCAAGCTGATGCTATCCAAGTCCATTGAGTTAGCTCAGCAGTTTGAGGCAGCAGATAAGCTATCACGGGAGCTCGGCGAGAGAGCGTCACATCACCAATTTGAACCACAGTCGACAGGCAGGCAGTGGACCCAGACAGTGGCAATGGCGTAGAGGATGACGAAGTCTACGCTAATGCTGTCAGGATGAGGTCCGTCCCAGGATCGCCCAGGTGTTTGGGTTGTGGGTCCATCAAGCACCGTTAAAAGGCCAGAGAGTGTCTGGCAAGAGGAAGATGCTGCGGCAAATGCGGACTCTTGCATCATTTCGCTAGGGCATGTTACAGGTTCAATCGAGGGGATCCAAGACTTAAGGAGGATTCCCCCGCTTCAACTCCCACGGTAATTCACACTGGATCCTCAAGTACCAAAGGCTGTTCTTACTGTATGGTGGAACTGGACAGGATAACAATGCCGTTGCTGACTAACACGGGAATGGTGAGATCCGTGTTAAATTGGGCAACCGTGAGGAGTTTCTTCCCACAGTATTGGATTAGAGGTGATTCAGTGCCGCTGTGTGGGTATGGTGGAGGAAGATTGGCCGGGGGGGGGGGGGTCAGTGGAACTGACGGCTAGGTACAAGTCAGTGGAGGTGTCCAGCTTGAAGTTCATCGTGACTGTCTGTGGAGAGAACATTATGGGGTGTGATTTATTTTATGGATTGGGCTTCGCCATCACAAGCAGCGTTGGAGAAGAGTGGTTGGGCTGTGGTTTGTGGGACCGGCCGGTTCTGCAAACGATGGACGGAGCTGTGTGGGACGAACCTTTGCCTAGTAATCTGGACAATGAGCAGGACCAACCCCACCCAGGGCCATCACGGGAGGGTCCCAGTGCCAGTGCCCAAGTAACCCTAGCTGAGGGAACTGGGCGGCACAGTGGGGCGCCCATGATGGCGGGTGGTGCCCGGTGGCTGGCCCATTCTGCTCCCAGAGTTTGGCTGGAAGGGACCGGACAGCAGGGGGTTACAATGGCGATGCTGGCAGCAAAATTGAAAGAGAGCGGGGCAGGACCGGCTGGCACGGTGAAACGACATGCCAAACAGAGACACTGGAAGCCAAGTAGGGTCCCACAGCACATGTATTGAACATAAGAATGATGACAACAGTTCCCGAAAAGGTGACGACCCACAAAAATAAACAGAAACACCCACAGTTGGCGTTCGGGGCTGACATCGCCCAGTGAACATGGAGAGAAGACATGTTAACCACGGTTGCGCCCCAGGGCCGACATCGCTTCAAGGGGCGCAACAGAACCATGACTGTGTGGAGCGGCCAACACGTCGTGATAGTGCTGGCAATATTGACTGGCTGACAACACAGCAGATGATGCACACAAACCATGAACAGCTGACTGTCAAAGAGAGAGGGCACATGTGTTCAGACTGGCGAATCTTGGACAGTGCCCACCTGAAAGTGGCTCAAAACGCATATAAAACACACGTACAAAACAAAAACAACAAGAACTCAAAATATAATCTATAATAAACCCGATGCCTGAGCCACAGAGAAAACACTGCTATGATTTTATTGAAAAATTGGGTTTAAATAAATTATATTTATGAACAAATAATTTGTTGCAATATCTGTAACAAAAGAATAACACTGGTGTTCCCCTGCTGTGTGTTTGTCGCTGCTGCTGCGGCGGGCATGTGTGCCTCTCCACCCGTCACTCTCTGAGTGTGACTGGCTTGGCACAATGCCCAATTGGCACAGCTCAAACCTATATGGTCTGATGCCCCCAGATTCTTCATTATCATCCCATTCTTCGGAACTATAATCGTCTGAAGACTGGACAACACAAACCAATTCCAGACTACATGTGCTGGAACCGTCGTCGATGTTTTCAACCGCTTCCATCCTGTGTGTACAATGAGCAGCCAAGCGCTGTGTTCTCCCGATGATGTGACTATATGGCAGTGGGGTTTTCCAGCCAATGACGTAATTGGTGACGTGGCGCTCATGAAAACGTCAGATATTCGCGTGAAAAAAAGCTTGTTTGACTTAGAACTGCACAGACCAACCTATTTTGTCATATTGTATTATGTGTTGAAAAATTAGAGGAAGTCAAAAACGTGTCATCAGCACTTTAACTCTTGCACTTTAGCATATCCACTTTGTACAGTTTTATTGCAGTTGTTCTTCTCGTGTATGATTGTCTGTTTGTGTGTTTTTGTGACCCACCGGGGGACTACAGATGCAAATTAGCAGTATTGCTAAATCTGCCATACTTACATTTGTATTAATGTTCATTAGTATGTATTGTCCCTTTCAAATACTGTAAACATTAAATTAAACTAAACTAAACTAAACAAGAAAAACTATAAAACTATGACAAAAAAGTTGCACATACGAAAATGTTACATTAGAAATGTCACAGTGCTACATAAAACACTGATGAAGTTTTCTAAGGGAGAAATAAAAGATTGGACAGAATATTTGGAGCCCCAAAAGTTGGTAGTGAGGACAGCTCTATCTTTAAAAGGGTATATTATGCTTTTAGTTGATATATAATGTATACATACACACACGTACTGAAGTGACCATACAGGAAAAGCAACAGGCTGGAGGAATTGACAAATAACGCAAAAAGAAAATTGCTGGAAGAAGCATTGCAACTTTTTATTTATCAATTTATTTATATTTTTAGCAATCCCTTTGTTGCAAATGGACCCTTAAACACCAACAAACTCAAAAGGTACAGTGTTAAGGTGACGAATCTTGTTGCAAAATCACTATACAGTGATAATAATGTTATGTATGGTAAAATACCTTGGTAAAGGATGAGGACAGATGACTGGACGAACACAGCTTTATTGAATGTTGGTGGAACAGCAGTTACACCAGGGGTGTCCAAACTTTTTGCAAAGAGGGCCAGATTTGGTCAGGTGAAAATGTATGGTGGCCGACCATTCAGCCTGACATGCCTCGAACCATTACCATTGTAAATTACCATGTAAATATATATTATATATATATATCACTTTGCTGTCTGCAGCTAGGTTGACATTGCAAATGAGAATCTGTTGTCAACTGCATTACCACCAGGATAGTTAAAGGTTAAAATAATAATAAATTACATACAAATAAACTATTTTATGAAATTTGACTGAATATTTTTAGAAACGTGTATTTATTGATTTTGTTTCAACAAATCACATCCCAGTGCATTTTGACAAAGAATAGTATAGTCAAATTAAATGACAGAAATTTGACAAAACTGTGGTTTGATCATCACAAAAAAATCAATTCACTGAGACTTTGGAATTTATTCTCCTCAGAAGAATAAAAAAAATGTACCTGCATTAATGTGAAGGGTGACACTGGTGATTCGACTGCAGTAAGGTGGCCAGGTCTGGCTCAAAAGCAGTGGTTTTGATGCGCAAGATGTCACGCAGGTGAGAGTCACTTAGTCTTGTCCTCACACGGTTCTTAGTAATGTTCATAACCGAGAACGTCTTCTCGCACAAGTATGTCGAGCCAAACAAGCTCAGCATTTTCTTAGCAAATGTTCGAATCTCTTGGAACCTGTCTTTGTCCAGCTGGCGGTAAAAGTCGACAAGAGGGAGTTGCTGGTGGCGGCCGTGACACTCCGCGTCACACTGCAGCTCAATGAGCTCCAGCTGCAGGTGGTCTGGAGCGTCATTAGGATCCACGGAAAAAGGAGTGGAAAAAAGTGTGATCTCCTTTTCAATAGCTGCAAAATACCTGAAACGCTGTTGAAACTCCTCAGTCAGAGATGAGATGTTTTCTGCGTACCTCCTCATTTGCGCACTGATATTGTTTTCTGGAAAACTGGTCATCATTTCCTGCAGTGATGGGAAATGTGTGGTATTGGGCTGCGTTTGTGATAGGTGCCTTTGGAAAAGTAGCAGCTTTGTCTGAAAAGCTTTTAGGTATGAATACAGTTGGCTCACCACTGCATTTTGCCCCTGAAGGCTCGTGTTCAGCGCGTTCAGATGTCTTGCTATGTCAACTAAAAATCCAAAATCAGCCAGCCAAACAGGATCGCAGAGTTCCGGCATCGGTTGTCTCTTTTGTGCCAAGAATAGTCCGATTTCCTTTCTGAGAGAGAAGAATCGCTGCAGTGCAGACCCCCGACTGAGCCATCTTATGTCATTGTGATACACAACATCTCCATATTCAGCGTGGATGTCGAGTAGAAACTGTTGAAACTGGCGGTGGCACAGGGCTCTGGAGCGAATATAATTAATAGCCTTAATCACCGGTTTCATAACGTGATCATATTTCAGATGTTTGGCACATAGAACTTGTTGGTGAATAATACAGTTGAGTTTTATAGCTTTGCCGCCTTCTTCACTGACTTTTTTACAGACTAGCGTTGATAGCCCACTTTGCTCACCAACCATGGCAGGTGCACCATCCGTAATAATCCCAGTGATTTTATTCCATTGCAGTTTCATGTCATTCACGGTGGAACAAACAGCAGCAAACAAATCTGTTCCTCTGGTTTGGTCCTTAAGGCTCTGAAGGTCAAGTAGCTCTTCACTCACGTTCATTTCATTGTCCACTCCTCTCAAAAAAATCAGTAACTGAGCGGTGTCAGATGCATCCGCGCTTTCGTCGCAGGCTAATGAAAAAAAGTCAAACTCCACTCCTTTTGCCTCTAACTGTCCCTTGATGTTAGATGAAATTTCTTCAATCCTCCGTGCCACAGTGCTACGACCCAGGCAGACATTGGCAAACTCTTGCTTTTTCTCAGGACAAATTTTCTCCACCATTTTCATCACGCAGTCTTTAATGAATTCACCCTCAGTAAAAGGTTTGCAGTGCTTGGCAATCAGCATTGCCACTTCGTAGCTTGCCTTTGTAGAATTTTCATTTGTGTCACGGGCTCTTGTGAACAAACGCTGCTGTGCTGTCAAAACAGCTTCCAGTTGCTTCAGTTTTTCGGCGCGTTCGTTCGCCGTTAGCTTGTCGTAATTAACATGTTTCGTCTGGTAGTTCCTCTTAATATTGAACTCTTTGAAAACAGCCACAGTCTCTTGGCAAATTAAGCAGACACAGTTGTTTCGTATGTCAGTGAAAAAATACTCCGATTTCCACTTCTCCTGGAAACTGCGGCCCTCGCTGTCAACTTTCCTCTTTTTATTTCCAGTTGCCATTTTAGAAATGAGCTAAAAACATACCACAGGGGTAAAAGTTCACACAGGGGTCACACGACGAGAATGCGGCCACAGGTCTACTGCCACCCTCTGGTGAAATATAAAATTGCTGTTTTTGGTATGTGTGTATTGTTTACTGTAGGAAACTGGAAACTGTGCTGGCGGGCCACATATTATTGATTTTATGACAGGACGCTTCGGGCCGGTGGAAATTTGGACATGGGCTGGATTTGGCCCGGGGGCCGGACTTTGGGCATGCCTGAGTTACACGGTAGGCACCAGGCAGAGGGCACCTGTCAAAGAGGCCGCAATATGATTGCCCTCTGGTATTTATAGGGCGGTGCAGTAGCGGAACAGGAAGTGCTTGCCACTACATTGCACTTCACAATAAGGTGCCAAATCCCAACATCACAAATAAGCCATCAGTATCTCAGTGTTTGGTCACTGCCTAATGTTGTGTATGTAAATAGGCTGTATTACCAAGATGGTGGCCAGGTTGGACATGGGCTAGACCGGGATGGCTTACTACCGGTTTCTGGTGGTGACGCTGCCTGAGGTATTTAACCTTGGCGAGCATGAGAGGCTTCGTGTGAGGATTGTGTTGGTCCATGAGTGAGAGCCTGGGGGGAGCCGATAGCTTCAATGGTGTTGTGGAATTAATGGCGCGCCATTTTCGCATGCCGGAGAGCATCACGGTCCGGCGCATCCAGTTTCGACAGCGCCGCCAGCGGTTGGGAGAACCAGTGATGGTGTTCATTGATGATCTCCAGAGGCAGGCGAGGGGGTGTGATTTCGGATGCCTGAAAGAGGAGATGATACACGACCAACTAGCGGAATATGTTCGCTGTACAGCGGTCCGGTCCAGATTGTTGGAGTATCCAGGAGAGTTGACATTGGCCACGGCTATCAAGCTCGCCCAACGGTTCGAGGCAGCAGAGACCATCGTAAGGGGCCTTCCTGAAGGGGCTTTTCTGGGTGAAGATGAGTCTTGTGCTTAGGCACTGTTTTGGGACCCTGGTGATGGTGATGCTGGAGAGGATATGTATACCTCCGTGGTTAAAATAAGGTCCGCCTCAGGTACGCCACGTTGTTACGGTTGTGGGTCCCCTGTTCACCGCTATAAGGCTAGTGTGTGCCCAGCGAAAGGAAAGCGTTGTGGTAAGTGTGGTTTGCGGGACCACTTTGCCTGGGCGTGTGCTAACTTCGAATGCAGGAGCCGTAGGAAGGAACCAGGTGCTGTGCAGAAGACTCCAACTATAGTACACATGATCTCCCCGGAGACAATGGGGAGGATCGGGTGCGATGTCATGCTTGATGGTGTTGTGGTTCCACTGTTGGTGGACACTGGAGCTGTTATCTCAGTGTTGAACCTGGCGACCGTGAACAGTTTGTTTCCCAACCGGCAGATTAAACAACAAGAGAGAGACTATTATGGCTATGGATGGAACAGACTGGCAGTTTGGGGTTTGTGGAAGTGGAGGCCCGTTACAAGTCTGTTGTTGTGCCCCAAACCCGCATTCATGTCACCGCTGCGGGGGTTAACATCATGGGGTGTAATTTCTTTTATAGGCTGGGTTTTTCAATTGCCAATGTGTCGGGTGAGGAGTGGTTGGGCTCCGGACTGTGGGACTGGCTGACTCCGCTGGTGGATGGCGTGGAGGTGAGGGAATCGGACTGGTTGGACATGTGTAATGAGGGAGAGCACGTTTGGCGCCGTGCGATGCTGCTGCGGGTTGGACCCGGTGCCGGTCTGTCTGATGCCCAAGTTGAGGGTGACTGACAGCACGACGAGACCCCGGAGGCGGCCTGTAAGGATGAGGCGCCCACACTGGATCCAGAAGGGGCAGGACCAGAGGGCGGGTTGATACATTGCTCGGGAAGACGGTCTACCATGGATAACACGGACCGGGCCTACAAGTTGACCGGATCGTTGGTGGAGACCAGTCAGACCCAACATCACCGGAGGAGAAAACTGCGGGCTTCCCTGCGGGTCGGAGACATGGTGCAACCCAGGGTTGAGGCCTGGATGAGAGGTAATCATGGCTCACGTGAGCAGCGTGATGAGAGGAGACGGTTCCGGGTGGAGGCTGCTCGGAGTGACGGGTATCTGAGCTTGCCTGACCAGACCTGGAGGCATCCGAACGAGTTGCGCTGAGTTGAGGAGAAGAAGCACCGCAATGGGAGCCCTGAGGGCAAGAGAAGGAGGCGGTTGGAGAAGGACCCGTCTAAGGACCAAGAGTGTTATGTCTTTATTTTCTGTTTATGTGCTTTTGCTCTAGTCCTGATATGTTTGCTTTACTGCTGGTATGGTACCCCGATCTAAATTTAAAAAAAAAAAAGAAAAAGTGAGAAATAGGGTGTTTTGTGGCACCTGGGAGTTAAATTTTAGTTTAAGGAGCCTGAATTGTAACTGTGGGATTTCTATTGGCTCGAGGACAGTAATTTGATGGATATGTTGGAATTGAATTTTATTAATGTGCTAATTTTATGCCCAAGTTTGGGGTGGTGGGGTGTGTTTATCCCGTTTGAGGTGTTTAGTCATGTAATTTACATACCCAATGTTTTTAGTATTGTGATGTACCCGTTGTGGGGGTGAGTGCTGGGGGGGGCGGCGCCAGTAGTTGTTATGTATTTTGTGGTTTTGTATGTCTTTTATGTGGAGCTGTTCCAGGATTATTTTCGTTACACTTTGTTTTGTATGTTTGGCGGCAGAATAATCCGCCCAGCTGTGTGGGGGTGCTGGTAGTCTACCTGGCCCCCCAGCTTAGTTGTGTGCATGGATAGGTTGTTTATTTGTTTCTGTAATTGTTTTGTTTTAGAGTGTGAGTCGGGAAGCAAATTTGGGAAGGCTATCTGTGCGCTTGGCATTTTTTGAAGGGGGTAGAAATGTTGTGTATGTAAATAGGCTGTATTACCAAGATGGCAGCCGGGATGGACATGGGCTAGACCGGGGTGGCTTACTACCTGTTTCCGGTGGTGACGCCACCAGAGGTATAAAGGAAGTAGGCGGAAGAGGCTCTGCCTTTTTCATCGCAGGAGCCACCTAGCAAGCAGGCGAGTGCTGTTGTGGTGACACTAAACACAGCAGGGAGACATTCCTCTGGGACATTCTTCTGGAGCTTTCTTCACACCCAGCAGCAGGGCTGGAAGAAGCAGAGGACAATTTACATGCAGACAGGGAACCACAGGAAGCAGTCAGACAGGACTGTATGCATGCGTCCTCGAGCCAACCAATGTCATGCTAATCATGTGTATTGACCGATGTATATTTGATGACAATTGATATGCTAATGTGCCATGCATTCTCTCTGTCTGTATCACGGTATAAAAGAGCTTGTTTCACTCTCAGCTCTCACTCTCTCTACGCTCTTCTCTCAAGACCATCCAAGAGGGCCCCAGCGGCAACGCTGGGGTCAACAGGCTTTATTCATGTTAGAGGGTAAATAAAGAATCTGTGCTGACCTACACTCGTGCCTCGCCTCTACATCCTTTCCTTCACACCCTCTACACCGTAAGCCTTTTTATGTAAATGACTATGATTATAATAAAGCTCTGTAAACTACATTAACTGTGTGTTGCTTTACCCAACTATGGACACAACACCTAATTAGTGTAATGCTGTCTCGTGATTAAATAAAATGGGAACAGAAAACTACTAAAGTGATTTTAAGCTCAATAATTAAATTCCAAATCAGTGATGCTGTATTAGGGCTGTCGCAATAACTGCAATTATGTAGTACCGCGCTATGGACAAGCCTACCGCGGAAGATAACAAGCAACAGCAACAACCTCAGCGTTCACTTTTTTTGTGTGTGGCTATATCTCATTGTTCACTTATGTGTCCCTTTTGATTATTAAATAAATTGTTAAATGTTAAGATAAGATAAGGTAAGATAAGCCTTTATTAGTCCCACAAAGGGGAAATTCCAGGATTGCAACAGCACAGGGACAGCAACACTCAGAGCAACAATCAAGAAGACAAGAAAAACAAGAGCAGCGAATATACATATGTACACATAAATATATATACACACAGTGCGGAGCATTGTAGCTAGATGGAATAAACAGCATAACCGTCTACTTAGTTATCCTACATAGTATGAATATGTACCCATACATATTGTCACCCTCCGAAGCGACTGATATTGTCCTAGTTGTATACTGGAGGGGACCATTGTGTAAGTCTATTGCATCTTTTGCATTCAATACTATTAGGTCATCACGTTTTTTGCTATCTCTGCGAGCAGCCCTGCTTAGGTTATACAGTCTGACAGCCATAGGTGGGAAGGACCTGCGAAACCTCTCGGTTGCACACCTAGGATGATGTAGTCTGCTGCTAAATGAGCTCCTCAGTGCGTTCAGTATGTCCTGTATAGGGTGGTACTCGGACTCCAGCAGAGATGACAGTTTAGCCACCATCCTTCTCTCTCCTATCTCCTCCACTGGGTCAAGGCATTGCTCCAGGACAGAGCTAGCTTTCTTGATCAGTTTGTTCAGTCTCTTCCTATCGGCTGCTGTAATGCCACTGCCCCAGCAGACCACTCCAAAAGTGATGGCTGATGCCACCACCGTGTCATAGAATGTCTTCAGCAGTGCCCCTTGTACACCAAAAGACCTGAGCCTCCTCAGTAGGAGCAGCCTGCGCTGTCCCTTCTTGTAGAGTGCATCGGTATTGTGTGACCAGTCTAGTTTATTGTTCAGATGAACACCCAGGTACTTGTAGGATGTCACCATCTCAATGTCTGTTCCCTGTATGTTTACTGGTGCTGTGAGGGATTGTCCTTTCCTGCGGCAGTCCACCACCAGCTCCTTAGTTTTCCTCGCGTTGATCTGGAGGCAGTTCCGATGGCACCAGTCCACGAAGTCCTGGATAAGTCCTCTGCACTCAGCTTCATCTCTGTTGGAGATGAGGCCAACGATCGCAGAGTCATCAGAGAACTTCTGTAAATGGCAGTGTGTTGTGTTGTGTGAGAAGTCCGCAGTATAAAGGGTGAACAGGAAGGGAGCCAAAACCGTTCCCTGGGGGGCCCCCGTGCTACCGATGATCGTGTCGGACACACAGTCCTGGGTTTTCACAAACTGTGGCCGGTTAGTGAGGTAGTCCAGGATCCATGATGACAGGTGCTGGTCCACCCCTGCGCACAGCAGCTTGTCCTTCAGAATCATCGGTTGGATGGTGTTGAAAGCACTGGAGAAGTCAAAGAACATGATCCTCACCGCATTCCCGGGCTTCTCCAGGTGGGACAGAGAACGGTGAAGGAGGAAGATCACCGCATCCTCTACCCCAATGCCATGCTGGTAGGCGAACTGGAGTGGATCAATCGCTGGCCCCACCAGGGGGCGGAGGTGAGCAAGGAGCAGTCTCTCCAGGGTCTTCATCATGTGAGATGTCAGGGCCACTGGTCTGTAGCTGTTCAGGTCTTTGAGGTGGGAAGTCTTTGGTACAGGTACCACACAAGATGTTTTCCACAGCTGTGGTACCCTCCCCAGCTTCAGGCTCAGGTTGAAGATGTGCTCCACAATCCCACACAGCTGGTCTACACAGAACTTGAGGAGCTTTGCGCTGATGCCGTCCGGTCCCGAGGCCTTCCTCGCCTTGACCTTCCTCAGCTCCGTCCTCACCTGGGTCTTAGTGAGGGTCATGTTGGGGGGCTGTGTGCTGGGCCTGGGGGGGTATTGATGGAGTGGGGTGTGGGCAGCAGGACACGATGTCTTTAGAGGCAGCAGTGGTTGTTGTGCAGTCGGGGGGGGGGGGCGGTTGGTCAAACCTATTAAAAAACAGGTTCAGATTGTTCGCCCACTCCCTGCCCCCCGTGGCCTGGGAGGAGGTATTCTGGAGCCCAGAGATGGTTTTAAGGTTTCTCCAGACCCCGCTGGTGTCACTCTGTTGCAGCTTGTCCTCCAACTTCTTCCTGAAGCTGTCCTTGCCTTCTCTGATCTTCCTCCTCAGCTCCCTCTGTACGGACTTCAGCATCTCCCTGTTCCCCAACCTGAAGATCCTCTTCTTCTCTCTCAAAAGTGTTTTTATCTCAGGGTTGATCCAGGGCTTGTTGTTCGAGCAACACCGTATGGTCTTGGTGGGTACGGTATTGTCCACACAGAAGCTGATGTAGTCCGTGATGGTGTGAGTGAGGCCATCAATGTCCTCACCATGTGGATCGCAGAGCTGCTCCCAGGCAGTGGTTTCAAAACAGTCCTTTAGAGCGTTCATTGCCTCCTCAGACCATAACTTCACTGTGCGCATGACTGGAGGTTGTCTGTGTACTAGGGGTTTGTACACCGGTAGGAGATGAACCAAGTTAAGATAAGATAAGATAAGATAAGCCTTTATTAGTCCCACAATGGGGAAATTCCAGGATTGCAACAGCACAGGGATAGCAACACTCAGAGCAACAATCAGAAGGCAAGAAAAAACAAGAACATCTAGTAAACATATGTACATATTACTATAAATATATATATATAGACACACAGTGCGGAGCATTATGGTTGGTGAATGTGCAGCAGAAAGTCTAAGTTCTCTCTCCGCGGATGCGGCGGGCCAGCTGGAAGTCTTTGGGCATGATGGTGACCCTCTTGGGGAAGAAGAGACCCACCAGGTAGGCCTCTCTGGTCTCCTGCAGAGCCACGACGGCGAAGCTCAGGAAGCGCAGGTGGGTCTTGAAGTCCTAAGCGATCTCCCTCACCAGGCGCTGGATGGGCAGCTTACGGATGAGCAGCTCCGTGGATTTCTGGTAGTGACGGATCTCTCTCAGAGCCACGGGCCTGTAACGGCGAGGCCTCTTCACTCCGCCTGTGGCCGGACCGCCTCTCCGAGCAGCCCTGGTGGCTAGCTGCCTCCTGGGGGGCTTCTTCCTCCAGTAGATTTTGCGGGCGGTCTGCTTGGTTCTTGCCATCGCTCTTTATTATTCTGTCTTATATTTATTGCACGCCGCCTAAACTCCAGCCCGGCACCCGCGTCGTTTTCGCTACAGCTCCCGGTATGTCGAGTTTCCCATTAGCACCGGGCGGCGGCCAAGTGCTAGCTAGCACCAGCTCCTCCCCGCTGCAACGTCTCCCGCTGCAAACAGTGGCTCCGTCCGCCGACCCGGGAGACCCCCGGGGCGA
The DNA here is from genome assembly GCA_020510985.1 of Pholidichthys leucotaenia. Lineage (NCBI taxonomy): Eukaryota > Metazoa > Chordata > Actinopteri > Cichliformes > Pholidichthyidae > Pholidichthys > Pholidichthys leucotaenia. The sequence goes on from CM035837.1 coordinate 271,134,248, forward strand.
TCCGTGCGTCCGTGATATATATACAGAGTAAAAGGTGTAGAAAGAAGAAGGAAGATTAAAAAAAAAGGCTGTTGCAACGGGCAGCCGACTCGTGTGGCGCCGCCGGTCTGGCGGAACCGGAAAGAGATGTAAAGATTTAAAGATGTTTTAGGACAGCCTGATAATAAAGAATTACAATAATCTAATCTCGAGCTAACAAAAGTGTGGATCAGTTTCTCAGCATCACTCTGAGACAATGTCATAACCCGAGTGTCGGTTCTGGCCACACTCGGGCCTCGTATCTTATTTCCCTGGCTTTGGCAGCAGAGGATTCTTTCAGCTCCTCGGGCTTTTATTGGGAAGGCGCCCGGGGGAGCTCCCTGCTGTCAAAGTCAGCTGCTGCGCTGCTGTCACGGCGAGCAGCTGCGCCGCATTGGGGTCATTAGTGGCCGAGTTAAAAGCCGGTGGCGAATGTCCTCCAGTGCAGCAGTCTCTGTTATGTTCAGCTACGTTCTGTTGTGCTCCTGTTATGCTTCGTTATGTTCCTGTTTGCTTTGCTCATCATTGTTAACGGACTTGGGAATCTGTAACCCGCCTGTTAACGTGGTCATCTCGTAAGGTACGTTCCCTTAAGACTTCACCCTTGCTATTGTCCGTCTGACGCATCGGATGCTCCCCGGCTCAGACGTCAACCAGCCACCGTATGTATCCTGTGTGTGTTCATCCCTCTTTGTAGTAAAATATCACTGCAAACTCACTGGTGACTGAGGCGTCTTGTGATGGTCCGTGAGGGCCATCGTGACAGTAGACTGCCGCCAAACGCCCGGAGAGGAGACGTTGTTTGAGACGTCATTCACCGTGTAGTTTGCAGTAGTGGACTGTTTGTTCCTACCTGTCTGGGTGCCGTGTTGAAGCATGCCATCGTGGAGGTCTCGTGGTCGGAGGCAGGGCGCTGTCCTCGTTGACACCCTCGAGCGCGTGGATGAAGTCCTTGTCGCCGCCTCCCTCCTCGACTTCAACAGCGAAGTGCCCTGGTACCTGGACCTAGCCGAGGAAATTCTGGATTCTCTTCCCCGCTTCACTAATCATCCAGAGGTAAGCGTGAGGAGAGATGACATCGCCGCCCAGCGTGAGATACTCCGAGGGCTGGAGGGAAATCCTGGCAGGAAGCTGAAGCGGAGGAGACGTCGCCCCTCGCTTCAGGATCCCGCTGCTGCCCCCGTTCCGGCCCGGGAGTTCGCACCATCCGGAGGTCTTTTCCCATCGGGCATGTCATCACCCAGGATTCCCCCAGAGAAGCTGCAGCTGACAGCAGACAAGATCTGGGACCGGGTGGCTGCTGCTTGCTCCGCTGGGAATCCACCAGCGTGTATGAAGCATGTGGTGGCGGCGGTTAGACTGGTGGAGAGGAATCCAGCGCTGCGTGAGTTTCCTGAGTTCGCCGACTTGCTTGCCGCTGTTTCTGCTCAGGAACGGCGATTTCCGAACCTCACCTTCGTCTCACCCCCTACAAGGAACTGTCGTCACACCAGCTTCCAACTTCGGCTAGAACCCCGTCTGGATGCTGTTCCGGGTCGCCGCAAGGGCTCAACCCCCCACACAGCTGTCACTCCTGCGCCTCGTCAGAGGGGAATTCCCGCAGCCTCGTCTTCTCCCGGTCCCTCGCCTGCTGTCCCGTCAGCGCTCCATGCCCGACTGACCCCGGCTGTCGCCCCCTCCTCCTCGTCACCTGTCCTGGCTGCTGTGTGTCGCGGGAGCTCCGTTTCGGCGAGCCCCATCCCGGATCCGCCTCGAGTGGCCTCATCTCGTCTTCCCAGAGGGCCCTCTGTCGCCATCCAGTGGGGAAAGGAAGGAATGACATCCCCCACAGCGGGAACCATCTTACCCTCAGGGGAAAGGCAAGTGCATGATAATTTCTCTCCTTTAGATATTGTTTTGCCTTGTCTGACTCCTGGGGGTGGAGTTCGGGGTATGCAGCCCCCCGAGCTCCCTCCACCTGCTGTGGATGAAAGTATTAACCCTGCTTCCTCGGTGTCTCCCTCCGCTGAGCGGTCCTTGACGTCAAGCCAACGTCGCTGGATGAGCAGGGGGCCTCCACCACGCCGTGCGGGCCACCGGTGTGGACATCGGTACCGGAGGACTCTCTAGCTGCGCGCACCATCATGCCAGCTGCGGAGCCCGACGCAGCTGAGTGGGAGCCTGAGGACGACCTCCTGACTTCTGAGCCCGGATCATCGCAGTCCTGGACGGCATCAGAACCCGAGCTTAGGCAAGTGCTCTGTTTTATCTTTCTTCTTCACCTTTTAGAGCACTTTTGCCTGTCTCAAGGGGAGATGAGCCGGGTGCAGCCACCCGCTGCGTCCGAGCTTATCTCGCCGGGTTCTGGAGCTGCCGGTGATCCTGATCCCGGGTTTTCTCTCTTTTGTGAGTCTTCTCCCAGGGTTGCCGGTGAGGGGCTGCTCTTACCCGCTGCGCCAGAGGTTCCGGTTTCGGGGTTGGAGGTCGAGTCTGGTGCCACGCCGACCCGTGGGTTTGGTTCCGGAGGCCCAATCGGGGTCCACTGTGGGTTTGGTTCCGGAGGCCCAATCGGGGTCCACCGTGGGTGCTGCACCAGCAGGTCCTAGATTCGGTGAGGGAGCGGCAGATCCCCGGCCACCGGATGCTGGACAGGCTCGTTTCCCTCATCACCCTCATCTCCACCATCATCCTCCTCGTCTCCCTGAGGAGCACTACCCATCTCCACCTGGGGCCGTTGGGGTCCCGAACGCTCCACCCGGTTCCCCCTCGTCTCTCCCCTTTTCAGCAGGACCGCCGGCTGCTTCTTCCCAACGGTTCTGGTGGGCTGGTGTTGCGGGGCGGCCGCCTGAAGGACTGTCTCGTTGGTTTGGTTCTCTGGGCCGGCCCCCCGACCTTTTTGTCTTCCTGTGTGGCGACCTGCTCCGGCCGCCTGAAACTCTCTACTCCCGAGCATGGGACTGGGGTAGGCCGCCCGAACTGTCCTCTTTTTCCCCTCCCTGTTCTGTGGCTTTTTGATGCCGGACGACCCCCCGAACCTTTTGACCCCATCCATCCGGGTCAGGACTGCTCCCTCCCCAGGTTTCTGATCTCGTCTGTGGGACTGTTGGTGTATTGATATGTGAAGTTCATATGGAGTCACCACTAGAGGGCAGTATGACCCCGGCCATGACCTGACTATAAAAGGAGATGTACATGTGCCACTGTGTGGTTAGTTGTTAGTTGCAGTTGAAGTGACAAGTAAAAAGTCCTAACTGACACCCGGTGTGTGCGCCTCGTCATTACATGTTCCAGGAGAACATTACATGGTACCAGGAGAAAACTACGAACCGACGGCGAAGATGAACGCTCTTCGACAGCCGGACGAGTTAAAGTTGAGCGGTAACGTCAACGAGAACTGGAAAGTATTCAAACAGAGTTTTGAACTTTATTCGCTTGCTATCGGTCTCCGTGACGAGGAGAGGAAAATAGCATTACTGCTAACAGTAGCAGGGCGAGCGGCGCTAAATGTGTTCAACACATTCATCTTCACGGAAGAAGAAAAAGGCAACTTCGACGCCGTGATGAAGAAATTTGACGATTATTGCACACCGAGAAAGAATGAAACGTACGAGAGGTATGTGTTCAGAAAAAGACTTCAGAAAGAGTCAGAGTCCATCGAGCTGTATGTCACAGACCTACGGTTGAAATGTCAGTCATGCAACTTTGGAACATTGAGTGAGTCAATGATACGGGACCAAATTGTAATAGGGGTCCAAGACAACAAATTGCGGATGCAATTACTGAAAGAGACTAACTTAACGCTGGAGAAACGATACAGATTTGCCAAGCGTCTGAGAGTACAAAGGCACAATTAAAGACTTTTAGCAGCAAGGAAAAAGAGACTGCTGAGGTCGATGCAGTGCGGCGCGCGAAGCCGAAAGGAACGTTGCATGCAAGAAAAAGGGAGGCAAACCCAGAGCGCGCGCGCGGGAACTGTGAGCGGTGTGGAAGGCAACATGCGCTGAAACAGTGTCCAGCATTCGGGAAGGAATGTCGCAAGTGTGGCGGAAAAAATCACTTCGCAAAGACCTGCTTCTCGAAGAAGAGGGTGCAACTCGTGGAGAAAAAGAGCGACAGCGAAGAGGATCAGTTTTACGTGGACGCCATCGAGGGAGAGACGAGCGCTGACAAATGGATAGTGTGCCTGGAGATGAATGGCACGGACATGTCACTGAAGCTCGACACAGGTGCGCAGGTAAACATCCTGCCAATGAAAGATTTTAAAAGACTGAAAAACAAACCGAAAATAAGAGATAAAAAGATTAATCTGAGAACATATGACGATAAGCCAATACCCACTAAAGGAATGTGCAGGGTTACACTGTCAAACAAAGGTAAAACAGTGAATGCATTGTTTGTACTTGTTGATGGAAATAGACAAGCAATTTTGGGTTTAAAAACATGCGATCAGCTAGGTCTGATCAAAAGGGTGAATGTCATTGATACAGACAAGGTGACAACACGAGAAAATACAGAGGCTACAACAAGTAGGCACAAACACACTGACTGGGTGAAAGAATACAAAGAGGTGTTCAAAGGAATAGGCCGCCTACCAGGCAAACAAAAAATTAGGCTGAAAGAGAATGCAGAGCCAGTCATACATGCAGCAAGAAAAGTGCCAATAGCTCTTAAAAAGAGGCTGAGAGAAACACTAGACTCACTGATAGCAGACGGAGTGGTCAGAAAAATAGAAGAACCAACTGAATGGGTTAACTCACTAGTTATAGTGGAGAAGCCAAATGGAGATTTGAGATTGTGCATAGATCCAAAAGATCTAAATAAAGTAATACAGCGGGAGCATTACAGGCTACCAACAAAATCTGACATAACCAGCACAATGAGTGGAGCAAGCTACTTCACAAAATTAGATGCCAAATCTGGGTTTTACCAAATAGTGCTCGACGAGGAAAGTGCTAAATTGTGCACATTTAATACGCCATTCGGAAGGCATTGCTTTCTACGAATGCCGTTCGGGATTAGCTCAGCCCCTGAAATTTTCCATAGAACTGTGCAGCAATTGTTTGACGGAATAGAAGGGGTGGGAGTTTTTCTTGATGACGTAGTAGTCTGGGGAAAAACAAAAGAGGAGCACGACGAAAGGTTGGCAAGAGTTCTCACACAGGCGCAAAAGTCAGGTATGAAACTGAATAAGAGTAAGTGCCAATTCGGGGTACGGGAGATTACATACCTGGGAGAGAAATTATCTGGGGCAGGCGTGCAACCAGATCCGGAAAAAATGCGGGCCATAGCAGAGCTGCCAGTACCGCAGGACAAAAATGACTTGCAAAGAGCCTTAGGGCTAGTCAATTACATGGGGAAATTTATCCCAAATTTATCAGCTAACACAATAGCTCTTAGAAGCTTGTTAGAGACCAATACAATGTGGAAGTGGATGGCAGAGCATGCCAGAGAATGGGAGTGGCTCAAAAGCAGTCTAATAAAGGAGCCAGTGTTAAAATTCTATGATCAGGACAAACTGCTAAAAGTGTCCACAGATGCGTCCAAAGCCGGCCTAGGAGCTGTGCTATTGCAAAAACATGACACAGAGTGGTATCCAGTCGCATACGCATCGCGCACCATGACAAGCGCAGAAAAAAATTACGCGCAAATAGAGAAAGAGACTCTAGGTGCAGTGTTTGGATGTGAGAAGTTTCATGAATATGTGTATGGAAGGTCAGTAATACTAGAAACAGACCACAAACCACTGATTGCGATCTCACAGAAGCCACTGGGTGACGCACCACCGCGCATCCAGCGTCTAATGTTAAGATTACAGAAATATGACTTGAAATTTGAGTTTACACCAGGCAAGCAACTAATTGTAGCCGATGCGCTGAGTAGGGCTAGCTTGAGCAACACCAGCAGCACAACAGAGGAAGCTGTGCAAATACATGTAGACTCTATTAAGGCACACATGCCAGTGTCAGATGCAAAATGGACGAAGATAGTGAAAGAAACACAAAAAGATGAGAAACTAAAAAGAGTAATGGAACAGATACATCAACCAGGACAGGTTATGATTGACAAGCCTTACCAACACTTTAAAGGTGAACTGTCTGTGTTAGATGGGGTTCTGTTAAAAGGTACAAGGATAGTCATACCTACCTCCATGAGATCAGAAATGGTTAAATTAGTGCATGAGGGGCATTTGGGTATTGAAAAGTGCAAAAGACGTGCACGTGATGTTTTGTATTGGCCCAACATGCACAAGGACATTGAGGCATATGTGCAGCGCTGTGACATTTGCCAGCGCCACAGGTATCAACAGCCAAAGGAGCCTATGAGGCCCCATGAGAAGCCTCAAGGGCCATGGAGAAAAGTGGGCATGGATCTATTTCAGCTTAAGGGCAAGGACTATCTGTTAGTCATGGACTATCATTCCACCTACCCAGAGTTTGCAGGGTTGAGTGACACAACAGCAGAAAAGGTGATTGCACATACAAAGACAATGTTCGCACGCCATGGAATTCCAATGACTGTTGTGAGTGATAACGGACCACAATTCACGAGTCAGTGCTTCAGAGACTTTGCAGACACATATGGGTTCAAGCACGTGACCTCAAGCCCTCTGTACCCACAGTCGAATGGATTAGCAGAGAAAGGGGTGCAAATTGTGAAGCGCATACTGAAAAAGGCTGCAGACAATGCAGAAGACCTACATCTGGCGATCCTGAATTACCGAGCATCACCACTGGAGAATGGACTGTCCCCAGCAGAAATGCTCATGAACAGAAAACTCAGAACGCGACTTCCATCAGCATCTCAGGTGATGGAAAAGAGAGATGTGAGGCGTGATGAGAGGCAAACTGAACTGTACAACAGAACAGCACAACCTCTGAGACCACTTGCACATGAGGACATAGTGCGAGTGAGATGTGATGGAGAATGGGGACCGCTGGCAAAAGTGGTCAAGGAAACAACTCCCAGATCATATGAAGTCATCACAGAGCATGGAAAAACAATGAGGCGAAACCGACGTCACTTACTGAAAGTGCCTCAGACAAAAATGAGAGTCACAGACAGTGAAACAAGCGACATGCTAATTTCCAGCCAAACCGAACAACCAGAAATGGCTGAGAACCAGAACATAGAGACAGACACTAACGAACAGACTGAGGTGACACAAAGGAGATGCTCACAAAGGCAAATTGTGAAACCGAAAAGATTGATTGAGGAAATGTAAGGAGTACTGAAATGAAAAAAAAAAATAAAAAAATGTGTTGATGTTGAATTGTAAACAGAGGAAAAAATGTGTTGATGTTGAATTGTAAACAGAGAAAAAAAATTGAACTTGTGATTCAGTGTACAAGGTTGAAAGAAATGTAAATAGAAATGGAGTTTATTTTGTATATAGAAATTTGAGAAAAAGTTTATAGTTGGACATGACCTTTACTAGAAAAAAAGGGAGATGTATTGATATGTGAAGTTCATATGGAGTCACCACTAGAGGGCAGTATGACCCCGGCCATGACCTGACTATAAAAGGAGATGTACATGTGCCACTGTGTGGTTAGTTGTTAGTTGCAGTTGAAGTGACAAGTAAAAAGTCCTAACTGACACCCGGTGTGTGCGCCTCGTCATTACATGTTCCAGGAGAACATTACAGTTGGGGTGTGCGGGGGGGAGGGGGATTGATTTGTGTTTTTGTTACTCGCTATGCTGTTTCTGAGTTCGGTGGTTTTTTCCTTCACCTTATGTCACTTTGTATTTGCCAAAAGGTATAATGCCTATTTTGACGTTATTCTGGTTACCCACGTTTTTGGGATTATGGTTTTTTTTTCCCCCTACCTTTATAGCCTTGTTGGTTTCACCATTTGCTTGCTCGTTGTTTGTCTGTCTCCCTCCTGCCAGCGCCCCATCCACCCACCCTAGGGGGGTGGGGTGGGGGGCTTGGGTGTTACTCAGGCCGCTCAGAGCTCGGCCTCGAGGGGGAGGTACTGTCATAACCCGAGTGTTGGTTCTGGCCACACTCGGGCCTCGTATCTTATTTCCCTGGCTTTGGCAGCAGAGGATTCTTTCAGCTCCTCGGGCTTTTATTGTGAAGGCACCCGGGGGAGCTCCCTGCTGTCAAAGTCAGCTGCTGCGCTGCGGTCACGGCGAGCAGCTGCGCCACATTGGGGTCATTAGTGGCCGAGTTAAAAGCCGGTGGCGAATGTCCTCCAGTGCGGCAGTCTCTGTTATGTTCAGCTACGTTCTGTTGTGCTCCTGTTATGCTTCGTTATGTTCCTGTTTGCTTTGCTCATCATTGTTAACGGACTTGGGAATCTGTAACCCGCCTGTTAACGTGGTCGTCTCGTAAGGTACGTTCCCTTAAGACTTCACCCTTGCTATTGTCCGTCTGACGCATCGGATGCTCCCCGGCTCAGACGTCACCCAGCCACCATATGTATCCTGTGTGTGCTCATCCCTCTTTGTAATAAAATATCACTGCAAACTCACTGGTGACTGAGGCGTCTTGTGATGGTCCGTGAGGGCCATCGTGACAGACAGGATGCTCCTAATCTTGGCAATATTATGCAAATGATAGAAGTTGTGATCCAATCTCCTGAGTGGGGGGAGTGGTGATGAAGTGTACGCCTCCTTAGTATTTGCATAGAATAAGTCCAGTGTTTTATTGTCTCTAGTGTGGCATGTGACATACTGGGTGAACGTGGGTAGAATGGGGGACAGTGAAATATGGTTGAAATCGCCTGAGATGAGGAGAAGAGCATCTGGGTGTTCTGTCAGCAGCCTGCCCATTACTGAGTGAATGACGTCACGCGCTGTCCCAGCGTTCATCGTTGGATTTGCATAAATAACAATGCAGATCACGTGTGAGTATTCCCTCGGGAGATATGTAGGCCGCATGCTAACAGCTAGCAACTCCATGTTTTTGTTGCATTGTTGTTGTTTAACTGTGATATGTCCCGGTCTGCACCAGTTGTTATTGACATACATTATCACTCCTCCGCCCCTTGCTTTCCCACTGTCTGGTGTTCGGTCTGCCCGTATTGCGTGGAAACCCTCCAGTTCAATGTTAGCATCTGTTGCTAGTTCTGTTAGCCACGTCGCTGTAAATAGCATCAAACTACTCTCTCTGTACACGCTCTCGTAGCGGGAGATAGCCGCTAGCTCATCTGTTTTATTGAGTAGCGATCATACATTCCCCATTCCATTCAATTCAATTCAATTCAACTTTATTTATATAGCACCATTTCCCAACAACAGTCATCTCATAGCACTATCAACTGTAGGGGGAACCCCCACACTTGCAGAAAGACCCCAGCAATCAGGCGATCCCCTGTGAGCAAGCACTTGGCGACGGTGGAGAGGAAAAACTCCCTTTTAACAGGAAGAAACCTCCAGCAGAACCAGGCTCAGGGAGGGGCAGTCATCTGCTGCGACTGGCTGGGGGGTGAGGGGATAGAGAAGATGAAAAGAACAGACATGTAGAGAGCAAACAGCACGATGGGGACTCAATCTATGGGAGAGAACAAACAAATGTTAATGACCAGCAAAAAAAAATATTTCATTGAGAGTGAAGAAAGGAGTGAGGCCCAGTGCATTATTGGAGGTCCCCCAGCTGACTAAACCTATTAGCAGCATAACTAAGGGAGGGTTCAGAAACACATGATCCCTCCCTAATTGTAGGCTATATCAAAAAGGTAGGTTTTAGCCCTATTCTTAAAAACAGAGATCGAGTCTGACTCCCGAATCCAGATTGGCAGCTGGTTCCACAGGAGAGGAGCTTGATAACTGAAGGCTCTGCCTCCCATTGTACTTTTGGAGATTCTAGGTATTACAAGTAATCCTGCATTTTTGGAGCGTAGTGCTCTGTTAGGATAATACGGTAGTATCAGATCTTTTAAATAAAAAGGAGCCTGATTGTTTAGAGCTTTGTAAGTAAGAAGAAGGATTTTAAACTTAATTCTAAACTCTATGGGAAGCCAATGAAGGGAGGCCAGAACCGGAGAGATATGATCTCTCTTTCTAGTACCTGTTAAAACTCTTGCTGCAGCATTTTGGATCAGCTGAAGACTTTTTAAAGATGTTTTAGGACAGCCTGATAATAAAGAATTACAATAATCTAATCTTGAGCTAACAAAAGTGTGGATCAGTTTCTCAGCATCACTCTGAGACAAGATGCTCCTAATCTTGGCAATATTATGCAAATGATAGAAGGCAGTCTTAGAAACAAATTTAATATGTGAATTGAAGGACAGATCTTGATCAGAAATAATTCCAAGGTTACTCACAGAGTTATTAAGGGAAAGAGTAACCGCATCCAAACTGAAAGTTTGATTTGGAAAGGTATTTCTAAGGTTTTTTGGACCAACAAGAATGACTTCAGTCTTATCTGAATTTAATAGCAGGAAATTACAAGTCATCCAAGCTTTGATCCATAATAACGGATGGGAGGGCGGGTCTGTACCTTATATTCCTCGCCCGCCGTCTTACTCCAGCTCAACATTCACACCGTTTCCATCTTATTTCTCCTGGTATGTCGAGTTTTTGCGTTAGCATCGTGGGCCGGTTAAGTGCTAACAGCTGGTCTCTATTGTACTGCCTCCTGCAAGAAACAGTGGCTCCGTCCGCTGGTTCAGGAGACATTTGGGCGATCTATGTGTCTGTGATGGATAAAGGTGTCGCTGAATCAGAAAGATTAGCAAGAGAGCCAGATAGTAAATAAAAATAGGAAGAAAATGATCCGCTGTTGCAAAAAGGCAGCCTACTCGTGTGGCGCCGCAAGTAGTAAGTGTATTTTTATTGCCAACAGCATGTTTGCACCCGGTACTGTGGAAGCTTCTACAGCACCGGATGAGGCTCTCTCTCTCCAGACGGACTCCAGCAGGCAGTAGTGGTGGAAGCATTTGAACGAATTGTTAAATACAGCTGTGACAGTGAGCACTGAAAGGGCACAAAGCGTGTTATTTCCTTTTGAGCAGAGTGTTTATGATCCTGACAATTGAGCTCTGTGAGCGAAACAACTACTGCATAGTGCATTGTTTGTTTGAACGTGATTTTTTCAGACAGTGGAAAAAATCCAGAAATCAGACACAAGAGTCATGCAGGGTCCTGTACACAGGCTGTCTTGTTTAAATAAGCTGAATGTCACTGCAGTCTCCAGTCCACACACCCCGTAGTTGAAATACTGGAGTTACCACCACTGCTTTATGAAAATGATCTTTTTTTTTTAACAGAATCAGCAGTTCATGCCTGTAGAAAGACCGGAGCGCCGCAGAATTGTCATACACGCACATAAAGTTGAGAGTGGAGCTGCGGCAAGTTTCTCATAGTTTCCATTGTTTGTTACATAAGTTATGAACCCTGTTTAAATTACGAGACCACAGGGTCCTAAAAACATTTGCAATAATACAGCATATCACGGTGTTGAGCTATCCACAGTCACCACAGGGGAAACTCCTCTACCATGACGGCCCTATGCTGTATTACAGTGCCTTTGAACTCATTTTAACACATTATGTAAAAAAGTTTATAAAAAGTTTAGGAATATAAAATGCATCTATTCTTTCATTCATTTATTTGGTGTTTACTTCTTACATATTTGTTTAGATACGCTTGTGTGCAGTGGTGGTATTTTAACAGTGGATAGAAGATCTGGAAATGATCTGCAGGGAAAATAATCAATTTCTTTTAATGTAAGATAAGATAAGATAAGCCTTTATTAGTCCCACAACGGGGAAATTCCAGGATTGCAACAACACAGGGATAGCAACACTCAGAGCAACAATCAGAAGGCAAGAAAAGAAAAAAAAGCAAGAGCAGCTAATATACATATGTACATATTACCATAAATATATATATATATATACACACAGACACACAGTGCAGAGCATTTCAGCTGGATGGAATAAATATATGAGTATATAAACACACAATGCGGAGCATTGTAGCTAGATGGAATAAATATGTAAATATATAAACACACACAGTGCAGAGCATTGTAGCTAGAAGGGATGAAAAAAGCACAACCGTCTACTCAGTTATCCTACATGGTATGATTATGTGCCCATACATATTCTCACCCTCCATAGCGACCGGTATTTTCCTAGTTGCATGCCGGAGGGGACCATTGTGTAAGTCTATTGCATCTTTTGCATTCAAAAACTATTAGGTTGTTACGTCTTTTTGCTATCTCTGCGAGCAGCCCTGCTTAGGTTGTACAGTCTGGCAGCCGTTGGTAGGAAGAACCTGCGAAACCTCTCGGTTGTGCACCTGGGATGATGTAGTCTGCTGCTAAATGAGCTCCTCAGTGCATTCAGTATGTCCTGCATAGGGTGGAACTCGGACTCCAGCAAAGATGACAGTTTAGCCACCGTCCTTCTCTCTCCTATCTCCTCCACTGGGTCAAGGCACTGCCCCAGGACAGAGCTAGCTTTCTTGATCAGTTTGTTCAGTCTCTTCCTATCGGCTGCGGTAATGCCACTGCCCCAGCAGACCCCGCCAAAAGTGATGGCTGATGCCACCACCGTGTCATAGAATGTCTTCAGCAGCGCCCCTTGTACACCAAAAGACCTGAGTCTCCTCAGTAGGAACAGCCTGCGCTGTCCCTTCTTGTAGAGTGCGTCAGTGTTGTGTGACCAGTCTAGTTTATTGTTCAGATGAACACCCAGGTACTTGTAGGATGTCACCATCTCAATGTCTGTTCCCTGTATATTTACTGGTGCTGTGAGGGGTTGTCCATGCCTGCGGCAGTCCACCACCAGCTCCTTAGTTTTCCTCGCGTTGATCTGGAGGCAGTTCCGATGGCACCAGTCCACGAAGTCCTGGATAAGCCCTCTGTACTCAGCTTCATCTCCATTGGAGATGAGGCCAACGATCGCAGAGTCGTCAGAGAACTTCTGTAGATGGCAGTGTGTTGTGTTGTGTGAGAAGTCCGCAGTATAAAGAGTGAACAGGAAGGGAGCCAACACCGTTCCCTGGGGGGCCCCCGTGCTACCGATGATCGTGTCGGACACGCAGTCCCGGGTTCTCACAAACTGAGGCCGGTTCGTGAGGTAGTCCAAGATCCATGATGACGGGTGCTGGTCCACCCCTGCGCGCAGCAGCTTGTCCTTCAGGATCATCGGTTTGATGGTGTTGAAAGCACTGGAGAAGTCAAAGAACATGATCCTCACTACATTCCCGGGCTTCTCCAGGTGGGACAGAGAACGGTGAAGGAGGAAGATCACCGCATCCTCCACCCCAATGCCATGCTGGTATGCGAACTGGAGTGGATCCATCGCTGGTTCCACCAGGGGCCGAGGTGAGCAAGGAGCAGTCTCTCCAGGGTCTTCATCAAGTGGGACGTCAAGGCCACTGGTCTGTAGCTGTTCAGGTCTTTGGGGTGGGAAGTTTTTGGTACAGGTACCACACAAGATGTTTTCCACAGCTGTGGTACCCTCCCCAGCTTCAGGCTCAGGTTGAAGATGTACGCCACAATCCCACACAGCTGGTCTGCACAGGACTTGAGGAGCTTTGCGCTGATGCCGTCCGGTCCCGTCGCCTTCCTCGCCTTGATCTTCCTCAGCTCCGTCCTCACCTGGGTCTTGGTCAGGGTCAGGATGGGGGGCTGTGTGTTGGGAGTGGGGGGGTGTTGGTGGAGTGGGGAGTGGGCAGCAGGACTTGATGTCTTTAGAGGCAGCAGTGGTTGTGCAGTCAGGGGGGAGGGCGGTTGGTCAAACCTATTGAAAAACAGATTCAGATTGTTCGCCCACTCCCTGCCCCCCGTGGCCTTGGGGGAGGTATTCTGGAGCCCAGAGATGGTTTTGAGGTTTCTCCAGACCCCGCTGATGTCGCTCTGTTGCAGCTTGTCCTTCATCTTCTTCCTGAAGCTGTCCTTGCCTTCTCTGATCTTTCTCCTCAGCTCCCTCTGTACAGACTTCAGCATCTCCCTGTTCCCCGACCTGAAGATCCTCTTCTTCTCTCTCAGAAGTGTTTTTATCTCAGGGTTGATCCAGGGTTTGTTGTTTGAGCAACACCGTATGGTCTTGGTGGGAACGGATTTGTCCACACAGAAGCTGAGGTAGCCCGTGAAGGTCTGAGTGAGGCCATCGATGTCCTCAATGTGGATATTTAAGAATAGCCTTCAGAGTGACTTATCTATAATTGAAAATGGCAAAACTTGCCTTTTAATTGAATTTTATAATTATCAAAATCATGACATTTTAAAAATGCAGAACAATTTAAGGTTAACTTGAATTTTGTGGGGATGACAAGCAATATTTAAGAGCATTTATATTAAAGGACCAGTGGTAGGAGTAGATTTTGTTTGTATTTGATAAATGTTCGGCGCTGCTAACATTTTGATGAATGCTGAAACATACATAAATTTCATTCTAAGAGTTGACAAGCAACTCCATTCTGATCACATTTCATGAATGATTAATACAATGTAAAGATCAAATCTGCATGAGAAAAGCTAATCATTTCTTAGATCAGCTAAATCCTACCAAGCAGCACATTTACTCTGTGGTGTACTCCCATAGCTTTAACTCATCTTAGCAAACTAGCAGCCAGCTAACTTCAGACAAAAATTCACCAGCTAAATCAATAATATGATACAGTGGTGTGAAAAAGTGTTTGCCCCCTTCCTGATTTCTCACTTTTTTGTATGTCACACTTAAATGTTTCAGATCATCAAACAAATTTAAATGTTAAACAAAGATAACACAAGTAAACATAAAATGCAGTTTTTAAATGAAGGTGTTTATTATTAAGCGTAAAAAAAAATCCAAACCTACATGGCCCTGTGTGAAAAACTGATTCACCCCCCCCCCCGTTAAAACATAAATTGACTGTGGTTTATCACGTCTTTGGACAGCTGAGTTCAATTTGTCTAGACACACCCAGGCCTGATTACTGCCACGTCTGTTCTCAATCAAGAAATCACTTAAATACGACCTGCCCAACAAAGTGAAGTAGACCAAAAGACTCTCAAAAGCTAGACATCATGCTGCGATCCAAAGAAATTCAGGAACAAATGAGAAAGTAATTGAGATCTATCAGTCTGGAAAAGGTTATAAAGCCATTTCTAAAGCTTTGGAACTCCAGTGAACCACAGTGAGAGCCATTATCCACAAAGTGCGAAAACATGGAACAGTGGTGAACCTTCCCAGGAGTGGCCAGCCGACCAAAATT
This sequence comes from Pholidichthys leucotaenia, assembly GCA_020510985.1. Taxonomy (NCBI): domain Eukaryota; kingdom Metazoa; phylum Chordata; class Actinopteri; order Cichliformes; family Pholidichthyidae; genus Pholidichthys; species Pholidichthys leucotaenia. The sequence goes on from CM035837.1 coordinate 271,149,404, forward strand.
ACCCCCAGAGTGCAGCGACAACTCATCCAAGAGGTCACAAAAGACCCCACAACAACATCCAAAGAACTGCAGGCCTCAGTTGCCTCAGTTAAGCTCAGTGTTCATGACTCCACCATAAGAAAGAGACTGGGCAAAAATGGCCTGCATGGCAGAGTTCCAAGACGAAAACCACTGCTGAGCAAAAAGAACATAAAGGCTTGTCTCAGTTTTGCCAGAAAACATCTTGATGATCCCCAAGACTTTTGGGAAAAAACTCTGTGGACTAACAAGACAAAAGCTGAACATTTCGGAAGGTGTGTGTCCCATTACATCCGGCATAAAAGTAACACAGCACTTCAGAAAAGGAACATCATACCAACAGTAAAATATGGTGGTGGTAGTGTGATGGTCTGGGGCTGTTTTGCTGCTTCAGGACCTGGAAGACTTGCTGTGGTAAATGGAACCATGAATTTTGCTGTCCACCAAAAAATCCTGAAGGAGAACATCCGGCCATCTGTTCGTGACCTCAAGCTGAAGCGCACTTGGATTCTGCAACAGGACAATGATGCAAAACACAGCAGCAAGTCCACCTCTGAATGGCTTAAGAAAAACAAAATGAAGACTTGAAGAAAACTGAGACTTGAAGAGCTCCTGGATAGCTGTGCTGTTACCGATGAAGGTGGCGGCCATCATGAGGCCTCTGGGAGGAATGTCGCAAATGGCGGTCTTTACGTTACGTTGCCTAGTCAAAGTCCTGACCTGAATCTGATTGAGATGCTGTGGCATGACCTTGAAAAGGCGGTTCATGCTCAAAAACCCTCCAATGTGGCTGAATTACAGCAATTCTGCAAAGATGAGTGGGCCAAAATTCCTCCACGGCGCCGTAAAAGACTCATTGCCAGTTATCGCAAACGCTTGATTGCAGTTGTTGGTGCTATGGCTGGCCCAACCAGTTATTAGATTTAGGGGGCAATCACTTTTTCACACAGGACCATGAAGGTTTGGATTTTTTTCCAATTCATTTAAAAACTGCATTTTGTGTTTACTTGTGTTATCTTTGTCTAATATTTCAATTTGTTTGATGATCTGAAACATTTAAGTGTGACAAACATACAAAAAAATGAGAAATCAGGAAGGGGCAAACACTTTACACGCCACTGTACTTGTATTTACTCCTCATGGCCTCTGCCTACCTGCATCACAGGTAGAGAAAAATATTCACAGGCCTGTTTGACCTAGGTTCCAGGTTTGCAAACTGCAAATTTCAGATAGTTTAGTGGGGTATCCCATCAGAACTCTAACCCTGGTGATCTAAGGTGAAGATAAGTAATTAATTAAATAACTTGGTTTGGATTATGTACTGTCAGGGTTGTGTGTTGAAGGTAGGACCCAAACGCCACACTCAAGTTTTGAATATTTATTGAGCTGACCTCCAACTTAGCTCCAGGGCTGTAAATAATAATGCAAAAACAGCACAGGAATAAACTGAAATACAGACAGACAGGGCAGAAGCATGCATTCACTCCAAAACACTATGATTCACTATGGTGGCGGCGCGCATGGACGCAGCGGCCCCTCTTGGCATCAGCGAGTGTGAGAGTTTTCAGTGTTTTGATCATCCCAGACGTACATTCTGTAAAACCTACAACCGTGAGACCTTATTAAACATCAAGGTACTGCACGCTGCAAGAATCGCGGCGATCGGTTGTGACTTCGACATTCTATACCAGCATGGAATTCTGGCGGAGTCCCCGCTGGAAGCTACCCGGGAGAGGAGGAAGCGGAAGCGGAGTGAACGCAAGCAAAAGCGTGGAAAAAGGGCCGGGATCCATGCTAGGCTAAAGGCTAACCCCTCCAGACCAGCAGTACCGTTGCGCCTTCTCTCTAACGTCTGCTCCCTCAACAGCAAGCTGGACGAGTTGCGTCTGCTGAGAGAAACCCGGAGAGAGTGGAGGGACTGCTGTGTGCTTGCGTTCACGGAGACATGGCTCCACGACAACATCCCTGACGAGGCCATTCAACTAGAGGGTACGACGGTGTTCCGAGCAGACAGAGAAACAGCGAGCTCCGGTAAGAGCCAAGGGGGGGGGCCTATGCATCTATGTTAACAAGAACTGGTGCGTTAACGCCACATTAGTATCTAAACACTGCTCTCCGTTGGCGGAGTTCCTTATTGTAAATTGTCGGCCATTTTATCTGCCAAGGGAATTCACCAACGTGTTTGTAGCTGCTGTTTACTTAGCGCTGAGCGCTAACGCTAACGCTAATGCTAAGAAGGCACTCGGGGAACTGCACGATGCTATTAGCGAAATCCAAACTTCACATCCGGACAGTTTTGTGGTGGTTGCGGGGGATTTTAACCACACCAGCTTAAAGACTGTGCTTCCCAAGTTTAAACAATGTGTAGACTTTAAGACAAGAGGAGAGAATATGTTGGACTTAGTGTACACAAACACAGATGCATATAAGGCGATACCCTGCCCCCACCTCGGCCTTTCTGACCACATATCCGTGATGCTGGTGCCTGCCTACAAGCCCTTATTGAAGCCCAGAAGGCCAGTAGTGAAACAAATCAGGATTTGGCCAGAGGGTGCAACCTCTGCACTGAAAGACTGTTTTCTGCACACAGACTGGGAGGTCTTCAAAATAGCAGCCTCCCAGGAAGACAAGACAGATGTGGAGGAGTATGCTGAAACGGTCACCAGCTACATCGCGAAGTGCACAGAGGATGTCACTACAGAGAAGACCATCACTATGCGGGGAAACCATAAGCCCTGGATGAGCACAGAGGTGCGCTCGCTGCTTTCAGCCAGAGATGCAGCCTTCAGAGCGAAGGACAGGATCGCCCTCTGCTCAGCCAGGTCTGCGCTCTCAAAGGGAATTAAGACGGCGAAGCGCACCTATGCGGAGAAAATCCAGGGACACCTCTGTCACACTAGGAACACCAAGCAGATGTGGCAGGGAGTTCGGACACTGACAGGCTATAAGTCTAGGCAGGGGGTCGATGATGACGACGCTTCTCTTCCAGACAGGCTCAACGACTTCTTTGCACGTTTTGAAGCATCAAACTCGACAATCAGAGGGAGGGCTGGCCCATCCCCACCATCGGTCAGACCAGCTTTTACCATCAACACAGCGGACACACGGAGGACCCTAACCAGAGTCAACCCACGTAAAGCTGCAGGTCCGGACAACATTCCGGGACGTGTGCTCCGAGACTGCACAAGCAAGTTGGCGGATGTACTGACTGACATTTATAACATCTCCCTGAGTCAGGCCATCGTTCCCAGATGCTTCAAGACCTCTATCATAGTACCGGTGGCAAAGAAACCAATTGTGTCCTGTATGAATGACTATCGTCCTGTTGCACTGACACCAATTGTGATGAAGTGTTTTGAACGGCTTGTCAAACCACACATTACAGCCTGCCTCCCTGCATCACACGACCTGGTCCAGTTTGCATATCATTCAAACCGCTCCACGGAGGATGCTATAGTCACCACCCTGCACTCTGTCATCACCCACCTGGATCAGAAAGACACCTACGCCAGAGTCCTGTACATTGATTTCAGTTCAGCATTCAACACCATTATTCCCCAGAGACTGATGGAGAAATTACTCTTTCTTGGTCTGAACACCGCCACATGTCTCTGGATCCTGGATTTCCTGACTGAGAGACCTCAGTCTGCCCGGGTTGGAAACAACATCTCCAACTCTGTCACGCTGAGCACCGGATCCCCTCAAGGCTGTGTACTCAGTCCACTGTTGTTTACACTTCTAACACATGACTGTGTATCCAGCCACGAGGGGAACCAGATTATTAAGTTTGCAGACGACACCACGGTGGTGGGACTTATTCAGAGGGATGAGGAATCAATATACAGGGAAGAAGTGAGAAACCTGGAGGGCTGGTGCAGGGAGAATAATCTGGTGCTCAACGTGGACAAAACGAAGGAGATGGTTATCGACTTCTGGCGGTCACAGCCTGAACACGTCCCCCTCAGCATCGGCAGCCGTTTAGTGGAGAACATCAAGTTCCTCGGAGTACAGATCTCACAGGACCTAACCTGGAGCAAGATTTCCTTGGGGATCAGGAAGCGGGCCCAGCAGAGACTGCACTTCTTGAGGAAACTCAAACAGGCCTCTCTCCCCATCTGCATCCTCAGGACCTTCTACAGAGGTGTGGTGGAGAGTGTTCTGATGTACTGCATTACTACATGGTACTCCAGCTGCAGTATGCCAGACAAAAAAGCCCTGCAGAGGATAGTTAAGGGAGCTGAGAGGGTAATTGGAGTCTCCCTCCCCTCTGTCCAAGAACTTTTTCAGAACTGTTGTAGGAGCAGGGGACTGAACATTGTCAAGGACCGTTCTCACCCTCTGCATAAACACTTTGAACTTCTGCCATCTGGCAAACGATTCCAGAGCATCAGAGGCAGAACAACCAGACTGATCAACAGCTTCCTTCCACAAGCTGTTAGGATGCTGAACAGTTGATCCGGAATCTCTCATATACACTACCGCACCTACGGACATTATGTACATTATTTGTATATTATAGTTAGTTCGTTTTTCAAGTATGTCTCAGGGATGTGTGAATGGATGTGGTGGGGTGGGGGGGGGGTGAAGATATGTGTGAGTGTGTCTTAAATCATGTTCTTTTACTTATATGGATGCCGAGAGAAACACAATTTCATCTTCCCTGCACTACAGTTGTATGTACAGCAATATGACAATAAAGGTTGATTTGATTTGATTTGAAAACCGACGAGGATGCTGTGCCCAGGTAAGGGGCAGCATCCATTAAGTACAAATGGGCAGGTGAAACATTAATTACAAACAGGTGTGAACAATAACAGAACCAGACTATACTAAGACGGGAACGGAAAGCGCTGTCAAAATAAAGCCAAACCAAAAGCCAAGGCAGGAATAAATGTACAAGACTGAAATATAATAATAATGACAACCAAGGATACAAAACATAGAAGTTTGAATACTAACACTAATAATTCACAACTAAGGACCAGGCAGGGACAAAACCTACAGAACACAAGAGGAGACATGATAATGAAAATGAAAACCAAAGATACAAGACAAAACTCTGGAAAAGATCTGATCAGATTCATATATGAATAATATCTAAAAGGTTCACTTGCTTTTTTCACATCACTGTGATAGAATACACATTACCTCTACAGCCAACCTGATCTCACTAAAAACAGACCTAATGAACGTTTTCCACCCCTCAAAAAATGTGCATTTGTATGTAAAACAAAAAAATGTACCTGGATATGTTTTACAAAGGGAGTCCATTCCTTCACTCACTTCGCACAAATGCATAAAAGAAAAGAAATGGTAAATGGCGTTCACATATAGCGCTTTTTCTCATCTCTAGATGACCAAAGCACTTTACAGATCCTGGCTCTGTAAAGAAGACACACTGTACTTACTCCGCATGAGTAGAACAACACCTGTTTTAGCCAGCCTTCCTACACTCATATGGTTGGTGGGTGGGGGATGGTTAGTTACTTGCAGTTTCAACCAACAAGACGTGAGTTTGAGTCCCATACTGATCTGTGAGTAACTTTTTTTTTTTTTTCCGTTTGTTTGTTTTTCACTCCACTAGAGGTTAAAGTTAGGATATAGGTTTAGGTGTCACCTCCTCTAATGGTTAGGGTTAGGAAAAAATGTTTTGGTTAGGTGTCACCTCTGATGGTTACAGAGAATGAAAGAGAAAGTGGCAGACAAATGTTATGGTGCTGGGAGACACGTTTCTTAAAGCTGTAAATGCCATGTGTCCACTGCACGTAAAAAATGTTTTTTCCATGTCTATCCACTTTTTCTCAGAGTGAAAAAACGTTTTATGTTTTGTTTTGGGTTTTTTTGGTGAGACTGGGCTGTTAAAGCTTAAATGATACTTTATTGATTTAGCACTGCATTCTTAACATAAGTAGAAATTTACAAAAGTAAATTACCCATCAAGTTTATTGTCTTCTTGTTTATACTTAGTGAACAAATGAATTTCAATTCAATTCAATTCAATTCAACTTTATTTATATAGCGCCATTTCACAACAACAGTCATCTCATAGCACTATCAACTGTAGGGGGGAACCCCCACAGTTGCAGAAAGACCCCAGCAATCAGGCGATCCCCTGTGAGCAAGCACTTGGCGACGGTGGAGAGGAAAAACTCCCTTTTAACAGGAAGAAACCTCCAGCAGAACCAGGCTCAGGGAGGGGCAGTCATCTGCTGCGACTGGCTGGGGGGTGAGGGGATAGAGAAGAAGAAAAGAACAGACATGTAGAGAGCAAACAGCACGATGGGGACTCAATCTATGGGAGAGAACAAACAGATGTTAATGACCAGCAAAAAAAAAAAAATATTTCATAGAGAGTGAGGAAAGGAGTGAGGCCCAGTGCATTACTGGAGGTCCCCCGGCTGACTAAACCTATTAGCAGCATAACTAAGGGAGGGTTCAGAAACACATGATCCCTCCCTAATTGTAGGCTATATCAAAAAGGTAGGTTTTAGCCCTATTCTTAAAAACAGAGATCGAGTCTGACTCCCGAATCCAGATTGGCAGCTGATTCCACAGGAGAGGAGCTTGATAACTGAAGGCTCTGCCTCCCATTGTACTTTTGGAGATTCTAGGTATTACAAGTAATCCTGCATTTTGGGAGCGTAGTGCTCTGTTAGGATAATACGGTAGTATCAGATCTTTTAAATAAAAAGGAGCCTGATTGTTTAGAGCTTTGTAAGTAAGAAGAAGGATTTTAAACTTAATTCTAAACTCTATGGGAAGCCAAAGAAGGGAGGCCAGAACCGGAGAGATATGATCTCTCTTTCTAGTACCTGTTAAAACTCTTGCTGCAGCATTTTGGATCAGCTGAAGACTTTTTAAAGATGTTTTAGGACAGCCTGATAATAAAGAATTACAATAATCTAATCTCGAGCTAACAAAAGCGTGGATCAGTTTCTCAGCATCACTCTGAGACAAGATGCTCCTAATCTTGGCAATATTACGCAAATGATAGAAGGCAGTCTTAGAAACAAATTTAATATGTGAATTGAAGGACAAATCCTGATCAAAAATAACTCCAAGGTTCCTCACAGAGCTATTAAGAGAAAGAGTAACCGCATCCAAACTGAAAGTTTGATTTGGAAAGGAATTTCTAAGGTTTTTTGGACCAACAAGAATGACTTCAGTCTTATCTGAATTTAATAGCAGGAAATTACAAGTCATCCAAGCTTTGATTTCCTTAAGACAGGCTTCTAACTTGGCTAATTGATTACTATCATCTGGCTTCATTGACAGGTATAATTGCGTGTCATCTGCATAACAATGAAAATGTATACAGTGCTTTCTAATAATGTTGCCTAACGGAAGCATATTAAACTAAAAAGAGTAGGGCCTAGCACAGATCCCTGTGGAACTCCATGACTAAGCTTTGAGTTGAAAGAAAACTCATTATTTACATGAACACACTGGAACCTATCAGATAAATAAGATCTAAACCACTGCAACGAAGTTCCATTAAGTCCAACATAGTGTTCTAATCTATCAAGTAGAATATTATGATCGATAGTATCAAAAGCTGCACTAAGGTCTAAAAGGACAACTACAGAAACTAGTCCATTATCAGATGCAATGAGGAAGTCGTTAGTGACCTTCGCTAAGGCTGTTTCAGTACTATGATGGATTCTAAACCCAGATTGAAACTCTTCAAATAAACCATTTCCCTGCAGGTGGTCAAATAATTGCGTAGCAACAACTCTTTCTAAGATTTTTGAAATGAAAGGGAGATTAGAGATTGGTCTATAGTTAACTAAAGCTCCTGGATCTAGCGTTGACTTTTTGAGTAAGGGTTTAATTACAGCCGTTTTAAAAGCCTGCGGTACATAGCCTAAAGTTAATGAAGAATTGATTATATGAAGAATAAAGCTACCAATAAGTGGGAAGACTTCTTTAAATAACCTGGTAGGAATAGGGTCTAAAAGACAAGTTGAAGGTTTGGATGAGGAAACTATTTTGTCTAACTCACAAAGGTCGATTGGAGTAAACTCATCAAGACAGACATCAATAGAAGGAGTTGTAGTAGTTACAGTATTTAAGTTAACTGTGGGAAGAATCTGATTGATTTTATCTCTGATGGATGAAATTTTATTGTTGAAAAAGTTCATAAAGTCCTGACTAGTAAGCTCTAAGGGAATGCTAGGATTGACAGAGTCCTGACTCTTTGTCAACCTGGCTACAGTACTGAAAAGAAACCTGGGATTATTCTTGTTCTCTTCTATTAATGCAGAGTAATAACTCGTTCTAGCTTTTCTAAGAGATTTTTTATAAATTAAAAGATGATTTCTCCAAGCTAAATAGATTTCATCTAAATTAGTAGAGCGCCATTTTCTTTCTAATTGACGAGTCTTCTGTTTTAAGGTACGAGTTTCTGTGTTGAACCAAGGAGTTAGAAATCGCTGATTAGACTTTTTCTTTTTTAAGGGGGCCACCAAGTCTAGAGTCTGATGCAGAGAAGCTGAAACACTATCCACCATGTTATCAATTACAGAAGGAGCAAGCTGTCTATAGCTTATTTCCGTTGTGTTGACACATGGCATAGAGGAAACAATCTGCATAAATTTGGAAACAGCATCATCTGAGAGGCATCTACTGTAATAATATTTTTCTTTAGGAGCCAAATAGTCAGAAATAGTAAAATCAAAGGTTAACAGACAATGGTCTGACAGTACAGGGTTATGAGGAGACACTACAAGATTTTCTATTTCTATGCCATATGTCAGAACAAGGTCCAATGTGTGGTGGAGGTAATGAGTAGAATTTCCTACTTTCTGAGAAAACCCAATCGAATCTAATATTGAATTGAATGCCACATTAAGGCAGTCACTATCTACATCCACATGTATATTAAAGTCCCCTACTATAATTATGCTTATAATATAAGCATTCTTTTTTGTCCCTGGTAGGGAAAGATTTGTCTGAACAGCATGAGCTATAAGAGACAGTGTATAAGTTTCTGTGAAGTGCCTAATAATTCGAAAACTAAACATAAAGAAGTCAAACTTTTACACATTTACAGTGTTGGGAGAGATTGTGTTTGTTGTGTGGTTCTCCACCCAGGCTTTACCAAAGGGTGGATAGGCTGTTTTTAGAAGAGAACCAGATGATCCCTTCTGGTGAAGGCTTGGAGTAAGTATGAGGTGATAGAGAGGAGGAAGGGAAACTGAGGCCGTTTGGAGTGAGACAAAGAGAGAGTGTAAAATGGTTCATTTAAGAACTGGATTTGGTGAAAGGAAAGATGAGCATGACTGTCTGTCACGCCTGCGCATCTCCGTTTTCCATCAGTTTTCTGTGTGCAGAATAAAAGTGAAGGCTTGTGAATCTGTATTGTTGCAGTTAAAACAGAAAAAAATGCACAAAATTTACAAATAAGTAAAAACATCACATGAGCAAGTACAGACATGCAGCCATCAGTCATTTGGTGGATATAGAGACAGTTGAGCAACACAGTTTTAAAGTTGTCAGCACTGTCACTCATCTTCATCATTGCTCACAACTGAATCAGCCTAAATTTTATGTACAGGATGTGAAAAAGGTCTGTGACCAGTTACAGAGTTCACTGAGGGTGAGTGGACATTACAGACAAGCTCTGTGACAAACTTCTTACTGAAGATTCCACAACACGGTGCTACAATGCAAAGTTGGTATGGAAACCCAAACATGTGACAGCCAGAGTTTGATTTAACAAGTGAAGGATACAGTCCTAATGGCGGTGCTTCATCTGCCAAATTATATGCTGAGTCACACGAAACACTCACACACCCCTGTGATGAGCTAAACTCGGTGACAGGAAGGGGGCAGAGGGAACCAGACTAATTAGTTAACACATCATCTACAGCAAGTCATAACACAGTTTAGACAAACAGCAAGTTAAACAACAGACTTCGCCCCAGCCATGCTGGACGGTCATTATTTTACAGTGGTTCATAGCACTCGGACATAGTGTGTCCACAGTCCCCAGAACACATCTGTACCTACTGTGTATTACTTTGTGTTCATCTGAATGAGTATAAACTAATTACAAGACTAAGGAGCAGATTTACTAACGTGCTGCGCCATCGCAAAACCCTGTTTTAGGTGTTAAAAAAACTACTGTTGAGATTTACTAAAGGGCGCAGGGCAAAATTTGCGGTGGAAAGGTGTGGACTGTGGGCGGTTCGGTTAACCCCCTACAACAGATTAAGGACGGTCAGCTCTCTTCTCTTGGTTTTTCCCGCTGCACTACTGAGATGTAATGTGCCATGCATGTATCGTGATGTAATGTGCCATTCATGTATTGTGATGTAATGTGCCATTCATGTATAGTGTTCATGCGTCCTGTCCTTACTGTGACCTAGAGGCTGAGATCAATATGTAGATGTGCCTTGTAACCTCTTTGTCCTGCACCTGGAGCAGAGGCTAGCAAATCTGCCTATTGTTATGTAGGTCTCTTAAATGCAAATGTCTCATGCCTGTTCTGCAGTCCCTTTGATCGTACCAACTGCTGTGAATCCGCATTGATGTATTGTCTGAGTTGGGTATAAATACTGCAGAGGTTCTGTAACTCGCTCTCTCAATTCCACTTCCTCAACTGCTGCTGCTGGACACAGACTTTGTGTCCTCCTTCTCTGAGAGCCGCTTGGGCTCGCTCCCGGTGCGCATGCACGGCGCCGGGAGCGGAGCTCGTGACGGCGGTATGATTCAATAAACCTGCTTAAAACCACAGCATCGCTGCTTATTTTTCCATGCCGCCGCACTGGTGACCCCGAAGACGCACACGCTTTGTGCGACGCAACCTTCTGGTCTGGACATCCACGCTGAACCGGCCGAGGGACACAAGACGTCTCCTCCCTCTCGCCGCTCCAACGCACCATGACCTGAAGGCAGAAAAGAACATGCTGCCAGTGAACGCTTCACTGGCGACCCCGAACATGCACACGTTTTGTGCAAAGCAACCTTCTGATCTGGACAGCTGCACTGGTGACCCGTTCTTCATGATGAGATCTGCACGTCTGAGATCTGCTCATCCACGCTGGACCGGCCGCGCTCGCAGCTCCTCCACACGAGAGCACAGGCACCTCGTCCCCTCTCCACGACGGCGTCCTCCATGGCCGGCGGAGAACGCAACACGTGGACCTGAACGCACCACGGCCGAGCGGTGCCAAAGATCGTCTATTCCCTCCCACCGCTCCAACGCATCTGCACGAGCCTGAGGGACAAAAGATCGTCTATTTCCTCCCACCGCTCCAATGCACCATGGCCAAGCTGCAGCCACAGTTCAAACCTGGATTTTATCGGCGCCGTCTGCGCCGATCTCCACCAAGATTCTGGACCCTGACTCGCCACTCCAGCGGCCCACCCACGCACGGAACCCCCGCGCACGCACCGGGGAGTTACGAGGACGGCGCATCACGCACGGGACAATAACGGCTCCAGAGACCCCCATCCTCCTGCACTGCTGCACACAGGCCCTTCCGGGTTGCTTGTTCACCTGAGGCACGCAAGCAACTTGTTCACAGGATTTACTGATGGTCTCAGCCACGGCGCACAAAGGGATTTCAGCCGTCAGCTGTTCCCGGGGGCTTTAGGGTTGCTCCTGCACCTAAAGCCAACAAGCCAAGTCCCTCTGCTTCTTTTTTTTTTCTAACAGCCGCTACGCAGCCTCGCCGCTCCTGTTTTCTTCATGACCACGAGGGGAGTCAGAGACTAGTTTTTCTTCTTGTGGACCTCTGCACGTTCAACGGGACAGCCCTTCGACATCGCGGACCCACAAGCAATTTTTGCGCGGCTCGGACGATTTCACCGTCCCCCTGCCGGCACTTACTACCCCCCTCCTCCCTCCCCCTCCACCTGCAGTGAGCTTCTCCCACAGCTCGCTCCCATAGAGGGATTATCGAGGTCTCGGCCCCCTGCCGTGCCCTCTGGGGGGGGAGTGTGTGGGCGGTTCAGTTAACCCCCTACAACAGATTAAGGACGGTCAGCTCTCTTCTCTTGGTTTTTCCTGCTGCACTACTGAGATGTAATGCGCCATGCATGTATTGTGATGTAATGTGCCATTCATGTATCGTGATGTAATGTGCCATTCATGTATTGTGATGTAATGTGCCATTCATTTATAGTGTTCATGCGTCCTGTCCTTACTGTGACCTAGAGGCTGAGATCAATATGTAGATGTGCCTTGTAACCTCTTTGTCCTGCACCTGGAGCAGAGGCTAGCAAATCTGCCTATTGTTATGTAGGTCTCTTAAATGCAAATGTCTCATGCCTGTTCTGCAGTCCCTTTGATCGTACCAACTGCTGTGAATCTGCTTTGATGTATTGTCTGAGTTGGGTATAAATACTGCAGAGGTTCTGTAACTCGCTCTCTCAATTCCACTTCCTCAACTGCTGCTGCTGGACACAGACTTTGTGTCCTCCTTCTCTGAGAGCCGCTTGGGCTCGCTCCCGGCGCGCATGCACGGCGCCAGGAGCGGAGCTTGTGACGGCGGTATGATTCAATAAACCTGCTTAAAACCACAGCATCGCTGCTTATTTTTCCATGCCGCCGCATGGACTATGTTAATTTTGTGCTTGGCCTCATTGCATATGTATTTGTGGGAGTTGTCATGTCAACGTGCAAATTTGAGGGAGGAGAGTATATACAGTGGGGTAAAAAAAGTATTTAGTCAGCCACCAGTTGTGCAAGTTCTCCCACTTAAAAGATGAGAGAGGTCTCCAATTTTCATCATAGGTATACCTCAACTATGAGAGACAAAATGAGAAAAAAAAAATCCAGAAAACCACATTGAAGGATTTTTAATGAATTAATTGGTAAATTCCTCGGTAAAATAAGTATTTGATCACCTACAAACAAGCAAGATTTCTGGCTCTCACAGACCTGTAACTTCTTCTTTAAGAGGCTCCTCTGTCCTCCACTCGTTACCTGTATTAATGGCACCTGTTTGAACTCGTTATCAGTATAAAAGACACCTGTCCACAACCTCAAACAGTCAGACTCCAAACTCCACTATGGCCAAGACCAAAGAGCTGTCAAAGGACACCAGAAACAAAATTGTACACCTGCATCAGGCTGGGAAGACTGAATCTGCAATAGGTAAGCAGCTTGGTGTGAAGAAATCAACTGTGGGAGCAATTATTAGAAAAAGGAAGACATACAAGACCACTGATAATCTCCCACGATCTGGGGCTCCACGCAAGAGCTCACCCCGTGGGGTCAAAATGATCACGAGAATGGTGAGCAAAAATCCCAGAACTACACGGGGGAACCTAGTGAATGACCTGCAGAGAGCTGGGACCAAAGTAACAAAGGCTACCATCAGTAACACACTACGCCACCAGGGACTCAAATTCTGCAGTGCCAGACATGTCCCCCTGCTTAAGCCAGTACATGTCCAGGCCCATCTGAAGTTTGCTGGAGAGCATTTGGATGATCCAGAAGAGGATTGGGAGAATGTCATATGGTCAGATGAAACCAAAATAGAACTTTATTGTAAAAACTCAACTTGTCGTGTTTGGAGGAGAAAGAACACCATACCTATTGTGAAGCATGGGGGTGGAAACATCATGCTTTGGGGCTGTTTTTCTGCAAAGGGACCAGGACGACTGATCCGTGTAAAGGAAAGAATGAATGGGGCCATGTATTGTGACATTTTTGAGTGAAAACCTCCTTCCATCAGCAAGGGCATTGAAGATGAAACGTGGCTGGGTCTTTCAGCATGACAATGATCCCAAACACACCGCCCGGGCAACGAAGGAGTGGCTTCGTAAGAAGCATTTCAAGGTCCTGAAGTGGCCTAGTCAGTCTCCAGATCTCAACCCCATAGAAAATCTTTGGAGGGAATTGAAAGTCCATGTTGCCCAGCGACAGCCCCAAAACATCACTGCTCTAGAGGAGATCTGCATGGAGGAATGGGCCAAAATACCAGCAACAGTGTGTGAAAACCTTGTGAAGACTTACAGAAAACGTTTGACCTCTGTCATTGCCAACAAAGGGTATATAACAAAGTATTGAGATGAACTTTTGACCAAATACTTATTTTACTGAGGAATTTACCAATTAATTCATTAAAAATCCTTCAATGTGATTTTCTGGATTTTTTTTTCTCATTTTGTCTCTCATAGTTGAGGTATACCTATGATGAAAATTGGAGACCTCTCTCATCTTTTAAGTGGGAGAACTTGCACAATTGGTGGCTGACTAAATACTTTTTTGCCCCACTGTAAATGACTGGCGCAAGGTGATTTACTAAGGTTTGCGGTTGTCAGTCTCCTGGTAAATGCACCAGGATTTAACGCCCCAAAAAAGCTTGTCTTAATTCATCTGCGCCTGACGTGATAGCAATCGTTGGTGCCAGGAGGAGACACTGGCGAGAACCGAGAGTGCATGGCAGAAGCTTCTCTCTGCCCGTGACTTTATTTGGCATGACAGAAGAACAGATTATATGAATATCAGCGGTCTCACAGAGATCAGTGTTATGCTGAACTGGACATCAGCTGGCAGTTTTTTTTATTTCATTTGTTTATACTGTATATAGCCTACTACATGAATTTGTATCCATGAAATAGGATACAATAGGAGCCCTTACACCCGCAGTGGACATACAGATGGTGTTAGCTGATAATGACTCTTTTTTTTTTTCTGCGGAGGTGAGACTCAGATCTGGAGTTTTCCTATCAGCTCCCCCTTGCTCTTGAAACAAAATCTTCCACATTGCCAATTTTCTTCATTTTTTTCCTCTATCCATATTTTTATATTTACAGTATTTCTTTTTGCTGTGCATAAAATGATAATTCAATTCTCTCTTCTCTCTATTTCTCTCTCCCAGTTCAGGATACACAATATAGGAGAAAAACAACAATGAGATTATTAACAAAAAGAGCGCATAGATCCATAGAAATATCCCTCAAAATTGCAACACCGTAACTCAATGGCATTTACAAAAGGCTGTGAACTGGGAGACCTGTAGATTTTGTTAAAACAAAGTTATTCACATAATAAAATCCCAGAGTCTCCATCAGACCATGATGGTTCTAGTATTAATAAAATAAATATGTTGGTTAAATAATCAATTTATTCATGAGTAGTCCTTTATTAAATTACATACAAATGCTTCATTTAAACATATTGTCATGAACCGAGCTGGGTTTTCGGGCTTGGTTCTGACTCGCAGTGGCTCAGGTTACTCGTGTATTATGTTATCCTTTGTGTTTTGCTGGTTTTTATGTTCTTTTGGTTATTTTGCTGTGCCTGTAGCCACTGCTCTAGTCGGCAGCTGTCAGGTAGCCTCCTTGACCTCCTTGACCTACTTCAACCAAACCTGCTCCAGCCTCCCGCAGATGGCGTCATCCCGCATCGAAACGCCGAGAGAATCCCTCCTCGTCTTCAGCGGCCGCCATCTCTCCAGCTGCTGAGAGTTCTATGGTTTCCCCGGTTACGCCCACTTCCACGTCTCCTGAGCCGGCTCTTCCATCATTCAGAGGGGGAGACAAAATTTTTGCAGATGCAGAGAAAGATGACTGCCGGCTCTCCGCAGCTGTCAACATTGAGCACCAGGAGGACAGGCAAGTGTTTTTTCATTCCATTCAATACAATAATGATGAGCATTGTCTGTCTCCCAGAAGAGAGGCCCAGCTCCAGCAGTTCGCTAGGCTCTCTCCTCCAGCTGCAGAAGTAAACCTTTCTCCTGTCCTTTCCGTGTCTACCCCACCAATCCCTGAGGGTCCGTCGGAGCAGAGCCGTAGGACGTTGGAGGAGCTGGGGGCCCTGGAGGATTCCACCCCGGAGCCAGCACGGAGCTGTTCCCCTGCAGTCATGCCGGAGGAGTTATCAGCGTCAGAACTGGCACCTCCGTCATCGTTGGAAGGGGCCAGAATCGCCATGGACACAGAGAGGGGTGACTGCCTGCCAGCTGCAGCTACAAACATCAAACACCGGGATGACAGACAACTGTGTTCTCATTCTATTCGATCAAAGTACTTTGAGCTTTGTCTGTCTCCTGAGGGAGAGGCTCAGTTCCAGCAGTCCGCTGAGTCCTCTCCTCCAGCTGCCAATGCTGACTTCATTTCTATCCTCTCCATGTGTCTTCCTTGTTCTCCTGAGAGTCCGTCAGCACCAGAACCTTGCCGCCGGACGATGGAGGATTCTACTCCTGAGCCCACATGGAGACAATCCTCAGCTTCCTCGCCGGATCTGGGACCTGCATTGGAGCCTTCGCTTGAGGGTACCGGGACTGCCACCACCATCATGCCAGCTGCGGGGGCCATCACAGCAGAGTGGGAGCCTGAGCTGGACCTCCTGGAAGCCGGGCTCAAGACGACATCGCTGGGATTGACGGAGTCCTGGACAGCCGTGGAGCTCGAGCTCAGGCAAGTTTTCTCTCTCGTATTTCTTATGTCAGTATTAGAGATCTTATCTGGCTCTAGGTGAGGAGAGTCGGGTGCAGCCCTCAGCCGCATCCGAACTCCCTTCACTGGGCTCCACCGCTGCCGGCGATCCTAACCTGTGTCTCTCCTCTGCCCCTGAGCCTTCTACTAGGGTCGCCGGGGAGGTTCCACCATCACCAGGGGCCTCTGTGGATCTGGCCTCTTCACCGGGGGACGCATCGGGTCCAGCTGTCCCTGCAGAGGTCTGCCTGGAGCCAGCTCCCATCCTGACTGAGGCCGTTGTGTGGGTCTTTCCACTGACTGGCTCTCCGTGGGTGCGGCATCCTGGTCTGGGTCCGTCGTAGGGGCTGCACCCCAAGGTTAGTCCGACGTGGGTGCTGCGCTCCTGTTTGGACCCATCATGGGCGCCCTGCCCTGGTGCGGGGTCCACTGAGGGTGCAACGTTGGCTCGGTCGGGGTCTACCAAGGGTGTGGCAGAGCTCCAGCTGGAGTCCACCGCAGGGCCTGCAGAACTCCAGCCAGGAGCTACCACAGGTGCAGCTGAGCTGTGTTCCAAGCTGGGACCACCGAGGGAGCTGCCAGCCAGCCTGAGGACGCCAAGCCCTTCACTCCTCAGCCTGGTGCAGTTGTGGTCCCCTTCACCTCCCCACCAGGTCCTATGGGGGTTCCCCTCCTGCTGTCCGGCCACCCACCAATAAGCCTCCCGGTGGGCAGGCCACAGCCGACCGTACTCCTTCGGTACTGGTGGTTCTTCAGCACTGGACGGCCACCGGAAGGACTGGCATTCGGGGTCAGGTGGCCCATGTTTCCTGGGTGGCCGCTGGACACTGTCTTCGGGACTGTTGGCTGGGCCTGGGACTCAGGGCACCCTCCTGAGCCTCCATGCCTCTGGACTTGGGGGGAGGGTGATTGCTTTTCTGTTATGGGCCCTGGGTAGGGTTGTATGTTGTTCCCACCATTCCTGTTCCCCCTACCTCCTACCCGGGTTCGTGGGTTGTTGTTCCTGCGTGGGGAGGGGGGGTCTTGGTGATGTTACTATGGGTGTCTGGTATCCATCCCTAGAGAGGGAGGCTCTGCCATGAACCGAGCCGGGTTTTCGGGCTCGGTTCTGACTCGTGGTGGCTCAGGTTACTTGTGTATTATGTTATCCTTTGTGTTTTGCTGGTTTTTATGTTCTTTTGGTTATTTTGCTGTGCCTGTAGCCACTGCTCTGGTCGGCAGCTGTCAGGTAGCCTCCTTGACCTACTTTCTGGCAGCATGCTCTGACAGTTTGCCGATCCGGCCACGCCCCTCTCTCCTGACAGTTAGCTGGTGCCGTTTACCTTGTTACGCTCGCCCAGGTGTACCTAATAGTTCTGGCCAGCAATGCTTGTACTTAAGCGGCCTTTCACCAGTTGAGCATTGCTGGGCCATTGAATTGTCTATGGATGATCATCCACCTGCCATGATCATCTGCTCACTGTGCTGCACGTCATCATGTGTAAGTGAGTTAGATGAACTGTGTTTCCTTTTTGTGAGTCTGCGTTTTTGTCCTGTATGCTTTTGTTTAATAAATGTGTTTGTGGTGTAACCCGGCGCTTAAATCCATTCATTCACCTCATTCCTTGGTGTGCTGCGTTAAAGCGCCCGAGGAGTCATGACACATATTAAACAAAAAAGTCTGCTGTGGCACACATATTTTGGATGCTTTGACTGCATATGTATAGCACAGTGATTGAGATGCTTAAGACTGCATATGTATTTTGTAACCTCACGTCTTAGAAGGAACAATAAGTCTGGACCTCCTGGGGATAACAGTAGGAGGTGGAGGTACCTTTAGCAATGACTCCGAAAGGACTTCCTGACCTCCTGGGGTCAGGTGGAGGAAGAAGAGGCCTGGGGGAGAGGTATTGTCGATGGGGGGGTTTAATGACAATGTGATTCTGTACTTTGATGTCCCAGGTATAAAAGTGGGGGATTGGAGTAGTTCGCTCTCTTTCCTGTTTGAGAGATGGTTGGAGATGTGAGATGATTAATAAACCTGAATTGAGAAATAAATTCAGCCTCTTCATTTCATGCTCTCCACATTGGTGACCTGAAGACGTACAATGACCAGAGACAGTTCCCCCGAGCCAGACTCGCCAGGGACCGCTGGAGCAAGCGCGGTCTCAGTCAAGCTTCCAGAGTTCTGGCAGGACAACCCAGACTCGTGGTTCCTCCTGGCCGAAGCCCAGTTCGCACTCGGGGGAATAACAGCAGATGACACAAAATTCTACCATGTCATCGCCAAACTCGACAACTGCACAGCCCGACACGTGCGGAGCCTGGTGCAGCACCCCCCCGCTGGCGACAAATTACAGCGGGTTTGAAGCTGCCCTCATCCAGCGTTTCACGCCCTCAGCCGAGGAGAGAGCTAGGAAGCTCCTAGCTCTGCACGACTTGGGAGGACGCACGCCTGTCGACCTGATGGAAGACATGCTGCAGCTAAGAGGCTCAGACAACGACGATTTCCTCTTCACGCAGATCTTCCTGAGAACCCTACCATCGCAGACGAGGGCGACCCTGGCAGGCTTTCATTTTGTGACCCAGCGGGGCTTCCGTGCGCTGGCCCAGGAGGCGCAGCGGATCCTCAACTCCAGCAAGGAGCACACGGCCACCGCAGCAGCGGCAGATCTCGGCGCGGCAACCGGGAGCAGCGGGGGCCAGAGGCGACGGAGGCGATCCCACCAACAATGGCGTGCAGTGAAGTCCCGACGCAGCGGAGGAGACGATTTCTGCTTTTACCATCGTCGTTTCGCAGAGAAGGCGCGCAAGTGTGTACCGCCGTGCCAGTTCAAGAGCTCGGGAAACGCCAGGACCGGGAGTCGTCTAGCAGCGGCGACACTCGGCGAACGGAACAAGCTGCTCTTACCTGACGGATGCGCGCTCTGGGAGGCACTCCTCGTGGACACGGGCGCCCAAGTGAGTTTCCTCACCCCAACCTACGCTGACCTGCTGGCAGGCCCCCGTGGTGACGGAGCAACAGCGGCGAACGGCTCGAGCATTAAGACCTTCGGTGAAAGGACTCTGCTTCTGTCCTGCACGGCCGCACATATGAATGGACTTTTATTATAGCGGCGGTGAGTTTCAACATGTTAGTGCTGATTTTCTGTGCTCACATGGGTTGTTAGTTGATCTTTCCAATAGACGCCTAGTTAATGCACTCTCCTTTTACTCCATTCCTTGTGCAGCTCGAGTGTCCCCGCCACCAGCACAGACCAACGTCGCCACAGCAGGCGGTAAGTTTCACACACTCCTCACTCAGTTTCCAGCACTCACGGTTCCCACTTTTTCGGCAACAGTTGCGAAACACGGGGTGGAGCACTTTATCACTACCACTGGCCCCCCCGTCTTTGCGAAAGCTCGGCGCTTGGATGCAGCTAAACTGTCCATAGCGCGCGAGGAGTTCGCCAACCTGGAAAGGTTGGGCATCATCCGGCGTTCAAAGAGCCCATGGGCCTCCCCACTGCATATGGTCCCTAAAGCTGACAGCTCGTGGAGACCATGCGGTGACTTCCGCAGGTTAAAACAACGCCACATCAAGCGCATGACCGCTACCCAATCCCACATATTCAGGATTTTTCGGTGCATCTGGCGGGGGCGCGCATTTTTTTCTAAAATAGACTTGGTCCGCGGTTATCATCAAGTCCCAGTGCGCACTGAGGACATCCCCAAAACAGCGGTGATAACTCCGTTTGGACTTTTTGAGTTTTTACGCATGCCGTTTGGGCTTAAAGGCGCCGCGCAAACCTTCCAGCGCATGAAGAAAATGCTGGCTAAAAGTAACTGTAAATATTCCACAATTGTTATTCACGCCGGCATTAATGACATCCGTCTCCGGCAGTCGGAAGTCACGAAACTTAATATAGAATCGGTGTGTGACTTTGCAAAAACGATGTCTGCCACTGTAGTATTCTCTGGGCCCCTCCCCAATCTGACCAGTGATGACATGTTTAGTCGCTCGTCATCCTTGAACCGCTGGCTGTCTGTGTGGTGTCCTAAAAATGACGTGGGCTACATTGACAATTGGAGCTCTTTTTGGGGAAAACCTGGTCTTATGAGACGAGACAGCATTCAACCACTTTGGATGGTGCTTCTTCATTTATCTAACAATCTGGCTTCTTTTTTATCCAAATTTCCAAAACCATGACTACTCAGAGTTGGGACCAGGAAGCAGAGTCGCAGTCTTACACGCCTCTCTGCAGCTCCTCTTCATCCGCCACCCCTCAGCTTAGCCCCTGACTTCCCCATCAGAGAATCGTTGTCTGCTCCCTCCCAAAGTAAATAAAAATATAATGTATAAGCATCCCAAAGTGATAAAGCAAAATATTGGTAAAACTCAAATTAAACATAAAGCCTCTAAATTGAATGATTTGGCCTCTGTTCCTCCTCATAATTTAAAAAATTAAATGTGGTTTATTAAATATTAGGTCTCTAACTCCCAAGTCTCTGTTAGTCCATGATCTGTTAATTGATCATCAGATTGATTTAATTTCCCTTACAGAGACTTGGTTAGGACAAGAGGAGTATGTTGGTTTAAATGAATCAACTCCCTTGGTTATTTTAAACTGTCAAAATCCCAGAAGTTCTGGTCGTGGAGGAGGAGTAGCATCAATTTACCATTCCAAATTACTAGTTAATGTAAAGCAAAAACATGTTATAATTCCTTTGAGGGCCTGGTCCTCAGTGTTGGGCACTTTAGCAATTCCAGGTTAAACCCAATTTTATTTTCCATAGTTTATCGTCCCCATCAACCTATTCAGAATTTTTATCCGAATTTCCTGATTTCTTAGCTGATTTAGTGTTGAAATCTGATAGAATAATTATAGTAGGGGACTTATAATATACATTGATGTAGATAGTGACTGCCTTAATGTGGCTTTTAATTCAATATTAGACTCGATTGGGTTTTCTCAGAAAGTAGAAATTCTACTCATTACCTCCGACCATACATTGGAGCCTTGTTCTGACATATGGCATAGAAATAGAAAATCTTGTAGTGTCTCCTCATAACCCTGTACTGTCAGACATTGTCTGTTAACCTTTGATTTTACTATTTCTGACTATTTGGCTCCTAAAGAAAAAATATTATCACAGTAGATGCCTCTCAGTGATGCCTGTTTCCAAATTTATGCAGATTGTTTCCTCTATGCCATGGTAGTCAACACAACGGAAATAAGCTTAGACAGCTTGCTCCTTCTGTAATTGATAACATGGTGGATAGTGTTTTCAGCTTCTCTGCATCAGGCTCTAGACTTGGTGGCCCCTTACAAAAGAAAAGTCTAATCAGAGATTTTTAACTCCTTGGTTCAACACAGAAACTCGTAGCTTAAAACAGAAGACTCGTCAATTAGAAAGAAAATGGCGCTCTACTAATTTAGATGAAATCTATTTAGCTTGGAGAAATCATCTTTTAATTTATAAAAAATCTCTTAGAAAAGCTAGAACGAGTTATTACTCTGCATTAATAGAAGAGAACAAGAATAATCCCAGGTTTCTTTTCAGTACTGTAGCCAGGTTGACAAAGAGTCAGGACTCGTCAATCCTAGCATCCCCTTAGAGCTTACTATGTCAGGACTTTATGAACTTTTTCAATAATAAAATTTCATCCATCAGAGATAAAATCAATCAGATTCTTCCCACAGTTAACTTAAATACTGTAACTACTACAACTCCTTCTATTGATGTCTGTCTTGATGAGTTTACCTCCAATCGACCTTTGTGAAAATAGTTTCCTCATCCAAACCTTCAACTTGTCTTTTAGACCCTATTCCTACCAGGTTATTTAAAGAAGTCTTCCCACTTATTGGTAGCTTTATTCTTCATATAATCAATTCTTCAGTAACTTTAGGCTATGTACCGCAGGCCTTTTTAAAACGGCTGTAATTAAACCCTTACTCAAAAAGTCACGCTAGATCCAGAGCTTAGTTAACTATAGACCAATCTCTAATCTCCCTTTCATTTCAAAAATCTTAGAAGAGTTTGCTGCTACGCAATATTTGACCACCTGCAGGGAAATGGTTTATTTGAAGAGTTTCAATCTGGGTTTAGAATCCATCATAGCACTGAAACAGCCTTAGCGAAGGTCACTAACGACCTCCTCATTGCATCTGATATGGACTAGTTTCTGTACTTGTCCTTTTAGATCTTAGTGCAGCTTTTGATACTATTGATAATAATATTCTACTTGATATATTAGAACACTATGTTTGACTTAATGGAACTTCGTTTCAGTGGTTTAGATCTTATTTATCTGATAGTTCCAGTTTGTTCATGTAAATGATGAGTTTTCTCTCAGCTCAAAGCTTAGTCATGGAAGTTCCACAGGGATCTGTGCTTGGCCCTACTCTTTTTAGTTTATATATGCTTCCGTTAGGCAACATTATTAGAAAGCACTGTATACATTTTCACTGTTATGGCAGATGACACACAATTATACCTTCAATGAAGCCAGATGATACTAATCAATTAGCCAAGTTAGAAGCCTGTCTTAAGGAAATCAAAGTTTGGATGACTTGTAATTTCCTGCTATTAAATTCAGATAAGACTGAAGTCATTCTTGTTGGTCCAAAAAACCTTAGAAATTCCTTTCCAAATCAAACTTTCAGTTTGGATGCAGTTACTCTTTCTCTTAATAGCTCTGTGAGGAACCTTGGAGTTATTTTTGATCAGGATTTGTCCTTCAATTCACATATTAAATTTGTTTCTAAGACTGCCTTCTATCATTTGCGTAATATTGCCAAGATTAGGAGCATCTTGTCTCAGAGTGATGCTGAGAAGCTGATCCACGCTTTTGTTAGCTCGAGATTAGATTATTGTAATTCTTTATTATCAGGCTGTCCTAAAACATCTTTAAAAAAGTCTTCAGCTGATCCAAAATGCTGCAGCAAGAGTTTTAACAGGTACTAGAAAGAGAGATCATATCTCTCCGGTTCTGGCCTCCCTTCATTGGCTTCCCATAGAGTTTAGAATTAAGTTTAAAATCCTTCTTCTTACTTACAAAGCTCTAAACAATCAGGCTCCTTTTTATTTAAAAGATCTGATACTACCGTATCATCCTAACAGAGCACTACGCTCCCAAAATGCAGGTTTACTTGTAATACCTAGAATCTCCAAAAGTACAATGGGAGGCAGAGCCTTCAGTTATCAGCTCCTCTCCTGTGGAATCAGCTGCCAATCTGGATTCGGGAGTCAGACTCGATCTCTGTTTTTAAGAATAGGGCTAAAACCTACTTTTTGATTATAGCCTACAATTAGGGAGGGATCATGTGTTTCTGACCCTCCCTTAGTTATGCTGCTAATAGGTTTAGTCAGCCGGGGACCTCCAGTAATGCACTGGGCCTCACTCCTTTCCTCACTCTCTATGAAATATTTTTTTTTTGCTGGTCATTAACATTTGTTTGTTCTCTCCCATAGATTGAGTCCCCATCGTGCTGTTTGCTCTCTACATGTCTGTTCTTTTCTTCTTCTCTGTCCCCCTCACCCCCAGCCAGTCGCAGCAGATGACTGCCCCTCCCTGAGCCTGGTTCTGCTGGAGGTTTCTTCCTGTTAAAAGGGAGTTTTTCCTCTCCACCGTCGCCAAGTGCTTGCTCACAGGGGATCGCCCTGATTGCTGGGTCTTCTGCAACTGTGGGGGTCCTCCCTACAGTTGATAGTGCTATGAGATGACTGTTGTTGTGAAATGGCGCTATATAAATAAAGTTGAATTGAATTGAATTGAATGATGGATGCGGAGTTGCGCGATCTCCCTTTTGTGTTCGTCTACCTGGACGACATTTTGGTAGCCAGCGCGTCCGAAGTAGAACACGAAAAACGCCTCACGGAAATTTTCCGGAGGTTGGGAGAGCACGGGTTAATAATCAACCCAGCTAAGTGCCAGTTCGGGGTGGCGCAGATCGACTTTTTGGGGCACCGCGTTTCCCCAGAGGGGGCAGTTCCGCTACCGGACAAAGTGCGCGCAGTGGCAGATTTTCTCCGGCCACAAACGGGCAAAGCACTACAGAGTTTTTGGGAATGGTGAATTTTTATAACCGTTTCCTCCCCCGCGCAGCGCAGCTCATGCAACCATTATATGCCGCGCTTAAAAGCAAAAACCCTCCAATGCAACTCGAGTGGTCCCCAGAGCAGAGCGCGCATTCGCGGAGGTAAAAAAAGCCCTTGCAGATGCTGCGTTGTTGGCTCATCCAGTCCCAACGCCCGCATAGCGCTCACCACTGATGCGTCAGACGTGGCCATAGGGGCGGTAGTGGAGCAGCACGTGGCCGGGTTTGGCAGCCGCTGGCCTTTTTCAGCAGGTCCTTGCGCCGAGGCCGAGCGAAAATACAACGCGTTGACAGGGAGCTGTTAGCACTCCACTTAGCCATTCGCCACTTCCAATTCTGGCTAGAAGGTCGGGTTTCACCGCGTTTGTCGACCACAAACCGCTCACTTTTGTGATGGCCAAAATTCAGAACCATGGTCGGGCCGGCAGCAGAGGCAGCTGGCCGCAATTTCAGAGTTTACTACTGATATTCAACACGTAGCGGGTAAACTCAATGTAGTGGCAGACTGCCTCTCTCGCGTGATAACCGCACCAGTCCGCGCAGAGGTAGATTATACTACCGCAGCCGCTGAGCAAAATAACAGCGCGGAAGCGCACGCGGCCCCAGTTCACGTGGGAATAGACTATGCAGCCATGGCAGTGGATCAGGGTAGCGATGCGGACGTATGTGCGCTCCAGTCTGGACCAACAGGGTTAAGGCTGAAGAACAGGAGGCTGCAAAATGGTATGCCCCCCCCCAATCTGCGATGTCTCTACTGGATGACCACGTCCAGTAGTGCCGGCCGCATGGCGCCGCCGCGTTTTTGACTCGATTCACTCCCTGGCGCACCCAGGGGTGCGCGCGTCTGTGAAAGTGGTAGCAGAAAAGTTTGTTTGGCCGGGCCTGCGCAAGCACGTTAAAGAGTGGGCACGAGCCTGTATGGCTTGCCAGCGGGCCAAAATACACAAGCACACAAAAGCCCCCTTAGAGGCCTATTTCACATCCCGGCCAAGAAGTTTGATCATGTGCATGTCGACCTCGTAGGCCCCCTGCCGTCGTTCGCAGGGGTACACACACCTTTGACAATGGTGATCGAACCACGCGTTACCCGGGAAGTGGTCCCACTGGCATCAACCACAGCTGCAGAGGTGGACCGTGCGTTTTTAACGGCTTTGGATAGCGCGTTTCGGGGTTCCGTCGGATATTATGTCTGACAGGGGACCTCAATTTGTGTCTGAGCTTTGGTCAGCGATGGCCCACAGCTTAGTGTGACAATTCACCGCACTACCGCTTACACCCCCCAGGCTAATGGCTTATGCGAGCGGTTTCATAGATCATTGAAGGCAGCCCTCAGAGCGTTGCTTACGGATGCAAATTGGGTAAACAGACTACCATGGGTTTTATTAGGGTTGCGTTCTGCACCTAAAGAGGACTTAAAAGCCTCCCCAGCGGAGTTGTTTTTGCACAACCTCTCCGGCTGCCAGGAGAGTTTCTGCCAGATAATCCGGCGCCAGGGCATTCCCCTGCTCAGTGGTCACTGATCGACACGGGAGCAGACATGCTTCCGGGCCCCGTTCACCACACCTTTCTGCGTGTTTTTGTGCCCAAAATCTTTAAAAAATGCCAAGTTTGTTTTTGTCAGGCACGAGGCTCAGCGCCCAGCCCTGCGTCCACCCTACGATGGCCCATATAGAGCGCTGGAAACAGGTGATAAGCATTTTGTGCTAGATTTTGGGGGACAGGAGGGAAACAATTAGTATAGACAGACTAAAGCCTGCTTTTGTGATGGCCGACGAGACTGTGCGAGTGGCGAGGGCTCCTCGACGCAGCAGACCCCCCAGGGAGCATGCCCCAGACCCCCCGCAGGGATCAACTAACAGTTCTCATCCTCAGATAGCAGATTCACTGCAAGATGGCGCCGCAGGAGCTGCGAAGCCCGCCTACAGCAAGTTTGGAAGACGGTTGAAGCCCAGACAGCATATGGACTGATGTCGTGGTTTTATCATGTTGTGTGGACTATGTTGTATTGTTTCATCTTCGACGTTTGGGGGGGGGGGGGGGGTTATGTGGCACACATATTTTGGATGCTTTGACTGCATATGTATAGCACAGTGATTGAGATGCTTAAGACTGCATATGTATTTTGTAACCTCACGTCTTAGAAGGAACAATAAGTCTGGACCTCCTGGGGGATAACAGTAGGAGGTGGAGGCACCTTTAGCCAATGACTCCGAAAGGACTTCCTGACCTCCTGGGGTCAGGTGGAGGAAGAAGAGGCCTGGGGGAGAGGTATTGTCGAGGGGGGGTTTAATGACAATGTGATTCTGTACTTTGATGTCCCAGGTATAAAAGTGGGGGATTGGAGTAGTTCGCTCTCTTTTCCTGTTTGAGAGATGGTTGGAGATGTGAGATGATTAATAAACCTGAATTGAGAAATAAATTCAGTCTCTTCATTTCACGCTCTCCACATCTGCCATGTTAAATGAAAATCTAAATTTTGAAATACAATGAACAAAAATAAACTATTTTATTGGATTTGCACTTAACAAAAACTTATTTAAAAAAAAAAAGCTTTAATATTATGCTCTGGCGAACTGGCTGTGCCTGTGTCATTGACCCGCTTTCTCATCAGCTGTGCCTGTGCACAATTTTGCAGTACTCTTGGCGGATGGGTGGGCATTACTGAAATGAAGTGACTGCATCTGTGTTCATAATTTTGTGGGTTCTTAGTAGATCGCTGGCAAAAGTTAGTCACTCCCTGAGGCGCTCTGTCTAATTTGCGCACTCGCTAATTTGCACTGCCTTAGTAAATCTACCCCTAAATTGCCATTACATAGTATGGTCTAATAGGCTACAATGTGTCATTTTGTAGCATTTCTTATTGGTGGGGTTCCCTGAGATTATTTCAGTGCAAAAAAGGGTTCTTTAAGGTTGAAAAAAAAAAACTGGGTTAAAGAACACATACACGGCATGTAGCAGGCATGTGCACAGAGAGCCAAGGTGGTGCTCAAACACCATTCCCCCTGCCCTCTGAAGTGACCTTTTGGAATTTTTTTCAGGGTATTATAGATTTTAATTTTCCCCTATGGAGACACAATTTGCTGATCAATGTGCTTTAATGTCCGATAACTGTATTTTGCTTAGGGATGAACCGATACCACTTTTTCAAGTCCAATACGGATACTGTGACTTTGAAGATCTGCCAATATCGATCCAAACCTGATACCGTCTCTCTTATTTAAAACAACAAAAGTACAGAACATACTTTGGTAATGACTGGTTGCATTTTGCACACACATAAAACCACAAATCTAAAAGTCAAAGGATATATTGTATGTATTACAATTATTATAATACATACAATTAAATGCAATACATAAAATTAATGTATTACAAATTTGACTCTGTTCAGTAACGCTGTTGCTTTTTTTTTTAATTTTAAACTCTGCTTCATTGTCATAATCAGGAATGGTCAGAGACCGTGCCCCACGCTTTATGTTCATTTTAGTCTTTGCTTTTTCTCAGTATCATTATTATTCTGATTCTGATTCTGATTATTATTATTATTAAGGGACCCTGTGTTCCGTGATCATTATTTGTCATGTGTTGTCATCCCCTGTCTGTCCTCATTGTCATCATTTTAATCTTGTGTATATTTGTTCGCCTACCAGCATGGCATTGGGGTGGAGGATGCGGTGATCTTCCTCCTTCACCGTTCTCTGTCCCACCTGGAGAGCCCGGGAATATGGTGAGGATCATGTTCTTTGACTTCTCCAGTGCTTTCAACACCATCCAACCGATGATTCTGAAGGACAAGCTGCTGCGCGCAGGGGTGGACCAGCACCTGTCATCATGGATCCTGGACTACCTCATGAACTGGCCTCAGTTTGTGAGAACCCGGGACTGTGTGTCCAACACGATCATCAGTAGCACGGGGGCCCCCCAGGGAACAGTGCTGGCTCCCTTCCTGTTCACTCTTTATACTGCGGACTTCTCACACAAACACACTGCCATCTACAGAAGTTCTCTTGATGACTCTGCGATCGTTGGCCTCATCTCCAATGGAGATGAGCTGAGTACAGAGGGCTTATCCAGGACTTCGTGGACTGGTGCCATCGGAACTGCCTCCAGATCAACGCGAGGAAAACTAAGGAGCTGGTGGTGGACTGCCGCAGGCATGGGCAGCCCCTCACAGCACCAGTAAATATACAGGGAACAGACATCGAGATGGTGACATCCTATAAGTACCTGGGTGTTCATCTGAACAATAACTAGACTGGTCACACAATCCTGACGCACTCTACAAGAAGGACAGCGCAGCTGTTCCTGCTGAGGAGACTCAGGTCTTTTTGGTGTACAAGGGCGCTGCTGAAGTCATTCTATGACACGGTGGTGGCAATCAGCCATTCACTTTTGAGTGGTCTGCTGGGGCAGTGGCATTACAGCAGCCGATAGGAAGAGACTGAACAAACTGATTATGAAAGCTAGCTCTGTCCTGGGGCAGCGCCTTGATCCGATGGAGGAGATTGGAAGAGAGAAGGCGGTGGCTAAACTGTCATCTCTGCTGGAGGTCCGAGTTCCACCCTATGCAGGACATACTGGATGCACTGAGGAGCTCATTTAGCAGCAGACTACATCATCCCAGGTGCACAACCGAGAGGTTTCGTAGGTTCCTTCCTACCAACGGCTGTCAGACTGTAGGCAACCTAAGCAGGGCTGCTCGCAAGAGAAGCAAAAAGACGTAACAAAACTAATAGGTTTTTGAATGCATAAGATGCATAGACTTACACAATGGTCCCCCTCCAGCATACAACTAGGAACATACCGGTCGCTATGGAGGGTGAGAATATGTATGGGCACATAATCATACCATGTAGGATAACTAAATAGACGGTTATTGCTGTTTCATTCCATCTAGCAACAATGCTCTGCACTGGGTGTGTTTATATATTTACATATTTATTCCATCTAGCTACAATGCTCAGCACTGGGTGTGTTTATATTTATATATCTATATATTTATTCCATCTAGCTACAATGCTCCGCACTGTGTTTTTATATATCTACATATTATTCCATCTAGCTACATTGCTCCGCACTGTGTGTGTTTATATACTTGCATATTTATTCCACCTAGCTGCAATGCTCCGTACTGTGGTGTTTATATATTTACATATTTATTCCATAATGCTCTGCACTGTGTTCATATATTCATATATTTATTCCATCCAGCTACAATGCTCTGCACTGTGTGTCTGTGTGTG
Organism: Pholidichthys leucotaenia; assembly: GCA_020510985.1. Taxonomy (NCBI): domain Eukaryota; kingdom Metazoa; phylum Chordata; class Actinopteri; order Cichliformes; family Pholidichthyidae; genus Pholidichthys; species Pholidichthys leucotaenia. The sequence goes on from CM035837.1 coordinate 271,179,120, forward strand.
TGTGTGTGTGTATATACTGTATATATTTTATAGTAATATGTACATATGTATATTAGCTGCTCTTGCTTGCTTGTTTTTTTTTTCTTGCCTTCTGATTGTTGCTCTGAGTGTTGCTATCCCTGTGCTGTTGCAATCCTGGAATTTCCCCCGTTGTGGGACTAATAAAGGCTTATCTTATCTTATCTTATCTTATCTTATTTGTGACCCATGCTGGCAAAATGAGTTGGAATGTGCACGGCGTCATTACAAGCTGCAGGCAGGAGAAGTCATAAATCATGACTCTTTCTTTGTTTGCTAGAGGCAAGTCCTGGGGAAAAAAAACCATGAGTGCCTGGTATCATTGGAAGGCTTAGAAAACATACTTTCTAAAAATGCCTATGTTTTTGCGGAAGATGTAACTCCTTACCAATTGAACACGAGTTTTAAACCTAGCCAAAATATAAACAAATCGGGTTTTTTCTGGTGTCCTACAAATTAAATATCATTTTGAAGTCTTTCAGTACAGAATATGGAAAAAATGTTACCTCAGTTTTGATAATTTCCTCAAAGTGACTCATTTTGCCAGCACTGGTCACATTTGTTTACCTTGTGTGTCACCATAGCCACTCTTTCTCATGTGTGCTCCTGTTCAGCTCTTGATTGCCTCCCAGCTGTCCCCGTGTTCCTCTGATTAGTGTCTTCCCTATTTATGTTGCCTCCTTGCTTTCAGTGATTGTTGGGTCATTGTGTGATTCCTCCTTGTGTTCAATCTGTGTTCTCCTGCATTCCAAGTCTTTCCATGAGTGCCATTAGTCTGTAGTTCTAAGTTATTTTCCAGCCCCTGTGCTGCGCCTTTTGTTTATTCTTTTTTGTTTTTGTCAATAAGTCATTTTGCATCTAGTCCTGCCTGTCCACTTTAAAAATTACATCTCCCTCCCAATGCTGAGTCTCACAACAAGCATTGGCAGTATTTCACTGGTCAGCACTATGTAAACATGCATTCTGAAGTTTAAGTGCAAGTTTATACAAAACTTTGAAGCTGAATATTTAAGTAAACATTCAGATGAAAATTCAAAGTGCCACTTTATGCATCAGGGTAAAAAAATGCTGTAGCTCTGAAACTAAAGGAACTAACTCTTTGAGTTGTATTGGTTGACATTTATTATTATTACTTATAAATATTCTCCTCGTCCTTGGTGTATGGTTTCTGATATTATTCTCTGTCCATTCTTAGATTTTAGGTTTGCTCTTATTTTGAAGTAATTTCTGTTCCATTTCATGTAGCCTTGTTGTTCTAGTCCTGCTTCCAGTTCACTGTTATAATTTGCTATTTATGTTTGTGTCACCTACCTCTCATCAGCTGTAACTCTCTGTCAAAAGGTAAGCCTATGTTATGTCTTTGTTTCCACGCTACCATTGTTTTTACTTTCAGTTTTTGTTCCTTTGCTTAGGATTAATTTTTAGCGTCCAACCTCCGAGCTGGAAAAAAGCACTTCTTTCTGCTTTAGCTCTTGACAGAATTCAGCATACTCCTTTCCTGTTATTGCTTTTGCAAGTGTTTTACCAAGATGCTAATGTTGACATTCGATGAAGAAAGAAAGAAGAAAATTATAAACACTGGTACCACACAGCAACATACCGAGGCGAGTCCCCCAGACAGGCTCCAGTGACACTTGGTTGTGTCCATTTATAGATGCTGTGCACAACGCAGCTGAGAACATGATTGTGCCTTCATTTATTTAATACTATTAATGGAGCAGTAAATACTTCTATTCCTTACCAATCCGATCCAGCCATTTTGCCTGGCTCGAACCTGATACTAATATGGCGGATTGATTCAGCCTTCCCTACTGTTTGCTGTCAGCCCTCAGCATTTTTTGGGACTGTTGGGTTAAGGTACTACACAGTAGTGATGTGCTATGTTAACTAGGGGGTGGTGGTTGTATGGGGGATATTTCATAAAGTTTAGCATATGATACTAAGTGTAAATGTAATTTTCAGTATAAATTGCTCGATGGACGTGGTTGGTGGGTTGGAATGCAGTCAAGGTATGCAGGGAGTACAGTAGAGGGCTTAGCATGCAGCCCTGGGGGGAGCCAGTGCTGAAAGACAGTGTGGAGGAGTGGTGTGAGCCAAGTCTGACTGTTTGTGGGCGGTTGGTGAGAAAGTTTTTTATCCAGGAGCAGGTGTGTGTGGGGGGGGGGGGGAGGGGGGGCTCTGGAGGTGTCATGTATTCAAGTGTTGATAAAGTTGTATTGACAGGAGACTGATGATGATGTCATCAGGGTGAGACCCTGGAAGAGAGACACAACATGTGGAGAAGGCACATGGTGTAATAAAGTTAAGTGTTCAGCGGCAAGATGCATCTGTCCATAATATTACTTGGCCTGTCTAATTGATGCAGTAAGATAAGTGACAAGTACACGACAGTGGCAACAAGGATTACAAAATGATGGAAAAATCAGGAATCCAGCATTTCCAATGTTTTTTGGAGCCAGCTACACTGGAACCACGGTAGATATGGTAGCTGAAGTCATTTGAGCTCTATTTGAGCAGACGGCAAAGGGCTGATTGCGGATGACATTGCTACAGATAACACGAAACAAAGAGGAGAGCATTACTTTTACACCTCACTGGTCCAGATGGTGCAGGATACATTCTCAACTTTACCGGACACTAGAGAAGTCACGGATTTTGCAGCAGCAGTAGAAGCGCTAATAAATACGCTCCCCAAGTCAATACGACTTTTTGATGGCAAAATTTCCACCAGCTTGCTGTTGGAATGCTTTTTCTCCCCCTACTCGTTGTTTATGTGTGTGTAAGCATTCCTCCCCGATTCGTTGATAAAGGCAATAGGAGAGTATAATTAGTCTTGGAAAATCTGTATTTATTGATAAGATAAGATAAGCCTTTATTAGTCCCACAATACGGAAATTCCAGGATTGCAACAGCACAGGGATAGCAACACTGAGAGCACTTTATTTAGAAGATAGAAAATTAGAGCAGTGAATATACATATGTGCACATAAATATAAAATATTATACACAGCGCGGAGCATTGTAGCTAGATGGACTAAACAGCATAACCGTCTATTTAGTTACCCTACTTGGTATGAATATGTACCCATACATATTGGTCCACCCTCCATAGCGGCTGATATGTCCCTAGTTGTATACTAGAGGGGACCATTTGTGTAAGTCTGTTGCGTCTTTTGCATTCAATACTATTAGGTCATCACGTTTTTTTTGCTATCTCTGTGAGCAGCCCCTGCTTAGGTTATACAGTCCTGACAGCCGTAGGTAGGAAGGACCTGCGAAACCCTCTCGGTCGCGTATCTAGGATATGTGAGTCTAACTGCTAAATGAGCTCCTCAGTGCATTCAGTATGTCCTGGCATAGGGGTGGGACTCAGACTCCAGCAGAGATGACAGTTTTAGCCACCATCCTTCTCTCTCCTATCTCCTCCACTGGGTCAAGGTGCTGCCTGAGGACAGAGCTAGCTTTCTTGATTAGTTTGGTTCAGTCTCTTTCCTATCGGCTGCTGTATTGCCACTGCCCCAGCAGACCACTCTCAAAAGTGATGGCTGATGCCACCACCGGTGTCATAAATATGTCTGTCAGAGCACCCCTTGTACACCAAAAGACCTGAGTCTCCTCAGTAGGAACACCTGCGCTGGTCCCTTCTTGTAGAGTGGCGTCGTATTGTGTGACCATCTAGTTTATTGTTCAGAGTCTACCCAGGTACTTGTAGGATGTCACCATCTCAATGTCTGTTCCCTGGATGTTCACTGGCTGTGAGGGTTGTCCTTGCCTGCGGCAGTCCACCACCAGCTCCTTAGGTTTTTCCTCGCGTTGATCTGGAGGCAGTTCCGGATGGCACCAGTCCACAAAGTCCTGGATAAGTCCTCTGTACTCACTTCATCTCCGTTGGCGATGAGGCCAATGATCCAGAGTCGTCAGAGAACTTCAGTAGATGGCAGTGGTTGTGTTGTGTGAAGTCCGCAGTATAAAAGGGTGAACAGGAAGGGGAGCCAAAACCTTCCCTGGGGGGGGCCCCCGTGCTGCTGATGATCGTGGTCTGACACACAATCCCGGGTTCTCACAAACTGTGTGCCGGTTGGTGAGGGTAGTTCCAGGATCCATGATGACAGGGTGCTGGTCCTCACCCTGCGCCCAGCAGCTTGTCCTTCAGGATCATCAGTTGGATGGTGTTGAAAAGCACTGGAGAAATCAAAGAACATGATCCTCACCGCATTCCGGGCTTCTCCCGGGGGTGGGACAGGGAACAGTGAAGGAGGAAGATCATTGCATCCTCCACACCCAATGCCATGCTGTAGGCGAACGGGAGTGATCCATCGCTGGCCCCAACCAGGGAGCGGAGGTGAGCAAGGAGCGTCTCTCCAGGGTCTTCATCATGTGAGACGTCAGGGCCACTGGTCTGTAGCTGTTCAGGTCTTTGGGGTGGGAAGTCTTTGGTACAGGTACCATACAAGATGTTTTCCACAACTGTGGTACCCTCCCCAGCTTCAGACTCAGGTTGAAGATGTGCTCCACAATTCCACACAGCTGGTCTGCGCAGGACTTGAGGAGCTTCACGCTGATGCCGTCCAGTCCCGAGGCCTTCCTCGCCTTGATCTTCCTCAGCTCCGTCCTCACCTGGGTCTTAGTGAGGGTCAGGTTGGGGGACTGTGTGCTGGGAGTGGGGGATGTTGGTGGAGTGGGGTGTGGACAGCAGGTCTCGATGACTTTAGAGGCAGCAGTGGTTGGTGTGCAGGTGGGGGGGAGGGCGGTTGGTCAAACTTATTAAAAAACAGATTCAGATTGTTCACCCACTCCCTGCCCCCTGTGGCCTGGGAGAAGGTATTCTGGAGCCCAGAGATGGTTTTAAGGTTTCTCCAGACCCCGCTGATGTCGCTCTGTTGCAGCTTGTCCTCCATCTTCTTCCTGAAGCTGTCTTTGCCTTCTCTGATCTTCCTCCTCAGCTCCCTCTGTACGGACTTCAGCATCTCCCTGTTCCCCGACCTGAAGATCCTCTTCTTCTCTCTCAGAAGTGTTTTTATCTCAGGGATGATCCAGGGTTTGTTGTTCGAGCAACACTGTATTGTCTTGGTGGGTACGGTGTTGTCCACACAGAAGTTGATGTAGTTGTTATAGTAGTTGAGCAGTTGAATATAGCATATACAGAGCTCTGGGTCCTGACTCTGTCCCTCACAGCAACAAAGTGTGTCAGGGCATGAAGTCTGACTGACACTGTGCTATCCCTGACCCAGTATATTTATGTGAGTCCAAGCTTGCATTATCAGCAGAAAGCAGCTGCAGAGGTCCGTGGGAGTAGTTTCTGTCTGCCTTAGAACAGTCATTCCTCGTACAGGTATAACAACAGAAGGTTGCTCCTCTTTTCTCTGGGTCAAGGTGCTCCAGCGTTGCACAATCTCATGGGTCAAGCTAGCTGAGTTTCGGTCACCCCTCAGCACAGCCGGTTTCTCTGTTTCCTCTCATACATCTGGGTCTTTAATCACAAGATGTTGTTACTCTCTGTGCTGGGGCAGAGTTTTTACTCCCTTTTTGCAGATGAGCCACACATATTTCCAGTATATTTCCATTGGTTATATTACCTAAGCATAAGCAGAGCACATATTTTGAGTCAAACAGCACATTGCGTTTTATAGATTGTGGTGAACACTCAATGGACCTGTTGGACCGGTTCTGTGACTCACATTTTAGGTCAGAACAAAGGCAGGAAGCTTAGCCTTGTTATGCAAGGCTGGAGACTGTGGGGGGTCGATTAAAGGATGCATGGGAGACAGTGGAAGTGATATCATGGAGGGAAATGCATTGTGACTGTCTTTATTATGCAAGGTGGTCTGTGGGACATGTGATCTATGAGGTGTGAAGTCCCTGATATTTAAGGACGAGAGTTTACTGTTTCATTCTCTTTTTTCTGCTTTGAAATGATGGAGATGTGAATAAAGCTGACTCTGAGAAAGAACGCTGCCTCGTCATTTTCACATCTTCCACACTGGTGACCCCGAGACGTATCATGGAAGAAAGAAATTCCCCCAGGCCAGCCGCTTCAGGAGCCCCCAGCCAAGCGAATGCCGCTACAGTCCAGCTACCGGACTTCTGGCAGAACAATCCGCGCTCCTGGTTCAACGCAGTTGAGGCGCAGTTCAACCTCCGGGGGATATCGGTAGATGTCACGAAATTCTACCACGTAGTTGCAAAGCTGGACAACAACATGGCCCAGCATGTGGAGAGCCTGATCGACCAGCCACCGGAGAGCGACAAATACGGCGCGTTGAAGGCTGCACTCATCCAGCAATTCACCCCCTCGGCGGAGGAGCGAGCAGAGAGGCTCCTGGCGCTGACGGAGGGGGAAAATAACATGCCCGCGAGCCTAATGGAGAAGTTGTTGAGGTTGAAAGACTCTGACGATGATCACTTCATTTTCACCCACCTCCTCCTCAGGACTCTACCGTCAGCAGCGAGAGCGGCTCTGGCCAGTTCGCCACTGTTGGCCCTATGGGACTACCGCACGCTGGGCCGAGAGGTGCAGCGGATTGTCAATGCCACCAAGCGGCGCGCAGCCACGGCCGCTGCAGCGGAACTCGGTGTGACGACCGCAGACGACAGGAGGCTAGAGACAGCGGTGCCAGACTCACCGACGACGGCGGCAGCAAGAGCCAGGGAGCGTGGACCGGACGTCTTTTGTTTCTACCATCACCACTTCGCAGAGAGGGCACGCAAGTGTGTACCGCCGTGCCAGTTCGGGCGTTCGGGAAATGCCAAGACCGGGGGTCGGTAGCAGCTGCGGCCCTCGGGGAAGAGAACAAGCTGCTCTACTTGTCGGATGCACAAACCGGGAGGCAGTTCCTTGTCGACACAGGCTCCCAGTTGAGTTTCATCACTCCTTCCTACACGGACACACTGGCGGGTTCCGGAGGTCTCCTGGTGACAGCGGCGAATGGCTCGGAGATTAAGACCTTTGGTGAGAAGACTCTGCTTCTGTCTCTACACAGCCGTGCATATGAGTGGACTTTTGTTGTAGCAACAGTAAATTTCAATATGCTGGGGGCTGATTTTTTGTGCTCACATGGGTTGTTGGTTGATCTCGCTAACAGGCGCCTGGTTAATGCACTTTCTTTTGATTCTGTCCCCTGGCAGCGCGAGTGGCCCCGCCTTCAGCACAAGCCAACGTCACAACAGCAGGCGGTAAGGTTCCACACACTGCCATCACTCCGTTCCCAGCACTCACGGTCCCCACATTTTCGGCAACAGTCGCTAAGCACGGGTGGAGCATTTATGACCACTACCGGACCGCCCGTTTTTGCAAAAGCTCCGCGGCTTGGAACCGCAGTTAAACTAGCCATAGCAACGCGAGGGAGTTCGCCAACCTGGAGAGGTTGGGCATTATCCGACGTTCAAACAGTCCGTGGGCTTCCCCCCTACATATGTCCCGAAAGCTGCCGGATCATGGCGCCCTTGTGGGGATTTTCGCAGGTTTAACTACGCTACAGTGCACGGACCGACCCAATCCCACATATCCAAGATTTCTCGTTCATTTGGCTGGGGCGCGCATTTTTTCTAAAATTAGACTTGGTCCGCGGTTACCACCAAGTCCCAGTGCGCTGCTAGGACATACCCAAAACAGCGCTAGATAACTCCATTTGGTTTATTCAAGTTTTTACGCATGCATTTGGACTTAAAGGGGCTGTTCAGACGTTCCAACGCATGATGGACGCGGTGCTTCTCGATCTCCCTTTTGTGTTTGTCTACCTGGACGATATTTTAGTAGCCAGCACGTCCAAAGACGAACAACGAAAAACAACCTGGCCACAGTTTTCCGAAGGTTGGGAGATCACGGGTTAATAATCAACCCAGCGAAGTGTCAGTTCGGGGTGGCGCAGATCGATTTTTTAGGACACCGCGTCTCCCCGAAGGAGCAGTCCCGCTGCCTGACAAAGTGCGTGCTGTGGCAGATTTCCCCCGGCCGCAGACAGTCAGGGTGTTGCAGGAGTTTTTGGGAATGGTGAATTTTTATAACCGTTTTCTCCCCCGCGCGGCGCAGCTCATGCAGCCGCTGTATGCCGCGCTCTTAAAAAAGAAACCTGCAGATAAGATCGAGTGGTCCTCGGAGCAGGACCAAGTGTTCTCGGAGGTGAAAGCAGCCTTGGCAAAGGCTGCGTTGTTGGCACACCCAGAACCCAACGGCCCGCAATAGCGCTCACCACTGACGCGTCAGATGTGGCCATAGGGCGGTCCGTGAGCAACATGTAGCCAGGGTTTGGCAGCCCCTTGCCTTTTTCAGCAGGACCTTGTGCGATAGCGAACGTAAATACAACGCGTTTCGACAGGGAGCTGCTCGCTCTCCATTTGGCATCCGCCACTTTCAGTTCTGGCTGGAAGGACGCAGCTTTCACCGCGTTAGTTGATCACAAACCGCTAACATTCACGATGGCCAAGGTCTCGGAACCGTGGTCAGGCCAGCAGCAGAGGCAGCTGGCCGCGATATCAGAGTTACCACTGATATTCAGCATGTGGCGGGCAAACTCAATGTAGTGGCAGATTGCCTCTCGCGCGCTGTGGCGGGGCCCCCAGTCAGCGTAGGGTTAGGATTATGCAGCCATGGCCGCAGAGCAGGTTAATTGACGCAGACGGCGCGCGCTCCAGTCTGGACCAACAGGGTTAAGGCTGAGAGCAGGGTGCTGCAAGACGGTAATCCCCCCCCTAATCTGCGATGTCTCCACTGGACGCCGCGTCCAGTGGTACCGGCCGCGTGGCGCCCGCCCGCGTTTTTGACTCGGTCATTCTTTGGGTGCACCCTGGAGTGCGCACCGCAGTCAAAATGGTGGGAGAGAAATTTGTGTGGCCGGAGCCTCCGCAAACAGGTCAAAGAGTGGGCAGCAGCCTGCATGGCGTGGTCAACGAGCCAAAGTACACAGGCACACGAGGAGCTCGTTTGGAACCGTTTCACGTTCCGGCCAAGAGGTTTGATCACGTTCATGTGGACCTCGTTGGACCCCTCCCGCTGTCACAGGGGTGCACACATCTTCTGACAATGGTGGACCGCACCACACGCTGCCTGAAGTGGTCCCGCTGGCATCAACCACGGGCCAAGGGAGTGGCGCGCGCGTTTTTAACAGCTTGGGTGGCGCGCTTCGGCGTTCCGTCAGACATTACGTCCGACAGAGTCCCTCAATTGTTTCGCGCTTTGTTTGACAATGGCCCGCAGCCTGGGTGTCACAATTCACCGCACAACCGTGTACAATCCGCAGGCTAACGGGTTATGGCGAACGTTTTCATAGGTCATGAAAGCGGCTCTCAGAGCGTCGCTGACGGATACAATTGGGTGACAAGTTCCATGGGTGTTATGGGTGCGTTCTGCACCTAAAGAGGATCTGAAGCCTCCCCCGAGCGAGTTCGTGTTTGCACAGCCACTCCGCTGCCTGGGGAGTTTCTCCCAGATAACCCTGCGCCAAACGCCTCCCCGTCTCAGCTGTTGCGGAGTAACATAGAATCAAGCACACTGCCCGGCCCCGCGCACCACAGTTTTCTGCGCGTTTTTGTGCCTAAAACTTGAAGAAAGCAGAGCTTGTTTTTGTTAGACACGATGCGCATCGAACCCCACTGCGACCGCCTTATGACGGACCATTCAGAGTGCTAGAAACAGGGGACAAGCAGTTTTTGCTAGATTTGGGGGGTAGGAAAGAGAAAATTGGCATAGACATGACTTAAACCCATTTTGTGGTGGCAGAGGAGGAGTGCTGTTGGCAAAGGCCCCGCGGCGAGGTAGACCACCTCGGAGGGTTTCACACAGTAATGTTTCCCAAGTAATGTTTCCCAGAACACCTACAGAGACTGACAAAGGGTCTTCCGCCCCCAGACGGCAAATCCCCAGCGAGACAGCGCCGCAGAGACGGTGAACCCCAGCTACAGCAGATTTGGCAGGAGGCTGAAGCCTATCCAGCATGTGGACTGATGTGTATTGATGCTATCACGGCATGCATGTGGTTATTTTCTTGTTGTTCTGTTTTTCTAAAATGCTGGGGGGGCTTGTGTGGTGAACACTCAATGGACCTGTTAGACCGGTTCTGTGACTCGCATTTTAGGTCAGAACAAAGGCAGGAAGCTTAGCCTTGTTATGCAAGGCTGGAGACTGTGGGGGGTCGATTAAAGGATGCATGGGAGACAGTGGAAGTGATATCATGGAGGGAAATGCATTGTGACTGTCTTTATTATGCAAGGTGGTCTGTGGGACATGTGATCTATGAGGTGTGAAGTCCCTGATATTTAAGGACGAGAGTTTACTGTTTCATTCTCTTTTTTCTGCTTTGAAATGATGGAGATGTGAATAAAGCTGACTCTGAGAAAGAACGCTGCCTCGTCATTTTCACATCTTCCACAAGATACATTTTACCCATCATTGCCCAGAAACAAGGTGAGACTTCAGCAATTTTCAACTCGCCTAAGACAAGCAGCAAAGGACTGTAATTTTAGTGCAGATGCAGATAGTTTTTTTTTTGTTACTTATTTGTACCCGTAGGTAGACTTGGTTTGCAGTCTGGTGACAAGCCACCGGCTGCTGGTCGCTGCGTGCGCGAGCGCCCTAAACCTACATGTTTTTGGTGTGCGGGAGGAAACCGGAGAAATCCCGGAGTAAACCCGCGCAACACGGGGAGAACATGCAAACTCCACACAGCTCACTGTTGGTCGGGGGCTGGGATCGAACCCACGATCTCATGATCCCCGCGATCCCCCGGCCGAGGGTAAAACTGTGCTGCCACAGTGCTAAACCACTGCGCCACCGTGCAGCCCAGATAGTTTGCATGTTCTCCCCGTGTCTGCGTGGGTTTACTCCGGGATTTCTCCGGTTTCCTCCCTCATGCCAAAAACATGCAAGTTAGGTTCATTGGAATCAAACTGGGGATTCTAAATTGTCCTTAGGTATGACTGTGAGAGTGAATGGTTGTCTGTCTCTCTGTGTTGCCCTGCGATGGACTGGCGATCTGTCCAGGGTGTACCCTGCCTCTTGCCCAAAGATGCTGGGATAGGCTCCAGCCCCCCCGCAACCCAAAAAGGATTAAGCGGAAGAAGATGGATGGATGGATGGATGGATGGATGGATGGATGGATGGATGGGTGGCAGATAACCAAATCAGAGATGCAGTTTTGGGGAAGCGTATTTCCGAATACGTGCAGAAGAAATAACTAGAAAATATGGAAGGATTAACATTAAGCCACACTCTGCAACTAGCTTCACAGTGTGAAAAAGTGGAGGAGCAAATGACGACCGTGCCAGCTTAAGGGAGCCAGGCAGAGTGTCAGCTGAATTTCACACACAGGTGCCCCATCTCACCACGAAAAATCAATGCAAAGGAAAACTGGATAACAAAATGAGAAGAAATGTTACAGATGTGACACACCAATCATGTGGGTAGAGACCCAAATGCCCAGTTTGAGGTCAGACATGCAGAAAATGCACCGGTAAGGACCACTTTGCAAAATGTGCAGGTCCAAAGGAACAAAGACTCAAAAAGTGAACAGTGTTGTTGATGAGCAAGAGACTATGTATTTGTTATCAATGATTCAGAGTCATGTGAAAAACTTACCTTTTGTGTAAGAGGAGTAAATCTGTGCATGTTAGTTGAGTCAGGTGCTAAGAGTAACATAATGAGTGAAAATATTTGGGAAAAGCTTGAAGCTGAAAGGATAAAATGCAAATCACATGTGCCAAAAGAGCAAAGGAAACTTGATCCATATGCTACCAGCAGTGCACTGAGGTTGAAGGTGTGAATGAATGTGAATAAGTATCGGCAACAAAATAGAGCAGGCTGAATTCATTGTAAGTAAAGGTAATGGAGAACCCCTCCTGGGCTGAGAAAGAGCCACAAAACTGGGTGTATTGAAAATAGGAGAAAATGTGGCAATGGTGACAGATGTTAAAGCGTCACTATAAATCGCAGTGTTTGAAGGAGTGGGAAAGCTAAAAAAAAAAAAGCAAATTAAAGCTGCGAGCAGCGATAAAACAGGCCCTCGTGTCCTCGCTAGAACTCGGCCTTGCCACTCAGAGTGTGTAACTCTGCGCAGGCTCCATTCCTCCCTCCCGCTCTTTGTCCATCCCTCCCTTCCATAACGGCATACACCCATCCATCAGCCATCCATTCGTCCATCAAGCCATTCGCCCGTCCATCCGTCCATACCGCCATCCACCATCAGTCCATCCATCTGTCCATCTGTACATTGCAAGAGAGCGCCTCTGCAGAGTACTGTATAAGCTTGTGGATTACCTCAAATATCTAATACATTCATCCTTAGTCTAAAGGGCACTTCTGGTGAAAATTTCACCAGGAAATTTGTTTGAATTTAGATAAGCTATGCCATTGCTATAAATGTTTTTTTTTTGTTTTTTTTTTACCTAGGGAGAACTACAGCTATATGTGGTATAGTCACATAAATCTGTTCTGGGTGGTACTAGTACTATGCATATCAAGTTTGGGTCCTTTTGGATGATGTACATGCGAGTTATGACAACTTCTGTCCATTGGTAGTAGGGGGCGCTACTGCTGCATCTCATTGTATATTATAGAAATGTTCACCATTGGCTGCCTATTCAAGACACTAAATTTGGTTGACTTTGGAAAAAGTATGCCAGAGTTATTAAGCTTTGTTTTTCTGCTAGAGGGCACTAGATCTGTGTGTAATTGTTCATTATAGAAAGGTTCAGTGTTGGTTAACCATGCACCACACAAAATTTGGTTGAATTTGGACTAAGCATTTCAGAGCTATAAGGCTTTGTTTTTTGGCTAGGGGGCGCTATAGCTATGTGTCATTTTTCATTATACAAAGGTTCAATGTAGGCTACCGATGCACCACACAAAATTTGGTTGAATTTGGACAAAGTATGCCTGAGTTATAAAGCTTTGGTTTTTTTCCTAGGGGGTGCTATAGCTATGTTTATCATTACAAAAATCTTTTCTGAGTCTGACTAGTATCATATATATAAAGTTTAGCAGCAATCGGACATTCTACGTGTGAGTTATAGCAACTTCCTGTCCATTGGCGGTAGGGGGCGCTGTCGCTATGTGTCATTCTTTATTATAGAAATTATCAGTATTGGATACCTAGTCACCACACAAAATTTGGTTGAAATCAGTCAATGTATGCCAGCGTTAAAGCCATTGGAAGGATGATGGCAATACTGCAAACTTGGCCACGCCCCTTCTGCCAAACTGTCGGGCATTTGGAAAAGTTTTCAACAACTTTTGATGGCATATGGATGTAGATGATTGTCACCATAAATGGTACCAATCAGACTATTTATTTCAGAGATATTGAAGAAAACTTTTGGTGTAACCTTCATGTCTCCAAGAGAGGGCGCTATTGCTACTCATGAATATTCTTTGGGCCTTAATTAGCTTGTACATTAACCCTAATGTAAAACCAGTAGCACAGCCACTCGACAGATACCTTATAACTTAAGGGAGACTGTCTAAAAGAAAACTGAGCAGTTAATGAAAAGGGCCATTACTGAAAAAGTTGAAGGTCCAACTCCATGGGTCAATCTAGTGGTAATCCTACCAAATCCTGACAAAGATATCCGCATGTGTTTAGATATGAGAAGAGCAAATGAAGCTATTGTAAGAGAAAGATATCCTATTCCTACTGTAGATGAGATACTACAAGGCATGAATGGATCAGCTGTGTTTAGCAAGCTAGATCTAAAATGGGGATATCACCAGCTAGAGTTAACTCCAGAATTCAGAGAGATCACCACTTTTGCTGTTCATGTTGGAGTGTACAGATATAAAAGATTAAAATTTGGTGTGTCGTTGGCCAGTGAGCAATACCAGCATGAAATAGCAAGTGCTTTAGCTGGAATTGAAAACATTTCTGATTGTGACCAAGCCCAACTGGTGGTGCCTAACCGGGGGTTTGAACTCACAACCTCTGTCTCCAGAGTCCAGCACTCTACCTGTGTCACCAAGAGGGTCAACCCACTTGGCAAGTCAAGTAGGAATGCTTTTATTGACTCTGTTAGACTCTGTAGAGAGAGAAGGGAGGAGGGGGTGGACAAGTTTGGGGGGGGGGGCTCTCTTCTTCCGGCTGTCAGAGAGAGCAGACGCATTTCTTCTCCCCTCCTCTCCTCCCTTCACTGATCCCAGCTTGCTGTGTCCTGTCTGTGTCTCGCTCTTCTTCTCGCTGCATCTCGATCCAAACGGAAAATTATGGAATTGGTGAGTTGGGCTTTAAATGCAATTGACACCACTTTTTCAAACAGAAAATCGGGCCCGGGGGAGCCCAAGTGTGAGAGACCCATGGGACAATTGGAAACTCATGTGTCTGTGTGATCTTTCGATTGAAGATGTGGAAGACATCTACCCGTTTGGCTTCATGATCACAGGATTTCTGCTGTTTGGCCTTGGAGTTTTCCTGGTGTATCGGAAATTAAAGAAGTTGGAAAGAGCTAGTCAAAATGCGGACCCGGCGAAGCTCCTTCAACAATTCGACTAGTTGGGGAGGGCACTGATAGCGGTTAATGGCGAACTGAATCGGAAGGTGGGAAACATCTCGGAGTCGCTGGGTGCTCTCCAGGGAATGATTTTAAAGCCTGGGAATGTAAATGCAAATTGTGATGCACAGAATCGCATGTGAGGTGAAAATTCTATGCTCTATGTGAACTGTGCTTATCAGGCTTTGAATCGGCGTCCTTGGGAGAATTCATTCCTCCAGGAGAAAAGATAAGGCTGAAGGGAGTTTTGGCTTTTCTCTAACCCAAACATTCTGATGTGCAGCAATCTGAACTCTCTATGGTCAGCGTCATCATGTGACTAGCATGGAATTTTACCATCTGACATGCACTGAAGAGAGATGAACTCTTGTGGACATGTTATCTATGTTTAGGATACCATGGACATAACATCTAGTCATTGCTTAGGGGAGGAATTTTGTTGTTCACCAGTATCACATGACTGACACACACACACACACTGCATCCATGAATATCACATGACTGATACACACACACTGGTCTCTCTCAACTTGCTCTGTTAATGTGTGGAACTGTAATTGTCTGCTGTGTGCAATTAGAGGGTTTTTTTCTATGTGATCATAATCTTGCTCACTTGAGCTCTATTTTGATAACTATGCTTTTTTCTCTCTGCCCAATGTGTCACCCCCTCCCCCTCTTTACCCCCACTGTATGAGGTGCCTGTTGGCTGCCGCGTCATTGGGGAGCGCTTAACATGAGCGCACCTTAATGTCAAGTAAAATTCCTCATATGTGTAAAAGCATGCTTGGCAATAAAGTTCATTCTGATTCTGATGTGCGGCGGTGTGGTGTACTCAAACCAGGTAAAGAAGCTGTTAAGCTCCTCTGCCAGAGTGAGGCTGCTGTCTAATGTTGGGGGGCACTGGCCCCTGTAGTTGGTGAGGGCCTGGATGCCTCTCCACATCTGTCGGGGGGTGTTGTTTGTTAGGAAGTCCTCCACTTTCCTCCTGTAGGCATTCTTAGCACGTTTTATGCCTCTTCTCAGGTTGGCTCTAGCAGTGCTGTACAGAGAGCTGTCCCTCTGCCTGAAGGCTGAGTTGCGAGCTCTAATCAGAGCCTGGACCTCACTGGTCATCCAGGGTTTCCGGTTTGGAAAGACCCGGATGTGTTTGGTGACTGTCACATTTTCTACACAACACTTAATGTAGAAAAGGGCAGACTTGGTATAGGAGTCCAGGTCCTGCTGTTCAAAGATGTTCCATTCTGTGCAGCCAAAGCAGTCCTGTAGCTGGAGGAGAGCATTTTCAGACCAGGTTTTAATTGTTTGTTTGGTTGGGGCTGATCGCTTCGTGAGGGGGTGTAAGCAGGTATTTGAAGCAGGCAGAGATGGTCTGATTGTCCAAGGTGGGGGAGGAGGTGGCTCTGTAGGCATGCTTAATGTTGCTGTAAACATGATCCAGTGTTCTTTCCCCTCTTGTGGGACACTTAATGTGTTGGTGGAATTTGGGGAGTACAGTCTTTAAGCACACTTTATTAAAATCTCTGCAATAATGTGGAGTGCGTCGGGGTGATCTCTCTGCTGCCTGCTGACAATGTGCTGGAGGTGGCTCAGTGCTAAGCTAATGTTAGCGTCAGGAGGAACGTAAACAGCTGGTACAACTACTGCAGTTAGCTCGCGGGGTACATAGGAAGGCCCACACAGAAAAGATATGGCCTTTAGGTCCGGTGAACAGTGGTTGTGAATTATTCAGCTGTTATTACGCCAAGACTGGAGCACAAAAGTACAGAGCCTGCCATCCCTCTCCTTACCAAAATCAGCGTTGCGATCTTGATGGTGTGTGGACCTGCCTGGAAACTCCACAATGCTGTCTGGGATGAGTGGATGAAGCCATGATTTGGTCACAATCAGAATACAACAGTCCCGACCGTAGCAATTGTTGGTGATCTCCGTTCATAGCTCATCCATTTTGTTGGCAAAGGATCTGGCGTTGGTGAGGAAAATTGAAGGTAACAGTGGTCTGGTGTGTTGTTTGTGCAGCTGGGTGCGGAGGCCAGCCCTGCAGCCTCGTTTCCGCTTTCTGTCTCGTTGCCGTCTGCGTCATTTGCAGAACCCGATAATAATCCAAGTCCGGAGTGTCTAGCCACTGCGGAAGTGGCTGGGGAATGAGTGACACAGCAACAGAGAAGAGGTGGTATGGGAGATGGAGAAGACAAGAAGGTGAGTGGCAAGCAAAAAAAGGTTTTCCTTCAAAAATCAAAAAGGGACCTTCAAAAAGGGAGGGGGAGCAGCAATGAGCAGGTACAGAACCAAACCAAACAGAATGTATGGTGCTCACCCAGAATTGTAAGTTTCAAATTAAAATGTGTGTCCATCCATCCATCCATCTTCTACCGCTTTTCCGGAGGTCCGGGTCACGGAGGCAGCAGTTGGCTGGGGAATGAGTGACACAGCAACAGAGAAGAGGTGGTATGGGAGATGGAGAAGACAAGAAGGTGAGTGGCAAGCAAAAAAAGGTTTTCCTTCAAAAATCAATCTAAAGAGTGCTGGCAGGTGTTGCAGCACAAATACATTCCCACAACAGTCTTACAGGTAAAGGCAGCTTAAATACTGGAGAAACCCATCAGGCACAGCTGCTCCTCATCTACTCCCTCAGGACTTCTGCCAACAACAGAAAAGGGAGGGGGAGTAGCAATGAGCAGGTACAGAACCAAACCAAACAGAATGTATGGTGCTCACCCAGAATTGTAAGTTTCAAATTAAAATGTGTGTCCATCCATCCATCCATCTTCTACCGCTTTTCCGGAGGTCCGGGTCACGGAGGCAGCAGTTCAAGCAGAGAAGCCCAGACTTCCCTCTCCCCAGCCACCTGCTCCAGCTCTTCGGAGAGGATACCAAGGCGTTCCCAGACCAGCTGGGAGACATAGTCTCTCCAATGAGTCCTGGGTCTGTCCCGGGGTCTCCTCCCAGTGGGACGTGCCCGAAACACCTCAAGTGGGAGGCGTCCAGGAGGCATCCTAATCAGATGCCCATACCACCTCAACTGACTCCTTTCAATGTGGAGGAGCAGCGATTCTACTCTGAGCCTCTCCCAGATGACTGAGCTCCTCACCCTATCTCTGAGGGTGAGTCCAGCAATCCTACGGAGAAAGCTCATTTCAGCCGCTTGTATCCGCGATCTCGTTCTTTCGGTCATTACCCAAAGCTCGTGACCATAGGTGAGAGTAGGAACGTAGATTGACTGGTAAATCAACAGCTTTGCCTTAGAACTAATCTCCCTCTTCACCACAACAGACCGGTACAACGTCCGCATCACTGCAGATGCTGCTCCACTCCATCTGTCAAGCTCTCGCTCCATTTTCCCCTCACTTGTGAATAAGACCCCAAGATACTTAAACTCCTCCACTTGGGGCAGGAGCCTGTCCCCAACCCAGAGAGGACAATCCACCTTTTTCCGGCTGAGGACCATGGACTCGGACTTGGAGGTGCTGATTCTTGTCCCAGCCACTTCACACTCAGCGGCATACCGTCCAAGCAAGAGCTAAAGGTCATTGCTGGATGAAGCCAACAGGACAACATCATCTGCAAACAACAGGGATGAGATCCTGTGGTCACCAAGCATGACACCCTCCATTCCCTGGCTGCGCCTAGAAATCCTGTCCATAAAAATTATGAACAGGATCGGTGACAAAGGGCAGCCCTGGCAGAGTCCAACTCTCACTGGGAATGAGTCCGACCGAGTGTTGGCAATACGAACCAAACTCTCACAACGGTCGTACAGAGACCGAATAGCTCGTAACAACAAGCCCGATACCCCATACTCCCGAAGCATCCCCCCACCAAAAACCACGAGGGACGCGGTCAAATGCCTTCTCCAAGTCCACAAAACACATGTAAACTGGTTGGGCAAACTCCCACGAACCCTCGAGAATTCTCGAGAGGGTAAAGAGCTGGTCTGATGTGCCACGGCCAGGACGAAAACCACATTGCTCCTCCTGAATCTGAGGTTCGACCAACGGCCAGACTCTCCTCTCCAGTACCTTGGCATAGACCTTCCCAGGGAGGCTGAGGAGTGTGATCCCTCTAAAGTTGGAGCACACCCTCCGGTCCCCTTTTTGAAAAGAGGAACCACCACCCCGGTTTGCCATGCCAAAGGCACTGCTCCCGACCTCCACGCGATGTTGCAGAGGCGTGTCAACCATGACAGCCCAACAACATCCAGGGCCTTGAGGTACTCAGGGCGAATCTCCTCCATCCCCGGGGCCCGGCCACCAAAGAGATTTTTAACCACCTTGGCGACCTCAGCCCCTGTGATAGGTAAGTCATCCCTCTCGTCCACAAACCCTGCTTCCTCTGTGGAAGGTGTATCAGTGGGATTGAGGAGATCCTCGAAGTATTCCTTCCACCGCCCGATGATATCCCCAGTCGAAGTCAACAGCGCCCCATCCGCACCATACACAGTGTGGACAGGGAGCTGCTTTCCTCTCCTGAGCCGCAGTTTGCCAGAATCTCTTCGAGGCCGACCGAAAGTCTTGTTCCATGGCCTCACCGAACTCCTCCCATACCCGGGTTTTTTCTTCAGCAACCACCCGAGCTGCACTCCGCTTGGCCTGCTGGTACACCTCAGCTGCTTCGGGAGTCCCACAAGCCAACCAAGCTTGATAGGACTCTTTCTTCAGCTTAATGGCCCCCCCTCACCACTGGTGTCCGCCACTTGGTTCGGGGGTTGCCACCACGAGATGCACCAACCACCTTGCAGCCGCAGCTCTGGGCCGCCACTTCAACAACAGAGGTGGAGAACATGGCCCATTCAGACTCCATGTCTCCAGACTCCCTCGGAATGTGGGTGAAGTTCTTCCGGAGGTGGGAGTTGAAGACCTCCCGGACAGGCGCCTCAGCCAGACGTTCCCAGCATACCCTCACTATACGTTTGGGTCTACCAGGTCTGAATGGCTTCCTCCCCTGCCATCGGATCCAACTCACCACCAGGTGGTGATCAGTTGACAGCTCTGCACCTCTCTTTACCCAAGTGTCCAAGCCATATGGTCGCAGGTCTGATGGCACGATAACAAAATCGATCATCGACCTACGACCTAGGGTGTCCTGGTGCCAGGTGCACATATGGACACCCTTATGCTTGAACATGGTGTTTGTTATGGACAAACTGTGGTTAACACAGAAGTCCAATAACTGAACACCGCTAGTGTTCAGATCGGGCAGGCCGTTCCTCCCAATCACCCCCCTCCAGGTTTCACTGTCGTTGCCCACGTGCGCATTGAAGTCCCCCAGTAGGACAATGGCGTCTCCAAGAGGAGCACCCTCCAGCACCCCAGTCACAGACTCCAAAAAGGGTGGGTACTGCGAAACATCATTTGGTGCATAGGCACAAATGATGATCAGGACCCGTTTCCCAACCCTAAGGCGTAGGGAAACAACCCTTTCATCCACCGGGGAAAACTCCAATATAGAGGCAGCAAGGTGGGGGGATACAAGAATACCCACCCCTGCTCGTCGCCTGTCACCCGAGGCAACTCCAGAAAAGGCCAAGCTCCTGCCCCTCTCCAGGAGACTGGTTCCGGAACCGGAGCTGTGTGTTGAGGTGAGGCCGACTATATCTAGCCGGTATCTCTCAACCTCGTACACCAGCTCAGGCCCCTTCCCCACCAGAGAGGTGACATTCCACGTACCAAAAGCCAGTTTAGAAAGCTTGGGATCAGTCCGCCAAGGTCTCCGCCTTTGACTGCCACCTAATCCACATAGCACCGGACCCCCATGATCCCTCCTGCAGGTGGTGAGCCCACTGGAGGGCGGACCCATGTAACTCCTTCGGGCTGAGCCCGGCCGGGTTCCATGGGTGGAAACCCGGCCACCAGACGCTAGCCATCGAACCCCTCCCCCAGGCCTGGCTCCAGGGTGGGGCCCCGGTAACCCCATACCGGGCGGGGTACACTGAATCCTTGATCTAGAATTTATCATGAGAGTCTGTTGGATCGTTTTTAGTCTGGCCCTTCACCCAGGACCAGTTTGTCTTGGGTGACCCTATCAGAGGCAAATTGCCCCGGACAACATAGCTCCTGGGATCACTGGGGCACGCAACCCCCCCCCCCCCCCCCCACCATGATAAGGTGACGATCCATGAGGGGGTAAAATGTGTGTATGTGGTATAATAATAAAATGTGTTTATGTGGTATAATAATAAAAGTGATGGATATAAAGTAATAGTGCAAAAATTGATTCACAAATTGCACAGCTAAATATTAATCATTGCACAAAGTAGGCTACTGCTGCACTGTGGTTACTGCACAAATAACCTCTGAGGATTGAAAAAGCCAGCATTAAGATGCAGAAAACTCTAGTTCTTTCAGTTACCTAGCCTCAAAAGGACCTATGATGAAAATGTCACTTTGTCAATGCTTTTATAAATGAATTTGGGTATCTGGAGTGGCTACCAAAAATAAATTAATGAAATAGATTAACTCATAACAATCAGAACCATGTCATGTTAGGGTCTTCTCTGGTCTCAACTCACACCAAGCGTGTAGTTCTGATTTGACTCCGGTTGTGATGTGAGAACTGGAGCTCGATGGAATGATACCCCCCCCCCCCCCGCCCAGCTCTATCTCTAACCATTTTAATGATGGTGAGAGTGTCACCAACAATACTATTACAGAGATAGCTTAGCGACCGGTTTTTAGAGCTCCATCTTACCCACCCAATCATTCACCAGCACTTGACTGTACAGCTAATTCTTTGATCTTAATTTAGCTTGTTTTACTATAGTTGAATGTGATGGCTCTTTCATGACTGGCCATTGACTACAGTTAGCCTTTCAATCGTTCAGGGTTGTTTCTGTTCTTCTCATACTCCAGGGACCAGCCATATCCTATTGAACACTAAAACCACACACATCTGCCCCCGATGATGCTTTACTTGGAGTTTTACATAGTCACATTAAGTTGTCCTATACAGCCACTTTTACATTAGTGAGCACATTTGTTATTTGATGAGCTCCAGTTCGCCAACAAACTGAGCTAGCCAGCTAACATTAGCCAAGGGCTTTGGCTTCGACTTCACATGATGAAAGAATGAGGGTGAGGTGAACTGTGGCTCATCAGCATTTAAAGATACAGGCATTTAAATGTTTGAAGAAGAGTGTTTAATATGAGGTGGGAATGGCGATGCAATATTTAATCCCTGAAGCATTTTGACCAAAGTATATTACAGAAATTTTACTTAGACCTCCAGGAACTGAGTAAATTGTGGGAAAATAGCCTAACATGTCCTCTTAAAACACCAGCTACAGACCAAAGATAAACATGTATTTAATGTCTTTTACAAAATGGTTTTGGTCTCTTATGACAGAAATATTTATACATTGAGGAGGAAAATATTTCCTAACCAACCTCCCTGACTCTTTTCAGGGACCATTTTGATCCAACAGCAGTACTCCCTCTGTTCAGCTTTGTGAGTGCTAAACCAAGACGTCGCCTCCCTCCTCCCCTCCAGACAGATGTGTCTCCTCAGGTCAGTCACAGTTTATACCTCCAACAGTCAAACTTAATGTTTGCCATGCCGCCATTTCCAGGATGTCAGCCTTTCATGACTCTTCTCTTTCAGTCGGGGAAGTGGAAACCTCGTCTGAGTTTTTACACCATGACATCAGGTGTAAATAAGACTGAACAGGATAACGCACGTTTCCATCCCTGCAGCATGTCAGTGTGTGCGGGTGTGTGTCAGAGGGTCAGAGAATCACTGGGCTTGAACTAAAGGAAATGCGGTCTTGTTGAAAGTGTGCGTTATGTGCCACTTTACCTGTGCCCTCACAAACATCGTCCATGGTTTTGACCACACTGAATCACTCACGCAGAAGAGAGGAGCTGTGCCATTGCTGTGGGGTTAATTCCCACGAGAGTGTTCCTGTGGGTTTTAATAAGGCTGAGGGGAGAGGACATAAGTCTGGATAACATGTCTTGTTTTGACGCCTGAATGAAAAACTACCATTTTGTTTAGCAGACATGCAAAGAATTTGGGTCCCACGCGAAAGCATCTGTCCCTTCTTCTGTTGTCACACACAATGAGACCGATCATTTATGAGCTCCTGAATGAGCCACCAGCAGAGAGGTGAAGATTTCACACAGATAGGGCACATTTCCAAAGGACTTGGAGTCAACTCCAAAGGCAACAAGATTCTCTCAACCCTCCCCACTTAACCTCACACTGCTGGTATGTGTCTCATCATCTCTCAGCGGACAGGTTGTCCTCAAGCGGTACTAGAGGAATAAGACAAAGGACTGCTTTTAGGTGGTAGGCCTTTTGGTGGTCTCTCAGAAAACTGTCTGCAATAAAACCATTTACAATTCAAATAAGTTACCAGACAAAACACCAACAAGAAAACAGATATCTTTAAGAGCAAATAATTTTACTATTCAACCATTCAGCCTAAATAGGTGAGCCGTTTCCCTTATTTTGCTTCCCCTTGTGTTTTACTAGACAAATGCCATTTTCACTTTTGCAGCTGCTGACTTGTCAGAGCAGCTCAGCTCCTGCCAACCTCCTAAAGCCTTTTGGCACTGTCAGCCACATAAAATAGGCTCTTAGCAGGAATCCCACAAGTCAAAGGAATGCTTCCTTACAAGAGAAATGATGTTTCTCAGTTATGCATCCATGTTGCTTGTTTTTCCAGTCTACACTCTAATAATGTCCATTTAAGGTATAAAGAAACACACGCACAGTAGAGGTAAGAACTGAGTCCCCTGTGCTTACATGAATATAAAACCTTCAAAGTTCAACCATGATGATGCAAACACTTTCCAAACAAGTCAGGGGAAATATCATTAACAGTGTAAACTTGAATGAGTATCACTGTCACTTACTCATTTCTGTCTAGACAACGTGGATCTGCCAGTTCACCTGAGGCGGGAGTGGACCTACCTGCATCATCCCCGGTGAAGGCTGACAAGAAGCAGGCTGAGCAGATGAGTACTGGTGGCTCATTTGCTGTGGGTTTTTTTTATGGAAGCAAAATAGAAAGTGTTACAGTGTCAACAAAATGCAGCAGGCGATTTTGCAGGCCATGACTGCCATGGAGACTTACTGTGCACCACACAGTAAGATTTTTAAAAGTTACACTTAAATTCACAATTAAGGGAATATCAGATTTTGAGTCTGCACTAAAAGTTTATTATGATAATTATTATTATTGTTGATCTTAATTTATGTTAACTATTCAAATGCTTTCTGTGTGATGTCTTATTTACACTCATTTACATATTGCACATGAACTGCAACATGTGCTTTATACATATCAGAAAAGATGGTTTGAACTGCGATAATAGTATATTGTTAATGTGCTAATGTTTTCACGCTCTGCATTTTGAAGCAGCATTTACATCATTTCATCTACCTTCACCCCTGAAAAATGCAATACATTTCTATCATTTTTCCATTCCAAAATTGACAATATTCACAATCAGCTTGCCTCCTCCTCAGCCATCACCCCTGACTCAGAACCCACTTTTTCTCCACCCATAGATAAACAGCTCTCCCTTTTCTCACCCATAACCACGATGAACATTCCGAAATACTCTCCAGCATGAGTTCATCCACATGCCCCTGGACCCCATCCCCTCCCCCCTTATCAAAGCCTGTTTCACCCCTCTTTGCCGCCCTTATCATTGATCCATCAACTCCTCCTCACCACTGGCACTGTCCCCCCATCACTCAAGATTGCTGCCATCACCCCCCTCCTTAAGAAACCTGGCCTGGACTCTGACGACCCCAACAATTTCAGACCCATCTCCAACTTCCCATTTCTGGCTAAAATATTGAAAAAGCTGTCACCACCCAACTCAAGAAACACCTCAGCTCCAACAAACTCTATGAAACATTTCAATCTGGATTCCATTCTCACCACAGCACTGAAACCGCCCTCCTCAAGGTCACCAATGACCTTCTGCTCGCCTCTGACTCTGGCTCCCTCACATTCTTCTTCTTCTCCTCAATCTCAGCGCAGCTTTCGATACCATTAATCATTCCATCCTGCTCCGTCGTCTGCTTTCTATTGGCATCACTGACTCCGCTCTCTCTGGTTTACCTCCTACCTGTCTGACAGATTCAGTACATCTCCATTAACAATCACAAATCACGCACCACCACCATATACATGGTGTCCCTCAAGGCTCTGTGCTCGGTCCAACCCTTTTTCACTCTCTACATGCTTCCGCTTGATCACATCATCCGTCAACATGGTCTTCACTTTCACTGCTACGCCGACGACACCCCAGCTGTGCATCTCCTCTAAATCCATCACCCCCGCCATTCTCTCCACCATCACCAACTGCCTCACAGACATAAAAACCTGGATGACTAACAACTTTCTCAAACTAACAGCAATAAAACAGAAATCATCATTTTTGGACCAAAATCTCTTTTACCTTCCTCCCAGAACTTTTCATTCCAAATCGATGGTCACCTCAGTCACCCTCCTCCCCCCTGGCCAGAAACCTCTGCATTATCATGGACCCCACCCTCCTCCTTCACATGTCACATCACCACATATCACCAAAACATTTTTTTTTTCATCTTCGTAGTATTGCACGGCTCTGTCCCACCCTCTCCCCATCTGCTGCTGAACTACTCATCCATGCCTTCATCACCTCCAGACTTGATTACTGTAACAGCATTCTGTATGGACTTCCTTCCATCATCCCTCCAAAACCTACAGTATGTCAAACATCAGCGCCCGCCTACTTACTCACTCCCGCTCCAGAGACCACATCACTCCTCTCCTCCGTCAACTCCACTGGCTCCCCATTCACCAGCGCTCAACTCAAGATCCTCCTCATACATATAAGCTCTTCATAACCTCACCCCTCGTACCTAACTGACCTTCTGTCTCGTCATTCCCCCACTCGCCTCCTCTGCTCTGCTGACACTCACGTTCTCACCCCCATCACCAAGACAAAACTCCGCACCCTGGATGATAGATCATTCACATCGCCGCACCAACCCTCTGGAATTCCTTTCCCCTTCACATCCGGTCTGCCAACACACTTGCTTCCTTCAAAAGTCAACTCAAAACCCATCTCTTCAAATCTACCTACGAAAACTGACTGCCTCTTCTACCTATGTGTACCTACCTTGCCTGTTTACCCGTTCACTGTATGTTTGTTCCTATGCTACTTTGTAAAGCGTCTTTGAGTATTTAGAAAAGCGCTATATAAGACTGATGTATTATTATTATTTCACAGGCTGCATTATTACACTCCAACAAAGCAGGTGGCGGTAATGCACCATAATGCAAAAGAAGAGCCAGGGTGAACACTAACCACAGAAGAAGAAAGAAGAAGTTAGCACCATAGTTGACAAGTCTGCTTATTATAAGCAAGTTTATGCATGTTTTTTTTTTTCAAAAGTCACTTGCAAATCTCATCAGTCACGGGCTGCGGGTTTTTGGGCTTGTTTTTTAGCCTGTAGTTGCTTATTTGGGCTTGTTTTGCTGTCTGTGTGACAACTCTCCCAGCTCCCCACAAAACACGAGCACGATAGTTAATTTGTTTACAGGACCTATCCATAACGGCACATCCCCGTTTCCTGGTTACCACGCCTGCCCCACTGATCTCTATAGAAAAACTAGACTGATCATTGGCTGCCAGAAGTGAAGCCACCTGGCCGCCATGTTAGTACTCCCAAAACACTAGTACATTTCTATAGTTCACTGGTTGCACAAGATTATAAGCTGTGTCTCCATACTAAGAAGTTCAAAATCTGTTAATTTTTGGGGAAGTTATTCAGGTAAAAGTGGCCGGCCAGGGGCTTCACTTCTGATGGCCAATGATCCATCCAGTTTTTCTATAGAGATCAGTGGCCTTCCCGACTCCACGTGGCTCTGCACTTACTAATGGGGCTTGAGTTATCCAGTTTTTTTTATACAGATCAGTGCATATGGGACCTTAAATTGAAAAAAAAAAAATCTCCATTGAAATGAATGGCAAGAGCAAAATTATCTATTGCTCCCTATCAAATTTTGCCACGAGTTATACCTATGATGTTTGTCAATTTAAAAGATAATTTTCCACGTAACTAAAGTTGCCAGCTGTCGTATGATAACAGAGTAATATTTAGATTTTGTTTAAACAATTAGTGGACAAAAACTCCCATCATCCCACATCACTAAACTGTCATGTTTAGTGCTGTTACTTATGCAGAATGTACATGTCTTTTCTTTTGATCAGAGTTTTAAAATTTAATTATTCAAAGTTTTTATGTTGACTGTGTTTACTATAAATTTGCTGTTGCTTATGCAGAATGCATATGTATTTTCCTTTAGAGTTTATAAAATGCTGTTATTCAATGCTAACTGTGTTTACAGTCAATTCACTGCAAACAAAAATAAATCTATTTATCAATATATGTTATAAAGCAGCCTCTCTTTTACACAATGTGGTAAGTTGCCTGTTGGGCTTTTTGGGGGGGCTTGTTTCTATAGAGCTGGTTGATTGTTTTCTCAAGAAACCTGGCAACACTGGTGGCGAGCATCATGATGACTGAAGAGACAGAGATGAGATGAAAATGTGAGTGGAATGGCCAAAAGATGAGAAACATTAGTATGGTATACTTAAGTATTTGTTTAAATATCACAAGTCACCCCCTAATAAATGTGAAAACATGAGACCAATAAGCTTATTAAATGCTGATCTTAAAATAATCTGTAAAATTTTAGCAAAACGACTACAAGAAATATTACCAAATATTATTAACCAAGATCAGAATGGCTTTATAATGGGAAGACAAGGCTTCCATAATGTAAGAAGACTATTTAATATTATTTATTCCAATAAAGAAGCACCGGATACAGCTCTCCTATCACTGGACGCCGAAAAGGCCTTTGATAGGGTCAAATGGCCCTATCTTATTGAAGTCCTACAAAGGTTTGGACTTCGAAATAATTTCATAAAATGGGTCCAGATAATATACAATAATGCTACAGCAGAAATCCTAACAAACAGCAATATCTCAAAATCAATAAAAATCAATAGAGGATGTCGACAAGGCTGTCCACTTTCACCTTTACTGTTTACTATGGCAATTGAACCTTTAGCAATGGCAGTACGTTTACATCCACAAATATATGGAATTAAAGTAGGACCAACAGAACATAAAATCTCCCTGTATGCCGATGACATAATTTTGTTTATGTCGAATTTTAAAAAATCAATTCCGACCTTGTTAAATTTAATAAAGAACTTTGGGGAAATATCAGGATATAAAATAAATAAAATAAAATCTTCAATATTAATGCTAAATGAGACCCAGAGAAATCACACAGCTCCTGAGGTAAATCAATTCAATGTTGTAAATCAGTTTAAATATTTAGGAATTCAAATTTTGCCTAAGCTAGAATCAGTCGCCAGTGCCAACTATGAGGCCTTAATGACAGATATTAATGAGTCACTTCAGAGATGGATGTCACTACCAATGTCGATGATAGGGAGAATCAATATACTTAAAAGTAATATCTTACCAAAAATACTTTATTTATTTCAAAACATTCCTTTACCACCACCTTCAGATCTATTCTCAAGAATTAAAAAAAAGTTAGTGGAATTTATATGGAACAATAGGAAGGCTAGATTACGTTTGTCCTTACTATATTTGCCATTTGATCGTGGAGGTCTGAAATGTCCAAACTTTATGTTGTATTACTGGTCAGCACAACTGAGGTCTATGACATATTGTTTTTCATCAAATGATCTCCCTCACTGGACTGAAATGGAATCATACAACTTACCTTTACCTCTTCCCTTATTCATATACTCAGACTCGGCTAAAAAATTACAGAAACAAGTTAAAAATCCAATTGTAAAGCACATGATCAAAATATGGTGTGAAACCAAAAAATATTTAAAAGAACCACACTTATTGTCACAATTTAGCCCAATATGGGGTAATCAATATTTTGCACCAGGGAGAGCGGATGCTGTATTTAAAGTATGGAATTTAAAAGGGATTTAAAAGATTCAAGACTTATATTTGTCACGTTCAGATAACATAATGTCTTTTGAAGAACTGAGGATTAAATTCAATCTTAATATAACACATTTTTTTTAAAATATCTTCAGCTTAGAAATTTTATTCAATCCAAATATAATGCTCTCTCTCACCCGACCTACTTATTCATCCTTGGAAAAAATTTTGACGAAAGATAGTAAGAGAAAGGGTATTATTTCAGAGTTTTATAACTCATTGACACTATTCTCAAGTGAAAACTCACAGAAAAGACTGAATTATTAGAAAGAAGACCTGCAAATTGAAATTTCAGAGGAACAATGGAAATGGCTTGTGCAGAAGCTCAAATCAAATCAATAAATGTACGTCTTAAACTGATACATTTTAAATGGTTAATGTGGATGTATGTTACACCAGTGGAATTAAATAGATATAACAAAAACATACCAGATACATGCACAAAATGTATGGAAAGTAAAAAAAAAAACCCTATTTCACTGTTTATGGGAATGTAGAAAAATCAGAATGTTTTGGGAAGAGGTGAGGGTAACAATTGAAAAAATAATTTCAAAACAATTCACATTGAACCCTAAACTGTTTTTGTTGGGTCTGTATCCAGAAAAACATAACTTTAATAAGAGTGAAAGAGCATTCATAGACCTCGGTTTGCTTAATGCTAAAAAATGTATTGCACTACTGTGGAAAAAGACTCATAGACCAGATGTGACTTAGTGGTTAAGAGAGATGTTAACAAACCTTCCACTAGAAAGAATAACATATATACTGAAATCAAAGGAAAATTTGTTTGAGAATATATGGAGACCTTTCATTGATTATGTAAAGAAATTAAACATAACTTCTGAAGAAGAAGGTGAATGATATGTGTGGACCTTGCAAATTCCAAACTGGTGAATGTATATTATGTATACTTATGTAATAGATTACCTAGACTAAACAGAGGAGCATTGTTGTTGACTTGTCTTTGTTAATGGTTGTTGTTGTTTTTAGTACCTTTTTTTAGTTTTTTTTTTAATTTTTAAATTACTTTAGTGTTAGTGTTTGACTGTTTGTGTCATGTTTGTAAAAAAAAAGGTTCAATAAAAAATATTGATGGAAAAAAATATCACAAGTCATGTTGTTCTCAATATTTAAAAACACCATCACATATTGAATGCTTTTCTAATATCGTTGCAGCTCTACCAGAAACCATCTTACGCTGCACAGTACTAATAAATAGTTTTTAAACAGGTTTTCATGCAGGTTATAAAAACTTGCCCCATGGGTATCGAAAATACAACTCCTGACAAAAATTATGGAATCACCACTCATGGAGGATGTTCAATCAATGTTTGATTTAAAAAAAAATAAAAAAAAATTAATCACAGCCATGTCACAAAACAATTTTTAATCATAATACCAACCTTACAGCTTTAAGAAACATTAAAAAAAAATAATGATGTTGGTTGTTCCCAGTCAGCTGTGTCTAAAATCTCTACCAAATACAATACAAAATGGGAAGGTTGTAAAAGGGAAGCCATACATGGTAGACAAGGAAGACATCAAAGTGTCAAGTTAGAAAAGTCAAACCAGTATGTCTTGAAAACAGAAAATACACAACAAAACTAATGTGGAACAAATGGGCGGAAAACTGGAGTCAATGCCTGTGACCAAACTGTAAGAATTTGCCTAAAGAAAAATGGAATTTACATATGTTACACAGCCATCAGTTACACTAAATAGAAAAAATGAGGTTACAGTGGGCTAAAGAAAAGATACATCGAAGCTCTGCTTCCATTGAGCCCATGAAATCGCGGCGAGCCCAGGTGTTCCAGGAACACTGGCATCTGTCCCCGTGCATTGCCATTGTCTCTTGTCGCCCAAATGTTATATCTCAATGACCGAGAGTCGAGAAGGAGTGGTCTGAACACTTTCACTTTATTGAACCAAGTTCACAGATATATATTATATCCCTGCCCGCCTGACATCACTCTAGCCCCGCCCGGCCAGGCTACGGCAAGCTGAAGGCCCCAATTCCTTATGTCATACCCCCCTTGGAAAGTCAAGAACACAAAAGAAACACTCAAACAAGTAAATAACAATAAACACATATGAACATACAGTGGAACATAACAATGCAGTCCACAAGACACTCTCTCTAGACAGCAGAACCGTCCCTCACCCATTCCAGTCACAAAGTTGTCCAAGTATCTGGGTCTCTGACGCTCCCTAGCCGGGCGTCCCTCATGAGGGCACACTGCTCCAGCACCGTCAGTCTGGCTGGTGGGTCGGCGTCGGCCAGACCCTCAGTCTCAACTGTCACTGAAACAGTCCACAGCAGGGTCACTCGCCACTCCGATGGGGCACTTCCCTCAGCCTATTCACATGCCATTGAGACCCCATCATCCAGTTCAAAAGTATCTGGTCCTCTCCGCCTCATGATCATCCACGACCCAACCTACAGCAGTTGGAGCTTGTGGGCGTGGACGGAGAGCTTGATCCAGACCCAATCTGCCACCCCAAGGCCATGATCTCTCGCCCTATGTTCCTGTCGTCGAACTGTTCCTTCATTTTCCGTTGGTGCCCAGTGACTCGGCACCTCAGTGTCCTTGAGTCTTCACCCCACTCCGTCCGTGCCGGCCCCAGTCATCTCACCGGTAACGGCAACTCGCGTCCCAGCATCAGGGTAGCCGTGTGCACCGACACTCTATAATGGAGTAGGGTGTTGTTCAGGGCGTCAGTGAACGTAAACCCATCCACTAAGTGGGCCCTTAGTCCATTCTTAAGTGTCCTGTTGATTCTCTCACACACACACACCCGCCCCCCCCCCGTTAGCCTGCCGGTGGTACATCGCCGTCTTGATATGTTCGACGCCTCTGGCTCTCAGGAACTCCTCGAAAGCCCCAGAAATGAATTAATGAATTGCGGGCCATTATCAGTGGTGATGGAGCTTGGGGTCCCCCATCTGGCAAACAACGATGTCAGATATTCCGTGATCACCTCCGTTGTCACTGAGCCAGTTGGGAGCACCTCTGGCCACTTAGAGAACAAATCATAGACCACCACGAGAAACCTGCTACCATGGGGGGCTGCATGTAGTTCTCTGCAAATGTCCAACTCAACGTGTTCCCAGCGTCTGGTAGGGAACGTGACCGGTCGTAGGGGAGGAGGTGGTGGTCCCCCGGTCTTCCCGCTCTCCAAGCATGGCACACAGTTCTTTATCATTGCGACCACCCATAGGTGACCCTCATGCAGCATTTCCAGTACTCATCCTCTCAGAGCTGCAGGGATGACTGCGCACTGCCCCTCTTAGCCACGCACACGTCGTTCCAGCAGCTGAGCTCATCTCTAAACCAATGAAACGGAGCCAGTTCACCCAGCGCTCCCATTGGCCAGCCCTCTCTGATCACCAAGCATAGTCCTCTCATCACCTGGTCACTCTCCGAAACCTCCTTGAGTTCCTGAGGGGACACAATTTCTCAGTGCCCCATGTAGAGCGTGGATCAGGTCCATCTCATCTGGGTCTGCTGCCCCTAAGTCTAGCGCCAGAGTGCATGTCAGGGCCCTAGATAGGAGGTCTGCCACGACATTGTCTCTGCCTGGTGTGTACCTTGTCTCAAAATTGTAGGCCCTCAGTTTCTCAGACCATCTGTGGATTCTCAGTGGCCTGTGTCCCGACCCTGAGGTCTCGAGCAGAGTCGTGAGTGCTCAGTGATTTGTTCTCAACGTGAGGTGTCACCCGTAGAGGTAGATATGCCACCTCTCACAGGCCCAGACACTGGCCAGTGCCTCCCTTTCGCCCACAGCATACTTCTTCTCTGCTGCCGACAGAGGCCTTGATGTAGAAGCCACAGGATGCTCGGTACCATCCTGCACCTGTGACATAACTGCCTCCAGGGCAGAACAGGATGCGTCACAAGTCACAATAGTGGAACAGTTCGGGTCAAAATGGGCCAAAACCAGTGGGGAGGTGAGCTGCCGCTTCAACTTTTCCACTGCCGCCGAACAGGCCAGAGTCTAGTTCCAAGGTGCATCCTGCTTCAGCAGTGCCCAGAGTGGCTCAATCATCTCCAAGTACATGGGAATAAACCGTCCATAAATGTTAACCATTCCCAGGAATGAAGAAATCTCAGCAGGCAAGGAGGGGCCTGCGAGGCGAAGCACCGCCTCCACGTTCAAAACCAGCGGTTTCAGTCCTTCTCCGGACAGCCGGAACCCCATAAAGTACACTGCGTCCACTGCAAAGACACACTTTTCACTGTTCAACGTGACCCCATGTTCCTGCAGCGTTTCCAAAACCCTTTCCAGCATCTCGTCGTGTTCCTGTCTCGACGCCCCGTGCACCACAATGTCATCTATGTACATGACTACCCCCTTTAGGCCGGCCACCATGGTTGCCATGACCTTCTGGAAGCAGCTTGGTGTCGAGCTCAGCCCGAAGGGCATCCTGGTGTAGCGGAAAACCCCGAAGGCAGTCAGACTCCTGCTGTCCGGGTGTAGCGGCACCTGCAGGTAACCTTGATGCAGATCTAATTTCGAGAAGATCTTCGCCCCGCTGAATGCCGCTGTGAGTTCCTCCATAGTTGGCAGCGGATACTAGTCCGGGATGACTGCCTTGTTCACTGCACTAAGGTCGATCCACAGTCTGACCCCCCCCCCCCCCGACTCCAGTAGTTTGGTCAGTTCTGCTGATACCTCGTCCCGCAGTGCCAGCAGGAGACGTCTCAAAGGCTGTATTTTCGGTGTGACGGCCTCATTGACAAGAGGACGATGGTAAAACGCTTCAATGTGGCCCAGGCCCTCAAACAACGCAGGCCAGCTGAGGTGCCAGTCCGAGCCCAGGGACAGTACTCTTGGTCCTCCTGGGTCCATTATGGAGAAACCCAGCTCTCCCAGCAGGTCAACTCCCAACAGGTTGGTTCCCCGGCGTGCCACCTGGAAGGTAAAGCTGGGAACCCTCTTCGACCCGCAGGTTACCTCAAAGTCTGCTGTGCCCCACCCATTTCAATTTCTGGATGTCCATAGCCGAATAGTCTCACTGCACCATCTTTAATTCGTTTCGCGGGGAATAGCCTCCGCAGTGTGGGCAGGCTCAGGATGGACTTCCAAGCCCCTGAATCCACCATGAGCAGCACGTCAATTCCATCAAGCTGGAGCACGTACCACTTCAACAGGCCCTTCCCCATGCGTGCTGTGTGAACGTGTGCTGGGCCCCCGGGTCGTCTCACCCATACTGCTGCCCTCTTTCTCGTTCGCTTCTTCTTCCTTTTCTTTCTAGTCCCTCTACGTCATACTGTTAGTGCGCAAACCTCCGCACTTGGCGGGAATTGCTCTCAGTCGGCCTCTCGCTAACCTTAGCCATTAGCTCCAACTGGGCCACTGACTCTTCTCTTTTTATTAAGTCCAGCACTTCCTCCCACGACAGTGGCTCTTTAGCTACTCTTAGCTTGGTCGTTAGCCATGTGCATTTGGTACTGTGGGCTAACTTGTCCCTTACTACTCCGTGTGTTCCTGCTCCGAAATCGCACTTCCGTGCTAAGCTAACCAGCTCCAGTAGAAACAAATGCAGCGACTCACCCTTCCATTGCCTTCGCTCGAAGAACTCACACCGACTGTTTGTGACCATGGAGGTGTCACCAGACGTGCTGTCCATGGCCTTCAGACCGTCCTCCAGTGAGCCACCCTGGCACAGTTCGAAGGAGATTCGCTGTCCCTCGGTGCCGAGACACTGAATCATCATACTCCTCCATCTCTCCTCGCTGACCGATCCCAGGCCCGCCGCTGTCAGATATACATCGAAGCTCTGCTTCCATTGAGCCCATGAAAGCGGTGGTGAGCCTGGGTGTTCCAGGAACACTGGCATCTGTCCCACGCACGTTGCCATTGTTCTCCTCGTTGCCAAAATGTTACATCTCAATAACGGAGAGTCGAGAAGGAGCTGGTCTGAACATTCTCACTTTGTTGAACCAAGTTCACAGATATATACACTACCGTTCAAAAGTTTGGGGTCACCCAGACAATTATTTTGTGTTTTCCATGAAAAGTCACACTTATTTACCACCATGAGTTCTAAAATGAATAGAAAATATAGTCAAGACATTGACAAGGTTAGAAATAATGATTTGTATTTGAAATAATTTTTTCCAGATACTCAACCTGCTCAAAGGAAGGTCAGTTTTATAGCTTCTCTAACCAGCTAAACTGTTTTCAGCTGTGCTAACATGATTGCACAAGGGTTTTCTAATCATCCATTAGCCTTCTGACGCAATGAGCAAACACATTGTACCATTAGAACACTGGAGTGCTTGAAATGGGCCTCTATACACCTTTGTAGATATTGTACCAAAAACCAGACATTTGAAGCTAGAATAGTCATTTACCACATTAGCAATGTATATTAGATATTAGAGTGCATTTCTGATTAGTTTAAAGTTATCTTCATTGAAAAAAACAGTGCTTTTCTTTCAAAAATAAGGAAATTTCTAAGTGACCCCAAACTTTTGAACGGTAGTGTATATCCCTGGCCGTAGCCTGCCCGACATCACTCTAGCCCCACCCTGGCCAGGCTACGGCAAGCCCCAAGGCCCAATTCTCTTATGTCATATGACTGGATGAAAGTGATATTCAGTGATGAATCACATACAGTTAGGCCCAGAAATATTTGGACAGTGACACAATCTTCATGATTTGGGCTCTGCATGCCACCACATTGGATTCGAAATGAAACAACTACAACGGAATTGAAGTCCAGACTTTAAGGTTTAATTCAAGGGGTTGAATATGTGATTAAACATGTAGTAATTGTAGCTATTTTTATACAAACGCTCCTCATTTTAGGGGCTCAAAAGTAATTGCAAGCAAAAAGTAGCAAGCAAAAAGTATAATGATCAGAGATGCTACTGACTTAGATAAATACAAATGAACACTGACTATGAAACACAGAGTGAGGAAACTCAAACTCTAAAAATATGCCACTATGCTGAACATAAACCACAAGAGATGGAGACTGATATTGATCCTGATAACCACTTTTTCAATAATATTCATAATCACTGTGAATATTACACTGAAAAGCAATTCAAAAGTCAAGTGCAATTAGATGGTAAACTGTCAATAATACACTTCAATAGCAGAAGTCTTAACAAAAACTTCTCACAGATTCAGGACTATTTAAAACAGCTAAACAGAAAATTCACAGCTATTGCAGTCTCGGAAACCTGGCTTAATGAAGACCGGGCTCCCCTGATGGCAATAGAGGGATATCAGATGTTTAACATTAACAGATCTCAAAAAAGGGTGGTGGTGTTGCACTGTATATTGATGACCTATATAGATGTAAGCTTGTAAATGAAATGTCCTCAGCACTACCAGGGATTTTGGAATGTGTTACTGTTGAGATTGACCTAGACAAAACAAAAAATCTAATCGTAAGCTGCATATACAGAACGCCGGGAACTTGCATTAAGACATTCAGAGATAAATTAGTCGAGCTGTACAATAATATTACTAGTAAGAAAATGGTAGCAATTTGTGGAGATTTCAATATTGACCTACTTAATCCACATCAACAAAATGTAGTTACAGAGTTCATGAACTCTATGTACAGCATGAGTCTATATCCCACAATAACACATCCCAGTAGAATCACAGTTCACTCTGCTACACTTATTGACAACCTGTTTGTCAATGTTCTCGATAAGAAAATAGAAAGTGGATTATTGATAAATGATATAAGCGACCACTTGCCAATCTTTGCACTTATCCATGGCCACACGGGGCCCAACCCAGAAAAAATCTCAAAATCGTTCAGACACAAATCACCAAACGCAATCAGTTCTTTTAAGATAAGATAAGATAAGATAAGATAAGCCTTTATTAGTCCCACAACGGGGAAATTCCAGGATTGCAACAGCACAGGGATAGCAACACTCAGAGCAACAATCAGAAGGCAAGAAAAAAAAAAAAAAAAAAACAAGCAAGCAAGAGCAGCTAATATACATATGTACGTATTACTATAAAATATATATATATACACACACACACAGACACACAGTGCAGAGCATTGTAGCTGGATGGAATAAATATATGAATATATGAACACACAGTGCAGAGCATTGTAGCTAGATGGAATAAATATGTAAATATATAAACACCCACAGTACGGAGCATTGCAGCTAGGTGGAATAAATATGCAAGTATATAAACACACACAGTGCGGAGCAATGTAGCTAGATGGAATAATATGTAGATATATAAATATATAAACACACCCAGTGCTGAGCATTGTAGCTAGATGGAATAAATATGTAAATATATAAACACACACAGTGCAGAGCATTGTTGCTAGATGGAATGAAACAGCATAACCGTCTACTTAGTTATCCTACATGGTATGATTATGTGCCCATACATATTCTCACCCTCCATAGCGACCGGTAAGTTCCTAGTTGTATGCCGGAGGGGACCATTGTGTAAGTCTATTGCATCTTTTGCATTCAAAAAACTATTAGTTTGTTACGTCTTTTTGCTATCTCTGCGAGCAGCCCTGCTTAGGTTGTACAGTCTGACAGCCGTTGGTAGGAAGGACCTACGAAACCTCTCGGTTGTGCACCTGGGATGATGTAGTCTGCTGCTAAATGAGCTCCTCAGTGCATTCAGTATGTCCTGCATAGGGTGGAACTCGGACTCCAGCAGAGATGACAGTTTAGCCACCGTCCTTCTCTCTCCTATCTCCTCCATCGGATCAAGGCGCTGCCCCAGGACAGAGCTAGCTTTCTTAATCAGTTTGTTCAGTCTCTTCCTATCGGCTGCAGTAATGCCACTGCCCCAGCAGACCACTCCAAAAGTGATGGCTGATGCCACCACCGTGTCATAGAATGACTTCAGCAGCGCCCCTTGTACACCAAAAGACCTGAGTCTCCTCAGCAGGAACAGCCTGCGCTGTCCCTTCTTGTAGAGTGCATCAGTATTGTGTGACCAGTCTAGTTTATTGTTCAGATGAATACCCAGGTACTTATAGGATGTCACCATCTCGATGTCTGTTCCCTGTATATTTACTGGTACTGTGAGGGGCTGCCCATGCCTGCGGCAGTCCACCACCAGCTCCTTAGTTTTCCTCGCGTTGATCTGGAGGCAGTTCCGATGGCACCAGTCCACGAAGTCCTGGATAAGCCCTCTGTACTCAGCTTCATCTCCATTGGAGATGAGCCCAACGATCGCAGAGTCATCAGAGAACTTCTGTAGATGGCAGTGTGTTGTGTTGTGTGAGAAGTCCGCAGTATAAAGAGTGAACAGGAAGGGAGCCAGCACCGTTCCCTGGGGGGCCCCCGTGCTACTGATGATCGTGTCGGACACACAGTCCCGGGTTCTCACAAACTGAGGCCGGTTCGTGAGGTAGTCCAGGATCCATGATGACAGGTGCTGGTCCACCCCTGCGCGCAGCAGCTTGTCCTTCAGGATCATCGGTTGGATGGTGTTGAAAGCACTGGAGAAGTCAAAGAACATGATCCTCACCATATTCCCGGGCTTCTCCAGGTGGGACAGAGAACGGTGAAGGAGGAAGATCACCGCATCCTCCACCCCAATGCCATGCTGGTAGGCGAACTGGAGTGGATCCATCGCTGGTTCCACCAGGGGGCGGAGGTGAGCAAGGAGCAGTCTCTCCAGGGTCTTCATCAAGTGGGACGTCAAGGCCACCGGTCTGTAGCTGTTCAGGTCTTTGGGGTGGGAAGTTTTTGGTACAG
This sequence comes from Pholidichthys leucotaenia, assembly GCA_020510985.1. Classification (NCBI taxonomy): domain Eukaryota; kingdom Metazoa; phylum Chordata; class Actinopteri; order Cichliformes; family Pholidichthyidae; genus Pholidichthys; species Pholidichthys leucotaenia. The sequence continues at coordinate 271,217,330 of CM035837.1, forward strand.
GTACCACACAAGATGTTTTCCACAGCTGTGGTACCCTCCCCAGTTTCAGGCTCATGTTGAAGATATACGTCACAATCCCACACAGCTGGTCTGCACAGGACTTGAGGAGCTTTGCGCTGATGCCGTCCGGTCCCGGCGCCTTCCTCGCCTTGATCTTCCTCAGCTCCGTCCTCACCTGGGTCCTGGTCAGGGTCAGGATGGGGGGCTGTGTGTTGGGAGTGGGGGGGTGTTGGTGGAGTGGGGAGTGGGCAGCAGGACTTGATTTCTTTAGAGGCAGCAGTGGTTGTTGTGCAGTCAGGGGGGAGGGCGGTTGGTCAAATCTATTGAAAAACAGATTCAGGTTGTTCGCCCACTCCCTGCCCCCTGTGGCCTGGGGGGAGGTATTCTGGAGCCCCGAGATGGTTTTGAGGTTTCTCCAGACCCCGCTGATGTCGCTCTGTTGCAGCTTGTCCTCCATCTTCTTCCTGAAGCTGTCCTTGCCTTCTCTGATCTTTCTCCTCAGCTCCCTCTGTACGGACTTCAGCATCTCCCTGTTCCCTGACCTGAAGATCCTCTTCTTCTCTCTCAGAAGTGTTTTTATCTCAGGGTTGATCCAGGGTTTGTTGTTTGAGTGACGCCGTATGGTCTTGGTGGGAACGGATTTGTCCACACAGAAGCTGAGGTAGCCCGTGAAGGTGTGAATGAGGCCATCGATGTCCTCACCATGTGGATCGCAGAGCTGCTTCCAGGCGGTGGAAGCAGTCCTTCCAGTCCTTCCAGTCCTTCCAGCTTCCAGTCCTTCAAAGAGGACTTGCTGAAGCAAGACTGGACAGAAGTCTATGTATCAGATGTAAATGAAGCCTATGACACATTTATAAACATTGTAACCACTCTTTATGAAAAAAACTGCCCATTAGTTAAAAAAAAGCTTAAACACAAATTTGCTGACAAACCATGGTTAACCAAAGGACTACAAAAGGCGTGTAAAAAGAAAAATTTATTATATAAAGCTTTCATAAAGAAAAGGACAAAAGAAGCAGAGCAACGGTATAAAACATACAAAAATAAGTTAACATATACGTATAATAAGATGCAGTAAAAGAGACTATTACAGTAAAGAACTGGAAAAAAACAAAGACAATATTAAAAATACATGGACAATAATTAACAGTATCCTTGGAAATAAAAGCAGAAATACTAGCTACCCAACTAATATTCCAAAAAATAATAAATCGACTCTGAATGTGAATATAGCTTCACCTGCAGATGAATTTAATAATTTTTTTGTTAACATTGGACCTAAACTGGCCCGAGAAATACCCACTACGGCGCCTACAGGTGATACAATATGCAATAACACTGCTGTAAAAGACACCATCTTCATAAAGAACACAGACGAAAGAGAGGTCATTGAAATTGTTAAATCGTTCAAAAGTAAAACATCTACTGACTGCGATGGTATTGACATGCTACTAGTCAAAACTGTTATCGAATGCATAGTGAAACCACTGACGTATATCTGTAACCTGTCTCTCCAATCAGGTATATTTCCCAATGCAATGAAAATAGCTAAAGTAATTCCGATTTACAAGACAGGCGACAGAGGGGAACTCTCCAACTACAGACCAATTTCACTCTTACCGCAATTTTCCAAGATACTTGAAAAAATATTCTATGAGAGAATTGACAACTTCATACTGAAGAATGATTTATTGTGTGAGCAGCAATATGGGTTCAGACACAAAAGGACAACAGCATATGCCTTAATGGAATTTACAGAAAAAATATCAACAGCCATTGAAAATAAAGAGTATTCAGTTGGAGTATTCCTGGATCTTAAAAAAGTATTTGATACAGTAGATCACAATCTATTATTAAAGAAACTACAAAATTGTGGTATTAGAGGGGTAGCACTGTCCTGGTTAAGTAGTTACTTAAAGAATAGATATCAGTTTGCATGTGTTAACAGCAAAAACTCAGAGTTACTGAAGGTCACCTGTGGAGTCCCACAGGGTTCAGTTTTGGGACCATTATTATTCAATATGTATATACAGTAAATGATATATGTAAAGTTTCAGAAAAAATGGACTTAATATTGTTTGCTGATGACACTAATCTGCTATGCAGTGGAAACAATTTGGAACAACTTCTGGATACACTCGGAAAGGAATTAGGAAAGCTGAAACTGTGGTTTGATTCAAACAAATTAACGCTCAATTTAAGCAAGACAAAATTTATAGTCTTTAACAACCATCACAACTACCCAGTACCCAAACTCAGTGTAAATGGTGTAGAGATTGAAAGGGTATTCGAAACTAAATTCCTTGGAGTAATAATTGATAACAAACTGTGTTGGAAGCCACATATTAATTATATAAAAGGTAAAGTATCCAAATCAATTGCAATATTACACAGAGTGAAAAATTTGCTGAATCAACCCACACTATACACCTTGTACCATTCATTAATACTCCCATACATGACATATTGTAATGAAGTATGGGGAAATACATGTAAAACAAACATATATCCACTCTTTATGCTTCAAAAGAGAGCTATTAGAATAATCAACAAAGCAGCTTACAGGGAACCAACAAACCCACTTTTTCTTAAACAAAAAACTCTCAAGTTGAAAGATCTGATTGACTTTAAAACCGCAATAATAATGTTCAAAGTGAAGAATCTATCACTGCCCGCAAATATCCAAAAGTTGTTCCAAACAAGGGAGAAACGATATCACTTCAGAGGAACATGTATATTTCAAAAGCCTACAGTGAGAACAACCACCAAGCAACACTGTATTTCAGTGCAAGGAGTCAGATTATGGAACGATTTTGGACCTGAATTAAAATCATGTACAAAGCTTGGACAATTTAAACAAAAACTAAAGGAAGAAATACTCCAAACATATTTACAAGACGACATGTAAACTCACATAAGGATTGACATTTCCAGCCTGTGTTGTGTTGTAGCTTAGTTTTTCTTTTTTTCTTTTTTTCTCTGTGACACTATGTCTTAGAATTGTTTTTGAATAGTAACCGCTTAACTTAGACTAGCTCAGTTTTCCTTTTCTCTCAGTCACATTTTGTCTTAGCCTTGTTTTAAATTGTAATCGCTCTTGTCTTGTTTTCTCTTTTTTCTCTTTTGAATTCTTGGATGGAATATGGGTGGGCAATATAAGCTGCGGCTTCAGCCATCACCCATTTCGGATAACTCACGTGGAATTGTATATTAGAAGGAGTCTTTGTCTAATTTGACCTTGTTGTTATATTATACAGTTTCTTTTAACCTGTAATGTACTATCCGAAATAAATAAAATCCATTCATTCATTCAAAAAAAAAAAAAATTGGACAAATAAACATAACCCTAAGTAAAATGTTACTTTTCAATATTTTGTTGAGAATCCTTTGCAGGCAATGACTGCCTGAAGTCTGGAACCCATGGACATCACCAAACGCTGGGTTTCCTCCTTTGTGATGCTTTGCCAGGCCTTTACTGCAGCTGTCTTCAGTTGTTGCTTGTTTGTGGGTCTTTCTGCCTTAAGTTTTGTCTTGAGCAAGTGAAATGCATGCTCGATTGGGTTGAGATCTGGTGATTGACTCGGCCATTGCAGAATATTCCACTTCGCTGCTTTAAAAAACTCCTGGGTTGCTTTTGCAGTATGTTTTGGATCATTGGTGAAGTGCCGTCCAATCAACTTTGCTGCATTTGGCTGAATCTGAGCAGAAAGTATATCCCTATACACTTCAGAATTCATCCGGCTGCTTCTGTCTTTTGTCACATCATCAATAAACACAAGCGGCCCAGTGCCATTGGAAGCCATGCATGCCCATGCCATCACACTACCTCCACCATGTTTTACAGAAGATGTAGTGCTTTGGATCATGAGCTGTTCCAATTCTTCTCCAAACTTTCTTCTTCCCATCATTCTGATACAGGTTGATCTTAGTCTCATCTGTCCAAAGAATGCTGTTCCAGAACTGGGCTGGCTTCTTCAGGTGTTTTTTGGCAATGTCAATTCTGGCCTTTCTATTTTTGAGGCTGATCAATGGTTTGCACCTTGTGGTGAATCCTTTGTATTTACTTTCATGAAGTCTTCTCTTTATGGTAGACTTAGATACCAATACACCTACTTCCTGGAGAGTGTTTTTCACTTGAGTGGATGTTGTGAAGGAGTTCTGCGATCATCCACCACTGTTGTCTTCCGTGGACGTCCAGGCCTTTTTGAATTTCCAAGCTCACCAGTGCACTCTTTTTTTCTCAGAATGTACCAAACTGTTGATTTGGCCACTCCTAACATTTCTGGTATCTCTCTGATGGATTTCATCTTTTTTTTTTTCAGCCTCAGGATGGTCTGTTTCACTTCCGTTGAGAGCTCCTTTGACCGCATGTTGTGTGTTCACAGCAACAGCTTCCAAATGCAAACGCCACACCTGGAATCAACTCCAGACCTTTTAACTGCTTAATTGATGACAGGTTAACGAGGGAAAAGCCCATGCAGCCTTGTCATTTTTTTTTTTTGCAGCCTTCTGAGTCAATTGTCCAATTACTTTTGGTCCCTTGAAAAAGAGTCGGCTACATATTAAATAGCTGTAATTCCTAAACCCTTGCTCCAATTTGGATGTGAATACTCTCAAATTACTGCTGAGAGTCTGCACTTTAAACCCATATTGATTATATAATTGTATCCTGAATATGTTTTCGTAAACAGCTAAAATAACAAAACTTTTGTCACTGTCCAAATATTTTTGGGCCCAACTGTATCTGCATTGGTGATGATGCTGGAACTTTTGTTTGGCACTATTCCAGTGAAATTGATGAAGATGACTGCCTGAAGAAAACATGCAAATTTCCACAATCACTGATGTTATGGGGCTGCATGTCAGGTAAAGGTATGGGGGAGATGGCATTCATTACATCTTCAATAAATGCACAAGCTTACATTGAAATTCTGGACACTTTTCTTATCCTGTCAGTGGAAAGGCTGTTTAGCGCTCATGGCATAATTTTAAAGATTGATAATGTATCTTGTCATAGAGCAACAAGTGTGAAAACTTTCCTTCAAGAGACATTTAATGTCAACGGCACGGCCTGCAAATAGTCTGGGTCTCAGTCCCACTGAAAATCTATGGTGAAAATTGAAACAAACAGTCCAGGACAAGGCTTCAACCTGCAAAGCTGATATGGCAACAGCAGTAAGAAAGTAGGAGCTGGATTGATGAAGAATACTGTTTGTGAATAGATAAATCCATGCCTTAGGGATCTCAAGGTGTGATGAAAGCCAGAGGTGGTGCAACAAAGTACTAGTGGTGTAGCATTTTTTTTTCATGAGTCCATAATATTTTCCTTAGAATTGAGTGATTCCATTTTTCCCCTCTGCTTAATATAATTTAAAAAATGCAATTGACTACAACTTTCTTTCATTTTTTAAAATGTTTCTTAAAGTCAGGAGGTTGGCATTTTTACTAAAAAATACTTTTATGACATGTCTGTGGTTAGTTTTTTTGTTTGTTTATTTTTCCCCAAATTAAAGTATTGAAAGAACATGCTCCAAAACTGGTGACTCCATAATTTTTTGCCAAGGGTTGTAGTTAGCTAAACTTTAACTGACATCTGTGTATTTAGTCAAACTGCTCATGAGCAGACTACAGGAATTAAAACTCATACATTCAGACAGCTTTGTAAATATGCAGAGAAATCCACAGACACTTCAGCACACAGTCTGTGTAGAACAGAGGTGTCTCAGTTTTTCTTTACACGATTCATGTGGTCACTAAGGAAAAAACCATCAAACTAGAATCTAGTTATTTCAGTGCAATCCCTACATCAGCAAAATTTTTCTTCACTAGCTCTGATTTTACAAGCAGCCTTGTGTCCACATTTTGTTTTCACACCTTTCCTTGAAATCATACACTGGTTTACATGTCTACAGTGCCAACAGGGCTGGGAATGTGTGATTCAGAGACGGAGAAGGTGGATGGGAGCAGAGTGGGTGTGGATGTACTTGCTGAGAGAAACTGGTATCATAGTACACACCCACACAATGATTCTACCAGTGGCTAAGAGAGGGATGTAATGCCATTTCTTAAACATTACTTGAACAATTCATAATTAAGAAAACTTCTGGACAGTGTTCACTTACCATTTTCATCCATCCATCCATCCATCCATCTTCTTCCGCTTAATCCTTTTCAGGTCGCGGGGGGGGCTCAATTTTATTTTATTGTTTTCATTTCTGACTAATTGGTAGTATGGAAAGAAAGCCCACACAGGTTCAGGTTACTTTATTTGTACCCGTAGGTAGATTTGTTTTGCAGTCAGGTGACATCCTTTTAGACACATATTTACAAACCACAATTACAATCAACATGAACACAAACACAGGCACACATGAAGCTGACTATAAACATGATAAAAGTACTCAAAGCTCCACCAATCAGGACATAAGACAAAGAGAGAAGAGAAAAATCAAAGTGAGAAGAGAGAAGGGTCATATTAAAAAGTTAAAAACTAAGTCAAACAGATTAAAAACTCAATAAAAGTCTAAAACCCAATAAAAGATTTGAAACCCAAATTAAAAAAAATACAAAAATAAATAAATATAAAATAAAAATTGATAAATAGGTAACTAAATCAGAGCAATCTGAGTCACGAGCTCCCCCGCTACAAACAGTTTATTAAATGTCCAACCAGAGGAAATAACACGCTGGATCACTGTTACACTACAGTGAAGGACGCATATCGCGCTGTTCCCCGCGCTGCGCTGGGACTATCTGATCACGTGATGGTCCACCTCATCCCCACATACAGGCAGAGACTGAAACTCACTAAACCTGTTGTGACCACCACGAAGAAATTGACCAGTGAAGCTGGAGAGAAACTGAACACATGCATGGAAATAACTGACTGGGGCATGTTTAAAAGAGCCACACATGATCTTAATGAGTACACAGACACTGTGAACTCATATATCAACTTCTGTGAGGAGAACATTCTTCCATCGCGCACCAGGGTGAGATACTCTAATGATAAGCCCTGGTTCACAGCCAAGCTCAGACAGATCAGGAAGGAGAAGGAAGCAGCGTTGAAAAGTGGAGACAGAGACTGCTACAGGGAGGTTAAATATCGGTTTAACAGAGAGCTGAGGAGAGCTAAATCTGTGTATTCTGAGAGACTCCAGCAGCAGTTCACTGCTAATGACTCGGCTTCTGTGTGGAGAGGACTGAGGCAAATCACCAACTATCAGCCTCAGGCTTCTAAAGGTCAGGATGACAAAGCCCTTTGTCAAAAACTGTCCCAACATTACGCCCGTTTTGACACCTCGTCAGCTGTGTCCAACTCACCCACTCCACCCAGCTCCACTGCCTCCTCAGCCCCTAATTCATCAAAAGTGGTCCCCCCCTCCTCCTCCTCCTCCTCCCTCCCTGCCCTTGTCATCAGTGAGCAGGACGTGCACAGACAGTTCTCCAGACTGAACCCGCGCAAGGCCCCCGGGCCGGACGGTGTGTCTCCCTCCACCCTGAGACACTGTGCGAAAGAGCTGGCTCCTGTCTTCACAGACATTTTTAACACCTCCCTTAAGCAATGTCACGTGCCGACCTGCCTCAAATCCTCCACCATCATCCCTGTCCCCAAGAAGCCACGGATTACTGGACTTAACGACTACAGACCTGTAGCGCTCACCTCTGTAGTCATGAAGTCCTTTGAGCGCCTGGTCCTATCTCACCTCAAGTCCATCACCACACCCCTCCTAGACCCGCTGCAGTTTGCCTACCGTGCTAACAGGTCTGTGGACGACGCAGTCAACCTGGCCCTCCACTCCATCCTGCAGCACCTGGACTCCCCGGGAACCTACGCCAGGATTCTGTTTGTGGACTTCAGCTCCGCATTCAACACCATCCGCCCCGATCTGCTCCAGGACAAGCTGTCCCTGCTCAACGTGCCTGACTCCCTCTGCAGGTGGATCACCGACTTCCTGACGGACCGGAGGCAGCATGTGCGGCTGGGGAAGTCTGTCTCGGACTCTGTTAGCATCAGCATTGGATCACCCCAGGGCTGTGTACTTTCCCCCCTTCTCTTCTCCCTTTATACCAACTCCTGCACCTCCTCCCACCAGTCTGTTAAGCTGATTAAGTTTGCGGACGACACCACCCTCATCGGGCTCATCTCTAACGGTGACGAGTCCGTCTACAGGAAAGAGGTGGCCCAGCTGGTGTCCTGGTGCAGCCATAACAACCTGCAGCTGAACACTCTGAAGACAGCGGAGATGATTGTGGACTTCAGGAAAGTCACAACCCCCCTGCCCCCCCTCACCATCACAGGCTCTCCCATCACCATTACAGATTCCTTCCGCTTCTTGGGCACCACCATCACCCGGGACCTCAAATGGGAGCCAACCATCAGCTCCCTCATCAAAAAGGCCCAGCAGAGGATGTTCTTTCTGCGGCAGCTGAGGAAGCTCAAGCTACCCACCAAGATGTTAGTGCAGTTCTACACGGCCATCATCGAGTCCATCCTCACCTCCTCCATAACTGTGTGGTATGCAGGAGCCACTGCCAGGGACAGACTAAGGCTGCAGCGCGTCATGCGCACTGCTGAGAAGGTGATCGGCTGCAAGCTCCCATCTCTCCAGGACCTGTACATCTCCAGGACCCGGAGGCGTGCTGGCCGGATCATAGCCGATCCTTCACACCCTGGTCACGTACTGTTTGCCCCCCTCCCCTCAGGTAGAAGACTTCGGTCCATTCGGACTAAAACCTCCCGGCACATGAACAGCTTTTTCCCCTCTGCCATCAGACTGCTGAACATTAAGTGACTTATTGACTCTCGTGCACTATATACAGCAGCTCAACCAGACTCATGTCATTCATCACTGCTTTTTCTGTTGCATTATCAACTGCACTGTGGTACCCCATATTATCTGCTACTTGCTATTTTTTTTAAAACTGCCTTGACTAGTACTACTCATTATTACTATTATTATTATTATTTTTTTTTTCCACAATATCTTTATTGAACCTTTTTTTTTTTTTAACAAACATGATACAAACAAACACTAACACTAAAGTACTACAAAAAAAAAAAAAAAAAAAAAATGCCCTAAAAACACCAACAACCACCAACAAAATCAAGTCTTCAACAATGCTCCTCTGTTTAGTCTAGACAATCCAATACATTAGTATACATATTATGTTCACCAGTTTGGAATTTACAAGGTCCACACACATCATTCACCTTCTTCTTCAAGAGTTATGTTTAAATTTTTTACATAATCAATAAAAGGTCTCCATATATTCTCAAACACAATTTCCTTTGATTTCAGTATATATGTTATTCTTTCTAATGGAAGGTTTGTTAACATCTGTCTTAACCACTGAGTCACATCTAGTCTATGAGTCTTTTTCCATAATAGTGCAATACATTTTTTGGCATTAAGCAAACTGAGGTCTATGAATGTTCTTTCACTTTTATTGAAATTATGCTTTTCTGGGTACAGACCCAACAAAAACAGTTTAGGATTCAATATGATTTGTTTTGAGATTATTTTTTCAATTGTTACCCTCACCTCCTCCCAAAACATTCTTATTAATCTACATTCCCATAAACAATGAAATAGGGTTCCTTTACTTTCCATGCATTTTGTGCATGTATCTGGTATATTTTTGTTATATCTATTTAACTCCTCCGGTGTAACATACATCCGCATTAACCATTTGAAATGTATCAATTTAAGGCTTGCATTTATTGATTTGGTTTGAGCTTCTGTACAAGCCAATTCCCATTGTTCCTCTGAAATTTCAATTTGCAGATCTTCTTTCCAGTAGTTTAATCTTTTCAGTGAATTTTCACTTGAAGATAGTGTCAATGAGTTATAAAACTCTGAAATAATACCCTTTCTTTTACTATCTTTCATCATCATTTTTTCCAAGGATGAATAAATAGGTCGAGTGAGAGCTTTATTTTGATTTGATCGAATAAAGTTTCTGAGTTGAAGATATTTAAAAAAATGTGTTCTATTGAGATTAAATTTGATCCTCAGCTCTTCAAAAGACATTATGTTGTCTGCACATGGCAAATATAAATCCTGAATCTTTTGTATCCCTTTTAAATTCCATACTTTAAATACAGCGTCCGCTCTCCCTGGTTTAAAATATTGATTACCCCATATTGGACTAAATTGTGACAATAACTGTGGTTCTTTTAAATAGTTTTTAGCTTCACACCATATTTTGATCATATGCTTTACAAATGGATTTTTAACTTGTTTTTGTAATTTTTTTGCCGAATCTGAGTATATGAATATGGGAAGAGGTAAAGGTAAATTGTATGATTCCATTTCAGTCCAGTGAGGGAGATCATTTGATGAAAAATAATATGTCATAGACCTCAGTTGTGCCGACCAATAATACAACATAAAATTTGGACATTTCAGACCTCCACGATCAAATGGTAAATATAATAAAGACAAACGTAATCTAGCCCTCCTGTTGTTCCATATAAATTCCACTAACTTTTTTTTTTATTCTTGAGAATAGATCTAAAGGTGGTGATAAGGGAATGTATTGAAATAAATAAAGTATTTTAGGTAAAATATTACTTTTAAGTATATTGATTCTCCTGATCATCGACATTGGTAGTGACATCCATCTCTGAGTTAACTCATTGATATCTGACATTAAGGCTTCATAGTTGACACTGGCGACTGATTCTAGCTTAGGCATAATTTGGATTCCTAAATATTTAAACTGATTTACAACATTGAATTGATTTACCTCAGGGGCTGGGTAATTTCTCTGGGTCTCATTTAGCATTAATATTGAAGATTTAGTTTTATTTGTTTTATATCCTGATATTTCCCCAAAATTCTTTATTAAATTCAACAAGGTTGGAATTGATTTTTTTAGATTCGACATAAACAAAATTATATCATCGGCGTACAGGGAGATTTTATGTTCTGTTGGTCCCACTTTAATTCCATATATTTGTGAATGTAAACGTATCGCTATCGCTAAAGGTTCAATTGCCATAGTAAACAGTAAAGGTGAAAGTGGACAGCCTTGTCGACATCCTCTATTGATTTTTATTGGTTTTGAAATATTGTTATTTGTTAGGATTTCTGCTGTAGCATTATTGTATATTATTTGAACCCATTTTATGAAATTATTTCCAAGTCCAAACCTTTGTAGGACTTCAAAAAGAAAGGGCCATTCAACTCTATCAAAGGCCTTTTCGGCGTCCAATGATAGGAGAGCTGTATCCGGTGCTTCTTTATTAGAATAAATAATATTAAATAGTCTTCTTACATTATGGAAGCCTTGTCTACCCTTTATAAAGCCATTCTGATCTCGATTAATAATATTTGGTAAAATTTCTTGTATTCGTCTTGCTAAAATTTTACAGATTATCTTAAGGTCGGCATTTAATAGGCTTATTGGTCTCATATTTTCACATTTATTAGAGGGCTTACCTGGTTTTGGCAGCAGTATAATTAAGGCATTATTTATGTATGATGGTAAATTATTATTTTGAAATGCTTCTAAAACCATTTCCAAAAAAGGTTTTATTAATTTATTCTTAAATTTTTTATAAAGGTCAACTGGAAGACCATCTGGTCCTGCACTTTTTCCTGATTTCATATTATCAATGGCTAGCCCAACTTCTTCTTGACTAATTTTAGACTCCAATATCTCCCTGTTTTCATTTGGAATACACGGTATAGATAGTTGGTTCAAAAACCCATTTAGTTTTGTTAAATCAGGTTCATTTTTGGTATCATATAATTTTTCATAGTAATCTCTAAAGGCTCTATTAATTTCTAAAGGATCTATAACTACCTGTCCGTTACTTATAATACTGGTAATTGGTGTTTTAATTTCCAATTGTTTAATCTGCCATGCTAATAATTTTCCTGATTTTTCACCTTGTTCATAAAAAGATTGTTTCAATCTTAGAAGACTCGAGGCAGCTCTATTCGCTGATTTTTTGTCGTATTCAGCTCTCAAAATCAGTAATTCATTCTCCAACCTTGGGTCACTTCCTGCATACACTTTTTCCTGAAGACTTTTATTTTATGTTCCAATTTAGCTCTCTCCTCTCGAGTCTTCTTAGATTTTGATCCTGTATAACTAATAATATGTCCCCTAATAAAAGCTTTGAAAGCCTCCCACTTTACACATGCTGATGTTTGTGTAGTATTGATGTCAAAGAACTCGTCTATCTGTTTTTCTATATACTTGACAAATTCCTCATCCTGAAGCCATTTATGCTGAAATTGCCATCTACCTGATTCCTTTGTCAATTTTTTATCTACATATATTAGACAACAGGGTGCATGATCAGAAATCACGATGTTATCATAAAAGCAGTTTTGAATCTTGGACCTTAATTCTGTGGAAATCAAAAAATAATCAATACGTGAGAATGTCTTGTAGGTACTGGAATAACAAGAATAGGCTTTAACTTGTGGTTTCATTTCTCTCCATATATCTAACAATCTCAATTCTTTCATAAAATGATTAATAGTCATCCTACATCCAATGTGCGTACAATCCAGTCCTGTTGATCTATCCACACCTGGATTCAATGTACAATTAAAATCCCCTGCTATTATATGTTGCCCTGTAAGTGATGATAAGATGAGAAATAAATTAGCAAAGAACTTCTGATCATCTATATTGGGACCATATAAGTTCACAAGATTTATATTTTCTAATAGCAAAGAACCTTGAATGATTACATATCTTCCAAATTTGTCTCCAATTACATTTTTCACCTGAAAAGGAACTGATTTATGTATGAGAGTCATAACTCCTCTGGCTCGGGATGAAAATGAAGAGGTGAATACACTTCCCTGCCATCTACTCCTAATTCTTTTAACATCCTCCTCTATCAGATGAGTTTCTTGTAAAAACACAATTCTTGAACCCATGTCCTTTATTTTATTCATAACTTGTTTAAGTTTTTTTAAATTTTGTAGACCTCTGCAATTCCATGAAGTTAAATTAAGATTAACACTTTGGTCCATGATCAATAGAGAGTTTAGGATTACCTTGCAGTGTAAACATGCTCATACAGAGAAGCAAAAACATGAGTGGTTGAACATTCATCCTACAAACTACACACAAACAAATTTCCCCTTCCCACACTTGTGGCAAACCCCCCAAAATCAAAAGAAAAATTCTGTCTCCCGATATAGCCATCGACCGTTCCACACCCACGGGGAACAGCCTAAGCCACTCCTTCTTCATCCTCCCAATCACCCTAACTCTACTGCTTTTAATGACGTAACATTAACTCTCCTCTGTAGTTTTCCAACTTAACTCCAAAATTTTTAACAACTTTGTACATCATAGTTTTTTTTTTTGTTTGTTTTGTTTTTGTTTTGTTTTTTTTAATATATAATACAATCTATATTTTGTAAACTTACTATTTACTTCAAGTCAGTCAGATGCCTGTGCAAATGCTTAATTATTCTACCTTATATTTTGTTCATGCTTAGCTCCCACCAGTCTCTTCTTCTTCTTTGATCTTCTTGATGAACTCCTGCGCCTCCTCTGGGGTCTTGAAGATGTGGGTTCTGCCCTCATACGTGGTCAGCAGTCTCGCAGGATAGATTACACCATGACGAATCCCAAGGTTGCGCAGCTCCTTACGTATGGGATCAAACTGCTTCCTCAATTGCTGGATTCCTGTGGCCAAATCTGGGTAGAACCGCACCTGCTGATCCTGGTGTTTAATCTCTCCTTTAGCACGTGCAGCGTTGAAGATCTTCATCCTGTCTCTGTTGCTAAGAAACTTCATAATTAAGGTCCTCGGCGGTCCCTTATCTCTCCGTGGGCCAATACGATGTGCTTTTTCCAGAACCACTGCTGTTTGCAACTCCTCGCTGCCCAGCACCTCCGGAATCCACTTTTCCAGAAAGGAACATACGTCCCGACCTTCTGATTCCTCTGGAAGACCCACCAGCCTCAAATTATTCTGTCTCGACCGAGATTCCAAATCCAAAATATTATCTTCCAGAGATTTTTTTTTTTTTCCAAAGTGCGCACCTTTAATTGAAGACGGGTGACGTCATCTTCAGCACTAGCGAGACGGAGCTCCATCTGCGCCGTTTGTTCTACACAGTCACCCAATTCCTTTCTTATTCCTTCCAACGCTGTTATAATCCCATCAAATCTAGAGGAAAAGTCCGCTCTCATTGAACTCATGGCAGCCATCAGCGCATCTGCGCCATTCCCCGCAGACATCGCACCGCCGCCAGCCTCCTCCGCCATATATGGAGTTTTGTTTGCTGCGTCACAGACCTGAAAGTCCGTTAATTTGGACTGTTTCGGCGGCTCGCTTTTTCCTTTTCCTGGTTTTCCAGCCTTAGGCTTCGCCGACATATCCTCGCCCAAATGCTGGGATACGTTCTGTCCCAAATGAGAGAGTTATTTGCCGATTTTTTTTCTCCAGGAGCAGAGCAGAGCGAGACACGTCCGTCCTACGTGGCAGCCATAACCGGAAGTCATTATTATTATTATTACTTATTTTCTACACTTATTGCACGTTTTTAGTCCTTTAGTTTTTTAGTTTATCTCTTTATCTCATCATGTTTTTAATGTTGCAGCATGGCACCGAGACAAATTCCTAGTTTGTGTACTACATGAACAATGGCAATAAATCTGATTCTGATTCTGAAATTATGTGCAATATATTGCTACATCTTGTTCAACTATTTGACAGCAGCAGGAACAAAGCTGTTTTTGTAGTGCTGGGTTTTACTTTTTGGGACAGCAAACCTCCGTCTTGAGGGAAGAAGCTGAAAGCGGCAGTGCAAAGGGTGGGAGTCATCATTTAAAATGAAGGGAGCAATCCTCTGTACCTGTCTGGTGTACAGGGATGTCAGGCTCAGCTGTGACTCACCAAGCAAACGACTGGACCATCTAACTACCTGATCCAAGGATTTCCTCTTTCAGTTTTATCTGACCAAACCATGACACTAAAGAAAAGGAAAAAACAGATTCAATAAAAGCCTGATAAAACATTGTCATTATGGTTCAGTCAATTTGGAAGCGTGCGGGTTTCCTTAAACAATGCAAATGTTGCTGACCCTTTTTGCACACCCTTTCACAGTTCTCTTCAAAGTTTAAATTACTATCAATAATCGTCCCAAGATATTTGTAAGATTCCACACATTCAATGGTCTGGCCTTTTAGTACAGTGTAGTGGGCACTGTGTGTGCCCACTACAGTTCCTGAATGCTAACCTTTCAAGATATGTTAGATTAGTTTATCTGAACGTGAATTATTCACATGTATCCCTTCTGTTCTGAGTAAGGAGTAAAAAATCATCAGCTTGACACACCACAAGAGGGCTCATTTAATGTGAGTATATGTAATATAATGCATATGTAATATGTGCTGGCTTTGACGTGCTCAGTCATGTAAATCTCATTATACTGGATGTGTCGCTCCTCACTAAATAAACAAGTTTATAAGCTTTCAAGCAAGCCAAATGAGGAACATGTTTATGTAAGAGAGCAGCAGAGGTGGCTGTAATCCTTAAAATGCCCTGAGGTAGGCTATATACTGTACTGAAGCTTTGTGGAGTATGATTGTTATTTTGCTCAACAGTATATTCAGCAAGTATCAGTCTTTCTGCATTGCACCCATGCATCTTATGAACGAAGCAGGATAACTGAGGTTACTAGTTTACTTACGCTACCATACCATTCAAACAGGGTCACCTCTGGCTCCAGGTATAAGTTATGCACATCCTTGATAGAATCTACATTGTCTTGCAGAGTACATTTCCATTGCTGATCTCTACTGCTTACTAACTGGCTGGATATTTATTTATGTTTTTTAATACCAGCTAACTAGAGTGAGATCCTATGTAGATCTAATTACATCCATCACTGATAAGTTCTTGTTTGTCCCAAAACTCTTGGTTTCAAAAAATTAAAAACTGATGATTTTTGAGCAGTGGTAGTCCTCCAGTGTCAGTATTACTCTTATAATAGTCAGAATATCATTTATTAATAACCAGCTAATTAAGTAATCATCTACTGTGTTCAGTGGCGGCAGTAGTGAGAAACATCCTGCAGCTACAATCAGTCTTTCTTCATTTTGTTCCACTGTGCCTTGTTCCCAGCGAGCATCCTTAGCTCCTGAAGTTTCTCTGCAGCTTTCAAAGCTCCAAGTCCTCTGTCTTTGAGGTCTGCCTTCAGTGTACTACTAATAAGAATGGATTAGATTTATATGCCACTTTACATGTCAAGTGATATCTCAAAGTGCTTACAGTGAGTCCATTATTCATTCACTCCAGACAGACATTGATAGTGGTAAGCTACTTCTGTAGCCACAGCTGCCCTTGGGCAGACTGACGGAAAAGTGGCTGCCAGTCTGAACCAATGGCCTCTCTAACCACTACCGAACATTTATACACATTCATACCCAGTGTCATGGACACTGGAGGCAAGGTGGGTAAAGTGTCTTGCCCATGCAGGGACACAACGGTAGGATTCCTGGGGAGAGCAGGATTTGAACCACCAACCTTCCAGTTATTGCATGACCTGCTCTACCTTCTGAGCCACTGCCACCCCAAATACAAACTGAGTAGATTTATGCAATGTTGACCTTTGCAGGCTTTGTACTTAGAAGAACCAATTATGGCAAATTTCAGGACTTTTTGTGCAGGTGTATCAGTTAGCATCCTTAGTACATGTCCAAACATAGACCTTCTGGATTCAGCAAATTTCACAGACAGTGGGGTGGTGTTTCACATCTTATATAGACTATTGCTTGAAATCGTGCTTTTTGGCCACTGGTGCCCTGTAATCGTGTTCAGATGTTTTCTAGGGCAGGCATCCAGTTTATCCATGGCTGCTCAGCTGTTGCAGTTGTATTGCATTATTGAAACACATGTATTGATCTGTGTGGAGTTTGCATGTTCTCCCCGTGTCTGTGTGGGTTTACTCCGGGATTTCTGTGGTTTCCTCCCACATGCCAAAAACATGCAAGTTAGGTTAATTGGCATCAAACTGAGGATTCTAAATTGTCCTTAGGTATGACTGAAAGAGTGAATGGTTGTCTGTCTCTCTGTGTTGGCCCCTGAGATGGACTGGCGATCTGTCCAGGGTGTGCCCTGCCTCTCGCCCAAAGATGCTGGGATAGGCTCCAGCCCCCCCGCGAACCGAAAAGGATTAAGCGGTAGAAGATGAATGAATGAATGAATGTAGCATTGTAGATTTTTTTAAAGTGGAATTTTGGATCTACAAATCCAGATTTGGGTCTTGGTCAGCAACTTGAAGAAGTCTTTCTAATGTGTCTTTTTCTTTGTCAATGAAGTCAACATCGTTTGCATATTCCATCTCTAGTGGCAAACCCAGAGAGGAAATTAGAGGGTTGGGTCTTGTAGAGCACCTCCATGTTGACAATCGTGCAGCAGCAAGGTAACAAGTGAACAGTACTGGGGAAAGATTGTCTCCTTGTGGGGACGCAATTGTTGTTTCAAAGTCAGTTGAATAGGTGGATTTTACACACATCTTCAGTTTGGTTCCAGCCAGCAATAGTCTCACCAGTCACAGTTCATCCTCATTGCAGCCTGCCTGTTCTAGCACTTCAAGGACTTTTGACCTCTTGATGGTGTTGAAGGCCTGGGACATGTCTATGTCCATTTTGTAAAAGTCCCAATGTTTGGACATGACTACCGAGACAAGCATGCATTTATTCCATACAATGTCCATGCAGCTACGTCTCCTCGTGAATTCACTCTGATAAGGACCAGTGAAGGTGTCAATTTTGTCCCTGTGGTGAAGCACAACAGTGCACAGGATTTTCCGGGTGCTGTTCAGGAGGGCAATGGGGTGCAGATTAGCAGACGGACTGGATGTTATTTTTTTTTTTGGGGGGGGCGTGCAGGGCAATGAGTGTTCCTTGGCCCAAGGCTTCAGTTGGATGGTATGTTCAAACGCATAGTTGAAGATGGTTGCGATAGGTGGAAATATGATATTGTAGGGAACCCACGCTGGGATATTCATCTCAGACTGGAAGCAGAGGGGAGGGGAATATTCCCTCTGCCGGCAGAGCGTGGGGGATTTAACAGAGGAGGACAATACATATTGTAATGGGAGAAGTTATGGTAATGCAGCAGGAAGGAGTAGCTGCAGGGACAGTAAGGGGTGGATATGCGAATGTATTGTGATGCAAGATTTCAGGCAGCAGGGGGAAGGAATGGAGTGATATAAAAGGAGAGACCCTGGTGTATGGAGGAGAGTCTGTGTATGAATGAAGTGAGAGAGAGAAATAAAGTTCGTCTGTCGTGCAAGTCTGGTTCCTTTATTTGCACTCTCCACACTGGTGACCCTTGACAAATTATGGAACACGAGGCAAGAACCCCGAAGTCGGCCCGGACGGGAAGCCCCAGCAACGCGGCAAGCATCCCAGAGATGGCCCAGACGGAAAGCCCCAGCAATGCGTGCACTGTTTCAGTCAAACTACTGGACTTTTGACTGCACGACCCGCGGTCTTGGTTCCTCCACACCGAGACTCAGTTCGCCCTCCGGGGAATAACGGCAGATGACACCAGATATTACTGTGTGATCGCAGCGCTGGACGCTCGCACGACTCAGCAAGTAGCGAGCCTGCTCCAACAGCCTCCAGCCCACAATAAATACGGGACTCTCAAGGCCGCACTGACCCGGTGCTACACACTCTCAGACTGTGAGAGAGCAGAGAGGCTCCTGAGGCGCTCCGAGTTAGGAGATGGGTCGGCAGTCGAACTGATGGAGAAGATGTTGGCGTTGATGGGCACGGACGACAGGCATTTTCTGTTTGCCCACCTTTTCCTCCGGAACCTCACAACAGAGGCAAGAGCGGTCCTGCCCAACTCACTATTACTGGCCACACGCGACTACCGTGCACTAGCCCAGGAGGCCGATTGGATCATCCTCACCACCAGAGCCCTCACAGTGAACATGGCGGCATCGGAACCCAGCGAGACGACCAGTGGAGGCGAGGAGCCAGCGACGGTAGCGGCAGCAGGGGCCAGAAGGCGCCAGAGAGACATGCTCTGCTCCTACCACTGCCGTTTTGGAGAGAACGCATGCAGATGTGTGCCACCGTGCCAATTCAAGCGTTCGGGAAACGCCAAGGCCGGCAGTCAGTAGCAGCTGCGACTGCCGGTGAAGAAAACAAGCTGCTCTACGTGACGAACTCACGCTCGGAGAGACGGTTCCTCGTAGACACCGGCTCCCAGAAGAGCCTCATCTTGCTGTCCTACACCGACCGGCTAGCGGGAGCTAATGGCCCTGAGCTGATAGCCGCAAACGGCTCGGACATTAGGACTTTTGGTGAGAGGACACTGACTGTATCCCTACACGGCCGTATGTACGAGTGGACTTTCGTCATAGTGGCATGCAGTTTCCCAATCTTGGGAGATGATTTTCTGTGTGCACATGGGTTGCTAGTCGATGTTGCTAACAGACGCCTGGTTAATGCAATGTCTTTTGATTCTCTCCCCTGTACAGCTCAAGGGGCCGGGCCAACAACACTAGCCAATGTCACAGCTCCAGGCGGTAAGTTCCACACACTGCTCACTCAGTTCCCAGCACTCACGGTCCCGACGTTTTCGGAGGCCATCACTAAACACAGGGTGGAACACTTAATCACCACCACTGGGCTGCCCGTTTTCGCATGGCCTCGGCGCCTGGACGCAGCTAAACTGGCCATAGCACGCGAGGAGTTTGCCAACTTGGAAAGGTTGGGCATCATCAGGCACTCATACAGCCCATGGGCATCCTCACTACACATGGTCCCTAAGGCCAAGGGATCGTGGTGACCGTGCGGAGATTTCCGCAGATTGAATAACGTTTTAGCGTATGACCACTACCCGATTCCCCATATTCAGGATTTTTCCATTCACCTCACCAGGGCACGCATTTTTTTCTAAAATAGACACTGGTCCGTGGTTACCACCAGGTCCCGGTGCACACGGAGGACATACCCAAAACAGCGGTAATAACTCCGTTTGGCTTGTTTGAGTTTTTACGCATGCCCTTCGGATTAAAAGGCGCGGCACAGACATTCCAACATATGATGGATGCGGTGTTTCGCGATCTGCCGTCTGTGTTTGTTTACATGGATGACATCCTGGTGGCCATCACGTCCGAGGACGACCACGTAACCCACCTCAGGATGGTTTTCCGGAGGTTGAAAGAGCACGGGTTAATAATCAACCCGGCGAAATGCCAGTTCGGCGTGATGGGGATTGACTTTTTGGGGCACCGCATCTCACCGGAGGGAGCGATACCCTTGTCCCTACAAGGTGCGCACCATGGCGAATTTTCCCTGGCCTCAGACGGTCAGGACGCTGCAAGAGTTTTTGGGGATGGTTAACTTTTATAACCAGTTCCTCCCCCGCCAAGTCTGGTTCCTTTATTTGAACTCTCCACAATATCACTTCCATATTTGAACAGGTCATTACTGACTCCATCAGGGCTTGATGAGTGCCCATTTCTTAAGGTTTTAATGGACTTCTTCACTTCATCCTCTGATTGAGATGTCTAGAGACCTGGGTATGGTTCTAGTTGCTCTCCTGGATCAGTGAACTGTGTTTTGAACCATTCTTTGATTGCATCTGTCTTTCCCTTATTAGTTGCAATAAATTGGTTGTTGTGTACCAAGAGAGAAGGTATGGGGCCTCCAACTTAAGTGTATGAACTGCCCTAAACATCTTGCGACAGTCATCTGTAGTGGAGATCTCATGCGCTAGGGTATCTGCTCTCATGATTGCAAGTTTTTTTCAAGCATTTGTTCATTTCACACAGGGTTTTATTCCATTCTTTTCTTAGGGGATCCCCATTTTCACTTTGGCTTTTTTGATAGATGTACAGTGTTGTGTTGGAGTTTGGGCTCTTACTTGTGTGGTATGGGTGGTGGCTCCACCTTCCGGTTCTGCCACCAACCGTGGCTATAAGAGGGCAGTGGGCAGAAGGGGCGGTCTCTTGCCACCTCTTCAGCCTGACAATTGTGCCTGTATTGTAAAGTGCCTCTCTAATAAACGTGTGTTCAGTTCAATACCTGGCCTCGTCCTTGGCTCCATTTACAGACATAGCATACAGTCTTAAGGTTTTTTGTTTCTCTGACAGCTTCCATAAGTAGTGGATACTTTGTGTGTTGCCTTTGTTTGTTGTTCTTAGCACTTCTACAGTGTTGGCAGCAGATTTTTCCATCCATTTGAGTATGGTGGTTAAAGGTTTGTTAGGGTTATCATCTTTGTAATCTGTGTTAGTCAGCTGATGTAATAGATTTTCTTTGTAATGGGCTCCATTGGTGAGCTTAAGCAGTATCACATGAGACTGACTGACATTGCACTGGGACATCAGCATGGCTGTGCTTTATTGTAAGATTGAGCACAAGCTGAAGCCAACAGCAGCTGATGTCACAGTACAACATTACAACCTTGAGTGTGACATTGCTATTACGGAACAGTCCCATAAAACAATATATTAATTGACAACAATACATAAAACATTGTGATTTGTTGGTTTAACCCCTTGCACTCTGGTCAATTTCCCTAAAAACGTCTTAAAATAACGTACCCAAAGTAAATCAAAAGCTGTTCTTCAACCCTTTGCAGCATCTTCATGGGGTTGGTCTCATTTAAAAGAAAACACTTTGAATTTTTTGGCAAAACAGTCATAATCTCTCTAAGTACTCCTGCCACTGAGTAACAGTCATCTAAACATACTGAACTTGAAGAAAATAAAGTTCGCCTGGGTGGGGTTTTTTTTGATACAAATGCTTGCAAATAACTCACAGCTGTCAGATACGGGCTGGAAAATGTAACAGAAATGTAGAACCAAGTGTTATCCAGCTGAGGTCAAAATTTTGTAACCATACCACAGAAATTGAATATATTACACAGCTTTTTTCTCAGGTTGTTCCCAGGGGTTTTTGAACTGTGCCAAATTGTGCCAAATGGCACAGTTTGGAAAAACGTCTATAACTTTTGAATGATTCAATATAGAAGCTTGATCTTGGGCTCTAATGAAAGGTGACACTCAGGACTGTGTGTGTGTGTTTGGGGTGGGGTCGTTTATTCATTCATGAATGAATAAACAAACAAGCCCCCCCCACACACAAAGAAGCATGCCACGTAAAAAATGTGTGGCCTTTTTTTTTTTACAAGAAAAAATAACCTACAGTGCAATAAAAATTATACTAAAATATCTGCAATGTAGAGGATAACTCCCCCCACCCCCCCTGCTACAGAGGAGTGCGGCGCACGGTCTGGTCCGTGCGCCGCGCTCCGGTCCGTCATGTGGCGATGACGCACAGTTGTAATTTACCGATCGGTCAAAAGTCATTTTTATGACTATTTTCAGTGATAAAGAATAATTTAGCTTATAACACTTACCTGTCCACAACAGCAGTGTCGCTGGCGAACATCTGTTCCTCACTGTCAGACGAACATGACGCTGGTCCGCTTGTTCCAACTCGTGGTTCTGGTCACGTGACCCGGTCAAACCATGATTCCATTATTGCGGTTTTGCGCTTCCATGATTGTGGTTTTGGCGAACGATTTTTCAAAACAAATAAGAACAGGAGTAATAAAAAAAGACTGGCGAACGCTACCGTTACACACAGCGGCTTACACAAAACAGATTTTACGCACGGGACGCACGCTTTCAATTGTTGAATTTCTCAGCTTCAATTGGCTCGCTGCATTCGCAGCCGTTGGTAGGCGGGTCCTTGCTAGGTTTTCAGTCATTGGTTCTTCAAGGTTTCAGAAACCCAATTCAAGGCTCTTATTAGTCGAATGAGAGGTCAATCAAATCTAGACCAATCAAAGCACTCCTTTGGCTTTCTGTTCGCGGCTGTGTCTGTAGTGGAAGAACGGAAATGCAGCTTTTTTTTTTTCCATTGCGCACTAGGACGCAGAGACGTGACCGCCCGTGGTATCCCGGAGTGCAAGAGGTTAACCAATTATTTTGCTACACTGAAAAGATAGTCCCTGCTGACTTTACTAACAACTCTTCCTAACCACCACAACAAGCATAATGTCGGCTAGAATAGGCTTATTGCCATTTCACACACACATGTACAATGGCATTTGATACTATACAGTGTACAAGTCATCGTTTTTATACATTCACAGTCCTCATATGAGTGGGTCTGGCCTGCTAGCTAGGTCAGCTGCTCCTGGATGAAGCCACAGTTAGACAGTAAATTAATTTCTAAATTTGATCATCAGCTCACAAAGTTAAAGTGTGAAGGGAATAATGGCCATTTTATATACTTTTACACCAGCAATTAATAAATAACTCATTCTATCCACGTATAAAATTTGTGCTATATAATGTAATGTTAAAACTTACAATTAGTAGGGTATAAATATACTGTATCAATGTATTTGTTGCTTTTGATATTTTACATAGAGTAAGCAATTGAAAACTGATTTTACCACTGTGTTTACCTGGTAATGGTAGTCACTTTACGGACATTTGAATACTGATGTTCTGTAAGGGTTCCTTTCTGATCTGCCTACCTGCCTCCCTCTCGCCCTGCTAACTGCACTCCTCTCCCTGCAGCTGCAAGCACTACCTGCCGCCAATCAATGGGGCATTATAAATAGGACACACTCACATTACTCTGTCTGGTCACGTCTGACCCTCAACCAACTTGTATCCTGCTGTAGTGTTGACCTTGAGTTCCAAGCTATAAAATCATTCTTTGCTGAAAAAAAAAATGTTTCAACTCAGTGGTCTGGTCATGAACTGCTTCTCTCACCCAAGGACCAGAGCTGTAACACTACCCATTGGCCATAAAGTGGAAGTTAATCCCTTCTCCAGGACTTAGTCATTTTCCCTTTTCTGCTCTTTGGCAAACAAATGTTCCAAATCGACAAGTTTATGGTTGATATAATCCAGACTTGGGAGTCAAGATTCTCCAGTAAACAACCAGACAGTCTCACAGTGCCTAATTCGTCTGGTGGACGAATTAGGAATATATATAGAGTGATGGTGACAAAAAAACACGACGCCGCTGAGGACACAATCCAAGGATGGATAATTTTTTCCCCATACATAAGGAGTTGTTCAGAACTCCTTATAAGAACTTATACAAAGATATAGAGTGATGATAATCAAGTCAGTGGCGGTAATGCACCTGTAAGCTGGTTGCTAACTGCCAATCAAATCTAAAAGAAGGAATATTAATTTTTTTTCCTCTTTGCAGTGGAATTTATGCATTATGAGCAAATAAATTAATTCATATTCTTTCTTTCAAGACAGCATCTGCTACTGAAGACATGATTGAACTCAGGAATGGAAAATTGTGGTTTCAAATGTTTTTATTGATATTTAATATGTGTTGCTTTATTTTCAGGAAGAAATTAATTTTTGCATGCCATCACAAATTAATTACAGTTACAATGTAGAGACATTGTATGCTCTTATTATTGAGTAGGATGTTTTAGTTACTTACGTTTAAGAAATTTATGCTTTATTCAGCAACATATGTGTTTTAGGAGGATTTCACTCTTCATATCAAATTTCGCTCTCTCCACTGTCTGTGGGAGACCCCCACCTCAGAACTTTGAACTGACCAATGGGCTCCCAAACCTATCTTCATTGCCTTTTTAGTCAGTTTATGACTTCTGCCAAACAAAGAAGCTCAAATGTAATTGGTTCAGCCCAGTTCCATGAAATTCAGTGAGATTCTGCCACACCCGAAAAGAAAACTTTCCTTTGTTTCAGTTATTGGGGCGTTGGTGAAGCTGTAAGGAGCAGACTTCTCTGCTCTCCCATTTTTTTCTTCCAAGTAAGGCCCAGAGCCTGTCATGCTCTGTTAAATTTTTTTTCCCCTTTCTTTAAAGTTCACTTTCTTATTTTAATCTTTTTCTTTAAATTACCATGTAAGAAGATTTTGTTTCATTTTTTTAAGCTTAAACCAACTCATTTAAACCACCAGCATCGGAAGAAATGGATTTGTGATTTTTGCCTCAGTTTGAATTTCTGATGGGATTTTGTACAGTAAACCAATTCCTTCTTCAGTGCGTAAGAGAAGACTGCGCGCAGCCAGCCTGCTGAAGAACCAGCCCTTTGTGATCTCAGGAGTAGGCCATAACCATGGTAAGGAGCCTGCCTGCCAGTATTCCAACAGAACCCACGACGGTCCAGTTGAAACAGAATCCAGTGGACCGCCTGCTACCTACTGGGACACAATGATTGTGCTTGGCTGGCGGTCTGTTGTTTAATTTAAACTTAATTCTTCAGAATATTCCTGGTATAAGTTCTTTGAACTTAATTTCATGCAAACCCTCATCATAATTTTAAAATGCATTTTGTCCTTTCATTAATTTATGTTCTTTTCCAGAGGAACACCTATGTTCCATTTTTATAAACAGTTTAATCATTTTTGTCAAACGAAAAGGAGAAGGAGGAATGAGGATTTAAGCGCAGGGTACACCAAACACACATTTATTAATATCCAGACAGTTAAAAAACTAAAGACTTACAGAAATGCAATAGTTATGCACAAAAGGGCTCACAATTTGCGTGCAGTGAACAGACCACTGTGCACCGTGGCCACAAAAACAAACAGGACAAAATGACAAACAGCTCGGGTAAACTTAGAGTTCTCCAGGACACTCGGCTGGCACGGGAGAAGAGCCGGGCACCAGTGTCTAAGCGTAGCAGTTGTGCTCCAAGGGGAAATGCTACAGACAAGCGTAGCAGCACAACTGCAAACAGAAATGCAGACAGCTCCTACTCACCGTGCAGGAACAGTCCAAGTCATCCAAGTCCGCCAGCGAGCACCTACACCAATAATCCTTTAGGACGTGACTATCACATGGCGGTGAACAACCGTGTGACACGTACAATGGTCCAGCGGTGTTTGACTAGCAAAGAGCTGCTTAAGTACAAACACCGCTGGCATAACAAATTGGGAACACCTGGGTGAGGCGTGGGAAAGATGATAAACGGGGCTGGGAACAGCTGATGGAAATGAAAGAGAGAGGGGGCATGGCCGGGCCAACAGACTGTCAGCAGTGTTCACAGAAAGTAAGTCACAGCGGCAGTAGAACCGCTGCTCCTCCACATTGAAAGGGGCCAGTTGAGGTGGTTTGGGCGTCTGATCAGAATGTCTCCTGGACACCTCCCACTTGAGGTCTCTCGGGCACATCCCAGTGGGAGGAGACCCCGGGGCAGACCCAGGGTTTGCTGGAGAGACTACATCTCCCAGCTGGTCTGGGAACGCCTTGGTATCCTTTCTGAAGAGCTGGAACAGGTGGCTGGTGTCACGCCGCGCCGCTCATCAGCGGCGCCACCTGCACGCACACCTGCAGATCATCAGCGGCGAGGAATATAAGCCGCCTCGCCCTGAGCTTCGGCCTGAAGCCGTCAGACTTCGCCACTCATCATCGTGAGTCAACCTTTCCTTCAGCACGACGCTTTTGGTAAGAAGCCCTTACCTCCTTTCTCTCCAGTCTGCTCCCCTGTGCACAGGTGGATTCCTCGGCGGCGGACGACGCCTCTCCCTCGCCATTCCTCGCTGCTGCACCGAGCCCTGCAGGTGGCTGTCTTCCGGGTCCCATCCTTGTGGTGCCAGTCATCTGTCCCTTGCAAGGTTGCCGGCTGTACGGTCTCCTGCCTCTGTGCCCGAAGCAGACGCCACCACCAATACATTTACATCCTGCAGACACACATCCATTCACCCCTGTTGCTAATAAACTATTTGAACTTCTCTGAGCCTGTGTGTGTGCGTCTCCTGAGCCGTGCGTTATGTCAGTATGGCTTCAGCAGAGCGGCTCGGCAGACGGCGGGCTCGCACACCGGCTTACCAACCTCGAGGCTCGGGTGGATCAGATAGGGCGTATCAGTCAACAGGGTGATCCTAAATCAATTGATCATCATTGTAATTGAACCGGATTTAGGACCGCCTGGACCCCCATGCTAGCCGTTCCCCTCCGGATCATCAGGGTGGCGCGAGCTCCTGCCGCTCCCAGTGGCCGTCCAGCCGGCTCCGGTAGTCACGGTGCGGCTCACACTCATTCCGACCCCCGCCCGCTTTAGCGGAAAGCTCCGGCGGAGCGCGGGGGGTTCATCATGCAGTGTGAGTCCGTATTCCACCGCGTGCCCGGAAGGCCTTTCCTCGGATCATAGTCGGATTTGGTTATATCGGGAATCTCCTGGAGGGGCGAGCGTTGCCGTTGGACCTACGCCGTTGGCGAGGCCCAGTTACGCCACCCTCACTTATGACCAGTTCGTGAGGCGCTTCCTGGAGGTCTTTGACCATTCACGAACCGAGACGGTTCCAGGTCAGACCGGCTTCTTCGCTCTCCAGCAGGGAAGCCGGTTGGCCGCGGACTATGCGGTCGACTTCCGGGTAGCAGCGGAGGAAGTAGGCTGGGAGGAACGCTCCCTCTGCGGTCTTTTCCTCCGCAGCCTCAATGACGATCTGAGGGATGAACTGGCTGTGCGGGACCTCCCTGAGACGCTAGCGGAGCTGTCTTCCCTTGCCATCAGCTTGGATAACAGGCTGCGCGAGCGCTCCTCGGGGCAGAAGTCGTCATCTTCTCGCCCTCGCGGAGCCTCGTCGCGCCAGCCCCAAGCTCGCCCCCTGGTGACGCCGCCACCATCGCACCCCGAGGAGTCGGAGCCGATGGTGACGGGTTGGACAAAGCTCTCCCCGGCGGAGAGACAACGCCGCCGTGCGTTGAATCTCTGCATGTATTGCGGAGATAATCAACACACGGTAGAGCTTTGTCCACAGAAGCCAAACGGGGGGGTCCGCGAGTCACTGTAGGGGGCCTCACGGACGTCAATCGGTTAAGTCCCCTCACTCAATTAAAGCTGCCCATCCGTTTCTGCCACAACCCCATATGGGCACCTCACCCCACGCACTGTGGATTGGGCGCAGGAGGGCAGCTCATTTCACAAAGCCTGGCAACCCGATTGGGCATCCGCTGCCAGGCACTCAAAGACCCCATCTCCCCTGGTCATACCTCTCCCGTGCTCCCTTGGGAGAGTCACGCACCAGACCATTCCCGGTCCCGTGATCATCCTCTGGTAACCACGGGAAGAGATACACTTTCTCATCCTGCCCAAACTCTGGTCGCCCGTCATCCTGGGGTATTCCTGGCTACGCCTCCACAACCCTGTCCTGGATAGGAAGTCAGCTGGGGTATCGGCATGGAGCACACGTCCTGCATGGGCACTGCCTTCCAGTCCGCTGCCTGCCTCCGTCCGCTTCTCCCCCCGCTACGGACGCTGCACCCACGGACCTTGTCCCTGGTGCCTCGGGATTTCACGACCTGGGCATGGTATTTCAGTAAGACTAAAGGCCATGTCTATCCCTCCTCATCGGCCCCTATGACTGCGCATTCAACCTCCGCCAGGGCACCCTTACCTTCTGGTCGGCTCTACAGTCTGTCGGCGCCGGAGAAGGAGACGATGAACACCTACCTAAAAGAGTCGCTGAGTGCTGGGATAATCCACCTATCATCATCACCTGTGGGGGCAGGGTTCTTCTTCGTTGGGAAAAAGGACGGATCCCTCCTCCTTGCATTGACTATCGGGCCCTAAATGACATCACGGAGAGGGGATTGTTACAACCCTGCCCCTCATGGAACACCGCTTTCCACTCCCTCCAGGGGCGACCTGGTTCACCAAGCTGGATCGACCAGCGCATACCACCTCGTCCGGATCCGGAGGGAGATGAGTGGAAGACGACCTTCCGTACCCGAACGGCCACTTTGAATACCTGGTAATGCCGTTCGGGTTGACCACGCTCCTGCCGTCTTTCAGCGCCTCATCACACGACGCCTCCGGGACTTCATCGGCCTCTTTGTGTTCATCTACCTGGATGATATACTCATCTTCTCCAAGTCCAGGGACGAGCACCAGGTCCATGATGAGGCGGTCCTCCAAAGGCTGCTGGAGAACCGCTTATACGTGAAGGCTGAGAAGTGCGAATTTTTTGCTAGAACAACATCCTTCCTGGGATTCGTCATCGCTCACGACCAGGTGCGTCCAGACCCAGAGAAGGTGAAGGCGGTGGTAGAGTGGCCTACACCTGCGTCGAGGAAACAGGTGCAATAGTTCGTGGGGTTCGCGAACTTCTAACCGCCGCTTTGTCCAAACTTCAGCACCATCGTCGGACCACTGACCCGCCTCACGTCCCTAAGGTCCCGTTCCGGTGGACCGAAGAGGCCGCAGCTGCTTTTCAGGCGCTGAAGGCGGAGTTCTCCTCCTCCCAGGTCCTTCGCCAGGTCGACCCCGCGCTGCAGTGCATCGTGGAGGTGATGCCTTCGGACACAGGAGTGGGGGGCGGTGCTATCCCAGCGGTCGCCTGACGACGGCGCCAAAAGGCCCTGCGCCTTCTTCTCCCGCGCTTGTCCCCGGCGGAGAGAAATTACGACGTGGGGACAGAGAGCTCCTCGCCATCAAGCTCGCGCTACAGGAGTGGCATCACCTGGCTAGAGGGGGCGGACCTGCCAGTTCGTGGTCCTGACGGACCACAAGAACTTGGAATACCTTCGATCTGCCAAGCGCCTGAACGCCTCGCCAGGCGCGCTGGTCCTTGTTCTTCGCCAGGTTCCAGTTCTCCATCACCTTCAGGCCTGGCTCCAAGAACGGCCTGCCCGACGCCCTCTCTAGGCAATTCGCCCCCGAGGAGTCGGAGGACACGCTCCACACCATCCTGCCCAGGTCGTGCATCGTGGGAGCCATCTCCTGGGACATAGAGAGCAAGATCCGAAGTGCGCAGGAGGTGGAACCTGACCCTGGCGGCGGACCAGAGGGAAGACTATTCGTGCCATCTGCGTTTCGAGGAGAGGTCATCCACTGGCTACACACCTCCAGGCTCACCTGTCACCCTGGCCTCCTCCCGGATGATAGACCTCCTCCAGCGGGTCCTTTTGGTGGCCGGGCCTGCGGAGGGATGCGGGCTCGCTACGCCCGGGACCTGCCCAGTTTGTGCCACCAATCAGTCGGGAACCGCCCTCCAGCGGTCTGCTCCAGCCCCTGCCCGTCCCTGGCAGCCCTGGTCGCACATCGCTCTGGACTTCGTCACCGGACTCCCAGTCTCCAACTCCTATGACACCATCCTGACCATCGTGGATCGCTTCTCCAAGGCGGTACACTTCGTTCCCCTGCGAGGTCTCCCTACTGCCCTGGAGACAGCGGACCTCCTCATCCAACACGTGGTCAGGCTGCACGGGATTCCGGTGGACGTGGTCTTGGACCAGGGGCCCCAATTTTCCTCTGAGGTTTGGAAGACGTTTTGTAACGCCATCGGAGCCAAGGTGAGCCTCTCCTCCGCCATCAACCCCCAATCCACGGGCAGTGTGAGCGGACCAACCAGGAGCTGGAGGGCTGTGCTCCACTGTGTGACTGCATTCCAAACCCACGTCCTGGAGTAACCATCTTGCCTGGGTGAATACGCCCACAACACCGCTCGCTCTTCTGCTACAGGGATGTCCCCCTTCAAAGGCGTCCCTGGGTTACGACCCCCCGCTGTTCCCGGCGCAGAGAGTGAGGTAACGTCCCGTCAGTTAGGGCGCATCTCAGGCAGTTCCGCTCCATCTGGGCATCTGCGCGTAATGCGCTTTTACGCACGGCGGAGCGCAACAGAACTGTGGCGGACCGGCACAGTGGACCTGCCCCGGCGTACAGAGTTGGGCAACGAGTCTAGTGTCAACCCAGGACGTAACATTGAAAGGCCGAGAGGAGGAAGCTGCACAGCGCTTTAGGGACCCTACCCCCATCACCCGGATCATCAACCCGGTAGCTGTGCGTGTGGCTATTCCCCCCTCCCTCCGCATCCATCCCACCTTCCATGTGTCCAGGGTGAAGCTGGCAGTCTCCGACCCCCTTTGCCCTCCTCCTGCTGTAGCAACCCGCGCCCCGGATGGTTGGTGGCCATCCGGCCTGGGCCGTCTCTTCCATCCTGGACCCCGGCGCCGGGGTCGTGGGTTGCAGTACTTGTGGACTGGGGAGGGCTATGGGCCTGAACATCGACAGTGGGTGCCCCCGTCGTTTGTGTTAGACCCCTCGCTCATCGCTGATTTCCACCGAGCGCACCCAGAGAAGCCATCGCCAGGAGGCGCTGCTAGAGGGGGGAGTACTGTCACGCCGCGCCGCTCATCAGCGGCGCCACCTGCACGCACACCTGCACATCATCAGCGGCGAGGAATATAAGCCGCCTCGCCCTGAGCTTCGGCCTGAAGCCGTCAGACTTCGCCACTCATCATCGTGAGTCAACCTTTCCTTCAGCACGACGCTTTTGGTAAGAAGCCCTTACCTCCTTTCTCTCCAGTCTGCTCCCCTGCGCACAGGTGGATTCCTCGGCGGCGGACGACGCCTCTCCCTCGCCATTCCTCGCTGCTGCACCGAGCCCTGCAGGTGGCTGTCTTCCGGGTCCCGTCCTTGTGGTGCCAGTCATCTGTCCCTTGCAAGGTTGCCGGCTGTACGGTCTCCTGCCTCTGTGCCCGAAGCAGACGCCGCCACCAATACATTTACATCCCGCAGACACACATCCATTCACCCCTGTTGCTAATAAACTATTTGAACTTCTCTGAGCCTGTGTGTGTGCGTCTCCTGAGCCGTGCGTTATGTCAGCTGGCGAGAGGGAAGTGTGGGCTTCTCTGCTTGAACTGCTGCCTCTGCGACTGGACCTTGGAAAAGCGGTAGAAGATGGATGGACCAAACATACTGTCAAAGATAATTGTTCTCTTGACCTTAAACATTATTTTCATGTTTGCTCCTGGGTCTTAGTGTTTGTACCATGTCAGCATGCGACTAGCATGCAGACCCAGTGGGCACGGCCATGGCAACCGTCATAGCCCGACTTGGTGTTTCTGGAGCAACGTGTTGATCAAGCCTCTTACCAAAGCAGGTATGCTAAACCAAATGTTACAAATGTCCATCTGTATCACTCAGCTCTACCAAATTTTGCAGGGGCTCGTGGCGGTGTCTTCCGCACGCCTCACCACGCATCACCCGTCGGGGGCCACTCCCCTCTGGTATCCTTGCCCTCCCATATTCTGGGATTTTATCTTACTTGGTTAATGTTGATTTCTGCCCTGAACCTCAGGCGCACAGCGTCTGCACATCTGGGCTTGTAGACGTCATCTTCATCTTTACACAGATTGTAAGCTGTCATCTGTGAGGCGTGTGCGATGTTGTTTTAAATAAAGTTCATGGTTGGAGAACACCTGCTCACATACATATGTGGATCCAAAGATCGACAGGACTCCAAGCGCATACTCTTTCATGTTCACATCAATGTCGGGGATAGCATTCGCATGTTTCAAACACAAGTTTGCCCGGGTTTGGGGAGGTTTTCAATATCAATCCATTTGGAATTCTGAGCAATGACGACCTTCTGACGGGCAACATCTTCAAGGTGTGCTGTCAAGTGTTTAAACTTGGATACCCATATGTCCTTTGTCGGCTATGTCAGCCAGTTCCAGCTCAAGATCAGGCTGACTCACACCTGCCAATGCAGTCATATTCAGTAGGGATGGATCGATGGCTTAGGGGAGTGACAGGGAAGGATAATGTGGTTTGTTCCTTGCTGACTCATAGAATCATTTCCCAAACGATGTTTGCATTGCGATGATTGCAGAATGTAAATACTTCAAATTTATCATGTTGTGAGCTTGTTTGAACTCTCTCAAATTGGGGGAAGTGAGACAGTGTACCTTACTGTAAATCTTCTGGCAAAGCACTGTCACTTGCGCTCGAATGCCAAAACCCTTCCAACATGTCCAGGATGTGCATCCTTTCCCCTGGAGAGTTGTGTTCAGCGTGTTCAGGTGCACTGTCATGTCTACCATGAAGGTGTAGCTTTTCCAGCCACTCTGACATAATTATCAGACCCTGGGAACACACACTCAGGCTCAAGTGAATAACAATTATCTTTATTTTGTTCCAAGTGAGTGGTGTGAGTGCGTGTATTGTTGTATGTGCTGAGTGTCAGGAGGTGAGGAATAGTGATGACGTCGTGACCGGGGGAGAGCAGAACGCCATTCAGCCTGGCAACCCTATGACACAGAGCACAGATGTTAGCACTGTCCAATAACGGAGCGTGGTAATGACTGGGGCTTACTTTGCAGATGGAAGTTGTATGCTCAGGTTGGCCCAGGGGCTGCAGCCAGGGAGACAGCGTTCTCGGCCCACGCCGGGATAGGGCAGGTGGCCCTGTTAGAGCGATGGAGGCTCGTACCGCCGCCAAGAGGGGGAGATTCCGCCGCCGGGGAAATCCACCTGTGCACAGGGGAAGATGACTAAAAAGGTGAGTGGGAATCAGGCTTACTTGAAGCGAAGACACGATTCAGGTCAGAGGTGAGGAGGCCAGGAAGTTGGCTTTTGACGAGAGATGTAATTCTGTTGGCAGGACGACAGATGGCTCCGTGCCAGATCTCAGGCAGAGCAGGCTATAAAGCCCGTGGGAGATTGGGAGCAGGTGTGCGTGCAGCTGTAGCAGATAATGGCCCAGAGGGAGCCATGACTGTACTCCCCCCCCCCCACGAGAGGCGCCTCCCGGCACCTGACCCAGCCTACCTGGGTGCATCCAGTGGAACTCCCTGATGAGGTGTTTGTCTAACACGAATGATGGATGTACCCAGGATCTCCACTTGGGGCCATACCCCTCCCAGTCCACCAGGTACTGCAGACCGTGACCCCAGCGGCAGACATCCAGGATGGCGTTGATTTTCCAAGCCGGGTCGCCGTCGATCAACACTGGCGGGGGTGGAGCCTTGGGAGGGGGACAGAGGGGGCTGGAACAGATGGGCTTCACCTGGGTGACATGGAACGTAGGACAGATACGGGGGGGGGAGCCAGGCGCACAGCCACAGGGTTAACAATACGCACAATAGGGAAGGGGTCAATAAAGCGTTGGGCCAACTTCCTTTTTTCAGCTTTCAGAGCAATATGCTGAGTTGACAGCCAAACCTGCTGACCCACCTGGTACTGAGGAGCTGGTCTTCTGCGGCGATTCGCGGTCCTAGCGTTGCGTTCAGCTGTGCGAAGAAGGGCCTTGCAAGTGGCTGTCCAGAGCCGGCGACAGTGCCGCAGGTGGGCGTGGATGGATGGTACAGCCACGTCCCTCTCCTCCTCGGGAAAAAGCGGAGGGTTGTAACCCAGAGAGGCCCTGAAAAGGGATATGCCAATCGCCGAGGACATGGTGGAGTTGTGGGCATACTCAATCCAGGGGAGATGGCTGCTCCAGGACAAGGGACTGGAGGCGATGACACAACGTAGAGCAGCCTCCAGCTCCTGATTGGCCCGCTCGCACTGCCCGTTGCTCTGTGGATGATGACCGGAAGACAAGCTCACCGTTGTCCCCAGCGTGTTGCAGAACACCTTCCAAACCCGGGACACGAATTGGGGACCCCGATCGGAGACGATGTCGATGGGAATCCCATGAAGGCGCACCACGTGCTGCACCAGCAGGCCCGCCGGGTCCTGCGCCGTAGGGAGCCCCTGTAATGGAACAAAGTGGGCGGCCTTGGAAAAACGATCCATGATGGCGAGAACAGTGGTGTAATGGTTGGAAGGAGGGAGGCCAGTCACGAAATTCAGGGCGATGTGGGACCAAGGCCTGCTGGGAACCGGCAATGGGTGAAGGAGACCGGCAGGCGGAGAAGATGTCGTCTTCCCGGTGGCTCACTGAGGACAGGTGCGGACATAGTTGATGGCATCCCTCCGAAGTGCTGGGCACCAGAACAATCTCTGCAGGAGCTCCACTGTGGGAGTCACCCCTGGATGGCACAAAAACTTGGAGGAATGGGCCCAGTGGATCACCTCGCCCCAGATCGACGAGGGGACAAACAGCCGCTCTGCGGGTCCTCCACCCGGATCGGGCTCAACCTCCTGCGCCCTCAGAACCCTCTCCCTGATGCCCCACGAGAGGGCGCCAACGACACAAGAGGCTGGGAGAATGGTGTGCTCATGCCCCTCTGCCACATCCAAAGCAAACTGCCTGGAGAGGGCGTCCGGTTTGGCGTTCTTAGCCCCGGGGCGATAAGTAATAGTGAAATTGAAACGCCCGAAGAACAGGGACCAACGGGCCTGACGGGCATTCAGACGCTTCGCAGTCCTCAGGTATTCCAAATTCTTATGGTCAGTCCATACAATGAAGAGTTGAGCGGCCCCCTCCAAGCAGTGACGCCACTCCTCCAGGGCGAGCTTCACCGCCAGGAGCTCCCTGTCACCATGCCATAATTCCTCTCTGCCGGGGACAAACGACGGGAGAAGAATGCGCAGGGATGGATCACCCCGTCCACTGGGGAGCGCTGAGAGAGAACTGCCCCCACCCCGGAATCAGAAACATCCACCTCGACCAGGCACTGAAGAGAGGGATCCACCTGCGTCAGGACACAAGAGGATGAGAACTCCCCCTTGAGGGCGGTGAACGCCGCTGCAGCCTCCTCCATCCACCGGAAAGCCACCTTGAGGGACGCGAGATGGGTCAGGGGTAGGGCGATCACACTGTAATTAGGAACAAAATGGTGGTAGAAATTGGCGAACCCCAGGAACTGCTGGAGTTGCTTCCTTGATGGGGGGGGGGGGGTGCAATCCATCACCGCCTGAACCTTGTCAGGGTTGGGAATAATCCGGTTGTGAGAGACAATGAAGCCGAGAAATTAGGTCATGTTGGCGTGGAACTCACACTTCTCGGCCTTCACGAACAACTTGTTCTCCAGGAGCCGTTGGAGGACCCGTCTCACGTGGACCCAATGTTCGTCCAATGACTGGGAGAAGATAATATCGCCCAGGTACACGAAGACAAATGACCCAAGGAGGTCCCGGAGAACGTCATTAATGAGGCACTGGAAGACGGCCGGAGCATTGGTCAACCCAAACGGCATCACGAGGAACTCGAAGTGACCGCTTCGGGTCCGGAATCCCGTCTTCCACTAGTCCCCCTCCCTGATCCGCACGAGATGGTAGGCGTTGCGGAGGTCGAGCTTGGTGAACCAGGAGGCCCCCTGGAGGGAGTCGAACGCCGTGTCCATGAGTGGGAGGGTGTACTTGTCCTTCACAGTAATGTCATTAAGAGCCCTGAAGTCAATACATGGCCGCAGGGAGCCATCCTTCTTACCCACGAAGAAGAACCCCACCCCCACCGCCGAAGAAGAAGGCCGGATGATGCCCAAGCTGAGAGACTCCTTGATGTAGGTATCCATCTCCTCCCGCTCCGGAGCCGAAAGGCTGTAGAGGCAGCTCAATGGCAGCGGGGCACCAGCCCAGAGATTGATGGCACAGTCATAAGGGTGGTGGTGGGGGGGGGAAGGGAGAGCACCTGCGATTTGCTAAATACCGCCCCCAGGTCATGGTATTCAGGCGGCACCTTGGACAGGTCAGAAGGAGGGGGGGGTGAGGGACCAGGGACACTGACGGAGAGCATGCTGCAGACTGCAAGCACGCACTGAGGCAGAAAGAGCTCCACGAGATGACATTCCCCGTATGCCAATCGAAGGAGGGGTTGTGGAGCCGGAGCCAGGGGTAGCCCAGAATGACCAGTGAAGTTGAATTGGGTAATACAAACAAGCGCAGGTCCTCCCGATGGTTGCCGGAAACGATGACTGACACTGGGGTAGTTTGTTGAGAAACCGTCGCCAGGGGGGGGCTTTAGACAGGGCAACGAGCCTTAGGGGAGACTGAAGTGGATGGCAGGGAAGCCCCAGTCGGGTTGCCAGTTCCCCCGATATGAAGCTCTGCTCAGCCCCCGAGTCAATCAGTGCATGTGTGAGCAGTTCGGTCTGTCTGTAAATAAATCTAATTAGTAGGAGACACTTGGTGAGGGAATTAGATCGAGACGAGTCCGTGAGACCCCCTACTGCGACGCACGGACCCACTCTTTTGGCCGAACGGGACAAGACTCTACCTCATGCTCGTCACTACCACAGCACATACACAATCCTAATTCCCTGCGGCACTGCTTCTCGGCTAACGAGAGCTTGGACCACCTCACCACCATAGCTTCCGGCCCGTGTAAAGACTCAGATGAAGGCAGGGCCAATTGAGGTGACTGAGGGGAGCGATGAAACTGGGCACCCGAGCGACCGGAAGTTCTTCGCTCGGCTGCCTGCTCCCTCAGTCTATTATCCAAACTAATAGCTAAGGAAATTAGCTCAGTGAGTTTCTCATGCTCATCTAGGCAGGCCAGCTCATCCCGCAGGTTAGGGCTCAAGCTCCGAATGAATATGCTACACAGCGAGGCATTCTCCCATCCAACCTCCGCGGCCACCACCCAGAAATCGACAGCATAGTCTGCGACGGATCTGCCACCCGTTGAAGATTTAACAGCCGAGTGGTGAGCACGCTATCTCGGTCAGAATGATTGAATACCTCGTGGAAATCTGAAATGAACTGCCGGTAGGTTAAGTTAGTATAGCTTGGTTTAGCCATCACAGCGTATGCCCAAGCTAGCGCCCTACCCTCCAATAGGTTAGCCACATAGCCTATGCGACTATGCTCAGTGGGAAAATCTCCCGGAGCCCGCTGGAAGACTGTTTTGCACTGGAGTATGAACCCACGGGCCTCCCCGAGCTTACCACTGAAGCGAGCGGGCATGGGAACCGGTGTGAGCCGGGCCAAGGGGACCTGACTAGCCTGGCTAGGAGGGGAGCTTACGGGAGCCGGCATGCTCCCGGTGTCCAGAGGAAACGCCTGTTGCCCATCCAGACGATCCAACCGGTTGTTAATCTGCGCTAGCTGGTTGAGGATTACCTGCTGCTGGTAAGCTATTTGATCCACCCGAGCCTCTAAGTTGTTAACCTGGAGTTCTAGCACGCTGTTCGCTGGGTTGCTCTGACGGAGCCGTACTGACAATTATCAGACCCAGGGAACACACGCTCAAGTGAGCTCAAGTGAATACAATTATCTTTATTTGTTCCAAGTGAGTGTGTGAGTGCGTGTATGTGTTGTATGTGCTGAGTATGAGGAGGTGAGGAATAGTGATGACGTCGTGACCGGGGGAGAGCAGAACACCGTTCAGCCTGGCAACCCTATAATGACACAGAGCACAGATGTTAGCACTGTCCACCAATAACGGAGCGTGGCAATGACTGGGGCTTACTTTGCAGATGGAAGTTGTATGCTCAGGTTGGCCCAGGGGCTGCAGCCAGGGAGACAGCGTTCTCGGCCCACGCCGGGATAGGGCAGGTGGCCCTGTTGGAGCGATGGAGGCTCGTACCGCCACCAAGAGGGGGAGATTCCGCCGCCGGGGAAATCCACCTGTGCGCAGGGGAAGATGACTAAAAAGGTGAGTGGGAATCAGGCTTACTTGAAGCGAAGAGACAATTCGGGTCAGATGAGGAGGCCAGGAAGTTGGCTGTTGACAAGAGACGTAATTCTGTTGACAGGACGACAGACGACTCTGTGCCAGATCTCAGGCAGAGCAGGCTATAAAGCCCGTGGGAGATTGGGAGCAGGTGTGCGTGCAGCTGTAGCAGATAATGGCCCAGAGGGAGCCATGACACTCTGGCTGTTCCAGCTCAGGAAAGGTGAGCCCTTTGCTGCCCAGGAAAGTTTTCACTTCTTCCAGACACGCGGCAAAGTGTTTCAGCACTTCCCCTCTAGACAGCCACCGGACTTTGTTGTGCAGCAGGAGATCACAATATGTGCTTTCCAGCTCGTCCAGTAACAAACAGAACTGACGGTGATTTAAACCTTTTGCCATTATTTTATTGACAATCTGAATGACAACATTCATTACTTCTATGCATTCCAGAGGAAATGTTTGAGCACACAGTGCCTCTTGATGCAAAATGCAGTGAAAAGTCAGCAGCTTTCTGTTCAGTGACTTCTGCAGTAAAGCCACAAAGCCCTTCTGCGCTCCTGTCATACTTGGTGCCCCATCAGTAGCCACTGACACCAGGTGGGTGGTGTTTATTCCTTTGGCTCTTAAACAATTCAAGACAGCCTCACAGATGTCCTCCCCCCGTGTTTGGCCCTTTAGTGGTATCAACTCAGTCATTTCTTCCTGTGGCCCAGCAGAGTTTACATACAGGCAGAACAGCGCCATTTGTTCAATATCACCTTTGTCTTTAGACTCATCACAGGCAACTGAGTAGGTCACAGCTGAATTGATGTCTTTAATTTGCTGTCTGGTGATGTCTTCTGCCATTTTTATGGTTCTGTCTTTGACAATATTTTATATATTCTCCATCTGAACGGCTTCCCGTCCCTGACTATTTCCTGAGCGGCCACAAAACTAGCATATGTAGTTGAATTTGCAGGCTTCATCCACTTCTTGAAATGATTTTTGCTCTGATCAACCTTCTGCATCAGTTCCAAAACGGCTTTTTTTCCCCCTCTCATCTCCATCCGGATATTTTTGACCAAAGGCTGCGTGTTTATTCTGGCAATGTCTTGCGACATTTGACTTTTTGTTGTTTGCTAGTTTCTCATTACATATTAAGCATAGTGGTAAACCAGTCTCGTCAGCAGTGAAAGCAAATGAATCTGCCCACGTAGCATTAAACGTTCTGTTTTCTTCAGACACTTCTTTTCTTAGAATTCTACATAGTTGGCCTACCTGGGGTCGAAAAAGTTCAAGAAATCACGCGCCGGCGGGTGTCTCACATTGGCGGTTGTGACGCATATTAAGAGCGACAAAAAACTAACATTTTATTTAGATTTTACAAGATCACCATAATCTTCAAATTTAGAATTACATTTTAAAAACTAACGAACTAAAATAAAATACATTTTAATTAAATACTCATTTTCCAAAGCCATAGGGAGCTGCATGAAAGAGCCGCATGCAGCTCCGGAACCGCAGATTGCCAACCCCTGGGCTATGTAAAAAGGGAAGGTTTTAACCCCATTCTTAAAAACAGATCGAGTCTGACTCCCGAATCCAGATTAGCAGCTGGTTCCAAAGGAGATGAGCCTGGTAAATGAATGCTCCGTCTCCCATTGTACTTGTAAACATTCTAGGGATTACAAGTAATCCTGCATTTTGGGAGCGCAGTGCTCTGTTGGGATGACAAGGTATTATCAGATCTTTTAAACAACAAGGGGCCTGATTATGTAGAGCTTTGTAAGTGAGGAGAAGGATTTTAAAATTAATTCTAAATTCTGTGGGAAGCCAATGAAGGGAGGCCAGAGCCGGAGAGATGTGATCTCTCTTTCTAGTACCTGTTAAAACTCTAGCTGCTGGGCTTTGGATCAGCTGAAGTCTTCACCACAACAGATCGGTACAACGTCCGCATCACTGCAGATGCTGCTCCAATCTGTCTCTGTCAATCTCCCACTCCATTCTCCCCTCACTCGTGAATAAGACCCCAAGATACTTAAACTCCTCCACTTGGGGCAGGAGCTCATCCCCAACCCAGAGAGGGCAGTCTACCCTTTTCCGGCTGAGAACCATGGACTTGGAGGTGCTGATTCTCATCCCAGTCACTTCACACTCAGCAGCAAACCATCCCAGTAAGCCCTGCAGGTCATTGCTTGATGAAGCCAACAGGATGACATCATCTGTAAGCAGCAGAGATGAGATCCTGTGGTCACCAAGCATGACACCCTCCGTTCCTTGGCTGTGCATAGAAATCCTGTCCATAAAAATTAAGAACAGGATCGGTGACAAAGGGCAGCCCTAGCAGAGTCCAACTCTTACTGAGAATGAGTCTGACCAAGTGTTGACAACACGAAACAAACTTTCACAACGATCATACAGAGACCGGATAGCTCGTAACAATACTCCATGCTCCCGAAGCACCCTCCACAAAAACACAAGGGACACGGTCAAATGCCTTCTCCAAGTCTATAAAACACATGTGGACTGGTTGGGCAAACTCCAACAAACCCTCAAGGATTCTTGAGAGGGTAAAGAACTGGTCTGATGTGCCACCACCAGGACGAAAACCACATTGCTCCTCCTGAATCTGAGGTTCAATCAACGGCCAGACTCTCCTCTCATTACTCTTGCATAGACCTTCCCAGGGAGGCTGAGGAGTGTGATCCCCCTGAAGTTGGAACACACCTTCCAGTCCCCCTTCATGAAGAGAGGAATCACCACCCCAGTTTGCCATGCCAAAG
Source organism: Pholidichthys leucotaenia (assembly GCA_020510985.1). Lineage (NCBI taxonomy): Eukaryota > Metazoa > Chordata > Actinopteri > Cichliformes > Pholidichthyidae > Pholidichthys > Pholidichthys leucotaenia. The sequence continues at coordinate 271,258,357 of CM035837.1, forward strand.
GTACTGTCCCTGATTTCAACGCAATGTTGCAGAGGTGTGTCAGTCATGACAGCCCTACAACATCCAGAGCCTTGAAGTACTCAGGGCGAATCTCGTCCACCCCCGGGGCCTGGCCACCGAAGACTTTTTACCAGTTTGGCAACCTCAGCCCCTGTGATAGGCGAGTCATCCCCTTTGTCCCCAAACTCTGTTTTCTCTGTGGAAGGCGTGTCAGTGGAATTGAGGAGATCCTCAGTATTCCTTCCACCGCCCAATGATATCCCCAGTCGAAGTCAGGAGCATCCCATCCGCACCATATACAGTGTGGACACGGAGCTGCTTCCCCCTCCTAAGTCACCGGACAATTTGCCAGAATCTCTTCGAGGCTGACCAAAAATCTTATTCCATGGCCTCAAACTCCTCCCGCACCCGAGTTTTTGCTTTAGCAACCGCCCGAGCTGCACTCCGTTTGGCCTGCCAGTACACCTCAGCTGCTTTGGGAGTCCCAAAGCCAACCAAGCTTGATAGGACTCCTCCTTCAGCTTGATGGCCCCCCTCACTATTGGTGTTCACCACTTGGTTCGGGGGTTGCCACCACGAGATGCACCAACAACCTTGTGGCCACAGCTCTGGGCAGCTGCTTCAACAATGGAAGTGGAGAACATGGCCCATTCAGACTCCATGTCTCCAGACTCCCTCGGAATGTGGTTGAAGTTCTTCTGGAGGTGGGAGTTGAAGACCTCCCAGACAGGGGCCTCAGCCAGATGTTCCCAGCACACACTATATGTTTGGGTCTACCAGGTCTGAATGGCATCCTCCCCTGCCATCAGATCCAACTCACCAGCAGTTGGTGATCAGTTGACAGCTCTGCACCTCTCTTTACCCGAGTGTCCAAGACATATGGTTGCAGGTCTGATGACACAATAACAAAATCGATCGACCTGTGACCTAGGGTGTCCTGGTGCCAAGTACGAATATGGATACCCTTATGCTTGAGCATGGTGTTCGCTATAGACAAACTGTGGTTGGCACAGAAGTCCAATAACTGAACACCACTCGGGTTCAGATCGGGCAGGCCATTCCTCCCCATCACACTCCTCCAGGTTTCACTGTTGTTGCCCATGTGCACATTGAAATCCCCCAGTAGGACAATGGAGTCTCCAAGAGGAACACTCTCCAGCACCCCAGAGACTCCAAAAAGGGTGAGTACTCTGAACCATCATTTGGTGCTTAGGCATACAGTAAATGATGGTCAGGACCAATTTCCCAACCTGAAGTCACAGGGAAATAGGCCTGCAACTAATGATTATTTTGGTAGTCGCCTAATCTAACAACTATTTTCTCGATTAGTCTACTAATCGCGATTATTTTTCTCATGTCCACCATCTCTGCTTCCTGTTGGGGCTCTTGTGCATATTTTACCTGGCATACTGTTAAAGCCTGCACACCTGTGAAAATCGCCTTATTGTCAGTCCCTGCTTTAATATAACATTTTATAAGCAGTTTGCAAAGCTAAATGCAAAAAACAAAAACAAGAAAGCTGTATTAATTATCACAAGTTTAAGTTTATATATCAGTTTATCACAGACAGCATAATGCCTAATGTCAATTAAACAATTTATTAAATATCTTACAACTGAATTACTGATCTGCTCCAACCCACAAACTAACATTAGGTGGAAGTTTTCTAAACCGTTTGATTTAATTTTGATGACTATGGTTGTAGGTTTTTATTTATTAAATTACAAATTGGGATATTCTAATTAACCAAGATGCACTAATATTCAGAATGAGGGCTAATATTAACGAAGATGAAAAAGGGATAGCGACTCCTGTATTTCAGTCATTTACTGCATTCAGCAACATGTTAGCCATGACTTAAACAGCTCAATCCTCAGCAACCAGAGAGCTTATTGTCAAACAGGTAAGCTAACAAACAGCACATACTAACCGTATTGTCATTTTTCTAAAGCTTGAAACAGTTGGCCATTGAAAATAAGCGGCACTAACTTGCTTTACTCACTAAAACTTACCAAGCAGACGTTAATGTCGTGGCTCCCGGCTGCCGTTGTTTCAGATGCTCATGCATCACTGTAGTGCTGCCATGATAGGTCTGCCTTGCAAAGTCTGCATTTTATTTGTTTTGTTTGTTTTCTGTGAAATGTTCCCATACCACAGAAAGTTTGGGTCTGTTTTTTTTTTTTTTTTTTTTTTTTTTAAGCGCTGCTTCGCTTCTACGTGTTTATCCTTCCACTTCGCCATGTTGTGCTCCTCTTCTTCACTGGAAATTGTTCACGCATGCTGGACAATAGAGGTGCTACTGTCAAGTCAAAGTGCCTTTATTGTCATTCCATTGCTAATAAACAATGCAACGAAATTGAGATATACTGCCCGCAGCACGTCCGGTTGTGCATTGCAGTTACAACTGAAGATTTCCGTGGCATGCATAAACACGTGGTCAAAATTGTTGGTACCCCTCTGTTAATGAAAGAAGAACCCACAATGGTCACAGAAATAACTTGAATCTGACAAAAGTGGTAATAAATAAAAATTCTATGAAAATTAACCAATGAAAATCAGACAATGCTTTTGAATTATGGTTCAACAGAATTATTTTAAAAAGCAAACTCTTGAAACAGGCCTGGACAAAAATTTTTATTTTTTCCTTTATTTAACCAGGAAAAAAACCCGTTGAGATTAAAAACCTCTTTTTCAAGGGAGTCCTGGCCAAGAGGCAGCAAAAAAAAAAAAAAAACAAAAAAAAACATCACAAATACACTTAAAATGACATACAAATCATATAAAACAGTTACAAATTAGCGAGGCCGTCTCAAGTGTTCTCAATCTGGATTTAAAGTCGTTCAATGAAACAAGTTCTGTTAATTTCCAGTCTTTTTGCAACATGTTCCATGTAGAGGGGGCTGAGAACATGAAAGCTCTTTTTCCCAGCTCAGTACGGGCAAATGGAACAGAAAGCAACAAATGATCATTAGAACGCAAACCATAAGAATCAACCCTTCTCAGTGTGATCAAATTACAAATGTAAGGGGGCAACAGTCCAAGCATGGCCTTGTAAATAAAAATGTACCAGTGAGTCAACCTCCTGGTGGACAAAGAGGGCCATCCCGGACTTCCAGTTATGGCGGCCGCCTAGAAGGACACGTATCACTCTGCTCTGCTCCTGGAAATAAAGATTCGGCAAATAACTCTCTCATTTGGAACAGAACTTTTCCCAGCGTTTGGGTGAGGATATGCCGGGGAAGACTAAGGCTGGGAAATCAAGCGGGGGAAAAATTGAATCGCCGAAGCAGTCCAAATTAACGGACTTTAAAGTTTGTGGCGCAGTAGAAAAAGCTGCGGATATGGCGGATGAAACTAGCGGTGGTGCGGTAACTGCTGATGATGGCGGCACAGGTGCAGTGCTGGCTGCCATTAGCTCAATGAGAGCAGACTTTTCCGCTAAACTTGATGGGATTATGGCAGCGTTGGATGCAATGAGAAAGGAGTTGGGTGACTGCGTGGAGCGAGTGACGCAGGCGGAGCTTCGTGTTTCCAGTGCGGAGGATGAAATCAGCGGACTTCAAATAAAGGTGCGCACTTTGGAAAAAAAAAATAAAGATCTGGAAAATAACGTTCTGGACTTGGAGTCCCGGTCCAGACGGAACAACCTGAGGCTGGTGGGTTTACCGGAGGGAGCCGAAGGTCGTAATTCATGCTCCTTTTTGGAGGGGTGGATCCCGGAGGCGCTGAATAACGCGGAGCTAAAATCATCAGTCGTCTTGGAAAGCTCCCACCGAATTGGCCCACCGAGAGGTAACAAGGCAGCACCGAGGACGCTAATTATGAAGTTCCTTAGCTACAGAGACAGGATGACGATCTCCAACGCGGTGCGGGCCAAAGGAGAAATTAAATACCAAGATCAGCAGGTGCGGTTCTACCCAGATTTGGCCTCAGGAATCCAACAATTAAGGAAGCAGTTTGACCCCATCCGTAAAGAACTGCGCAACCTTGAGATTCGTCATGGAGTGATTCACCCTGCAAGACTTCTGGTCACATATGAGGGCAGAACACACATCTTCAAGACCCCCGAGGAGGCACAGGAGCTCATCAAGAAGATCCAGGAAGAGACTGGTGGGAGCTAAGCATGAACAGAATATAGGGTAGAATATTTGAGCAGTTAACTGATTAGAAGCATATAACAAGATTACAAAATATAGATTGTATTACATAATAAAAAAATTTAAAAAAAAAAAAAAAGTACAAAATTGCTATAAAATTTTGGAGTTAAATTGGAAAATTACAGAAGAGAGTTAATGTTACGTTATTAAAAGCAGTAGAGTTAGGGTGATTGGGAGGATGAAGAAGGAGTGGCTTTGGCTGATCCTCGTGGGTGTGGAACGGTCGATGGCTATATCGGGAGACGGAATTTTTCTTTTGCTTTTGGGGGGATTGCCACAAATGTGGGAAGGGGGAATTTGTTTGTATGTAGTTTGTAGGGTGAATGTTCAACCACTCATTTGTTTGCTTTTCTGTTTGAGCATGTTTACACTGCAAGGTAATCCCAAACTCCCTACTGATCATAAATCAAAGCGTTAATCTTAATTTAACTTCATGGAATTGCAGAGGTCTACAAAATTTTAAAAAACTTAAACAAGTTATGAATAAAATAAAAGACATGGGTTCAAAAATTGTGTTTTTACAAGAAACTCATCTAATAGAGGAGGATGTAAAAAGAATTAGGAGTAGATGGCAAGGAAATGTTTTCACCTCATCATTTTCATCCCGAGCCAGGGGAGTTATGACTCTCATACATAAATCAGTCCCATTTCAAGTGAAAAATGTAATTGGAGACAAATTTGGAAGATATGTAATCATTCAAGGATCTTTGCTATTAGAAAATATAAACTTGGTGAACTTATATGGTCCCAATATAGATGATCAAAAGTTCTTTGCTAATTTATTTCTTATCTTATCATCACTTACAGGGCAACATATAATAGCAGGGGATTTTTTTTTTTTTTTTTTATTTAAGTTTTTGTAAAGGGTATACAGGTCGTTACAGCAATGCAGTGTTTACATTTTCATCACATGTTCCCTTATTTTCTGATATCTGACAACATTGGAAGATTAATTCTTACAACACCCCCTTTTTTTTTTTTTTTTAAAGTGAAAGAAAAAGTGAAATTAAAGAGAAAAAAAAACAAAAAACAAATTAAAAAAAACAAACAAACCAGTAAAAAACAAACAAAAAGAAAAAGTAAGTAAATAAAGATAAAAGAGCATCTGAGTAGCATTGGAACAAAGAGCGGAACCATTATTGAAATGGTATTTGTCAAAGATTAGATCTAATGGAAGACACATATGCGGTCCAGGGTTGCCAAAAGTTCATGAACCCATCCATGTCCTGTCTCAGTGCGAATGTCAACTTTTCCATCGAGTAAATGTCTTGGATCACGTTAGTCCAATCTTCAGGTGTAGGACAGTCCTTCAACATCCATTTTTTAGTTAGAGCTTTTTTGCTTGCCAATATTAAAACATTGAATAAGTATTTTTCTCCTCGTCTTTCCAGTGAGTCCGGTAGTAAACCCAAATACAAAGTTACAAAAGAAAAGGGAACTGTAATTTTGAATATTTTCCCCAATATTGTCTGTACCTTGGTCCAATATTGGTGGATAACTGGGCATGACCAAAACACATGAAAATGATTTGCAGTCTTTTCACCACACAAGCGCCAACAGTTCAATCCCTTATGGGTAAATTTGTTTTGTGCAGGTGTTCTGAAAAATCTTGCCAAGTTTTTCCATCCAAATTCTCTCCACTGCAGGGATGAGGTACTTTTCCATTGCTGTTTATTTAGCTTTTCCCATATTTCCAGTTGTAAAGTGAAATTCCCCTCTTTTTCCCATCTCTCTTTTATATAAGATGTGTTGTCTCCTTTTAAGTCTTGAAGACCTTGGTATATTTTAGAAATGTATCTGATCCCTGGGATCCCTTTATATGCCATTAAGAAGACCTTCAGAACACCTGACTGGGCCCTTTCCAAAACCTCCTTTTTAAGTATATTGTTTATGTGGTGTCTAAGCTGGAAGAACCTGTAAAGGTCTTGATTTATTAGGCCTTGTTTTTTCAAATCTTCAAAACTTCTTAAGATTTGCCCTTTAAAAAAATCGTAATATTTTATCAGCCCTTTCTCCTTCCACTTTTTAAATCTGGTGTCTGTTTTATTAGGAGTAAAGTCCTGATCATAGGCGATCCATTGCAGAAGTCGATAGGGCTCTTTAGTTTGATTCTCTCTGACTATCTTAAACCAAATTTTTAGCGGGGTCTCTATCCACGGGTTAGTGTTATTCAAAAGCTTAGGTAAGGCATTGTTCCCTATTATCGCCTGTAGGGGGATGTCACTTGTTATTTGGCATTCGATCTCCTTCCATTGTGCAGTGTAGACTGGGTTACATATCTCTACTAAAGTTTTAATTTGTGCGGCTTTAAAGTAGTCCCTGATATTTGGCAGCGCGAGCCCACCTTTGTCTTTGTTTAGCTGTAGGGTTCTATATCTGATTCTAGGTCTCTTGCCCTGCCATATGAATCTTGAGATCCTTCTGTCCAGCTCCTGCCATGTTTTTTTGGGAGGTTCTACCGGTATTGTTTGGAAAAGGTATAGAAGACGTGGAAGTATATTCATTTTGACTGCTTCAATTCTTTGTGCAGTACCCAAGAATGGTATCATATTCCATCTTGCTAGGTCAGATTTTATTTTTGTCACCAGTGGATCATAGTTTAGTGATATAATTTTGTTGAGTTGTTTCGGGATATTGACCCCCAGATATTTCATAGATTCCGACTCCCAGTTAGTTTTGAGTTTGCTTAGTGAATAATGATTTGGGTCATAGTTGAATGTTAAAACTTGGGTTTTATGCATATTTAATTTGTACCCCGATAAATCTCCATACTCTGAAAAAACTGAGGTTAGTTCTGGTAAAGAAGTGTCCGGCTGCCCTAGGTATATTAAAATGTCATCAGCAAAGAGTGCTATTTTATGTTCCTTCTGACCAAGTGTAATACCTTGAATTTTTTGGTTTTGTCTTATCCATTGGCTCAGAGGTTCTATGAAGATTGCAAAGAGCAGTGGAGACAGGGGGCAGCCCTGACGACATCCTCTTTCCAGTTCAAAAGATGATGATAAATTACCATTAATCCTTATTTTAGCTGTTGGTTTTTTATATAATGCCTGTATAGTTCTAATGAAGTTGTTATGAAAATTGAAACTGGATAAGATTCTATATAGAAAAGACCAGTCAACCGAATCAAATGCTTTTTCAGCATCTAATCCCAATATGACTGCATTTAAGTTATATTTTTTTATATGATGAATTATGTGTAAAGTGCGTCGAATGTTGTCTTGTGTCTGTCTTTGTCTTATAAAACCTGTTTGGTCTAAATGAATTAGGTCTGTCAGTATATTTTCTAACCTTTTGGCAAGGATAATGGTAAAAAGCTTATAGTCCTGATTTAGTACACTGATTGGTCTGTAGTTGGAGCACTCTAGTTTATCCTTTTCAGGTTTAGGTATAACTGCAATGACCCCTTCTCTCCAGGAGGGGGGGATTTCCCCTGTGTGGAGGACATAATTAAATGTTTTCAGGAGGAGAGGAGATAGTTGCTGTTTAAAGGTTTTGTACCACTCTGCTGTATAGCCATCAGCTCCTGGGGATTTGTTAGCTTTAAGTTTCATAATTGCTTTTTCCAATTCTTTAGGATGTATTTCTGACAGTAGTGTTTTATTTTGTGACTCCGTAAGTTGGGGAAGGTTTAATGTGTTTAGGAATGCCTCGGATGCGTTTTTATGTTTTTTGTGGGAGTATAAGTTCTTATAGTAATTCTCGAAGTTTTTAAGAATATCCTGAATTCTGAATTTTATTTCCTTTGATACTGGGTCTCTGATTTTGTAGATTGCTCTTTCTGTTTGATGTTTCCTCAATTTATAGGCTAGCAATTTTGCCGATTTACTGCCTGCTTCATAGTATTTTTGTTTCAGAAATGTAAGTTTCTTCTGGATTTCTATTGTGTAGATCTCATTTATTTGGTTTTTAATTTCCTTAATCTTGAGCGAGTCAGTAGAATGAGTGTTGCCTTTGTGTTCTTTTTCTAGGTTCCTAAGTTCTGACTCTAATGTGGATAGTTTTTCTTGTCTTAGTTTCTTTTGGGTTGCCAGTTTTGCAATAATCTTTCCTCTTATTACAGCTTTACATGCATCCCACAGTATTAAAGGGGATACTTCTCCATTATCGTTATCTTCCAAATATCTGAGAATATCTGATTCCAATTCATCTTTCAATGGTCCTTTCAGGACATTTGAATTTAACCTCCAAGAAAATGTATTATTTGTGTATTTTTGGATATTTAAGTCCATGTAGATCGGACTGTGGTCGGAGAGATCCATCAGTCCTATTTTACATGTTTTTACTCTTCCAATGTCTCTATTAAACATAAAAAAATAGTCAGTCCTTGAGTAAGATGAATGTGGAGTTGAGTAAAATGTATAGTCTTTTACACTGGGGTTGAGTTCCCTCCACACGTCACAGATTCCCATTTCTTTTAGTAGCATCCGAGTCTTCCTGTTTTGGGTGTTATTTTGATGTGGGGAATTACCAGAAGCATCCCAGTATGGATTCAGTCTAAGACTGAAGTCCCCACCACATATCACTAAACCTTGAGCTTTAGTTATCATTAGGTCGAATACATTTTTATAAAATTTCCAGTTAGCCCCTGGGGGAGCATACACATTCAGCAGGGTGATATCTTCTCCCTCTAGCCGCCCAGTTACCAAACTGTATCTCCCTTCTTTATCTTTGTGTTCTGATTTTTTTTCAAATGTAATTTTGGTTGATATCAATGTCGCTACTCCCCTCCTCCTCCCTGATTTATATGAAGATGAAGAGATCATTTTAAACCCTTGTCTACTGAGTTTATTGTGTTCCACGTCTGTTAGGTGGGTTTCTTGTAAAAATATTATTCCTGCTTTGTCTTTTTTCATTTTGCCTAGAATCTTGGATCTTTTAACTGGATTCAGGATTCCTTTTACATTATATGAAATTATTTTGGTTACACCCTGTTTCTCCATTGTGTTGTTTTGTTTAGTATAACTGTGTGGTGGCCCTCTTTTGTGCTACTCAGAAACTGAAAGAACATTAAAAACAAGAAAAACATTAAGAACATAGTGTAAAAAACTTTAAAACAAAAAGCTGTCATAAGAACTTCCTGAGCTGAGGTCTTTTTAAAGACCCTGTAAGAGCCTTGATGGAGTGAAGGCTCTGAGGGAAATTCCTCAAACTCTGTTACGTGTTGAGGGCCCTCTCTTACCACTGAAAGTAGTCCCATGCTTTTAACGTGAGTTTCAGAACCCAATCCAAACTTGTAATGATTTTTTTTTTTTTTCCTTTTATGCCTAAACCCTGTGAAATTGTGTGCACCCTCCCACCCCCATCACATCAAACATTCACGCAAAAACAGTATTTGTTAGTATGAGGAGAACATGTGGATTATTGTCACATTTCTATTTTAACAAGTTTTTTTTTTTTTTTTTTATTACAAAGACTTATTTGTTTCAAATAATATGATTGTTCCATGAAATGTTTTACCACATGCTGAATATGCATCTCCTTTAATGTTTGTTACCTTGTATGAGGGGGGTTGGATGTGCGGATTGATTCTAGAGAAAAGAAAAAAAAAAAAAAAAAGGTCGCTATTCCAACCTGAAAACGGATAGTTTATCCGCGACGCTCTGGTGCTGGGTTTCCCGCTGCTGGTCCGTGGATTTTGAGGGTCTTTGTGTTGTCCATGTTTGCGCTTTGATCTTCTCACTCGGGTCTGCTGCGGGTTTAAATACCGTTACCGGGAGCCCTCTTTTCGCCATGTCAGCTGTTGCTTCTTCCGCCGAATTATAGAGGCACGTTTCATCGCCGTAGAAGACCCTTAACTTCGCAGGAAATGGTGTCTGAAAGCGCAATTTCTTCTCTCTTAACACCTTTTTCGCGTCATTGTATTCCCTGCGCTTTTTAAGGACCTCCGGGGCGTAATCGTGTTCCACGTAGACTTTTCTCTCCTGGTGCATAAATCCTTTTTTCTGCCAGGCCAGTCTTACAACCTCTTGTTTTATTTTGAAATTGGAAAATCTTACCAACACCGAACGTGGGGGCGCTTCCGCCGCCGGCCTAGCGGCTAATGAACGATGTGCCTTTTCTATCTTCAAGTCGGTGGTTTGTGGAATATCCAATTTCTCTCTTAGTAAGGATTCCACGCATTCTGCCATTGAGTTAAAACCATTTTCGGTTCCTTCTATCAGACCATGAATTCTTATGTTGTCTCTTCTTTGTTTTCCTTCTTGGTCGGTTAGCTTAGCCTCTATAGCTGCTTGTCTTTTGCGTAGGTCTAGCACAGAATCTTTGAGCACTTTTATTCGATCCTCTGTTTCCAAGATTCGGTTCTCGGCCTGGTCCACTCTGCTGTTTGTCCTTTTCAATTCTTCTCTGAATTCCCGAAATTCGGCCGTAACATCTCGGCGAAATCGTCGTAGCTCCTCAAATAGTGATTTCAGGCTAACCCTTTTGTTAGCTATCACCAGTTCCTCGTCTTCTGAACGGAGATCTTCCAGTTCAGATTCTCCGGCCGATACGTGTCCTGGCCTGGAGAATTTCAGTTTCTTCTGTTTTCCTTTAGACATGATGATTTTGTCTTTTGATTTTCACTCCTCCAAAAATCCGTTAAGTTTGATTTTCAAGGTGTTATCCTGGATTGGGTCTGAGAGCTTCAGTGTTAAGCTGCAGTCGCCATGGCGTCCAGACCGGAAGTCAGGGGATTTTAATTGTACATTGAATCCCGGTATAGATAGATCAACAGGACTGGACTGTACGCACAATGGATGTAGGATGACCATTAATCATTTTATGAAAGAATTGAAATTGATAGATATATGGAGAGAAATGAAACCACAAGTTAAAGCATACTCTTGTTATTCCAATACCTACAAGACATTCTCACGTATTGATTATTTTTTGATCTCCACAGAATTAAGGTCCAAGATTCAAAACTGTTTTTATGATAACATCGTGATCTCTGATCATGCACCCTGCTGTCTAATATATGTAGATAAGAAATTGACAAAGGAACCAGGTAGATGGCAATTTCAGCATAAATGGCTTCAGGATGAGGAATTTGTTAAATACATAGAAAAACAGATAGATGAGTTCTTTGACATCAATACTACACAAACATCAGCATGTGTAAAGTGGGAGGCTTTCAAAGCTTTTATTAGGGGACATATTATTAGTTATACAGGTTCAAAATCTAAGAAGACTCGAGAGGAGAGAGTCCAATTGGAACATAAAATAAAAATTCTTCAAGAAAGAGTATATGCAGGAAGAGATCCAAGGTTGGAGAACGAATTACTGATTTTGAGAGCTGAATATGACAAAAAATCAGCAAATAGAGCTGCCTCGAGTCTTCTAAGATTGAAACAATCTTTTTATGAACAAGGTGAAAAATCAGGAAAGTTATTGGCATGGCAGATTAAACAATTAGAATCTAAAACACCAATTACCAGTATTATAAGTAACGGACAGGTAGTTATAGATCCTTTAGAAATTAATAGAGCCTTTAGAGATTACTATGAAAAATTATATGATACCAAAAATGAATCTGACTTAACAAAACTACATGGGTTTTTGAACGAACTATTTATACCGTGTATTCCAAATGAAAATAGGGAGATACTGGAGTCTAAAATTAGTCAAGAAGAAGTTGGACTAGCCATTGATAATATGAAATCAGGAAAAAGTGCAGGACCAGATGGTCTTCCAGTTGACCTTTATAAAAAATTTAAGAATAAATTAACAAAACCTTTTTTGGAAATGGTTTTAGAAGCATTTCAAAATAGTAATTTACCATCATATATGAATAATGCCTTAATTATACTGTTGCCAAAACCAGGTAAGCCCTCTAATAAATGTGAAAATATGAGACCAATAAGCCTATTAAATGCCGACCTTAAGATAATCTGTAAAATTTTAGCAAGACGAATACAAGAAATTTTACCAAATATTATTAATCGAGATCAGAATGGCTTTATAAAGGGAAGACAAGGCTTCCATAATGTAAGAAGACTATTTAATATTATTTATTCTAATAAAGAAGCACCGGATACAGCTCTCTTATCACTGGATGCCGAAAAAGCCTTTGATAGAGTTGAATGGCCCTTTCTTTTTGAAGTCTTACAAAGGTTTGGACTTGGAAATAATTTCATAAAATGGGTTCAGATAATATATAATAATGCTACAGCAGAAATCCTAACAAATAACAATATTTCAAAATCAATAAAAATCAATAGAGGATGTCGACAAGGCTGTCCACTTTCACCTTTACTGTTTACTATGGCAATTGAACCTTTAGCGATGGCGATACGTCTACAGTCACAAATATATGGAATTAAAGTTGGACCAACAGAACATAAAATCTCCCTGTATGCCGATGACATAATTTTGTTTATGTCGAATCTTAAAAAATCAATTCCGACCTTGTTGAATTTAATAAAGAATTTTGGGGAAATATCAGGATATAAAATAAATAAAACTAAATCTTCAATATTAATGCTAAATGAGACCCAGAGAAATTACCCAACCCCTGAGGTAAATCAATTCAATGTTGTAAATCAGTTTAAATATTTAGGAATCCAAATTGTGCCTAAGCTAGAATCAATCGCCAGTGTCAATTATGAAGCCTTAATGACAGATATTGATGAGTTACTTCAGAGATGGATGTCACTACCAATGTCGATGATCGGGAGAATTAATATACTTAAAAGTAATATCTTACCTAAAATACTTTATTTATTTCAATACATTCCCTTACCACCACCTTTAGATTTATTCTCAAGAATTAAAAAAAAGTTAGTGGAATTTATATGGAACAACAGGAGGGCTAGATTACGTCTGTCTTTATTATATTTACCATTTGATTGTGGAGGTCTGAAATGTCCAAATTTTATGTTGTATTATTGGTCGGCACAACTGAGGTCTATGACATATTATTTTTCATCAAATGATCTCCCTCACTGGACTGAAATGGAATCATACAATTTACCTTTACCTCTTCCCATATTCATATACTCAGATTCGGCAAAAAAATTACAAAAACAAGTTAAAAATCCATTTGTAAAGCATATGATCAAAATATGGTGTGAAGCTAAAAACTATTTAAAAGAACCACAGTTATTATCACAATTTAGTCCAATATGGGGTAATCAATATTTTAAACCAGGGAGAGCGGACGCTGTATTTAAAGTATGGAATTTAAAAGGGATACAAAAGATTCAGGATTTATATTTGCCATGTGCAGAAAACATGTCTTTTGAAGAGCTGAGGATCAAATTTAATCTCAATAGAACACATTTTTTTAAATATCTTCAACTTAGAAACTTTATTCGATCAAATCAAAATAAAGCTCTCACTCGACCTATCTATTCATCCTTGGAAAAAATGTTGATGAAAGATAGTAAAAGAAAGGATATTATTTCAGAGTTTTATAACTCATTGACACTATCTTCAAGTGAAAATTCACTGAAAAGATTAAACTACTGGAAAGAAGATCTGCAAACTGAAATTTCAGAGGAACAATGGGAATTGGCTTGTACAGAAGCTCAAACCAAATCAATAAATGTACGCCTTAAATTGATACATTTCAAATGGTTAATGCGGATGTATGTTACACCGGAGGAGTTAAATAGATATAACAAAAATATACCAGATACATGCACAAAATGCATGGAAAGTAAAGGAACCCTATTTCATTGTGTATGGGAATGTAGATTAATAAGAATGTTTTGGGAAGAGGTGAGGGTAACAATTGAAAAAATAATCTCAAAACGAATCATATTGAATCCTAAACTGTTTTTGTTGGGTCTGTACCCAGAAAAGCATAATTTTAATAAAAGTGAAAGAACATTCATAGACCTCAGTTTGCTTAATGCCAAAAAATGTATTGCACTATTATGGAAAAAGACTCATAGACCAGATGTGACTCAGTGGTTAAGACAGATGTTAACAAACTTTCCATTAGAAAGAATAACATATATACTGAAATCAAAGGAAATTGTGTTTGAGAATATATGGAGACCTTTTATTGATTATGTAAAAAATTTAAACATAACTCTTGAAGAAGAAGGTGAATGATGTGTGTGGACCTTGTAAATTCCAAACTGGTGAACATAATATGTATACTTATGTATTGGATTGTCTAGACTAAACAGAGGAGCATTGTTGAAGATCTGATTTTGTTTGTGGTTGTTGGTGTTTTTTAGTGCATGGGCCACCTGGAACAAAAATGTCAGGGGCATTTTTTTTTGTCCCAATCCAGCCCTGGCAGTGATGCGCATCTTGCGCCACTTCACGCATCAGTTCACCGTGTCCACAGCTCCTCGCATTGCCACTGGCCACCGCTAATCTTGATTCCACAGAGCCCATGGCCATTGGGCAGTCGAAGTTAACTCTGGCCAAAAAACAGTGGCAGCTTGACGAAGGTCTATGTTTGCTGTAAATGACCCAATTTTATGTTTTAAATGCATGCTTTATTTTGAAGGCTACTCCTAAGGTTTATAAGTATTTCCTGTAAGGTACGGCAGAGAGGCCCATGCTTTTACTTTGAAAGTCAAAAAAAAGGAAGTGAAATGACGTTCTGAAGGCGCTAAGAAAACAGTATGAAAGCGTTAAACTATAAATAGTAACTCATTATCCTAGTCAAGCACCCTGCTATTTGGGCCACAAGGTTCATATTTAATGTGGTTTAAATTGGCATTGCTATGAAACTCCCTTTAAGCACTTTTATTTTGTTTTGTTATGCTTTAGCATGTTAGCTTTGAAGAAATACACTCCTCGATGTCAATTTATATTTTAATGACAAAGATGAAGGAGCCCTGCAGGGATACAAATATACAAATATAAAATGTCCGCGGCAACTAAATGTGGAAATATGTAATAAAGAAACCAACATAACTGAATATAACTAACAGACTAAGTAATGAAGCAGAGAAACTTACAGTAACAGAGTCGGTAACTTGATGCAGAGGTTGTGTCATGAACAATGGGGAAGCATGAGACAGAACAACAAACAAAATGGATGACTATCCCCTATCGTTTCATAATATATTCCTTTGTGGCCCCTAGTGGCCGGAGGTAAACTCTACACCCCCCCCAGTCCGGAAACCAACAAACTGGAAGAGGTAGACGGACTCAATCCTACACCCAATGGCCCGTCTCAGGTTCATAGCGCTTGGGCGGCCTCCTCGGGCGGCACAGCTGAGGGGTCGGGGCGATGCCGACGGTGGCCGTGACGCAGGAGATGGAACGGTCGGGGTTGAGACCGTCGGGGCAGGCGCCACTTGGGTGTCGGTTGCAGGGGCTGCCTCATCGCAGGGTTCCGGCACAGATGTGTCCCGAGCCGAGTTAGGGTGCTCGACCGCTGACAGCTGAGAGCCCGGGCGGATATGTGGATACTCTCCCGCCAGGGCATAGGATGTCGGCAATGGGGCAGCCGGTTGCACATGGGAATGGGGGGTCGCTGGTGTGAAGGCACGAAGGAACCGCCGGTTGCGTAAAGTGAGACGTCCTGATCCGTCAACCTTGACGCGATACTGATCATGACCCAGGGACTCCACCACCACTCCTGACCTGTCCCACTTGTTAGGGCTCGGACCCAACTGATTCTGGAGGAACACCGACTCGTCAAGTGCCAGTGGTCGGAGTGGTCTCGAGTGTGTCTGTAGGGACTCAGTCATTCGGGACAGGTGGGTCCGGAGGGCATCCTCCTTTGCCATCCACGCCTGGCGCCAGAGTGGTCGGACATACGGGTTAGAGAACTTCTCTAGCCGGTTGACAAAGGGGAGGGAATCGCGAAGGGGGCGACCAAAAATGATTTGCGCTGGGGAGAGGTGGCAGTCAGGGTCGGGCGTGTTGCGCAATTGCAATATAGCACGCAGAAAGCGGTCGTGATCGAGGCTGCCTGTCGGGCCACTATTGGACATCAAAAGACGCTTAGCAGTCTTCACAGCAACCTCCGCTCTCCCATTCGACTGTGGAAAACCAACTGAAGAGACACGATGCCTGACATGCCATAAGCGCAGGAAGTTCTCTGTGTGGCCTGCCATAAACTCTGGACCACCGTCGCTGGAAAGTTCCTCAGGAACGCCAAAGGTAGCGAAGAAGGAGCGGAGGTGGTGAACTAGGCCTGCCGAGCCTCCCAGGTCTGTGCCAGCTGAAGAGCTAAGAACTTCCACCCAACCTGACAGTCGATCGCCAACAACCAAGTAGTGGCGGCCCCCATAGTCAAAAAAGTCAGCGAACACCGCCTCGAAAGGTGTGGATGGAGGTGGGGACAGCAGGGGGGGCGTAGCCGCCTGCGAAGGGGCATTCTGATTGCAGTCAGCACATCCATATCTGGTGGCCTGAATGTCTTTGGACATTCCAGGCCAATAGACTATAGCACGGGCACGGTTTTCCATAGCAGAAACGCCTTGGTGAGCCGCATGGAGGTGCCGAAGGATTCTCTCCCGGAGGGACGGAGGGACCACCACACGGTCACGATACAGCAGCACACCATCCTGAGCATAGATTGCCTCACACACTGGAGATAGGTCCGCCAGGGCAGGGTCATTTGCATCGACCACACCATCGTGTTCAATGAGGTGTAGTAGCCGGGCAAAGCATGTGTCCGCAGCCGTCTCTTGTGCTAGGAGAGGCCAGGAGATTGCTCCAAGTTCCTGAGCGTCATCACGGATGGAAGCCATCAAAGCTGATTCCACGGCATCGGGCACGCTCCATGACCCTAACGAGAGCACGTCCACCGATCCCGAGGGCGAGGGATGCCTTGAGGTGGCATCAGCAGCATGGTTACTCTTGGTACGTTGGGTACCAAGGGTACGTTGCTTGAGTCTGAAGAGACGAGAGTTTGTGATCTCATCCAGCGTACGGTCACCGAAAATCTTCACTAGCGGCTTGTGGTCGGTGACCACGACGAGGTTGTCACAGCCCTGTGTGAAGTACCTTGTCTGCTCAAGGCCCCAGACCACCGCCAGGGCCTCACCCTTGATGGCAGCATAACGTTGTTCCGCTGAGGACAGGAATCAGGAACCAGCCAGGGTAATCCTCCAACCCCCCAAGCAACAGTCCGGTGCGCCAGAGGTACAGTTACAATGTTGTTGTAGAAGGAAGTAACCGATACCTCGCCTGGACCAGTCTGGGCGGAGACAGGTACGTTTCTCCATGTCGTAGATCTCCACGCCCTTGCAGATGGCACCAACAATGGCTTCTTTGGATTTCTGGAAAGCCTCCTCCAGTTCAGACAACCATGAAAACTTACAACGTGGGCTGAGGAACGGTTTGAATGGCGGCATCGTGTCACGCAGCTGAGCATAGTTGGTCACTTGGTTGACAAGGCCAAACCAGCTCCTAATATCTGTCGTGGATTCCGGGGTGGGGAAGTCTCTGATAGCGTCCAAATACTTCGGGAGCGGCTCGATAGTGGTGTCTGAGACCCTGAAACCGGCAAAGTCGACGGCCCTCTCCGCAAACTGGAACTTGTCTGCATTCAAAATGATGCCTGATCGGCCAACACGTGTGAGAAAGTCAATGGTCCTCCACCAGTGCTGCGCTAGGTCAGTGTCATAGTGGACAGTATCATCCACACAACGTTCTTTGCGCTCAAAGTCCAAGAGGACAGCATCGAAACGCCGGTTGTACCCATCCCCCGATGACAGAAAACCTTGTGGTGCCCTGGTGTACCGCCATCGTCCGAAGGGTGTGATAAAGGTGGTAAGGTGACGTCAGATTCACGTAGGGGTACACTGTGGTAGCCATTCCAGGCGTTGTGACAGTCTTCCAGGTGTCTTTCGGGATACGTCGCGCGAATTGGAATGGGGATTCGGTGGCGAAGGTCTCCCGTTGACAAAACTTGTTAAGAGGCGAGAGGTCCACCGTCCTCCGCGGGGAGCCGTCATGTTTACGAGTGACTACCATACGATGGCACCAAGTCACCGGCTCACCGTATGGGACACGCTCAATGACACCAAGGGCCTCATCCCGAAGGAGGTCATCATAGACCCTCTGCTGCCAGTGTATGGGGACGACGGCAGCTGTGTGGCATGCTCTCAGTGTGGCAGCCGGGTCCACATGTATTTCGATGGGTGGCCCTTCCATGCACGGCAACGCTTGATGAGGGCATGTATTGAATGTAGACAAAGCATATCTTTTGAGCAGCCATTCTTTCATCCGACCATTATTCTCTGGGGTGCAGGGGAACGGTAGCTCTGTAGGGTGTGGTGGGGGTACCGTACGCTGGGGACACGAACACTGAGCGCTCTGAGGACTAGCCGGACCCATACAGCCACTGATCGTGGACCGTGTAGCATTAGAGGACGAGGGCTGGTCACACGTGCTAGTGTTGTCAGAACCCCGTGTACCGTCGTGTTCCACCCCACGGCTACCTAACGGGAAGTCCAAAGGCAAGAGGCCAAGGTTGAGTAATGACTCATGGGAGAGGTACATGGCTTGGACAGAGCTACTCACATATATCATGGAGCGGCAGGACGATCCCACACCACAGCTGGGGGCTGTTGAGAGCCTTGCAAAAAATGCCCCTTCAATGGCGATAGGGGACCGGTTGGCAGCAGACAGGCTAAGATTGACAGGGTGCAAGACATTGCGTGGGAATCCACAAGCCAGGAACTCCTGCAGGGACCAGAGGTCGGACTGCGCGCCAGTGTCCGCGATGGCAGATATCCTTGCCTCGTTAACTGAATCACGGGTGCTGGTGCCGCCGCCCTGTCCATCCGGCTCATCAACAGCGACAATGATCGACACACGGGGGTGGTCTCTCAGCCTGGCACGCCGCCACTCACCCCTCGAAAAAATGTGGTGCCCGAGTTTAACGGGTGAGGGTTCTGGGACACTGACACGAGTCTTCGGGATAGGGCGTCGGCCGGTACGGGCCCCAGCATGAACCGAAGAAATCTGGGAGATTGGCTCACACTCGACGGCGGCGTGCTGACTGTCTATAGCAGGTGTGTTACGATTCCTACGCCGGCGGGCCTTGTAGCAGTCAATACAAACTCGGTGGGGCTTAGTGTTCCATCCGCGGGATCCCTCAGTAAAAGCCTTGAAGGAGCATTTGCAGTCCAGGCACACGGCTTGTCTGGCCTTGTCAACTGGGGATGGGGCAGCACCCAATGGTGGACTTTTCCTCAGGCACTGGAATGAAGACACAGCTGATAGGGTAGGTGATGGAAGAGCGTTGCGGGCCATTTCCTTGTTTTCGACAAGCGCAATCACATCATTAACTGGCTTGCACAGTACGTCTGGTGTCCCCAGTGTCTCGCGGTGTATGTCCGAGTCATATATACCATTAACCAAAACATCGCGGATGACGTGGTTGGTGTAGTTCACATTTTTGCCACACTCACATACCGCGTTGTAGGCGCACGTCTCCGCCTTGCCCCGCACTCTGGCAGAGAACGCGCGAAACGCTTCATCACGTTCCTGGTGTAACTGAAGCAGCTCAGTGCGTAGGACAGAGGTGGCTACTGGAATGACAGCCAGGGAGCGCATGGCGGCGAAAAGATCTGGCAGGGGTCCGGAAGCTGCGTTGGGATTGGCTTTCAACAGGTTGTCCCCGAGCTCTGGACCGGCGCACTGGAACAGCTGGAAAGGAGCTTGTGCATCCTCTATGCTCGAACCGGTGCGGAAAACATCCCAACGACGGGTGAATATATTCCATTCCTCTGCCGATATGCCCACGTCAACTCTAGGGCGATCTAACTTCGAACCATGAAAAGATGGGGGTTGGACGGGCGCCTGGATAGAAGGGCTCTGATGATTAAATCCATGATTTGTCAGCAAAGCAATGGCGAGGGCTTCAGACACGTCACCCGTCTTGAAATCACAACCAGGGACAGTGCATTCAACGACGACCATGGCTCCTTCATGAAGAAATACACTCCTCGATGTCAATTTATATTTTAATGACAAAGATGAAGGAGCCCTGCAGGGATACAAATATACAAATATAAAATGACCGCGGCAACTAAATGTGGAAATATGTAATAAAGAAACCAACATAACTGAATATAACTAACAGAATAAGTAATGAAGCAGAGAAACTTACAGTAACAAAGTCGGTAACTTGATGCAGAGGTTGTGTCATGAACAATGGGGAAGCATGAGACAGAACAACAAACAAAATGGATGACTATCCCCTATCGTTCCATAATATATTCCTTTGTGGCCCCTAGTGGCCGGAGGTAAACTCTACAAGCTTCACGTATAAAGCTCCTGCATCTCTTAACATTAGCATGGTCAGGATGACGAGTGTGTGTTATTTCTGCAAGGAGTATAAGAAGTATTCATTAATAAGGTTAAAATGCATTTCATGTGTAAATTTCATGACTTAAATGGAGGGAGTGACATAAATACGTATGTCTTTAAGTGATCATTTCTGCATTCCAAGTTGAAATTGTCATTGATAGGAGGGAAATTGTTAAAATCTTCTCTAGCAATAAGTTAAATTCATAGTTACTTTTACTGGTTAAAATAAGGTACATAAAAGTATTTTTATACATTAAAACATTAATGCATGTTTATATACATGGATGGTATTTTTTTGTTTTGTCATTTTCTTTTAGCTCTTACGGTGTTGTCACAATATTTTCATTCAGTACAAATATTAAAAGAACTTTGTGAGAAAATAAAAAGTTGTGAAACATCAGTTTGAGAGCCAGACCATCATTCAGCATGGGTTGCTTACAGTAAGAGCTTCACCCCATTGGTCCCATCGTGCTATGTTGTGATGCCAAAACAATATGAGCGGGAATTGACGTAATAATCTAAGACAGTGATCTTCTCCCAGAAAATGGAAGCATCCAATACCCTTCCCGTCGACATTGGAGAACTAGAAGAGGAAAAGGATCCCTGTCAGGCCAACGAGGAGGAGGATCTTCGTCATTCTAGTCGCTTACGGATTCCCACAGAAAAGATGCAAGCATTTCAGAGGGAGGAGGCTCACAAAAAGGAGAAAAGGCTCATTCACCTCTATGAACAATGGAAAAATTCAAGCATGTAAGGTTAGAGAGCAGCTAAAGCAAGATC
The DNA here is from genome assembly GCA_020510985.1 of Pholidichthys leucotaenia. Lineage (NCBI taxonomy): Eukaryota > Metazoa > Chordata > Actinopteri > Cichliformes > Pholidichthyidae > Pholidichthys > Pholidichthys leucotaenia. Next base: position 271,279,518 of record CM035837.1, read on the forward strand.
TAACTGAAAGCCAACTTGCCTGTCTTGTGGACATTTTAGAAAAGCGTAAAGATGATGTCACCAACATTTATATTGAAGTTAGAGATCACATTACTCCATCCAGTGACGTACGTCGTCGTATTGATGCATGTGAGGCGGTGACAAGAGACACTGTAAAAATTGCCTTTGAAAGGATAGCAGGCGTAGATGGAGAATTTGACAGTGAAACAGTTAAGCTATGTCTATGTGAGCTTGTTAAAGGGGACTATGCTCACTTCATCTTTGGGTCTGTCATCACAACTCCGAGCCAATACTCTAAGTACTATTGTAGAAGCAAAAAGAGCAGAAGCTGCAGCCGAGTTAGCAGCAAAGGAAGCAGAGTATGAAATAATGTTGCAGGAGGAAAAACAAAGAAAAGATTCAGATCCTTGAAGAACAACAGAAGAGATCTTGAAGCTCAGAAACGTGAGCTTGAAAGATTAAAGGCAGAGAAAGATGTTAAAGCAGCACAAGCTAGATTGTCTAGTTACAGTCAAGAAATAAATTCAGAAGGAAGTGTCTACTCAGCTAATCACAACTTGAGGACACGGCAACATGTCTCTACTACAACCTTTGTCTTTAGCTCCCATCTTACAGTCAACAAGCCTTCCCAGGGCCGCACCACCTCCACAGACAGATGTATCTCGCTAACTCAGTCCAAGATGCTTTATTGTTAAACAGATTTCCCATACCTGAACCACCTGTGTTTACCGGAGACCCTATCCAGTTTATCGAGTGGAAACCTTCATTTATAGCACTCAGACAGAACATTCCCTCAGCAGACAAACTGCATTATTTGAGAAAGTACATTGGTGGTCTTGCACGAAAGATACTCGATGGCATCTTTTACAGGAGTGATGAGGAAGCTTATGAGGATGCATGGACACGTCTCAACCATAGGTATGGTCAACCTTTTGTCATACAAAGAGCATTCAGAGAGGCTGGCAAAATGGCCAAAGATTCAGCCAAGGGATGCTGAGGGATTTAGGACATTTGCTGATTTTCTACATGCATGTCAAGGTGGAATTCCTCATGTTAAAGGTCTTGACATTTTGAATGACTGCGAGGAAAACCAAAAACTGGTCCAAAAGTTACCCGACTGGGCAGCATCAAGATGGAATCGCCAAGTCACTCAAGTCATGAAAAATGAACAGGAATATCCAAGCTTTGCAGAGTTTGTTGCATTCATGTTAATGGAAGCAGAAACTGCTTCTAATCCTATTACCTCTTACCAGGCTCTTTGCTCAACAGAGTTACCTACGGAGAGACACTATGTCCAAGAAGACAAAATTCAGTGTTGTTCACACACAGACAGTAAAGGAAACAGCCAAGTGATGTCAAAGACAGAGTTAAAGTCACCATGCATTTTTTGCCAAGATATTAAACATCCCCTGCCCTCCTGTCCCAAGTTCCAAAAAGAAAACCTTGGATGAAAGAATAAAATATGCAAAGGAAAAGAAACTGCTATGGCTGCTTGAAGTCAGGCCACAATGCAAAAGACTGCCATCACAGACACTCATGTGGCATCTGTAAAGGGCGACATCCAGCCTGTCTTCATGACGACAGCTACAGCAAAGCCAAAGAAGCTGTTGTCTCACCTCAAAACACTGCAGATGAAGCAGCAACCACATTGTCTTTTAATACTGAAACTGAGGAGGCATCCAGCAACACGTCAACGATTGTACCAGTATGGGTTTCTTCAGTCAACAAGCCAGGTATTGAAAAACTTGTTTACGCCCTGCTTGACACTCAAAGTGATGCAATCTTCATTGATAGATGTTAACAGTGACTTGCAAATCAAAGCACATCCTGTCAGATTAAAGCTAACTACTATGATCAGAAAGGATGAATTAATGCAAAGTGAAAGGGTGTCAGGTCTCACGGTGTGTGGTTGCAACTCAACAGTTCTCATTCATCTCCCTCCAGCTCACACCAAAGACTGCATTCCAGTGAATCGAACAAACATTCCTACCTGTGAAACGGCAAGGCATTGGTGTCATCTCAACGCAATTGCAGATGAAATTCCACCACAGCTAGAATGTGAAGTTGGCCTCTTGATAGGTTACAACTGCTCAAGGGCACTGGCTTCACAGAAGGTAATCTTGGGAAGAGATAATGAGCCATATGCAGTTTGTACGGATCTTGGTTGGAGCATTGTTGGTTGTTCATCACCTAATCCTGAGTCATCAAGTATCACCAGCATGTGTCAGAGAGTTGCTGTCCGAGACCTTCCCCAGTAACTCCTTCGGACATTCTGAAAGTTCTTAGTCCGACTTTCAGGACAACAGTAAAGACACTAAGACTGTGTCTCAAGATGACATCCTCTTTCTCAACATCAACATGGTTCCAAAGTCAACATAGCTGACTTTGGAACCATCTTGAGAAGAGAGCTACACCACTTCTCAGGCACAAGCACATTTGGTTACGGCCAGTGTTCATACCTAAGGCATATAAGTGAAGATGGTAAGGTCCACTGTGCTCTCGTAATTGCAAAGTCCAGAGTAGCTCCAATTAAAGTTACGATACCCAGGTTAGAGCTTACAGCTGCAGTTGTCTCAGTCACAGCAAGCAACACACTAAAGGAGGAGCTTGATCTGAAGGACACTGATGAATACTTCTGGACAGATTCTAAAGTAGTTTTGGGGGTATATCACCAACGAGACACGTCACTTTCACACATTTGTGTCTAACAGAATACAGAAGATACACCTCAACTCATCTCCCCAACAGTGGAGATATGTTTCTACTGATGAAAACCCTGCAGACCTTGCTTCAAGAAGTTCAAGTGCAAGTGAGCTTAGCACTTCAAACTGGTTTACAGGACCGCAGTTCCTATGGGAGAAGGAGTTACCTCCAGCTGCAGAGGTCATCACAGACATTGCAGTAGGAGATCCTGAAGTAAAAAGGATTCAGATGCTAAATGTACAAACAGAGAAAGTGAGTCTGACAGATTGCTTGTCAAGGTTTTCTTCATGGTACAAAGCCACACGAGCTGTTGCACGCCTCATTTGCCATTCCAAAGGAAACAAATCAACAGATCACAGCTCTGTACAGGAGCAAGAAGAGGTAAAGTTCACCATCATAAAAGACTGACAAAGACAAGTGTATGCAGAGGAACTCAGGTTGCTCAATAAGGGAAAACAACTCATCACAGAGCAAACTTTATCAGTTGGATGCTTTTCCTGATAGAGATGGTATCCTCAAGGTGGGAAGAAGACTGAAAAACTCCACACTCCTTACCTCACAGAGACATCCGATGATACTTCCAAAGGATCATCACATCACCAGGATGATAATAGCTCATTATCATGAACAAATCAAACATCAAGGCAAAGGTCTTACCATCAATGAGATAAGATCAAATGGATTCTGGATCTCAGGAATCAACAGAACTGTTGCAGCACATGTGCGTCAATGTGTCACATGTCAAAAGCTTAGAAGATTTGCAGAGGAGCAACGAATGGCAGACTTACCATCAGAATGAGTCAATCCATCCCACCATTCACCTGTTGCAGAATGGACTGCTTTGGTCCATATTCCTACCAAAGAAGAACGCAGAGTGCACAGACGTTATGGACTGCTTTTTACATGCTTCAGTTGTCAAGCAATTCACATTGAAATGTTAAACATGTCAACAGATGTTTTCATTAATAGCCCGCATTGTTTCATTGCCTTAAGAGGAGCTGTGCATCAAATCCGTTGTGACTAAGGGACAAATTTCATTGGTGCTAAAAATGACTTGAGTGCAGCTTTAAAACAAGTTGATAACAGTTGCCTCACTACATTCTTGGCTGAAAAGCAATGTGACTTTGTACTGAACGCTCCACATGCAAGCCATACAGGAGGCGTATGGGAGAGACAAATCCAAACAGTTTGGAGTGATTTTCGTTCTTCTCTTGCTCTCTCATCAAGCAGATTGGATGATGCCTCTCTGCGCACATTTTATGAGGCCATGGCCATTGTGAATAGTCGTCTTCTCACAGTGAACAATTTGAGTGATCCAGACAGTCCAGAACCACTCACGCCCAATCAATTCAGACCATGAAGTCTGTAACAGCCTTACCACCACCTGGCAGATTCATCAAAGACGACATGTATGCACGCAAGAGGTGGTGTCATGTTCAGTATCTTGCTGAACAGTTTGAGTCGTTGGGAAAAGGAGTACCTTGCCAATATCACAAGACAGCACTGGCATGCACCAAGGAGGTACATGGAGGTAGGAGACATAGTTATGGAAAAGGCAGGTGATCTTCCAAGGAATGAGTGGAGACTGGCAAAAGTAGTAGAGACAGCAACTGATCCAGATGGACTTGTAAGAAGAGTGAAGATTCGCCTTGAAGACAGGAAAAGGGAAAAAGATGGACTATACCCTGGCAGTCTGGCAGGGTACAGTCTTATTGTTGAACGCACAGTACAGAAGCTGATCCTGCTCTTAGAGACTGAGAGCCTTCTTCTCTGTAGAACTGTATCCTTTACAGTTGAAGGGTTATTGAGAAGACAATCTGATAGAGTTATGAATGATTTAAAGTTCATTATTGAGTAATCCTTTAGTGTTCAAGATCATAAGGTCATTTTTGTTGGTAAATCAGTCGTGTTTATACATCCCATAATGTTCTGATAAACAGACAGACAGACCAACCAACGCTGATGAAAACATAACCTCCTTGGCGGAGGTAAACATTTATGATTTGGTGCGAGTGTAAATGATCCAATTTTATGTTTTAAATGCATGCTTTATTTTGAATGAGTATTTCCTGTAAGGTACGGGGGGGGGGGGGGGGGAGAAGGCCCATACTTTTACTTTTGAAAGTCAAAAAACAGGAGGTGAAGTGAAAGGACATTCTGAAGGCGCTAAGAAAACGGAGTATGAAAGCATTAAACTATAAATAGTAACTCATTATCTTAGTCAAGAACCCTGCTGTTTGGGCCACAAGGTTCATATTTAATGTGGTTTAAATTGGCATTGCTATGAAACTCCCTTTAAGCACTTTATTTTGTTTCGTTATGCTTTAGCATGTTAGCTTCATGTATAAAGCTCCTGCATCTCTCTTAACATTAGCATGGTCAGGATGACGAGTGTGTGTTATTTCTGCAAGGAGTATAAGAAGTGTTTATTAATAAAGCTAAAATGCATTTCATGTGTAAATTTCATGATTTAGATGAAGGGAGTAGCATATAAATATATCTTTAAGTGATCATTTCTGCATTCTAAGTTGAAATTGTCATTGATAGGAGGGAAATTGTTAAAATCTTCTATAAGTTAAATTCATAGTTACTTTTATTGGTAAAAATAAGGTACATATGTATTTTTATACATTAAAGCATTAAGCATTTATACATTAAAGCATTTAGCTCCTGCTTTATGCTTTAAGGTGATATATGTATGTTTATATACATGGATGGTAATTTTTTTTCTTTTGTTTTTTCTTTTAGCTCTTACAGTGTTTTCACAATATTCTCATTCAGTACAAATATTAAAGGAACTTCATGAGAAAATAAAACTGTGAAACATCAGTTTGAGAGCCAGACCATCATTCAGCATGGGTTGCTTACATTTGTACTGTGGCCAACCTAAGCATGTTGTCAAACGGTGCTCAGACAAAATGAAAGGCTTGGCCCATCAGTCAAAATAGGGGGCCTGATGGGCGGGGTCAATAATCTCCCTATAAATCGCCGTGTCTTGCCCATGCATATTATGCTCCAGACCACTGAATTTGTTGGCTCAGCTTTAATTGACTCAGGGGCCAAACAAAATTTTTTTTATCTCTGAGAGTCTGGCAACCGAGTTAAAAATCCCTTGCACCCACTTACCGCAGCCCCAGAACTTTATTGTCCTCTCTGGCCAACTCCTGTGTCAGGTAATTAAACGCACGGTCCCGTTAGCACTACTAACCTCTGGCAACCATCGGGAGGAGATATCCTTTTTTGTTTTCTTGGCCACCACTTCACCCATAGTTCTAGGATACCCCTGGTTATATACTCACAACCCTGTCATTGGAGCAAGGCAGTCATCTGCTCTTGGAGCACCTTTTGTATGTCTACCTGCCTCCAGTCAGCAGTCTACTCACCATCCATTTCACTCCAAACCCAGAGCCCCCGATCGCTCTAAGGTTCCTCCTGTTTATCATGACCTGGCCCCTGTTTTCTGCAAAGTGAAGGCCCCATCAGTTCCCCCCCACCAGCCTTATGACTGTGCCATGGAGAAATACATTAAGGAGTCGCTTAGCACTGGCCTCATCCACGAGTGGAAAACGGCTTTTTCCACACATCTGAGCCGGTTTGAATACTGCGTCATGTCATTCGGACTCACCAACGCTCCCACAGTATTCCAGCGGCTCAAACAACACACTTAAAGACTTCCTGAATACATTTGTGTTTGTTTATCTTGACGATAAAATCAGGCCTGGCCAACCTTTCCCTTTACCCTCTCACCTGCACTGAAGGTCTCCTTTCCCGGTGTCCACCATCACAAGAGCTGCTGTCAATCCCCACTGCTTCCACCGGAAGGAACCTCGAAGTATTAATATTAATATATATATATTAATTAATATTAATCTCCTTGTCACCATTACATATACTTACTGTTGTCTCTGCTCTCTCCCCTGCAGGGTTGCCAGATCCTCATCACCATTTGCAGTATTACAAACATTATTGTCAATAAAGATAATTGTTCTCTTACCTTAAACATTGTCTTCCGTGTCTGCTCCTGGGTTTTAGTGTTGTGCCATGTCATGTTCCTTGATCTCACATTAAACAAAGACTAGAATGGTGACCCAGTGGTAGAGCATCCACCTCACAGCCAGAAGGCTGTGCATTCCCCCACAGCACCAGTAAACATCCAGGGAACAGACATTGAGATGGTGACATCTTACAAGTACCTGGGTGTTCACCTGAACAATAAACTGGACTGGTCACACAACACCAACGCGCTCTACAAGAAGGGGCATTGCAGGCTGTTCCTCCTGAGGAGACTCAGGTATTTTGAGGCGTGGGGGGGGTGGGGGTTACTCCTGAAGACCTATGACTCTGTGGTGACATCAGCCTTTACATATGGAGTGGTCTGCTGGGGCAGTGGCATCACGGCAGCCGACAGGAAGTGACTGAACAGGCTGATCAAAAAAGCCAGCTCTGTTCTGGGGGCGACGCCTCGACCCAGTGGAGGAGATAGAGAGGAGAATGATGGCTAAGCTGTCATCTCTGCTGGAGTCCGAGTCTCACCCCACGCGGGATACGCTGAACACACTGAGGAGCTCATTTAGGGGTAGGCTGTGCCATCCTAAGTGCTCGAGGGAGAAATTCCACAGGTTCTTCCTACCTACGGCTGTCAGACTGTAATCTAAATACTGCTCATAGAGGTCGAATTAAATGTCACAACTCTGCACAATAGAGATCGCCCCTCCAATACACAACTAAGACAATCACAATTATTATCAAGGGTGGCAACAACACTGTTCACTCAATGTGAAATATACTGTCTGGGTCAATATTTATATTTTGCCGGGTAATTTAACTAAATGTAATCTGTTGATACCATCTAACTCCAATGCTTCTGGCACTGTGTATATAACTGTACATATATTTATTTACTGCTTGGGCTAACCTATTCTTATCTTATGAACTATTGCTCTGAGTGCTGTTGCAATCCTGTAATTTCCCCAATGTGGGACTAATAAAGGCTTATCTTATTCATGACTTGGTCATACCCAAGACCTTATAAAAATGGTACTTTGTGCCTTCTAGTTTGGTGCTCAGCATAATAGAATGGGAGAAGGAAAGTTGGTTACCCAGCCAAGGGGGGAAGCACAATCCACTCCTTGTACCACTCCCAAGCCCAGGTAAATGGGGAGGGTTGCATCAGGAAGGGCATCTAGTGTAATATATTTGCTAAATCAAATATGCAGATCATCACAATATCACATAATGATGCACTGTGGCGACCCTGAAAGGGAGCAGCCAAAAAAAAAAAAAAACAGGAGAAAATCTCACATAAAACAAGTTTGGTGAGCATACCAGCAAATGATGGCTGGCAATTCTTATGAAATGTGGATGGACAGAAAGAAAGATGCAATCCCAGTTTATTTTACAGAAATCTGAAAAATTGTATATGATAAGGAACATTTTTTGTTGACTGACTAAAAATAAGAATCAGATTTGCTTGGGTTTTTTTAAGACTTTTCAAATGCAATGAGCTGGTTAAACAAAAGGAAAAGCTGCATATCGCACTGCATCTCAAAACAATTTCACACAGATGCTAATACCAACCACCTGGACACTTTGTTCTCCTCCCCCTCCCCATATCACCATCCCCTGCACTCCTCTACTACCTTTTTTGGTCTCAGTCTGTCAAGTGAATGCTTCTCTCAGTTTGGTCCACTGACTGCAGCCCTCCTCAGACCATTAGTAGCTATGCCGTTCTGTGAAGGACATGTCAGAATGTTTCATTGACTGTGGCATAGAAAGCCCAACACTTGATCCACAAGCTGTTAAGCACATAGCATGTTCTATTGAAACATCATTACCAGTTGACTGGAATAAATAGGTCACAATTCAGGCAGATGGAAAAAAGCAAACTACTGTTTTAAGTCTCATTGACTCTCTTTGGCTCTAACAATGGGCTAGTCCAGGTTGGCTATGACGCACATGTATGGCAATGCAAAGTGACAAAATCATAACCAAGCTGTGAGAATGACTCATGGTCTGTAGATGGGCTCATGGACAGACCTTATTACATGATTTCCCAGCAGAATAATTGTCTGGCTGGAGAATGCATTAAGAATGGAGTGAGAGGAGTTCCCCAAAGTGTTTCCCGTTAGCTGGACCATTACATGTTCACCACTGCACAGTGAAGTTACAGCAAACACCCTCACTCTTCTGGAAACTAAATTAGTTTGTAATAAAGCCAGAAAGGATTTGTGTATGGTTTACTGAGAGTTTTACCAGGAACTAAAATTGTGTTTTGTGCTGCACTTACGGGAAAATCTAACAAGCAAGAAGACAACAAAGATGCAGAATTAACACATGCTCTGATTTAGGGCATCAGAGCCAGTGGCATCTGTGGTGCAGAAAGTTTGGTGGGGCACAATAAACACTACTTGCTCCATAAATCTAAATACAAATGCACCTCCTCACCACCACCTTCTCCTCAAATCAAAAGTGATTAAAGCACAAGTATTTCCTCTTAATAATTACAGTAATTTATGTGAAGCATTTTTAAGTACTTAAGTAACAACAGAATCACAGCATTTACAAACACTTACCACTCCATAAGATATGTTTTCATTTCTGTTTTCTTTCATAATCTTGACTTTATTATATTCACTCCAAAACAGATATCCCCACATTACTGTCAAAATCTGCCCTCTGGGCAGATGAGGGTTTAGAGGAGGGGCCCATGAGCGCAGGCAGGCTTTTGGTGCAAATAATGATTTAATTCACAAAACAGAGAGAAACAAATGGCAGCATGGGGGCTGAAAACAACACAGTATATTTCATTACATTTTCAATAAGTCCTTACAGACACAACATGTGCCTAAGATCTGGAAAGAAGCCGTGGTTGTCCCCGTTCCAAAATCCAGCTGTCCTAAAATGGTAAACGGCTTTAGACCAGTTGCTTTGACTTCAATTTTAATGAAAATTTTTGAAAAATTGGTCAGATGTGAGGTCCTAAAGCAGACTGAGCATGCATGGGATCCTCTGCAGTTTGCCTACAGGCCTCACAGAGGAGTGGAGGATGCCACTGTCACTCTTTAACATGCTTTTTAAACATCTGGATTTTAATGGGACACACGCCAGACTTATTTGTGGACTTTTCCTCCGCCTTCAATACAATCCAACCTCATATCTTAGTTGAAAGGTTCCTGCAGCAATTTGATTTGAGCAATAATCTGGTGGGTTGGATTCTGGATTTCTTAACCAACAGGACACAGAGAGTAAGGGTCAATGGTACATTGTCGGACCTAAAGTGCTCTTCTACTGGCTCTCCTCAGGGGTGTGTGTTGTCTCCACTACTCTTAATCCTGTACACAAACATGTGTCGGAGCAGACATGACAAGAGACACATTATAAAGTATGCTGATGACTCATTTATTGTCTGTCTCCTCCAGGATGGTGAGAGTGGCCACGGCCCAGTAGTTGATGATTTTGTTCACTGGTGTGAGGATTCCTACCTGCAGCTGAATACGACAAAAACTAAAGACATGATTATTGACTTTAGGAGGAAAAATCCCAGGCACAAAGTCACTGTACTAAAAGGCCAGACCACCAAATGTGTACAATCCTATAAATATCTTGGGACGATTATTGATAGTAATTTAAACTTTGAAGAGAACTGTGAAAGGGTGTGCAAAAAGGGTCAGCAACATTTGCATTACTTGAGAAAAGTTGCACGCTTCCAAGTTGACCGAACCATAATGACAATGTTTTATCGGGCTTTTATTGAATCTGTTTTATCCTTTTCTTTAGTGTCATGGTTTGGTCAGATAAAACTGAAACAGAGGAAATCCTTGGATCAGGTAGTTAGATGGTCCAGTCGTTTGCTTGGTGAGCCACAGCTGAGCCTGACATCCCTGTACACCAGACAACTACAGAGGATTGCTACCTCCATTTTAAATGATGACTCCCACCCTTTGCACTGCCACTTTCAGCTTCTTCCCTCAAGACGGAGGTTTGCTGTCCCAAAAAGTAGAACCCAGCGCTACAAAAACAGCTTTGTCCCTGCTGCTGTCAAAGAGTTGAACAAGCTGTAAAAATATATTGCACATAATTTAGGTACCTATTTATTAACTCCATTTTATATTTACTTATTTTTGTAGGATGTCACTTGGGTTCTAAATATTTTATTGGGTTTTAGACCTTTGAGTTTTTAACCTCTTTGACTAGTTTTTAACTTTTAATATGACCCTTCTCTTTTACCTCTGGTTTTTCTCCCATCTCTTTGTCTTTTTATACCCTGATTGATGCAGCCTTGAGTATTTTTATCATGTTTATAGTCAGCTTCATGTGTGCCTGTGTTTGTGTCTATGTTGAATGTAATTTGTGGCTTGTATATATGGATGTCACCAGACTGCAAAACAAATCTACCTACGGGTACAAATAAAGTAACCTGAACCTGAACAGGGGATCACGGGGCTAAATACTCACAGGAACAAACTTGAAAATGACACGAGCATAGGAAATCACAGGAATAAACCACAGGGAAGCAACGACAATGAAGCCAAACAGAGCACAAGCACTAACACAAATAGGGAAACTGATAATTACAACCATGAGACAGCTGGGTGAACAATCAGGAGCAGCAGGGAAGAGACTACAAGTGAGGAGAACAGAACAGGTGGGGCTACACAATCATAGACAGGGGATGCACAAGAAATATGACAATGAATATGCAGAGCAGTGGCAGAGGGGGCAGTGGCTGAACATAATAATACTAAAGAGCAGGACCAAAAACTACAGGACATAATTAGAGGCATGATAATGAGAAATAAACAATGACCAAACAAAGGCTGAGGTAGGAGAACACAAAAAAATATAACTGTGAGGACATGAAATGACATAACAGACCGGGGAGACACAAAAGACCATATCAGAGGGGACAGGAGGCAAATAATGTAAATAATCCATCCATCCATCTTCTTCCGCTTAATCCTTTTCGGGTTGCGGGGGGGCTGGAGCCTATCCCAGCATCTTTGGGCGAGAGGCAGGGTACACCCTGGACAGATCGCCAGTCCATCGCAGGGCAAACACAAAGAGACAGACAACCATTTACTCTCACATTCATACCTAAGGACAATTTAGAATCCCCAGTTTTAGGCCAATTAACCTAACTTGCATGTTTTTGGCGTGTGGAAGGAAACCGGAGAAATCCCGGAGTAAACCCACGCAGACACGGGGAGAACATGCAAACACCACACAGATCACTGTTGGTCGGGTGCTGGGATCAAACCCAGGAGCCCCCAGCCAAGGGTGAGTTGCTGTGCTGCCACAGTGCTAATCACTCCGCCACCACGCTGCCTAATGTAATATAAATAATAACGTGGCAAATAATGAGGGCAGAGTTCAGAGTCCTGACGGCCTGATGAACAAAGCTGTTTAGCAGTCTTGTGGAGCAGTACCTTTTCCCCAAGGGCAGGGGGCTGAAGAGAGAATGTGAGGGGTGGGAGGTGTTGCCTGCAATGCTGATGGCTCTGCGAGTGAGGTAGATGTCCGAGGGGGGGGGCAGAGGGGCACCGATCCAGGACCTGAACCATTCCAATACAGTACCAGAAGTCCCTACAAGATGCTATAGACAGGATATTAAAATGCAATGGTTCACTGTATCAAAGGTGGCAGTTAGGTCAAGCAGGGCAAGAATCACAACAATCACCAGAATCCAACGCCAGGAGGATGTCATTAAAGACTGTTATCAAAGTCGACTCTGTGCTATGGAGGGTTTTAAATCCAGACTGAAACCCCTCCAGGACACCATTCTCATCCAAAAAAGCCTTTAACTGAAAATAAACAATTTTGTCCAATGTTTTTGAGAGAAAAGGTAGCTTTGAAATAGGCCTAAAATTAACCAACACAGTTTGATCAAGACCAGGTTTCTTTAGCAAAGGTTTCACTACTGTATGCTTAAAATTTGCAGGAACCACTCCAGAACACAAACTCTTGTTTAAAATGGTTAAAACCGACTGATCTAGTATGTTAGATAAAACCTCTTTTAAAAAGCGAGGAGGGAGAGCATCACAAGGGGAACCTGAGGGCTTAATATGACCAACCACTTCCTCTAATTGCAACAGAGTCACAGGCTCAAACTGATTCAAGACAGCAGAGCAAGGGACAGAGAGAGGGGTCAGAGGCAGGAGCTGGGATGAGAGCCCTAATGGTAGTGACGTTATCAATTAAAAAAATGCAATAAACTTTAAACATCTTGCCCCCTGAAAATAGCTCAGAACTGATTCATTCCACTGTAACTATGAGGATGCTAGCACTTATTGCTAACTTCCAGGGACTATTTTGTGCTTGATGATCCAGCATTGTAAAAAAGTGGTCCATTGGATGGAGTTGACACCACTTTCTCTCTCTATAGCAGGTTACACAAAGCCTGCCTGCAGCCACATGCACACACAGTTTTAAATCGCAGGTTCACTTTATGTGATGATCAGGCGAGCATGCTCCCCCTCCCCTCCTGTCTTCCCGGCTCCGGAGTATCAACTACACCTGTGTGATTACACACCTGCTGCTTCCTAATTACCCAGCATATTTCAGAGCCAGCATGTAAGGAGATCACCGCTGGATTGTTAGGTTTGCTACTTGAAGTCTACGTCACGTTATAGTTTTTCTCACGGTTTGATCTGTGTTTCATTCCCCGTGTCTTCCTCTCTCCTCAGGTTTGCTGCCACCTTAGCAGTGTGTACTCTGGGGCTGATCACACTCGCCTGACCAAGAAGATGCCGGACGTCCACCCAGGTCAACCGTTTTTCCCCCGTTTCCCTGGTCCCACGCAGGAGTTCCCCGCCGGGCTCCTCTGCTCTCAGTAGTAAGAGTATTCTCCAAATCTTATTCTCTTCTGGAGAGTCTGTCCCTAATCATCTCTTTCTGATCTTCTCCCGTAGGCTGCATGTACTCCAGCGGCACCGGTTTTTGTGTATAAATTTAAGAGTGTGTTTTTGTGTTGCTCTTTTCCTTCATTGTGCACTTTTATTTAGATTCGTGTTTTAGATTTTGTTTTTCACAATAAACTGGTGAACTTTTACATCTGAGTCTGAGTGTTCGTTTGCTGTGGCAGCTCTGCATTTGAGCCTATCTTGTCCTGAATTATGACTTTGCACAGGTGTTAAGCACCAACCCCATGTGAAGCAAAGTGGCATTATTAGAGAAATACTAACTTTGATTCAAGAAATATAGCAAGGTATTTGGACTGTATCCTAGTGCTACTGTTATCATATGTAATAAATGCACAATTTTATTTGTTAATTATAGTGCACTGCTCAACAGCAACATCTGGTGGGAGTCAGCCCCACTGGCCCCTAATGCAGAAATGCCATTGATCAGAGCATGAATTAATTTAAATTCTAACCCTCGCCTTAAATTTACTTTAGCTGAGTTTGAAATTATTTGACAAATCAGAGTCTGCAGCATCCTGCAGCTTTTAAGTCTATTAAACATACTGTATAGAAATGATGATAGACGCCCCTGGGCCACAAGCACAACAATTGCTCTATAGTTGCAATCAAAATCATTCAACTCCACTGTAAATTAGCTTTATTGGCAAAACAAGTAGCTGTTTGCAATTAAAAAATAAAGAACTGAGCCATTATGCTCAACACAACTAAGATAAGATAAGCCTTTTAGTTCCACAGTGAGGAAATTCCAGGATTATAGCAGCACTCAGAGCAATAGTTAATAAGGTAAAAAGAAGTGGTTAGCCAAAAGCAGTAAATGCATATACATATGTACACAGATATATACACAGTGCAAGAGCATTGCAGCTAGATGGTATAAACAGCATTACGGTTTAAGTTACCCTGCAGAAAATGAATATGTACCCAGACAGTATATTTTTTTTTTTATTTGAATCAACAGTGTTGTCACGCTCAGTAATTGATATTGTCCTAGTTGTATAATGGAGGGGACGATTTATTTTGCAAGGTTGTTACATTTAGTGCATTCAATACGACGTCTATGAGCAGCCCTGGTTAGGTTATAAAGTCTGACAGCCATAGGTAGGAAGGACCTGCGGAACCTCTCCGTTGTGCACTTAGGATGGCACAGCCTACCACTAAATGAGCTCCTCAGTGCATTCACCGTGTCCTGCACGGGGTGGGACTCGGACTCCAGCAGAGATGGCAGCTGAGCCACCACCCTCCTTTCTCCTGTCTCCTCCACTGGGTCAAGGTGTTGGCCCAGAACAAAGCTAGCTTTTTTGATCAGTCTGTTCAGTCGCTTCCTGTCGGTTGCCATGATGCCGCTGCCCCAGCAGACCACTCCAAATGTGATGGCTGATGCCACCACCGAATTGTAGAAGGTCTTCAGGAGTGCCCCTTGCACTCCAGAAGACCTGAGTCTCCTGAATGAATGAATCTTTATTTCGGATAGATTAAAAGTAAAGGTTAAAAAAAAGAAACAATAATATAACAAAGGGGGAAAGAAAATCCAACAAGGTCAAATTAGACAATAACTCCTCTGATTATACAGTTCAACATAAGTTATCTGAAATGGGTGATGGCTGAAGCCGCAGCTTATATTGCCCACCCATCCTCAGGAGGAACAGCCTGTTACAGGTGGCTTCTCCAAATTCAACACAAAATGCCATTTTTAATGACTACTGCAGTTTCAAAATTATTCAACCCCTTCATGACAAACATCTTTAGTACTTAGTAGAGCACCCTTTTGCTGTTATGATCTGCTGCAAACGTGATGCATAGTCTGACACCAGCTTCTGGCAGCGTTCCTGAGGAGCCCATTCCTCATGGGCAAAGGCCTCCAGTTCACTAATATTCATGGGTTTGTGTGTTGTGTTACGGGTCCCGGGGAGGTGGCCACAATAACAAAAAGAAATAAGTCTTAAAACGTGATCCTCCGTGTCTGCTCTTGGGTCTGTAAAATAAAGAAAGAGTCTTAGAAGGACAGAACACAGGACCACTTGTGTCTTTCTCCAGATAGTACTAAAGGGGGGCCGGAAGCGCACCCTCATTGTTTACCTGGGGCGGGACGACCACAGTGCCAAAGGTTCCGCTGCTTACTCTTAAATATTTATACAGGGCTACATATTAAATGTTAATATTATTGATCGTCCACAATCTCAAAATATATTTGTCATATCCGGCTCTAGGGAGCCGGGCAATCAGAGCCAGGGGCAAGCCAGTGAGTCGTGATATTTTATTCAGGGTAAAGGGGAAGGGATGAGGAGAGCACAGATACTCATGCAGACGTACACTCACAGGTTGCACAGCGCAGAGGTAAGCAGCTCGTACCGGACGTGGGGGTAACAAGACGTACATACTCACAGCGGGATACAAACACAGGAATGCTGCAAGAGGAGTATAAGCTGACACCAGACGAAGGGGCTTCAGCTTAGCAATGTGTTTATGTCGCAGCCCCGAGTCATCGAGGCTGCTCCTATTTATCCTCATTGGCAGCGCCCCAGCTGATGAAGACTAATTGGCCCCAGCCGTCCATAATGCTGCCAGCTGGGGGCCAGCTGAGACGCTGCTCAATGGGAAGCAGGGATGAGGGAAAACATGGGCTGAGTGCCGAGACGGCATCTCAACCCATGGTGACAGAGCCCCTCCCTCAAGGTCGGGCTCCTGAATGACCAGGAACATCCCAGCCCCCCACCACCACCTAGGGTGGGAGGAAGGGAGGCGGACCGGAGGGGAAGAAGCCAAGGGAAGGACAACACCAATGGGGCAATGTAGGGTAGCGGGAAAGAAAAACCCAAATACAATACTGACAAAACAGAATAATTAACCCAGGTACAGATGGGGAGAAGAACTGGGTCAGCACGCTGGTTACATACTACCCAGAGAGTACCAACCATGCGTGACCCAGAGCAAGGAAAAAAGAACCACCAAAAAGGTACAGGGCAAAAAATGCTGAGTACGGTTAAATAAAGGGGAACCTATACACAGCGCTAATTTAAGTACATACACACAGTCACCAAGAAAAGTGAGGGTGACTGGAACAAATGACAATTATAGAGCATGGTGTTACGGAAAACAAGGCACATGACTATAATGAACCAACAGGACAAAAAAGAAATACTGAGTGCAGGCAAAGAAAAACCCACACACACGAATATATAAATACCCAGTCACCTAAAGAAATGAAAGTGACTGGAATAAATGGGTAACTGCAGAGCATGGTGTTACGGAAAACAAAACATAACTCTACAATACAAAAAACGAGGCTAAAAACATGGCACAAAAAGTAAAATGCTGAGCATGAGCGATGGAAAACACAGCACTATAAAAACAAATCCACCAACAGGACAGAACATTACACCCGAGTGACCTTAATAACAAAAGAAAAAGTGACACCCGAGGTGAATGGCAGGCAGAGTCCAAAAATGGCCGAGATGGCTCCGGAGATCTCCCCGCCCATCGTCCAGCTGGCGAATCAGGGAAAGAGAAGTGTTCGGACGGCAAACTCTGGACCCAGATCCCAGGAATCCAGTCCACCGGCAGCCGAACCAGGCTGCCCACAGGGAAACACAGACCAGTGGGGGGAACCAGATCACCGAACCGAAAGTTCTGTGGGTCGGGTCGTCGACCCGCATCACTCAACCACCAGGACCGTTGAGACGGGCGAAGGATCAGAGCGGATCCCGGTGGAAGAGGCTCAGGGGAGAGCCGACGACGAGGGCGGCGGGCGTCAGGCCGCAGGAAAACGGCCACCTCCTCACCGGACCTGGACAATACTGGGGCAGCACCCACGTCGGACCCCGATCGGGCCTCAGGCGAACCCACGTTGGACCCCGACTGGGTCTCGGGCGAACCCACGTTGAATACTGCACCAGAACCGACCTCCAACGTTGAACCCGGACCCTCCAGCACCACGAGGAACAGCAACTCCTTGCCGGTGACCCTGGAAGAAGGCTCAGAAGAGAAAACAGAACCGGGATCAGGATCACCGGCAGCGCCAGAACCCGGCGAGACGAGCTCAGACGCAGCGGACGGCTGCACCCGGCTCGTCTCCCCTGGAGATAGGCTGAAGTGCTCGGGGATAAAAAGAGAGAAAAGAAAGGAGAGCACTCGCCTGATCTCGGGTTCTGACGCCGTCCAGGACTGCGAAGATCCAGGATCCGTCGTCAGGAGGTTGTTGTCAGGCTCCCATCTAGCCGCGTCGGGCCCCGCAGCCAGCACGATGGTCAGCGCAGCTTGAGATCCCTCCAGCTCAGGTAACCCCGCCGACGATCTACTCGGCGTGAAGCCAGAAGAATCTCGTCCCGCCGGACCGAACCGCTCCTCCGTGGAGACCCGGGGACGCTCAGTCGTCGGCGTAGACTCCACGCAGCAGTCAGTCCCCCTCCTCCGTCCGCAATGTAGCTGCGGAACCACAGGCCCTCTCCATATCCCACCACGTTGACCCGGAGCCGGGGACCGCTCGGCGGAGAGAGACACAGAGGATGCGGGATTAGGCATACAAGTTACAGCAGGTGGGGAGAGTTCAGGGAGCTGCGAACCCTGAACTTCTCCTCCAGGGATGTGACAGAGCAAATCATTAAGCAGGTGTGAAAAAACAATGACTTGCCTGCCCCCTGGAGGTTGAGTATCGCCTGCTGTAGTGGAATCTGCTTCTTCCTCTCCCCGCCCGGCGATAACGGAGGACCCCCCGGGAATTCGTCTGAGGGTCGCTCGCGTTGTCTCCAGCAGAGAGCTCACCAGGCCGGGATTCCAGGCACACACAGCGGTCAGGAAGCGCGTCGAGGAGGAGGGGGAAACAGCCGGGGTGAGCCAGCCCGAATGTCCAGGAATGACAGCGGGGGAACGAGGCTCAGGGGACGAGGCTGTAGAATCTCCACACTGACGAGGCGAAGGGATGACAGCTGCGTGGGAGGAACGGTCCTGACGATGACCCAGAACTGGATCCGGACGAGGTTCGTGCAGAGGTGACTCGGCGATGTGATGACGACTACTCCCAGGGGACGAAGCGAGGGGGAAACCCAGGATTCGCCGCTCCAGATCGGAGATCGAGATGAGGAAGGCGTCGAGCACGGGAAAGCTTCGTAGCCCTGAAGTCCTCACCATCAATCTCACTGCCGCCGCCACATGCCTGAAGGTGGTGACAGGAAACACAGTAGAGCTCGCGACAGCCACTCGACCCCGGACATAACTGCTGTCAGCTGCGGCTCCTTGAAGGGAATCCCGAGTGACGTGGCGCAGGTCGGGGGAAGTCCTCTGGTTGGCGCGAACTCCCGGACTGGAATGGCGGCAGGAACGGGACTCCGAAGCGGGGAAAGACGTCGCCCACTTCGACTCCCTGCCGGGATTTCCATCCACCCCGTGGAGCTTCTCTCGCTGTGTACCTGCAGCGTCTATCCTGGCACTGTCCTCCAGGTGGTACAGAGAGTGAGGGTGACAGTCCAGGAGTTCCTCAGCACGGCCCGGATGCCAGCGTCTCGCGTTGGAGGCGTCGTGCAGGGTGAAGAGCGTCCCGTCGACAGCCTCCGAGATGGACCTCAGCTCGTCGCCCTGGCGCCGGAAGTGACTCCTGGGAAACGGCATGCTAGCAGCGCTGACACCCGGACAGAAAGGTACATTTCCACAGCGACTCACGGCCGCCGGCAACTCTTCTGGCTGCGACATACTGTCATATCCGGCTCTAGGGAGCCGGGCAATCAGAGCCAGGGGCAAGCCAGTGAGTCGTGATATTTTATTCAGGGTAAAGGGGAAGGGATGAGGAGAGCACAGATACTCATGCAGACGTACACTCACAGGTTGCACAGCGCAGAGGTAAGCAGCTCGTACCGGACGTGGGGGTAACAAGACGTACATACTCACAGCGGGATACAAACACAGGAATGCTGCAAGAGGAGTATAAGCTGACACCAGACGAAGGGGCTTCAGCTTAGCAATGTGTTTATGTCGCAGCCCCGAGTCATCGAGGCTGCTCCTATTTATCCTCATTGGCAGCGCCCCAGCTGATGAAGACTAATTGGCCCCAGCCGTCCATAATGCTGCCAGCTGGGGGCCAGCTGAGACGCTGCTCAATGGGAAGCAGGGATGAGGGAAAACATGGGCTGAGTGCCGAGACGGCATCTCAACCCATGGTGACAATATTTAAATGCTCTTAAAATAAAAATAAAATGACAGTCTCTCTGAATTATTTCCGAATGTGGTGCACGATTTGGGTGTACCACACGCTCCCCAACAACAAAAGTGGCTCCTGACACTTAACAGTAACAAATCAAAATCTCAACACTAATAAAGTCTCTGTTCAAAAGTCTCTGGAACGTCTTTCTTTTCAAGTGTCCTTAATCTTCAGGTATTATCCAAGATCTGGTCAGTTTAATAGCAAGGAATAGCATACTGACATGGCAAGTAGTTAGAGGTGAAAGGAGGAAGATAAAAAGGTTGAGGATAGAAAGAAGGGTAGCACATAAAAGGATATGGTGTTGACTGCTGAACACTGACAGTGTTCACCGACGGACGAGTCTGGAAGGCTGGCTGGCCCAGGGATGGATAGGTGAACACCATGTTGAGTCGTCTCTGCCTGGTGGACTGCCTCAGACGTGGTGGCGACTCAGGACGGCGGTCTGGCTCTGGACTGGGCACTGGCTCAGGATCAGCTGCAGGTCCGGGACTAGGAGCAGGAACATCTTGGTGGAGATGAAGCACTTCCCTGTCGTCGTCTGGTTGAAGTTGGTCCACGTTTTGTTCACTTTCCCTTTGTATTTCTTGTCCTTCTTCCGTAATATGGTCTCTGTCTTGTTCAGATTGAATAGGAACTTGTACTTGTCTTTGCTGTGTTGTTCCCTGTCTTCTTTGTGACTCACATTGAACTTGGTCGACTGGACGTTGACTTTCTTGCAGGTGTCTGGGAACACGAAACCAATAGAGGGGTTCGTCTTCTTCTGACTCACTCGCTTCAGGACTGTTTGACTTTTCCAGTGTGTTTTGTCTGATATTGGTAGGTCTGTTGTTTCTCTTTTGTGACTTGGCAACTGGACTTTGAACGATGTCGACTGGTAAGTCGTTGACTTGGAGAAGCAAGTTTCTGTACAGGGTATGGATGGGACGACCTCCTGTCTCTGGACTTACTTTGTAGATGGGGTTGTCTCCAACCTGCTCCCTCATGATGTAGACTGTTTGTTCCCAGTAGGGCCTTAGCTTGCCAGGACCACTTCTTTAGCCCAGGTTCCGTACAAGCACTCTGTCTCCTACTTGCAGGATGACACCTTTGCATCGTTTGTCATAGTTTGTCTTTCCTTTGGAGCTTGACTGTTGACTGTTTGCACTTGTGATCCTGTACGCCTCTGTCATTTTCCCTTTCCATTTCTGAGCGTATCTATGGGCTGTTTCTGTGTCTTCTTCTGTCATGAGGCCAAAGAGAAGGTCTACTGGGAGGTGAGGATGTCTGCCATACAACAGGAAGTATGGAGAAAAGCCAGTGGCCTCATGCTTCGTGCAGTTGTAAGCATGGATGGTGTGAGGCAAGTGTTCCTTCCAGTTTAGTTTCTCTTTCTCTCCCAATGTACGTAGCATCTGCAACAAGGTCCGATTCGGCCTTTCGACCGGGTTACATTGGGGGTGGTAGGGAGAAGTCCTTGAGTGGCCAACACCTGCTAGCTCTCTGAGGGACTTGAATAACTCGTTCTCAAAGTCACAACCCTGATCGTGATGAAGCTTGGAGGGGTAGCCGAATCTTGGAATGAAATCATTGAAGAGGCGGTCTGCTGCTGTCTTTGCGGCTTTGTTCTTGGTGGGGTAGGCTTGTGCAAACCTGGTGAAATGGTCAACTACCACCAAGATGTACTCAAACCCGCCTTTACAGGACTCTAAATGCAGGAAATCGATGCATACTAACTCGAGTGGGAAGTTGGATGTTATACTGCCCATCGGTGCTCTCTCATGCGTTGCTGGCTTTTTCTGTTTTATGCATGGGCACTTCCTGGTGACATACTCCTCGATCTCTCGCTTCATGAAAGGCCAATAGAATCGCTCACGGGCTAAGCTCAAGACTTTCTCCACGCCAACATGGCCCATGTTGTTATGGAGATGGGTGAGAGCTACTTGTCTGTAGACAGCGGGCAGAACTAGCTGCTTGCGTTCTGCGGTCTTCCTGTAGAGAAGGCCATTTTCAATGTGCATCCGACTCCACTCTCTCAACAGTCTTTTTGTGCTTATGTCAAGCTTGGCTTTGTCGTCTTCGGTTGGTGTCATGTCTTTTTCCTTCATCTCCATGACTTTCCCGATGGCTGGATCTGCTCTTTGTTCTTGGACTAGTTTATCGTGGTCGATGGAATGCAGTGGCTCCTTGAGGGGTGAACTTGGTGAAGCAAGGTTGAGGGCTGCAATCCATGCTACATCACCTTGCTTGGCTCTTCTGCTTCCTTCCCATACTGCACCGACGGCTTCCTCTGACAGTTCTCCTGTACTGACTTCTTCATCTGTCTCTTGGCCTTGTATAATCGTTCCCAGCACATTAGCTCCAACTAGTGGTTGGTTCAGTGACAGCTTACTGACTAGGAATGGCGCTCATACAGTGAGATTGGGATCCCCGTGACCCGCTAAAGTGACTGTAAGCTCGACCCACCCGTCATATGGAACTGCTTGGCCATTAACTGCAGAAACCTCAAGCTCGTCGTTCAACAGATCTTGGAGTGGTCTTACCACAGTGTTGGGTATGTACCTTTTGACCCATTGCCTGTCAACTATACTCACTTGTGAGCCAGAGTCACACAGCACTGTCACAGGATAACCACCGATTAGACATTTCAGCAGACTTTTCTTACCGACAAGGGGAGCTTGGCATTTGGTGGCACTCTGACAGGAGGGGATCTGACCTTTCCTTCTGTTGTGTTTGACCTGCTTTCTCAGCTGCTTGCTCTGGTGCTTGGGGCGTGGAGTTGAAGCTTTGGCAGAGGAGGAGTTTACTGGCTGGGACTTTGACTCTGTACCGATCTCTGGCTGTCCCTTGACAGAGACCGATTCCCGTTTCCCTGATTCTTGGGGTCGCTTCAGACATCCAACTGCTCTGTGTCCCGACTCACCGCATACAAAGCAATGACTGTACTCCTGTAAGCTTTGTTCAGTACATTTTGGACAGAGATAGGTTTTCTTTTGGTTGGCTGGAGGCTGAGAACACTGAGGGGAGGAGTTTACAGCTTTCTGTTCCATGAAAGTTGCCACCATCTTGGTTAGAGTCTCTACTTGTGCAGCAAGTTGTTTGATCGTCTGTGAAGCTTGTTGGTCTTTGGCTGTCGTGTCCTTTGTTGCAATCACAGCACTTTGTGCTGACTTCTGACGAGGGGTTTGCCCTAACCTTCGCTGGTGCTCATTCTCATCACTGATTATCTTTGTGACCTCACTAAGAATCTCTTCATCTGTTACATTGTTGTTTGATGTAAGAGGTCTTAGTCGTCGCCGCAGGTCTGCATACTTCACTCCCAGGCCTTGATAGACTGTGCGCAGAAACACTTCCTGGATTGTCCTTGGGTCATACGAGATGTCTGCATTGGCTTGTTTTGACTGAAAGATAAGTTTCTGTTTGAGTCCAATCATGCGATACAGGAATTGCTGAGGGGACTCCTGCTCAGTTTGTCGGGCGCACATTAACTCCTGGAACATCTCTGCTGTTGCCTTTTCCCCAAGGTGGGATCGGAGAAAGCCCTGAAGTTCAGAAAGAGCCAGTTCATCTTTGAGCATGAGCATGTCCCTGAACGTGCCAGGCTTTACAATTCTCAGTACCCCCCTCACGATCTCTGCTTCAGAAAATCCTTCTTTTAATCCTTCATTGATCTGTCTCATGAGACTGTTATAACTGATTTCAGAGCTGTTGTCTCCAATTTGTCCTCCAAAAACCTTGAATTCTCTCCGAGGCAGGTAGGAAAGGTCTTTGAGAGTGACATGTCTTTCTGGACTACCTTGTTCCCTTGGATGCGGTTGTGAGTGGCTCTGACGACTGGGTGCTGCAGGTGGTTGGAGTGTCACAACTTCACACAGTCTTAGTCTTTCACCCAGTGTCTCATATGCTTTCCTCAGTTCCTCTACAGACTCTGCGTTTGCGTTCACACTAACTTGAATGCCTGGTGGAACAGCAGATGGTGATGGTGGATCTGGCAACATATTGGATGGATGAGGACTTGACTTGGTTGGTGTTGCAGCCTGATCAGCTGGATGCGTGGTGGAGCCACTCGTTTGTATCACTTTAGTTAGCTGATCATCCAACATTAGCAACTGACTCATTCCCTCATCTTCAAGTTTCAGCAGAGTTGGGGACCGTAAATAGGAATCGACATAGTCCATACAGCTCTCATTATCGTCTTCACTGAACTGTGTGTCTTTGTCTCCAGCTGCAAGGCTCTTTGTTAGCCCGAAAAGATCCTTACTTGAGCGGGCAAACAAGCGTCCTCTGATGCTCCATATCAGTTCTTTCCGTGCTGTCGACATGGTACTTTAGCTATCTGTAGTTCGAGTGTTGTATTATCTGTACAGTGACTAGGTTGCGTTTTACCTTCTTGACAGCAGTGCAGTTCCACTTTTGGTTGAAGATCCTTTCTTTCTCTTTGATCTTCCTCCTTGGACACCCACTGACTGACGTGTCTGATGTAGCAGCTTGGCAACCGTTGTCTCGTAGTTCTGGTATCACTGGATCTTTCCTCGATGACTGAAGAGGAGAGATCTCGGACGAGCCCCCACAGTTTGTTACGGGTCCCGGGGAGGTGGCCACAATAACAAAAAGAAATAAGTCTTAAAACGTGATCCTCCGTGTCTGCTCTTGGGTCTGTAAAATAAAGAAAGAGTCTTAGAAGGACAGAACACAGGACCACTCGTGTCTTTCTCCAGATAGTACTAAAGGGGGGCCGGAAGCGCACCCTCATTGTTTACCTGGGGCGGGACGACCGCAGCGCCAAAGGTTCCGCTGCTTACTCTTAAATATTTATACAGGGCTACATATTAAATGTTAATATTACTGATCATCCACAATCTCAAAATATATTTAAATGCTCTTAAAATAAAAATAAAATGACAGTCTCTCTGAATTATTTCCGAATGTGGTGCACGATTTGGGTGTACCACAGTTGCAACTGCCTTTTTCAAATCCCACGAGATTTTCATTGGGGTTCAAGACAGGCGACTGATGACCACTCTAATATCTTCCAGGACTTCTTCTGAAATCAAGCCTTGGTGGACTTTGAGGTATGTTTGGGATCATTGTCCTGTTGGAAGGTCCAATGGTGCCCAAGCTTCAGTTTCCTCACAGATGGCATGACATTTTCTCCCAGGATTTCCGATACTTGATTGAATCCATCTTGCTCTCCACACACTGCAGGTTTCTAGTGCCAGAGGAAGTGAAGTAGCCCCAGAGCATCACTGATCCACTGCCATGCTTCACTGTAGGCAGTGCGTTCTTTTCAGTGTCTGCGTCATTCTTCCTCGTCCAGATATATTGCTGAGCCGTAGGCCCCAAAAGTCCCAGTTTTGTTTCATTGCTTTACAGAACAGAATCCCAAAACCTCTGGCTTATTTATATAGTTTTGAGCAAACTGGAGCTAACTTTTCTTGTGCTTTGGGTCAGTAGTGGTGTATATCTTGGAGTTTGGGCATGGAGCCCTTCAGTGTTTAGTATGCACCTTGTTGTGGAAACTGAAACCTCAGTACTTGCTTCCACCAAGTCTTAATGTAGGTTTTTTGCAAGTCAGTTGAGGGTTTTTGACCACCTACCTCCTCAGGACTCTGGTGGTAGCCATTGATAGCTTCCTCTTTCTGCCATGTCCAGGTAGTGTAGCCACTGTTCCTTTAACTTTAAACTTGCGAACCATGCTTCCAACTATATCTCCAGGAACATTCAGTGCCTTTGCTATCTTTTTGTACCATTTTCTTTGTTTGTGCAAGGCAATGATTTCTGCTCTGAACTTTTTGGACAATTCTCTTAACTTAGCCATATTTCTAACATGCAACCAAACACCACCATCAACAGTCCACATATTTGAGGTGTTCTATCTCAAGCACACCTGATGCAACTAATGAAGCCCTTGACTGGTTGCATCAGGTGTGCTTGAGACCACACCTGGTTTACAAACGTGTGCTTTTATGAGGAATTCTGTTCAAGAGGTTGGATAATTTTGAGACTGCAGTAGTCACTGAAAGTAGGATTTAGTGTTGAATTTGGATACAATCCTTGTAATATCAGTTTAACTATTTAAGCTGTTTTTGTGCAATATGTTTATTGCAAGCTCCTGAAAAATGTTAAATTTTGCCAATAAACCTAAAATGCAATGGGGGTGTAATGATTTTTATTGCTACTAGAAGTGCATGCATTTGTGTGTTTGGCACCTCTTTTTGATTTCAGACCTCTTATACTTAAAGAGCTCATTCACCCCTGTAGGAAACAACACTTTATCTGGTTTTGCTATTTACTGTATATGTATGTGTTTGAGTAACAGTTTTGTTTTATTCTCTAACCTACTGAAAACAACTCACTTAGGAAGAACTCAGAAATCTGTATTTGTGTAATAACTCTGATTTTTTTTCACAGCTTTCATGCATCTTATTATGCTTAGATGATCACCTAATTAGTACCTTCTTAAGTAGACTGACGTGTCCTTGTGTTGCAATTCAACAGATAATCAAACTGAATGGCTGCCATACATGTAGAGTTGCTAAATTAAGAAATATTTTGTAGTGGTCTCTCAATTTTTTTCCAGAGCTGTATACCTGTTTTTGTAAGCAGATATGTACAATTTGACATTCTGCATTAATCCACCTCTAGTGGTTGTGGAAATAAAGACGTGAAAAAAATGTGGCCGATGATTTGTTGCAGTCAGTAAATTAGACTCTCATCTTTTCCAAACCCTCACCCTTCCTATTAACCTATAACCTTAAACACCCAATAATCTGTTTAATGCTTAAAATAATCATCAAACTGGAAGTGAGAAATGAATGAGGAAATGAAAGAAAATGCAGACAGCAGTGACTAAAAGTCAAGACAGAGACACGAATTCAAGACTCCAGGGTGGGAGTGCACACTCCCTCATGTCCAGCCCGCCCTCTTACAGGAGTTTAAGCACATATCAAAAGGGGTAACACTATCACAGGTAAATATGAGTACAGTGCATCTGGAAAGTATTCACAGCACTTCACTTTTTCCACATTTTGTTATGTTAGAGCCTTTATCCAAAAGGGAATAAATTCATTTTTTTTCCTCAAAATTCTACACACAATTCCCCATAAGGACAATGTGAAAAAGGTTTGTGTTTTTTTGAGATTTTGACAAATTTATTAAAAATAAAAAACAAAGAAATCACATGTACATAAGTATTCACAGCCTTTTCTCAATACTTTGTTGATGCACTTTTGGCAGCAATTACAGCCTCAAGTCTTTTTATATATGATGCCACAAGCTTGGCACACCTATCTTTGGGCAGTTTCACCCATTCCTCTTTGCAGCACCTCTCAAGCTCCATCAGGTTGCATGGGAAGCGTCGGTGCACAGCCATGTTTAGATCTCTCCAGAGATGTCCAATTGGATCCAAGTCTGGGCTCTGGCTGGGCCACTCAAGGACATTCACAGAGTTGTCCTGAAGCCACTCCTTTGACATCTTGGCTGTGTGCTTAGGGTTGTTGTGCTGCTGAAAGATGAACCATCGCCCCAGTCTGAAGTTAAGAGCACTCTGGAGCAGGTTTTCATCCAGGATGTCTCTGTACATTGCTGCATTCATCTTTCTCTCTATCCTGACTAGTCTTCCAGTTCCTGCTGCTGAAAAACATCCCCACAGCATGATGCTTCCACCCCCACTGGCATGGTTATAAGCGGTGCCTGGTTTTCTCCAAACATGATGCCTGGCATCCACGCCAATGAGTTCAATCTTTGTCTCCTCAGACCAGAGAATTTTTTTTCTCATGGTCTGAGAGAGAGGTGCCTTTTGGCAAACTCCAGGTGGGCTTCCATGTGCCTTTTACTAAGGAGTGGCTTCCATCTGGCCACTGTACCATACAGGCCTGATTGGTGAATTGCTGCAGAGATGATTGTCCTTCTGGAAGGTTCTCCTCTCTCCACAGAGGAACACTGGAGCTCTGACAGTGACCATTGGGTTCTTGGTCACCTCCCTGACTAAGGCCCTTCTCCCCCGATCGCTCAGTTTAGACGGCCGGCCGGCTCTAGGAAGAGTCCTGGTGGTTCCAAACTTCTTCCATTTACAGATGATGGAGGCCACTGTGCTCATTGGGACCTTCAAAGCAGCAGAAATTTTTCAGTACCTTTCCCCAGATTTGTGCCTTGAGACAATCCTGTCTTGGAAGTCTACAGACAATTCCTTTGACTTCATGCTTTGTTTGTGCACTGACATACACTGTCAACTGTGGGACCTTATGTAGACAGGTGTGTGCCTTTCCAAATCATGTCCAATCAACTGAATTTACCACAGGTGGACTCCAGTTAAGCTGTAGAAACATCTCAAGGATGATCAGTGAAAACAGGATGCACCTGAGCTCCATTTTGAGCTTCATGGCAAAGGCTGTGAATACTTATTTACATGTGATTTCTTAGTTTTTTATTTTTAATAAATTTGCAAAAATCTCAAAAAAAAAAAAACTTTTTTCACATCGTCAGTATGGGGTATTGTGTGTAGAATTTTGAGGAAAAAAATTAATTTAATCCTTTTAGAATAAGGCTGTAACATAACAAAATGTGGGAAAAGTGAAGCGCTGAGAATACTTTCCGGATGCACTGTATATTCTGAGGTAGGAAAACAGATGAATCCTACATAAATCAGTCAGACCAAAAGCCAAGTAATAATTTAAAAGGGAAAATTTGATATATCACATAACACCTGTTGTTTTCTAACTCACTTTACCTGTGTGTAGAACAAAACTTTTTTTTCTGATGTGAGCCTATATCAGGCATATCTGTTTCAACTATACTTGCACTTGCAGAATTGCAGCATTTACACTGTAAATGTGATGATGCTATGGTAAGGAATTGTGAAAGTTTGAGTTTGTTGTGGAGATGCTTTGGTCAGTGGTGAGTGTTTCACTGCCAAAGAGGATGTTTGGAGGTTGCTGAGGTAAGTTCACTTGGAAAAAGACACACAGACTCTATTTTTTAGGATTTTTTTTTAGGTGGAAGTCAAGTTGTTTCCTTTTTGATGATATCAGTCATAATTTCATGTAAATAAAACAAACTTTAGGAACTCCAAAAGGCAACCTTTCCTTGTCCCTAATGCCATTCAGAGTGTGTGCTGCAGTATGTTAACCTTCATTATTGACTTAAATAACACAGACTCAGACAGTGAGTCCCTGAAGGCTAGACAAATGAATAAC
Organism: Pholidichthys leucotaenia; assembly: GCA_020510985.1. Lineage (NCBI taxonomy): Eukaryota > Metazoa > Chordata > Actinopteri > Cichliformes > Pholidichthyidae > Pholidichthys > Pholidichthys leucotaenia. The sequence goes on from CM035837.1 coordinate 271,308,500, forward strand.
AGCACCTCTGTTTTGTGATTCATTTAAGCACGACCCTCTTCCCTGTACAAACGCAGCTGGTCTAGCTGCACGTACCAAAACTCCACACACCCACTAACTTCATCTCGGCAAGCCCTCTGCTGTGGTGGAAAATCTGTGGACGTTGACATCATCATGCCAAAACCTCTGAGTAACATTACAGAGACGAGTGGAAATCTAGTACGGGCAAGGAGGAACATCACAGCCCACCACAGCACTGTGTTGTTGTCATTATGGTTCCACCATGGGAGCATAAGGCTGTGGATCTGGAAACACACCCAAGGACAAACATACACATGAAGTCCAAAAATGCTAAAAGAAAAAAAAAATCAAATTTCTTAGAGACAACTTCAGCCCCAAATCTTCTGTGCTTTACAAAATTCTTGCTTCAATTTTTAAAAGTTCAAAGAATTCAGGGTTGTCTTTGTGAGCTTGTTCACTTCACTAGCTCATCTTCACTATCTCATCCTCCCACCCAATCACCTGACCATCCGATATCTCAAGAAGCACCTTTAAATAAACACTGGTGGAGCCGAGTTATCCCCTGGCATGTTTATTTGGCTCAGGAGATAAGATTTTCTGGTAAATTTTTGTCCTTTCCCCCCCTCTTGACTCCTGTGGATTGGAAGCATATGACTATTACGTAACCTAGACAAAGAGAAACATTACTTAACACAATTAGAAGAAATGGTAGGTGGGGAATATGGGTTTTTACCACAGCAGAAGGTTCATTTGTTAAAAACTGAAAACATCTTAGTCAGTGTTTCCGTTTCCTACTGCTCAGTTAACATAGTCCAGAGCACAGATTTATTTACCAAGTGGTTACTCTGTAGGGCAGATGCAGATTTCAGATGACTTCATTGATTCTTCAAAATAAGCAAATGCAGCAACAACTGAGACCATAAACACAGACGCTAGACAAAGAGGGAAAAACTGCTAGTGAAGAGAAATATACAGGGATGCACAATATCAGATTTTTTATTTTTTATTTCTATTTTTTGCTGATAACCAATATGCCGATATGTTGAAAATAGTTTTTGCCAATTGTCATCTCCTTTGTCAGTGATGATTAACTGCCATATAAAGGCACATTTCCCAAAGAATATTAAATGGATATGCCCCCGCCCCCCAGGAGAACATGTTAAACTGAGGACTGTCACTGGTACAACCACCAGAGCAATCACTAGAGAAGACCATGAGGTCCCCCACAGACACACCACATTTGTTCAATCTGTGCTATCAGTGAGGGGCACCAAGATCTAGAAAAATACACCATCTGCAATCAGAGAATGTACCACGCTGTAGCTGTCACACTGTAGCTGTCACACTGTAGCTTCCCACATCCGCTGGACATTCAGCCGGACAGAAGAGGTACCAGAGCGACATTTATGGACAATGCAGTTTGCAAAAGGTCACAACACCTTTAAGGTACCAGGTTAGATGGTATATTTTCAGTTTGGAACTTTTTAATTCCTAAGTTAAATTGAGAAAAGAAACAGAAGTAAAAGCTATTCTTGAAGTGTTGTAAATTACTGAAGAGTGTTACTTGTTTCCTATTGCATGTTCTCCCAGCAGTTTTCTAACTTTCCTTTCACTGTAAAGTTCCAAAAGTGTTAGTTCAAATCATTTTTGAAAATGGAGCAGAGCACAAGTGAGTTTGGTACATTAGAGGAAATACTTGCAGCTCTAGAAGATGAGAAAGTAAAGTTGGAAGAGAAATTAAAAACTGAATCTGTCGACTTAAAAAGACGAGAAATTGAGACACGGATAGGAGAAATAATTGGAGATCTTGAAATACACAAGATAGGGTTATCATCATCATCTCAAGTCGAAACGCAAGTGAGACGATCAGAAAGGGAGAGACGCCCTACAGAAAAAATTGTTGAGTTTAAAAGAAAGGAAATAACAGAGAGAAAGAAAGTTTATGTCGACGTACAGTGGGGTAAAAAAGTATTTAGTCAGCCACCAATTGTGCAAGTTCTCCCACTTAAAAGATGAGAGAGGTCTCCAATTTTCATCATAGGTATACCTCAACTATGAGAGACAAAATAAGAAAAAAAAATCCAGAAAATCACATTGAAGGATTTTTAATGAATTAATTGGTAAATTCCTCAGTAAAATAAGTATTTGGTCAATAACAAAAGTTCATCTCAATACTTTGTTATATACTCTTTGTTGGCAATGACAGAGGTCAAACATTTTCTGTAAGTTTTCACAAGGTTTTTACACACTGTTGGTGGTATTTTGGCCCATTCCTCCATGCAGATCTCCTCTAGAGCAGTGATGTTTTGGGGCTGTCGCTGGGCAACACAGACTTTCAACTCCCTCCAAAGATTTTCTATGGGGTTGAGATCTGGAGACTGGCTAGGCCACTCCAGGACCTTGAAATGCTTCTTAGAAAGCCACTCCTTCGTTGCCTGGGCAGTGTGTTTGGGATCATTGTCATGCTGAAAGACCCAGCCACGTTTCATCTTCAATGCCCTTGCTGGTGGAAGGAGGTTTTCACTCAAAATCTCACGATACATGGCCCCATTCATTCTTTCCTTTACACGGATCAGTCGTCCTGGTCCCTTTGCAGAAAACAGCCCCAAAGTATGATGTTTCCACTCCCATGCTTCACAGTAGGTATGGTGTTCTTTCTCCTCCAAACACGACAAGTTGAGTTTTTACCAGAAAGTTCTATTTTGGTTTCATCTGACCATATGACATTCTCCCAATCCTCTTCTGGATCATCCAAATGCTCTCTAGCAAACTTCAGACGGGCCTGGACATGTACTGGCTTAAGCAGGGGGACACGTCTGGCACTGCAGGATTTGAGTCCCTGGCGGCGTAGTGTGTTTCTGATGTAGCCTTTGTTACTTTGGTCCCAGCTCTCTGCAGGTCATTCACTAGGTCCCCCCATGTGGTTCTGGGATTTTTGCTCACCGTTCTCGTGATAATTTTGACCCCACGGGGTGAGATCTTGCGTGGAGCCCCAGATCGAGGGAGATTATCAGTGGTCTTGTATGTCTTCCATTTCCTAATAATTGCTCCCACAGTTGATTTCTTCACACCAAGCTGCTTACCTATTGCAGATTTAGTCTTCCCAGCCTGGTGCAGGTCTACAATTTTGTTTCTGGTGTCCTTTGACAGCTCTTTGGTCTTGGCCATAGTGGAGTTTGGAGTCTGACTGTTTGAGGTTGTGGACAGGTGTCTTTTATACTGATAACGAGTTCAAACAGGTGCCATTAATACAGGTAACGAGTGGAGGACAGAGGAGCCTCTTAAAGAAGAAGTTTCAGGTCTGTGAGAGCCAGAAATCTTGCTTGTTTGTAGGTGACCAGATACTTATTTTACTGAGGAATTTACCAATTAATTCATTAAAAATCCTTCAATGTGATTTTCTGGATTTTTTTTTTCTCATTTTGTCTCTCATAGTTGAGGTATACCTATGACGAAAATTGGAGACCTCTCTCATCTTTTAAGTGGGAGAACTTGCACAGTTGGTGGCTGACTAAATACTTTTTTGCCCCACTGTATCTTAACTTTAAAACAGAGATTCAACTAACAAGATCTAAACTTAAGGAAGAGTGCTCTAAAACTGAGTTGGGTGAAATGATCCATTCAATAGAAAAGTGTGAGTCAGAACTAAAGCAAAGGTATGAGAGTTTATGTGCACTTACTTTACCATCTCAAGACATGAGAAGGAAGATTGATAGCTGCACTTCAGTTACAACTGAAATAATCCTACTCCTGCAAAGATGGTATGCAGATGTTGATACTAAGGAATTTGATGCAGTAGCTGTGAAGGAATCTCTCTTTCAGTTACTCCAAAGAGAAGATGCAAGGTCAATTTATGGATCAACTGTGTCTAGAACTAGTCAAAGCAGTCAGTCAAGTCATAGTCAGCAGGGAAGTCATGTATCGGCGAAAAAAGCAGATGCAGCTGCACGTTTGGCATCAAAACGGGCTGAAATAAACAGGGAGATGGAAATATCTGCCCAGAGAAAGGAGATTTTGGCTCAGCAAGAAAAACTAAAATGGCTGGAAGATCAAAGGGATCTTGAAGTCACAGAGGCTGAATACAATGTGTATGCTGAAGGGGAATCAAGGTTTAATGCTGAAATAAGGGATGTTAATGTAAAAAGTACTTTGCCTCCAAGTCAGCTTCCAATGCAGCATAGTAGCCCTCCATGCACTCAAGTTCCACAAAATATATCGGCCCCTCCTTACTCTGAGAGTAAACGCATCAATGTTCCCCACAGTGCATCAGTCCCACACAACTCTGGCAGGATATCTGAGCACAGAGAGAGCGAAGTCTCACTAGTCCAAGCGTTCAAGGAATCCCTTGCTATGACAAGACTTCCGGCACCAGAGCCTTTCGTGTTTACAGGAGACCCACTTTAATTCACAGAGTGGAGCACTTGCTTCAAGGCTTTGATAGAAACAGGTTGTACAGATCCAGCGCATAAGCTATTCTATTTGAAAAAATACATAAGTGGTGAGGCGCTTTCAGTGTTAGAAGGAACCTTTTATCGTAGTGATGAAGAAGCATACACACAGGCTTGGGATGCCTTAAACAAGCGCTATGGCCACCCCTTTGTAGTCCAAAGAGCTTTCAGGGAAAAACTGAGTTCCTGGCCAAAGATTGGACCAAAAGACTCCCTTAAACTAAGAGAGTTTAGTGATTTCCTCATCTCTTGTAAAAATGCCATGCCCCATGTGCAAGGACTTGGAGTTTTGGATGATTGTGAGGAAAATCAGAAATTACTGCTGAAACTTCCAGACTGGGCAACAACTCGCTGGAACAGAACAGACATGTCACTAAAACACTGGATGAAGGGAAGGCATATCCAGGTTTCCAAGAGTTTGCACACTTTGTGGCAGAAGAAGCGCACATAGCATGCAATCCTATTTCTTCCCTTTGTGCGCTAAAGCATACAAGTGAAAAACTAGAGAAGGAACAAAAACGTGTCAAGGCCAGTGTCCTGGTACCTTCAACAAATGTACCCAATTATCCAAAACAAACCTCAAAGGCCACATCCCAAAGTGGCAGAGGTTCCAAGCCCAGCTCTTTAGCATCTCAGAATAAGAAGCAGATTAAGTGTATTTGCTGTCAGCAAGATCACTTTATCTATAAGTGTGACAAGTTTGCAGCAATGCCTCTCACAGACAGGAAAAAAATTGTCATTGATAATAACATGTGTTTTGCTTGCCTTAGAGTTGGTCACATCTCCAAAAACTGTCGACAGAAGGTCACTTGTAATATTTGCAGGCGAAGCCCGTCCTCAAGGAGAAAAGCCAGAAATGCCACCACAAGATGAAAGCACTTCCACAGTTGCATGTAGTGTAAAGGTGGGCAACAGTGGTCGTACTTCAATGATTGTTCCAGTATGGCTCTCTTGTGCAGCAGAAAACAGTCCAGAGACCTTGGTGTATGCACTTCTGGACACTCAAAGTAGCAATACATTCATTGATCAAGACATTTGTGAGAAAATTCATGCAAAAACAGAACCTGTTAAGTTAAGGTTGACAACAATGACTGACCGGGGTTCAACTGTACATTGCCAAAGAGTAGATGGGCTCAAAGTAAGAGGTTACCATTCACAAGAGTATGTTGTCTTGCCACCTACTTATACAAGGGAATACATTCCACTTGAGAAAAACAGTATCCCAACTCATGAGACAGCGAAAGAGTGGACTCACCTTCTAAGCATTGCAGAAGAGATGCCAGATCTGTTAGACTGTCCCGCAGGGCTCCTGATTGGCTATGACTGTGCAAGAGCATTAAAACCAAGGAAGGTCATACCAGGAAATGATTATGATCCATATGCAGTCAAAACAGACTTAGGCTGGACTATCGTGGGTTCCATCAAACCATGGACTGGTCTAATGGAGGTAATACGAGTCTGCAATCGTGCCTCTGTAAAGGAGTTTCCATCCATCACACCTTCCTCTGTGATCAAAGTCCTGGAACGAGATTTCTTGGACACAAATCCAAGAGAAAGAAATATATCCCAAAAGGACATTCAGTTTCTCCAGTTCTTGAACGGAAACATTCACCACAACAAGGAAGCACAAGAAGTCTGTTCTAAAGGAATGCTGCGCTTACACAAATTTGTGTGCAATAACAAAGAGGTCCTGGAGGTGATACCAGAAACAGAACATGCAAGTGAGAAGAAAGATGTAAATCTGAATTACACTGAGGTTCCAATGCAGAGTGTACTAGGGATACAGTGGAATGTGGAAGCTGATGTGTTCTCATTCAGTGTTATCCTCAAAGAAAAACCAGCCACAAGAAGAGGAATTCTAGCAACAGTTGCGAGTGTGTATGACCCACTAGGATTTCTCTCTCCTTACATCTTGACTGGCAAACAACTGCTGCAAGACATGTGCAGGCGGGGTGTTAGATGGGATGAGCCTGTTTCCCCTCAAATCCAGGCCAAGTGGGAAATATGGCTCCAGGATTTGGAAAATCTTCAAAACATTAAAATACCAAGATGCCTCATTCCTGAATACCTCGGCACAATCCAAAAAATTGAGTTGCATCACTTTTCAGATGGTAGCAGCAGTGGTTATGGACAGTGTTCCTACATCAGGATTGTTTCTGATGTGCAAGTTCATTGTGCTCTTGTCATGGGTAAGGCCCGAGTGGCACCCACAAGCATAGTCACCATCCCATGTCTTGAGCTGACTGCTGCAGCAATTTCAGCTGGTGTGAGTAACTTTCTCAGAGCAGAGCTCGAGCTGAAGATCGACAAAGAGTTTTTCTGGACAGACTCTCAAGTGGTGCTTGGGTACATCAAGAATGAAGCCCGGCGCTTCCATGTGTTTGTGGCCAATCGTATCCAGAAAATAAGAAACACTACAGATCCAAAGCAATGGTTCTACGTTGAAACCAATCAAAATCCAGCAGACCATGCTTCTAGAGGTCTCAAGGTGGCAGAGCTGATTGACTCAAACTGGCTCACTGGGCCTGAGTTTTTATGGGAATGTGAAATTGTCACAGTTCAACATTCACCAGAGCTTCTCGTAGGTGACCCTGAAGTAAAGGTTTTGAAGACAGATGCTGTTGAAAGAGACAACTTTCTTGAAAGGTTTTCAAGATTTTTTGACTGGAATACAGCCATCAATGTTGTAGCAAGGATTAAAAGACTGGCAAAAGAAGACAGGTCAGGTCCAATTAGTGTAGAGGAGAGAAGAGTTGCCTTTCTCACACTCATTCGGGCAGCACAAAATGAGGCATTTGAAGATGAGCTGAAATGGTTCAGTCAAAAGTCAGCTAAACTACCAAAAACTCACAAAATGCATCAGCTTGATCCTGTCCTTGTAGATAACCTCCTTAGAGTTGGAGGGAGGTTGAGAAAGAGGTCTAGGGAAAAAAGGTGAACGCTTAAAGCAAGTCTCAGTTCTTGAGAGACCTGTTCAGAAACTAATAGTTCTAGTTGAAAATGAGTCCTAGACTACAAAGGGAGGACATAATAAAACTAAAGTCAGATGATACAGTAATGACAAAGAAACGCTTAAGTCTAGAAAGTGAATAATATCAATGCTATTAAAGCAACATGTGATTTGAAGGTTTAAATTTATTTCAAGGAAAATTACAAGATTTAATTTTGTTTGTTAAAAGTTGAGTGAATGTAAATCTTTGTAATTTTGGTGGCAGTGTAGCTGTCACAGTGAAAAGGTTTATGTATTTTTGGTTCTTTTTCTGAAATAATGTTTGTTTATGGGTGTGTGCGCCAGTGTGCGGACGTTAGCGGTGTCCTTTTCTCCGCCTTCAGTCCTTCCATATCGCGGCGCATATGCGCTCGTGCTGCCGAGCTCGCGGGTGAGTCGGAGAGCTCGTGAAGGGGGCTCGTGCAGGCGACTTGCTCCGCCTATCAGCGCCATTGTGTGAGCGAGTGTCGGGAGAGAGGACGGAGTGTTTTTCCTGCAGGCAGCCAGACAGTTAAAGGTTCTTCATGTTTGTGAGGAAACCAGCGGCGAACCTGGACCTGATATGGTGCAAAAATGGGTGGTAGGCATGCGCTGTTCACATGCCTGATTAGAAGAGTCACACGGCTGCTGGAGGCTGTCCACAATCAGATGCGGAGAGAGGACTTTGTTTGGGAAATTTGTGACATGACTAACAACTCCTAAATTCTAGGCAGAAGGCACACACGGTATGTGATTATTTTTGTTTATGAACATTTGTTAAGTGTTATAATTTATTTTGTATTCATGTTTTTTATGTCTGTATTTTTAGTTTTTCACAGTGTTTAAGGGCGAAGATTTGCTGTGGCAAAATAAACAAAAAACTTGTCAACATCAGTTGGAGCGTGGTTTTCTGACCTAGAAGAAGGCTTTGGGAGCGGTTATACACGCTAAACACTTTTAAGACTCATTGTAAAAAATTGGCTTTTAAACAAACAAAACTGTACCTATAACTAGTGGTTGCTCTGCGGTACACGCATATACAGTATATGTGCCAGTGCATCACACACATATGCCCCGCCTCTTGTTTGTTGCTGCTGTGAAGTGCTTGGGTGCATGAGTGTGTGTATGTATACACAGCATTTCACTTGTGCAACATTTGAATGTTTTGTTTTGTAGCACCTTAACTCTTGCACTTTAGCATATCCACTTTGTACAGTTTTATTGTAGATGTTCTTCTCGTGAATGGTTGCTTGTTTGTGTGTTTTTGTGACTCGCCTGGGGACTACAGATGCAAATTAGCAGTATTGCTAAATCCAACATACTTGCATTTGTACTGATGTTCACAAGTATGTATTGTCCCTTTCCAATAAACATAGTAAAGTAGAAAAAAGACAACTACCACAACCAGCATATATGCCGGGGTTTTACCGGACTATTTTATGGCTATTTTATGCTACTTAAAAAAAAACTTTTTATCATGAATATTTTAAACCTTGGCTGCTTTGAGTAATCTTTTTTTTTTTTCTTTCATTTACAAGGCAAGGAAGAGACACACTAAGTAAAGACTAGTGAGTATTATCACGAAAAGGACTGATCTAAGAGTATGGTTACCTCTGTGGTCTATATTAATCATATATTCTATAACCTACATATGTTGAAGCATGTGAGAATGTTTGGTGATTACATATGTAAGGCGACTTCACACCTCAGAACAGGACAAAGACTCTCAACCGCCAGTGAAGAACAAAGACGTTCCCAGACACTGCGGTGGAGACCGGAGGAGCTGCCCTCACCCCCCAGGGCCATGAGGAGGAGTACGAAGACAATGGGGGGATTAAGATAATGAGGGATGTCAGCTTTTGATATGCATGTCTTTTGTTATGTGCAAGTATAAGTTCATAGAGCCGAAGTTGTTCGCTCTCTTTTTCCTTCTTCTGCTGCTGCACTAGGATGAGACTTGTTAGAGGAACTGATAATAAACTTTGGTTTATATATCACATCGCCTCGTTCTTCCAAGCTCTTCTACACTGGTGACCCTGACGCGAGGATGGACCAGAGGCGTTCCCCCGCGATCGACTCATCTGTGGCGGCCCAGGCAGACGCCGGCGCCCATGCAGACAGGGGAACAGATGGACGACGTTCCCCCACGGCAGAAGTGATAGAGAGGGCTCAACCGAGCACCAGCGCCGCGGAGAGAGCCGAAGCAAGGCACTCTCACCCTGCGGACACATCAGTGACGGTCTACACAAACGCCGTCACCGTCAACCTGCCGGACTTCTGGCAGGAAGACCCCGCCTCGTGGTTTCAGCAAGCTGAAGCCCAGTTTGCACTTGCGGGCATCACGGCTGATGATACAAAGTTCTATCACATCGTCGCCAAACTCAACGCCGCCACTTCAAGATGTGCGCGGAGTATAATCCGGCGGCCGCCGGCCCAGGACAAATATGAAGAACTGAAAGCGACCATCGTGGCAAATTACGTCCCCTCAGCCGAGGAGAGAGCCGAGAGGATCCTGGCGGTTTACGGCCACAGAGGATGCAGACCCAAGGCCCTCATGGAGGACTTGCTGCAACTTAAAGAAGAGGACAATGACAACTTCCTCTTCCATTTCATATTCCTCAGTACGCTGCCGCCACACATGAAAGGGACGCTGGCCAACATGCGATGCAGCACCCAGCAAGACTTCCGCACGCTAGCTCACGAAGCTCAACGGCTCATCAACGCCTGCAAGGAGCAGACACCCACAGCATCATCCGCAGATGTCCGGAGCCACGAGGAGCCACAAATCACTGAGCAGAATCAGCCCGCGGTGACAGCGACACGGCCAGGACGCAACAGACGGAGCGACGTTTGTTATTACCACCACCGCTTCGCCGAGAAGGCTTACAAATGCGTTCCCCCCTGCAAATTCACAATTTCTGGAAAACGCCGAAGCCGAGAGCCGTTAACAGCGGCGGTTCTCGGCGAAAAAAGCAAGCTTTTATATGTGACGGACGGACACACCGGCAAGCGGTTCCTTATCGACACGGGAGCTCAACTAAGTTTTGTCATGCCCTCCCAAGCAGACCGGGCCATGGGCCCCCGGGGCAATGGAGCGGTGGCAGCCAACGGCTCCACCATCGACACTTTTGGCGAAAAGAGCCTGCACCTCTGCATCCACGGCCGCAACTACAGATGGACATTTGTTGTAGCAGCGGTGAGTTTTAACTTGTTGGGCACTTGGTTAATGCACTGTCCTTTGCTTCTATTCTCTGCTCAGCCCGGCTTTCTCCACCACCTGTGCAGGCCAGCGTCACCACAGCAGGAGGTAAGTTTGATCAACTCCTCACCCAATTTCCAGCACTCACAATTCCCAAATTCTCAGCCACTGTGGCTAAACACGGGGTTGAACATTTTATTCCCACAACGGGCCCACCCGTATTCGCCAAAGCTCACCGCTTAGACGCAGCCAAGCTCGCCATAGCTCGGGACGAGTTTACCACCCTTGAAAAATTAGGCATTATTAGACGCTCGAAAAGCCCCTGGGCCTCACCACTTCACATGGTTCCGAAATCCGACGGTTCTTGGAGACCGTGCGGCGATTACCGCAGATTAAACAATGCGGCAGCGCATGACCGCTACCCAATTCCTCACATTCAAGATTTTTCACTGCATCTGGCGGGTGCGCGCATTTTTTCAAAAATAGACCTGGTCCGCGGTTATCATCAAGTCCCAGTTCGAGCAGAGGATATTCCTAAAACAGCTGTAATAACCCCTTTCGGCCTTTTTGAATTTTTGCGAATGCCTTTCGGCCTCAAAGGCGCGGCTCAAACCTTTCAGCGGATGATGGACGCAGTATTACACGACCTCCCTTTTGTTTTCGTCTACCTCGACGATATGCTGGTAGCCAGCTCGTCTGAGGAAGAACACGAGCAGCATCTCACTATGGTTTTTCAGAGACTAGAAGAGCACGGGTTAATAATCAATCCAGCCAAATGCAAATTCGACGTGTCACAAATTGATTTTTTAGGACACAGAGTTTCTCCGAAGGGGGCAGTCCCACTTCCAGACAAAGTTCACGCGATAAAAAGTTTCCCACGGCCACAAATGGTCAAATCGCTGCAAGAATTTTTAGGAATGGTTAATTTTTACAACCGTTTCCTCCCCCACGCAGCTCAGCTCATGCAGCCCCTATATGACGCGCTCAGAAAACAAAAAGCTTCCAACGCGGTCGAATGGACCCCGGAGCGCGAACGCTCCTTCGCGGAAGTTAAAAGCGCCCTAGCTAATGCCACATTGTTGGTTCACCCCGATCCCTCGGCCCGCATTGCGCTAACCACAGACGCTTTGGACCTAGCTATAGGGGCAGTTGTAGAACAACATGTCAGCGGAATCTGGCAACCTTTGGCATTCTTCAGCAAATCGCTAAACCAAACCGAGCGTAAATACAGCACTTTTGACAGGGAGCTGCTAGCGCTTCATTTATCCATCCGCCATTTTCAGTTCTGGTTAGAAGGGCGGAGTTTCATGGCTTTTGTAGACCACAAACCGCTCACCTTTGCTATGGCTAAAATTTCCGAACCGTGGTCAGGCAGGCAACAAAGACAGCCGGCTGCGATTTCAGAGTTCACCACAGACATTCGACATGTGGCAGGCAAACTTAACGTGGTAGCAGACTGCCTCTCTCACGCTGTGACATCGTCAGAGCGCGAGGAGACAGATTATACTACCGCGGCCGCGGAACTCTTCACCAACGGGGACACATACGCGGCCCCAATCCATGCAGGGATAGATTATGCAGCCATGGCAGAGGAACAAAGCAGTGACGCGGACGTGTGCGCACTCTTGTCTGGACCAACAGGGTTAAGGCTGGAGGAAAGGGGTTTACGCGACGGCGTGCCCCCCCTAATATGCGATATCTCAACCGGCCGACCGCGCCCATTAGTCCCAGCTACATGGCGCCGTCGTATTTTCGACTCAATTCACTCCCTCGCGCACCCAGGTGAGCGCGCCTCGGTTAAAATGGTCGCCGAAAAGTTTGTGTGGCCTGGCCTGCGCAAAAACGTAAAAGAATGGGCAAAAACTTGCATTTCCTGTCAGCGCGCCAAAATACACAAACACACAAAAGCCCCTCTGGAGCCTTTTCCAATCCCTGCTAGAAGGTTCGACCACATTCATGTCGACCTCGTGGGACCACTACCTTCCTCCCAAGGTTTCACACACCTGTTAACAATCATAGACTGCACCACGCGCTGGCCGGAGGCGGTCCCTCTGGCATTAACCACAGCGGAGGAAGTCGCTCGCGTTTTTTTGACAAACTGGGTGGCACGTTTCGGCGTCCCATCGGACATCACGTCCGATAGGGGGCCTCAATTTGTTTCGGAGCTTTGGTCAGCCATGTCCAGCAGCTTAGGGGCAACAATTCACCGCACCACTGCTTATCACCCTCAGGCTAATGGGTTATGCGAGCGTTTTCACAGATCTTTAAAGGCCGCCCTCAGAGCCTCACTAACGGATACAAATTGGGTAAATAAACTTCCCTGGGTTTTATTGGGGTTGCGTGCTGCGCCCAAAGAGGATCTAGACGCCTCCCCAGCAGAATTAGTTTTTGCACAACCTCTCAGGCTCCCAGGTGAATTTTTACCAGAGAACCCAGAGCCAGGGCATCTTCCAGTCCCGAGGTTTTTAGGCAGCAACGGACCGGACTCTCTCCCCGGTCCAGCTCATCACTCCTTTCCATGGGTTTTTGTCCCCCAAGCTTTAAAAAAACGCTGAATTCGTTTTTGTTAGGCATGAAGTTTTAAAACCAACTTTCCGCCCAGCATACGATGGGCCATTCAGAGTGCTGGAACCTGGTGATAAGCATTTTGTGCTTGATTTTGGGGATAGAAAAGAAACAGTCAGCATTGACAGACTTAAACCTGCCTTCTTGTTGAGAGACGAACCTGCACAGTTGGCGAGAGCACCTCGGCGGGGTAGACCCCCCAAGAGAAAAGACTCAGCCCCCCTGCAGGGAACAATTAATCACTCTCCTCCCCAAGCTGCAGATTCCTTACAGGAAGGTCCCAGCAGGACGCCCAAGCGGACCCACAGCAGATTCGGGAGAAGATTAAAACCCAGACGGCACAGAGACTGATGCAAACTACTCAACAGTTGTTCACTAATTGTGCTGTAAATTGTGCTGAATAGGGCTAAAACCTACCTTTTTGATATAGCCTACAATTAGGGAGGGATCATGTGTTTCTGAACCCTCCCTTAGTTATGCTGCTAATAGGTTTAGTCAGCCGGGGGACCTCCAGTAATGCACTGGGCCTCACTCCTTTCCTCACTCTCTATGAAATATTTTTTTTTTTTTGCTGGTCATTAACATTTGTTTGTTCTCTCCCATAGATTGAGTCCCCATCGTGCTGTTTGCTCTCTACATGTCTGTTCTTTTCTTCTTCTCTATCCCCTCACCCCCCAGCCAGTCGCAGCAGATGACTGCCCCTCCCTGAGCCTGGTTCTGCTGGAGGTTTCTTCCTGTTAAAAGGGAGTTTTTCCTCTCCACCGTCGCCAAGTGCTTGCTCACAGGGGATCGCCTGATTGCTGGGGTCTTTCTGCAACTGTGGGGGTCCCCCCTACAGTTGATAGTGCTATGAGATGACTGTTGTTGTGAAATGGCGCTATATAAATAAAGTTGAATTGAATTGAATTGAACTGTAACAGTTTAGGACCGACTTGTGATTTTACTATGCTGTTATGATTACCACTGAACTCTCTTAGGAGCATGGCTGCTGGAAAGTTTCTTCTGTGGCAAGAGGTGTAGCAGTTAGTATGTCATAGTAATTATCTTAAACTGTGAATTTTTCTATTGTCCTTTTCTTAGTCGTTTGGGGGGGGGCTGTGGTCTATATTAATCATATATTCCATAACCTACATATGTTGAAGCATGTGAGAATGTTTGGTGATTACATATGTAAGGCGACTTCACACCTCAGAACAGGACAAAGACTCTCAACCGCCGGTGAAGAACAAAGACGTTCCCAGACACTGCGGTGGAGACCGGAGGAGCTGCCCTCACCCCCCAGGGCCATGAGGAGGAGTACGAAGACAATGGGGGGATTAAGATAATGGGAGATGTCAGCTTTTGATATGCATGTCTTTTGTTATGTGCCTTTGTTTCTTTTAAGCTTCATGAGTTCCTCTTGTGTTTTGCTCCTACTCACGTGACTGTGTGGAGGCAGACATGTTTGTTTTGAAACACTCGCCCAAGGTGATGACGTCATTCCTCATGTTAATACTGTTGCACTTCATCAGTTGTAAATATTGATTTGTACCGATACGATGAATAATTTTAAATGGTAGATACTGATAACATGCCGATACTTTCTTACATCCATAATATTTTCACAAAGCATCCAAATTTAGTGCAAAAATGTTAAACAGCTTCTGGGATCCTACTGTCTCTATGTTTTTATTTATGTAATTTAAGTCAAAATTAGTATAAACCAATAAAACTAACATGTCTCTGATTTAACATATGACTAGTTTTAATTTGTAGTTTTCAGTCAATGTTAAAATTTGCATAGAATCAAACCATGAAATTCTGATTTTATAACTCAAATTCCAAAAAGGTTGGGACGTTGTGTAAAACTTTAATTTAAAAACAGAATCACTTGCGTATAGAAATCACTATTTTATTCGCAACAGAAAACATACTAAACACTGACACCCCCCACCACCTACTAAGATCAGGATATGGTGACACAGCGGCACACCATTACCAGCACCAGAGGAATCGGGTCCACTGGAGGAAAAGTGTACAGGAGGGTCTGGGGCCATGGGTGCCCTAGTACATCTTTCCCCAGAGATGCATCGGGAAGAAGGGTCAAAAGCTCAGAGGTCGAGATCACAAGGTCATGAGCCTGGAAAGCCATGTACGGTATGTCTATTCATACCTTAAAAACGACAAGTAATGGGGGAGCTACTCAGAGCTGAATGTGTGTGTGTGTGTGTGGGGGGGGGGTTGCATTTTTGTTGAGTTCTATTCCCCCCCTCATGGATCGTCACCTTATCGTGGTGGGGGGGTTTGCGTGCCCCAGTGATCCCAGGAGCTATGTTGTCCGGGGCAATTTGCCTCTGATAGGGTCTCCCAAGACAAACTGGTCCTGGGTGAAGGGCCAGACGAAGAACGATCCAACAGACTCTCATGATAAATTGTATATCAAGGATTCAGTGTACCCCGCCCGGTATGGGGTTACCGGGGCCCCACCCTGGAGCCAGGCCTGGGGGAGGGGCTCGAAGGCTAGCGTCTGGTGGCCGGGTTTCCACCCATGGGACCCGGCCGGGCTCAGCCCGAAGGAGTTACATGGGTCCGCCCTCCAGTAGGTTCACCACCTGCAGGAGGGATCATGGAAGTCCGGTGCTATGTGGATTAGGTGGCAGTCAAAGGCGGAGACCTTGGCGGACTGATCCCAAGCTTTCTAAACTGGCTTTTGGTACGTGGAATGTCACCTCTCTGGTGGGGAAGGAGCCTGAGCTGGTGTACGAGATTGAGCGATACCGGCTAGATATAGTTGGCCTCACCTCAACACACAGCTCCGGTTCCGGAACCAGTCTCCTGGAGAGGGGCTGGAGCTTGGCCTTTTCTGGAGTTGCCCCGGGCGAGAGGCGACGAGCAGGGGTAGGTATTCTTGTATCGCCCCACCTTGCTGCCTCTATATTGGAGTTTTCCCCGGTGGACGAAAGGGTTGCTTCCCTGCGCCTTCGGGTTGGGAAACGGGTCCTGACCATCATTTGTGCCTATGCACCAAATGATGTTTCAGAGTACCCACCCTTTTTGGAGTCTGTGACTGGGGTGCTGGAGGGTGCTCCTCCTGGAGACTCCATTGTCCTACTGGGGGACTTCAATGCGCACGTGGGCAACGACAGTGAAACCTGGAGGGGGGTGATTGGGAGGAACGGCCTGCCCGATCTGAACCCGAGTGGTGTTCAGTTATTGGACTTCTGTGCTAACCACAGTCTGTCTATAACGAACACCATGTTCAAGCATAAGGGTGTCCATATGTGCACCTGGCACCAGGACACCCTAGGCCGCAGGTCGATGATCGATTTTGTTATCGTATCATCAGACCTGCGACCGTATGTCTTGGACACCCGAGTAAAGAGAGGTGCAGAGCTGTCAACTGATCACCACCTGGTGGTGAGTTGGATCCGATGGCAGGGGAGGAAGCCATTCAGACCTGGTAGACCCAAACGTATAGTGAGGGTGTGCTGGGAGCGTCTGGCTGAGGCCCCTGTCCGGGAGGTCTTCAACTCCCACCTCCGGAAGAACTTCAACCACATTCCGAGGGAGTCTGGAGACATGGAGTCTGAATGGGCCATGTTCTCCACCTCTGTTGTTGAAGCGGCAGCCCAGAGCTGCGGCCGCAAGGTGGTCGGTGCATCTCGTGGTGGCAACCCCCGAACCAAGTGGTGGACACCAGTGGTGAGGGGGGCCATTAAGCTGAAGAAGGAGTCCTATCAAGCTTGGTTGGCTTGTGGGACTCCCGAAGCAGCTGAGGTGTACCGGCAGGCCAAGCGGAGTGCAGCTCGGGTGGTTGCTGAAGCAAAAACCCGGGTATGGGAGGAGTTCGGTGAGGCCATGGAACAAGACTTTCGGTCGGCTTCAAAGAGATTCTGGCAAACTGTTCGGCGGCTCAGGAGGGGAAAGCAGCTCCCCGTCCACACTGTGTATGGTGCGGATGGGACACTGTTGACTTCAACTGGGGATATCGTCGGGCGGTGGAAGGAATACTTCGAGGATCTCCTCAATCCCACTGATACGCCTTCCACAGAGGAAGCAGGGTTTGGGGACGAGGGGGATGACTCGCCTATCACAGGGGCTGAGGTCGCCAAGGTGGTTAAAAATCTCCTTGGTGGCCGGGCCCCGGGGGTGGACGAGATTCGCCCCGAGTACCTCAAGGCCCTGGATGTTGTTGGGTTGTCATGGTTGACATGCCTCTGCAACATTGCGTGGAGGTCGGGGGCAGTGCCTTTGGCATGGCAAACCGGGGTGGTGGTTCCTCTCTTCAAAAAAGGGGACCGGAGGGTGTGCTCCAACTTTAGAGGGATCACACTCCTCAGCCTCCCTGGGAAGGTCTATGCCAAGGTATTGGAGAGGAGAGTCCGGCCGTTGGTCGAACCTCGGATTCAGGAGGAGCAATGTGGTTTTCGTCCTGGCCGTGGCACATCGGACCAGCTCTTTACCCTCTCGAGAATTCTTGAGGGTTCGTGGGAGTTTGCCCAACCAGTTTACATGTGTTTTGTGGACTTGGAGAAGGCATTTGACCGCGTCCCTCGTGGATTTTTGTGGGGGGTGCTTCGGGAGTATGGGGTATCGGGCTTGTTGTTACGAGCTATTCGGTCTCTGTACGACCGTTGTGAGAGTTTAGTTCGCATTGCCAACACTCGGTCGGAGTCATTCCCAGTGAGAGTTGGACTCCGCCAGGGCTGCCCTTTGTCACCGGTCCTGTTCATAATTTTTATGGACAGGATTTCTAGGCGCAGCCAGGGAATGGAGGGTGTCATGCTTGGTGACCACAGGATCTCATCTCTGTTGTTTGCAGATGATGTTGTCCTGTTGGCTTCATCCAGCAATGACCTACAGCTCTTGCTGGGACGGTTTGCCGCTGAGTGTGAAGCGGCTGGGATGAGAATCAGCACCTCCAAGTCCGAGTCCATGGTCCTCAGCCGGAAAAAGGTGGATTGTCCTCTCCGGGTTGGGGACAGGCTCCTGCCCCAAGTGGAGGAGTTTAAGTATCTTGGGGTCTTGTTCACGAGTGAGGGGAAAATGGAGCGAGAGATCGACAGACGGATTGGAGCAGCATCTGCAGTGATGCGGACGTTGTACCGGTCTGTTGTGGTGAAGAGGGAGCTTAGTTCTAAGGCAAAGCTGTCGATTTACCAGTCAATCTACGTTCCTACTCTCACCTATGGTCACGAGCTTTGGGTAATGACCGAAAGAACGAGATCGCGGATACAAGCGGCTGAAATGAGCTTTCTCCGTAGGATTGCTGGACTCACCCTCAGAGATAGGGTGAGGAGCTCAGTCATCCGGGAGAGGCTCAGAGTAGAACCGCTGCTCCTCCACATTGAAAGGAGTCAGTTGAGGTGGTATGGGCATCTGATTAGGATGCCTCCTGGACGCCTCCCACTTGAGGTGTTTCAGGCACGTCCCACTGGGAGGAGACCCCGGGGCAGACCCAGGACTCGGTGGAGAGACTATGTCTCCCAGCTAGTCTGGGAACGCCTTGGTATCCCCTCTGAAGAGCTGGAGCAGGTGGCTGGGGAGAGGGAAGTCTGGGCTTCTCTGCTTGAACTGCTGCCTCCGCGACCCGGACCTCCGGAAAAGCGGTAGAAGATGGATGGATGGATGGATATTCTAGTTCCTAATTTACAACACCTCTCATTTCCTTAATGACTTGCCCCATAAATACTGTTCTCAGTTAAAGAGCCCCATTAAAACTATGTTTGCTTTTGCTTTAGAAGGAATAACTTTGCTCATAAGTATATGTGAAGGCAGCATTACTTCCGTTTATTTATTTATGTAACTATTTGATAAGACTGTCTAAAGCAGAATGATACTGATAGTTCATTATGGTCCGAAGCTTCAGACTGACTCTGTGTTTGAGATCCTAATCAAAATCACATTTCATACATATATCTCTGGTGCAACGCCCCCTTCTTACAGCAGCAGGCACCATTTATCACATGTTGTATACATTAGTGCTCTCAAACCCTGCTGGTACAAACTGGCCTGGGTGGAGTCTGCAGATTTGTTTATTCCTTTGCCGAACAGAGGTGCTGAGGCAGCAAAAATCCACGCAGGTTAAGGATGCTTTGAATGATGGGGCAGAGCTGATATAATACAGCTGTCTGATAGATTACATTGCATTTAAATGCCCAAGCTTCTCTCATTTAATGTTGCCTGAACAAATTTATTGGGAAGTAAAAAAAAAAGAAAAGTGCAATCCACTTGGGAAAGAGAAGGCGTTATGTGGAAGCTGAGAATAAAAATCACTTCAGGGTTGGGAGGTGAGTGGTTATCACCCCGTAGAGAATAAAATGTGAAAGAAATTCATGCATATGTTCAAAAACAAACAGAAGAACAAAAAAAGGAGATAAAACCTAGGCCTCATAAATGTAATTTATCACCAGGTAGGATTTCTTTCGTAAGATGTAAGTGGACATATAGAGTTAGATCCATATATATTTTGGCACTGACTCAAGTTTTGTTATTTTAGCTGTTTACCCAAACATATTTAAGATACAATTATATAATCAATATGGGCTTAAAGTACAGACTTTCAGCTGTATTCTTATTATCTTATTTAATATTGCTCTGAGTGCTGCTATCCCTTTGCTGCTGCATTCCTGTAATTTCTCCATTGTGGGACTAATAAAGATTTATCTTATCTTGTGGGGGCATAGTGTGTGAGGGTTTTCCTCACACTAAGAAGGGGAGAATAATGGACTGAAGGAGGAAGTGTCACCGGGGTGGGGGTGGGGGTGTCAGACAGGACAGTAAGGACTATGCGCCCCCCCTGGGAAAGGAAGAATGACCAGAGCCGCTGTGGCCGCTCAAAGAAGAAGTGTATAATAGTGGCGCCGGCGTAATGTTTTGTTAATGTGCCACACATTCTTTTGTTAAACAACAATGTATGACGGTTGGAAGGTCCGGGTCTCCACGCATGGCATTAAAGATATAAAAAGGGAATGCATGGAGACCTGACAGCTTTTTAGTTTCAGCACTGTAGCACTCGAGGTTATCGCTGTTTTGCTGATATGTTGTTGGAGAAAGAATAACGTTCTGTGCCTTCCAGCTTGTTGCCTCACCTGCATCCTTTCTCCAAAATCTTATCTTTAATTTGAGGGTATTCACATCCAAATTGGAGCCACAGTTCAGGAATTGCAACCAAAATCTCCTCATTTCAGAGGCTCAAAAGTAATTGGACAAATTAACATTGTACCATAAACTGGACAATTGACTCAGTGGCTGTTTCATGGGCTGCATGGGCTTTCCCCTTGTTAATCCATCATCAATCAAGTAGGTAAAAGGTCTGGACTTAATTCCAGGTATGGTATTTACATTTGGAAGCTGTTGCTGTGAACCCACAACATGCGGTCAAAGGATAAGGACCTGTACTTATATAATGCTTTTCTAGTCACAAGACCACTCAACGCACTTCACTAGAAGCTACAACAATCCTCTACTCTAAGGGCCTATCAGAGACCTAGGTGACAATTTAGAGTCACCAGTTAACCTAACATGCATGTCTTTGGATTGTGGGAGGAAACCAGAACCCCCAGTGTAAACCCACACAGCACAGGGAGAATATGCAAACTCCACACAGAAAGGTTCCCACTCCTGCCAGCCCGGGGAGTCAAACCTGGAACCTTCTAGCTGTGAGGCAACAGTGCTAACCACTGTGCTGCCGAGGAGCACTCAATGGAAGTGAAACAGACCATTTTTTTGGCTGAAAAAAGAAGAAATCCATCAGAGAGAAGACAGAAATGTTAGTAGTGGCCAAATCAACAATTTGGTACATTCTGAGAAAAAGAAAAAGAAAAAAAAGAGCGCACTGGTGAGCTCAGGAACTCAAAAAAGGCACCTGGATGCCCACAGAAGAAAACAGTGGTGGATGATCGCAGGAGCATTTCCATGGTGAAGAAAACCCCCTTGACAACATCCACCCACATGAAGAGCACTCTCCAGGAAGTAGGTGTAACAGTGCCTGCCTACAGTATCTCACAAAAGTGAGTACACCCCCTCACATTTTTGTAAATATTATATCTTTTCATGGAACAACACTGACGATATGACACTTTGATACAATGTAGTCAGTGTACAGCTTGTATAATAGTGTAAATTTGCTGTCCCCTCAAAATAACTCAACACGCAGCCATTAATGTCTAAACCACTGGCAACAAAAGTGAGTACGCCCCTAAGTGAAAATGTCCAAATTGTGCCCAAAGTGTCAGTATTTTGTGTGGCCACCATTATTTTCCAGCACTGCCTTAATGCTCTTCGGCATGGAGTTCACTAGAACTTCACAGGTTGTCACTGGAATCCTCTTCCACTCCTCCATGACGACATCATGGAGCTGGTGGATGTTAGAGACCTTGAGGTCCTCCACCTTCCGTTTGAGGATGCCCCACAGATGCTGAATAGGGTTTAGGTCTAGAGACATGCTTGGCCAGTCCATCACTTTTACCCTCAGTTTCTTTAGCAAGGCAGTGGTCGTCTTGGAGGTGTGTTTGGGGTCGTTATCATGTTGGAATACTGCCCTGAGGCCCAGTTTCCAAAGGGAGGGGATCATGATCTGCTTCAGTATGTCACAGTACATGTTGGCATTCATAGTTCCCTCAATAAATTGTAGCTCCCCAATGCCGGCAGCATTCATGCAGCCCCAAACCATGACACTCCCACCACCATGCTTGACTGTAGGCAAGGCAAATTTGTATTTGTACTCCTCACCTGGTTGCTGCCACACACGTTTGACACCATCTGAACGAAATAAGTTTATCTTGGGCTCATCAGACCACAGGACATGGTTCCATTAATCCATGTCCTTAGTCTGCTTGTCTTCAGCAAACTGTTTGCAGGCTTTCTTGTGCATCATCTTTAAAAGGAGATTCCTTCTGGGATGACAGCCATGCAGACCAATTTGATGCAATGTGCGGTGCATGGTCTGAGCACTGACAGGCTGACCCCCAACCCCTTCAACCTCTGCAGCAATACTAGCAACACTCATAGGTCTATTTTCAAAAGACAGCCTCTGGATATGATGCTGAGCACATGGGCTCAACTTCTTTGGTTGACCATGGCGAGGCCTGTTCTGAGTGGAACCTGTCCTGTTAAACCGCTGAATGGTCTTGGCCACCATGCTGCAGTTCAGTTTCAGGGTGTTGGCAATCTTCTTATGGCTTAGGCCATCTTTATGTAGCATAACAATTCTTTTTTCAGATCCTCAGAGAGTTCTTTGCAATGAGGTGCAATGTTGAACTTCCAGTGATCAGTATGAGAGAGTGTGAGAGCAATAACACCAAATTTAACACCCCTGCTCCCCATTCACACCTGAAACCTTGTAACACTAACAAGTCACATGACACCAGGGAGGGAAAATGGCTAATTGGGCACAATTTTGACATTTTCACTTAGGGGTGTATTCACTTTTGTTGCCAGCGGTTTAGACATTAATGGCTGTGTGTTGAGTTATTTTGAGGGGACAGCAAATTTACACTGTTATACAAGCTGTACACTGACTACATTGTATCAAAGTGTCATATCTTTAGTCTTGTCTCATGAAAAGATATAATAAAATATTTACAAAAATGTGAGGGGTGTACTCACTTTTGTGAGATACTGTAAGTCTACTATAAAGAGAAAAATTCATGAAAGCAAATACAGAGGGTTCACCGCAAGGTGCAAACCATTAATCAGCCTCAAAAATAGAAAGGCCAGATTTGACTTTGCCAAAAATACATTTAAAGAAGCCAGCCCAGTTCTGGAACACCATTCTTTGGACAGATGAAACTGTCATGCGGTGGCCCTCGCGAGCCACCATAAGACGCCAAAAGACACCGTGAAGTTTGTACAGTTTATTGCTACACAAAAGAAAACACAAAACAATGAGCCATGGTGGGCTAAAACGTACAACGCTACATACAAGGGACCATGAGGCAAACAAGGAAGCACACTTACGATCATAACCATGGGATGGTCGATACGTCCGACCATGAAGGAATTGTTGACGTCTGAGCCGAGGAATGCTCGCTCAACGTCTGGCAAAGGAGAAATCTTTGACGAGACTGCCGCATTATTCTGCTCCCAGAGCCCTCTTAAATGGAGAGCTGCTGATGAGCTGAAATGCAGCACAGCTGTCAGACTTGACAGCAGAAAGCCCCTCCGAGCGCTGTCACAATAAAGGCTCGGGGAGCCGGAAAGTACACACTGCTGTCAAACCTGGTGAAGAAGATGCATGGCTCGAGCGCGGACAAGATCGGCGCTCGAACCATGACAGTACCTCCCCCCCAAGGGCGAGCTCTGAACGCCCAATGATACCCAAGCCCCCCCCCCCTCCCCCCAGGGTGGGCGGATGGGGGAAAAGGCCCAGAGGGAGAGAACCAGCAACAGAGAAAAACACAGTACTCCCTAATGCACAAATCATAATTAAACAGGGCACAAACGAGGCAATTACAGAGCACGGTTAACAGAGAATACGATACTCCATAATGCACTGAAACACACAGGGCAAGAAAATAAAAGAAAAAAAACCCCACAAGTTAAGTACATTACATCCCTCAGACAGAAAAGGGAAAAAAAAAAAAAAAAACATACTAACAAAGGTAAGAACACTGAGCAGAACTATCACACCAAATAACCTTCAACCTCAATGGAGCCACACAACCCAAGAGGATGACGACAGGCAGAGTCCAAAAACAACGGGAACAGTTCCGGTGGTCTCCCTGCGTCCAATGGCCAATGGGTGATTACGGGAAAAAAGACATGATTGGGCGGCTTACCCCAGTCCCTGCCGAACCAGGTCGCCCAGTTGCAAGCACAGTATGTCGGGTGGCCGAACCGGCGCCGAACCGGTGAAACAGTTCTCTGGTGGCCGACCCGGATCCCTCAGCCACCATCACCGTGGGGAGACAATTGGCGGCGGCCTCCCTGGCGGGGGGAAGACGTGGGAGAGCCGGGCCAAACGTAGAGGCCCCCCAACGGCCCCCGGTGGTGATGAGCTGAGTTGGTGACTACGACGAGGGAGATGATGGTGACGACAAGCCCGCACAATGTCGGGTGGCAAAGGGTCTGCAGCTCCTCCACTGACCTTGACCCATACCGATGCTGCACTGGCGGCTGCACCCACGTTGGACCCCGACTGGGTCTTGGCTGCACCCGCGTTGGACCCCGACTGGATCTCGGCTGCACCCGTGTCGGACCCCGACTGGGTCTCGGCTGCACCCACATCGGACCCCGACTGGGTCGGTGCGGCACCGGTGATGACCTCCGACCCCGAACCTGGAAACTCCAGCACAGCGACTGCAACTGGCTCCGCAACGGTGACTCTGGAAGAAGGCTCGGAAGACAAGAAAGAACCGGAATCAGAATCACCGGTAACAACAGAGCACAGCGAGACAAGCTCGGGTGCAGCAGGCGGCTGCCCCTGACTCGCCTCCCCGAGATGCAGGCAAAAATGCTCCAAGATAGAAAGGAGAAAAACAAAGTAGAGCACTTGCCTGCGCTCGGGTTCTGTCGCCGTCCAGGACTTCGTCGATCCAGGCTCAGGATGGAGAAGTTCGTCATCAGGCTCCCACTCGGCTACGGCGGGTTCCGCAGCTGGCATGATGGTCTCTGCAGTCTGAGGACCCTCTGGCGCTGACGTCCATGACGATAACCTGAACAGCGTGGTGGCAGGGGACCCTTGACCTGCTGGCTCGAACTGCTCCAACGTGGAGACCCGGGGACGCTTCGTCGTTGGCGCAGGCTCCATGCTGCAGTTCGCTCTTCTCCTCTGCCCACGATGTGGCTGCGGGGCTGGAACCAGGCTCTCCAGAACCGCAGGCCCCCTCCTCGTCCTGCGACGTAGGCCTGGCGTTGTGGACCGCTCAGCAGAGGGAGACACAGAGGCAGCGGGTTTAGTGATAAGAGCTACAGCAGGTGGTGGGAGCTCGGGGGACTGCGAACCCCGAACTCCGCCCCCAGGAGTCAGACAAGGCAAATCACAACTATGATGAGAGGAATGAACTTGCACTTGCCTGTTTCCTGGAGGATGGATGGTGCCTGCTGCAGCAGGTGGAGTCTTCCTTCTTCCCCTCCGGATGGTGACGGCGGGCCCCTCAGGACGAGGAGGAGGAGCCGCTCGCGCTGGATTGCTGACGGGCCTCGCCGAAGCACGACCCACAGCACTCACAGCAGCTGGAGATGACGTCGAGGAGGAGGCAGCTGTGGGGATTCCCTCCTGTCGTGACATGTGAGATGCAGCTGACTGGGAGGCTGGGTTCCTCCGACGACCCGGAGCTGGATCCGGACGGGATTCTCGCTGGGACCTGGTTGAGGCACGGCGATGAAGCTTACTGGCCGACGGTGCGGCGAGGGGCCCAGGAACACATGGCACCGGGACTGGACGGGCGACAGGAGCTGGATTCCAATCCATCGGTCTCCTGCCTGGATTTTCCTCCAGCCTATGGATCTCCACTCTCGTTGGGAACGCCAAACTCGCGGGAGGGGGAGGAGGTTCCTGGAGCGCCATTGTAATTAACCCGCGCTGAGCCACAATCCATGATATCCTCTCCCCTCCCTCCTGAAAAGAGGTGAGGTGGTATCATAGTAAGGCCCGCTGGGCGAGGAACAAATAGTGATTGGCCACTTCGGTGGGCATGAGACGAGCGGCTTCAGCCAGATAGCCGTCGATCTCCTCAAACTACTCCGGGCAAAACCCACACTCGAGGGTGGTCATCCTATTCACAAGCCCAAGTGAAGGAAAAAACTCCACACCACGGCAAACTCACGGTGAAAGGTGTCTCAGTTTGGCGGCAGTCTACTGTCATGCGGTGGCCCTCGCGAGCCACCATAAGACGCCAAAAGACACCGGTGAAGTTTGCACAGTTTATTGTTACACAAAAGAAAACACAAAACAATGAGCCACGGTGGGCTGAAACGTACAACGCTACATACAAGGGACCATGAGGCAAACAAGGAAGCACACTTACGATCATAACCATGGGATGGTTGATACGTCCGACCATGAAGGAATCGTTGATGTCTGAGTCGAGGAATGCTCGCTCAACGTCTGGCAAAGGAGAAATCTTTGACGAGACTGCCGCATTATTCTGCTCCCAGAGCCCTCTTAAATGGAGAGCTGCTGATGAGCCGAAATGCAGCACAGCTGTCATACTTGACAGCAGGAAGCCCCTCCAAGCGCTGTCACAATAAAGGCTCGGGGAGCCGGAAAGTACACACTGCTGTCAAACCTGGTGAAGAAGATGCATGGCTCGAGCATGGACAAGATCGGCGCTCGAACCATGGGCATGCATTGCAAAAGTCAGTCACGCTTTGAGTTTAGTTTGTCTTGGTTCTCTGTTTATTACAATTACCTTTATTCCTTGTGATCTTTCTGTCTAGTAGTAGTATTATTTTCATCATGGTCACGTCATGTAGTTTATTCCCGTCATTATGTTGGTATGGGCTTTTATTTTGACAGCGCCTTTTGTTTACTTCTGTTTTCACCAAGCTTGTTTCATACCCTGTTAAGTTCTTGATTATTCACGGCTGTTTATTATTTCGATAATTATCTTTGTCCTATTTAAGGGACGCCACCCTCTAGTTTGGGGCGACATCCTTAAGTCATGCAGCACGATCAACATGCTTTGGTGTCTGTATCCTGCCGAGCTTTCATGAGTTTTTGTTCTAGCTTCTGAGTTGTGTTATTACATGTTTCATTAAACCCTGCAAACTGTCAGTCCAGCGTCTGAGTCTTAAATTCTGCCCCGGAGGGGCTCATTGTGATATGCATGGCTTCCAATGGCACTGGGTCACTAGTGTTTTTTGATGATGTGACAGAAGATAGAAGCAGCCGGATGAATTCTGAAGTGTAAAGGGACATACTATCTGCTCAGATTCAGCCAAATGCAGCAAAGTTGATTGGACAGCACTTCCCAGTACAGATGGACAATAACCCAAAACATATTTCAAAAGCAACCCTGGAGTTTTTTAAGGCAAAGAAATGGAATATTCTGTGATGGCCAAGTCAATCATCAGATCTCAACCCGATCAAGCATGAGCTGGACGCTCCGGACCGTCACATTATCCAGGGTGTCAAAATGGCTAGCTAGCAGCTCTGCTACTTCTTCATGGGTGTCCACAGCACCGAGCATTTGTAGGATCCGCTGGCAGTCTATGCCTAAATTGTGCACCAATAGTGCCTGGGATCTCTGCTTATCAAGCTCCCCGAGACCCAGCGTGGCAACATAATTCTGAAAGGCCTCATACCACCCAGGCCAGGGCACCAGCGGTTCTCCAGGCGCCTCGAGGAAAGGGTGGATAGGGACCATGCACGCCTCCATGGTTTAATCCAAAGTCACCAATGTTATATCTGGAATTACCTGCTGAACAGACAAGGCGACTGGGGAAACACAGCTTTATTGAGCTCACTTTCATTGACAGCCTCGGAAAGATTGTCAGCTAAGCTCAGGGGAGAACAGAGAACAATAAGATGGCCGACCCACCCTTATATAGGGTGGGGCAGAGGCGCCACCAGGCGGGTGCATGTCCATCTTACATATTAAATAACTATATAACAGATTCTCAATAAAGTATTAAAAATGAACATTTTATTAATGGTAATGTTAATTTTCCAGTTACTTTTGAGCCCCTGAAATGAGGAAATTTTGTATAAAAATAGTTGGAATTCCTCAACTCTAACTCTAATTTGGATGTGAATACCCTCATATTAAAGCTGAGAGTCTGAACTTTAAGTCCATATTGATTATATAACTGTAACTTGAATATGTTTTGGTAAACAGCTAAAATAACAAAACTTGTGTCAGTGTCCAAATATAAATGGATCTAACTGTATAATGCAAGCATATGCATCACCAACCACTTACCAACACCTCAACTCCATTGGCACGCAATAAATAAGCCATGAGATGTAGTTGTTTGATTACAGCAACATTCACGATCAGTATTTACAGTTGTTTTTCTTTCTTTTTTTTCAGTATCTGTGAGTGCATGCTTAAAAAGCTTCATCTCTGTCTTCCTCTAATTCCAGTCCACAGAGGTGGGGCATAAAGCTGCACTGTGGCCTCATGGGAGTAATCTGTCCTCTCAAACCAACACCAGATAGTTTCAGCATTTATTCAAGCCCCTGTCTTGTTTGCAGCCTCCCTCTTTAACTCATCTGGTTGGAAGTGGTTTGCATCCAGAAGCAAGGATGGGAAGGGCAAACGAGTTCTCTGAAGGATTATGAAACACTGGAGAGAAATATGGAAAATGTTGGTAGATTTGGGCACTTAGAGAAAAGACGAGGCATTAGTGAGGTGCCAGTAAAAGTTCTAAGAATGAGCTGCATACACTCATCCATAGAGCAGTGCCAAACTATCATGTTTGGAGAAGAAACCAATGAAATTAAACTTATCACAAATAGACTGAACAAAAGGCTTATCCAGACTTATGTACAAAGACATTTTCTGGAGGGGTCAGATAATATTGTATTATGGTTTCTGTGTAGTGGTTTCAGTTCATAAGTGATACAACTCTTGACGTTTCCAAAAGGACCATGTCTGAAAAAGATTTCATTTCTCAAAAGGCTAAAATTAAAATGGAGCACAATAAACAGAAACTTTAATGATGTCATGCCATAATTCAAGTTTTGTGGATGAAAATTAAAGCACGAAGACCTATCAAAGTCTGCAAGCATCATTTAATTACATAGTTACATAGTTGTATTCTGGATGCAAGATTTCGGTCTTCTATATCCAGCTCAAACTGTTCGTAGATAGTACAGATAGATTGTAGTTACAAGTGGGGTTCTGGCATCATTAATTTCACAGTGCTTGCAGTTTCAAAATTAAATTTCAAATCCAAATCTTCCCAATGTTTATCAAGATGTCTCTTAAAGGCAAGAAGAGCTGGATATTCAACAACACTCTGGTGTAGACTGTTCCTGGTATTCACAATCCTGTTGGTAAAGTATACAATCTGGTGTTGGTCCTAGCTTATCTTTTGACAGGTTTTAGACTGTGACCCCTGGTTCTACCCCCTTGTTTACCTGCCAACTGCAGTGTTAGACAAGTTTGTGTATCATAGATACCAGTCAGTAACTTTTTAGTCTCAATCATGGCACCACGGAGTTGCTTGAACACAGGGGTTGGGAGGTTTAATTTCCATAATCTCTCTGGATAAGACATGTTCTTCAAAGAGGGTAGTATCTTGGTTTCTCTTCTCTGGACATTTTCCAATATGTGTATATCCTTCTTAGGAGTCACACAGCACATACTCAAGATGGAGATGTACCAATGCACTAAAAAGGGATTTAAAGTTATCTTCCTCTAAGAACATGAAGGAGTTTTGTATCAAACCATTCTCCGACCATCTTTGCAGTTCATTCAATCCTGGTGCTCTTCATTCTCTTTAAGTGAGCATCCCATACTGTGTATTTTTGTATTATCTGCAAACATGCATGATTGACAGAATATACCATCTGGTAGATAATTAACATATAAATAAGACTGGCCCAAGGACACTTCCTTGTAGTAAGCTACTTGTCACATCTACCCACTATGAATATTCTCTTCTAACTGCCACTCTCTACTTTCTCTCAATCAGAAATTTTAGCCATTTGAGGACATTTCATTCTATCTCAGATGGCATGACTCCCCAAATCAGGTGCCAAGTCCTGTCATGTCGAAATCCAAGGTCCCAGAATCTGGAGGAAAGTGGAGAGAGGCATAAGAATCCAAGTTGCTTGAGGTCCAGCGTGAAGCTTCCAACAGTCGGTGATGATTTGGGGAGCCATGTCATCTGCAATGTTTGGGCCACAGTAGTTTAATCAAGCGCAAAGTCAGTGCAGCTTCTATACCAGAAAATTTTATGGCACTTCATGCCTCCTTCTGCTTGACAAGCTTTAAGGAGAGGCTGATTTCATTTTCCAGCAGGACTTGGCACCTGCCCACCTGCCAAAAGTACCAAATCCTGGTTTACTGACCATAGTATTACTGGACTTGATTGGCCAGCAAACTCTCCTGACCTAAACCCCATAGAGAATCGATGGAGTATTACCAAGAAGAAGAGGAGAGACACCATATCCAACAATGCAGATGAGCTGAAGGCCGCTATCAAGTAACCTGGGCCTCCATAACTTACCTCCGCAGTACCACAGGGCTGATCACCTCCTAGCCACGCCGCATTGATGCAGTAAATTCTGCAAAAGGAACCCCGACCAAGTATTGAAGGTTACATGGACGTACTTTTCAGTAGGCCAACATTTCTATTAAAATCCATTTTCCTCTCATTGGGTCTTTTTTTTTTTTTTTGAGAAACTGAATTTGGGGTTTTAAGATAAGATAAGATAAGATAAGATAAGATAAGATAAGCCTTTATAGTCCACAATGGGGAAATTCCAGGGATTGCAACAGCATCAGGGATAGCAACACTCAGAGCAATAATTAAGAAGATAAGAAAAATAAAATAAAATAAGAGCAGTGATATACATACATACACATCAATATATAATATATATACACAGTGCGGAGCAAGTGTAGCAAGATGGAATAAACAGCATAACCATCTACTTAGTTATCCTACATAGTATAAATATGTACACATACATATTGTCACCCTCCGTAAACGACTGATATTTGTCCTAGGTGTATACTGGACGGGACCATTTGTGAAAGGCTGTTGCGTCTTTTGCATTCAATAATATTAGGTTGTCATGTTTTTTTTTGCCATGTCTGCGAGCAGCCCTGCTTAGGTTTACAAGTCTGACAGCCGTAGGTAGGAAGGACCGCGAAACCTCTCGGTTGCACACCTAGGATGATGTAGTCTACTGCTAAATGAGCTCCTCAGTGTGTTCAGTATGTCCTGCATAGGGTGGGACTTGACTCCAGCAGAGATGACAGTTTAGCCACCATCCTTCTCTCTCCTATCTCCTCCACTGGGTCAAGGCGTTTCCCCAGGACAGATCTAGCTTTCTTGATCAGTTTGTTTCAGTCTCTTCCTAGTCGGCTGCTGTAATGCCACTGCCCCAGCAGACCACTCCAAAAGTGATGGCTGATGCCACCACCGTGTCATAGAATCTCTTCAGCAGCGCCCCTTGTACACCAAAAGACCTGAGCCTCCTCAGTAGGAACAGCCTGCGCCGTCCCTTCTTGTAGAGTGCGTCGGTATTGTGTGACCAGTCTAGTTTATTGTTCAGATGAACACCCAGGTACTTGTAGGATGTCACCATCTCAATGTCTGTTCCCTGTATGTTTACTGGTGCTGTGAGGGGTTGTCCTTGCCTGCGGCAGTCCACCACCAGCTCCTTAGTTTTCCTCGCGTTGATCTGGAGGCAGTTC
Source organism: Pholidichthys leucotaenia (assembly GCA_020510985.1). Taxonomy (NCBI): domain Eukaryota; kingdom Metazoa; phylum Chordata; class Actinopteri; order Cichliformes; family Pholidichthyidae; genus Pholidichthys; species Pholidichthys leucotaenia. The sequence goes on from CM035837.1 coordinate 271,339,979, forward strand.
CGATGGCACCAGTCCACGAAGTCCTGGATAAGTCCTCTGTACTCAGCTTCATCTCCGTTGGAGATGAGGCAGACGATTGCAGAGTCGTCAGAGAACTTCTGTAGATGGTAGTGTGTTGTGTTGTGTGAGAAGTCCGCAGTATAAAGGGTAAGAGCTATATTTTCATGAGCTATAAGCCATAATCATCAAAATTAAAAGAAACAGAACACTTCAAATTTATCATTCTGTGTGTATTTAATCTACGTGTTTTCACTTTCTGAATTGAATTACTGGCAATAAATTAAACTTTTTGATGATATTCTAATTTAATTGAGAAGCAACCTGTATACGGGTTATCAAGTCATACTCTGGTATGGTAATTTTTTTCATGTTTTAACTCTGCCATCTTATTAGTAAGACAATCAGCAGTTGTAAAAAAAAAAAAAAAAAAAAAATAGCAGTTGATCAGTGCAGACTCATGCAAATCAGTAGAGAGTAACAACAGCGCCATGAAATTCTAATGTGTTTTCAGATTTTTTTTTTTTTTATCCCGAGTGCTCCAGGAGGTCCAATGCACTCTGAACATGTAGTTTCCGTCATTTTTGGATCTCTGGTTGGCTTCATCAATTTTCTTCTTTCTTCACATTGCTTAGAGCCCCTTTACACAGCATGGAGGTCAATTTTTGATCTTTGGGATATCCTTGTTTCCCAAAAAACAGTTTTGAAAGCCGGGGATAGGACCGCGAAGGTCTCTGTCTTCAATCCGCATAGCACCAGACCCCCATGGTCTCTCCTGCAGGTGGTGAGCTACAGGCTTTGCTGGGACAGTTTGCTACTAAGTGTGAAGCAGCTGGGATGAGAATCAGCACCTCCAAGTCCGAGTCCATGGTCCTCAGCTGGAAAAAGGTGAATTGTCCTCTACAGGTTGGGGACAAGCTCCTGCCCCAAGTGGAGGAGTTAAAGTATCTTGGGATCTCATTCACAAGTGAGGGGAGAATGGAGCGAGAGCTTGACAGACAGGTCAGAGCAGCCTCTGCAGTGATGTGGACATTGTACCGGTCTGCTGTGATGAAGGGGAGCTGAGCTCTAAAGCAAATGCTGTCAATTTACCAGTCATTCTACGTTCCTACCCTCACCTATGAGCTTTGGGTAATGACCGAAAGAATGAAATCACGGATACAAGCAGCTGAAATTTGCTTTCTCCGTAGGATTGCTGGACTGATCCTCAGAGACAGGGTGAGCAGCTCAGTCATCCGGGAGAGGCTCAGAGTAGAATTGTTGCTCCTCAGTATCAAAAGGAGCCAGTTTAAGTGGTTAGTGCATCTGATCAGGATGCCTCCTGGACGCCTCCCACTTGAGGTGTTTCGGGCACGTCCCACTGGGAGGAGACCCCAGGGCAGACCCAGGACACACTGGAGACACTACGTCTCCCAACTGGCCTGGGAACGTCTAGGTGTTCTCCTCTGAAGAGCTGGGAGCAGGTGGCCTGGGAGAGGGAAGTCTGGGCCTCTCTGCTGGAGGCTGCTGCCTCTGCGACCTGGACCCGCCGGAAAAGAGGTAGAAAATGGATGGATGGGATATCCTTATGTGTTTTGGACTGAGTCAAAACTTTGAAGAGACCGTGGAGATCATTGAAGATCACTGATAGATCAAAAATTTGCTAGATCTCTCAATGACCTCTCACTGATGTCCACCCATGTGTAAAGGGGGTATTAATAGTGTAGTCGTGATCCAATCTCGCATGCTGGTATGGCATGTTCTCTCTCAATTTATACCCACTCCTAAAAAATTTCACCTTAGTAGGCAAAGATTCAAGCTGTACAAGTATGGGGTGATTTCTTGTGGGTTGACCTGTGTTCTTGTTAACTTCACGATCATTGCTGGACGTTCATCCAGTTCTGGAACATTTCATAGTGGCCTCATCCAGTTTCATTCCAGTGACAGTTTGGAACATCTCTGACACAACTTTCATCCTTGCAGTAAGGTCTTCATCTACAACTTCATTGAGGTTACAGATTATTATGCCTCAGTGAAAATGGAAGCATACGGAAATCACTCAATGTGTGTGTGTGTGTGTCCCCGCCTGTCTGTTTCAGGTTGCCCAGCCAAAATTAAGTGCAATTAAAGGGTTGTATCATTGTATCGCCATATTTTCTCGACTTTTAATTTGCCAGAATTCCGAGATAAGGCTTTGTTTTCGAAATAAACACAAATTTAACTCACCTTTACAGTCAATGGAGCCAGGAAAAAGGTATTGTAATAAATATGCCGGGCCACTAGAGGCAGCAGTGCGACTTTTTATAGCACAACACAGCATGGTTTTTTGGGGGTTTTTTTTACAGCAGGTGGAGCTGAAATGTTATAAAATAGTGATTACTGAAAAAAACATTAAGCAATTGCACCATTTATTCATCACATCAATTGTTTTCACACTGGTTTTGCTGTTTAGTTTTGCAGAGGAAGGACGAGGTATTTTCTTCCTGGAGTTTTCAGTTCATCGCTAAAAACTCCAAGTCCCAACATTCCTCGCCCACAAATGGTCACAGTGAACTGTGCATGCACCCAGAAACTCCTGCCAGAGGGAAGTATTGAGCAATCCACCAATACTGGATGAACTAATGTCCATCTTTTTGCCCCGTGGCTGTCAAATCAGTACCCGGAACAAAATCGGTACTCCGCATGCGCAAAGTACTTCACTCAATGTGCACGCATGCGTAACGCCTTTACACTGTGACAAGTGTATTTAATTTACAAACTGAATAGATGTGGTTTGAATAATTTGCATGATTTTTGATTACGTACTTGGTCAAATCTCCATATAAAAATTTATAATTTTTAAACAATATCTTGTCTTTGAGCTGGGTACGGTTTCGTTGTTCAGGTACCTGATAAGGCAGCCACATGCATCTGTCTGTTTTCCTTCCTCTGCCACTAAGAAAAAGCCTCTTGTTTTTTCTTGACTGTCCATTGTATTCATGTACCTCATCGTTTCACACCATTCAAAACATCTGCCACCGTGCTCTTTTGTGTTTGGATTACAGCTGTTCATATCAGTTTGGTGGCCCTTCGCTGCCGCCAACAGTACGGGCATGTGAACTGCAGATTATTTTCACTGTGCATGCATGAAACGCAGCTGCCTGAGTGTTTTTTTAGTCCACAGAACGCAAACTTTTTCCCTAGGAGGGACTTTGAACAGGCCTTCAGTTTTGTGCTTAAATTATGCAGCGATTTCAATATTAAAACACTAAACTCCTACAACTGCAATATTTGATTCTTAAAGCTTATGTTATGTCACTTTTTTTTCCCAATGTCTGATTTTTTTCCCCCGTATAGGGACTGCTTGGTTACAATAATTTAACCTGTTAAACTGTTTTTACTAAAGTTCAGCTGATTTTTTTTTAAGTCTTAACACTAATGTCACTTAAGTCTTAACACTAATGTCAGTAATATAAAAACACCACGGTGTGTCATGCTTCATTCACTCACTTTAAAATGATTCACTCACTAAACCAAGCAATTTATTAAGCTGAGGAGAAACATGACACCTAAGTATATCTCAGAGCTTTTATTTGTTTACAGCATTAGCATTTTAGCAGCAGAGGTAACTAATGGAGCTACTGTCTGCAAGGCCACATTTTAAGGTCATCTTCCTATAAGATAAGCCTTTATTAGTCCCACAATGGGGAAATTCCAGGATTGCAACAGCACAGGGATAGCAACACTCAGAGCAACAATCAGAAGGCAAGAAAAAACAAGAGCAGCTAGTATACATATGTACATATTACTATAAATATATATATATATATATATGTGGGGCACATATGTTGGTTTCATACGCTCCACAGATATTTCACTGTATGTTTATTGTGTGCTTCACGTCTCATGGAACAAAGGGACTGAGCCTCCGAGAGGTAACAGCAGAGTGTGAGATTGGGCCTTTTGTTCCATGGAGATGACCTTGAGAGATTTCCTGACCACAGGAGAGTAGGAGAGGGATGGTGTAAATTGAGGAAGTCACATTGTGACTAGGATTAAGTACCATGTGACTGTAGGTTGTGATTAAACCACCATGTGACTGTAGGTTTGATGTCCCGGGTATAAAAGGGACAGATGTGAGAAATTCATCCTCTTTTTCTTTGCTTTGAGATTGTTGGAGTATGTGATCTGTGAATAAAGCTTAACCTGGAGGAATAAACTCAGTCTCATCCTTGTGCACATTCTCCACACTGTGACCTTACGACAAAGAATGAGCAGAAGGGCTCCTAACGTTGACGGAGTCGGAGAACGACAGACCCGTAGACCTGATGGTGAAAATGCTGAGGCTGAAAGACTCCGAGGATTGCGAATTTATCTTCGCCCACCTTCTCCTCCGGACCCTGCCACCAGCGGTGAGAGTTACCCTGGCAGACTCACCTCGGTTGGCCCGGCGAGACTACCATGGGCTGAGCAAGGAGGCGCAGCGACTCGTCGACACCCACAAACAGAGCACGGTTTCAGCCACAGCAGCAGAGCTAGGAGCAACGTCCGGAGACGGCATGGGGCCAGTGGTTACAGTACCAGACGCACCGACGACAGCAGCAGCGAGGACCAGGCGACACGGAGCAGATGACGTCCTGTGCTTCTATCATCGCCGCTTTGCAGAGAGGGCACACAAGTGCCTCCCACCGTGCCACTTCAAGCGTTCGGGAAACGCCAAGACCGGGGGTCGGTAGCAGCTGTGGCCCTCGGGGAGGAGAACAAGCTGCTCTACCTGACGGATGCACGCTTGAGGAGGTATTTCCTCGTGGACACAGGCTCCCAGCTGAGCTTCATCACGCCTTCCTACGCGGACCGGCTGACACCGTCTAAGGGCCCCCTGGTGTCAGCAGCGAACAGCTCAGCGATTAAGACCTTCGGTGAGAGGACTCTGCTTCTGTCTTTGCAGGGCCATGCATTTGAGTGGACTTTTGTTGTAGCTGCAGTTAATTCAGCATGTTAGGGGCTGATTTTTTGTGCTCACATGGTTTATTGGTTGATCTTGCTAATAGACGTCTGGTTAATGCACTCTCCTTTCACTCTATTCCCTGCACAGCTCGAGTGGCGCCGCCAACTGCACAAGCCAACGTCACAGCTGCGGGTGGTAAGTTCCACGCACTCCTCACTCAGTTCCCAGCACTCACAGTCCCAACGTTTTCGGCGACAGTGGCTAAGCATGGGGTGGAACACTATATCACTACCACTGGCCCGCCCATTTTTGCAAAAGCTTGGCGCCTGGACTCAGCTAAACTGACCATAGCGCGCGAGGAGTTTGCCAACCTGGGAAAACTGGGCATCATCAGGCGTTCGAAAAGCCCCTGGGCTTCACCATTCCACATGGTCCCAAAGGCTGATGGCTCGTGCGACCTTGTGGGTGATTTCCGCAGGTTGAATAACGCCACTGCACACGACCGCTACCCGATCCTGCACATCCAAGATTTTTCAGTCATTTGGCGGGGGGCGCCGCATTTTTTCTAAAATAGATTTGGTGCGCGGTTACCATCAGGTTCCAGTGTGTGCTCAGGACATACCCAAAACAGCGGTAATAACTCCTTTTGGGCTTTTTGAGATTTTGCGCATGCCTTTTGGACTCAAGGGTGCGGCGCAGACGTTCCAGCGCATGATGGACGCGGTCCTACGCGTCGTCTATTTGGACGACATTTTGGTAGTCAGCACGTCCGAAGACGAACACGAAAGCCATCTCACAGCAGTTTTCCGGAGGTTAGCAGAAGGCACGGGTTAATAATTAACCCAGTGGAAGTGTCAGTTTGGGGTGGCGCAGATTGATTTTTTGGGGCATCGCGTTTCACCAGAAGGAGCGGTCCCTATGCCCGATAAAGTGCGCGCGCAATAACAAATTTTCCCCACCCTCAACGGTGTAAGCGTTACAGGAGTTTTTTGGGAATGGTTAATTTTTATAACCGTTTCCTCCCCAGCGCAGCGCGGCTCATGCAACCATTGTACGCTGCACTAAAAAAACAAAAACCCACGAATAAAATCGAATGGTCTCCTGAGCGGGAGCGCGCAGTCTCTCAAGTCAAATCAGCTTTGGCAAAAACGCTACCTTGTTGGCACAACCCAGTTCCAACGGCACGCATGGCGCTCACCACTGACGCGTCCGATTTAACAGTGGGGGCGGTCGTTGAACAGTATGTAGCTGGGACCTGGCAACCGCTCGCGTTTTTCAGCAAAACCTTGCGCGATAGCAAGCGAAAGTACAGCGCGTTCGACAGGGAGTTGTTGGTACTACACTTGGCCATCCGCCATTTCCAGTTCTGGCTGGAAGGACGCCGTTTCACCGCGTTCGTGGACCACAAGCCGCTGACTTTTGCGATGGCCAAGATTTCGGAACCTTGGTCGGGCCGGCAGCAGAGACAGCTGGCCGCGATATCGGAGGTTACCACCGATATCCAGCATGTCGCAGGTTAAGCATAATGTGGTGGCAGACTGCCTCTCACGTGCTGTGACAGCTCCAGGCCCCCGTGGGGGCAGACTCTGCAGCCATGGCCGCGGGCCAGGGTAGCGACGCGGAAGTGCGCGCAGCCCCGGTCCGCGTAGGGTTAGATTATGCAGCCATGGCCGCGGAGCAAGTTAGCGACGCGGACGTGCGCGCGCTCCAGTCTGGACCAACAGCGTTAAGGCTGGAGGACAGGGTGCGCAAGATGGATGCCCCCGCTAATCTGCGATATCTCCACTGGGCGGCCGTGTCCGGTGGTACCAGCTGCGTTGGCGCCGCCGTGTTTTTGACCTCGATCCATTCTCTAGCGCACCCGGGGTGCGCGCATCGATCAAATGGTTAGGTGAGAAATTTGTATGGCCGGGTTGCGCAAACAGGTCAAGGAATGGGCGACAGCCTGCGTAGCGTGTCAGCGAGCCAAAAACACAGACACACCAGAGCTCCTTTGGAGCCTTTTCACATCCCGGCTAAGCGCTTTGATCATGTGCATGTCGACTTGGTAGGTCCCCTTCCATCGTCACAGGGGTACACACATCTTTTGACTCTGGTGGACCGCACCACGCGTTGGCCGGAAGCGGTCCCTCTGGCATCAACCACAGCCGAGGAGGTGGCGCGTGCGTTTTAACAGCTTGGGTAGCGCGTTTTGGAGTTCCGTCGGACATAACGTCTGATAGAGGCCCTCAATTTGTTTCCGAACTCTGGTCATCGATGGCCCGCAGCCTAGGGGTAACGATCCACCGCACTACGGCGTACAACCCACAGGCTAATGGTTTATGCGAACGTTTCCACAGGTCATTGAAAGCGGCCCTCAGAGCGTCGCTCACGGATACAAATTGGGTGGACAAGCTACCATGGGTTTTATTGGGGTTGCGTTCTGCACCTAAAGAGGATTTAAAAGCCTCCCCAGCTGAGTTAGTCTTTGCGCAGCCGCTCCGGCTGCCCGGGGAGTTTCTCCCGGATAATCCTGCGCCAGAGTGCCCCCCCCGCTCAGCGGTCGCAGAGCAACACGGGAGCGAGCACGCTTCCTGGCCCAGTTCATCACAGTTTCCCATGCGTTTTTGTGCCTAAAGCTTTAAAAAATATGGAGTTTGTTTTTGTCAGACATGATGCCAATCGCCCAAACTTGCGGCCGCCTTATGATGGACCGTTCAGAGTGCTGGAAACAGGAGGTAAGCATTTTTTGCTAGATATGGGAGGCAGAAAGGAGACAATTGGCATTAACAGACTCAAACCTGCTTTTGTGATGGCTGATGAACCTGTGCAGTTGGCGACGCCCCCCCCCCGTCGCGGCAGACCCCCTAGAGAGCATTCCCCAGAACACCCACAGAGATTGACTAACAGTTCTAATCCACAGGCAGTAAAGCCGGCTTACAGCAAATACGGCAGAAGACTATGGCCTAAGCGGCAGGTGGACTGATATGTAGTGATTTCATTATGACATGCATCTTTAGTTATGATTGTTCCATTTTAGACGTTTGGGGGGGGGGGGTCATGTGGGGCACATATGTTGGTTTCATACGCTCCACAGATATTTCACTGTATGTTTATTGTGTGCTTCACGTCTCATGGAACAAAGGGACTGAGCCTCCGAGAGGTAACAGCAGAGTGTGAGATTGGGCCTTTTGTTCTAAGGAGATGACCTTGAGAGATTTCCTGACCACAGGAGAGTAGGAGGTGGATGGTGTGAAGATCGGAGGAAGTCACATTGTGACTGGGATTAAGTACCATGTGACTGTATGTTTGATTAAACACCATGTGACTGTAGGTTTGATGGCCCGGGTATAAAAGGGACAGATGTTAGAAAATTCATCCTCTTTTTCTTTCTTTGAGATTGTTGGAGTATGTGATCTGTGAATAAAGCTGAACCTGAGGAATAAACTCAGTCTCATCCTTGTGCACATTCTCCACATATATATATATATATATATATATATATATAGACACACAGTGCGGACTATCTCTATAGTCGTGGGAAGTGGTATGATTATATTACTCTTTTGAGGTTGCAAAAGGCCGTGTTCCCACATTTTTGATGCCAGTCATTGTTTTTAACAAGGAAAAGTGTTCCCATTTCCGTAACAAACCCCATGTTCTAACTAGTACTGGAAGTTGCACACATAATTCACGGAAGGCATCATGGGGGCTAGAAATAAGGTGGATATTCATTACACATAAGTGTGAAACATTCCAACCGTTTTGATTTAATATTCATAATTATGCCTTTTCTTTTGGAAATTTTGATATGTTTACCTGCTATTGCATGCCACCGTGTAACTATACATGCATTCAATTAATAAAATCTGTTATTCCAGAATTTTTCTTTGTGCTCCAAATTTTATTCTTGTGCTTCTGTAGTTTTATGCCTCGGTGCAAAGGCAATGTAGGCCATGTGTCTGTGCATGTATGTCTGTCTATCTGTTAGCAGCTTTTCAGCTCACCCACTCAAAATCAACTGGAACTAAAGGCTTATATCATTGTATCGCCATATTTTCTTGACTTTTAGCTTGCCACAATTTCTAGATAAGCCTTGTTTTCAAAATAGACACAAATTTAACTCACCTTTACATCAGTGCAGCTGCAAAAAAAAGTACTGTAATAACTATGCCGGGGCCACTAAGAAGTGGTAGTGTGACTTTTTTACAGCCCCCCATGCTACCATGCCACAGGCACCAAAGCATCAGCACCTCAGTGCTTTCATTATATTATTTCTTTTTTCTTCTTCCAGTTTCATTTACTTGCATTTTTTTGATCAAATTCTTTTGAGTTGTCATGCAGGTTTGATTCTTTTTGCTGTGCTGACATTGTCTCAATGTGATGTTCAACTTCATCTAATTTTTCTTGAGATTTGACTATTTCCTTGATGACTAAATTGTCCTTCTTTTTGAATGTTCTCAGCCCCAAGATTACAGTGACTACAACACCAATGTACCTGAGAACTAGCCTTTAAGAAGAACATATAGCTTTCTTTCTACATCTTGTTATTCAGTATGAAACCAGTACTTAAAAATACCACATTCCATAGCCTGGGAATTCTCCTGAACAGGTCTATTTACATCTCCACCCCTTCACACAGGGGTGGAGATCATTGAGAGATCTGGCCAAATTTGATCTATCAATGGTCTTCAATGATCTCCACAGTTGCCACGGTCTCCTCAAATTTTTGACTCAGTCCAAAACAGAGAAGAATTTCCCAAACGATCCTAAGCATCAAAAATTGGAACAATTTCTGAACGATCTCCACGCTGTGTAAAGGAGTGCTTACAATCAGGACATTTGACTTCAAGGGATGTTTCATCTTCATCATTAGTTTCTTACCTCCTCTCAGAGTTTTGTTTTCACAATATATTATCATCATCCTCATTTCCCATTATATAAGAATGAATTTCCGGACTTCCGGTTATGGCTGCCACGTAGGACGGACGTGTCTCGCTCTGCTCTGCTCCTGGAGAAAAAAATCGGCAAATAACTCTCTCATTTGGGACAGAACGTATCCCAGCATTTGGGCGAGGATATGTCGGCGAAGCCTAAGGCTGGAAAACTAGGAAAAGGAAAAAGCGAGCCGCCGAAACAGTCCAAATTAACGGACTTTCAGGTCTGTGACGCAGCAAATAAAACTCCATATATGGCGGAGGAGGCTGGCAACGGTGCGATTTCTGCGGGGAATGGCGCAGATGCGCTGATGGCTGCCATGAGTTCAATGAGAGCGGACTTTTCTCTAGATTTGATGGGATTATGACAGCGTTGGAAGGAATAAGAAAGGAATTGGGTGACTGTGTAGAACGAACGGCGCAGATGGAGCTCCGTCTCGCTAGTGCTGAAGATGACGTCACCCGCTTCAATTAAAGGTGCGCACTTGGAAAAAAAAAAAAAATCTCTGGAAGATAATATTTTGGATTTGGAATCTCGGTTGAGACAGAATAATTTGAGGCTGGTGGGTCTTCCATGAGGAATCAGAAGGTCGGGACGTATGTTCCTTTCTGGAAAAGTGGATTCCGGAGGTGCTGGGCAGCGAGGAGTTGCAATCAGCAGTGGTTCTGGAAAAAGCACATCGTATTGGCCCACGGAGAGATAAGGGACCGCCGAGGACCTTAATTATGAAGTTTCTTAGCAACAGAGACAGGATGAAGATCTTCAACGCTGCACGTGCTAAAGGAGAGATTAAACACCAGGACCAGCAGGTGCGGTTCTACCAGATTTGGCCACAGGAATCCAGCAATTGAGGAAGCAGTTTGATCCCGTACGTAAGGAGCTGCGCAACCTTGGATTCGTCATGGTGTAATCTATCCTGCGAGACTGCTGACCACGTATGAGGGCAGAACCCACATCTTCAAGACCCCAGAGGAGGGCAGGAGTTCATCAAGAAGATCAAAGAAGAAGAAGAGACTGGTGGGAGCTAAGCATGAACAAAATATAAGGTAGAATAATTAAGCATTTGCACAGGCATCTGACTGACTTGAAGTAAATAGTAAGTTTACAAAATATAGATTGTATTATTATATTAAAAAAACCAAAACAAAAACAAAACAAACAAAAAAAAAAAAACTATGATGTACAAAGTTGTTAAAAATTTGGAGTTAAGTTGGAAAACTACAGAGGAGAGTTAAGATATACGTCATTAAAAGCATAGAGTTAGGGTGATTGGAGGATGAAGAAGGAGTGGCTTAGGGCGTTCCCCGTGGGTGTGGAACGGTCGATGGCTATATCGGGAGAAGAATTTGTCTTTTGATTTTGGGGGGTTTGCCACAAGTGTGGGAAGGGGAAATTGTTTGTGTGTAGTTTGTAGGATGAATGTTCAACCACTCATGTTTTTGCTTCTCTGTATGAGCAGTGTGTACACTGCAAGGTAATCCCAAACTCTCTATTGATCATAAACCAAAGTGTTAATCTTTAATTTAACTTCATGGAATTGCAGAGGTCTACAAAATTTAAAAAAACTTAAACAAGTTATGAATAAAATAAAGACATGGGTTCAAGAATTGTGTTTTTACAAGAAACTCATCTGATAGAGGAGGATGTTAAAAGAATTAGAGGTAGATGGCAGGGAGTGTATTCACCTCTTCATTTTCATCCCGAGCCTAGGGGAGTTATGACTCTCATACATAAATCAGTTCCTTTTCAGTGAAAAATGTAATTGGAGACAAATTTGGAAGATATGTAATCATTCAAGGTTCTTTGCTATTAGAAAATATAAATCTTGTGAACTTATAAGGTCCCAATATAGATGATCAGAAGTTCTTTGCTAATTTATTTCTCATCTTATCATCACTTACAGGGCAACATATAATAGCAGGGGAATTTAATTGTACATTGAATCCAGGTGTGGATAGATCAACAGGACTGGATTGTACGCACATTGGATGTAGGATGACTATTAATCATTTTATGAAAGAATTGAGATTGTTAGATATATGGAGAGAAATGAAACCACAAGTTTAAAGCCTATTCTTGTTATTCCAGTACCTACAAGACATTCTCACGTATTGATTATTTTTTGATTTCCACAGATTAAGGTCCAAGATTCAAAACTGCTTTTATGATAATATCGTGATCTCTGATCATGCACCCTGTTGTCTAATATATGTAGATAAAAAATTGACAAAGGAATCAGGTAGAAAATGGCAATTTCAGCATAAATGGCTTCAGGATGAGGAATTGTCAAGTATATAGAAAAACAGACGAGTTCTTTGACATCAATACTACACAAACATCAGCATGTGTAAAGTGGGAGGCTTTCAAAGCTTTTATTAGGGGACATATTATTAGTTATACAGATCAAAATCTAAGAAGACTCGAGAGGAGAGAGCTAAATTGAACATAAAATAAAAAATCTTCAGGAAAAAGTGTATGCAGGAAGTAGCCCAAGGTTGGAGAATGTAATTACTGATTTTGAGAGCTGAATACGACAAAAAATCAGCGAATAGAGCTGCCTCGAGTCTTCTAAGATTGAAACAATCTTTTTATGAACAAGGTGAAAAATCAGGAAAATTATTAGCATGGCAGATAAACAATTGGAATTTAAAACACCAATACCAGTATTATAAGTAATGGACAGGTAGTTATGATCCTTTAGAAATTAATAGAGCCTTTAGAGATTACTATGAAAAATTATATGATACCAAAAATGAACCTGATTAACAAAACTAAATGGGTTTTTGAACGAACTATCTATACCGTGTATACCAAATGAAAACAGGGAGATATTGGAGTCTAAAATTAGTCAAGAAGAAGTTGGGCTAGCCATTGATAATATGAAATCAGGAAAAAGTGCAGGACCAGATGGTCTTCCAGTTGACCTTTATAAAAAATTTAAGAATAAATTAATAAAACCTTTTTTGGAAATGGTTTTAGAAGCATTTCAAAATAATAATTTACCATCATACATAAATAATGCCTTAATTATACTGCTGCCAAAACCAGGTAAGCCCTCTAATAAATGTGAAAATATGAGACCAATAAGCCTATTAAACGCCGACCTTAAGATAATCTGTAAAATTTTAGCAAGACGAATACAAGAAATTTTACCAAATATTATTAATCGAGATCAGAATGGCTTTATAAAGGGTAGACAAGGCTTCCATAATGTAAGAAGACTATTTAATATTATTTATTTTAATAAAGAAGCACCGGATACAGCTCTCCTATCATTGGACGCCGAAAAGGCCTTTGATAGAGTTGAATGGCCCTTTCTTTTTGAAGTCCTACAAAGGTTTGGACTTGGAAATAATTTCATAAAATGGGTTCAAATAATATACAATAATGCTACAGCAGAAATCCTAACAAATAACAATATTTCAAAACCAATAAAAATCAATAGAGGATGTCGACAAGGCTGTCCACTTTCACCTTTACTGTTTACTATGGCAATTGAACCTTTAGCGATAGCGATACGTTTACATTCACAAATATATGGAATTAAAGTTGGACCAACAGAACATAAAATCTCCCTGTACGCCGATGATATAATTTTGTTTATGTCGAATCTAAAAAAATCAATTCCAACCTTGTTGAATTTAATAAAGAATTTTGGGGAAATATCAGGATATAAAATAAATAAAACTAAATCTTCAATATTAATGCTAAATGAGACCCAGAGAAATTACCCAGCCCCTGAGGTAAATCAATTCAATGTTGTAAATCAGTTTAAATATTTAGGAATCCAAATTATGCCTAAGCTAGAATCAGTCGCCAGTGTCAACTATGAAGCCTTAATGTCAGATATCAGTGAGTTAACTCAGAGATGGATGTCACTACCAATGTCGATGATCGGGAGAATCAATATACTTAAAAGTAATATTTTACCTAAAATACTTTATTTATTTCAATACATTCCCTTATCACCACCTTTAGATCTATTCTCAAGAATAAAAAAAAAGTTAGTGGAATTTATATGGAACAACAGGAGGGCTAGATTACGTTTGTCTTTATTATACTTACCATTTGATCGTGGAGGTCTGAAATGTCCAAATTTTATGTTGTATTATTGGTCGGCACAACTGAGGTCTATGACATATTATTTTTCATCAAATGATCTCCCTCACTGGACTGAAATGGAATCATACAATTTACCTTTACCTCTTCCCATATTCATATACTCAGATTCGGCAAAAAAATTACAAAAACAAGTTAAAAATCCATTTGTAAAGCATATGATCAAAATATGGTGTGAAGCTAAAAACTATTTAAAAGAACCACAGTTATTGTCACAATTTAGTCCAATATGGGGTAATCAATATTTTAAACCAGGGAGAGCGGACGCTGTATTTAAAGTATGGAATTTAAAAGGGATACAAAAGATTCAGGATTTATATTTGCCATGTGCAGACAACATAATGTCTTTTGAAGAGCTGAGGATCAAATTTAATCTCAATAGAACACATTTTTTTAAATATCTTCAACTTAGAAACTTTATTCGATCAAATCAAAATAAAGCTCTCACTCGACCTATTTATTCATCCTTGGAAAAAATGATGATGAAAGATAGTAAAAGAAAGGGTATTATTTCAGAGTTTTATAACTCATTGACACTATCTTCAAGTGAAAATTCACTGAAAAGATTAAACTACTGGAAAGAAGATCTGCAAATTGAAATTTCAGAGGAACAATGGGAATTGGCTTGTACAGAAGCTCAAACCAAATCAATAAATGCACGCCTTAAATTGATACATTTCAAATGGTTAATGCGGATGTATGTTACACCGGAGGAGTTAAATAGATATAACAAAAATATACCAGATACATGCACAAAATGCATGGAAAGTAAAGGAACCCTATTTCATTGTTTATGGGAATGTAGATTAATAAGAATGTTTTGGGAAGAGGTGAGGGTAACAATTGAAAAAATAATCTCAAAACAAATCATATTGAATCCTAAACTGTTTTTGTTGGGTCTGTACCCAGAAAAGCATAATTTTAATAAAAGTGAAAGAACATTCATAGACCTCAGTTTGCTTAATGCCAAAAAATGTATTGCACTATTATGGAAAAAGACTCATAGACCAGATGTGACTCAGTGGTTAAGACAGATGTTAACAAACCTTCCATTAGAAAGAATAACATATATACTAAAATCAAAGGAAATTGTGTTTGAGAATATATGGAGACCTTTTATTGATTATGTAAAAAATTTAAACATAACTCTTGAAGAAGAAGGTGAATGATGTGTGTGGACCTTGTAAATTCCAAACTGGTGAACATAATATGAATACTTATGTATTGGATTGTCTAGACTAAACAGAGGAGCATTGTTGAAGACTTGATTTTGTTGGTGGTTGTTGGTGTTTTTAGTGCATTTTTTTTTTTTTTGTAGTACTTTAGTGTTAGTGTTTGATTGTTTGTATCATGTTTGTTAAAAAAAAAAAAAGGTTCAATAAAGATATTGTGGAAAAAAAAAGAAAAAAGAATGAATTTCCCCTTATTGTCAAAGTCAACTTTACTATCAACATTGTAGCCAATTAGATCAGTGCTGTGTGAGTGTGCTTGGGTGTGATTGGCTGCATGTCACCTGCACACCTGGGCATAGTTGAGCAATCACTCACTGCAGAGGCTACATACACAACTCACGGTGCATCAGTGGCATGGGATTGTAGACCGGGGAAGCCACACAGTTTTTCAACCATGGTTGTGTGGGATAAGTGAGTTTTTATTGGATTGTGCACTTTTGTAGTTTTTTTGGTATTATGAGCTTCTTTTTTAAGGATTGGACACCTTTTTTAATGGAAATAAATAAAGTATAGATCTTTCAAAACTTTGAACCCTTTGAAAGATGTCTTTCATACAACACACATTGAAAAAGCCTCCCAGTCCCATCTAGTGGCAATTTTTTGGGTTTTGGTTGCCACTACAGTCAATTCTGCCATACGTACAGCACATACAGGGAGAAAATTTTGAACTTCTAAATATAATTACTGTGGCAGAACCAAATTATGATAAGCCCATCATCCACGAATATACAACAAAGTATACAACCCATAGTTCTAAGTCAGGATCCCAAGGTGAATCCATGTAGCAAGTATGGTGACCTTAGAGAGCTTCACATGTTCTATAGTAAGAGATCATAGGGAGTGCCAATCTTGACCTTTGACCCCAAACCTGTAGTCGGAGGTCATGGTCTCAGAGTGAACCTGTGTACCAGGTTTGGTGGCCCTAACTTTCTTTGTTGTTGAGATATACTTTATAAGGCATTTTGATGTTAACCTTTGACCTTGCAATCCCAAAACCACAGTCACTCTTCAGGGTCACATGGTGAACCTGTGTACCAAGTTTGGTGGCCCTAGCTTTACTTGTACAGTAATAAGGCATAAGGAATGTTAACCTCGAACTTTTGACCCCAAACCCATAGTCAGAGGTCAGCATCCCAAGGTGAACTTGTGGACCAGGTTTGGTGACCCTAGCTTTACTCATTTTATAGTAATTGAGCAAATGGAATACTAACCTTGACCTTTTGACCCCAAACCCATAGTCAAGAGGTCAGGATTCCAAGGTGGACATGTGTACCAGGTGTGGTGGCCCTAGCTTTCCTCATCTTATAGTAATAGTAAATGTAGCGTTTACCATAGTGCAAAGGCAATATTAACTTTGACCGCTTGACCCCAAACCCATAGTTAGTTGAGGGTGTAAGTCATCCAAGATGTGTATTGGATGCAACTACTGTATCAGTTTGACAAGCCTACATAATTTCTTTCAGTCGTTATTATGTTTAGAAGATTTAGGGGAAAATCTGACCTCTGACCTCAACGTCATCTGATGACAGTGAAAATGCAATATACACATCATCAGAGTATACACCCCACCCCCCCACTAAGAGTCTCACCAGGCCAGGTAAACAAAGCACTGAGGAATGTCAACCCCCGCAAGGCAACAGCACCAGACAACATACCTAGGCAGGCCCTCACAGCATACGCTGCCGAGCTGACCGACATTCTCACAGCAATCTTCAACTTCTCCCTCAACCAGAACATAGTTACCTCCGCCAAGGAGGTTATGTTTTCATCGGCGTTGGTTTGTCTGTCTGTCTGTCTGTTAGCAAGATAACTCAAAAAGTTATGGACGGATTTTCATGAAATTTTCACAGATTGTCAGAAATGGGGTATCCTACAGATGATTAGATTTTGGTGGTGATCCGGATCACCGTCCACAAGAAAACTGCCATTACGGAAAATGCCATTTTCGTCAATAACTACTGAACCACTAATCCTATCATTGTGAATCCAATTGCTAGTCATATGTTTTCATGGTCAAGGAATCTGAAAATGTACACACAAACACTGTATGGGGGGGAACTGTGGCGCTAAACCACCATTACGGAAAATGCCATTTTCGTCAATAACTACTGAACCACTAATCCTATCATTGTGAATCCAATTGCTAGTCACATGTTTTCATGGTCAAGGAATCTGAAAACGTACACACAAACACTGTATGGGGGGGGGAACTGTGGCGCTAAACCGCCATTACGGAAAATGCCATTTTCGTCAATAACTACTGAACCACTAATCCTATCATTGTGAATCCAATTGCTAGTCATATGTTTTCATGGTCAAGGAATCTGAAAACGTACACACAAACACTGTAGGGGGGAACTGTGGCGCTAAACCGCCATTACGGAAAATGCCATTTTCGTCAATAACTACTGAACCACTAATCCTATCATTGTCAATCCAATTGCTAGTCATACGTTTTCATGGTCAAGGAATCTGAAAACGTACACACAAACACTGTATGGGGGGGGAACTGTGGCACTAAACTGCCATTACGGAAAATGCCATTTTCCTCAATAACTACTGAACCACTAATCCTATCATTGTGAATCCAATTGCTAGTCATATGTTTTCATGGTCAAGCAATCTGAAAACGTACACACAAACACTGTATGGGGGGGAACTGTGGCGCTTGGCGGAGATCTGCGCTCTCCGAGTGCTTTTCTAGTTCTCTCCTGCTTCAAAATGACAACCATTATCCTTCTCCTCAAAGGAAGCCTGCCGACCTGACCGGTAGCACCCACTCCAATCATCATGAAGTGCTTCGAGAGAGTGTTGCTGCCCCTCATTCAGGACAGCATACCAGGCACCCTTGACCCCCTGCAGTACGCCTATTGGCCCAACAGGTCCACCTCAGATGCCATCGCTGCAGCACTCCATTATTTTCTCTCCCACCTGGAAGCTAAAGACTTCTACATTAGGATGCTCTTTGTCAACTATAGCTCCGCCTTCAACATGGTCATCCCCCATAAACTCATCGATAAACTGTCTACACTTGGCCTGCACCCTACCCTCTGCGACTGGCTACTGGACTTTCTAACTGACAGGCCCCAGTCTGTCAGGATGGGTAACAGGACCTCAGCCAGCATCATCACAAACACAGGTGTCCCACAGGGATGTGTTCTCGGCTCCATCCTCTACAGCTTCTTCACCCATGACTGTGTTGCCTCCCACAAGGACAATATCATCCTAAAGCTCGCGGATGACACAGCAGTGATAGGATGCATCACTGGTGATAATGAAGCATCCTATAGGAGGGAGGTGGCCAGCCTGGTGTCATGGTGTGAGGACAACCACCTCACCCTCAACATGGACAAGACAAAGGAGATGATAGTGGACATGAGGAAAGGGAGGAGGAGACCCCATCGGCCGCTATTCATCCAGAAGCTTGAGGTGGAGAGGATGAGCAGCTTTAAATACCTGGGCATCCACATCAGCGAGGACCTTAAGGGGACACGCAACACCACAGAGCTGATTAAGAGAGCTCAACAGCGACTGTACTTTCTGAGGAGGCTGAAGAAGTCTGGCATGTCCCCCAGGATCCTCAACAATTTCTACAGTTGCATCAACGAGAGCATCCTGACCAACTGCATCACTACGCGGTAAGGCAGCACCACTGCCCTGGACCGCAAATGCCTGCAGAGAGTGGTGAAGACAGCGGAAAAGATCATCAGGACTCCACTCCCTTCTCTGCAGAGCATCGACCACCGCAGAGTCCAAAGGAGAGCTGACGCCATTCTTCTGGACCCCACCCACCCCCAGCACAGACTGTTCACACTTCTACCCTCAGGCCAGAGGTACATAAGTGTGGCAAGCAGGACAACCAGACTGAAGAACTCCTTCTTTCCCACTGCCATCAGACTCCTGAACAGATAACGACTCCCAAAACTCTGTAACACAGCTTTGCATTTAGGAACTCGCACACCGGCTGCCGAATTTGCACACTGCTCATCTGTACAGTAGATATAGTCTCATCCGTCTGATGTCCATATCATCTCTGCTGCTACTTACCTTATCATGCACAGTCTACTGGTACTACGTTACAGAAATTAGCACCGGGTACTAATTTGCAATTATACACTGCTCGTTGCACAATGCTTATTTGCACACTGTACATAGTGTTGTTAGTACTCATTAGTTTTAGTATTGAGTTACTGTGTCATGACCTTAGAATTGTTGTTTCTGTACCTATTACCATGGCATTCGTTCGGACAGCAAAGTAAGAATTTCATTGCTCAGGAAATGTAGCACTTCTTAACTGTGCACATGATAATAAAACCTTTGAATCTTGAATATCAAACCATGGTATCAAGTTTCAAAACAATCGGACCAAAACTGTAGGAGGAGTTGATTTCACAAAAGTGGGACAGACGGACAGACTGACCCATACACACATGGACAAAATTGTTGGTACCCCTCTGTTAATGAAAGAAAAACCCACAATGGTCACAAAAATAACTTGAATCTGACAAAAGTGGTAATAAATAAAAAGTCTATTGTGGCGGCATGAAATAATAAGCGGCGAACTGAGAGTTTTTAAGGGTGTTTATCATTCATCCCGCCATCACAGAATTCACTCCAGTGCCATGCAGGCGCGCCAGAGCGACCCCTCAGGCTCTCAGGCAATCGTGTGGTCAGTTGAGCAGTGGTCAGAGAGAGAGAGCATGTGATATTCAGTGACTTATATACCCAGTTACAGACAATACATGAAAGGCACTGCAGGAAGGCATGGGACATTTGCATCACAGTACAGAGCAGGAAGTCATGAACACCTGCATTTGAGTCACACATATCAAAAGCAGATTACTGGCAGGAAGGAGCTAGACAAAGAGAGGCTGCCTATTGTTATCAATACACACATCTCATTGTTCTGCTAATTGCTCCAGCTGAGCGCTCTGCTTGTCCCAGTATGTTGTGGGGGTTACCCACACTATGAAAATTAACCAATGAAAATCAGACAATGCTTTTGAATTGTGGTTCAACAGAATTATTTAAAAAAAAAAACAACTTGTGGGCTATATTAATCATATATTCCATAACCTACATATGTTGAAGCATGTGAGAATGTTTGGTGATTACATATGTAAGGCGACTTCACACCTCTGAAAGGACAAAGACTCTCAACCGCCAGTGAAGAACAAAGACGTTCCCAGACACTGCGGTGGAGACCGGAGGAGCTACCCCCCCCCCCCAGGGCGAAGAGAGGAAGTACCAAGACAATGGGGGGATTAAGATAATGAGGGATGTCAGCCTTTGATATGCATGTCTTTTGTTATGTGCAAGTATAAAGTCAGAGAGCCGGAGGTATTCGGTCTCTTTTTCCTTCTGCTGCTTCTGCACTTAGATGAGACTTGTTAGAAGAGCTGATAATAAACTTTGGTTTATATATCATACCGCCTCGTTCTTTCAAGCTCTTCTACACTGGTGACCCTGATGCGAGTATGGACCGGAGGCGTTCCCCCGCGATCGACTCATCTGTGGCGACCCAGGCAGACGCCAGCGCCCACGCAGACAGGGGAACAGATGGACGACTTTCCCCCCCGGCAGAAGGGATTGAGAGGGCTCAACCGAGCACCAGCGCCGCTGAGAGAGCCGAAGCAAGGCACTCTCACCCTGCGGACACATCAGTGATGGTCTATACGAATGCCGTCGCTGTCAAGCTGCCGGACTTCTGGCAGGAAGACCCCGCCTCGTGGTTTCAACAAGCTGAAGCCCAGTTTACACTGGCGGGCATCACGGCTGACGATACGAAGTTCTATCACATCGTCTCCAAACTCAACGCCGCCACTTCGAGGTGTGTGCGGAGCATGATCCGGCGGCCGCCGGCCCAAGACAAATATGAAACACTGAAAGCAACCATCGTGGCAAATTACGTCCCCTCAGCTGAAGAGAGAGCCGAGAAGATCCTGGTGGTCTACGGCCACAGAGGGTGCAAACCTAAAGCCCTCATGGAGGACTTGCTACAGCTTAAAGAAGAGGACAATGACAACTTCCTCTTCCAATTCATATTCCTCAGCACGCTGCCGCCACACATGAGAGGGACACTCGCCAACATGAGAGGCTGCACCCAGCAAGACTTCCGCTGGCTCGCCAACGAAGCTCAATGGCTCGTCAACGCCTACAAGGAGCAGACACCCACAGCAGCATCCGCAGACCTCAACGCTGATGCCCAGAACCACGAAGAGGCCACAACCCATCTGAGCAGATCCAGCCCCGGGGGTGACAGGCGACACGGCCAAAATGTAACAGACGGAGCGACATCTGTTATTATCACCACCGCTTCGCCGAGAAGGCCCGCAAATGCGTTCCCCCCTGCAAATTTACGATTTCGGGAAACGCCAAAGCCGAGAGCCGTTAACAGCAGCGGTTCTCGGCGAGAAGAGTAAGCTGTTATATGTGACGGATGGACACACCGGCAAGCAGTTCCTTATTGACACAGGAGCTCAGCTGAGTTTCGTCATGCCCTCCCAAGCAGATCGAGCCATTGGCACCCGGGGCAACGGAGCGGGTGGCAGCCAACGGCTCCAAGCATTGACACTTTCAGCGAAAAGAGCCTGCACCTCCACATCCACGGCCGCAACTACAGATGGACATTTGTTGTAGCAGCGGTGAGGTTTTAACTGTTAGGCGCAGATTTTTTGTGTGCACATGGGTTATTAGTGGATCTAGCGAATAGACGCTTGGTTAATGCACGTCCTTTGTTCTATTCCCTGCTCAGCCGAGTTTCTCCACCACCTGTGCAGGCTAGCATCACCACGGCAGGAGGTAAGTTTGAGCAAACTCCTCACCCATATTCCAGCACTCACAATTCCCAAATTCTCAGCCACTGTGGCTAAACACGGGGTTGAACACTTTATTCCCACAATGGGCCCACCCGTAATTTGCCAAAGCTCACCGCTTAGACGCGGCCAAGCTCACCATAAGCTCGGACGAGTTTACCTACCCTTGAAAAATTAGGCATTGTTAGACTGCTCAAAGAGCCCTTGGGCCTCAACCACTTCACATGGTTCCGAAGCCCGACGGTTCTTGGAGACCGTGCGGAGATTACCGCAGATTAACAATGCGACAGCGCATGGCCGCTACCCAATTTCCTCACATTCAGGATTTTTCACTACATCTGGCGGGTGCACGCATTTTTCAAAAATAGAACCTGGTCCGCGGTTATCATCAAGTCCCAGTTCGAGCAGAGGACATTCCTAAAACAGCTGTAATAACCCCTTTCGGCCTTTTTGAATTTCTGCGAATGCCTTTCGGCCTCAAAGGCGCTGCTCAAAACTTTTCAGCGGATGATGGACGCGGTATTAACGCGACCTTCCTTTTTGTTTCGTCTACCTCGACGACATGCTGGTAGCCAGCTCGTGTGAGGAAGAACACGAGCAGCACCTCACTACGGTTTTTCAGAGACTAGAAGAGCACGGGTTAATAATCAATCCAGCCAAATGCAAATTCGGCGTGTCACAAATTGATTTTTTAGGACACAAAGTCTCTCCGAAAGGGGCAGTTCCACTTCCAGACAAAGTTCACGCGATAAAAAGTTTCCCACGGCCACAAACGGTCAAATCGCTGCAAGAATTTTTAGGATTGGTTAATTTTTACAACCGTTTCCTCCCCCACGCAGATCAGCTCATGCAGCCCTATATGACGCACTCAGAAAAAAGAAAGCTTCCAACGCGGTCGAATGGACCCCGGAGCGCGAACACGCCTTCGCGGAAGTAAAGAGCGCTCTAGCTAATGCCACATTGTTAGTTCACCCCAATCCCTCGGCCCGCATTGCGCTAACCACAGACGCTTCGGACCTAGCTATAGGGGCAGTTGTAGAACAACATGTCAGCGGGATCTGGCAACCTTTAGCATTCTTCAGCAAATCGCTAACCAAACTGAGCGTAATGTAATGTAATGTACTTTATTTATATAGCCCTTTAAAACAACCCGTAGGTGACCAAAGTGCTTACAAAAATAAACAGCATTAAAAACACACAGAGCATTAAAAACCAAATAACATAAACAAAACAACCTAAAAATAAAATAAAAACAAATGCCAAGACAAATATCACCACTACTGGGTATTAAAAGCCATCCTAAACAAATATGTCTTAAGTTCAGATTTAAAAAGGGTCAGGTCAGAGATAGCACGTAGGTCAGGGGGGAGATTATTCCAGAGCCTGGGGGGCAGCAACAGAAAAGGCTCGGTCACCCCAATGTTTATCCTTGACCTAGGCACATCCAGCAAAAGCTGATTGGATGACCTCAAAGCTCTGCCTTGGTCACGGACAGTCAAAACCTCAGACATATAAACCGGAGCAAGGCCATTAAGAGCTTTAAAAACCAAAAAGCAAAAGTTTAAAATTAATTCTAAATGGACTGGAAGCCAATGAAGTGAAAAAAGGATCGGAGTAATGTGCTCTCGCCTAGGTGTGTTGGTCAAAAGACGGGCCGCTGCATTTTGCACAAGTTGAAGGCGGCCAAGAGAAGACTGAGAGTGCCAACATAAAGTGCATTGCAGTAATCAAGTCGAGACGTGACTAAAGCATGGATGGCTATCTCAAGATCATGACGGCTCAGGAATGGTTTGATTTGGATAACAAACGTAATTGTTAAAAGCTCATTTTGACTACATTGTCAATCTGTTTATCAAATTTTAAATGGCTTGTCAAAAATCACCCCAAATTTCTGACAGCTGAACTGAGCCTTAAAGAGAGGGTACCAAAGCCAGCCCGTTACAGTATCCCAAACACAATACATTCTGTTTTTTTCTTCATTTAAGTGGAGAAAATTTTGGCTTAACCACAACTTAATATCAATGATGCAATCCAATAGAACACTTTGTGAGTTTGTCTGTTCTGGGTTCAAAGGTAAATAAAGCTGCAAATCGTCTGCATAACAGTGGAAAGACATGTTATGCCTGGCTATTATTGTACAAGTAAGTACAGCACTTTTGACAGGGAGCTGCTAGCGCTTCATTTATCCATCCGCCACTTCCAGTTCTGGTTAGAAGGGCGGAGTTTCATGGCTTTTGTAGACCACAAACCGCTCACCTTTTGCTATGGCTAAAATTTCAGAACCATGGTCAGGCAGGCAACAAAGACAGCTGGCTGCGATTTTCAGAGTTCACCACAGACATTCGACATGTGGCAGGCAAAACTTAACGTGGTAGCAGACTGCCTCTCTCGCGCTGTGACATCACCAGAGTGCGAGGAGACAGATTATACTGCCTCAGCCCGCAGAACTTTTCACTACGCGGACACATACGCAGACCTATCCATTGCAGGATAGATTATGCAGCCCATGGCAGAGGAACAAAGCAGTGACGCGGACGTGCGCGCACTCCTGTCTGGACCAACAGGGTTAAGGCTGGAGGAAAAGGGTTTACGCGACGGCGTGCCCCCCCTAATATGCGATATTTCAACCGGCCGACCTCGCCCGTTAGTCCCAGCCACATGGCGCCGCCGTATTTTCGACTCAATTCACTCCCTCGCGCACCCAGGTGTGCACGCCTCGGTTAAAATGGTCGACGAAAAGTTTGTGTGGCCAGGCCTGCGCAAAAACGTAAAAGAATGGGCAAAAACTTGCATTTCTTGTCAGCGCGCCAAAATACACAAACACACAAAAGCCCCTCTGGAGCCTTTTCCAATCCCGGCTAGAAGGTTCGACCACGTTCATGTCGACCTCGTGGGGTCACTACCTTCCTCCCAAGGTTTCACACACCTGTTAACAATGATAGACCGCACCACGCGCTGGCCAGAGGCAGTCCCTCTAGCGTCAACTACAGCAGAGGAAGTCGCTCGCGTTTTTTTGACAAACTGGGTGGCACGTTTCGGCGTCCCATCGGACATCACGTCCGATAGGGGACCTCAATTTGTCTCGGAGCTTTGGTCAGCCATGTCCAGCAGCTTAGGGGCAACAATTCATCGCACCACCGCTTATCACCCTCAGGCTAATGGGTTATGCGAGCGTTTTCACAGGTCTTTAAAAGCCGCCCTCAGAGCCTCACTAACGGATACAAATTAGGTAAATAAACTTCCCTGGGTTTTATTGGGGTTGCGTGCTGCGCCTAAAGAGGATCTAGACGCCTCTCCGGCAGAATTAGTTTTTGCACAACCTCTCAGGCTCCCAGGTGAATTTTTACCAGAGAACCCAGAGCCAGGGCATCTTCCAGTCCCGAGGTTTTTAGGCAGCAACGGACCGGACTCTCTCCCCGGTCCAGCTCATCACTCCTTTCCATGGGTTTTTGTCCCACAAGCTTTAAAGAACGCTGAATTCGTTTTTGTTAGACATGAAGCTTTAAAACCAACTTTCCGCCCACCATACGATGGGCCATTCAGAGTGCTGGAACCTGGTGATAAACACTTTGTGCTTGATTTTGGGGATAGAAAAGAAACAGTCAGCATTGACAAACTTAAACCTGCCTTCTTGTTGAAAGACGAGCCTGCACTGGTGGCGAGAGCACCTCGGCGGGGTAGACCCCCCAAGAGAAAAGACTCAGCCCCCCTGCAGGGAACAATTAATCACTCTCCTTCCCACGCTGCAGATTCCTTACAAGAAGGTCCCAGCAGGATGCCTAAACGAACCCACAGCAGTTTTGGGAGAAGATTAAAACCCAGACAGCACAGGGACTGATGCAAACTACTCCACAGTTGTTCACTAATTGTGCTGTAACAGTTTAGGACTGACTTATGAATTTACTATGCTGTTATGATTACCACTGAACTCTCTTAGGAGCATGGCTGCTGGAAAGTTTCTTCTGTGGCAAGAGGTGTAACAGTTAGTATGTCATAGTAATCATCTTAAACTGTGAATTTTTCTATTGTCCTTTCTTAGTCGTTTGGGGGGGGGGCTGTGGCCTATATTAATCATATATTCCATAACCTACATATGTTGAAGCATGTGGGAATGTTTGGTGATTACATATGTAAGGCGACTTCACACCTCTGAAATGACAAAGACTCTCAACCGCCAGTGAAGAACAAAGACGTTCCCAGACACTGCGGTGGAGACCGGAGGAGCTACCTTCACCCCCCCAGGGCGAAGAGAGGAAGTACCAAGACAATGGGGGGATTAAGATAATGAGGGATGTCAGCCTTTGATATGCATGTCTTTTGTTATGTGCAAGTATAAAGTCAGAGAGCCGGAGGTATTCGGTCTCTTTTTCCTTCTGCTGCTTCTGCACTTAGATGAGACTTGTTAGAAGAGCTGATAATAAACTTTGGTTTATATATCATACCGCCTCGTTCTTTCAAGCTCTTCTACAAAACTCATGAAACAGGCCTGGACAAAAGTGATGGTACCCTTAACTTAATATGTTGCACAACCTTTTGAGGCAATCACTGCAATCAAACGATTTCTGTAACTGTCAGTGAGACTTCTGCACCTCTCAGCAGGTATTTTGGCCCACTCCTCATGAGCAAACTGCTCCAGTTGTCTCAGTTTTGAAGGGTTGCCTTCTCCAGACGGACATGTTTCAGCTCCTTCCACAGATGTTCAATAGGATTTAGATCAGGGCTCATAGAAGGCCACTTTAGAATAGTCCAATGTTTCGCTCTTAGCCATTCTTGGGTGTTTTAAGCCGTGTGTTGTGGGTCATTATCCTGTTGCAAGACCCATGACCTGTGACTGAGACCAAGCTGTCTGACACTGGGCAGCACATTTCTCTCTAGAATACCTTGATAGTCTTGAGATTTCATTGTACCCTGCACAGATTCAAGACACCCTGTGCCAGATGCAGCAAAGCAGCCCCAGAACATAAGAACCTCCTCCATGTTTCACAGTAGGGACAGTGTTCTTTTCTTGGTATGCTTCATTTTTGCGTCTGTGAACATAGCGCTGATGTGCCTTGCCAAAAAGTTCCAGTTTTGTCTCATCTGTCCATAGGACATTCTCCCAGAAGCTTTGTGGCTTGTCAACATGCAGTTTGGCAAATTCCAGTCTGGCTTTTTTATGATTTGTTTTCAACAGTGGTGTCTTCCTTGGTTGTCTCCCATGAAGTCCACTTTGGCTCAAACGACGGATGGTGCGATCTGACACTGATGTACCTTGACCTTGGAGTTCACCATGAATGTGTTTAGGGGGTTGTTCTGGGCTCTTGTTACCATTCATATATTCGTCTCTTCCATTTTTCATCAAGTTTCCTCCTGCGCCACTCCAGGAAGGTTGGCTACAGTCCTGTGGATCTTAAATTTCTGAATAATATGTGCAACTGTAGTCACAGGAACATCAAGCTGCTTGGAGATGGTCTTATAGCCTTTACCTTTAACACGCTTGTGTATAATTTTCTTTCTAATCTCCTGAGACAACTCTCTTCTTTGCTTCCTCTGGTCCATGTTTAGTGTGGTACACACCATGTCACCAAACAGCACGACTACTTGTCACCCTTTAAATAGGCCGACTGACTGATTACAAGTTTGTAGACACCTGTGATGTTAATTAGAGGACACATCTTGGTTGAACATGTCCCTATGGTCACATTATTTTCAATCTTTTCTAGGGGTACCATCATTTTTGTCCAGGCCTGTTTCATGAGTTTGTTTTTTGAAAAAAAGTAATTCTGTTGAACCACAATTCAAAAGCATTGTCTGATTTTCACTGGTTAATTTTCATAGAATTTTTATTTATTACCACTTGTCAGATTCAAGTCATTTCTGTGGCCATTGTGGGTTTTTCTTTCATTAACAGAGGGGTACCAACAATTTTGTCCACGTGTAACATAATCCCCCGCCGGTCTTTGTCCAAAGGGCTCTTTGACCCCTTTGGGCTTCGACTGGCGGGGTATAAAAAAAAAGGTATTTCACACTTTACTTTCCAGGAGACTCAAGGACAAAAATAATTTCATCTGTAAATTGCAGGGATTTCATTCAAGAACAAAAATGTCATGTGAACTGTCATCATGTCATCATCAAATGTCATCAAGGGTCAATGGCATGCCACGTGCCCATGTCTGTCATAACCGTCTAGCTAGTGTATACACGGTACACAGAGAAAAAACCATCTGCACATGTTATTCACCATCAATGGAGGGACATCTCTGCTGAGAGCCGATGGCGCCATTATGGAGAGTTTTCATTCAAAATGTAATAAACTAAGAGAGGTATTGGCTCAAACTTCACTCTCAACCGTTACAACATAAATCTTCTTACTAAAAAATAACCTTGGATAAAGTTTTGCTGATAAACTGCACATGTGCTTTTGACATTCCTCTTCCTTTAAATGATTTAATCTGTAGAAAGCCTGTTGTGGATGTTCTCAGACATAATTTAAACATGACTTGACACATCGAAATTAATGTAAATACTTGAAATAAGGACAGTTTGGTCATGCTGATAGACTTAAAAAAAAAAAAGCCTTACGGTTACTCATTATTTTTGATAATTGGCTTCAAGAAACACAGAAAAAGCATTGTAATTTTGATGGTATTTAACAAGAATCAGAAGAAAACAAAGGACTTTTTTTTCCTCAAATATAAAGGTGATATTGTATAAACTCCAGAATTGTTTTTTTGTTTTTTTTAAATGGAAAGCCATTCGAGTACCTTCCCCCATACCTTTGGTATCAAATTTTAGTTTTTTCAACTAGATGGTCTTTGTCATCATTAGCTAGGCGTTTAATCACTTGTTTGGCAAATTGTTCTACTAGTTGAACAAACATTTTGCCCAGTTGTTTGCAGCAACAAGTGGCTCTTTTGTCCGACTGGTTCAAGAGAAGCCATACCAGTAACACCACGTACTGCAGCTAATCTTTTAAATGCACCAGTATCCCTGTGGACTGAACTAGAAACACTAAAAATCTCACTAGTTGACTGATGAGCTGCAAAATGTGGACGTTTTCAGCTCACTAGTGCACAAGTATTTTAGTATTTTCTGCACTGGAGTGACTGAAAACCAGATCATAATCCACAATGCTTGGCATGTAAAGCTCAAGTGTTTAAAAGTGATTAAGAAATCCCCCCAAAATTTGACTTTGCTATACATCTAGTGTGACCCAAACATATAATGTCTAAGAAGTGTCTAAGGGTCTGAAGCCACCGAGATTAAAACTGGTAGTAATGTGCGACTCTTTCACCATCTAGTGGTTAAGAGAAGTTTTACATAATTATTACAGCTCAGAATCGAGCTTCAGTTTGGGGTTGCCTTTTGTACATTTTCTTTTCCTTTTTAATATCAAGTAACAGACGGTGAATACACAAATCCTTGAACTCTAAATGCTGTGGAGGGTTTGTTCACCCTTTTAATAAGGTTGAGTCCCAAGATTCGCCTGACATTTTACCTGGAGTTGGCAAAAGGTCCCAAACATGGCAAAATAGTGGCAAATAGTTGCTAATCGCAAATACCGTTGCTAACATTTGCCAACAGTCACTAATGTTTGCCAACTGTCTTTGAACCCCAATTTTTGCCAACAGTTGTCAGAAAAGTTGCCGAATTCAAAAATCTTTCATCCGCATCCGCTGCGCTGAGATACTCGCTTAATGCCTGCTCAAGCAGACCCAAGGCTACAGTGCGACTGAGTAAAATGAGCTTCCAGCACCAAAAAAAAAAAAATTGCATTTCATATTTAACCTGGCATAATTTTACAAAGATTACTCCAAAACTGAAACAAGCATGATTCAAAATGAATGCATTTGGCCCTTGGTTAATAAATTATATCACTAATACCAACCACACACACACAAAACACATACAATAATTTCATACATACATTTATTTTATATAAAACAACAGCTTGTAATATTAACAGTTATACATGTCACTGGAAAACGACTGTATCCAGCATGGCAGCTAGGCACTGAACAATGTTGGACGTCATTAAAACATCTACGTGCTCCTCCAGGTGCCTCTTGGGATCCTGCAAATTAGAGAGGGAAAACAATGTTAATGAGGTCGAGACTGGGATCAATATGTTTATGTTTTGACAAAGTTCAGTTCAACAGGGGACACCATCAGCGCAACCTGAGCTGTTAATTCACTTTAATGGTCTTCAATTATTAGAACTTAACACATAATGTGTCAAACTGTTGTTTATTTATACCTGTTTTCCAACATTTTTGATTGCGAGCTGCTCTGGGGTCATTTTGTCCTCTTCTTCAACAGCCTGAGGTGGAAACGTGACGGTGTTTAGATATTTAGTGGAAGTATGGTTTCATTAAATAAACAACTGCATACACTCTGCTTAAATGCAGCAGTTTTTGCAGCATGTACTGTTGAGAAAATACTGGATCAAGTTTTAATCCAAGCATTCATCCATCCATTTTCTACCGCTTTTCCAGAGCGGTAGCAGTTAACTCAAGCACCCCCCCCCAAAAAAAATAAATAAATAAATAAAATTGTATAATGGAAATTAGGCATGAAAGAGTAGCCTTCACACAATCTAATCATGAAGTGATGCGTGATTCTTGTGTTATCGACAGCCATTAAGGCCTATTAAAATTAGATATGAAGTAAAATGTGTTCCCTCCAAAAAGAACATCAGATTTGGCAACAAGCTCCAACAGCTGTACCTTGTTGTAGTTCTTTGCCAGCTCCAGCATTTCTTTGACGATGGTCTCGTTGAGCTTGCAGTGCTCACTGTAGTCCTGCAGGGTCAGACCCTCCATCCAGCTCTTCTTATGCAGGTTCAACAGCATCTAAAGAACGACAGCTTGTGTTTGTTATTCTCCAACAAAAGCTCCACATGAAATAACTCTGACAAAGTGTGTGGCACTAACCTTTTGCTCCAGCTCGTTTTTCCTGTAATTGATGGTGATGGAGTAATAGTGTCGGTTAAGTCCGTGAATCAGAGCCTGAAAATAAACAAGAAACTTCAAAAGTCGGCACATAAAGCAACAACTCATCCAACTTCTTGGTGCTGATCCAGGAATGTCAACAAACTGGGAGGGAAAATCTCAAACTTGAATGTTTAACAGGAACGTCACTGAGTACGATTACAATGGTTGGATATTGATTCTAGTGTGTTAGTGTACACACAGTGGTTTCTCATCTTCCTGTCTCCAATTCTTCCCTTTACCCGACATCATACAAGGTTTACAGCTGCTCACTGCAAGTTTTGTTCTGAAGCTTCCTCCTGTTTAGTGGAACTTTTATAACCTCGCCCATAATGACTAGGGCTTCTCAGCATTCTGCAGCTACTGTATAATAATCACAAAGTTCAGAAAAATTGAGCGAATCAGATCAGGACATTTCATCAGAATGGTGGCCCAATGGTAGAACATCTGCCCACAGCTGAGAAGATGTGGGTTCAAGCGCCAGCTGGGTCATACCATATTAGTCAGGGATCCAAGGATCTGATTTTTTGAAGAACCTGACACCTCCTCCTATACTTTGCAGACCTTGATATTCTGTTCGATTAATGTGTTCAGTAAGGGCCCCTTTACACAGCACAGAGATCATTGTGAGATTGGGCCAATTCTTGATCTCTGGGATCGTTTAGGAGATCTGTGTGTGTTTTGCACAGAGTCAAAACTTTGAGGAGACTGTGGAGCTCATTGAAGATCATTGATAGACAAAAACTGGCCAGATCTCTCAATAGTCTCCATAACTGTGTAAAGGGGGTACAACATAATTCAGAGGCCTGCTCAACCTTTTGTCATGCATTTTTTTTTGGTTAATTTATGCCATGTTCCATTTGTGCAAACTTTGGAAAAACTGTGACAAACTGAAAATAATTTGTTTCTCATTAGTTTTTTAATAATTCTTTTCTGTAATTCTGCATTATGTCTTAAGCTCTACATTTTGTCATTTCAACCACTTATATAATAAAAAGAAACTTCAGTTTCCTGAAATATTTTACCACCTTCCGAGTGAAGTTGGTAAGTTAAACAGATATAATTTTTGTGTAAAATTTGTTTATAGTGCATGTCAGTAGCTAACCAAAACACAAATTTTGCAATCCAAAAGGCTGAGCAGGCTCCTGAATTATATTACTGGACACATTAATATAACAGAATATCAAGGTCTGTAAAGTGTAGGAGGTGGCGTCAGCTTCCTCAAAAAAATAAGGCTCTTTTTGGATCTTGGATTCATGACTATATAACCAGACTGTCAATGACGGGGCGTGTGTGTGTGTGGGGGGGGGGGGGGGGGGGGGGGCTGAAAAGTTCATAGTAGTCAAATTTGACCAAATGTGGTTTATTTTTCAACATGGCCTCCCCTTCGGTCCACACACTTCTTCCATCGGTGTTGCAGCATTTGGATCCCTGCGGTTGAAAAATAAACCATATTTGGTTAAATTTGACCACAATGAACTTTTAAATCTGCTGCTTGCATATCATCACGGTATCATCATTTCCTGTGTTGCTGGCTCTCAGTGTGGTTTGCTCTGTGGTTTGCTTTCTTGAGGATTATTGCCTTTACTTGTATTTTAATCGCTTTTTTTCCCCCATCTACAGTCACCTCTCACTTCTGTTCATCAAGCCTCTTGCACCTGTGTGCGCACTCGGTGTCACCTAATCACCCTCTTTAGCCTTCTGTTCACCTTTCATCAGCGTTTGTGTTAGCTTCGGGTTAGCCACTAGCTATGGCTACTAGCTCTCCTTTCCCTTCTCCTCTGGTGTGCTCTCTGTGTCAGATGTTTGCTACACCTCTGCCTCTTTTAGCATTAATGGTAAATGTAATAAATGTCTTTTTGAGGCGCTCGAGGCGAGGTTGTGAGATTTGGAATCCTGGCTCCGCTGTATTGAAACACCGTCAGCGCCAGACTCCTCTTTGCTGCAGCGGAGCTCCCTAGTATAGGACCTGCTAGCCGTCCCCCAGCTTCCACCTCTCCTGAGCAACCAGGAGAGAATGGGTGGGTGACTGTGAGAAGGAAGCATAGTCACAAGCCCCTGGTTCACCACCAACCTGTTCATGTTTCTAATCGCTTTTCCCCACTCAGCGACACACCCGCTGAGGAAAAAACTCTGATCGTTGGCGACTCTGTAGTCAGAAACGTGAACCTAGAGACTCCAGCAGCCATAGTCAAATGCATTCCCGGGGCCAGAGCAGGTGACAGAGTCAAATTTGAAAATGCTGGCTAAAAGTAACTGTAAATACTTCACAGTTGTTATCCACGCCGGCATTGACAACGTCCGACTCCAGCAGTCGGAAGTCACAAAACTTAGTGTGGAATCGGTGTGTGACTTTGCCAAAACGATGTCTGTCTCTGTAGTATTCTCTGGGCCCCTCCCCAATCTGACCAGTGATGACATGTTTAGCCGCTTGTCATCCTTCAACCACTGGCTGGCTGTGTGGTGTCCTGCAAACAACGTGGGCTACATAGACAATTGGAACTCATTTTGGGGAAAACCTGGTCTTATTAGACGAGACAGCGTCCATTCCACTTTGGATGGTGCGTCTCTCTTATCTAACAATCTGGCATCATTTTTATCCAAATTTCCAAAACCTTGACAACTCAGAGTTGGAACCAGGAAGCAGAGTCGTAGTCTTGCACGCCTCTCTGCAGCTCCTCTTCATCCGCCACCCCTCAACTTAGCCTGTCTTCCCCATCAGAGAATCATTGTCTGTTCCCTCCAAAGCAAATAAAAATATAATATATAAGCATCCCAAAGTGATTAAGATAAGATAAGCCTTTATTAGTCCCACATGGGGAAAATTCAGGATTGCAACAGCACAGTGGATAGCAACACTCAGAGCAACAATCAAAAGGCAAGAAAAAACAAGAGCAGCTAGTAGTAACATATGTACATATTATATAAATATATATAAAATATATTGACACAGTGCGAGCATTGTGGTTGGTGGATGTGCAGCTGAAAGTCTATGCTCTCTCTCCGCGGATGCGGCGGGCCAGAATCAAAATCAGAATCAGAATCAGCTTTATGCCATAAGTATATTTACAAGTAAACACACAAGGAAGTTGATTGACATTGGGCGCGCACATTAGGCGCATCCAATGTCAGCTGGATGTCTTTGGGCATGATGGTGGACCCTCTTGGCGTGGATGCGCACAGGTTGGTGTCCTTGAAGAGACCCACCAGGTGGGCCTCGCTGGCCTCGCTGCAGAGCCATGACGGCGGAGCTCTGGAAGCGCAGGTCAGTCTTAAGGTCCTGAGCGATCTCCCTCACCAGCGCTGGAAGGGGGCAGCTTCGGAGTGAGCAGCCTCCTGTGGATTTCTGGTAGCGACGGATCTCTCTCAAAGCCTCGGTAGCGGGCCTGTTAACGGTGAGGCTTCTTCACTTCCGCCAGTGGCCCGGAGCGCTTTTCCGAGCAGCCTTGGGGGCCAGCTGCTTCCTGGGGGGCTTTTCCTCCAGTAGATTTACGGGCGGTCTGCTTGGTTCTTGCCATCGCTCTTATTATTCTGTCTTATATTTCGTGCACGCCGCCTAAACCCCAGCCCGGCACCCGCGTCGTTTTCGCTTCAGTTCCCCGGTATGTCGAGTTTCTCCGTTAGCACAGGGTGGCTGATTAAACAAAAAGTTAGTAAAACTCAAATTAAACATGAAGTCTCTAAATTTAATTATTTGGCCTCTGTTTAATTATTTGGCCTCCTCATAATTTAAAAATTAAATATGGTTTGTTAAATATTAGGTCTCCAACTCCCAAGTCTCTGCTAGTCCATGAGCTGTTAATCATCAGATTGATTTAATATCTCTTACAGAGACTTGGTTAGGGCAAGAGGATTATGTTGGTTTAAATGAATCAACTCCCTCTGGTTATTTAAATTGTCAAAATCCCAGAAGTTCTGGTCATGGAGGAGGAGTAGCAACAATTTACCATTCCAAATTACTAGTTAACATAAAGCAAAAAACACATTATAATTCCTTTGAGGGCCTCGTCCTCAGTATTGGGCATTTTAACAATTTTAGGTTCAACCCAATTTTATTTGCCATAGTTTATCGTCCCCCATCAACCTACTCAGAGTTTTTATCTGAATTTGCCGAATTCTTCGCAGATTTAGTGCTGAAATCAGATAGAACAAATATAGTAGGGGACTTTAATATACAGGTACATCTCAAAAAATTAGAATATCATGAAAAAGTTCAATTTTTTTGTCACTCATTTCAGAAAGTGAAACATATTATATAGATTCATTACACAGAGAGTGATGTATTTCAAGTGTTTATTTGTTCTAATTTTGATGATTATGGCTTACATCCCATGAAAACCCCCAATTCAGTTTCTCAAAAAATTTAAATAATACATAAAATTGATTAAAAAAAATAGTTTTTAAATAGAAATGTTGGCCGACTGAAAAGTATGTCCATGCACACACTCAATACTTGGTCGGGGCTCCTTCTGGATTAATTACTCTATCAATTACTCTATCAATGTGAGCCTGTGGCACTGCTGAGGTGTTATGAAGGTCCAGGTTGCTTTGATAGTGACCTTCAGCTCGTTTGCATTGTTGGGTCTGGTGTCTCATCTTCCTCTTGACAATACTCCATAGATTCTCTATGGGGTTTAGGTCAGAAGAGTTTGCTGGCCAATCAAACACAGTGATGCCAGGGTCATTAAACCAGGTTTTGACACTTTTGGCAGTGTGGGCAGGTGCCAAGTCCTGCTGGAAAATGAAATCAGCTTCTCCATAAAGCTTGTCAGCAGTGGGAAGCTTGAAGATCTCTAACAATTTCCTGGTAGAACGACTGCGCTGACTTTGGTCTTGATAAACCACACACGGACCAACACCAGCAGATGACATGGGTCCTCAAATCTCACTGACTGTGGAAACATCACACTAAACTTCAAGCAACTTAGATTCTGTGCCTCTCCACTCTTTCTCCAGACTCTAAGAGACTTTGATTTCCAAATGAAATGCAACATTTCATGGCTGCACGGTGGCGCAGTGGTTTAGCACTGTGGCAGCACAGTTTTACCCTCAGCCGGGGGATCGCGGAGATGCATGAGATCGTGGGTTCGATCCCAGCCCCCGACCAACAGTGAGCGGTGTGGAGTTTGCATGTTCTCCCCGTGCTGCGGTGGGGTTTTACTCCGGGATTTCTCCGGTTTCCTCCCGCATACCAATAACATGTAGGTTAGGGCGCTCGCGCACAGCAGCGACCGGCAGCCGGTGGCTTGTCACCAGACTGCAAACCAAATCTACCTACAGGTACAAATAAGTAACAAAAAAAAAAAAAAAACCATTTACTTTTATCTGAACAGAGGCCATCTGTTTGGCCAATATTCTAGTTTTTTGAGAAACTGAATTTGGGGTTTTCATGGGCTGTAAGCCATAATCATCAAAATTAGAACAAATAAACACTTGAAACATATCACACTCTGTGCAATGAATCTATATATGGGTTTCACTTTCTG
Organism: Pholidichthys leucotaenia; assembly: GCA_020510985.1. Lineage (NCBI taxonomy): Eukaryota > Metazoa > Chordata > Actinopteri > Cichliformes > Pholidichthyidae > Pholidichthys > Pholidichthys leucotaenia. Next base: position 271,376,420 of record CM035837.1, read on the forward strand.
AAATGAGTGACAAAATATACTTATAACTTTTTCATGATATTCTAATTTTTTGAAATGTATCTGTACATGTAGATCGTGATTGCCTTAATATGGCATTTAATTCAATATTAGACTTGATGGGGTTTTCTCAGAAAGTAGGAAATTCTACCCATTATCTCCACCATACATTGGACCTTGTTCTGACATATGGCATAGAAACAGAAAATCTGGTAGTGTCTCCTAATAACCCTGTATTGTCAGACCATTGTCTGTTAACCTTTGATTTTACCATTTCTGACTATTTGGCTCCTAAAGAAAATATTACTACAAAGATTCCTCTCAGATGATGCCATTTACCTAATTTTTTGCAGATTGGTTTCCTCTATGCCATGTGCCAACACAACAGAGATAAGCTATAGACAGCTTGCTCCTTCTGTAATTGATAGCATGGTAAATTGTGTTACAGCTTCTCTGCATCCAGACTCTAGACGTGGTGGCCCCTTAAAAAAAAAAAAAGAAAAAAGTCTAATCAGAGATTTCTAACTCCTTGGTTCAACACAGAAACTCGTAGCTTAAAACAGAAGACTCATCAGCTCCACTAAATTAGATGAAATCTATTTAGCTTGTAGAAATCATCTTCTAATTTATAAAAAAAATCTCTTAGGAAAGCTAGAATGAGTTATTATTCCATATTAATAGAAGAGAACAAGAATAATCCAGGTTTCTTTTCAGCACTGTAGCAGGCTGACAAAGAGTCAGGACTCTGTCAATCTAGCATTCCCTTAAAGCTTACTAGTCAGGTTTTTATGAACTTAATAATATAATTTCATTATCAGAGATAAAATCAGTCAGATTCTTCCCACCGTTAACTTAAATACAGTAACTACTACAACTACTTCAACTGATATCTGTTTGGATGAGTTTACCTCAATTGACCTTTTAGAGTTAGATAAATTAATTCCTCATCCAAGCCTTCGACTTGTCTTTTAGACCCTATTCCTAACCAGGGTATTAAGTCGTTTCCCATTTATTGGTAGCTTTATTCTTCAAATAATCAATTCTTCATTAACTTTAGGCCATGTGCCGCAGCTTTTAAAACAGGGTGTAATTAACCCCTTACTCTAAAAGCCAATGCTGGATCCAGGAGTTTACCAACTATAGACCAATCTCTAATTTGCCTTTTTCCTTTCAAAATTCTTAGCAAGAGTTGTTGCTACGCAAATTATTTGACCATTGCAGGAAAATGGTTTATTTGAAGAGTTTCAATTTGGTTTAGAATCCATCTTAGTACTGAAACAGCTTTAGTGAAGGTCACTAATAACCTCCTTATCGCATCTGATAATGGACTTGTTTCTGTACTTGTCCTTTTAGACCTTAGTGCAGCTTTTGAGACTATCGATCATAATATTCTACTTGATAGATTAGAACACCATGTTGGACTTAATGGAACTTAATTGCAGTGGTTTAGATCTTATTTATCTGATAGGTTCCAGTTTGTTCATTTGTCAATAATGAGTTTTCTTCCAACTCAAAGCTCAGTCACGAAGTTCCACAGGGATCTGTGTTAGGCCCTGTTCTTTTTAGTTTATATATGCTTCCACTAGGCAACATTATTAGAAAGCACTGCATACATTTTCACTGTTATGCAGATGACACACAATTATACCTGTCAATGAAGCCACATGATAGTCATCAATTAGCCAAGTTAGAGGCCTGTCTTAAGGAAATCAAAGCTTGGATGACTTGTAATTTCCTGCTATTAAATTCAGATAAGACTGAATTCATTCTAGTTGGCCCCAAAAAACCTTAGAAATACCTTTCCAAATCAAACTTAGTTTGGATGTGGTTACTCTCTTAAATTTCCTGTGAGGAACCCTGGAGTTATTTTTGTTCAAGAATCTTTTTTTAATTCCATATTAACTTGTACATCTTAAAAAGTCTTCAGGGTGATCCAAAATCTCAGAAAGAGTTACAAGTACTAGAAAGAGAGATCATCTCTCTCCAGTTCTGGCCTCCCTTCATTGACTTCCCATAGAGTTTAGAATTAAGTTGAAAATCCTTCTTCTCACTTACAAAACTCTAAATAATCAGGCCCCTTTATATTTAAAAGATCTGATACTACCCTATTATCCTAACAGAGCACTACACTCCCCAAAATGCTGGATTACTTGTAAACACCTAGCGTCTCCAAAAGTACAATGGGAGGCAGAGCCTCAGTTATCAAGCTCCTCTCCTGTGGAACCAGCTGCCAATCTGGATTCGGGAGTCAGACTCGATCTCTGTTTTTAAAAATAGGGTTAAAACCTTCCTTTTTTATATAACCTATAATTAGGGAGGGATCATGTGCCGCTGAAACCCTCCCTTAGTTATGCTGCTAATAGGTTTAGCCAGCCAGGGAACCTCCAACAAAGCACTGGGCTTCACTCCTTCTTTACTCTCAATGAAATATTTTTGCTGGTCATTAACATCTGTTTGTTCTCTCCCATAGATTGAGTCCCCGTCGTGCCGTTTGTGCGCTACATGTCTGTTCTTTTTTTCCCTTCTTCTCCATCCCCTCACCCCCCAGCAGTCACAGCCGATGACTGCCCCTCCCCTGAGCCTGGTTCTGCTGGAGGTTTCTTCCAGTTAAAAGGGAGTTTTTCTTCTCCACCATCGCCAAGTGCTTGCTCACAGGATTGCCTGATTGCTGGGGTCTTTCTGCATTGTGGGGGTTTCTCCTACAGCTGTAAGTGCTATGAGATGACTGTTATTGTGAAATGGCGCTTATAATAAAGTTGAATTGAATGAAGCAATGATGTTGAGTAAGGTGTGAGGACAGCCTAGTCGCTGAAGTACGAGGAAGACTCAGATCTGTTGACATAATCAAAGGCCTCTGTTAGATCTATGAAAACTATAAGTAGAGGCCTGTTTTGTTCCACACACTTTTCCTGCAGTTGAGGAAGGCAGAACACCATGTCAATAGTAGAGTGTGCGGGACGAGATCGCACCGACTCTCAGGCAATATTCTGTTTGAAATTCACTTGCAGGCAAGCTAACACACAATTAGCTAAAATGCTGTGATGGCAACAAGGTACGCCAGAATCTGGAAGTAGAAACAGACTGGACAGTGTACTCGTAGATAAACCTTTTTTAATAAGTAGATCGATAATTTGAGGTGCTACAACTGTGCCACATCCTTATATTTTCAAAAAAATGCGTTTAATAGGATACCTGGATTGGAGGGCTTGTTTAGATGACCCAGGTTGGACGTGGTTTGTCGTGGTTCATGAACCCAAGACCATCATGTTAGCATTGATCAGTCTGAAGGCATCGATAACAACCTGAACATAAAATAAGACAGAAAAGTAAACTGGTCACATAGCCCCCTTTTCTGATCTATAACAGCAGAGGTTGCAATAGCCTCAAATTAAGTTCAAGTGACTCATGGTTATGGTGCAGGTGGCAGACTTCCTTACCTTTCCTTTGACACTCTGAATGGGATCCACCACCACGGCGACGGCTCGCTCTGACAGGGCTTCGAAGCTCTGCTGCGTGTTGATGTCCACGCCAGACAACCAGCAGCCAAAACCAGGATGACTGTGGTACCAGCCCACCACCATCTCTGGTCTGATGATACCATGCAAAGAAGGAAAAAAAAAAAAAAATAACAGGGATAAAAAAAATTCACAAGATGAAAAATTTATTCACATTTTTTGTTAAAAAAAACAAAACAAAACATGTAATTTTCTTCAACAAACAAAGACCCTTTTAAAAATATAATGTTGTACCATGACTTTTTATTATTTCCCAGTTTGGGATCAATAAAGTACATCTACCCATCTATGTATCTATTCCAGGGGTATCTGCAGGTATTATAAATTAAAATTTAAAACTAAAGTGACACACTGGTGAAAAATCTTTTTTTTTTTTTTTCCCTTGTTAACATGTCTGACATATCAAGAGTGAAATCACTCCTATGTGTCATGTCTGTGTTTTTCTGCTGTGCAGCTGTGGCGCAGGTGTAGTGTGGCCGACTACTGATCAGAGGGTCAGGGGTTCGATTCCCACTCTGTCTGCAGTCTGCATGTCGAAGTGTCCTTGAGCAAGACACTGAACCCCCAGTTGCTGCTGGTGGGTCAGGCCAGCGCCTGTGTATGGCAGCTCTGCCACCAGCAGTGTGTGAATGTGTGTGTGAATGTGTGGATAACAGGATCTGTAAAGCGCTTTGGTCACCTAGAGATGAAAAAAAAAGCGCTATATAAGTGAGCACCTTTTGTGCTGTGAGTCACTTAAGCTCCTCCCCTTGGAAAAAGGCAAGTTTAGATGGAGCGTTTCTGGATGTCACCATAGCAGGTGAACAATAAGACCTAAGCACTGGCTGTTTAAAATTATCAGCTCACAAACTTCTGTGTCCTGATGGGCAGGATGTGGGTGAGCCCAATTAGATCCTGGCATTTGAAGGAGAAAAAAGGTAAATTATTTTAACAAATGACTGTAAGACAATAAAAGACTGCATGTGGAAAAAGGGCATAGGATGCCTCTGTAAGACTATTTAAGGCCACCTGATCAAAGCTGTGATGTTACAACCGTAAAAGTGCAAAAAGTCTGCAATCATTCAGCAACTAGATGCTTTGACATTAGAGGGCATTTTTTGTTTGACCTTTTTTTAATTGGCCATGATTCGATTAAAAAAAAAAATGAGGGGGGGGGAAAAAAACAGTCCAGTTCACATTACAGTTACAGTCTCCCACCCACTGGCAGGTGTTTGCTCTACGTAATAAAGTGATAAACATGAACTAGGCTCCTCTCCACAACCTCATATGCTATTGGTGGAACTCATTTCAATTTTCGTTAGAGCTACAATGTAAAACTGCAAGTACAAATTCACAAAATTTAATACAAAAGTTTCACTCTACAACATGAGAAAAAAAATATAGCAATCCTGTTTACTATGTTCAGCGTTTTTAAGACCTCTGACTGAAGGATTAATTTTAATTTTTAAGAACAATGGAGGACAAACTTGCCCTGTTAAAATTAGGCTTTTTCATCCATGTGTTAAAATGTGACTGCAGGAACAGTTTTACCTGCCAGTCTGTTTTAGCATGTCCAACATCTTAGCTTGAAACACTGGGTCCACTGCTTCCACACTCACACCCTGTGAGGAACAAAAAATAAATATTTGAATGGAAGAGAAGAACATCAAAGTTGCTTTAAAAAAAAACTGCTAAAACAAGCCTACAAACAAGGGAAAAAAAGACACAAAAAAACCCCAGAGCATTTTCAACAGCACGTCTCCAGTGATGGATCTTTTTGTTAGGAGAATACATACTGTTCCTGACTGCGGCATGGCAAACACATCTATCACACGCACTGTGTAGTCATCAACAAATTCTCCGAGCATCAATCCCATGACCTCCATTGGTACACCTGCACGACCGTGCTTCAACATCTGATGAGGAGTAAACACCGTAAGTCAAAGAGTTTTCATCTGGAGAAAGTTGTGCATTTAACAGCATTGATGATGTGATGATTACCTTGAGCAGGGCCAGAGATGAGATGTACACTTGCTCTGCGGTGTCCACAGCAGGAGCATCTGTTGGGGGCGCCTAAGGAGGTTTTTTAAAAGGGTTTATTTATCAAGTCAAATCTCAAACAGAGCAGCTGCCCAGACTGATCAATGAGGTCCAGATACTGTTGTTGTGAAGTGTAGAACTTTATACATTTGTAGTTTTCAGAATTGTACCACACTGAAGCTGAAGGACCCATTAGGCATACATTTTATTGACTTTATTGAGTGCAATTTTTAAAAGAAAGAACACCTTGATATGTTTATTAGACATACTGTATATATATATTCTTAAAAATAATTTAAACTTGTTTTTTACCTGGCCAAGTCCTGGCATCCACCTCCGAGCCTCAGCAGCCGGTCCATGTTAAGATCTGTTAAACAGAAATTTCCATTAAACTTAAAGCAGATCAACAACAGGCCTTGTAAAGACACAGTTTCATATTGTATTTACTAGGGATGAGCTGATCCGATCTGCCGTATCAGGTTCAATCCAGGCAAAATGGCTGAATCGGTATGGAATAAAAGTAATTTACCAGTCCGATACAGCAATAATATTAAAATGCTGTGTGCAGCTTCTGTAAACAAAAGCAACATGTCAAATCAGTGGAGCCTGTCCGTGGGACTCGCCTCAGTACGTTGCTGTGTGGTACCAGCATTTACAATTTTACACCACCAACTTGATAAAACACTTGCAAAAGTATCACGGTAAAGGAGTATGCTGAATTCTATCAAGAACCAAGCAGAAGCAAGTGTGTTGTGCAGCAGCAGCCGCTGTTTTACTGCTGGAATATGCTTAAAGTGACACTAAAAGAACGAAACTGAAAGTAAAAACCAGAGGACCAAGAATGAAGTCATAACATGGGCTTACCTTTAGATGGACAGTTACAGCTGATGAGAGGTAGGTGACAGAAACATAAACAGTAAATTATAACCCGTGAACTGGAAGCAGGACTAACAAGGCTACATGAAATGAAACAGGGATGACTTCAAAATAACAGCAAACCTAAAAAGTATGGATGGAGAATAAACTACTAAATAAACTGAGGACCAGGGCTCTCATGTACAAAGACTTGTGTGGATTTCCTACTGAAAGATGACGTACGTTTAAATCAAGAAAACGCCATAAGCAAAAAAATAAATAAATAAAAAATCCAGATGTATGAAACAGCAAGTACGCAGGAATCCAAGCACATTTCCTCTGTACATACCAATCTGCTGAAATTGAACGCACGTGAGGAAATACCAGACTCCTCCCTTGACACACCTTCAGCTGAATATGCAATTAGATGCAATGGATATGCAAATAGATATATACAAGAGCTGCACGTTTGATTCTCCTGTATCCACAATCAAAAATAATGGATTTAATGGAATTTCATGGACCGTGAGTTAGAGGTGCTGCTGAATGAGGCAGAGGCACATAAAAACATTTTGTTTGGCATGCTGTCCTCCGGCATTAGCGCTGGATACAGGTAATTCAATAGCCTGCTCACCGCCTTATAAGATTAGTTTATTGTTTCATTTATTCAGACAGGAATAAGAAGAAGTTTATTTAACTCTGACATATTCAGACCTACATCTGAGCTGATCGCTGTGATTGGCACCATGTATAGCTCAGTGGTTAAACTGCCAGATTTAAAAGCCAAAGGTTCCAGGTACGAGACCAGCTATGATCTCTTTTAGGGACCCTAATGGAAATAAGTGTGCACACTTTCTTGTGTCATTGCATTGTTTTTAAATGTATGTTGTATCTTTTATACAATGTTATTTTAAATGATGAATAAATCAATCAATTTGTGACCAGCCGGGTGGATTAGCTGGTTGAATTAAAGGAAAACAGTCACGAAAAAGAAGACAATATGAACCTATTTAGTGGGTAGCCAAGGTCACCTGTCAGTTGAAAACGGATCATATTAGACTCGACAAGTATATATTTTATGTCCAAAAATGCAAATCTCATCCCTTCACGTTATATGCAACTTACATGGATTACACACACTACTACTGTAAATGATTGAAGTGTGCTGGGGAACGGGTGAGACTGATGCATTTCAAACTTTTCGCATGTTTATTGACATAACTACTGTACACACAGAGGCAGTTGGGAGGCTTGGTAGAATGCTGTGAAACTGTAGTTTAATCAGCAAAAAAAAGTCACTCAAACCACAGAGTTGTAATGAAGCCTTGAAGAGTGATATTTGTGGGGCGCAAGGCACGTTGCACATGAGGTGGGTTTTATTAGGACAATTACATGAACTTACTCACCAAGAATCCACCCATCCGCACAATGCCAGCTTGTAATTTGTTCCCAACAATGCTGTTCATTAGAATCATTAGGAAAATTGGCTCTTGCTGCAAATTGTGCTTTGATGTTGACCTGTTCAACTGCATTGTATGGGAATATGATGTACCTGGGTGACAGCCGGACAATGCCATCCCACACAGCTGGTATAGCTCGACTCAGGGTTGACTGGGAAATTCCCGATGGGCCTGCCAGCTCCCTCTGGAATGACCGTTTCCAGAAACCCCAGAGTTGTCAGCACCTGCATTGGCAGTGCACGGCTTCTCACCGTGTCACGCTCCAAGAGTGGCCATAGCTCTGTTCAGCTCAGTTCCACAAGGACTGCCCGTGGAAACCTAAACCGGCTGACAAGCAAGTCATCATCCTGAGGCAGAAAATCTTCTGTCTCTAAATACCCTTTCTCACTGCGCGACTAGGAATATCCTCTAATCTTCTGTTGTTAGAGGCATTTTCTGCACTTCTTTGCACTTGCCTTTATATCCACTCATCTAATTGCGTACACTTAGATGTTTGATCATCATGTGTCTCTGGTGTGTACAATAATTTTCACATCATTATCAGTCTCCCAACATCACCCCTAAGTGTTGCCAACGGACCAATAACAGTAGAAACGTACATACGCCAGCCATGAAGTTGGCATGGGGCTGTGTATATTTCCACAGTCATTTCATTCTTGATACATCTGAAATTTTAAGTGGAAAAGGACGTATGCCATGTTTCTGTGCGCAAGTACCCTTTGTACATGAGGCCCCAGGAGAATACTTATAATAATAATGGATGACAAAAATACAGCTTAAAGGGTTAGTTCCTTTATTTTCAGATCTACAGCATTTTTTACCTCATGCAGTGGCACTTTGAATTTCATCTGAATGTTTATTTAAATATTCAGCTTTAAAGTTTTGCACTAAACTTGCACTTAAAACTTCAGAATGCATGTTTACATAGTGCTGAGCAGTGAAATGTTGCCAATGTTGCAAAGTTTAAAATTAAAAAAAGCAGCGTTGCTGAACTGAGTCAAATTTGTAATATATTCTTTGACTTTTAAATTTATGTTTTTATGTGTGTGCAATGTGCAACCAGTCACTACCAAAGTATGTTCTACACTGTTGTTTTAAATAAGAGACGGTATTGGGTTTGGATCGGTATCGGCCGATACTCAAAGTCACAGTATCGGTCTTGAAAAAGTGGTATCAGCTCATCCCTAGTATTTACAAACAGTAACATTTTATATATAAAATATTCAGAAAAAGTTGGGGATATTCGGGCTCTTGGGTGAAATTTCAGGATGCACCTAAAATGCACTATAACCTTTACAGGTGAACTTAATTTGACCTTCTCTAACCATTCAAATGCACATGTCCAACTGTTCAATGTTTCAGTACTTTCTGCATAACTTGTTGTTCTCCAGCAAGATGCTTAATGGCAAAATTCACAACAGGTGTTTGATCCATGAATTGACCAATACATTTTCTGGTTCAATTAGAATTCATATTTCAACAGTCCTCTTCACCATGCTGTTTACATTTTGACATCATTGAAACCAATGCGAGGCTTCAAACAGGATGTTCTCAGAGGGAAGTGGTGACTGAGCTTGAGAGTGTCACAGTGTCATCAGTAGGCTGCAACAGACATACAGAAAGACTGGAAGAATCACAGAAAGGCACAGAAGTGGATGTCCTTTGGCCACATCCCACACCGATGACCGCTTCATTGTGAACAGTGCCCTATGGAACCGGATGATGAATGCTACTCAACTCCAGGCACATTTAAGGGAGGTAAAAGGCACCCAAGTGTCAAGTCAGACCATTCGAAACAGTTTACATCAGCGTGGTCTGCCTGCTAGACCACAAGGGTACCTGCAAGGGTACCTGACCACACCATCAGGCACAGGCATCATCATCTTGCATGGGCCAGGGAGCATTTACGCTGGACAAGGGACCAGTCGGCTTCGGTGCTCTTCTCTGATAAATGTTGATTCACGCCGAGCAGAAATGATGGCCGCCAACGATGTTGGAGATGTCAAGGAGAGCGCTATGCATCAGCCACTGTTGTCACCAGAGGAGCCTTTGGTGGTGGTGGTGGTGTTACAGTCTGGGCAAGTGCATCTCCCGCGGTCCACACACAGCCCAGAGGCAACCTGCAAGTGGCCCGCAAGCCCAGGCCATGCCAAGGAAATATTAAAGTAAAAATTAAAAAAAATAAAAATGAAGGAATGACGGTCCACAAGCATGCACACAAACAACGTACGTGACTGTCATCCATGCAGAGTTCAGAAGCACCCCGCCCACGTGACTGTTCCAGTCCACAGGCAGAGTGTCTCGCTAGCATCACTGTCCTAGAGAAGCATGAGCTTATTAAAGTACTTTAAACACGGAAAAAAAGCAGAAGAGGTATGTAAGCATTAAAAAGGCATTAAATATATCAAATTAAGGCATTTATGGTGGTTTTCACCCACTGGTAATGGGAACTTTAATCTGTCAACAGCCTTCACACAAACTCAACCTGCCAACCTTTGGATCTCAAAATAAGGGAGGTTTTTCCTGCTGTCTGGTTGGTGAGGAGAGTTCTAAAAAACTATAAATATACAGAAGCATTAACAGAAATAGCTGCATCTTTGGTAATTTAAGTTAATTCATTTCATTAAACAATTTTATTAATTTTTTTTCTTTGAAATCAGAGTTAAATTATTGTTTTGTTCTGACTCTGCAAAATTATGGTCAAAAGTGTAAACTGTATAAGGAAAAAAGTAAAAATTTTACCACAATATGTTTCAAATTATATTAAAAAAACAGTAAATAAGCCATAAAATAATCCACAGATTTATAATAAAGTCTCAAATGTACAAAAAAAAGTCAATTTTACTAGAGGAAAATACAAATCTGAGGAAAATGGTTTCAAATTTATAAAAGTAGAAAACTATAAGGAAATTATTATAAATTTTGGAGAATAACTCAAACCTTCAAGACTGAAGTCATTACTCAAGTTTTTAAGAGGGTGCTTTTTGTACCCTTAACTCCACTAGAAATTTTTGGTTGACTGATGTGTGTGTAATGGAATGTGTAGTTATAAAAAGAGGTTTCTATTCACACATGTGGTGATTTAAAACAAACCACAATAAGTGGATGTGCAATGTTTGTTAATGTTATCAATCTTTTCTTGGGAGGGGTTGTGCACTTAAGTGTTTGACAGTTTTGGGTTTGTTTGTTTTTTTTTTAAATACAGCTAAATGCACTTTGTGATGTGCCAAGGTCAGTTATGACCAGGATATAGTATATTTTATTTCAAAAGGGAAACAAATGTTAATGCCACCAACAATGCACATTGAGTTTTTATGCACTTTGAGATATGCCTGAGTAAGATGTGACCAAAATGGTAATTTACAGAATTGTATTTCCCCCCCGCCACTCTATTTAATTGTTGTTCAACAGGAAAAATATTTCTACTACTTCAAGTTCTGCTCAACCCCAGCACCATTATTGTGTTTTTATGCACTTTTGATGTGCCTTTGTCATGTACCAAGCGCACATTTAAAACCAAGACAATGAATAAAAAGTGCATTTTTCATCATATTGATCTGTGTTGGTTTGAAATTTGTCATATTCAACTGATCGCTGAACATGTGCGACCCAGTTACATGTCTTGATTTCAAATTGTGGCCCAACTGATTTTGTAATTGAATAGCCCAAGTCTAGTCAATACAGAACAGCCCTTCACCTTGTGAATGGTACAGTGACAAGCCGATACTAAGGGATAAGGACCTGTACTTATAGTGCTTTTCTAATCTCAAAGACCACTCAAAGCGCTTCACTAGTACTAACCCTCTACTCTAAGGGCCTACAGGAGACAGATATCTAGGGACAATTTAGAACAACCAATTAACCTAACATGCATGTCTTTGGATTGTGGGAGGAAACCGGAGTCCCCGGAGTAAACCCACGCAGCACAGGGAGAACATGCAAACTCCACAATGAAAGGTTCCTACCCCTACCAGCCTGGGGATTCGAACCAGGAGCCTTCTAGCTGTAAGGCAACAGTGCTAACCACTGCACCACTGTGCTGCCCACACCTGAACAACATCATTAATCTAGTCATTGTGCCCGTGCATGAACAACACAGGCCTAATTTCATCTTCATGGACGACACTGCTCCAGCTCAACAAGGTTGCATCATTAAGAAACGGCTGCTGAAGGCTGGGGTACTTCAAATGGAGTAGCCTGCACTTTCTCCAGACCCGAGTCCCATAGAAAACCTATGGGATCAGCCTGAGTCACCGTGTAGAGGCTCGTAACCCTGCACTTCACCACCTCAATGCCCTGAGGGCCCGCCCTTCAAGAAGAGTGAACAGCCATGCCTCAGCATACAATAAGTCGACTTGTGAGCAGCATAAGACGTTGCTGTAATTCATGCTCAAGGGCACATGACAAATTACTGAGATGTTGACATTTTTTGTTGTGGTATACCCACAGCTTTTAGCCGATTATATAATAATATACACACACATATATATATATATATATATATATATATACACGCGTGCGGACAAAATTGCTGGTACCCCTCTGTTAATGAAAGAAAAACCCACAATGGTCACAGAAATAACTTGAATCTGACAAAAGTGGTAATAAATAAAAAGTCTATGAAAATTAACCAATGAAAATCAGGACAGTGTTTTTGAATTGTGGTTCAATAGAATTATTTTAAAAAACAAACTCATGAAACAGGCCTGGACAAAAATCAGAATCAGAATCAGAATCAGAATCAGGTTTATTGCCATTGTTCATGTAGTACACAAACTAGGAATTTGTCTCGGTACAATGCTGCAACATTAAACATGATAAGATAAGAGAAATAAACTATACATGTAATAAAGTGTAGGATAAGATTAAGTGATACTGGTCAACAGTTAAAATATATATTAGCCAGCAGCAGATACTGTGGAGAACTATATAGTGCAGTCGGTAAATGCAGGAAGAAAACAGTGATGATTGACATGAGTCTGGTTGAGCTGCTGTACATGGTGCACGAGAGTCACTTAGTGTTCAGCAGTCTAATGGCAGAGGGGAAGAAGCTGTTCATGTGGACGGGAGGTTTTAGTCTGGGATGGACCGAAGTCTTCTACCAGAGGGGAGGGGGGCAAACAGTACATGACCAGGGTGTGAGGGATCGGCTATGATCCGGGCCAGCACGCCTCCGGGTCCTGGAGATGTACAGATCCTGGAGAGATGGGAGCTTGCAGCCGATCACCTTCTCAGCAGTGCGCACGACGCGCTGCAGCCTTAGTCTGTCCCTGGCAGTGGCTCCTGCGTACCACACGGTTATGGAGGTGGTTGAGGATGGACTCGATGATGGCTGTGTAGAACTGCACTAACATCTTGGTGGGTAGCTTGAGCTTCCTCAGCTGCCGCAGGAAGAACATCCTCTGCTGGGCTTTTTTGATGAGTGAGCTGATGGTCAGCTCCCATTTGAGGTCCCTGGTGATGGTAGTGCCTAGGAAGCGGAAGGAATCAGCAGTGGTGATGGGAGAGCCTGAGAGGGTGAGGGGGGGCAGAGGAGTAGTGACTTTCCTGAAGTCTACAATCATCTCCACTGTCTCAGAGCGTTCAGCTGCAGGTTGTTATTGCTGCACCAGGACGCCAGCTGGGCCACCTCTCTCCTGTAGGCGGACTCGTCGCCGTTGGAGATGAGCCCGATGAGGGTGGTGTCGTCCACCAAACTTGATCAACTTGACAGACTGGTGGCTGGAGGTGCAGGAGTTGGTGTAAAGGGAGAAGAGTAGGGGGGAAAGTACACAGCCCTGGGGTGATCCGGTGCTGATGCTAGTATAGTCTGAGACAGTCTTTCCCAGCCGCACATGCTGCCTCCGGTCCGTCAGGAAGTCGATGATCCACCTGCAGAGGGAGTCAGGCACGTTGAGCAGGGACAGCTTGTCCCGGAGCAGAGCGGGGCGGATGGTGTTGAATGCGGAGCTGAAGTCCACAAACAGGATCCTGGCGTAGGTTCCCGGGGAGTCCATGTGCTGCAGGATGGAGTGGAGGGCCAGGTTGACTGCATCGTCTACAGACCTGTTGGCTCGGTAGGCAAACTGCAGCGGGTCCAGGAGAGGGGTGGTGATGGACTTGAGGTGGGACAGGACCAGGCGCTCAAAGGACTTCATGACTACAGAGGTGAGCGCTACAGGTCTGTAGTCATTAAGTCCAGTGATCCGTGGCTTCTTGGGGACAGGGATGATGGTGGAGGATTTGAGGCAGGACGGCACGTGGCATAACTTAAGGGAGGTGTTAAAAATGTCTGTGAATACAGGAGCCAGCTGTTTCGCACAGAGTCTCAGGGTGGAGGGAGACACGCCGTCTGGGCCGGGGGCCTTGCGCGGGTTCAGTCTGGAGAACTGTTTGAGCACATCCTGCTCACTGATGATAAGGGGAGGGGGGGAGGTGGGGGGGGTGCCTTAAATGAAGTAGGGAATGTGGAGGCTGTGGAGCTGGAGGGAGGGGGGGAGTTGGACACAGATGACGAGGTGTCAAAACGGGCATAGTGTTGGGACAGTCTCTGTGATGGTACTCTTAACTTAATATTTTGTTGCACAACCTTTTTCTTTTATTACTTATTTTGTACCCGTAGGTAGATTTGTTTTGCAGTCTGGTGACAAGCCACCAGCTGCCGGTCGCTGCGTGCGCAAGCGCCCCATATCCCTAACCTGCATGTTTTTGGTATGTGGGAGGAAACCGGAGAAATCCCGGAGTAAACCCACGCAACACAGGGAGAACAAGCAAACTCCACACAGATCACTGTTGGTCGGGGGCAGGGATCGAACCCACAATCTCACGATCTCCGCGATCCCCCGGCCGAGGGTAAACTGTCCTGCCACAGTGCTAACCACTGCGCCACCGTGCAGCCCACTTTTGAGGCAATCACTGCAATCAAAAGATTTCTGTAACTGTCAGTGAGACTTCTGCACCTCTCAGCAGGTATTTTGGCCCACTCCTCATAAGCAAACTGCTCCAGTTGTCTCAGGTTTGAAGGGTGCCTTCTCCAGACGGCATGTTTCAGCTCCTTCCACAGATGTTCAATAGGATTTAGATCAGGGCTCATAGAAGGCCACTTTAGAATAGTCCAATGTTTCGCTCTTAGCCATTCTTGGGTGTTTTTAGCTGTGTGTTTTGTTGTTTTGCTGTTGCAAGACCCATGACCTGCGACTGAGACCAAGCTGTCTGACACTGGGCAGCGCATTTCTCTCTAGAATACCTTGATAGTCCTGAGATTTCATTGTACCCTGCACAGATTCAAGACACCCTGTGCCAGATGCAGCAAAGCAGCCCCAGAACATAACAGAACCTCCTCCATGTTTCACAGCAGGGACAGTGTTCTTTTATTGGTATGCTTCATTTTTGCGTCTGTGATCATAGAGCTGATGTGCCTTGCCAAAAAGTTCCAATTTTGTCTCGTCTGTCCATAGGACATTCTCCCAGAAGCTTTGTGGCTTGTCAACATGCAGTTTGGCAAATTCCAGTCTGGCTTTCTTATAATTTGTT
Source organism: Pholidichthys leucotaenia (assembly GCA_020510985.1). Taxonomy (NCBI): domain Eukaryota; kingdom Metazoa; phylum Chordata; class Actinopteri; order Cichliformes; family Pholidichthyidae; genus Pholidichthys; species Pholidichthys leucotaenia. The sequence continues at coordinate 271,391,778 of CM035837.1, forward strand.
TTCAACAGCGGTGTCCTCCTTGGTCGTCTCCCATGAAGTCCACTTTGGCTCAAACGACGGATGGTGCGATCTGACACTGATGTACCTTGACCTTGGAGTTCACCATGAATGTGTTTAGGGGTTGTTCTGGGCTCTTTTGTTACCATTCGTATTATCCGTCTCCTCCTGCGGCCACATCCAGGGAGGTTGGCTACAGTCCCATGGATCTTAAATTTCTGAATAATATGTGCAACTGTAGTCACAGGAACATCAAGCTGCTTGGAGATGGTCTTATAGCCTTTACCTTTAACCTGCTTGTCTATAATTTTCTTTCTAATCTCCTGAGACAACTCTCTCCTTTGCTTCCTCTGGTCCATGTTTAGTGTGGTACACACCATGTCACCAAACAGCACGACTACTTGTCACCCTTTAAATAGGCCGACTGACTGATTACAAGTTTGTAGACACCTGTGATGTTAATTAGAGGACACATCTTGGTTAAACATGTCCCTATGGTCACATTATTTTCAATCTTTTCTAGGGGTGCCATCATTTTTGTCCAGGCCTGTTTCATGAGTTTGTTTTTTTAAAATAATTCTGTTGAACCACAATTCAAAAGCACTGTCTGATTTTCATTGGTTAATTTTCATAGAATTTTTATTTATTTCCACTTTTGTCAGATTCAAGTTATTTCTGTGACCATTGTGGGTTTTTCTTTCATTAACAGAGGGGTACCAACAATTTTGTCCACGTCTGTATACACACACACACACACACACACACACACACACATTTACACTTCTTGGTGACCGGGAAAGTCTTTCCAACAGTTTTACACAAATTCTTGTTGTTCTCCTCCTTTGTGTTTAAAAATCAATGTTGTTGAGGGTGTACCCTGCCTCTCGCCCAAAGATGCTGGGATAGGCTCAAGCACCCCCCACCCCCCCACTGTGCGACCCAAAAAGGATTAAGCAGAAGAAGATGGATGGATGTTGTTCTCCTTCTTCTTGTTTAATTTTGCAGTTTCTTTTCCACTGCTGCTGCTCGTCACGGCTTTATAAATTACAGGATTGAAATTTACTTGTACATGTACAGACTGGATCCTGGGGTCCACTTGACCAGATCCCCCCACCACTGTTGTTGGCTTTTGTTTCAATAAATTGTTTGAGATGAGGAAATCACCATTGCATGCTTCTACTTAAATGTCCTACTTTCATTATATAATAGCACTGTAGCGTGAACTTTTTACATTTTCCATCAATTTCACCCGAAAGCAAAATATCCCTAACTTTTTGTGAGTGTTCTGTCATCAGGCTCCCCAGAACCACCATAAGCTAGCATTAGACAGACAAACCATTGTCACTGTAGGTAAACACGACATTAAAACACAAGATGTACTCCAAATTGAAAGTAGTCTCTTAGTAAAAAATTTGACTAACATTTTTTACGGTGACTTTAAATGTTTTGCTTCAGTTATGATGCTAGCAACGTTAGCTTGTTTATGCTAACGTAGCCTGCGTCCGTCAGTAAAATAAACTGCAGATCATTTACATTTAATCAGCTTTACTGAGTCCAATTAATATTACTGTCTGCGTTAAAAATGAATCTTTGCTTACCTGTTGTTAGAGGTTTGGAGCGCTCAGGCGAGTTTAGCTTTTCTCTGGACAAACGAATCAAAGTAGCTACAATGAATCAGCCAGAAACGTCTCCTCACTGTCGCACACATATGACGTTTATAATTGTAGCCTGGCCGATGAGTTCAAAGTGTAAACATCAGGGGGCGCCACATCTATTAAATCTGTAGACGGTTTATGATTAGATCAGATAGACAACAGCAACCTTTTCCATGATTTTAGTAAAAGTTAAGGTAGCGCTACCATATACATTTATAAAATACGATTAAGAGTAGCACATAATCTATATCTACATCGGGAATGCCAAACTGTCAGATGAGACTTCTTTGACGGTGAGATAATAATAATAATAATAATAATAATAATAATAATAGAATTGTGAGTTAACGAGGGAGGTTCTCAAAATTGGCTTTTCTTGTACATTTAAAACTCTTTACTCAAAAATTTGTATTTTTAAAAAATCTAAATTAACATATTTTTCATTTTATTTTTCCATATAATTTTGAGACCTTAGTCTCAAAATAAATTTCTGAAATTTTTCTCATTGACTTTCCAATAAATTTAAAACTTATTTATTAATTTGTGGCTTTTGTGATAAATTAGTAACTTTTCTAACTTATAAATTTGTGAATTGGCTCTCATCAATTTTGGAGTTTTTGCTGTGCTACTCTGAGGAAAATAAAATAAAAACTTTCCACGTGTGCCAACTGATATAATCTAGTGCACTCTATGCCGGTGTCAGACAGTCATCTCTTTCGTGTCTGCAGCTAGTACAAAAGGCCGCTGCCCGCCTTTTAATATGTACATGTAAAAGAGATCAAATCACACCCATTTTAGCCTCACTCCACTGGCTGCCTATGCATTTTAGAGTTCATGTTCAAATTTTTTTATTTGTTTTTCTCCCCGTGTCTGCGTGGGTTTACTCCGAGAGTTCTCCGGTTTCCTCCCACATGCCAAAAACATGCAAGTTAGGTTAAATGGCATCAAAACTGGGGATTCTAAATTGTCCTTAGGTATGAATGTGACAGTGAATGGTTGTTTGTCTCTCTGTGTTGGTCCTGTGATGGACTGGCGATCTGTCCAGGGTGTACCCTGCCTCTCGCCCAAAGAAGCTGGGATAGGCTCCAGCCCCCCCGCAACCCGGAAAGGATTAAGCGGAAAAAGATGGATGGATGGATGGTTTTTAAATCCTTGAACAGTCTTTCATCGCCTTATCACTCTTAGCTTCTGCATCCCTGTGCTCCCACCCTGTCCCTCGGGTCAGCTGAAAAGCTGCTCCTGAGGGTACCAAAGGCGAAGCAGAAGCTCAGAGGGGACAGAGCCTTTCCGATCACAGCACCCAGGTAATGGAATGATTTACCTCTGAACATTAGACAAGCACCTTCACTGTCCATTTTTAAAACCAGTCTTAAAACACACTTTTACTGTAAGAGTTTGGGCATCGCTGTGCTCATGTCCTCACTTTATGTTCATATGTGATCCTTCTGTTATTCTCAGGACATGAGTTCAGCCATGTCTTCATCCTTTGTAAGTTATGCTTCTTTGTGTTTTCCTCTTAAGTCATGTATTTTTTGTGATCATGTTTATTATTATTATTATTATTATTATTGGCCTGTTATGGTCAAAGTCTGTGTCACTGTTGGCTGGGTCTCTATCATAAGCATTGTCTGAGTTATGTTTTCTCTGTGATCCTCTGTTCCTGCTCTGTGTGATTGTGTATGTGTCAATCACACATCGCCCATCCTGTCATCTCTGTTCTCCTCATGTGTCAGCTGTCAGTCATGATTGGTCTCCCCACCTGTGCTGCATTGCCATGATTATTCCCTCTGTCTATATATTGTGTGCGCCTTTCCTTGTCAGGTTGTGGCGTCATTAATGTCTTCATGTCAGTCCGGTCTGTGAGTATCTGTCAGTGTATAGTCTAGTCTAGTCCAGTTATTTCAGTCGGTCAGTTTGCCTTTTGTTTTCATTTGCAGCCCTCATGCTGCCGTTCATTTATGTTTAAGTTTGATGAATAAATCATTGTTCTGTACCATATCTCTGCCTGCGTCTGAGTCCTGTGCTCGCAAACTCTTACAACGCTACCCATTAAGGACTCAGCGGGCAAGTTTGGCAGGAGAAGGAAGGGCACAGGTCGGCGGGGTTTTTTTTCCCAGATCACCCATTTGATGGACCAGATGTCTTGCATTGCGGCGCATTTGGATGGGCGAGAGGGCATCCCAGAAAGCCCCGTCCAGCTGAGCCCCGGATCATCATTTTCAACACCTGTCTCCGGTACACTGCCTCCCACCTTCACTGTCGCTCCTGTACTGTCTGCCGCCTCCATTGTTTTTTCTGAGTGTTTGCCCATACTGGGTGGAAACTGGCTGGTTTGGGAGGAGGTCCAACCAGTCACAGCTGCAGACGTATTGGAGCAGGAGGAGCGGGGGCAGGTGATCCTCGCACAGAATGACATCCTGCTGGAATATAAGTCTTGGCTCGCTCCGGAGGTATTTTTCCCAGCGTGTAAGGATCAGCCACCATCTAAAGGGCCAGCGGGGAAGCGAGCTGCAAGGAAGCATCGCTCTGCTCGCCACCCGGGTCCTTCACTCGAGGTTTCACTGAGGGATTCTGCTGCCGCGGCCCCCATCTCCCTCGAGTGCTTCATCAGCTGCAGCTCCAGCGGCGCGAGAGCAGAACGTTAGTGCACTCCAGCCATCTGTCCCAGAGGGACACATCTCAGCTCCACTCCTTCGGGAAGAGATTCTCAGTCAGATGAGTTCCAGCAGTTCCCAGGAGGACTTGCCTGACACTTCAGCAGCAGTAGAGCAGGAACACAGGCAAGTATCTTATCATTATTTTACATCTATTAATGAAAGGTCTTGTCCTGTTCCTGGGAAGGGGGCTCAGTGGCAGCCACCCACCACCACTGAGCTCTCGCTCCCTGTCTCTGCTGTATACCCTGCTGTTGCTCCTATACTCTCACCTGCCTCTGCCCTTTCCTCTCTCCTGAGCTCCACTCCTGAAAATTTGGTCCCCCGTGAGGATCCGTGGACAGTCATCAACGAGTTGGCAGATGGTTTTAAGTTCAATCATGAGAGGAATGGGAGGCAGGACATGGCATGGAGAAGGGCTTTTTAGGATAGCGGCATCCAAGCCCTACTTATGGGAGGACAGTCTAGCCTTCCTCCAGGCCTACCTGCTCTCCAGTGAGTTTTCCTGCATGCCAGAGGTGGATGAGCCATTTGTTTTCATCTCACCAGAGGTCAGAGGACCTCAAACTATTGAGCCAGAGGTTGGAGGACCTCCACCAGTTGAGCCAGAGGTTGGAGGACCTCCACCAGTCGAGCCAGAGGTCAGAGGACCTCTACCAGTCGAGCCAGAGGTCGGTGGACCTCCACCAGTTGAGCCAGAGGTTGGTGGACCTCCACCAGTCGAGCCAGAGGTCGGACGACTTCCACCAGTCAAGCCTGCCCCCGGGGTCGAAGCTGACCTCCCCAGCGAGAATGTCTCTTCTCCTCACCATCGATCACTTCTCAGCCCGCCTGACATCACTCTGCAGGGCGGCTACGGCAAGCTCCGAGGGCCACACACATACAGACCACAGTACCGTCACACCGTCTGGTGCAGCAAAATGGTTAGCTATTAGCTCCACGACCTCTTTATACATGTCCGTCGCACCAAGCATGTGGAGAATCCATTGGCCCTCCATGCCTAGGTTGTGGACAAGCAGTGTTCGCATCGTCACACTATCCAACTTTACTAGGTCCAACACTGTAACATAAACCTCAAACGCCTGCAGCCAACGTGGCCATGGAGCTGGCAGTTTCCCTGGGAGCTCAAGGAAAGGCCGCAGCAGTGTTATGCACGCCTCCATGGTTAATCCTCCGTCATCAAATGTTATTTCCACAAACCTGGCAGTAAAGAGACAGACGAGGATGCTGCACTGGAACTGGCTTTATTGCAGAACTGTATACACGGCATTACACACACTGTCATTTTACTGAGTCACCCGGGCAAGAGAGCCCTGAAATGGCAGACTCTCCCATATATGGGCTGGCATGATGACGGCACCAGCCAGCTGCGTCATCACACCGCTCCCTGCTGTTAACCCTTTCACTACAATACAGTATGCTAACTTTTCACTAACAACCGCTATTTTAAAAGTTCAGCATGGTGCTACAAAAATGTTGCACTGCCATCTACTGGCCAGGCCTAGTTACAACAGCAGTTTTCACACCTTGGGTAGTCAAAACAAATAGTTTCTGTGACGTTGATGTGGGCGTCAGTCATGTCTAGTATCAACAAGAACATTTCTAACCAGTTTTCAAATCAATTAAATCAAAAGCAACTTAAAGAATATGACCAATGTACTTGAGTAAAAGTATTTTTTCCAAATACAGTATATTCTTAAGTTAGAAAAAAGTATTTAACGACTCATTAAAGATGTTCTGTGGTAAACTTAGTCAGATACAAATACTCAAGTACTTAACAAAGAGTTGCATCCACAGGGTTCTGCCTTTCCTTTTCTTGCAAATATGTTTTTTTCCATTTAAGGTTGTTGCTTTTTCAGTGATTACCTTATGTACATTTTATAATTAGATATTATATGATAATCTAAAAATAAACAATATTTATAAATCAATTTATAATTGGCACTCACTCAATTTACTGAAATTTCATGTGGTGCAAAACATTCCCTGGTTTTAAAAAGTACAAATGTTACAGAAGGATGTGATACATGCATCAGGTATGATGAGCTTAGCAATTTTATGATTTTATTAGTTTATTTTCCACTGTATAGATGGGTAGAAGAGTTTAATAAAAGAAATGCTAATAGAAGTGCTTCTAGCAGTGTGTTTGCAGAGTTTCACTTCTGTGAGTTGAGACTGAATCCATCCATCCATCCATCCATCCATCCAGAATTACTATCCAACTTATTAATAATCATGATGAGAGGGGAAAAAACTATACATTATCTTTATTTTTTAACATCAGTGTCTTTAAAAACACTTTAAAAGAACTAAATTTGGTTCATATGTTACCATTGTCGACCATATGTTGGAGCTTTAGTCTGATAGAGGAAATGGTTTATGATCATTTATACATTTAGCCTAATGGTTTTGGTGAAATTGTGTGCGTTATTCATTTTTATTGTGTATTTACTGAAATCTGTTTGATTTAATTTAAGATGTTTGTCTTCATTTCCTGTCTACTGTACTGATCTTTATTTCATATGGATTTTTTTTTATTTGCCATTGTTGTATTTTCTCAACCAGAAATAAAGTAGGTTTTGGCATGAATGAAGCTGTCATATAATGCATGTATGTTTATAACTTCAAAACCAATGCCATAATTTTAATTTTTCAAAGAATTGTGATTAATTACTAGGCTTACAAAGGTAATAAAAATAATTTGTAGCTAGGAGTGTTTTGCTTATGTTTATGGGTTAATTTCCATGCGCTGTGTTATATCTAATTTCAACAATCTAATTTTAAACTTCTGTTTTGAAGTATCACTTTTAATTGAATGAACATCTTCAGAATCAATTACATGTAAATACCCTCAGAGAGAACACCACTGTAGAAAGAATTTTGTTCATCTGAATGTTATAAAGAATGAATACTTCTGTGATGTTTGTGTGGTTTCTCATATTTCAACATGCAAGCATTTCTTTACTCCCCAAGGAGCCACAAACTCAGAGGCAAACCACCATCGCTGGGCCTGTTTGACAAAAAGCATCTCTGTTTGGTTTCCTGTATTCTCGCCAGACGGTCGCCTCTTCTGCAGAACATCTCGTGCATCTCACCCAGCAGTGTCATGTTTTAGTAGCCACACTAAAACACAAGTAAAGGTCAGCTGGCACTCTGACAGTGAGATTCCAAATTCCCAAAGATGGTGGATTTGGTCAGGGCAGATAACACTGGTCAACACCAAATTTATTGTCTAAGTTTTTTTTAGCTGATTTAGGACAATTTTGATGTGCTGAATCCAAAAATCACGTTGGTTTTGCTCAGTCAGGTCAACTTTTTGAACTATGGCCACATGTTTTCTTACATTTTTGTTTACATGTACGGGTATTTTCGCTTTATATGATGCAAAATTCTTTTTTATTTCTTGAAATTCTCAGAATTTTGAACAATGATGATGTAACATTCAATTTACATGTACTTACCTTTATCAATGTCTACTATTCAATTTACAGTGCAACTGTACAACTGCTGTACGACTGCTTATAACTAAACATAAAAACCTGACCTGATCGAGAGAAACGGATGTCATTTTCGGATTCAGCAGTGCAAAATTGTCTTAAATCAGTTGAAAAAACACAGACAACTCACAAAAAAAATTATTTTTGTTATGATGTGTGGTGGCGGAGAGTGGTTAGCACTGCGGCAGCACAGCAACTCACCCTTGGCCGGGGGATCCTGAGTTCGATCCCAGCCCCCGACCAACAGTGATCTGTGTGGAGTTTGCATGTTCTCCCCGTGTCTGCATGGGTTTACTCTGGGATTTCTCCGGTTTCCTCCCACATGCCAAAAACATGCAAGTTAGGTTAATTGGCATCAAAACTGGGGATTCTAAATCGTCCTTAGGTATGACTGTGAGAGTGAATGGTTGTCTGTCTCTCTGTGTTGGCCCTGCGATGGACTGGCAATCTGTTCAGGGTGTACCCTGCCTCTCGCCCAAAGATGCTGGGATAGGCTCCAGCCCCCCCGCGACCCGAAAAAAGGATTAAGCGGAAGAAGATGAATGATGTGTAATCAATGACATTCCTCACTTCTTTAAACCCACAGGAACCCTGCTACAGCAACACAATTAAATACGCCCGGTGGTCTAACCAGGATGAGCTAGGTTCCTTAAGATGGGCTCAGCTGGTTCCTTTGACCACTGAGATCCAGAGTTAACCTTCATCATAGTGTTAGCTAGTGTTACTTATGTTGTTCTGAAATCTCTTCACGTGGTTGCTTAACGTGCGTTCCTTTCTTGTCTAAGGTTAAAATCATGTGATGAAATGTTGTCATCTGCATCCAGGTTGGGCTCAAGGTCAAAGGTCAGGACATCTAGGCACTTATATGTTAATAAAGTACCAAAAAAGCATTAAAAGCAGTAAATATTATACATCTGTTGATGTGCAATCATCTTGACTTCTCAAGTCACTCTTGTCAATTCTTGCTGATATCACAAGATGAAAAACTGACTTTATGCCTCGAAGTGCTAGAGGAACACACTCCTAAATGTGACTTGCTCCTTGAAAAGAAACACAGTAGCACATTCTCAGCAGGTAGTCTACAGTGTAAACAAAAGTTTATGAATAGATTGTCGTGTTTCAGGTGAGCTTACACTCTGGTGGTGGTTCTGGGAACTGCTGAGTAACATCTTTCTCACAGACCTACGCAAGCTGATTGCTGGTGGGCTGGATAATTACCACCACCTGCCTTGATTGCATCTGGGGTATAAAAGGCTTCAGTGATAGCACAGATTACTGTGGGATTTGTTCTGGTACCTGAGTGTCTTGCTGAAATCTTTGCTTACTTGCCTCTTGCTTTCATCCTCAGGAAAAGCTGCCGTCACCACCAGTCTGCCAGCACCTCTCCTTTGTCACGCATGCTCACCTACTAATACCTTCCCAGCTCTGTGATCTATACTCCTTACCTGATTCATCTCCAAGCCTGCAAACTCCAAGTAAGCTCTGAGTAGCCGAAAATATCAGCACATCCATCTCAGTCACAGACTCTCTGCCTCACCTGGACCGCTGGAAACTTGGGAACCTGGAAAGTGGAAACCAGACTGTCAGTGATGGAATAGCTCATTCCGGCCTAACAAACCACCACGGCAATGAACAGATCTCCTGACCGTTTGACCTTGAACTTAACCACAGCCTAGATGCAAACCCATCTTGGATACACTTAAAGTCAAGGTCAGTAGCCCAGGAGGAGTACTTTTTTGTTAAATTCCCAGATCTCCTGACATTTGACAATGATCTTGACCTCAACCTTGATGCAGACACACCCGAGGGTCATTGTGAGTGAGTTTGGTGAGAATCGAGGTAATTACCTAGGAGGAGGAGTGATTTTTCTAAAATCATGTAAGTGCTTAAAGCTTTTGACCTTTGACCTTGACTTTGACCACAACTTGGATGCAGACCCTCCTGAGGATCATTGTGAGTGAGTTTGGTGAGCACTGGAGCAGTTGCCTAGAAGGAGTAGCAATTTTCATGAAATCATCAAGTACCACGTCTCCTGACCTGTGACATGCACTAACTGTGTCTCTCTCTTCCTGGAGGAGATGCCTTTTTTTCCCCCTCTGCAGATTCTCCCACACCCTTGGGTGGATCCTGAATGACACACCTGAGACTCTACAGCTGCTCTTCATCATCTTATTACAGAGTAGCCTATATAAGATTCCTTCACCCAGTGTTCCTGGCCAATTGGCAACTGGGCCTTGTAGTGTTGGGACTTTGTTTTTGCTGTGGTGTGTTTCCAATAGAGTTTGTATGAATAGTACATAGGATTTAGTATCTCTAGGCCTTTTTAGTTCATATGCACTTCAGTGTTTGCCAGTCCAGTTTTTTAGAAACGACTGTAGGTGTAGAAAATGCTCTAAATATGTGTGTTAGGCTGGAATGGGCAAATTGAACTGAACTGTGGATCCCACGTGACAAGACTCACCTCAAAGTCACCACAGTCTCTGAGAGCTGACGTCTGTCAATATGCACTCTCCCACCACATAAATGTGCCCACACTGTATGACTTCTCGGACTGGCTAGAAGTTGAAGTCCAAGTACAAGAGAGTGAAACAGAAATAACTGGTATAAGGGAAAGATAAGGCCACAGAGAACGCTTTCCAGATAAACGAGCACACCCTAAATCTTCAACTATTCTCCTCAACACAGGTCACATTACTCCAGCTGCAAGTAGCCCAAAACACTCAACAACTAGTTACTTCCCACCACAACGAAAAGTAAGTTATACTGTTCATACTGCAGTAATAACTAGCACCATCTGAATCATTGCATGAATTTTAGCAAACTTCTAAAGGAACAGGACAAAGAATGAATTCGCTCTAATAGAAAGTGTTGGAAATGTGGTAGAAACCACCAAGCAGCTCAGTGTCAGCTCAAAATTAAATGCAAAATATACAGTGGGAAACAGAGATTCTCCATGAAGTGAATGCTAAGCAAGTAAAGGAGGAGCCTTCTCCTATGAATACTTCAAGTGAGGTTTTGTATGTAGACAGACCAACATCTTCCAGTCATGTCCTTCTTAAGCTGAGTAAAGTCATTCTGCAGAATGGTAACCACAAGCTGGAGACATTTGCCATTCTAGATGATGGATCAGAGAGGACTATTCTCCTCTCCTCAGCAGCTCAGCATCTGGATCTTCATGGCAGCCCAGAAGATTCAGTGCTGAAAACAGTCAGACATGATATCAGAGTTGTAAAGGGTCAGTCTGTATCCTTCACTGTCTCACCAGATTCACAGCCTAACAAGACTTATGAAATAAAGGGAGCTTTTACTACAGAGCCATTAGGTTTAGCACAGCCAGTTGCAAGTCTACAAAGAAAATATCCCCATCTTTGGAAACTGCCCTTTAATTCATTCCACAAGGTGAAGCCTCTCCTTCTAATAGGGTCTGAATATCCAGATCTCATCACCCCACTCAAACCAGAGAGACTAGGACCCCCCTGGAGGACCTGTTGCCATAAAAACAAGACTCGAATGGACACTACAAGGTCCAACAAGTGCCTTGAAAGAGCAGCTTTCTATTCAAATTCAGTGTTTGTTAACTTCTACATGAGCACCACTATCAGATCTGCTGGAAAATGTGCAGAGGCTCTGGCAGTTAAATGTTCTGCCATACAGAAATGAGAAAGTTGCCACCAGATCTTGGTAAGATCAAAGAGCAGTCCAACTTCTGGAAGAGAAAATAGCGAGAGTGAACATTAATTCTACACACAGGAATGCAACTCACTCTTCTGCATGCCTGTGACATGCTGACATTGCATGCCCCCAAAGAGTCTGTTCTGTCTCTTCTTAGAAGCACAGAGAAGAAACTGCTGAAGGACCTAAAAAGGGCAGACATTTATAACCAAGAAATTGCAAAACTAGAGACTGCAGGCTACGTCACAAAGCTGCAACCTGAGGCTATAGAGAATGCAAAGGATACCTGGTATATCCCTCACCATATGGTAGAGCATAGCAGGAAGCACAGAGTAGTGTTTAACTGCTCGTTCATCTACCAAGGACAGAGTCTGAATGACTACCTGCTACCAGGACCCACATTAGGCTTAACACTACTGGGGGTACTATTACGTGTCGAGACAGCACAGCATTGCCATCTCCAGCATCAGAAAGGTATGTCCCACCAGGTCCGTCTGCTTCCTGAGGATACACCACTCTTGAGATTCCTCTGGCGAGACTCGAAAACAGAGCGACCGCCAGATGTGTATGAATGGCAAGTTTTGCCATTTGGAACAATTGTATCCCATGTTGTGCTATTTATGCATTGCAACACCACACCAGAGACAGCACCACCCTTTGTGAAGAAACAAGAGACATTGTAGAGAACAGTTTTATGTAGACAACTGTTTGTACAGTCTCAGTTCTACAGAGAGATCAAAGGAGTTGGTAGAAAGGCTGCAACACTCTCCTATCTGAAGGATTTGAACTGAAGCAGTGGGCAGCAATGTTCCCAGGTGTCATAGCCCACCTTCCAGAAGACGCAAGGAGCCGCAGCAGTGTGCAGTGACATAATGCACGGCTCAGGGAGACACACACGCAGGCTCAGAGTAGATCCAATAGCTTTATTATCAACAGAGTGTGTATGAATGTGTGTCGCTGAGATGTGGATGTATTGGTGGTGGCGTCTGCGTCGGGCACGGAGCAGGAGACCGTTCAGCCGGACAACCCAAGGGAGAAGCAAAAGGAAAGGGTGACGGGCACACACCCATCACAGAAGATGTAAAAATGATGATGAGCTTACATTGAGTTAGCAGGTGGCTGGCACAGCAAGGACGTAGGTCCGGTAGACAGCGACCTGGAGAGCCCGGTGCAAGCAGCGAGGGTATGGAGACGGAGAGGAATGGTCCGCCGCCGGGAAATCCACCTGTGCACAGGGGAGCAGACTTGGAGAAGAAAAAGGTAAGGGCTTCTTACCGAAATGTTTGCTGAAGTGGTTGAGGTGACTCACAGCAATCGTTGATGAGTGAAGTCTGACGGCTTCAGGCCGAAGCCCAGGCGAGGGCGGCTTAAAATCCCTCACCGCTGATGACGGCAGGTATGCTGCTGCAGCTGGCGCCGCAGATGAGCGCGAGGCGTGACAGTACTTACGCCCCCTCTAGCAGCGCCTCCTGGCGATGGTTTCTCCGGGTGCGCTCGGTGGAACTCAGTAATGAGGGATGGGTCCAACACAAACAACGAGGGTACCCACTGCCGATGTTCAGGCCCATAACCCTCCCAGTCCACCAAGTACTGCAACCCATGACCCCGGCGCCGGGAGTCCAGGATGGAGGAGACAGGCCAGGCCGGATGGCCATCAATCATCCAGGGCGCGGGTTGCGCAGCAGGAGGAGGGCAAAGGGGGTCGGAGACTGCCAGCTTCACCTTGGATACGTGGAAGGTGGGATGGATGCGAAGGGAGGGGGGAATAGCTACACGCACAGCCACCGGGTTGATAATCCTGGTGATGGGGTATGGGCCCATAAAACGCTGTGCCAGCTTCCTCCTCTCGCCCTCTTCTAGTGTTAAAATGACGTCCTGGGTTGACACATAGACTCGCTGACCCACCTGGTACGCTGGGGCAGGTCTTCTGTGCCGGTCCGCCGTGGTTCGGTTGCGCTCCGCCGTGCGTAAAAGTGCATTGCGCGCTGACGCCCAGATGGAGCGGAACTGCCTGAGGTGCGCCCGAACTGAGGGAACCGTTACCTCACTCTCCTGCGCTGGGAAAAGGTGGGGGGTCGTAGCCCAGGGACGCCTTAAAGGGGGACATCCCTGTGGCAGAATAGCGGTCGGGAGTTGTGGGCGTACTCAACCCAGGCGAGATGGTTACTCCAGGACATACGTTTGGACGCAGTGACGCAGCGGAGCGCAGCCTCCAGCTCCTGGTTGGTCCGCTCGCACTGCCCGTTGGTTTGGGGGTGATGGCCGGAGGAGAGGCTCACCTTGGCTCCCAGGGCATTGCAGAATGACCTCCAAACCTCTGAGGAAAATTGGGGCCCCCGGTCCGAGACCACGTCCACCGGAATCCCGTGCAGCCTGACCACGTGCTGGACTAGGAGGTCCGCCGTCTCCAGGGCGGTTGGAAGACCTCGTAGCGGGATGAAGTGTGCCGCCTTGGAGAAGTGGTCTACGATGGTCAGGACGGTGTCGAATGTGTTTGAGACTGGGAGTCCGGTGACGAAATCCAGGGCGATATGCGACCAGGGCCTGCTAGGGACGGGCAGAGGCTGGAGCAAACCCGCTGGAGGGGCATTACCTGACTTACTGGTGGCACATACTGGGCAGGCCCGGGCATAGCGGGCAGCGTCCCTCCGCAGGCCCGGCCACCAGAAGGACCGTTGAAGGAGGTCGATCATCCGAGAGGAGCCAGGATGGCAGGTGAGCTTGGATGTATGTAACCAGTGGATGACCTCCCCCCGAACCGTGGATGGCACGAACAGCCTCCCCTCCGGTCCGCCGCCAGGGTCAGGTTCCACTTCCTGCGCCTTCCGGATCTTGCTTTCTATGTCCCAGGAGACGGCTCCCACGATGCACGACCTGGGCAGGATGGTGTGGGCCGTGTCCTCAGACTCCTCAGGGGCAAACTGCCTAGAGAGGGCGTCTGGCAGGCCGTTCTTGGAGCCAGGCCTGAAGGTGATGTTGAAACGGAACCTGGCAAAGAACAAGGACCAGCGCGCCTGGCGGGCGTTCAGACGCTTGGCAGATCTCAAATACTCCAAGTTCTTGTGGTCAGTCAGGACCACGAATGGCAGGTCCGCCCCCTCTAGCCAGTGACGCCACTCCTGCAGCGCGAGCTTGATGGCGAGGAGCTCTCTGTCCCCCACGTCGTAATTCCATTCCGCCGGGGACAAGCGCCGAGAGAAGAAAGCGCAGGGCCGTTTGACCCCGTCATCTGGTGACCGCTGAGACAGGACCGCCCCCACTCCAGTGTCCGAAGCGTCCACCTCCACGATGCACTGCAGCGACAGGTTGACTTGGCTCAGGACCCGGGAGGAGGAGAACTCCGCCTTCAGTGCCTGAAAAGCGGCCGCGGCCTCTTCGGTCCACCGGAACGGGACCTTAGGAGACGTGAGGCGGGTCAGAGGGCCGGCGATGGTGCTAAAATGAGGGACGAAGCGGCGGTAGAAATTTGCAAACCCGATGAATTGTAGCACCTGTTTTCTTGATGCAGGTGTAGGCCATTCCACCACCGCCTTCACCTTCACTGGGTCCGGAAGCACCTGGTCGTGGGAGATGATGAACCCGAGGAAGGATGTTGTCTTTGCGTAGAATTCACATTTTTCGGCCTTCACATACAACCGGTTCTCCAGCAGCCTTTGGAGGACCCGCCTCACATGGACCCGGTGCTCGTCCCTGGACTTGGAGAAGATGAGGATGTAATCCAGGTACCATGCATCCATGCAGTGACTTGCACAAAATCAGTTACAGCAACAACAAATCACACTTGGACTCCTCTGGCACTGTGAGAAAGACAAACTGGGTAACGGATACAGATCTGTAACAGAGAACAAGCCCACAATATGTTACATATACAGAGCACTTGCAAAGCAATATGACCCCATTGGCTTCATCATACCCTTCACCACTAGAGCCAAAATTATTGTGCAACACTTATGAGACAAGTGCAGAGAATGGGATGATCCTCACCTGCCAGATGATCTTCTACAAGCTTGGTGCAAATGGGAACTGGAGCTGGAATATCTTTCCCATATAACTCTCCCTTGCTGCTATGCAAGTACAGAGATGGACAGACCAGAAAACAGGAGAGAGATTCACATCTTCTGCGATGCATCTGAACAAGCATATGGCTCAGTTGCATATCTGCGCACTGAGAATGCATGTGGAAGGATGGAGACAGGTTTCATCATGGCAAGGTCCAGAGTTGCTCCCAAAAACAGCAGTCTATTCCCAGACTTGAACTTTGTGCTGCTTTGACAGGTGCACAACTCGCCAAGCTGCTGATCACCAAACTGACCATAGAAATCCAACATGTGGTACTGTGGAGTGACTCTACTCTTGTTCTGAAATGGATTCAGTCTGATTCATGCAGATTTAAAGTTTTTGTTGGAACAAGAGTCACTGAGATTCAGGACCTCACCAATACCATGACATGGCATTATGTACTGTAAGCTCAGAGAACAACCCAGCAGATGATGTAACGTGATGCAAACCTCTGCAGTCATTAGGTGGAACAAGCTGATGGAGTCAAGGACCATCATTCCTAACACTAAACACAGAAAACTGGCCCATCCTCCCTGAGCTAAAGGACAACAGTGAAGATGAGAGTAAAAGTTCAACTTTCTGTGGTGCAACGATACAGTTGCAGAATTCTGTATCAAAGGCAGAAGAGGCAAACTCATATCAGCAGCTGAATGAACTCACAGTGGCCTCCTTTCACAGGGTGGCTTCTCTTCCTCCCTCTCCTTCAGCTGATGATTACAAAGCAGCAGAGCTGAAAATCCTGCAGCAAGTACAGAGGGACTGCTTCCCTGATGAGGCCCAACTCCTCCAGTCAGGTAAATGTGTGCCACCTTCAAGCAGACTGGTGAAATTAGCTCCTGAATATGATCCAAAGATGGGAGTAATTAGAGTTGGTGTGCGCCTCCGCCACAGTGAGTATTTGGATGCTGAGGAGAAACACCCAGTCCTGTTAAACTGCCACCACCCTGTCACAAAGCTAATCATCAGACAGTTTGATGACAAACTACAACACTCAGGACAGGAAAGAGTGTTTGCTGAACTGCACAGACAGTATTGGATCATCAGAGGAAGAGAAGCAGTTAAACGATGGCAGAGACAATGCATAAATTGTCAGAAATGGAGAGCAAACCATGTGTTTCCCCAAATGGCCGACCTATCCACAACCAGACTCCAACTGTTCAAACCCCCCCTTCTTCTCTTGTCGCATAGACTGTTTTGGGCCATTTTTGATTAAAATTGGTAGAAAGAATGAAAAAAGGTGGGGAATTCTGTTCAAGTGCCTCACCATGCGCGCAGTTCACATTGATATCCTGACATCCATGAACACTGATTCTTTCTCAATGGCCTGTAGGCACTCAATGGCAAGAAGAGTAAAACCTTCAGAGCTGTTGTCTGATTTTGGGACAAATTTCAAAGGAGGTGAGCGGGAGCTGGCTAAACAACAAATAAAGTTCAGTTTCAACCCTCCTAGTGCACCACACTTTGGAGGAGTGTGGGAGCGCAAAATCAGATAGATAAAGTCAGCCCTCAGAGTCTCTCTTGGAGCACAGATTGTCACAGAAGTCCTGCAAACTATGCTTATTGAAATCAAGGGAATACTGAACTCAAAACCACGGGGCTATGCTTCATTAGATATTGCAGGTGTGGACCTAGTAACACCAAACCATCTTCTGATGGAGCAGCCAGGTGCAGCCTTGCCTCAGGTGATCTACCAAGAGTCTAACCTGCTGACCCGTCACTACTAGAGGCACAGCCAAGTGACTGCAGAACAATTTTGGAATCACTTTGCAAAGAACTACCTACCCAGCTTACAGTCACGACAAAGATGGCAGCTCAAGACAGAGACCTTGCAGCTGGGAATAGTTGTCATGATCACAAACAAACAACTTCCCAGATCACCCTGGCTCTTTGATAAAGTTATGGCCCTTATCCCTGGTCCAGATGGAGCTGTACAAACTGCTGAGGTAAAGGTAAAGGACAAAACATATCTCAGACCAGTGGCACACCTGGTAAGACTTCCTCCACTTCCAGATGAAGAAGCTGAGGAAAAAAAAAAAATCAAGTTTCTAATTATTAGGTCACTACGAATGGCACAAACAGTGAAGGACTCATTTATTAGTGCAGTATGTTATGTATGGAAGTACCTGGGTGAAGGATGAGGCAGGATGATGGTTGGCGAACACAGCTTTGTTATAGAACTATGTACAGAAGCACAGCATACAGTATGCACCAGCGGTCATCCTGTAAAGAGGGCCTAAGATGGACGTCCTCCAGTATTTATAGAGCAGTGCAGTGGCGGAACAGGAAGTGCCCGCCACTACACCACACTTCAGAAAAAGGTGCCGAATCCGAACACAACATTCTCTCCCTCCCTTAGAAAAGTCCAGAACACATCATTGAAAACCCATGCACATCATTGAAAACCTCCCCAAATTTAGGACCCAAATTACACGCTAACATAACAAAAACTAATGTATCTAAATGGGCTAGCATATTGACACAAACCCTAAAATAGGGCAGACGGGTGGACTACCATGCAGCCCGCACGGCACAGTGGATTATTCTGCCACTGGTAACTAAAAGTCTCTATTTCAAGCTAAAAATATCTGCCATGCTCCTAAACTAAACATAATAACACAAAATAATCCCATTTTACAACATACATATATTCATGAACATCAGAGCTATAAATAAAGTGCTACTGCACAGTCATGTGGTTGAAAAAAACTGGAACTTGCATGGGGGGTCCAGGGCAGCCCTTCAGCAGGCACGCCCTTGGAGATTGCAGACCCCTGGAGCGATGGCCGACCCTCTGGATGACGGAGCCTGGGTCCAACACCGCCATCACGGACTCCCGTCCAGCCTCGCTGCCTGGAGTGTCTTCCTGGACACACCAAAGCTGAATGGCATGCCTTGATAAGCCGTCAGGCATCCTGAAGCACGCTGTGTCCAGCTTGGCACAGACACTTTCGATGTTTCGCTGGCTGTCAATTGGCCCATCTTCGCCATGGATGTCCTTCACCCCGAACCCGCACCAAGTCCATAACCCGGAGTGGAATTTTACTCAGCCCGATGTGTTGCTGCTGAGCATGCGATAACTCCATGCTCAGCGGTCTGGCCCTGTCCTCTTCTATAAACGTTGCAGTGTTCACCGTTGTAGCTGCAGACCCCCCCCTTCCCCCCATCAACTGTGGCCAAGTACCAGAGGCATCTGGGGCTAGCATGGTGTCACTCGCCAGCATGGGTACCGACCTTGGGTGAAACTGGACGACTTGACCACCGTAGCGTCCATTAGCTCTTCGTACTGTTCGCTCCCAATGTCCATAGGGGCAAGAGGGGTGATTTCGCTCATGGGTTCCCCGGGTAAAACAAACAGCACACCCTGGCGTTATGATTCCAGCGTCCACATCTACCACAACATTTTCCTCTAGCCAGGCATTTCTTAGCTTTATGGCAGTGCGCCGCGGACCCACAACCCCTGCAACGGGAGTTTCCCGGGGCAGACCTTTGGCTGGCAGCATTAACTTCCCAAAAATCTTTGTTCGAGCAATTCTCGCTATCAGGGTCCACAACATTAGCTGAGGTAAGCAGCTCTGGCTGCTTTTGTGGCTGATGCCAGTTTAGCTCCACAGCTAGCTTAACAGCGGCTTCCCACCGGAGAGCTAGCTCCATTGCTTTAGCTAACGTTAAGTCATTTGGCGCCATTAATAGCCTAGCACGCAGCTCAGCATTACATGTATGTTCAGCTAGTTGATCGTGTACCATTTCATCTTCAAGAGGTCCAAAATGACACTCGCTGGCTAACTGCTTCAAATCAATTACATACTGGTGGATAGGCTCACCTACCCAATGATATTGTTGCTGAAAACAAATCCTCCTTACAGTCACATTGTCTGGGGTGGAGAAACATTTAGCTAGCAGCTTCACAATGTCCTCACATGTGTCTGCCTTGCCAAGCATCTGCAGGACCCTCCGGCCCTCCATACCCAGGTTGTGAATAAGAAGTGCCCACATTCTCACCCCATCTAGTTCCCCGTGGCCCAGCGCCAAAACATACATTTGATAGGCCTCCCACCAATCCGGCCATGAAACCGATGGTTCACCTGGGAGCTCAAGAAAGGGATGAAGCGGGGTGATGCATGCCTTCATGAGTTAATCCTAGATCGCCAAATGTTATATATAGAAATACCTGGGTGAAGGATGAGGCAGGATGATGGTTGGCGAACACAGCTTTGTTATAGAACTGTAAAAATCTGTAATTTCCCAGTTTGGGATCAATAAAGTACATCTATCTATCTATCTAGAACTACGTACAGAAGCACATCATACAGAATGCACCAGCAGTCATCCGGCAAAGAGGGCCTAAGATAGACGTCCTCCAGTATTTATAGGGTGGTGCAGTGGAGGAACAGGAAGTGCCCACCACTACACTGCAATTCACAATAAGGTCCCGAATCCCAACACAGCACAGTACTCAGATAGCAAGCACTTCTGGCCCACATCTGGGCCAGATATGGCACATCTGACCCAGTTCTGGCAATGCCAAAGGTCACATGGGCTACATCTGGCCCACACATAATAAGCCAGCTGTTGAGTGACTTCTGGGCTATTGTGTCTGTGCCACATCTGGCCCACACACAACTAGCCATGAGTTTTGGCTTATAGTGTCTGAGCCACATCTGGGCCAGACACAGCTAGCCGATTTTTGGCTGAGTTTTGCCTTGCTGCGTATGGGTCAGATGCAGCCAACCGGATTCAGGGTGAGTCATTGCCAACTGCCAGGTGTGGGCCAGAACTGGGCCAGACACTGTCTCAGACATCTGGCCCATAGATAGATAGATAGATAGATAGATAGATAGATAGATAGATAGATAGATTTTATTGATCCCAAAGTGGGAAATTACAATTTAACAGCAGCATGACAGTAGACAACCAAACCACAGAAACACACACAGCATAACAGACAAAGGGATTACCCATGGAAAGTAAAACTGCTAAAAAAAAAACCCAAAACTTATATACATCATAGATAAATAGATGGTGACCCGTATAGATACATGAATCATACCCACTGTGCAATGTGGGACTATCAGGTGCAGAATGAAGTGTGAGGTACCAATTAGACTGCAAAGTGCAGTATGGCAGCATAGTTATGACCAGAATTCAACATCAGAGTGAGTTACTGTACAGTGAAATAGCATGTGGCAGGAAAGGTTTCCTGTACCTAACCATTCGGCAGCGAAACTGTAGCAGCCTGCTGGAGAAAGTGCTCCGCTGTCTGTCCAGTATGTGGTGGAAGGGGTGGTCAGGATTGTCCATGATGGATCGCAGTGTATTTAGTGTCCTCCTCTCCACCACGGTCTCAAAGGTCTCTAGCCTGAGACCAATTACAGAGCCAGCCCTCTTGATAATCTTGTCAAGTCTGTTGTTGTCACTGGCTCTGATACTGCTACCCCAACAGACAGCAGCAAAAGATGGCGCTGGCAACAATGGCCTGGTAGAAAAGCTACAGCATTCTGTTGCACACATTGAAGGATCTCAGCTTCCTCAGGAAGTAGAGTCTGCTCATCTCCTTCTTGTGCACAGCATCGGTGTTGGCTCTCCAGTCCAGTCCGTTGCTGATCATGACACCAAGGTATTTGTAGTCCTCAACTACCTCCACATCCTCCCCCCTAATCTGCAGTGGCTGTGAAGATGTCATCTTCTTCCTGAAGTCAATCACCATCTCTCTGGTCTTGCTGATGTTCAGCCTCAGGTGATTCTGCTCTGTCCACTCCACAAATCTGTCTACCAGTGCCCTGTACTCCCCCTCCTCTCCCCCTCTTATACACCCAACAACAGCTGAGTCGTCAGAGAATTTCTGCAGGTGGTATGACTCAGTGTTGTACTGAAAGTCAGTGGTGTGTAAGGTGAAGAGAAAAGGAGAGAGCACAGTCCCCTGTGGAGCTCCCATATTACTAACCACCACGTCAGACAAGACAGTGCCCAGCCGGGCAAACTGTGGCCTGCCTGTCAGGTAGTCAGTAATCCAGGAGATCACAGAGCTGTCAACCCCCATCACCTGCAGCTTCTCACCCAGCACCAGTGGCTGGATGGTGTTAAAAGGACTGGAGAAATCAAAGAATGTGATTCTCACAGTGTCTCCTCTGCCATCCAGGTGCAGATGGCCTCGTTGCAGCAGGTAGATGACAGCATCTTACTCTCCTAAATGGGGCTGATATGCAAACTGCAGAGGGTCCAGCCACATCTTCACCTGTGGCCTCAGGTGGGCTAAGACCAGTCTCTCCAGGACCTTCATCACATTGAATGTGAGGGCAACTGTTTGATAGTCATTCAGGTCAGGTGGAGACGACTTCTTGGGGACAGGAACCAGGCAGGATGTCTTCCACAGCACCGGTACTCTTTCCAGACTCACGCTCAGGTTGTATGGGTGTTTCAGTATTGAAGGTAGCGGGTTGGCACAGGTCCACAGGATCCTCCACAGGAGCCGGAGATGCTATCAGGGCACGCAGCCTTCCGCTGATGGAGTCTTTCCAGCTGTTTCTTAACCTTGTCTGTAGTCACAGTGATGTGGGGGGGGGGATGTCCCCAGAGGAGGGGGTGGGGGGAGGGGAGAGATGGAGAGAGGTGCTGCACGGGGGAGAGGGAGGGGTGTGTGTGGGGGTCTGGCTGTGTTGTGGGGGTGACAGGAGGGTTGGGGGAGGGGTGTGTGGGGTCTGGCTGTATTGTGGGGGTGACAGGCGGTGAGTTGAACCTATTAAAAACAGATTCAGGTCATCAGCTTTCTCAACACTCCCCAATGTCTGTCTGTCTCTCCCCTTAAGCTGGATTCATGCTGCACCTCTGCTGTTCACGTACGTGTAACCGGAAACCTCGTGTGAAAAAGTTTATGTCATCATCTCCACTCCGCTAGTGTCCGCAGTGCTTGACCACGGACGACCGCGTGCAGCCCAAATTTTGTGACCGTGCCACCTGCCCACGACCTGAACGCGTTGAAAAGTGCATGTGCAAGACTGAACGTCCCATTGACGAGATGGCGATATCGGCACAGCATACCAAGACAAAGTAGACGAAGAAGACAATGAGGAAGCGGAAGACGAGAATAAACATACATGAATCATACATAAATATTTCAGCAGCAGCAGTATCTTTGTGAAAAAGGAGTGAAAACTGGGAAGTCAAGAAGCAGAAAGCAAGCAGTGTTTCTTCGTTGGTGAAAATCCTGGCCCGTCAGCGTATTGGCGCTACCTATTGAGTGGGAGTGAAACAACAAATGATGGTTTTGTGCATGCGTCAACCGCTTGGCCTGGGTAGATAAAAAAAAGTGAGCATCATCCAAAGCGCACGTGGACCAAAGCGGACTATAGGGGAAATGCAGCATGAATAAAGCCTTACACCCAGTTATTTGTTTCATTCCCGTCCACACATCCTTAGTATTGTTTTGCCTGAGTTTATCCTCCAACTTCCTCCTGTAATTGAATTTACACCTCCTGAGCATCTCTCTCAGTTCATGCTGCACTCTCCTCAGGTCTGTCTTGTCTCCAGACCTAAAAGCTCTTTTCTTCTTGTTCAGAAGTGCTTTCAGGTCACTGGTGACCCATGGTTTGTTGTTGGGGAAACAGTGTACAGTCTGAGATGGCATGGTTGTGTTTTCACAGAATCTGATCTATTCTGCGATGCAGTTGGTCATATTGTCTATGTCCACCCCATATGGTTCACAGAGTATGCTCCAGTCAGTCACCTCAAAGCAGTCCTGTAGTGCATTAGCACCCTTCTGTGTCCACCTCCTCACAGTCCGTGTATGAGCAAGCTGCCTTTGCACAAGGGGAACATACCTGGGTGCCGTTCTTTCTGCGGCAGCTGAAGAAGCTCAAGCTACCCACCAAGATGTTAGTGCAGTTCTACACGGCCATCATCGAGTCCATCCTCACCTCCTCCATAACTGTGTGGTACGCAGGAGCCACTGCCAGGGACAGACTAAGGCTGCAGCGCGTCGTGCGCACTGCTGAGAAGGTGATAGGCTGCAAGCTCCCATCTCTCCAGGACCTGTACATCTCCAGGACCCGGAGGCGTGCTGGCCGGATCATAGCCGATCCTTCACATCCTGGTCACGTGCTGTTTGCCCCCCTCCCCTCAGGTAGAAGGCTTCGGTCCATTCGGACTAAAACCTCCCAGCACATGAACAGCTTTTTCCCCTCTGCCATCAGACTGCTGAACACTAAGTGACTTTTGACTCTCGTGCACTATGTACAGCAGCTCAACCAGACTCATGTCATTCATCACTGTTTTTCTGTTGCATTATTGACTGCACTATGTGGTACTTCACATTATCTGCTACATGCTAATTTTTTAAACTGCCTTGACTAGTACTACTCATTATTACTAGTATTATTATTATTATTACTTATTATTACTTATTTTTCTACACTTATTGCACGTTTCTAGTCCTTTAGTTTTTTAGTTTATCCCTTTTTCTCATTATGTTTTTAATGTTGCAGCATGGCACCGAGACAAATTCCTAGTTTGTGTATCACATGAACAATGGCAATAAACCTGATTCTGATTCTGATTCTGTTCTGATAGCAGGACCATGTTGTGATCCAATATTGCCAATGGGGGGTAGACTTGTGGCACTATATGCATCTCTTGTATTAGCATACAGTAGATCCAGTGTTTTATTTTCTCTGGTGGGACAGTCAATAAACTGGTGAAATTTAGTAGTGTTTTTCCCAGTGAGACATAATTAAAATCACCCGTGATGGCCATAAATGCATCAGGGTGCTTCTCCAGTAATGTGGCAGCAGCGGAGCTGATGACATCACAGGCCACCGCTGTGTCAGCTGACGGAGGGACATAGACGGCACACATGAATTCCCGCGGCATATAATAGGGTCGCATACTCACAGCCACCAGTTCAATACCCTGGCTGCAGTGCCTTTCCTTCACATAAATGTGTCCAGGATTACACCACCTTTCATTCACAAGAAGTGCCAATCCTCCTCCCCTCTTTTTCCCGCTACTTATAACGTCCCTGTCCCATCAGATAGTCTTAAAGCCAGGTATCGCTATGTTGATATCTGGGATCTGTGAGTGTAGCCACGTCTCTGTAAAACACATGTATTACACTCATGATATTCCTTTTGCATCCTGACCTGTGCTGTGAGCTCATCCACTTTGTTTCCCAGTGACCTCACGTTACTGGTGATGAACATCGGTACAGACGGTTTATGCTTTCTCCTCCTCATCCTTACTTGAGTTTCAGCCCTTCTTCTGCGGCGTTTCCTCCTGAGCTCATGCAGGATGATTGGCTTTGCTCCGGGCAGCGGCACTGGCCTCCTCATTGTGATCAGCTTGACGCCTGTGTAAACAATGGATTCGCCCCCACCTCTGTTGTTGTGCATTGCCCCGAGGTAGAAAAAAATAAGAGAAAGACCAGGGCTAAGATAGAAAAAACTTGGTCCAGTCTTACCACCAAGCCCTGGTGAAAAGAGACACACTATATACAACAGGGGTGTCCAACCATGTGCCATGGAGAGCCAAGACCCTGCAGGTTTTACCTCCAACCAGTGTCTTCAACAGCAGATTTCAGTGAACTTCTTCCCACTGATTGCTGATAAGTGAAAACACCTGCTGAAGAGACTGGGTAGAAGAGAAAACCTGCAGGGTCTTGGCTCTCCATGGCACATGGTTGGACACCCCTGATATACAAGAATAAGCAGATAAAAACACAAAGACACGTGAGAGCTGCTGCTGATACGTCCGCCTCTCCTTATGGCACATTAAAAAAATGGCCCACGCCATTAGTGAGATGTGGTCCACATCTGACCCAGATGTAGCTCATCGGTCACCGATCTGACCCAGGTGTGGCCCACACCGTTTGTGAGATGTGGCCCATATGTGGCCCTCTTGTGGTTGACTTCTGGCACCCGGAGTCAGGTTGAGTCATCGCCATCATTCCACGTCATAAGTGGGCTAGAAGAAAACTGCCACGTGTGGGCCAGATGTAATTTGTTATCTGGGTAACTCAAGACTTAAATTCAGGCATCTTTACTAAGTTGTGCAAACTGAGGCTATTTTGGAGCTTATTCTGTGTGACTGGAGCAGAATACATAAAAGCTTTTTTTCCCCATCTCTGTCCTGACATTTGGGATGGCCAACGAATGTGAATTGACATAATTATCGGCCCAGGAAACACGCACGCAGGCTCAGGTAAGATTCAACAGCTTTATTCAACAACAAGGAGTGAATGAGTGCGTGTATGCGGTATGTGTATGTTCTGTGGGTGAACGAGGAGCGTCGGGGGCAGAATGGCACGTCGTGCAGCCAGGCAACCCTATGGGAGAGCAGAGACAGGGGTATGAGTACAGCTTCACCAAGCGGGAGAGATATAATGAACGTTGCTTACTTGCAGGTGGAAAGGTGGCTGGCGTTGGCGAAGGATCTCCTGCCTGGGAGACAGCGCCCTGCTGCGCACACGACGAGGAGTGGAGATGAGGGGAGAGGAGACGGTGAACACTGGAGGAATCCGCCGCCAGGGAATCCACCTGTGCACAGGGGAGAGACTGGGAGACAGGTGAGTGGAGGTACAGCTTACGTGCTGATGAGAGGAACTGCAGGACGGGAAGGAACAATCCTGCGGAGAGTTAGAGAGCGTAGATACACAGACGGCTCCAGACCGATGCTCTGGGCCAAGTGGGTTAAATAGCCCTTGACTGACGAGGCGCAGGTGTGCGCGCAGCTGAGGTAGATGACTGGGAGCGGCGAGTTGTGACATGAATTTTCTGATCAATGATTGTAAGCAGATGGTGATTTTCACATAGCATATTTACAAATGTAAAACGAAAGATTACCAAGTATGAGCAGAAAGATTACCTCTGATGTACTGGGGCTGAGAATGTATAAATGATAAAAAGTAAGTTTGTTTATAGTTTCTTTTAGTCTCATGTGTTTATCACTTATACTTTGTAGATATTTTCTGGATAAATGTTAAGAGTGCACCATAAGTTTGTAGATTATTTCCTTTGTATAAAGCCTAGTGTGCTAGCTGTCACGTGGTCAGTGTGTGTTACATATCTAGCTGCATCTAAGCCAATCATATACCCATAGACCATGTTAATATGTTTAAGGATATTTTGTGATGAGGGATTGTGAGTTCATTGTTCGTCAAATAGGTTCATTTTGTCTTCTTTTAATCATTTATCTTTTGTTCATATAAAAGACAAAAAATAAAATAAAAAATAAGGAAAGGACATACACAAGAACTCACTGACCATCTGAACAGTACGGACAGCACTGGGAACATAAAATTCACACATGAAGAGGAGGAAAATGGCACCATAGCCTTTCTGGACATGAAAATCCACCACAACGAGGACGGCAGCATAAAAATCACAGTCTACAGGAAACCAACCCACACAGATCAATACCTACTATGGACATCGGAACACCCCACAGCACACAAGCTATCAGTCGTCAGGACATTATATGAACGAGCCACCATCATCATGGAACAAGAAGACAGACAGGAGGAGGAAAACCACATAAAACATGCACTTATACGCTGCCAATATCCAGTATGGGCTATAAACAAAGGGAAACAGCAAGTCAAAAACAAAGAAAATAAACAGGATATAAGACATAGAACAAAAGCCGAAATCAAAAACAAGGACACCATAACTATACCATACATACGAGGGATCACGGAACCAATTCAAAGGATCATGAAAAAATACAAAATAAACACAGCAGTCAAACCACACAAAAAATTAAGACAGTTGTTAGTACACCCCAAGGACAGAATAGAACAAGACAATAAATGCAATGTAATATATGAAATATCATGCAGATCATGCAACAAAACCTACATTGAAGAAACTGGAAGATTATTCACCACAAGAAAAAAAGAACACCAGAAGGAATGTGAGAAGGAAACACAAGGACGACTCACAAGATCACAAAAAGAAAAGGCAGAACAAGAAACATTAAAATCAGCAATATCAGATCACTGCAAAAGAAATAATCACATCATGGACTGGGACAACACAAAAATTATTGGATCGGAGAGCAACAGACACAAACGCTGGATCAAGGAGGCCATAGAGATCAGGAAGCGGGGAAAAGACACCATGAACCGAGATGAGGGAGCCTTTATGCTTTCCCACACCTGGGACCACATTCTCCAGAGACCATCTGACGGCGGGAGGCGGGGCCGGCTCGGTGGATCCAACAGATCTGCTGAGCTGGCCCCGCCTACGAAAATCAGTTGATAAATGTCACCTGGCAGCAATCAGCTGACTCTTCTGACGAAGGCTGCAGTGCAGTTGAAACATGTAAAGAAGGTAAAGACATCTTTCTATTTTATTTTTTGTCTTTTATATGAACAAAAGATAAATGAGTTCATTGTTGATTTAGCATTGGATTTAAATACCTTGGGATGCAGAGTGCCTTCTTCGTTCACCTCCTTTTCTCGTTTTATGGTCAGCCAGGTAGGCAAGCATTGTATTCTAAGTTGCACTAGGTTAGTACTTTTATTTTCTAGAAAGAATGGGGGTTTTGTTTATTATTTTGGCCTTGGAGAATCCTGAAGCTTTTTTGTTGTTTCCTCCCTTAGTTGAGTTATCTTTTCTGTTAGTCACCAACGCACATGTAAATAAACCATCACTCTTGTTTGGCACATAACCAGTCCTTTGTTTTAATTTAGTATTGAGTGGGTTTTGTATTGCAACCAAACTTTATGTTACCTCCTTTTGGTTCCCCTAGAGTTTTAGTTTAATAGGTCGTACCATGATCTTTGACCTTGACCTCAAGCACAACTTGGAAGCAGACCCACCTGAGGATCATTGTGAAAGAGTTTGGTGAGCATTGGGGAAAATGCCTAGGAGGAGTAGCGATTCCTGTGAAATGTGGTCAAATGGACGGACAACGTCATCACATTAGCTCCATTCGGCTTCGCCAGAATGAACTAAAAACTCATGCTCACCTGGAAAAGGCCAAGCCCTGAAAAATTAAGACTTTTCATTAAAGAAACTCATTACCTAACTTTCTGCAGCTCCTGAAAAGAAACCCTTCATGGCTCCTACCCATTTTGCCCACATCTGCCAACCCATGAACTTAACCCGAACCAAAGTATGTCCTACCTTCTGGTCTCGCCTTCATGCCTACCTGAACCCTCACCAGCTATATCCAAGTCAGAACACCTGTAAGTCCAACCCAAACAATATTGGCCTACTACTCATTCTGCTCCTCGCCTCACTTAGGCTACAGTCGCACTACTATCTCCCTCAACTCTTCCTCTGCAGGCTTCCTTTGCCTTGTACTGTATGTCTTTCTACTGTGTCATGATGGCAAATGCAACTCTGGTATAGATTCAAGTGACAACTGGATATTATAGCTGGATTTCTTTGCATAGCTTTGACTCACTTTCATTTAAATCCTGTAAAATCTAATCATCACTAAATTTGATATACTGGCTTCATTATTCCATAGTTGAATAAACAGGATAATAAGTACAGGAAACACCCCATACAAACAGCTACCTAAGCTCATTGTTCAGATAGGAATGACTGGACTTTTTCAAGTCACATCAGAAGTAGCTTGTAACATAAAACCAGTGTGAAACCTTAATCCTAGCAGCAGAGGAAACAGGGGAGAGAAATTTGATGCTTTAAGAGCTTCCCTGCACCCTGATGGGATTTGGATTTAGTGCTGCTTTATAAATCTCCAACAGGACCAGCAGCAGGGTGGCTGCTATAGCCGAGGATTGCTTTGAGTGTTTTTGTGTGAAAATAAAATGAGTTTAATTAGATGAAAGTGAAAGGCCAAATGTGCTTCCAGACAGATAAGGTTTGAGCACAGGCTTACTGTATGTGGTTTCACTGCTGGTTATCTACCAGTGCTTCTCCTTTATTTGTCTGAAGATATTTAAAAGATGATGGCTATTTTTAAAATGCACAAATTACCTCCCATATCGATCTACTCTACTGTGATAGTCTGTTTGAAGTCTGTTCAGCCTTCCAATGGAAATGGTCTATGCTATGTGTGGGATTTGGCCCTTGGGGCTTGCTGTAGCCTGGTCAAGGGGGGTAGGGGTAATGACATCAGGCGGGCTATGGCTGTAGTATATATTGTGTTGTTGGTGATAATAAAGGGAGTTCAGCGTTCAGTTAAGAGTGGTTCCAGTCTCATGTTATTCAGATATAACATTTGGCGACAAGGATAAACCATGGGGGCATGTATCAGAGAACCACCTCCATTTTTACAGTCTCCGGGCACATCAACTATGCCATGGGCCCGTTGGAGAGAAATGTTCGCCATATATGTGGCTGCGGCCGGCCTGAGCGGAGTCGGCAAGGAGAGATGAAGGAGCCTAATGGTCCGCTACCTTGGTGAGGAAGGCCAGCGGATATTTTTGGGGCTGTGTGACAGTGGTTCACGGAAAGACGGTTTGGAATTAATGGACTGTGTTTTCGGAGACCATTCCACTGTCACGGCGCTGAGATATGAGTTTTTTGACCGCCAAGAGCGAACAAGTGAGTCCACTTAGTCCTTAATCACGGAGCTCCACAGCCTAGCAAAAGAATGCACCTTTGTCCCTATCGAGGAGGAGCTGGTCCGGGATAAATTAACCCACGGTACTAACAACATGTGGCTGAAGAGCAAGGTAACATTAACTAAGGACACTCCCTTGTTGGAAATGGTGTTTGAACTGGTTAGGCAAAGTGAGTCCACGGATCACCAAAGTCTGTCAGTGCTGGCTAAAGACAATGCAGCCTCCCAGGTTTTCCCGCCGAGCCCAGCCGTTAGCAGGGTAGCTAATTCTCAGAGGCGGAGTCCCAGGAGACAGCGGACTAGGGCGTGGGACAGAGCCTACACTATCACTGTTAAGCCTTCAGCGGTGGAGTCCAGAGACACGACACGGGTGTGTGTGGCATGCGTGAAGAAGGGGCCATTGAAATGGTACGTGTTAAAACTTGACGGAGTCGATGTGCCGCTTATGGTGGACTCAGGGGCCGGCAGGTCCATACTGAGCATGGCTACGTTGAAGAGACTTTTCCCAAATAAAACCGTCAATGCTGGGGCAGTGAAAATGTTTGGATATGGCCACGCCAAAATCGAAATGGCGGGCATGGTCAACTTTTCAATGAAATGTGGGTTGAAGATGATCCCCGCATTCACTTTCCAAATTATGCACCAGGGGGCAGACTTGCTAGGGATAGATCTGCTGTGTGAGTTGGGATTCTCCATCAGGAACCCAGAGGGCTCAGTGGTATGGAT
Source organism: Pholidichthys leucotaenia (assembly GCA_020510985.1). NCBI lineage: Eukaryota > Metazoa > Chordata > Actinopteri > Cichliformes > Pholidichthyidae > Pholidichthys > Pholidichthys leucotaenia. Next base: position 271,422,564 of record CM035837.1, read on the forward strand.
AGTATACCCCGAATGGCATGTCCGCTGGCCGGCGCTGTTCAGAAGCCTGGGATGCATCGGGGCTTTCCACTACCGCCCGCTCATAGATCCAAGTGTGACGCCAAAGATTCAACCGCTACGGCGGCTTCCCCTCACCCTACGAGATGATGTCATGGTGGAGTTGAGCAAACTGCTGGAAGCTGGTATCATCAAAAGAGTGGATACTTCACCCTGGATATCAAATATCGTGGTGGCCAAGAAAAAATTGTGTGCCATCCAACCATGTAGCGATCTCAGGATGGTGAATAAAGCGATCATTCTGGACAAGTACCCGCTTCCAACAATGGAGGAACTCACCGCAACATTCAGCGGTTCGAAGGTATTCATGAAGCTGGACCTTCACCAGGGTTATCTGCAGGTGTCCCTTCACCCAGCCAGCAGGAACCTGACAGCGTTTGTGACCCACATGGGTGTGTTCAGGTACACCCGCATGCCATTTAGTGTTAGCTCAACACTCAGCTGTTTCCAGAAAATAATATTCACAATTCTGGCCGACTTCAAGGGTGTGGTAGCATACCTGGATGACATTGTGGTTCATGGCACGTTGTGAGAGGAACACGATGATCGGTTGGGACGGGTGCTGACGGTACTACAGGAATACGGAGTCACCCTAAATGAAGAAAAGTGCATCTTTGCAGCAGATTCCATAGAGTTTGTGGGGTTCCCTTGGGGGGAGGGGGGCTGTGGCCCCTACATTCAAACGTGGAGGTGGTCCTATGCCTTCCAGAACCATCAACACCTGCACAGATTTTCTTGTTTCTGGGTATGATGAACTTTTATGGTCGTTTTATTCCTTACTACTCGGAAACGATTGGACCCCTCTGGGCCCTGTTGAAACAGGACGCGCTGTGGTAATGGACCCCAGCCTGTTCAGTGGCAGTTGCTAAACTGAAGCGTCAACTTACCTCCCCTCCGGTGCTGGCTCATTTTAATCCAAAGTGGCCAACCATTGTGACCTGTGACGCACCTGGCTCGGCAGTGGGGGTAGTTATGTCCCAGGTGCAAGACGGTACGGAGCGCCAAGTGGCATTCGCATCAAGGTCTCTCTCAGCAGCTGAACAAAAGTACACCATGGGTGAGAGAGAGATGCTTGCCTGCATCTGGGCGTGTGAACGGTGGCATATCTACCTCTATGGATGCCATTTCACTCTGGGGACGGACCACCGAGCGCTGACAACATTACTGGAGATGTCGGGTTCAGGACACAGACCTTTGCAGATCCACAGGTGGACAGAGTGGCTGAGGGTTTATAATTTTACCACCCAGTTCACTTCTGGCAAGGATAATGTAGTGGCGGATCTCCTGTCCCGTGTCACAGCCAGCTCCGTACAATCGGACGACGATGATGACGATCCAATGGAGGCGGATCTGGTTAACACACTGCACAAGGCCCTGCGGGATATAGCATCCCTCCAGGAACTTTGGACGGAGTCACAACGAGACCCCGTGCTGTCACAACTGTGCTCGGTGAATAGGGAGGGTTGGCCTGCAAAGGTACAGGGCGAGTTGGCACCCTTCCACCGGTTTAAAGACGAACTGAGCTGCTGGAATGAAGTGTGTGTGGCGAGGGGGCACTGCACGCTAATACCAGTGTCTCTGAGGTCATGTGTCCTAGTGGTGCTCCACGAGGGCCACCTGGGCATGGTCAGAGTAAAACAGTGCAGCAGGGATTTAGTTTGGTGGCCGGGTATTGATAAGGACATTGAGGCTATGGTGAAAAACTGTGTTCCATGTTTGGAGAGAGGGAAGACCAGTGGACCACCCCCTCCACCCCTGCGGCCACTGTCGTACCCAGAGGGCCCTTAGAAACACATACAGTTGGACATCTGTGGCGAACTGCATGCAGCACCCTCAACAGCCGGTTCTTGCTTGTGGTCTACGACTTGTTCTCAAAGTGGCCGGAGGTGCTGCCCACCAATTCATTCACGACGGACGTGGTTACGGGTTTCCTCTCGTGACTATTTGCCAGGTGGGGGGTCCTGAATGCAGTCATGATGGACAATGGCCCGCAGTTCACCTCAGGGGAGTTTGAAGAGTTCTTGAGCGCTAGGGCCTTGGAACACATTAAAACCGCGTTCTACCATCCCCAAGCCAATAGGAGCATTGAACGTTTTAACAACACCCTGAAAAACGGACTGAGAGCCCACTTGGTGGATGGCTTCGTATTCCCGGACACCATCCAGAGCACACTGCTCTACTACAGGGAAACAGCCCATGCTATGACGGGATGCTCCCCAGCGGCTCACATGGTGGGACATGAACTACTTCTGCCTTTGGATCAACTGAGACCGCCCACGACCCCTGCTCCAAGGAATATGAACTCTCCACGGGACTGAGTCGCTGCACGACAGTGTGAAATAAAGTGGTGATTTGACAGGAAGCACAGGGCAAGAGCCCACGGACTGAAGGTGTCGGATCAAGTGTGGATCAGACACCCTAACTGCACACATAAGCTACAGCCGTTCTGGACAGGGCCCCTGCGGATTACGAGGCAACAGGGGTCAGGACACATTCGAGCTGGTGGATTGGTCGTGCTGGCACTCCAGTAGACTCAGAAATTTGCCACCAGAACAGAGGACTAGAGCTACGGCGAGGCAACCTGGTGTGAGGTGGTACTTGTTGGACTGGGGTGGTGAGAACTCACAAGTACGGCCGACGGTGCCTGGTGCAGGGTCTCCACTCAGGGGACACCTGGCTAGAGCTCATCAAAGGCCCAGGTACCTGGAGGACTATGTATTAAAGACAGCAATGGCTAATGCGTGTTGGGACTAAGCGGCAGAATAACCCGCTCCAACACAGTGGGGCATTCTGGTAGTCTACCCAGATGCCCGTTTGGTTGGTTGAGTTTTACTTTCTTAATGCCATATATATATATATATATATATATATATATATATATATATAAAGGGGGAAGATGACACTGTGTTTGTTTTGCTGTTCTGGGAGGGGGGCTTTGGGGGGGGGGGTGTTATGTGTGGGATTTGGCCCTCGGAGCTTCCCGTAGCCTGGCCAAGGGGGGTAGGGGTAATGACGTCAGGCGGGCTATGGCTGTAGTATAAATTGTGTTGTTGGTGATAATAAAGGGAGTTGAACTCCTTACACAAAGATATAGTGTGGAGTGGCGCACTGAATGGCTGGGTTATAAAGAGGCAGGAACACACCCTGTGGAGAGAGAAACGATAGCTGATAGAGTTGGACTGTTTGAAGAAGAAGAAGAAGGTTGGGACCGCATTTACATCTGTGTTCGGCTGGCGGTAGGAGTGATTTGTTTGTGGCGGATAGCAAAAACTGTGTGCTGTCTGTAACATTATGGCATCTAGCGCTGATGGGTACGATAAAGATGAGGTGGGCTGGACACTATCCAGGTCTGGGGGGCGGAAAAGAGCAGCTAGAGGGGCAACAAGACCTAGAAGCGGGTCAGATGAGAGTGATGCGGGAAGAAGTAACAATGCGAAGAAAACACAAACTAGCCAAAATGGATGGCAGTTTGAGGATGTAGGGAATGACTGGAAGGTTGTCATTGAGCTCAATAAGGGTGGGGGGCACTATCACCCGGTTAAGCTAACAAAAGCAATTGAGAAAGAAATTGGGAGAGTTAAGTTTGCAAAGTTCTTGAATAATAACCGGCTGTTAATTCATGCCACAAGTAAACAACAGCAACAGAAAATACTGGCAATGACATGTCTAAACGGAGAACAAATGAAGGCGCATGTTCCTGGCACGACAGCTAACTTGAGGGAAGTTATATCAGGTGTCCCTTTGAGCATGTCTATGGAAGAAGTGAAAAATGAGATCTGAGGAGGAAAGGTGAAGGATGTGAAAAGGCTAAAGAGTAAAAGAGAAGGTTCACTGAAGGGCACACTGTCTGTCATGATTCAGTTTGAGGAAACATTCCCTAAATCAGTCCTAATAGGATACATGTATTACAGTGTCAGAGAATACATCCCAAAGCCACTCAGGTGCTATAAATGTCAAAGGATGGGTCACACTGCTCAGCAATGTAAGGGAAAGCTAAGATGTGCTAGATGTGGAAGGGAGCACGGTGCGGCATATGGAGGATGTGTTGTGCAGAGGGAAGCTAGATAAGCCCAGGGAATCAGAATAACCAAGAAAATCTCATATGCGGAAGCTCTAAAGACAGTTAGAAAGGCAGGAATAGTCAGAAACACAGCAGGCCTTCCTCAAAGAAGTCCAGTTCAAATGGATGCCCAACCATCAATGGGTCCCACACAAGCACAGGATCATGCCGCTGCAAAGAATGTTTGTGTTCACAAATGCAAAATGGATGATGACACATTGATAGTTAAGAGGACAAACTTTATAGCTTTTATCTGCCACACCATGAATGTTGCTGCACAGCTAAAGAAGAAAAGTGAAGGAATCAAAATCATTGTGGAAGCAGCAGGAAGCTTCCTAGATGTGAAAGATATCACAGCTGACCAGATTCATGCTTTATTGAAAGCTGAAACTGGGGAGACTGCACATGCTGAAACAAGACCTTAATTATGGTACTACACATACTACAGTGGAATGCGAGGAGTCTTACAGCAAATGGACAAGAACTCAAGAAGTATCTTTACGAACTAGAAGTTGCTCCACAGGTATGTGTACAGGAGACATGGCTTCAACCTCACTTAGATTTTATTATTCCAGGATACAGTTCAATCAGACAGGACAGAATTAACACTGTAAATGGAGGAGGATGTGTCACTTTCATTAAAGATGGCCTAGCGTATAGGGTGATTCCCTCCCCTGAGGATATAGAGTGTAATATTATTGAAATATGTAGGCCAAATGGACAAGAAAATATTAAGCTGATTAATTATTACAACCCATGTAGGAAGTTAACAGCAGATATTTTCAGTGTTATGGTAAGCGAAGGGCATATGGAAGAGGTATGGTGTGGAGACTGTAATGTCCATAATAGCTTGTGGGGAAGCACACATACAAATAACAATGTTAGATGAAAGATCGTTAATTTGTCTAAACAGTGAAGTTACCAGGGTGGATGCATAGGGGCACATTATCATGTATTGACCTGACTCTGGTATCTGATTCTTTAGTGAGTACCTGTGAATGGACGGTCATGAACAGGACAACTATGGGAAGTGATCACTTCCCAATACTTAAACTCATTAAAACTGAAGTATGTATACAAGAGGGAAGATATTTTACAAGATGGTGTTTTGACAAGGCAGACTAGGGAAAATTTAGGCAATACTGTGTTCAGTCGTGTCATTTGGTAACATTAGAAGGTGGCATAGAAGAGTGTTCAAGTCAGGTAACCAACCATATTCTGAATGCTGCAATAGCAAGTATACCTAAGAAAACAACACAGGGTAGGAAGAAGGTTGTACCCTGGTGGAATGACGAATGTAGTATTGCAGTAAAAGAGCGAAACAAGGCATTCAGAGAGTTGAGGAAGAATATGACTAACGAAAACTTAGTAAGAGTACAAAAAGAAAAGGGCAGTAGCTTGAAGGATTATTAAAAACAGGAAAAGGTCAACATGGAGAGAATTTTGTTCCACCCCTGGTAGGAAAACAGAACTAGGTGATGTCTGGGGTATGCTTAAAAAAATGAGTGGGAAAAGGGTATCAGTTAAAATTCCAACTTTAGTGGATGGAGACAAGATGGCTGTATCAGACAAAGAAAAGGCAGAAGTCCTAGGTAGAGCATTTGCAGCAGTGCACAGAGAAGGCCAACTTGGTGAGAGTCAAAGACAGCAAAGGGAGCATAAACTCAGAGAAAATGCAAACTTAAAAAAGGAAGTGAAAGAAGACATGACTGCATTAGACCTCGAGCTCACAATGTCAGAGCTTAAGAGAGCTTTGCAAGATAGTGGATACACAGCTCCAGGATATGATCAGTTAAGCAATGCTATGTTCTGGCAGTTGCCTATGCAATGAATGTAACTGGTGCTGAAATTGTTTAACAGAATTTGGAAGGAGGGGGTTATCCCAAGCGGGTGGGAAAAGGCTGTAATTTTACCATTTAATAAGCCAGGGAAAGAGCCAGCTCATCCAGGCAACCTACAGGCCAATAGCATTAACATCACATTTAGGGAAATGGATGGAGAAGGTGTTAGTTTAGATTTTTTTGGGGGTGGGGATTTTGGATTTTGTATACTTTTTTGATCCCCAGAGGGGAAATTGAGGGCATCCACCTGGATGGATGAAGCAGCCACGGTATGGCACTATCCCTTTACCATTCTTACACACATCCACACCTAGGGCCACTTTTAGAGTCTCCATTTAACCTAACCTGCATGTTTTTGGCCTGTAGGAGGAAACCGGAGAACTCCCGGAGTAAATCCACACAAACACGGGGAGAACATGCAAACTCCACACAGATCAATGTTGGTCGGGGGCTGGGATTGAACCAAGAATCCCATGGCCAAGGGTGAGTTGCTGTGTTAAGATAAGATAAGCCTTTATTAGTCCCACAATGGGGAAATTCCAGGATTGCAACAGCACAGGGATAGCAACACTCAGAGCAACAATCAGAAGGCAAGAAAAAACAAGAGCAGCTAGTATACATATGTACATATTGTAGAGGATGCCTTCACAAACGAGACTGAGTTTATTTCTCAGGAAAGGTTTATTGAGAGTCTACATCCTCTATCAAGCAAGTATCTCAACAAAAGAGGGGGAACAATCATCCTTCACAGTTCTTATACCCTCCAAAGACACAAAACCCCCAACATCAAATAACACACCCCCAACCCACAGTCCTTGAGCAAACATACAGCCCCCGAGGCTCCTTGGCGTCTCCATTGTCTCTCTCATCCTTCTAGCCTCCGGGGCTCCTGCTGGGACATTCTCTCCCACTTCTCGTCTCCTAAGCAACCAACTTCACACCTCCTGTAGGTCTCTGCAGGGTCAAGTCTTCTTTGGCCATTGAGATGTGAAGCTTCCAGAATATGCACCATCATGCCTACTAGGTATATGTGGGTGAATATGAATGCCATATATGCGCTCTAAATATGCGCCATATAACCCCCCCAAAACGTCTAAATAAGGACAAAGTACACCCCAAAATGCATAGAAACATATCATATCACAAAGAACAGCAAAATGGCACAACATTTCACACTTCCAACTGCTTGGGCTTCAACCTCCTGCCATAACTGCTGTAAGCAGGCTTCGATCTGCCTGTAGCTGTTTCTTGCATCTGTGGATCAGAGTCATTAGCACATTCTTGTGAAAGCTTAGAAGAGTGTCTCCCCGGTGGCCTGTCGCGGCGGGGGGCCCTGGCTAATTGCACTTGTTCATCAGCCAACACAAAAGCGGGTTTGAGTCTGTTAATGCAGACTAATTCTCTCCTGTCACCCAAATCAAGCAAAAAATGTTTTTCCCCAGTTTCTAACACTCTGAACGGTCCATCATAAGGCGGTCTTAAACCTGGCCTCTGAGCGTCATGTCTGACAAAGACAAATTCTGCGTTCTTTAAGGCTTTAGGCACAAAAACGCGTGGGAAGCTGTGATGAACTGGGCCGGGGAGGGTGTTTGATCCCGTGTCGCTCTGCAGCAGCTGAGCGGGTGGGCGATTTGGTGCGGGGTTCTCTGGAAGGTATTCGCCCGGTAACCGGAGGGGTTGGGCAAAAACTAGCTCAGCCGGAGAGGCTTGTAAATCTTCCTTAGGTGCTGAACGCAACCCTAACAAAACCCATGGAAGTTTATCAACCCAATTTGTGTCCGTGAGAGCCGCTCTGAGGGCTGCTTTCAATGACCGGTGAAAGCGTTCGCATAAACCATTGGCCTGAGGGTTATAAGCTGTAGTGCGGTGAATTTTCACCCCCAGACTGAGGGCCATGGATGACCAGAGCTCGGAAACGAATTGGGGACCCCTGTCAGACGTTATGTCTGACGGGACTCCAAAACGCGTGACCCAAGCCGTTAAAAACACGCACACCACGTCTGCTGCTGTACTTGACGCCAGGGGGACCGCTTCTGGCCAGCGCGTTGTGCGGTCCACCATGGTTAGAAGGTGTGTGTGAAACCCTGCGACAGCGGGAGGGGTCCCACCAAGTCGATATGCACGTGGTCGAAGCGTTTGGCCGGGATGTGAAAAGGTTCTAAGGGGGCCCGCGTGTGCTTGTGTATCTTTGCTCTTTGACACGCTGCGCAGGCTGCGGCCCACTCTTTGACCTGTTTATGCAGCCCCGGCCAAACAAATTTTTCTCCCACCATTTTGATCGATGCGCGAACTCCCGGATGTGCCAGCGAATGGATTAGATCAAAAACGCGGTGGCGCCACGCAGCTGGGACCACGGGGCGGGGGCGCCCCGTGGAGATATCGCAGATTAGAGGAGGCATACCTGTCTGATGCACCCTGTGCTCCAGCCTTAACCCTGTTGGCCCAGACTGGAACGCGCGCACATCCGCATCGTTAACCTGCTCGGCGGCCATGGCTGCATAATCTAACCCAACGCAGACCGGGGCTGTGAGCGCTTCCGCGCCGCAAGCCTGGCCCGAGTCTACAGCCGCCGAGTCTGCCCCCTGGGGGCCTGGCAGCGCAACTGCGCGCGAGAGGCAATCTGCCACGATATTGTGTTTGCCCGCCACGTGTCGAATGTCGGTGTTAAACTCCGAAATCGCAGCCAGCTGCCTCTGTTGTCGGCCCGACCAAGGCTCTGAAATTTTGGCCATTGCAAATGTTAAGGGTTTGTGGTCTACAAAGGCGGTGAAACGGCGCCCCTCCAACCAGAACTGGAAGTGGCGGATGGCCAAATGCAGGGCTAAAAGCTCCCTATCAAACGCGCTGTATTTACGCTCGTTATCGCGCAATGTTTTGCTGAAAAACGCAAGTGGTTGCCAGCTCCCTGCTACCAGTTGCTCGACAACCGCCCCCACTGCCACGTCGGAAGCGTCCGTGGTTAGCGCCATGCGAGCTGCTGGCACCAGGTGTGCCAATAACGCAGCGTTCGCGAGGGCCGATTTGACTTGTGAGAAAGCGCGCTCCCGGTCCGGGGACCACTCGACCCTAGATGCAGGTTTTTGCTTCTTTAGTGCCGCGTACAATGGGTGCATGAGCCGTGCCGCGTTGGGGAGGAAGCGGTTATAAAAATTGACCATCCCCAAAAATTCTTGCAGTGCCTTAACTGTCTGCGGTTGAGGGAAATCCGTTATCGCGCGCACTTTATCAGGCAGCGGGACCGCGCCCTCTGGAGACAGGCGGTGCCCCAAAAAATCGATTTGCGCTACCCCGAACTGGCATTTCGCTGGGTTAATTATCAGCCCGTGTTCTGTCAGCCTCTGAAAAACGGCTGTGAGGTGGCATTCGTGTTCGGCTTCAGATGTACTGGCTACCAAAATATCATCCAAATAAGCGAACACGAAAGGGAGGCCGCGCAGCACTGCATCCATCATGCGTTGGAACGTCTGTGCGGCGCCTTTGAGGCTGAAAGGCATGCGCAAAAACTCGAAGAGCCCGAAAGGGGTTACAACTGCCGTTTTGGGTATGTCTTGCGCGCGGACTGGGACTTGGTGATAACCGCGCACCAAATCTATTTTGGAAAAGATGTGCGCCCCCGGCAAATGTGCCGAAAAGTCCTGGATGTGCGGAATCGGGTAGCGGTCGTGTGCTGAAGCATTATTTAATCTGCGGAAATCACCGCAAGGGCGCCACGAGCCGTCAGCCTTGGGCACCATGTGCAGGGGTGATGACTAAGGGCTGTTAGAGCGTCTAACAATGCCCAGTTTTTCCAAGTTGGAAAATTCCTCGCGCGCGATGGCCAGTTTAGCTGGGTCCAAGCGCCGAGCTTTTGCAAAAACAGGGGGGCCAGAGGTAGTTATGAAATGCTCGACCCCGTGTTTGGCAACTGACGCTGAAAATGTTGGGACCGTGAGTGTTGGGAACTGATTGAGTAGTGCATGAAACTTACCACCCGCAGCTGTGACATTGGGATGTGCAGAAGGCAGGGCCACCCGAGCTGTGCAGGAGATAGAGTAAAAAGACAGTGCATTTACAATACGTCTATTAGCAAGATCAACCAATAAACTGTTTGAGCATAAAAAGTCAGCACCTAGCATGTTGTTGCTAACTGCGGCCACGACGAAGGTCCACTCGAAGGTGCGGCCGTGGAGAGATAGGAGGAGCGTCTTCTCCCCAAAGGTTTTAATCGTGGAGCCGTTCGCCGCTAACACCAGGGGTCTGCTGGCAGGCGTCAGCATGTCCGCGTAGGCAGATTTGACAAAACTCAGCTGGGAGCCTGTGTCCACCAGGAATTCTTTCCCCGAATTTGCGTCTGTCACGAAAAGCAGCTTGTTCGTTGTGCCGAGAGTCGCAGCTGCTACCGGCTCTCGGTCCTGGCGTTTTCCCTGGCGCTGGTATCGGCACGGTGGGGTGCATCTGCGCGCTCTCTCGGCGAAGCGTCGATGGTAGAAACAGAGGGTGTTGTCAGCCCCGCTTCTCCTGGCCTCTGCCGCTGCCTACGTCAGTGGGTTCGGTGCTGCAGCCTCTGGTCTCCCCTCGTCTCGCGGGGGTGCGTTCAGCTCTGCTGCTGCCGTCGTGGCTGCGTGCCGTCTATGGGCGTCGATGAGCCGCTGCGCCTCCTGGCCCAGCTCGTGGTAGTCACGGTTGTTGAGTGGCTGTGAGCTGGCCAGGGTGACTCTCACCGCTGGCGGTAGCGTTCTGAGAAAGAGGTGGGCAAAGATAAAGCTGTCATCATCCTCGCCTCTCAGGCTCATCATCTTCGCCATCAGATCTGCTGGCCTGTCTGCTTCCCCTTCTGTCAGCGCCAGGAGCTTCTCTGCTCGCTCTACCAGCGAGGGAGTGAAGGCTCGAATGAGGGCGGCTTTCAGTGCGCCATACTTGTCGTCTTGGGGCGGGTGGTTGGTCAGGCTCTCCACCCGCTGCACTGTGAGGCTGTCCAGCTTCGCGACGACATGGTAGAACCTCGTTGCGTCCACTGAGATTCCCCGAAGGTGGAACTGCGCCTCCACAGTGGTAAACCAGGAGCGCGGGTTATGTTGCCAGAAATTGGGCAGCTGTAGTGCGGTAGCTGCGTTAACCCGGTTGGCTCCTGAAGAGTCCGGTGCGGAAAGCTCACCGTCACCGGCCATGGTTTGTCGTAGGTCACCAGTGTAGAGGATGCCTTCACAAACGAGACTGAGTTTATTTCTCAGGAAAGGTTTATTGAGAGTCTACATCCTCTATCAAGCAAGTTTCTCAACAAAAGAGGGGGAACAATCATCCTTCACAGTTCTTATACCCTCCAAAGACACAAAACCCCCAACATCAAATAACACACCCCCAACCCACAGTCCTTGAGCAAACATACAGCCCCCGAGGCTCCTTGGCGTCTCCATTGTCTCTCTCATCCTTCTAGCCTCTGGGGCTCCTGCTGGGACATTCTCTCCCACTTCTCGTCTCCTAAGCAACCAACTTCACACCTCCTGTAGGTCTCTGCAGGTTCAGGTCTTCTTTGGCCATTGAGACGTGAAGCTTCCAGAATATGCACCATCATGCCTACTAGGTATATGTGGGTGAATATGAATGCCATATATGCGCTCTAAATATGCGCCATATAACCCCCCCAAACGTCTAAATAAGGACAAAGTACACCCCAAAATGCATAGAAACATATCATATCACAAAGAACAGCAAAATGGCACAACATTTCACACTTCCAACTGCTTGGGCTTCAACCTCCTGCCATAACTGCTGTAAGCAGGCTTCGATCTGCCTGTAGCTGTTTCTTGCATCTGTGGATCAGAGTCATTAGCACATTCTTGTGAAAGCTTAGAAGAGTGTCTCCCCGGTGGCCTGCCGCGGCGGGGGGCCCTGGCTAATTGCACTTGTTCATCAGCTAACACAAAAGCGGGTTTGAGTCTGTTAATGAGACGTGAAGCTTCCAGAATATGCACCATCATGCCTACTAGGTATATGTGGGTGAATATGAATGCCATATATACGCTCTAAATATGCGCCATAATATTACTATAAATATACAGTATATATATATATATAGACACAGTGCGGAGCATTGTGTTTGGTGGATGTGCAGCAGAAAGTCTAAGCTCTCTCTCCGCGGATGCGGCGGGCCAGCTCGATGTCTTTGGGCATGATGGTGACCCTCTTGGCGTGGATGGCGCACAGGTTGGTGTCCTCGAAGAGACCCACCAGGTAGGCTTCGCTGGCCTCCTGCAGAGCCATGACGGCGGAGCTCTGGAAGCGCAGGTCGGTCTTGAAGTCCTGAGCGATCTCCCTCACCAGGCGCTGGAAGGGCAGCTTACGGATGAGCAGCTCCGTGGATTTCTGGTAGCGATGGATCTCTCTCAGAGCCACAGTACCGGGCCTGTAACGGTGAGGCTTCTTCACTCCGCCGGTGGCCGGAGCGCTTTTCCAAGCAGCCTTGGTGGCTAGCTGCTTCCTGGGGGCTTTTCCTCCAGTAGATTTATGGGCGGTCTGCTTGGTTCTTGCCATCGCTCTTTATTATTCTGTCTATTTCTTGCACGCCGCCTAAACTCCAGCCCGGCACCCGCGTCGTTTTCGCTTCAGTTCTCCCGGTATGTCGAGTTTCTCCGTTAGCACCGGGTGGCGGTTGAGTGCTAGCTAGCTCTTCCCTACTGTATCGTCTCCTGCTGTAAACAGTGGCTCCGTCCGCCCACTCGGGAGACCTTTGGGGCAATCTGTGTGTCCGTGATATATATAGAGTGAAAGGTGTAGAAAGAAGAAGGAAGATAAAAAAAAAAAAAAAAAAAAAAGGCAGTTGCAAAAGGCAGCCAACTCGTGTGGCGCCGGAACTGGAAGAGTGTTGCTGCAGTGCTAACCACTGTGCCACCACACCTCCCACAGACAGACTCTCATATGTACTAGAGCAAAAACAATTAATAAACGACTATCAGAATGGTTTTAGAAGAGGAAGATCCACAGTGGATGCTCTAGTTAGGATAAGTAATGATATTGAAAATACTCTCAAAATGAAAGAAATAATGGTTATAGTTTATCTGGATATTGAAAAGGCTTATGACTCACTATGGAGGGATGGACTTCTTATCAAATTGAATAAAATGGGCACTGGTGGTAGGATGTATAGTTGGATAATGGATTTTTTAACACACAGGACAATTAGGGTTAAAGTAGGATCAGAAGTTTCTAATGACTTTGAAATAGAAAATGGTGTTCCTCAGGGGAGTGTGATAAGCCCTGTTTTATTCAATATAATGATTAATGACATGTTTGAGGATCAAGAGGGATCCATCAAAACAGCACTATATGCAGATGATGGAGCCATATTTACGAGGGGAAGAAATAAATGTGTTTTCAAAAACATCAGGAAAGCAATGGAGAAAGTGGAAAAGTGGTCATATGACTGGGGATTTAAATTTTCAAACAGTAAAACCTGCTATATGACTTTCACAAAAAAACGCAGAACTGGTCCAGAACCATTAACATTATATATATAATCAACCAATAGAGAAAGTGAGTGAGTTCAAATATCTAGGATTGTGGTTTGATAGTGCATACACATGGAGAGTTCATGTTGAAAATCTGGAGACAAAGTGCAAAAAAAGTCATTAATCTCATAAAAGCTGTAGCTGGACACGAATGGGGTGCAGATAAACAGACATTAATTGACATTTACAGAGCACTAATGTAATCGACAATAGATTACAGATGCATGATTTATGGAGTAGCGGCAAAGACGACTCTGGAAAAAATAGACAGAATGCAGCATAGAGCACTTTGCCTGTGCATTGGAGCGGTCAAAACAACACCCAAACAATGCAGTTTTAATAGAAGCAGGAGAAATGCCAATGGATTTGAGAAGAGATAAACTCGCATTATCATACTGGGTCAAGCTGAAAGGAAGTGAGGAAGCGAATATTTCAAAAACAACACTACAAGACTACTGGGAATACTCTAACTTCCAGGGACACGGGTTTGGGTGGACAATTGAAAGAAAAGCCAGTATAGGAGTATACATTCCAGAGTTTAAAGTGACCATCACAAAAAGACTCTCCAACAATACATCCGTGTTTACAGCAGAGATGGTGGCAATAATTATTGGTTTGCAGTGGGTGGAGGAGGTCAGACTGGAACGGGTGGTGGTGTGCATGGATTCACTTGCAGCGTTAAAAACCATACAGACACTAAAATCTACAAGGGAAGACTTGGTGATTGAGCTATATCACAGTTTATTTAGGGTACATGGAGGTGGTGGAGAAGTTCAGTTTTGTTGGGTTCCTGCACATGAAGGGTTGAAAGGGAATGACTGTGCAGACAAATTTGCAAAAAAGCGCTCTTGGGAAAGAGATAACTATACCATTGTCTCTTGGAAAAGGTGAAGGGAAAGCAGTAATCAAGAAAAAAAGGAACTGAGCTATGGCAAAAAAGATGGGATGAAGACCGTAAAGGTAGATCGTATTACAAAACACAAAAATCTATTGCAATAAAAATTACATAACAACCACAAGGAGGGAAGACATCATTATGGCAAGACTCAGACTGGATCATACAGGTTTAAATGGCACTTTATTCACCATGGGGAAAAGCGAAAGTGACAAATGTAGAGAATGCTGTCATGCGGTGGCCCTCGCGAGCCACCATAAGACGCCACACCGTCACCAGAGAGTTGCGTTAGTGTCTTTATTAGTGGTGAATTCACAACAGTACAAGCCGCTGGGGCTATGACACATAGTCTACACACACAGGGAGGTGTAAGGCTAACTAGCTCACTCACGGGTCCACAGGGTAAGACAGTCACGTCACACACGACCAATGAGACGATCAGTACGATGATCAATGACGTTCAGTACAACGAACCATAGATGACACTGCTGCAAGGATGCAGCCGCTGGCGCCGGTTTAAGAAGCCGGCCGCTAACGACCGCAAATGCAGAACAGCTGTTCAGGCCTTGGCAGCTGGGCGGAAGCTTCCCCGAGCGCTGTCACAATAAGAGCTCAGAGAGCCGGAATAATAACGCCGCTATCAAAGCCTGACAGGAATGATGTATGGCCCGAGCGCAAATAATAATAGCGCTCGGATCATAACAATACCTCCCCCTCAAGGGCGAACTCCCGGGCACCCAGTAACACCTAGGGCCCAGAAAAAAGAAAACACACATCCCCTGACATACCCATCCCATTTCAATATAGAACACAACGGAACAACCAGGGCACTTATTTACAGGGCATGCATGATCTACAAACACACGGGGCACCCAACCATACGCATGTGGCTACTGAGGTACAGGGAAAAGAAAAAAAAAAAACATACTACAGTCCCTTTGACAGGGGAAGGTAAAAAAAGGCTCGCCATCCCAAACACACGCATTGAGCTACTGAGGTCAAGCAGCGCCTGAACAGTGCATAAAACTACAATAACGATCCATACATGGTTCAAAGACAAAAAGGAGCATCATCTTTCCAAAAGCCCAATGAAGAGAAATGTAGGAAGTATTACAGTTTAACTCAGGAAAAGAACATTGACCTTCGAAATAGTCCTAAATACAAAGCCGTCATTTAACAGTCACCCAAATGTACCCCAAAAGGAAAAAGTCAAACATAAATTGCCAACACAGACACGTCTCTCACATAAGGACCAAATCACAATCACTAATATACAAAACAGTTTCAAATTACTCGCTAGAGTATCTTAAATCAAAAAAATGACAACTTATGGGGAGTCCCTTAGAATTTTATCACCGAGTTCGTGAACATGATCAAAAGAGTCAATTTATTGCCCCCGATGACCTTCACACCATACAGTCCAAACAGACGATTGCAGGCGAAGACCAAATGCCCCAGTCCACAGTTCCGGCGGCCTCCCTGCGTCCGATAGCCGACGGGTGGTCACGGGGAACAGTACGTGGTCAGGCGGCCTGCCCCAGTCCCGGGCCCCGAGAGTCAACTCCTCCAAACCAGGCCACCCAGTAACAAACACAGTTCATCGGGTGGCCGACCCAAGGCGCCGAACCGGCAAAACAGCTCCTCGGGTGGCCGACCCGCATCCCTCAGCCACCAGAACTGTGGAGAAACAGCGTGCGGCGGCCTCCCCGACGGAGAAACTACATGGGAGCGCCAGCCTGCAAGAAGAAAACCTCCAACGGCCCCCAGCGCTGACGACCCCAGCTGGTGGCTCCAGAGAGGGGAATAATCGTAATGACGAGCCCACATCACGTCAGGCGGCAAAGGGTCTGCAGCTCCTCCACCGACCTTGATCCACACCGATGAGGCCATTGAAGCTCCACCTGCGTCGGACCCCGATTGGGTCACAGCTGCACCCACGTCGGACCCCACTGGGCCTTGTCGGACCCCGATTGGGTCACAGCTGCACCCGCGTCAGGCCCCCACTGGGCCTCGCCGGACCCCGATTGGGTCACAGCTGCACCCGCGTCGGACCCCGATTGGGTCACAGCTGCACCCACGTCGGACCCCGACTGGGTCGGCACCGCATCGGCGACGACCTCCTCCCCCGAACTTGGGACCTCCTGCACCGCGACCTCGACAGCCTCCAAGCCGGCGACACTGTGAAGAGGCTCAGAGGAACAGAGAGGACCAGGATCAGTATCCCCGGCAGCGCCAGAGCCCAGCGAGACGAGTTCGGGCGCAGCAGACGGCTGCCCCTCGCTCGCCTCCCCGCGAGGCAGGCAAAAATGCTCTAATACCACACAAAGGAAAACAAAGAGGAGCACTTGCCTGCACTCGGGCTCTGGAGCCGTCCACGACTCCGTCGATCCAGGTTCGGGTAGAAGCTCGTCGTCGGGCTCCCACTCAGCTGCGTCGACCTCCGCAGCCGACATGATGGTCTCTGCAGCCGGATCCTCTCGCGCTGATGTCCACGCCAATAACCCGCACGGCGTGGTGGCAGAGGACCCTCAACCCGCTGGCTCGGGCTGCTCCTCCGTAGAGACCCGGGGACGCTTCTTCGTCAGCTCAGGTGCCACGCCGCAGTCCGCTCTTCTCCTCTGCCCATGACGTGGCTGCGGGGCCGGAATTGTTCCCAGAGCCGCAGGCCTCCTCCTCATCCGACGACGTAGGCCTAACGCCGAGGACCACTCAGTGGAGGAAGACACAGAGGTAGCAGGTTCAGTACAGATGACTACAACTGGTGGTGGGAGCTCGGGGGGCTGCAAACCCCAAACTCAAACCCCAGGAGTCAGACAAGACAGATCACAATTATAAGTAGGGGAGTGAACTTGAACTTGCCTGTCTCCTGGAGGGAGGATGGTGCCAGCTGTAGAGGGCATTGCTCCTTCCTTTGCCCACTGGATGGTAACAGAGGGCCCCCTGGGAGGACGAAGGGGAGCCGCTCTCAAGGACCCATGAACGGGGCTTGCCGAAGCAGGACTCTTGTCACACACAGCAGCTGGACAAGGCATCAAGGACGAGGGGGCGACAGCCGAACCGGGCTGGGCACGACGAGCTGACAGGACAGCAGGGGACGATGGCCTGGAGAGAAAGGCTGTGGGGATTCCCTCCTGGCGAGACGCCGAAGAGACAGCTGGCTGGTTGATTGGGTCATTCCGGTGGCCCGGAACTGGATCGGGAACAGGAGCTTGCTGGGGATCCCCTTGGCCGCGGCGCCGACGTCTACGACGGCCCCCGGATGGTGCGAACTCCTGGAGTAGATCGAGGACAGGAACGGGATCCCAAAGCGAGGAACGGGAACGCCTCCCCCTCTGCTTCACGCTGTAGTCCTCCTCCACCATACGGAGTATTTTGGATTGTGCTGCGATGTCAACCCTCCTCGCGTCGACTTCTGGGTGGTCGGCGTAGCGGGGAGAAAGATGATTAAGCACATCCTCAGCACAGTCCAGGTACCAGCGTACTTCGCTGTCGTAGTCGAGGAGGGAGGCGGAGATGAGCGCTGCATCCACGTATTCCAGGACGTCCGCCAGCTCGTGACTCGGACTCCGAGCGCGGCCCCTCCGCGACGGCTTTCCTCCAGCACACCGTACCCAAACAGGAAAAGAGCAATGTCCAATTAACACAAACTCACTGGCGAAAGGCGTCTCGGGTTGGCGTCACCGTTAAACGCCGTTTTGGCAGCAGTGTACTGTCATGCAGTGGCCCTCGCGAGCCACCATAAGACGCCACACCGTCACCAGAGAGTTGCGTTAGTGTCTTTATTAGCAGTGAATTCACAACAGTACAAGCCGCTGGGACTATGACACATAGTCTACACACACAGGGAGGCGTAAGGCTAACAAGCTCACTCACGGGTCCACAGGGTAAGACAGTCACGCCACACACGACCAATAAGACGATCAGTACGATGATCAATGACGTTCAGTACAACGAACCATAGACGACACTGCTGCAAGGATGCAGCCGCTGGCGCCGGTTTAAGAAGCCGGCCACTAACGACCGCAAATGCAGAACAGCTGTTCAGGCCTTGACAGCTGAGCGGAAGCTTCCCCGAGTGCTGTCACAATAAGAGCTCGGAGAGCTGGAATAATAACGCCGCTGTCAAAGCCTGACAGGAATGATGTATGGCCCGAGCGCGAATAATAGTAGCGCTCGGATCATAACAAATGTGGATTAAAAGAAAATGTCGAGCACATCTTATTACACTGTCACAAATATGGAAATGAAAGACAGATAATGGAAAATGAAGTTCGAGAGGCCGGTAGGGAATGGGATTTAACTGGGATTCTGGGAACAGATGGAGATGGAGAGGCAATAAGAATCACGAGAAGGGCTCTTTTCTCTTTTTTAAATAACACAGGATTAAGTCATAGAATTTAGGGGTCAGGCTCAAATGACATAGTGTTACACACTCTTGTACAGTAGGTGGTGGTATGCACTTTTCTGTTGTTTGCTATCTGCCAGTAACCAGAGAAGAAGAATAAAGGGAGTTCAGTGTTCAGTTAAGAGTGGCTCCAGTCTCACGTTATTCGGACATAACAGTCTGCATTCACAAATGTTTAGAAAGTATTGATTGTCATCACATGCTTCTCTCAGCTGGTGTGATACATCACTCTATAAATTCAAGAAATCGCTGACAGTTTATCAGTGTGTCACAATCATAGGCCACCTATGGTGTCTTGTCAGTTTGTCAGTGTGTCACGATCATAGGCCGCCTATGATGTTCCTATGATGTCTGCATGATGTCCTATGATGTTCCTATGCTGTCAGCGATCATAGGTCCGTCTACATGATGTCTAGATGACATCACATAAACCGTAGCCAAATGATGTCAGATAAACCGTAAGGCTGATGTTCCTATGATCTCGGAAGGATGTCTATATGATGTCAGACAGACCGCTGGACTTGCTAAAAGACATATTGGTATTTAGACACAGGTAATCAACATAACACAGAACAGTAACAAGCAGGAGAAGAAGTAACAAGCCCGGGCAAACAGAGACGGCAGGGCATGGTTACAGAAAACCGGATGGGCGGGGCTGCACAGATAATCACACACAGGGGACCAGAGGGGAGACAAGGCCAAGGCAACAATGTGTCTTATCCCGAGCGCTGTTTTCTGATTGGTGAAACGCCCGGGAGTTCTCTGCTGTCAGAGTCTGAGCAGCTGTGCTGCATTTGCGGTCGTTAGGAGCCGTCTTTAAATGCCGGCGCCAGCGGCTGCATCTTGCGGCTATCTCGTCAACATTCCTGTCAAGCATTCCTGTCAAGCATTCTTGTCAACGTTCGTGTCATCATACATCTCCTTGTGTTAATCCATGATTCTCCACTGATGTAGTAAGTGTGTTTATCATTGTAGTAATCGTTCGTGTTCCTTGCCTTTCCCTTATCTGACGGTGAGCGAGCGTTCCTCGTCTCAGCCGTCATCAATCATTGATCTGTGTTATGTTAATGATTAGTCTTGCTGCTCAGCCCACGCGGCTAGCTACCTTGTCCTTGCCTTGAACTGTTAATAAACCTAAGTGCAACTTAACTGGTCTGTGGCGTCTTATGCTGGCTCGTGAGGGCCAGACGTGACACAATGATAATGACGATGATAATAATAATAATAATAAGATAAGATAAGATAAGCCTTTATTAGTCCCACAATGGGGAAATTCCAAGATTGCAACAGCACAGGGATAGCAACACTCAGAGCAACAATCAGAAGGCAAGAAAAAACAACATCTAGTAAACATATGTCCATATTACTATAAATGTATATATATAGACACACAGTGCAGAGCATTATGGTTGGTTGGTGAATGTGCAGCAGAAAGTCTAAGCTCTCTCTCCGCGGATGCGGCGGGCCAGCTGGAAGTCTTTGGGCATGATGGTGACCCCCTTAGCGAAGAAGAGACCACCAGGTGGGCCTCGCTGGTCTCCTGCAGAGCCATGACGGCGAAGCTCAGGAAACGCAGGACGGTCTTGAAGTCCTGAGCGATCTCCCTCACCAGGCGCTGGACGGGCAGCTTACGGATGAGCAGCTCCGTGGATTTCTGGCAGCGACGGATCTCTCTCAGAGCCACGGGCCTGTGACGGCGAGGCCTCTTCACTCTGCCGGTGGCCGGAGCGCCTCTCCGAGCAGCCCTGGTGGCTAGCTGTCTCCTGGGGGGCTTCTTCCTCCAGTAGATTTTACGGGCGGTCTGCTTGGTTCTTGCCATCGCTCTTTATTATTCTGTCTTATATTTCTTGCACGCCGCCTAAACTCCAGCCCGGCACCCGCGTCGTTTTCGCTACAGCTCCCGGTATGTCGGGATAATGCTGATAAACTTAAACTAAGAGGAAGGCCAATGAAGAAATAAATATGCAAGACAATAATAATAACAATAATAGCAACCCAGGATAATAATAATAAGGTCAGATTCAGAAAATCCCAACTTAAAGCCAGGATGTGGGCTGGGACCCATGCCCTGGAGACAAGGAATATCACTCTATATATAATTCAAGAAATCTCTGTCGGTCACGATGTCATGATGTCACGATCATAGGACTTGCTAAACGATCATAGGACTTGCTATGAGATCAAAGGCAGGCTGCACTCACGATCATAGGACTCACTATGACATCACCAAAAATCAAAGGCAGGCATTACTCATGATCATAGCACTCGCTATGACATTATCAAAGATCAAAGGCGGCCATCACAGATCAAAGACAGACATCAACGAACGAGTGGTGACGTCAAAGATCCAAGGTAGATTTCACCATGGTTGCTGTTGCCATGGTAACAGTAACTTTCTACGGCCATGCAGAAATGTTTGCTTACACTTGCTTTCTATGGCCATGCACGGGTATGTACGGGCATGCACAGGTATGGACTAGTAAATTTACAAAGAAAGATACAACACATGAGAATAGCTGAAAAATTATGCCAAAAAAACTCAAAATTTAGGGAAAATGTTACAATTTTATGAGGAAAAAAAGTCACAAATTTACCAGAAAAGGCTACAATTTTACTAGAAAATGGTTGCAAATTTATATGAAAAATGCAACATTTTTACCTGAAAGAGGTAACAATCAAATGTTACTCCTCAATGTTATGAGAAAATCAGAAGATTATACCAAAAAGGCTTATAACTTTATTGGGAAAAATGTCACAAATTTAAATGGAAAAAGTCTTCAATTGTACTTTATAAAGGTTTTAAATTCCATCCATCCATCTTCTTCTGCTTAATCCTTTTCGGGTCACTGGGGGGCTGGAGCCTATCCCAGCCTCTTTGGGCAAGAGGCAGGGTACACACTGGACAGAGCGCCAGTTCATCACAGGCCCAACACAGAGAGACAGACAACCACTCACTCTCACAGTCATACCTAAGGACAATTTAGAATCTCCAGTTTGATGCCAATTAACCTAACTTGCATGTTTTTGGCCTGTGGGGGGAAACCGGAGAAATCCCATGCAGACACAGGGAGAACATGTAAATTCCACACAGATCACTGTTGGTCGGGAGCTGGGATCGAACCCAGGATCCCCCAGCCAAGGATGAGTTGCTGTGCTGCCGCAGTGCTAACCACTCCGCCACCGTGCTGTCAGGTTTTAAATTTGTAAAGAAAAATATGCCAAATTCAGGGAAAAAAATGCAAAACATATTTATGCCAAAAAAACAAACATTACAGTTTAATGAGGAAAACACCAACACAATTTTAGAAGAAACTAGAAAAGCACTCAGAGAGCGCATACCTCTGCCAAGGCTCCTTCCATCCATTATGGATCACATCCAAAATGTGATGGGTTTGTGTGTAGGCCATGAGCCAGTTCTGGTGAAAATTGCATCAAAGTCTATCCACTAGTTTTTGAGGATTCTTGCTAAAACATTGTGAGAAGATAAGAGCCTTGATGGAGGCATGCATTCTCAGATCATCACCAAAAGTTCATGGGTTCCTCTGTAGGCCAAGGACAACTGCTGGTGAAAATTTCATCCAAATCCATTCAGTAGTTTTTGTGTAGTCCTGCTAACAGGCAGGTGGACGGATGGACGGACAGACAAACCACTCTGATTAAATTATCTCCTTGGCAGAGGTAAAAAAAAAAAAAAGACACTTTTTACAAATAATCAAAAATGTACCAAAAAATCAGCAATTTTGTGAGAAAAAAGTAAATTTGAGGAAAAAAAGCTGCAAATTTATAAGAAAAAAAACCCTTAATCCTGATGTTGTCAGGTCAGATTTTAGTTGTAATTCTGCAGTTTTACTAAAGTTTTTAGACTCAAGAGTTTTTTGCAGCTCTACACAAAAAAAACCCCACTCACAGTGGCTCTTCCTGTAGTACAGGTTGCCAACCCCTGGGCTAACTATACTATGTAAAGACAATTATTACAAAAAAAAGTTAGTTTATTGAGGAGAAAGCACCATGTAGTGAGCAAAATCGGTGATGTATGTCTGGCTTTGACCAGAAGTAGGGTTGCCAACTTTCTCACAGCCAAATAAGGAACAGAGGGTTTTCGCTCTTGCTTGGTTCCGCGATGTTGTTGACATTAGTGTTGTCATAATACTGGGATTTTTAACCTTGATAATACCTTTAAAAATATTGATATTCTATGTCACGTTTAATACTACAAGAAAAAAAAAATACCACACTGTACACCTAGAAATTTCAGATTTTACAGAATACAGAATCTCAGTTTAAAAATGTGTAATAGGTGTTTTTAATAATGGATTGCACTTATATAGCACTTTTCATGACACCCTAAAGACACTTTACAATGAGTCCATTATTCATTCACTCCACAGACAATGATAGTGGTAAGCTACCTCTGTAGCCACAGCTGCCCTGGGGCAGACTGATGGAAACATGGCTGCCAATTCATGCCAACGGCCTCTCCAACTACCACCGAACATTTATTCACATTCATACATCAGTGTCATGAACCATAAAGACACTGGAGACAAGGTGGCTAAAGTGTCTTGCCCAATATGAACATCATAGGACATCATGCAGACGTCATAGGAGCATCATAGGCGGTCCTGTGATGGCGACAGACACACACACACGGGTGTATGAGCTGCTTCAAACAATTTTTTCCTTCTTTTGAGCAGATTAAAGGGTTAAAACACCCTCTATTGCTACATCATATGATGGTATCACTTACTTTTTCTGTATCAGTGTGTTTCAGCTCTACATTGCACAGATAAATTTCTGGAACTGGTTAAACATGTAGACTCAAGTTCTCAGAAAAGATAAGATGGATCAGCTGATACAAGTTTCCCATCATGCAGTTTAACACTTTGCTAGGAGAAGAATCTGCATATCATCAATGAACAGCAGAATTTAGTACACTCAGAAAATGTATCCTTTAATGTGGGTTTCTGTAACAAATTGTCAAGCCAATTAAAAATTTATATTTCTACAAAAATTCATGGAAAAAACAAGCACTGAGTTTATGAGTTCCAGTCACAGCAAATCTTGAACATCTGCATCTGCATTTTTTAACAATGCAATCTGATTTCATGAAAAACATAACTGAACATTAATTTACATTCCTGTTCACAGAAGTCTTTAAAGACTCCCTATAAAAGCTAGCACTCAGAGAGAAGGGAGACCTCCACCAAAGCAGCTTATTTCCTTCCCAGGATGCCCAGAGAGGAAGATTCTGGTTACATTAGTAGCAACAGACAGTGGTCCCATGCTGAACCACTGACCATCAAAATACATCCCCTTTTTGAGTCATTCTTGGATCCAGATTATGATCAGATCACCACTAGATTAGCTTTTATGCTTGGGCAAGTTGAACCTCCTTTAGATCATACAAATCTGTCCATAACTTAATAATCCTGCACATAAACATACATTCTTCTTCTTCTTTCACCACAGTGGATCATCTGCCTCCATCTCACTTATCCCTTGTGTCATTTTGTCACACCAACCCTCCTCATGTCCTCCCTCACTACATCCATGAATCTTCTCTGTGGTCTTCCTCTTTTCTTGCCGCATGGCAGCTCCATTTTCAACATTCTTTGTCCAATATATCCACTATCTCTCCTCTGCACATGTCCAAACCATCTCAGCCTTGCCTCTCTTACTTTGTTTCCAAACCGCTCAACCAAACTGTCAATATTTTGTGCAGCCACCATTATTTTCCAGCACTGCCTTAACTCTCTTGGGCATGGAGTTCACGAGAGCTTCACATGTTGCCACTGGAATCCTCTTCCACTCCTCCGTGATGACATCACGGAGCTGGTGGATGTTAGAGACTTTGCGCTCCTCCACCTTCCGTTTGAGGATGCCCCACAGATGCTGAATAGGGTTTAGGTTTGGAGACATGCTTGGCCAGTCCATTACCTTTACCCTCAGTTTCTTTAGCAAGGCAGTGGTCGTCTTGGAGCTGTGTTTGGGGTCGTTATTATGTTGGAATACTGCCCTGCGGCCCAGTTTCCGAAGGAAGGGGATCATGCTCTCCTTCAGTATGTCACAGTACATGTTGGCATTCATGGTTCCCTCAGTGAACTGTAGCTCCCCAGTGCCAGCAGTACTCATTCATCTTCTTCCGCTTAATCCTTTTCGGGTCGCGGGGGGGCTGGAGCCTATCCCAGTATCTTTGGATGAGAGGCAGGGTACACCCCGGACAGATCGCCAGTCCATCGCGGGGCCAACACAGAGAGACAGACAACCATTCACTCTCACAATCATACCTAAGGACAATTTAAAATCCCCAGTTTGATGCCAATTAACCTAACTTGCATGTTTTTGGCATGTGGGAGGAAACCGGAGAAATCTCGGAGTAAACCCACGCAGACACGGGGAGAACATGCAAACTCCACACAGATCACTATTGGTCGGGGGCTGGGATCGAACCCAGGATTCCCCAGCCAAGGGTGAGTTGCTGTGCTGCCACAGTGCTAACCACTCCGTCACAGCACTCATGCAGCCCCAAACCATGACACTCCCCCCACCATGTTTGACTGTAGGCAAGACACACTTGTCTTTGTACTCCTCACCTGGTTGCCACCACACACGCTTGACACCATCTGAACCAAATAAGTTTATCTTGGTCTCATCAGACCACAGGACATGGTTCCAGTAATCCATGTCCTTAGTCTGCTTAGTCCTTATCTAATCCTGTCAATCCTAGTCACTCCTAATAAGAATCAGCATCAACTCTGCCACTTACAGGTCTGCCTCTTGACTTTTTGTCAGTGCCACTGTCTCTAAACCACACAAAATAGCAGGTGTTGTTACCATCATGTAAACCTGCCCTTTCACTATTGCTTCTAACCTTCTGTCACACATCACGAGTGACACTCGCTTCTACCTACTCAACCCTGCTTACACTTTCTTCTTCACCTTTCCTGTGCACTGTCCATTGCTTTGGATGGCTGACCCCAGATATTTAAACTCATCCACCTTCACTACCTCTACTCCTTGGATTTTCACTGTTACATCTGCCTCCCTCTCCTTCACACATGCATTCTGATGACTTCAGATGACTTTCATTCCTCTTCTTCCTTGTGCATGCCTCCACCTCTCCAGGTTCTCCTCCACCTGCTCCCTGCTCTCACTGCAGATCACAATGTCATCTGCAAACATCATATTCCACAGAGACCTTATCTGTCAGCCTGTCCATCATCATCTGAACTGATCCCTGATGTAATCCCACTCCCACCTTGAATCCAAGTGTCACCCCTATAGTACACCTCACTATCCTCATACGTATATGTCCTGAACCACCCATACATACTTCTCTGCGACACCTGACTTCCTCAAATACTGCAGTGTCTCTCTTGGCACCCTTTCATATGCTTTTTCTAGACCCCCAAAGACACAGTGCAACTCCTTCTGATCTTCTTTCCTTCTCTATACTTCTCCAATACAGAGAAATCTATATCGGGGGAAAAATATAACCTTCTTACAGGAGGCGATAACTATTTCATAAGCTATGGTTTCTTAATTCATTCTCTGACAAAATGCAGACTTCAAAATAGTGTTTTGCAAACACTGATGTGTGTGTGTGTGTGTGTGTGTGTGTGTGTGTGTGTGTGTGTGTGTGTGTGTGTGATATTTCACAAAAACACGTGTGTGTGTGTGTGTGTGTGTGTGTGTGTGTGTGTGTGTGTGTGTGTGTAGTGACAATTCACTTTGTTTTTATATTATTACCACTACCAAGGAGGTTATGTTTTGCCATTTGCTCTTGCTGACCTAATTTCAGTGAATTTTGGAAGAAGAGTGGAATTTGGAAGAGTACTAGATTTTGGAACACATCCATGATTTTTTTCACTTCCCTTTTAACTTTTTGATTAACTTTCTCAGAGAATTATGCGTGGGACTGGATGAATGTGTAGAAATGGGATCCTGAGATAATTTCAACACAATATAAAAACACCACAAAACACTGTGTAGGAGTCATCGTCACTTGTGTGCTATAACTTCCCATACATTCTCTGTGCTGTCCTCAACCTGGCAACCTGCCTGACTTCATGCAGGAAGAGGAAGGTGGAAGGAGGGAACAACTCTGGACTGTTTTGAATCTGTACTGCAGTTCTATTTTAAAACACTACTTATCAGGATTGCATAATGTTCTTTTAAGTTTGGTATGTTCTCTCTGGGCACCTTCTCAGCCAGCCACAGGGGGTACACAAGCCAGTGTACTCCTAGTGCCGGTTCCAAGCCCAGGTAAATGGGGAGGGTTATGTCAGGACGGGCATCGGGCGTAAAACCTTTGCCAAATCAAATCTGCGGATCATGACGAATGAGACTTACATACCGGATCAGCTAAGGCCTGGGTTGACAACAACTGCCATTGGTGCTGTTAATCGAGAGGGTGCCGGTGGAAAATGGGCTACTGTTGATCGAAGATTGAGGAGGAGTAGAGGGGGAAGGTGTGTTTGCAGGCAGAGAAGGAAAAAGAAAGCCATGTGGAGGTGAGAGTAGGTACTTTGAATGTAGGGACTACAAGGAAGATGCAAGGGATATAGGGTGAGATGGAGGTAGATGATACACTGTGGCAAACCCTCAACGAAGGAACCGAAAGAAGAAGATGTTCTTGTAATCTGTGAGTTTGGCTGCTGGGGCTTGCCATAGCCGTCTGAAGGGATGACATCAGGCGGGCTGCGGCTGCTGTATGTACTGTATTCACGCCTTCTGTAATAAAGTTCAGTTTGTTGCTCGGCACAACCTGATTCACATCTCACTTATCTCCATACATAACATTTGGCGATCGAGGATTAACTCATGGAGGCGTGTGGAGCACCTCTACAGCCGTTTTTGGAGCACCCAGGAGTACCAGCAATTCTGTGGCTTCGCTGGCTGGCCGCGTTTGAGGCGTACGTTGCAGCATTGGGCCTGGGTGGACTCGACGGAGTAAGGAAGTGAGCACTTCTGGTTCTCAAACTCGGCGTAGAAGGTCAGAGAATTTTCCACACATTAGGGGAGACGGAGTTATATGCAGATGCTGTTGGGCTGCTTGACAGCTACGTGGGGCAAAAAAGTATTTAGTCAGCCACCAATTGTGCAAGTTCTCCCACTTAAAAGATGAGAGAGGTCTCCAATTTTCATCATCGGTATACCTCAACTATGAGAGGCAAAATGAGGGGAAAAAATCCAGAAAATCACATTGAAGGATTTTTAAAGAATTTATTTGCAAATTATAGTGGAAAATAAGTATTTGGTCACCTACAAACAAGCAAGATTTCTGGCTCTCACAGACCTGTAACTTCTTCTTTAAGAGGCTCCTCTGTCCTCCACTCGTTACCTGTATTAATGGCACCTGTTTGAACTCGTTATCAGTATAAAAGACACCTGTCCACAATCTCAGTCAGACTCCAAACCCCACTATGGCCAAGACCAAAGAGCTGTCAAAGGACACCAGAAACAAAATTGTAGACCTGCACCAGGCTGGGAAGACTGAATTTGCAATAGGTAGGCAGCTTGGTGTGAAGAAATCAACTGTGGGAGCAATTATTAGAAAATGGAAGACATACAAGACCACTGATAATCTCCCTCAGTCTGGGGCTCCATGCAAGATCTCACCCCGTGGGGTCAAAATGATCATGAGAATGGTGAGCAAAAATCCCAGAACCACACGGGGGGACCTAGTGAATGACCTGCAGAGAGCTGGGACCAAAGTAACAAAGGCTACCATCAGTAACACACTACGCCGCCAGGGACTCAAATCCTGCAGTGCCAGACGTGTCCCCCTGCTTAAGCCAGTACATGTCCAAGCCCGTCTGAAGTTTGCTAGAGAGCATTTGGATGATCCAGAAGAGGATTGGGAGAATGTCATATGGTCAGATGAAACCAAAATAGAACTTTTTGGTAAAAACTCAACTTGTCATGCTTGGAGGAGAAAGAACACCATACCTACTGTGAAGCATGGGGGTGGAAACATCATGCTTTGGGGCTGTCTTTCTGCAAAGGGACCAGGACGACTGATCCGTGTAAAGGAAAGAATGAATGGGGCCATGTATCGTGAGATTTTGAGTGAAAACCTCCTTCAATCAGCAAGGGCATTGAAGATGAAACGTGGCTGGGTCTTTCAGCATGA
The DNA here is from genome assembly GCA_020510985.1 of Pholidichthys leucotaenia. Lineage (NCBI taxonomy): Eukaryota > Metazoa > Chordata > Actinopteri > Cichliformes > Pholidichthyidae > Pholidichthys > Pholidichthys leucotaenia. The sequence goes on from CM035837.1 coordinate 271,451,441, forward strand.
CAATGATCCCAAACACACCGCCCGGGCAATGAAGGAGTGGCTTCGTAAGAAGCATTTCAAGGTCCTGGAGTGGTCTAGCCAGTCTCCAGATCTCAACCCCATAGAAAATCCTTGAAGGGAGTTGAAAGTCCGTGTTGCCCAGCGACAGCCCCAAAACATCACTGCTCTAGAGGAGATCTGCATGGAGGAATGGGCCAAAATACCAGCAACAGTGTGTGAAAACCTTGTGAAGACTTACAGAAAACGTTTGACCTCTGTCATTGCCAACAAAGTGTATATAACAAAATACTGAGATAAACTTTTGTCATTGACCAAATACTTATTTTCCACCATAATTTGCAAATAAATTCTTTAAAAATCCTTCAATGTGATTTTCTGGATTTTTTTTTTTTTCTCATTTTGTCTCTCATAGTTGAGGTATACCTATGATGAAAATTGGAGACCTCTCTCATCTTTTAAGTGGGAGAACTTGAGCCTGTTTTCCACTAGCCCAGCACACCTCGGTACGGCTCGATTCACTTCAGTACGGCTTGGAATGCTTCTGTCTCCATTAGCACGGTGTTGTGCTTGTGCTGTGATGGTTTGTGTTAGGAGGTTTTAGAAGTGAGGCAGCGGCAGATTCCCAGCGAGGCGGGGCCACACTCCCGTGACGTTACGCACCCGACTGAGTCCTTATTTACACGAGACAAAAAATGGAGGATCCAAGGATTATTGCCTTGCTCGCTCTGTGGCTTTATCTCACAATTAATTTTATCTCATAATTAAGCTGCAACAACACAAGTCACTTTTGTTTTGAATTAACTGCCAAATGACCTAGAAATAATGAGCTGAAACTTATTTTTATTCGTATTAAATAATGAGACAGTGGCACACTGGCCAACACCAAATTGTATTATTTTTTACATCCTAGGGCATTTTGGATGTACTGAATTAAAAAAATTCATGTTTTTCACCTTCAGGTCAACGTTTGGAACAACAGTATTATTATTTTCCGTTTAGATGATGCTACACTCCTTCTAAAGTATTGTAATTCTCTGAATTTGGAATGCCGATAGAACATTCAATTTACATATACTTGTACCTACTTTGACTTGGTGCTAATTTTTTATGATATTTCAATAAAAAGAACAGAAAGCTTACAAAAACATTTGTTTTTTGGTCTAGTTAAAAATTACATTACCTTTACAATGGTTGACCCCTGACAGGATGATCAGCATCATTTTCATCAGACTAGGCAATGGAATTTCTATGTAATTATACTGTTTTATAATTCAGTGTTATAACAGACAAACCACACTTTCCAAAACAATTCCATTTTATTATATACAAAATATTAAAATAAAAAAAAAACTTTGCAACACAACATGAAGGTTAATCGACATTTTATACACGCCGACCACTGAGTGCCTCTACACCAGCTTCCCAAACTGGGTCAGCAAGGCTCGGTTGAATGAAGCCGTCTCTGCCTGCTGTGGGTCAGGAAGGCTCGGTTGAATTAATCCGTGCGGGCTGTCGCAGCGGACGCGTGGGATGATTCTACAAGGAAAATGCACACAATAAAATACAGCACGAAAGTGCAAGATATACAGAAAAGACAATAGTTTTTAACAAGAATACATAAGCTTATTTCAGCGTATTGTTCACATGAATAATTAAAATAAAAGCTTTAGTCCGCATTGTGCTGCAATGAAGCAGCGATCATCATCCACAAATGAACAGCTTTTTTATTGCATAAATAAACTGAGCGTCTTACCGAATATATTTGCGAAAAAACGCACAATAAAAAAAAATTAAAACTCACCGTTAAAGGACTCCGATGTCGAGACCTCCTGGTATATTTTTTCATTCCGGGCGGCTCCGTCTAACTCGCGCTGGATACGTTCGTCTGACAATGCAGTGAGCAGACACTGCACCTCCTTATTGGTCCATGGAACACCCTTATTACGCGAAGCTATTTTTGATAGAGAATAAATGAAAATAGCACAGCAATACACTGAAAATAAACCGCCAACAGTGATTGCGTGCTGAGTAAAGGCAGTCGTGAAGATTCTTTTTTTTTTTCAAAAACTTTATTGAGAAGGTCGTGAAGATTCGGTAGAAGAGGAGGAGGAGAGGGACGGTTACAACCTGACCAATCAGCGCCGGTTACGACCTGACTAATCAGCGGCGACCAGTCTGTTAACGTCACAACACGGCACAGCTCAGCACTGCTGTACCCTGCCCTGGAGCGGGGCTGAGAATTGCGGCTGTTAAACCGTGTTGGGGCTTGTGGAAAAGCGTGCAAAGCGTGCTGAGCCATCCCGTGTCGCGCTAAAGCGTGCTAGTGGAAAAGGGCCTTTGCACAATTGGTGGCTGACTAAATACTTTTTTGCCCCACTATACTTTGCCGAACATACATGGAGCACGAAGCTGTGGGTTGAAAGGCTGTTGGCGCCAAAAGACACTAAGCTAGCTAGCTCGGGAGAGCTAATGGCCCAGCTAGTAGCAATGGAGAAATTAGCCACGGTGCTAGGTGGGCGCCAAACACAGAAGCTAGGCGTTACAGGCTACAAGCTAGATAACACGGCAGAATCGGAGCCACAGGAGAGGAGGCCTGTGCTCAGCAAGAACGACAAGCCAGCCAAAGTGCACAGCACTGAGAGTGACCGCAGCACGGTGGGAGAGCAGCGAACACACTCGGCTCAGTTTTCCCTGCAGCCAGAGTCAGAGCTGGGGGAGAGGGAGTGCAAGCATGCTGAGAGCCCCGAAAAGCAGCAGTGGCAGCCAGGCATAACCACAGAGCATGCTGCGGCACAGCAGAGCATTTCAACGAGCAACACCGGAGAGGTACCAGACTGCTTCTGTACCCGAGAAGAGATGCAGTCAGTGATGGAGACAGCGGGTGAAGGGTCCGCAGCGAACATGATGACAATGGAACCGCCGCAGCACGGCAGAAGTCCCAAGCCAAATGAGCACACAGAATCACTGGGAGTGCAACAACAGAGCTTGAGAGCAAGTAGGGCGCCGCTCCAAGTTATGGACTGGGTTTGGGTTCGCGCCGGCAGGAGACTGGGACGGCAAATGGCCGGGCCACAGCCGACAAATCATCCAGGGTGCACATTGTGGCTAAGCAGGGCGCAGCGTGCTTCAGGTTGTCCGATGTGTCATTGAGGCACGCCAATCAGCTTCGGCGTGTCCGGGAAAATGCTCCAGGTGGTGAGGCTGGACGGGAGTCGGTGATGGCGGTGTGGGATCCAAGCTCCGTCATCCAGAGGATTGGCCATCGCTCCGGGGGTCTGCGGTCTCCAGGGGTGTGCCTGCTGAGGGGCTGCCCTAGACCCCCCCCCCCCATGCAAGTTACAGTGTTTTCACCCAAATGACTGTGCAGTAGCACTTTATTTATAGTTCTTGTTTTGCATGCATGTTATGTTATGGGGTTGTGTATACATATATATATATATATGTGTTTTGCTTTTAGTTAGGAGTTGACTGTAATTTTTTTTAGTTTGACTAAAGACTTTTTTTCAGTTATTTGGGGGGCAGAATAATCCACCCTGCCATGCGGGCTGTACAGTAGTCCACCCATCAGCCCTAATTTTAGGTTGTTTTGAGTGAGTGTGTTAGGCCAATTTAGTACATTGTTTTTCATTATTTTAGTGTGTGATTTGGGTCCCAAATTGGGGGGGGGGGGGGTGGAGTCAGTTGTGTGTATGGTTTTGGACTTTTCTAAAGGGGAGGGGGAATGTAATATTTGAGTTTGGCTGCTGGGGCTTGCCGTAGCAGTCTGAAGGGATGACGTCAGGCGGGCTGCGGCTGCTGTATATATTCACCCCTTATGTAATAAAGTTTAGTTCGTTGCTCGGCACAGCCTGACTCACATCTCACTTATTTTCATATATAAGAGTGATCAGAATCATTGTGATGATCTACAAAGATGCCCGATCAAATAAAAACAAACTTCACTGCCAAAACTTTCGGCCATGACTATGTTTAATTTCACAAACACTCTCAAAGCTGAAAATATCATGCCAACTTGTAAAATAAAGTGATGAAACCTATACCAAGCGTGTGGGACCTACGGGGAGCCAAATTCGATTGCAGCTTTTGACTTTCTGGTTTTGCCTGCTCTTTTAAGTCATGCTATGTCACATGTGAGTTTACACATGGAGGCTGTGACCTCTGGTCCAGGGGCTGGCTCTCTGCTGATATCTCATCCTGACTCTCTGTCGGATGGGGGGGGGAGGGTATAAAAGAGGAAGAGCGTGCGTGCGTGCGTGCATGCGTGTGTGTGGAGGAGGAGGGGGGGAGGGGGAGGAGGAGGAGGAGGAGGGGGTGAGGGGGAGGAATGCTTGGTATGTGCGGACGACAACATCACGAAAGACTGCGAGCGCTCAGCCCGACCGATTGTGCGCCTGCAAATGAAAAGCTCCACTCCTTTAAAAGAAAAAAAAAAGCACTTTGTATCTTGATTACGAATTAAACCACGTACAGCAGATGTGATCTTTTCATCGCTGAAAACAAATCTGGAGCTTTTAAGAGCCGGTCGGGGCGGTTGGTTTGCGTGTGGAACACCCTGCAGAGGCGGAGATGGTTCAGTCTGTAGTAGGTGGGACTGCCGAGCGGGTCTGCAGCAGCAGGACGCTGTAGATCAATGAACCGGACCGTCGCCTGGTGTGCAGCGCTCTGCAGCTCATGTATCAGCACACCTATGCGGGATCGAGCCTTTTCTTTTCCTTTTTTTCTTTTTAAACTGCTAACCCACCTCTCCACTATGCGGATGTTATAAAGAGGCTGTTGTTTTCTTTTTGTTTTTTTGTTTTTCGTATCGGCACCTCACTGCGCTCGGATCTCTAGTAGTGGCTCATCGGTGCGATTCTTTTTTTTTTTTTAATTATTATTAACATTATTATCTGGGGGAGTTGGGATTACGCTCGATCAGCGACCTCCAGGATGATCTTTGCAAACCCGGGCAACCCGCTGAAAACAGCCAATCGTAAGCAGGTAGGCCTGAAACACTCGCTGGATTTCATTTAATGGCTCGTGGTTGAGGCAGCAGCCACAGATGACATTGGGAAGCCCTCTCTGGGTGTAATGAGGAATGCATGCCTCCATATCACACCATCTTAACGCCAAATACTGTTAGAAAATGAGCTCAGTCTTTGCGCAAAGGTGAAGCTTATCTTTGATAAGCTGATCCAAGATACAGCTTTAATTATTATGTCCCTGTAACCTTGTTACCAACACTGGTCAATGTGTGTGACAGCTGATGTCCATTTAATAGGCTAATGCACCCCATGGTTGGTCTAGTGAGAGGGAGATGGAGCTGTAATGCAATAATGTATTGAATGGCAGGGTGATGGGGAGAACTGGGCTGCCTGCGTTCTTCATTTTGACTTCTCAGGTGAAGAGGGGAAATGACTGGGATGAAGACCTTGCCCCCTCTCTCTCCTCCAGTCGCACCTTTTTGATTTAAGATGGGATGGTGGGAGAGGAGATGCAGCAGCAGCAGCTATTTCAACCTTGGATGGTGGAAATTAACTAAGGTGTGGGCCCAACAAGTCAGTTTCCCACCCTTTCAAATGGAAACGTAATATAAACGTGTCAGGGCTGCTGTCCATTACTTGGAGGAGAGAATCTGAAACCTTATGAATCCCTTCAGGGAAGAATGGGTGCTCAGTGTGGGCGTTTTGCCATATCAACTGTACCCGAAAAGGATTAAGCGGAAGAAGATGAATGAATGAATGAACTGTATAATGTTCCTGGGAATTATACCATAGCTGCCATTTGATGGGAATGTAACCTTTCATGGTTGTAAGCCAGCGTGGTAATTGCACCTAAGGACAGCTTTTGACTATGGAGGTGAACGAACAGATGTCCCTGCCACATAAATCAATTCCTCATCTGTAAAAGGAGAATGCTTGCTATGAAAACTTCACCATCGTATGACTGGTGGAAGGATAGCTTTGTATTTCTTTGCTTGGTTCTGTTACTATATTTAGGTCTTGAAATGGTTTGTCAGATGGTGTGATTCTGCCATGCTTTTGTCTTTGATGTGATCCGGACGGGGTTTGGGGTGGCTGGGAGTGATAATGAATGACTAAGGGGAAGGAAATGCTTTGCCTCTCAAGTAAGAAGAAGCTCTGGGTTTCTGATGAATACAGCAGGATGTGAGGCGTCATAGAGTCCCAATTGAGAAAAAAAAAAAAAAAAAAAAGTTAAATGAGTGCTGGTGTGTGAAGACACAAATGCATGAGGAATTTGTTGTAAGGTCTGCAAATATCTGCAGTGGTGTGAAAAGTGTTTGCCCCCTTCCTGATTTCTCATTTTTTTGTGTGTTTGTCACACTTAAAAGTTTCAGATCATCAAACAAATTTAAATATTAGACAACAATAGCACAAGTAAACACAAAATGCAGTTTTTAAATGAAGGTGTTTATTATTAAGGGTAAAAAAATCCAAACCTACATGGCCCTGTTTTAAAAAGTGATTGCCCCCTCCCCCCGTTAAAACATAAATTAACTGTGGTTTGTCACATCGCGACTCGAAAAGGATTAAGTGGAAGAAGATGGATGGATGGATGGAAAACGGAGTTCAATTTCTCTAGCCACACCCAGGCCTGATTATTACCACACCTGTTCTCAAAGAAGAAATCACTTAAATAAGACCTGCCTGACAAAGTGAAGTAGACCAAAAGATCCTCAAAAGCTAGACATCATGTTGTGATCCAAAGAAATTCAGGAACAAATGAGAAACAAAGTAACTGAGATCTATCAGTCTGGAAAAGGTTATAAAGCCATTTCTAAAGCTTTGGGACTCCAGTGAACCAAAGTGAGAGCCATTATCCACAAATGGCAAAAACATGGAACAGTGGTGAACCTTCCCAGGAGTGGCCAGCCGACCAAAATTACCCCAAGAGCGCAGAGACGACTCATCCAAGAGGTCACAAAAGACCTCACAACAACATCCAAAGAACTGCAGGCTTCACTTGCCTCAGTTAAGGTCAGTGTTCGTGACTCCACCATAAGTAAGAGACTGGGCAAAAATGGCCTGCATGGCAGAGTTCCAAGGTGAAAACCACTACTGAGCAAAAAGAACATAAAGGCTCGCCTCAGTTTTCCCAGAAAACATCTTGATGATCCCCATGACTTTTGGGAAAATACTCTGTGGACTGACGAGACAAAAGTTGAACTTTTTGGAAGGTGTGTGTCCCATTGCATCCGGCGTAAACGTAACAGCATTTGAGAAAAGGAACATCATACCAACAGTAAAATATGGTGGTGGTAGTGTGATGGTCTGGGGCTGTTTTGCTGCATCAGGACTTGGAAGACTTGCTGTGGTAAATGGAACCATGAATTCTGCTGTCTACCAAAAATTCCTGAAGGAGAATGTCCAGCCATCTGTTGGTGACCTCAAGCTGAAGCACACTTGGGTTCTGTAGCAGGACAACGATCCAAAACACACCAGCAAGTCCACCTCTGAATGGCTTAAGAAAAACAAAATGAAGACTTTGGAGTGGCCTAGGTTTAGGGGGCAATCACTTTTTCACACAGGGCCATGTAGGTTTGGATTTTTTTCCCTTAATAATAAACACCTTCATTTAAAAGCTAAATTTTGTGTTTACTTGTGTTATCTTTGTCTCATATTTAAATTTGTTTGATGATCTGAAACATTTAAGTGTGACATACAAAAAAAAAAAGAGAAATCAGGAAGAAGCCAAATACTTTTCCACACCACTGTAGGTTGGTTAACATGTAAGAACACTCATTTCAGGATTCCATTTTAGCACTAGATATGATTATGGATTTTTTCACTTGGGTAATTAACAAGTGGTGTGCCATATTTTATGAGCTCAGCGTAAAATCTTTCATTGAAAATATGTATGAGAATTATTTCCCCAGGAGACGAAGTCCAGTGATTATATAAAACAGCAAATGAACTAGTATTTAAAAGTTGGCTAGAATTACAGGACATATCACTTGTTGTCACACACGTCAAACCAAAAACATGTAGGTTTAGGGCGCTCGCGCACGCAGCGACCAGCAGCCGGTGGCTTGTCACCAGACTGCAAACCAAGTCTACCTACGGGTACAAATAAGTAACAAAAAAAAAAAAAAATGTCACGATGTTAACAAACTGGCTCAGATGTGGATCATTGAGTAGTGGCCACCAGGGTACAACACGCATCAGTGAATTCAGACTGTTTCGTGTCTGTTTATTTCCATGATTGCTGGGGTCTTTCTGCAACTGTGGGGGTTCCCCCCTACAGTTGATAGTGCTATGAGATGACTGTTGTTGTGAAATGGCGCTATATAAATAAAGTTGAATTGAATTGAATTCCATGTCACACATATAAGATGTTCTTGTGATCAGCTTTGACCTGGGGTTAAATTAGATTATCCAGCTCTCATAAGGTTCCTAACAGTGGGTTTCCTGTGTGCAGTCCTACCCCATGACTCCGTCCAGTCCCAGCAGCAGCAGTAATAGCAGCAGCACGGGCCTGGAACAGCTCAGCAAAACCAACCTCTACATCCGCGGCCTGCCTCCTGCCACGACAGACCTGGACCTGGTCAAACTCTGTCATCAGTGAGTAAACACACACACGAGAATACCTATGGATGGATTATCATGACTGCGGGCCCTAGAAACACGCTTGACATGGGCAGCTAATTTCTGCCTGAATAACTTAGAGCTTGAAGTGGCTTTCTAAGACCAGGGACTTTCAGCACCCTCACACTGTCCCCTCTCTACTGTACTCAAGCATGTTTGACCCCCAGTGGTATTTGACTTGTGTGACCGCTATTGCATGGAACAATTTCTTAGCTCAGGAATGACTGGGGACAGAAACGTATGCTCATCCAAGTGGTTCCTCTCTGGAATAATTTACCATGCAGAAGATGGTTTGCGTTGGTCCTATGCAAAGATCGAGTGTTTATTCTTGTGCAGATACGAACATACAAAGTCAACTGGATAAAATTTGAAAGACCTTGGAAGTGCAGTGGATATAAAAAGTCTCTACACCCCTATTCAAATGCCAGGTTTTTGTGATGTAAAAAAAAAAAAACGAGACCAAGATAAATCATTTCAAAACTTTTTCCACCATTAATGTGACCTATAACCTGTTCAACCCAATTGAAAGACAAACTGAAATCTTTTAAGGCAAAAAATATGTGCACAGCCCTCTTCAGATCACCCCACAGATGTTCAATTGGATTCAGGTCTGGACTCTGGCTGGGCCATTCCAAAACCTTAATCTTCTTCTGGTGAAGCCGTTCTTTTGTTGATTTGGATGTGTGCTTTGGGTCATTGTCGTGCTGAAAGATGAAGTTCCTCTTCATCTTCAGCTTTCTAGGAGAAGCCTGAAGGTTTTGTGCCAAAACTCATTGGTATTTGGAACTGTTCATAATTCCCTCCACCTTGTCTAAGACCCCGGTTCCAGCTGAAGAAAAACAGACCCAAAGATAAGATAAGATAAGGCTTCTGTCTTGTCACCCTACCCCATATCCCAGACATATAAAGAAGACAGGAGATTGTTGTCACATGTACTAAACAGCCAGTACTTGCCAGAAATTCCTGAAGCTCCTTCAGTGTTGCTGTCGGCCTCTTGGCAGCCTCTCTGACCAGTTTTCTTTTCGTCTTTTCATCAATTTTGGAGGGACATCCAGTTCTTGGTAATGTCACTGTTGTGCCATATTTTCTCCACTTGATGATGACTGTCTTCACTGTGTTCCATGGTATATTTAATGCCTTGGAAATTCTTTTGTACCCTTCTCCTGACTGATACCTTTGAACAATGAGATCCATCTGATGCTTTGGAAGCTCTCTGCGGACCATGGCTTGTGCTGTAAGATGTGACTACAAAGATGTCAGGAAAAGCCTACTAGAACAGCTGAGCTTTATTTGGGTTTAATCAGAGGCACTTTAAATGGTGGCAGGCATGTGCTGACTCACATTTAACATGAGTTTGAATGTGATTGGTTAATTCTGACCACAGCCACATCCCCAGTTATAACAGGGTGTGCATATTTATGCAACCAGGTTATTGTACTTTTTTGTTATTTTTCCCCTCAAAAGATTTCATTTTGTTTTTCAATTGGGTTTTACAGGTTATAGGTCACATTAATGGTGGAAAAAGTTTTGAAATGATTTATCTTGATCTCATTTTTTTACATCACAAAAACCTGGCATTCGAACAGGGGTGTGTAGACTTTTTATATCTACTGTATGTGTGAACATTTGCAACCATGCTTCAGTGGTGGAGAGGGTAGCGGGGACATCAGCACCATACAGAGCAACACAGGACAATTGCCTTTAGTTGTACGGTAGAAGAAGGTGGGCATCAACAAGGCTGACGCTGTGGAGATTGGGAGTTTTATTTTAAAATTGTAACAGAAATTTAATTAAACAAATTCTTTCCACAGCCCTGTAAAAGAGCATTTAAACATGTCACGACATCAGAAAAGAGACTGCAGTTGCATCTCATGTTGATTATATCATGAGTTTCAACAGGAGGTTAATCATCTCCTTCATGTAGTCAAAATGACTTTCAAAAGACCAACACGCATGTAATATGATAAAGATGAGGTTAATGCACATAGGGCAGTCTAACTCAGGAGGTTTTTTGAAAATGATAAAATGCTGGTACTAACATGTCATACTGAAAGTTTTTCAAAGAGATCATTTTTCAAACATTGATTTGATCATTAGCACCACATAAGAAGCTACCAATGCCAAATAACTCATAATTGAAACATTTAAACAAAAACAACACTTCTTTCGATCATCGAAAGTTAGACAAGTATTAACTCCACCAAGGAGGTTGTTTTTGCTGGCGTCTGTTTGTTTGCCTGTTAGCAGGATGACACAAAAACTACTGGATGGATTTGGATGAAATTTTCACCAGAGGTGGTCCTTGAGCTACAGAGGAACCCAATAGATTTTGGTGATGAGCCAAATTTGCATACCTCCACCAAGGCTCTAGCTCCTCACAGTGTGTTGGCAAGATTACTCAAAAAGTACTGGATAGAGTTTGATGAAATTTTCACCAGAGGTGGTCTTTGGGCTACAGACGAACCCATTAGATTTTAGAGGTGATCCATGAGCGCATACCTACACCGAGGCCCCATCTTTCATTGTATGGAGGGATGGAGGCAGACAGGCAGCTGGATGGACAAAGGGAGGGAAGGGAGGAGCCTTGGCAGAGATGTATGCTCTCTGAGTGGTTTTCTAGTTAGACATCTTTTTGATGAAATGGGTCCGAGCTAAACACACAGATTTTACAGCTACATCTCAACATATTAGAATATCATCAAAAAGTTAATTTATTTCATTAATTCAATTGAAAAAATGAAACTCATTATGTAGATTCATTACACAAGGAGGGCTATATTTCAAGCATTTATTTCTTTTGATTTCGATGATTATGGCTTACAGCTGATGAAAACCTGAAATTCAGTTTCTCAAAAAATTAAAATATTACATAAGATCAATTTTAAAAAATTGGATTTTTAATAGAAATGTTGGCCGTCTGAAAAGTATGACCATGTACACAGTCAATAGTTGGTCGGGGTTTCTTTTGCATGAAATACTGCATCAAAGCAACGTGGCATGGAGGCAATCAGCCTGTGGTACTGCTGAGGTTGCTTTGTTGGATCTGGTGTATTTCATGTTCCTCTTGACAAGGACATACCTTTCAGTCGGCCAACATTTCTATTAATTTTTTTAAAATTAATCTTATGTAATCTATTTTTTGAGAAACTGAATTTGGGGTTTTCATTAGCTATCAGCCATAACCATCAAAATTAAAAGAAATAAATGCTTGACATATACTGTATTACTCTGGGTGAAATGAAATATATAATATGAGTTTCACTTTTTGAATTGAATTACTGAAATAAATTAACTTTTCAGTGATATTGTAATTTATTGAGACTAGTGCATGCCCGTAGAAAGCAAGTGTTCTTGTCTGAAAACAGGTAGCCCAATTAGGCTTTACAGGCCCAAATATAGGCTGTGTTTGAAAGTGGAATACAAAGAGGTGTAGCCAAGATGTAGGCAATCGTATGTTAGACTTTGACAAATATAAAAGGGACTGAACGGCACTAAGATTTATTTGATTATGTGAATATTAATTGCAGAATTATTGAAAATGAATGGGACATCCAATATTAGCAACTGTGTAAGAGCCCTTATTTGGTTGTCAGACTTATTTGTGTGATCTTTTATGAGTTTTATTCATAATAGTGTATCTTGCACTTTTGGGAATGGGAGTTGTTTAGTCATCATTATAATTGTTTTAGTTTATGTGTAGTTTATAGTCTATTGTCAATAAACTCATGCAGTACTATAACAGGACACGTTTACAAATATTTGAGACCCATTCTAGTGCATCCTTTTATATTTTAGGAATACTATAAGTACAGAACACCGATATTATACACAGCAGAATGACCTGTTTGGCTGCAAATGCTGCATCAGTGTCACCCTTTTGTCAGTCAGTATTTAAATGAAAATTATTTATTTCGTTATTTGAGCGTTTTTGTGTCCAGTTTGGTGACGGTTGTCGTTTAGTCAAACCGTGCATGTGGCCACATATGATATGATAATGGTGGTATTATTGTTAACTTTTAATTTTTAGATAGCTGTGTGAGCATACTGAGAGGAGCACCATCAGCGACAGCGAGTCGGGATCCTACAAAGGGACTCCCGTCTACCGCTGACTGGGCGGGCTGGGCTTGCTTCAATGTGAAGGATTGCATTCCGGCCGCTGCTTCTCCAACACTGGTGTTGGAGAAGGCAGACTTCGGGTTCCTGCTGGCATTCCCCAAATTATCCTTTAGACGTACGCAATCACGGCAACAATACAGTATAATTTTTTAAGCATTGCATCTTCACAATTCTCTCTTTCTTGTCAGATTTGTTGTTTTTCACTTCCTTTTTTTGTTTGCAAAGCACTGTGGTGACTGACTGGTCGTGATGCCGCTTATTATCCAGTCAACATGGTCATGATGCTGTGTATTATCCAATCAGCATGGTTGTGACGCTGTGTATTATCCAATCAGCATGGAGTCAATCCGACACCCCGCACGAAGGGCATGAAGAAACAGAGCGGTGGCTAAACTTTTATTGATAAAAATTGCATATTTTGACTGAGCAATTCCATACTCGGGAATGCACATCCTCGTAACCTCAGCAAAGCACTTATAATATCTGAGGCCAGTCTGACGAACGGTTCAAGAGATATGCGCGGAACAGACAGACAGAGATTCTTTGCATTTATAAATAGATGTACCTGTATATCTATGTACAGCCAACTGTGAAACACATACACAGGGACCGTTTCCAATGTGCAAAAATTCAGACAGATACATTTACCACCTTATGTTATTTAAATTCTTATGTAAAACATTTCATTTTGATTTGAATCTTAATTTTACAAAACTACAGCTAAAACATCTAAAATTGAAAATGGCAGATCGGCCTGTGCAGTTCTACACAAAATATAAGATTGTTTTTGTGAATTCTACAGCCATCCTATGTCCAGTTCACTCACATACTTCTACACAAATGATAAAAATTGCTAAAGGCCCTGGTAGAGATATTTTTTGGCCCCTTTGCTGTGCTGCTTCTGAAATAAGTCTTTATCAGTTCCTGCAGTAAGCATGGGTTGTTAGGTCTCTGAGATAAAACCAGTACATTGACCAATCACACCAGCTCAATATCAGAACTAAAAATAGTCTGACAAAATTAATTTTAAAAAATCAAGTTAAATTCAAAACATGTTTAGAATACAAGTATGTTATTTTTTTATCCAAAAATTTACACACACACACACACACACACACACACACACACACACACACACACACACACACACACACACACACACACACACACACACACACACACAGTGGTGTGAAAAGTGTTTGCCCCCTTCCTGATTTCTCATTTTTTTGTATGTTGGTCACGTAAATGTTTCAGATCATCAAACAAATTTAAATATTAGACAAAGATAACACAAGTAAGCACAAAATGCAGTTTTTAATTGAAGGTATTTATTATTAAGGGTAAAAAAAAATCCAAACCCACATGGCCCTGTGTGGAAAAAGTGATTGCCCCCCTGTTGAAACATAAATTAACTGTGGTTTATCACATCTTTGGAAAGCTGAGTTCAGTTTTCCAGTCATTTCTAAAGCTTTGGGACTCCAGCAAACCACAGTGAGAGCCGTTATCCACAAATGACAAAAACATGGAACAGTGGTGAACCTTCCCAGGAGTGGCCAGCCAACCAAAATTACCCCAAGAGTGCGGCGACAACTCAACCAAGAGGTCACAAAAGACCCCACAACAACATCCAAAGAACTGCAGGCCTCACTTACCTCAGTTAAGGTCAGTGTTCATGACTCCACCATAAGAAAGAGACTGGGCAAAAATGGCCTGCATGGCAGAGTTCCAAGACAAAAATCACTGCTGAGTAAAAAGAACACAAAGGGTCATCTCAGTTTTGCCAGAAAACATCTTGATGATTCCCAAGACTTTTGGGAAAATACTCTGTGGATTGACAAGACAAAAGTTGAACTTTTTGGAAGGTGTGTCTCCCATTACATTTGGCGTAAAAGTACACAGCATTTGAGAAAAGGAACATCATACCAACAGTAAAATATGACGGTGGTAGTATGATGGTCTGGGGCTGTTTTGCTGTTTCAGGACCTGGAAGACTTGCTGTGGTAAATGGAACCATGAATTCTGCTGTCTACCAAAAAATCCTGAAGGAGAAAGTCCAGCCATCTGTGACCTCAAGCTGAAATGCACTTGGGTTCTGCAGCAGGACAATCATCGAAAACAAACCAGCAAGTCCACCTCTGAATGGCTTAAGAAAAAAACAAAATGAAGACTTTGGAGTGGCCTAGTCAAATTCCTGACCTGAATCTGATTGAAATGCTGTGGCATGACCTTAAAAAGGTGGTTCATGCTTGAAAACTCTCCAATGTGGCTGAATTACAACAATTCTGCAAAGATGAGTGGGCCAAATTTCCTCCACAGTGCTGTAAAAGACACATTGCCAGTTATCACAAATGCTTGATTGTAGTTGTTGCTGCTAAGGGTGGCCCAGCCAGTTTTATTAGGTTTAGGGGGCAATCACTTTTTCACACAGGGCCATGTAGGTTTGGATTTTTCCCCCCTTAATCATAAACACCTTCATTAAAAAACTGAATTTTGTGTTTACTTGTGTTATCTTTGTCTAATATTTAAATTTGTTTGACGATCTGAAACATTTAACTGTGAAAATCATACAAAAAATGAGGAATCAGGAAGGGGGCAACCACTTTTTCACACCACTCTGTCTCTGTGTGTGTGTGTGTGTGTGTGTGTGTGTATATATATATATATACTATATACTGTATATCACCAGTTAATCTGCAATATTGTGTATGTTTAAACAGTATAGAATTACAATAATTTCAATTCAGATAGTAGATGCCTTTGAGTGAAGAAAGGGGGGGAAAAAAAACTCAAAAATGAAAAAAAAAAAAGAACTATAAAGGGTTTCCAATGTCTTGTTCAGATTTATAGTTGCTACTCCTTCTAGCACTTATAAATATCTGGTATCACTTTAGTAGGACTTGGCTTTTTATTTGTTGTTATTATTTTAATTCAAATCTATTTTAGAAGCATTTTGAATCTAGACAGGGTTTCGCTAACCTGCAGTAGAAGAAATACGGTATAAGAAAAATAAGCCAATTCCACAGGAAAACCGTGAATTTGATACAACTGTGCTCTGCTCTGGCAGTAAGTTCAGAAGTCAAGTATATCATAATATATTTCTAACCATGCCCCCATGTCACTGAATTCTTTAGAAGAGGCACCGATTTTTAATAAAATGAAGTGTAACATAATAATAATGTAGATGGAAAAGAATATACGTATATTTGACTATATATTCAAATATATAATTGCTGTTCGCAGACGACCTAGCCTTGATGGCAGAGAGCAAGGAAGAGGTGCAAAGAAAGTGGTTGAGCTGGCAAAATGGGATGGAATCCAAAGGCTGGAAGGTTAACACCGAGAAGACAGAGGTAGTGGTCAGTAATAGAAGAGAGACGAGCGCAGACATGAGACAGGAATAATATCAGTCTGAAGCAGGTGGACAAGTTCAACTATTTGGGAGTGGCAATTGTTGACAAAGGTGGATCTGAAGTAGCTGTAAGGGCAAGAGTGACTGCAGTATTGGTGAAATGAAGAGAACTGTCAGGGGTTATTACAGACAAGAAAATGCCAAGGAAGATGAAAATAAGGGCACATTCAGATGGCCACTGTTTGGTTCGGACCAAAGGACCAAACAGTGGCTTCTGCAGATAGTTGGGTTTGTTTGGTGCCGTCTGAACATGCATTGGAACTCTGGTGTGCACCAAACAAGGGAAGTCTGGTCCTCCTGAAAAGGGGGGTCTCGATTCACTTGCAAACTAAGTCTGGTATGCTCCGCTTGCAGTGTGAAAACAAACTATCCAGTGGACCAAAGGGTAGAAGTACCCCTCAGCGTTTGTGTAGCCATAGCAACACGTAGTCTGAGAAGAGGAAGTGGCGTTTATCATAGTACATTTTGGGTAGAAAATGACAATAAAGACAACCGCGCAAATCCGAGAAATCCTTTTACCGGAGAAAGCGGAGAAGAAAAGTTAAAAAATGTCTCGTTTGTGGCAGACAGACAACCTGGCTGAAGGAAACTGATTTCTGCTTTCAGTCCTGGCCAATTGATGAGCCTGATTTTTCTTTTTTGCCGAGATTTTTTCTTGCCAATCAGTGGTGGTTTCGGCTGCAGTGCCCCAAACGAGCCGATGTTGTAACTGTGTGACATTGTCCAGGCAGTTTAGTCTGCAGCAGTGTGAATGCAAACCAAGTCAAACAAAGGTGTGAAAATTCTTGGCATTCCCTGCCCAGTCAAACCGAGACCCACAGACTATCCAGGTCTGAATGCATCGTAAGGGTGCTTTCACACCTAAATTTGTTTACTTTGGTCCGAATCAGTTGATAAGTTTGTTACTTTGTATCATTTTCTCCTTGGTTCAGTTCCCTTTCACACAGGCAAAAACTCAAGCGGACCAAACGGCGTTAAATCCTGTGAGACTTGCGTCAGAACGTTTGCTGTTCTTATTGGTCAGATTTTTTTGCTGCAAGAACAGGGAAGGTAAATACAGGAAGTAGAATGACTACTGTGCATTTATGCATTTCTGGGGAGAAAATAATACAAATCATAGTGTAATCTACAGGGGTTTTTCATCACCCTGATTATCGTTTATTACATTACGTGCATATACTACTTTCCGCAAATTGTACAGTTTGAAAATGAAGCACAGCTACGGATGGAAAATAACATGTTAACGTTCATTAATCCTCCAGAACTGTGACATGCTCAGCCACAGATATTTTCAAAGATCTATCAGGTATGTACAGTGGCATTAAATGTTTTACCGTTTGCCACTGGTCCTGTTTTAGTACGGTCCCTTTCTCACCTGCAGGACTGCACCGGAGTTTGCCATTTGATTTGAATTGAGGAGGTCTTGGTACGGTAGGTTTGGTGCACACTTGAGTGCGATTACCATGTTCTCACCAGAGAAAATGAACCGCATTAACGGAGAAAACAAACTTGAGTTTGATTGAAATGAACTAAAGCCTGTAGATGTGAAAGCACCCTAAAACTGTACAAGACCATCATATGACCAACCCTTCTGTATGGCGCAGAGTCATGGACAACTGGAAAGAAGAAAGAAAGGATATTGGAAGCAACAGAGATGAGGATGTCAAGAAGAATTAAGGGAGTAACGCTGAAAGATAAAGAAAGAAGTGAAAACATCAGGAAAGAGCTATGTGTAAACGACATTAATGAGCAGGTGAGGGAGATCAGGATGAGGTGGTATGGGGGATGGATGATGGAAACGAAGAAGGCCGAGAGGAAGACCAAAGAAGAGATGGATGGATAATGCCAGGAAAGATATGGACCACTTCCAAGTGACACCAGAGGAAGCCGTGAACAGACAGCTCTGGAAGACCAAAACGAGGGCAGCCAACCCTGCAGGTTTGTGGGACTATGTGGCTTTGGAGAGAGAGGAAGAGAGAGGAATATATATTCGAACAGAAAATGTTTGAATCTAAGTAATTCATGAAGAAAATGTATACTGAAATAGAAGCATGACTGACCATGCAGGGAAATTTTTATAATAAGTTTAACTTGCTCATGGAATTCTCTGGGCTGTAATGCGACTATATACAGTTAGGCCCAAAAATATTTGGACAGTGACACAAGTTTTGTTATTTTAGCTGTTTACGAAAACATGTAAGATGTAAGATGAGGACGCACAGGTAAAGGCTCCCGGTTTGTTTCTTGCTTTAAAACTCAGTTTAGAGCTGGCGTTTTGAGCTGTTGCTTTGTAACTACTGCTGGAGAGTGAACCTGCACGTGGGGGGGGGGGGGGAAGAGAAATTGCCAGTCTCATAACTTAATATTGTAGTGGCTGGTGAAGCAATCAGGCCCCTCACACTCAGGGAGAACAAAGGGATTTCTCCCACGTGTTTTTTTTTTTTTGTTTTTTTTTTTTTTGTTTTTTTTTTACAATCACAATAAACGAACATCGGCCGGGATCATGGGTCCCAAGAAAGCTCAGCAGACTGAGGAGGTGGACGACATTAAAAGAGCGCTGGACTTCTTGGCTGAAGAGATTTCTGCTGTTAAGCTGCAGCAAAAAAACATCCTGGGCCTGGTCGAGGAGGTGAAAGCGCTGTGGATCCAGAACGCTGAGAAGGACAAGAGGCTGGCGTATCTGGAAAGCAGGGTGTCGGAACTGGAGCAGAACACCCGGGTGAACGACGTGATCATCACGGGGCTCCACATTAAACCCCGATCGTACGCGCGAGTGGTGGCCGCCGACAGCGAAGGGAGGCTCGACGCGCTGGAAGATGAATCCGCGGAGCAACAAGTGGCGGCCTTCCTGCAGTCCAAAGGAATCCAGCTGGACTGTAACACCATTGAGACCTGCCACCCTCTGCCCAGGAAAAACGGCGACAAACCGGCTGTGATCATGAGGTTTGTCAACAGAAAACACAAGACTGCGCTGTTAAAACAAGGTAGGAAACTGAAAGGAACGAACATTTACATAAACGAGCACCTCACAAAAGAAAACGCAGAAATAGCCAGAAAAGCAAGATACCTGAGAAAGCAGAAAAAGATTCAAAACACCTGGACATCAAACTGTAAAATATACATCAAATTAAACGGATCACCTGAAGAAGCCAAGGTCATTAACATCCGTAATTATGGAACTGGACAAATATCAATGAATATTATGAATTGGAGTCACAGCAACAACAGACAATTGTAGGACACTGAAGGGATATACTCATCTGCTACAGGACATTTAACAACATGAAACAAAAGATCAACAAACAGGAACAACAGGAACTGAAAGTTTTTGAATATACAGATCATAACCCACAGGACGTAGAATATAACATAGACCCTGACAATAATTTATTTAGCTCCATCAATAATACACGGATGAACAGTTTAACACAATGGTCACATCTGATTTCAATATTTCTATGATCCACTTCAACAGCAGAAGTCTCTATGCCAACTTTAATAACATTAAAGATTATTTACATCAGTTTAAAGAGCCATTCAATATTGTGGCACTATCAGAGACGTGGCTCAATGAAGAGAAAGGAGTGGATTTTACCATGGATGGCTATGAATTAAATTATATAAATAGAAAAGTGAAAAAAGGAGGAGGAGTTGCAATTTATGTTGACAAGAGCTTGAAATACAAGGTTGTTGAAAATCTGTCAGTAACTGTGGATGATTTATTTGAATGTATTACAATAGATATCTGTCTGGACAATGTGAAGAATGTAGTAGTGAGCTGTGTATATAGAACACCTGGATCAAACATTGACTTATTTAAGGACTGGATGGAAAAAATGTATGCAAAACTAACTCATAAAGTTATGTTCATCTGTGGGGATTTCAGTATAGATCTGATGAATTCAAAACAACATAGTTTGACAGAAGAATTTATCAACACAATGTACAGTATGGGCTTACATCCAACAATTATCGGACCTAGCAGAATCACGTCACACAGTGCCACACTAATAGATAACATATTCACAAACATTATGGAAAATAATATCAGGAGTGGGCTTTTATTGAATATCAGTGACCACCTGCCGATTTTTGTTGTCTATCAATGTGATCATAGGAAGAAAAAGTATACCAAAAATATTAAATATAAAAGAATAAGAACCGAAGAATCTATGTATTTACTGACAAAGGAATTATTAATACAAGATTGGAAGATAGTTTATGATGAAAATGATATAAATAAAGCATATGATAAATTTTTGCAAATATTTCAATCATTGTACAATAAAAACTGTCCTATAAAACAATACAGTGACAGACAACAAAAGAAAAATATTCCTTGGGTCACCAAGGGGTTAACCTCTTGCGCTCCGTTGTACCGCAGACGGGCAAGTCTCTGTGTCCTAGAGCGCACGAGGGCGCTCTCGTGCGCTCTAGGACACATGATGGAGATGGTGATGTAGGTGGTGATGGTGATGTAGTGGCGTCCAAGCGCGCACTGAAAATAAAAGCTGCAGACACAGATTAGACAAGATTAGTTCATCTGATTGACCTCTCATTCGACTAATAAGAGCCTTGAATTGGGTTTCTGAAATCTTGAAGAACCAATGACTGAAAACCTAGCCAGAAGGACCCGCCTACCAAGGCTGTGAATGCAGTGAGCCAATTGAAGCAGAGAAGTTCGCGAGCTGTTTTTTTTTAAGGCTGGGTGAAGACTGACTGCTGGAGCGGATCAAAAAAGGACTCTCAGAAAGAACCGTCACAGACCCAGCAGCACGGAGACCACCCACAAATGCATCCTGTGTGACAGCATTCGCACATCGGCATGTTCGGCCACAGGCGGTGCTTATTTTTTGTTCCAGCAGAGTAGACGTTATGATTTCTTCCATGGTCATCATAGACCGACGGAGGCTGACGACGAAGGCTGAGTGACACACACGCCTTCTCCAGTCTTTTTTTTAATTACTACTGTTATTTGTTTTGAAAAATCTTTCGCCAAAAACCGCAATCATGGAAGCACAAAACCGCAATAATGGAATTATGTTTTGATCGGGTCGCGAGACCAGAACCACGAGCAGACCAGCGTCGCGTTCGTCTGACAATGGGGAAGAGAAGTTCGCCAGGACGCTGCTGTGAAGAGGTAAGGTGTTATAAGCTAAATTATTCTTTATTCCTGACTATTCTTCTGTAGCGGGGGGGGGGGGGGAGCCGCGGTGACTGAGCTGCTGTCCCACATGAGGCTAATCCGTCATGTGGCGATGGCCGATCTCCGTCCTCTATAGTGAGGGGGGGGCAACCCCCCCCTACACACAGAGAGACACAGCTCTGAGTGTGACCTTTCATTAGAGCCCAAAATGAAGCTTCTACATTGAATCATTCAAAAGTTACAGACGTTTTTCCAAACTGTGCCATTTGTCACAATTTGGCACAGTTCCAAAACGCCTGGGAACTACCTGAGGAAAACGCTGTGTAATATATTCAATTTTTGTGGTATTGTTACAAAATTTGGACCTCAGCTGGATAACACTTGGTTCTACATTTCTGTTACATTTTCCAGCCCGGATCTGAAGCTGTGTGTTATTTGCAAGCATTTGTATCCAAAAAAACACCCAGGCCAAATTTATTTTCTTTAAGTTCACTATGTTTAGATGACTGTAACTCATTGGCCGGAGCACTTAGAGAGATTATGACTGTTTTGCCAAAAAATTCAAAGTGTTTTCTTTTAAATGAGACCAACCCCATGAAGATGCTGCAAAGGGTTGAAGAACAGCTTTCGATTTACTTTGGGCACATTATTTTTTGGCGTTTTTAGGAAAATTGACCGGAGTGAAAGGGGTTAATAAATGCATGTAAAAAGAAGAATGCATTATATAAACAATTCATTAAGTGCAGAATGGTGGAGGCTGAGATCAAATATAAAAGATATAAAAATAAGCTTACTAATATAATGAGGACCTGTAAGAAAGAATATTACAACAGAATATTAGAGGATAATAAAAATAACTTAAGAGGAATATGGCAAGTACTCAATGGGATTATTAGTAATCGACCTAAGAATGCTAATTATCCAGAATATTTTATTGAAAATGGCAATTTGATAAATACAGTGGTACCTCTACTTACGAACGTCTCTACATACGAAATTTTCAGGTTATGAGACGCCTCAACGGGAAAATATTGCCTCTAGTTACGAACAAAATTTCAGGATACGAAAGGCAAAAAAAGTACGCGCTCCTCGCAGCTCCCGTATTTTACCGAACGTAAACATACCTGTAGCTGCTCTGCCATTGGCTATCGCCTAGCATCTTCCTGGTATCCCACTGGCCACGAATGGATGCGTTTGGTTGATCTCGTTTTATCTTATTATTATTTACTATTCTTACTACTTTATTTTATCCTTCTTACCTCTTGTAAGACTGTTGACTGAACTACACAATTTAGAGAAAAAAAAAATTGTTAACTGCCATGTTTATCACCATCTACGTTATAACTCTGTACTTTCACCTTGTTCTTAATAAAGTTTTGGGAAAAAAAAAACATCAACGATCAGCACGGTATTAAAACAAAAGGAAGCCCTTACAAGCCGATAAAAGCAAACGTCCTTGGATCGTTTCATCACAAAACGTCAGGCAAAAACCACTGATGAGACAGAACATGAACCAAAGAAGGCAAAAGGTGACGCCGACGCCGACGATCGCAGTTAAAAGGTAAATGAACATAATTTTTATTATTCTTTCGCTTTTATTATTCTTTCTCTCATTTTAAACTCTCATTTTATGTTTATTGTGCAGTAATCTAATTGTAACATGTATTTGTTACATGTTTTGATGCGATTTTACGATTTATAAAAAATTTATGCCCGAATTTTGGGGGTTTGGAACGGATTACGGCATTTACATGTAAAACGCGCCTCTACTTACGAATTTTTCACGTTACGAGAATTCTTCCGGAACGAATTAAATTCGTAAGTAGAGGTACCACTGTAATATGGAGGATGTGGTCAGTGGTTTCAATAAATTTTTTGTAAACGTTGGTCCTGAATTAGCAAAATCAATAGTGGCAACAGAAACAAACAACAGTGGTTCTGTAAATGAAATAGAAGATAGAAATCCAAACACAATCTTTTTGGGTGCAGTTACTGAAAAGGAAATTATCAAGACTGTGAGTAAATTTAAGAACAAAAAATCAACGGACTGGAATGAAATTGACATGACAATCATCTCATCTGTACACCCGATGTGGAGCTGCTGTCTGTGTCACTACCCCCCTTTTATTTGCCTCGCGAGTTCCCCCAGCTTTTCATCACAACTGTGTATATTCACCCCAGGGCAGACGCTGACTCCGCCTGCAGGACTATCTTTGATGTGATCCAGCAGCTGCAATCAATTTCTCCAGAGGCGCCAAACTTCATTCTTGGGGATTTTAACCATGTTTCTTTAAAGAAGACACTTAAAAACTTTTATCAGTATGTCTCCTGCCCAACTAGGCGAAAAAAGACATTGGACCTGTGCTATGGATCCATAGAGAGGGCCTATAAATCACTCCCCCTTCCTCCTTTAGGATCCTCAGATCACAACTGTGTACATTTGCTGCCCACATATAAAACTGCTCTCAGAAGAGGCAAGGTGGAGACGAGAGACATTGATGTGTGGACTGAAGATTCAGTGCACAGCCTCCAGGAATGCTTTGACTGTACAGACTGGGAGATGTTCACACTGGCCTGCGGGGATGATTTGGACTCTTTGGTGGACGTCACATGCTCATACATGGCTTTCTGTAAAAATAAGATTGTTCCACGTAAACGTGTCAAAATATATCTCAACAACAAACCATGGGTTACAAAATCAGTTAAATCCTGCTTACAGAGGAAAGCACTTGCCTTTAAACAGGGGTCTGTTTCTGAGCTACAGGTTGCCACAAAAGAGCTGAAGTCCGAAATTTTAAGAGCAAAACAGAATTATAAATCAGAGTTGGAAAGCAAGATGGCAACAAAGAAACTTGGTTCAGCCTGGGCCAGTATGAAAACTATTGCAGGCCTTCAGAGCACAGAGCGCAGTAATCGTGTGTTTTTAGATGGTTTTAATTCAGACACAGAGCTGGCTAATGCTCTTAATTGTTTTTATGGTTGTTTTGACTCCTTTGATTTTAGCACAGAAACCCAAGATTTGAAACAGAAACTCAAAGACAATCAGCACTTTAATATTGAGGTGCAGGATGTTAAAAGGGAGTTCTACGCTGTAAAAGTGAACAAAAGTCGGGGCCCTGATAATATATGTGGGCGCTTGGTAAAGTCCTGTGCACATGAACTGAGTCCTGTATTTCATTACATTTTCAATAAGTCCTTACAGACACAACATGTGCCTAAGATCTGGAAAGAAGCCGTGGTTGTTCCCGTTCCAAAATCCAGCTGTCCTAAAATGGTAAACGACTTTAGACCAGTTGCTTTGACTTCAATTTTAATGAAAATTTTTGAAAAACTGGTCAGATGTGAGGTCCTAAAGCAGACTGAGCATGCATTGGATCCTCTGCAGTTTGCCTATAGGCCTCACAGAGGAGTGGAGGATGCCACTGTCACTCTGTTTAACATGCTTTTTAAACATCTGGATTTTAATGGGACACACGCCAGACTTTTATTTGTGGACTTTTCCTCCGCCTTTAATACAATCCAACCTCATCTTAGTTGAAAGGCTCCTGCAGCAATTTGATTTGAGCAATAATCTGATGGGTTGGATTCTGGATTTCTTAACCAACAGGACGCAGAGAGTAAGGGTCAATGGTACATTGTCTGACCTAAAGTGCTCTTCTACTGGCTCTCCTCAGGGGTGTGTGTTGTCACCACTACTTTTGCGGCCTGTCTGACCACTACCGAACATTTGACAAACATGTGTCGGAGCAGACATGACAACAGACACATTATAAAGTATGCTGATGACTCAGTTATTGTCAGTCTCCTCCAGGATGGTGAGAGTGGCCACGGCCCAGTAGTTGATGATTTTGTTCACTGGTGTGAGGATTCCTACCTGCAGCTGAATACGACAAAAACTAAAGACATGATTATTGACTTGAGGAGGAAAAATCCCAGGCACAAAGTCACCGTACTAAAAGGCCAGACAACCGTATGTGTACAATCCTACAAATATCTTGGGACGATTATTGATAGTAATTTAAACTTTGAAGAGAACTGTGAAAGGGTGTGCAAAAAGGGTCAGCAACATTTGCATTGCTTGAGAAAACTTGCACGCTTCCAAGTTGACCGAACCATAATGACAATGTTTTATCGGGCTTTTATTGAATCTGTTTTATCCTTTTCTTTAGTGTCATGGTTTGGTCAGATAAAACTGAAACGGAGGAAATCCTTGGATCAGGTAGTTTGATGGTCCAGTCGTTTGCTTGGTGAGCCACAGCTGAGCCTGACATCCCTGTACACCAGACAAGTACAGAGGATGGCTACCTCCATTTTAAATGATGACTCCCACCCTTTTCACTGCCACTTTCAGCTTCTTCCCTCAAGACAGAGGATTGCTGTCCCAAAAAGTAGAACCCAGCGCTACAAAAACAGCTTTGTCCCTGCTGCTGTCAAAGAGTTGAACAAGCTGTAAAAATATATTGCACATAATTTAGGTACCTATTTATTAACTCCATTTTATATTTACTTATTTTTGTAGGATGTCACTTGGGTTCTAAATATTTTATTGAGTTTTAGACCTTTGAGTTTTTAACCTCTTTGACTAGTTTTTAACTTTTAATATGACCCTTCTCTCTTACCTCTGGTTTTTCTCCCACCTCTTTGTCTTTTTATACCCTGATTGATGGAGCCTTGAGTATTCTTATCATGTTTATAGTCAGCTTCATATGTGCCTGTGTTTGTGTCTATGTTGAATGTAATTTGTGGCTTGTAAATATGGATGTCACCAGACTGCAAAACAAATCTACCTACGGGTACAAATAAAGTAACCTGAACCTGAACCAATAGTGAAAAAAGTAATTGAAGGAATTGTTAAGCCACTCACCCACATCTGTAACCTGTCATTTCAAACTGGTAAATTTCCAAACAAAATGAAAATGGCAAAAGTAATACCTCTATACAAAACAGGAGACAGTCATTGTTTCACAAATTACAGGCCAGTCTCTTTACTCTCACAATTCTCCAAAATACTTGAAAAAATCTTCACTAAGAGACTGGATGATTTCATTGAAAAACACAACCTCCTTACAGACAGCCAGTATGGGTTTAGAGCAGATAAATCTACATCTTTGGCACTGATCGAACTTATAGAAGAAATTACTAGTTGTATAGATTAAAAAAGTTTGCTGTAGGAGTATTTATAGATTTAAAGAAAGCTTTTGACACCATTGACTACAGAATACTACTAAGGAAACTGGAAAGGTATGGGATAAGAGGGGTCGGACTGAGTTGGGTGGAAAGTTATTTAAGTAACAGACAACAATTTGTACAAATTGGTGAGCACAAATCACCCTTCATGGACATCACTTGTGGTGTACCCCAGGGGTCAGTTTTGGGACCCAAACTCTTTATTTTGTATATAAATGACATATGCCAAGTATCAAAAATTCTGAAATTTATTTTGTTTGCGGATGACACAAATATCCTTTGCACTGGTGAGAATTTGCAGCAGGTTTTAGAGGTGGTCACAACTGAAATGAAAAAGTTAACGCAGTGGTTCAACAAAAATAAATTATCTCTAAATCTAAAAAAAACAAAGATTATGTTGTTTGGAAATTATAAAATAAATCATGAAATAATGGTAACGATAGATGATACCAGAATAGAAACAGTACAGGAAAATAAGTTTCTGGGGGTGACGCTAGACAATAAAATCTGCTGGAAACCTCACATCAGTCACATCCGGGCCAAGTTGGCAAAATGTATAGGCATACTGGGGAAGACAAGACACATCTTGGACTATAAATCATTGGTCTTACTGTACAATTCACTGTTTCTACCTTATCTTAAAGGCCAAATGTCACGTAATTTTTTTTTCTAAATAACAACGAATTTAGATAAAATACACATAGCTTAAACCAAATATTCATACCGGAGACCATATCACCCACCTGTATTTACATAATTGCACAAAATACACCAGGTGAAGGCCCCACCTTGCTTGCTGGCTTGTGACAGCCAGTCCAGACCACGCCCATGTTTTTGACTTCACCAGTTGTACCCTGGCTGCCCTGCCTATCCGCATTCACACTTACCAACATTGGACAATCATGACGGAAAGTGACAGCGATTGTGAACAAATTAGTTTAGTTTTGTCTTCTTTTTTTTTTTGTCTTTTTTTTTGTCAGTGGTTCAGACAGTGACAGAGGCATTGAACCTTACAGGTTCGAGCCGTCCGAGACGGAATCAGATGCTTTGTCTGATGACAACAGTTCCAACGATGACCAGAGAGCAGAACCAGTGGAAAATGTCATTGAACTGGACATTAATCGCCTCCAAAATTGGGAAGCCGAAGGGGGTCTGTCGAGGGCGCCCCATAAATATTGATTTTTCGGAAGCCATTATTATTACAGTGGAGGAGAGCCGCTGCTGTCAAGAAATTGACCAGATCAATATGAAAATGGAGGCGCATACCTGTCAAGTGAGACGTTTTCGCCGTATTTTGGTGCCAAGCGCGGCTGTGGGGGACGGCGGAGTGGTGGGGGACACTTTTCTGGGAAATGTTTTAAATGTAGTTCGTGTTGTTATTGTCAAATATTTTAAGGAAAATACGGGGAAAATGCAATTTTAGCAAAAACGGGCGTATTGCCATTTCTGTACGCCCAAAAGAAAAATATACGGGAAAAAAATTAAGTGTGTTGCGGAGCACATCCTGTGTGTGATCCCCTACAGCTGGTGCTGGCAGATGGCTCAGCCTGAGCTATTATCACTACAATGAGAAGT
Organism: Pholidichthys leucotaenia; assembly: GCA_020510985.1. Taxonomy (NCBI): domain Eukaryota; kingdom Metazoa; phylum Chordata; class Actinopteri; order Cichliformes; family Pholidichthyidae; genus Pholidichthys; species Pholidichthys leucotaenia. The sequence goes on from CM035837.1 coordinate 271,479,459, forward strand.
GTGGAGTCAATCATTAGTCAGATTGTCGGGGCGGGCTGATCGCTCAGCGTGAGCTATTCTCACTACAATGAGAAGTCATTAGGACAATGAGATCGTGGGTTCGATCCCAGCCCCCGACCAACAGTGAGCTGTGTGGAGTTTGCATGTTCTCCCCGTGTTGCGTGGGTTTACTCCGGGATTTCTCCGGTTTCCTCCCGCACACCAAAAACATGTAGGTTTAGGGCGCTCGCGCACGCAGCGACCAGCAGCCGGTGGCTTGTCACCAGACTGCAAACCAAGTCTACCTACGGGTACAAATAAGTAACAAAAAAAAAAAAAAAAAAAAAAAAAAAAATGGTTTAACACGTTCAGCTGTGCAGCGGTTGTGGAACAGAGAGAGATCGCCTGACAAATACAGAATTCTGCTTTTTTTTTTTTTTATTTTGCGCCGGACGCTGAGTTGTGTTGTTATTGTCAAATATCCATGAATCCTTAAAATATTTGACAATAACAACACGAGTTGCATTTGGGGCATTTCCCAGAGAGGTGTCCCTTGTTGCTCCGCCGTCCCTTATAGCCGCTTTTTACGGTGTTGAAGTACGGCGAAAACGTCTCACTTGACAGGTATGAAAACATTTCCCAGAGAAGTGTCCCTTATTACCCAGCTGTCCCTGATAGTCCTGTTTTAAGGTATGGGTGAAATATCCAATTTTTTCTTTCTTGTTGCTCACTTCAACCTTCCAGTCTCCATATAAACAATCAATTGTAATACCCCAAGCATCAAACTAGGGTACAATCGATTTCGTCACTTCCGCCTTCTTCCCCAGGCGATTCCAGGGGCCGTGTCAGGCCAAGCGCGGCAGTTTTAAATTAACGAATATTCCGTTGTTACTGAAGCATATGCACCAAGACCCGAACGGATCGGTTCCCTTTTATATCTAGTTTCAAGATATTTAAAGTACCCTGTTACGTGACATTTGGCCTTTAACTACTGTGTAGAAGTCTGGGGAAACACCTACAAGACCAAACTACAGTCAATATGCACATTACAAAAAAGAGCTATAAGGATAATAAATAATGTAGGATATAGAGACCATACCAATTCGTTGTTTTTAAAGTCACATGTCATAAAGTTCATTGATTTAGTTAAATTTAAGACAGCACAAGTCATGTACAGGGCAATTAATAATCAACTCCCAACTAATATACAAAAAATATTTAAAAAAGAGACAATGATCATAATTTGAGAGGAGACTTAAACTTTACAAAACCCAAGATACGAACAACCAAGAAAAGTATGTGCATATCTGTCTGTGGGGTGGATTTGTGGAACAGTCTGGAGCCGGAACTGAAACTATGTACAAACAGAAATCAATTCAAAAGGAGGTACAAACATTATTTGCTGAAAGGATATATGTTAGAAGGGTAGTATTTATATGTACGATTCACTATGCTCACTCTGGGACACTGTGGGACACTATGGAATGGTGGGTGGGACAGCACTGTGTATATCTGTGTTGTTTGAGGCTGGTTTTGATGTATGGACATCAATGTATGTTAGGATGGATGGGTGTTAATGTTGATATGTACAAAATACAGTTAATTGTTTATTTGGGGTCTTAAATGTGGTAATTTGTATATAATTCACATGGGTGTACTGTATTTATGGAAAAGAGGAGATGGAATTATTAAGTGTTCACTTCTTCCTTCTCCCTTTCGAACACTGTATACTGTTCTTTATTGCATTTGTCATTTGTTTTGTTTTTGTTATACTTTTTTGTTCGAAATAAAGTAGCTGTCTATCTGTCTATCTATCTGTCTATCTATATTCAGGATACAATTATATAATCAATATGGGCTTAAAGTGCAGACTCTCAGCTGTAATTTGAGAGTATTCACATCCAAATTGGAGCAAGGGTTTAGGAATTACAGCTCTTTAATACGTAGCCACCTCTTTTTCAAGGGACCAAAAGTAATTGGACAGTTGACTCAGAAGGCTGCAAAAAAAAAAAAAAAAAATAACAAGGCTGCATGGGCTCTTCCCTCATTAACCTGTCATCAATTAAGCAGTTAAAAGGTCTGGAGTTGATTCCAGGTGTGGCGTTTGCATTTGGAAGCTGTTGCTGTGAACACACAACATGCGGTCAAAGGAGCTCTCAGTGGAGGTGAAACAGACCATCCTGAGGCTGAAAAAAAAAAAAAGAAGAAATCCATCAGAGAGATAGCAGAAATGTTAGGAGTGGCCAAATCAACAGTTTGGTACATTCTGAGAAAAAAAGAGTGCACTGGTGAGCTTGGGAACTCAAAAAGGCCTGGACGTCCATGGAAGACAACAGTGGGGGATGATCTACAGAATCCTTTCCATGGTGAAGAACAACCCTTCACAACATCCAGTCAAGTGAAGAACACTCTCCAGGAAGTAGGTGTATCAGTATCTAAGTCTACCATAAAGAGAAGACTTCATGAAAGTAAATACAAAGGATTCACCACAAGGTGCAAACCATGAATCGGCCTCAAAAATAGAAAGGCCTAATACTGCCTTTAGAGATTATTATGAAAAACTATAGGATACAATAAATGAAACTGACTTAACAAAACTAAAAGGGTTTTTGGGTGGATTATCTATACCATGTATTCCAAATGAAAACGGGGAGATACTGGAGTCTAAAATTAGTCAAGAAGAAGTTGGGCAAGCCATTGATAATATGAAATTAGGAAAAAGAGCAGGACCAGATGGTCTTCCAGTTGACCTCTATAAAAAATTTAAGAATGAATTAATAAAACCACTTTTGGAAATGGTTTTAGAAGCATTTCAAAATGGTAATTTACCACCATACATGAATAATGCCTTAATTATACTGTTGCCAAAACCGGGTAAACCGGTTTTGGCAACGGTTTTGGCCATTTATTTTGGCAATAAATGTGAAAACATGAGACCAATAAGCCTATTAAATGCTGATCTTAAAATAATCTGTAAAATTTTAGCAAAACGACTACAAGAAATATTACCAAATATTATTAACCGAGATCAGAATGGCTTTATAATGGGAAGACGAGGCTTCCATAATGTAAGAAGACTATTTAATATTATTTATTCCAATAAAGAAGCACCAGATACAGCTCTCCTATCATTGGACGCCAAAAAGGCCTTTGATAGAGTCGAATGGCCCTTTCTTTTTGAAGTCCTACAAAGGTTTGGACTTGGAAATAATTTCATAAAATGGATCCAGATAATATACAATAATGCTACAGCAGAAATCCTAACAAACAGCAATATCTCAAAATCAATAAAAATCAATAGAGGATGTCGACAAGGCTGTCCACTTTCACCTTTACTGTTTACTATGGCAATTGAACCTTTAGCAATGGCAGTACGTTTACATCCACAAATATATGGAATTAAAATAGGACCAACAGAACATAAAATCTCCCTGTATGCCGATGACATAATTTTGGTTATGTCGAATTTTAAAAAATCAATTCCGACCTTGTTAAATTTAATAAAGAACTTTGGGGATATAACAGGATATAAAATAAACAAAACAAAATCTTCAATATTAATGCTAAATGAGATCCAGAGAAATCACCCAGCTCCTGAGGTAAACCAATTCAAAGTTGTAAATCAGTTTAAATATTTAGGAATTCAAATTTTGCCTAAGCTAGAATCAGTTGCCAATGCCAACTATGAAGCCTTAATGACAGATATTAATGAGTTACTTCAGAGATGGATGTCACTACCAATGTCGATGATCGGGAGAATTAATATACTTAAAAGTAATATCTTACCAAAAATACTTTATTTATTTCAAAACATTCCTTTACCACCACCTTCAGATCTATTCTCAAGAATTAAAAAAAAGTTAGTGGAATTTATATGGAACAACAGGAAGGCTAGATTACGTTTGTCCTTACTATATTTACCATTTGATCGTGGAGGTCTGAAATGTCCAAACTTTGTTGTATTACTGGTCAGCACAACTGAGGTCTATGACATATTATTTTTCATCAAATGATCCTCCTCACTGGGCTGAAATGGAATCATACAATTTACCTTTACCTCTTCCCTTATTCATATACTCAGACTCGGCTAAAAAATTACAGAAACAAGTTAAAAATCCAATTGTAAAGCACATGATCAAAATATGGTGTGAAACCAAAAAATATTTATAAGAACCACACTTATTGTCACAATTTAGCCCAATATGGGGTAATCAATATTTTACACCAGGGAGAGCGGATACTGTATTTAAAATATGGAATTTAAAAGGGATTCAAAAGATTCAAGACTTATATTTGTCTCGCTCAGATAACATAATGTCTTTTGAAGAACTGAGGATTAAATTCAATCTTAATAGAACACATTTTTTAAAATATCTTCAGCTTAGAAATTTTATTCGATCAAATCAAAATAATGCTCTCATCCGACCTACTTATTCATCTTTGGAAAAAATTTTGACGAAAGATAGTAAGAGAAAGGGTATTATTTCAGAGTTTTTTAACTTATTGACCTATTCTCAAGTGAAAACTCACAGAAAAGACTGAATTATTGGAAAGAAGACCTGCAAATTGAAATTTCAGAGGAACAATGGGAAATGGCTTGTGCAGGAGCTCAAACCAAATCAATAAATGTACGTCTTAAACTGATACATTTTAAATGGTTAATGCAGCTGTATGTTACACCAGTGGAATTAAATAGATATAACAAAAACATACCAGATACATGCACAAAATGTATGGAAAGTAAAGGAACCCTATTTCACTGTTTATGGGAATGTAGAAAAATCAGAATGTTTTGGGAAGAGGTGAGGGTAACAATTGAAAAAATAATTTCAAAACAATTCACATTGAACCCTAAACTGTTTTTGTTGGGTCTGTATCCAGAAAAACATAACTTTAATAAGAGTGAAAGAACATCCATAGACCTCGGTTTGCTTAATGCCAAAAAATGTATTGCACTACTGTGGAAAAAGACTCATAGACCAGATGTGACTTAGTGGTTAAGGCAGATGTTAACAAACCTTCCACTAGAAAGAATAACATATATACTGAAATCCAAGGAAAATGTGTTTGAGAATATATGGAGACCTTTCATTGATTATGTAAAGAAATTAAACATAACTTCTGAAGAAGAAGGTGAATGATATGTGTGGACCTTGCAAATTCCAAGCTGGTGAATGTATATTATGTATTCTTATGTAATAGATTACCTAGACTAAACAGAGGAGCATTGTTGTTGATGTGTTTTTGTTAATGGTTGTTGTTGTTTCTATTACATTTTTTTTTGTTGTTGTTAGTGTTCTTTTTAATTTTTAAATTACTTTAGTGTTAGTGTCTGACTGTTTGTGCCATGTTTGTAAAAAAGGTTCAATAAAAAATATTGTGGAAAAAAAAATAGAAAGGCCAGAATTGACTTTGCCAAAAAAACACCTGAAGAAGCCAGCCCAGTTCTGGAACAGCATTCTTTGGACAGATGAGACTAAGATCAACCTGTACCAGAATGATGGGAAGAAGAAAGTTTGGAGAAGAATTGGAACAGCTCATGATCCAAAGCACTACATCTTCTGTAAAACATGGTGGAGGCAGTGTGATGGCATGGGCATGCATGGCTTCCAATGGCACTGGGTCACTTGTGTTTATTGATGATGTGACAAAAGACAGAAGCAGCCGGATGAATTCTGAAGTGTATAGGGATATACTTTCTGCTCAGATTCAGCCAAATGCAGCAAAGTTGATTGGACGGCGCTTCACCAATGATCCAAAACATACTGCAAAAGCAACCCGGGAGTTTTTTAAAGCAACGAAGTGGAATATTCTGCAATGGCCGAGTCAATCACCAGAGCTCAACCCAATCGAGCATGCATTTCACTTGCTCAAGACAAAACTTAAGGCAGAAAGACCCACAAACAAGCAACAACTGAAGACAGCTGCAGTAAAGGCCTGGCAAAGCATCACAAAGGAGGAAACCCAGCGTTTGGTGATGTCCATGGGTTCCAGACTTCAGGCAGTCATTGCCTGCAAAGGATTCTCAACAAAATATTGAAAAGTAACATTTTACTTAGGGTTATGTTTATTTGTCCAATTACTTTTGAGCCCCTGAAATGAGGAGCGTTTGTATAAAAATAGCTACAATTCCTACATGTTTAATCATATATTTTTGTTCAACCCCTTGAATTAAACCTTAAAGTCTGCACTTCAATTCCGTTGTAGTTGTTTCATTTCAAATCCAATGTGGTGGCATGCAGAGCCCAAATCATGAAGATTGTGTCACTGTCCAAATATTTCTGGGCCTAACTGTACCTGAGTGTTAGTAGAGGTACATCTCAGAGAGAGAGAAAGGAGAATGGATGAAGGAAAGATGGTAAATCAAGAAGTTCAGAGGATTATCAAGGTGAGGGGTAGCCATGAAGAGGATGAAGTGTGGAAAGGCAGTTGGTCCAGATGACATACCTGTGGAGGTATGGAGATGTTTAGGAAAGATTGCAATGGTCTTTTTAACTAGATTGTTTAACACAATCTTGGAGAGTGAGAGGATACCTGAGGAGTGGAGAAGTGTTGTAGTACCACTTTTCAAGAACAAGGGTGATGCATGGAGCTGTAGTAACTATAGAGGCATAAAGTTGATCAGCCACACTATGAAGATATGGGAAAGAGCTGTTGAAGCCAGGCTAAGAAGATTGGTGACAGTGAGCAGTAGTACGCTTTCATGCCAAGAAAGAGTACTACAAATGCAATGTTTTCTTTAAGGGTGTTGATGGAGAAGTATAGAGAAGGTCAGGAGTTGCACCTTGTCTTTGTGGATCAACAGAAAGGTTATGATAAGGTGCCAAGAGAGGAAGTGTTCTGCTGTATGAGGAAGTCAGACGTGGCAGAGAAGTATGTGAATGTACACACATTCATTTGTGAGATCTGTTTTTTCATTCCATGAGTCTGCCATTAGTATAAGAGGGCAGAGCTGAAGCTAGGTACTGTAGCTGGTTTGGATTGGTACATTAAGTTGTAGTTACCCTGATGTAACCCATTGGTGTAGGAGGTCCTGATATAAATGCTTCTAGTTGTCTTTCTGCTGTCACCATCTGCTGAATTTTGACCAAAACATACAAAATTATTATCAATTTAATTCAACATAACATGAAAATAGTGACTGAGGTCTATAAACAAGTATCCACCTTATCCCTGGGGTGCCGCTGTAGGAACGATTATGGGTGGAGCTTCCGGTTTTGGCTGACCTAGTGTTAAATCAGTCAGTAAGAGTGGAGTAGCAGAGGCATTTAAAATAGCGTTTTTAAAAGTTTTTCCAAATTTGTTTTAATGTATAGTCCACATAACGTGTTTTGCACTCAAGTGGCAGCTAATTTCAGCACTAGTGGTTTTTGTATTTTTTAATGTTTTTACGTAGTTCTGGTACTTGCTGCTGTTCGTGGTATGATGCTCCTCACAGATAAGCACAGCTAAATCTGTGGCTTCAACAGCAATGAGTAGATCATGCACTGGAAACTAAAGGATTGTTCGTGTAATCGGTGGTACAGACACAGGACAGACACCAAGACAAGAGCCAGGTATGTTTTCACTTGTATGAATGTCACAAATCTGACGTTTTACCCTGAATTTAAAACGCCCAAGCTCGGTGTTGTGGTTCTTTGTGGCTCTGACTAGACCCTACGTCTGCTCTGAGGTAAATTTGATTATGTCCAACATATTTTAACAAAATGCAGCCGACTTTATTGCGGTGGAAACGTTGATATATCGCAGAGCTTGTATTTGTTTACAGCATTAGCATGTTAGCAGCGGAGCTAACTAATGGAGGTACTGGCCACTTTTTAAGGTCATCTTCTCATCCCTTCATAGTCGTAGGATGTGGTTTGATTATATTACTGTTTTTGAGGTGCAGAAGGCTGTGTTCCCACATTTTTGATGCCAAAGTCATTGTTTTTTAACAAGGAAAAGTGTCCAGTTTCAGTGACAACAATACGTTCTAAACTAGTACCGGAAGTTGATACCATAATTCACACAAGGCATTATGGGGCCTAGGAATAAGGTGGATAGAGAGTAACTTCCTTTGCAGTTGCATTAAACATTTTAGATGTATAAAAAGTCAGTGATCCATATGGAATTGGCATTTCAACAAATTCTGCTATATAAGAAAATTACAATGCAAATCATACCTGGTCTCAAAACGGCAACATGGTGAAAAAAAAAAAAAATCCAGTTTCAACCAATTTTGTCTTTGTCTGTCTTCTCTTAATATGTAATATTTTGGATGTAGTCTTACTTGGGAGTTAAAGTAACTGCAGTTTTTATCCCCCGCTGGTCAATGCCCAAAGGGGTCGAAGACCGAAGGGGGATTATGTTATGGGTCAGTCTGTCCGTCTGTCCCACTTTTGTGAGAAACTCCTCCTACAGTTTTGAAGCTTGGCACCATGGTTTGATGTACTCTGATGATACATATATCGTAATTTGGTTCTGATCGGATGATTTTTGCAGGAATTGTAGCCCCTGACCTATGACCTCCTGTTTCACCTCATTTCATAGACATAACTGTCTTGTGAAATCAACTCCTCCTACGGTTTGTACCAGTTGTTTTGAAATTTGGTACCATGGTTGGATATACTCTGATGATGCGCATATTGAAATTTGACTCTCATCAGATGACCTTGAGGTCAAAAGTCAGATTTTCCCTAAATCATCTAAACACAATAACTACTCAAAGAAATTATGTAGGCTTTACAAATTGATACAGTAGTTGTATGTAATACACATCTTAGACAATGTACACCCTCACCTTACTGTGGGTTTGGGGTCAAAGTTAACTTTGCAGTTGCACTATGGTAAATGGTATATACTACATTTACTATTACTATAAAACGAGTAAAGCTAGGGCCACCAAACCTGGTTTACAAGTTCACTTTGGGATCCTGACCTCTGACTATGGGTTTGGGGTTAAAAGGTCAAAGGTCAAGGTTAACATTCCCTGTGCCTTATTACTGTACAACGAGTAAAGTTAGGGTCACCATAGTCACACTTCAGGGTCAACCTGTGACCCTGAAGTGTGACTATGGTTCTGGAATTCCAAGGTCAAAGGTCACCATCAAAATGGCATATAAACTATATCTCAACAACAAAGAAAGCTAGGGTAACCAAACCTGGTGCAAAGGCTCACTCTGAGACCATGACCTCTGACTATAGGTTTGGGGTCAAAAGGTCAAAGGTCAAGGTTGCCACTCCCGAAGCGCTCTTACTATAGAGCGCGTAAAGCCCTCTAGGGTCACCAAACTTGCTACACGGGTTCACCTCTAGATCTTGCCCTACAGCTATGCATTGTATACTTTGTTGTATATTCGTAGAATCATAATTTTGCTTCTGCCACAGTAATTAAATTGAAAAGTTAAAAACTGCTCTGTCAGTAATAATAATAATAATAATAATGGATTAGATTTATGAACAGGATCGGTGACAAAGGGCAGCCCTGGCGGAGTCCAACTCTCACTGGGAATGAGTCTGACCGAGTGTTGGCAATACGAACCAAACTCTCACAACGGTCGTACAGAGACCGAATAGCTCATAACAACAAGCCCAATTCCCTATACTCCCAAAGCACCCCCCACAAAAAACCACGAGGGACGCAGTCGAATGCCTTCTCCAAGTCCACAAAACACATGTAAACTGGTTGGGCAAACTCCCACGAACCCTCGAGAATTCTCGAGAGGGTAAAGAGCTGGTCCTATGTGCCACAGCCAGGATGAAAACCACATTGCTCCTCCTGAATCCAAGGTTTGACCAACGGCCGGACTCTCCCCTCCAGTACCTTGGCATAGACCTTCCCAGGGAGGCTGAGGAGTGTGATCCCTCTAAAATTGGAGCACACCATCCGGTCCCCTTTTTTTGAAGAGAGGAACCACCACCCCGGCTTGCCATGCCAAAGGCACTGCCCCCGACCTCCACGCAATGTTGCAGAGGCGTGTCAACCATGACAGCCCTACACCATCCAGGGCCTTGAGGTACTCGAGGCGAATCTCGTCCACCCCCGGGGCCCGGCCACCAAGGAGATTTTTAACCACCTTGGTGACCTCAGCCCCTGAGATAGGCGAGCCACCCCCCTCGTCCACAAGCCCTGCTTCCTCTATGGAAGGCTTATCAGTGGGATTGATATCCTGTTCATAATTTTTATGGACAGGATTTCTAGGCGCAGCCAGGGAATGGAGGGTGTCATGCTTGGTGACCACAGGATCTCATCTCTGTTGTTTGCAGATGATGTTGTCCTGTTGGCTTCATCCAGCAATGACCTACAGCTCTTGCTGGGACGGTTTGCCGCTGAGTGTGAAGCGGCTGGGATGAGAATCAGTACCTCCAAGTCCGAGTCCATGGTCCTCAGCCGGAAAAAGGTGGATTGTCCTCTCCGGGTTGGGGACAGGCTCCTGCCCCAAGTGGAGGAGTTTAAGTATCTTGGGGTCTTATTCACGAGTGAGGGGAGAATGGAGCGAGAGATTGACAGACGGATCGGACAAGCATCTGCAGTGATGCGGACGTTGTACCAGTCTGTTGTGGTGAAGAGGGAGCTGAGTTCTAAGGCAAAGCTGTCGATTTACCAGTCAATCTACGTTCCTACTCTCACGAGCTTTGGGTAATGACCGAAAGAACGAAATCGCGGATACAAGCGGCTGAAATGAGCTTTCTCCGTAGGATTGCTGGACTCACCCTCAGAGATGGGGTGAGGAGCTCAGTCATCCGGGAGAGGCTCAGAGTAGAACCGCTGCTCCTCCACATTGAAAGGAGTCGGTTGAGGTGGTATGGGCATCTGATCAGGATGCCTCCTGGACGCCTCCCACTTGAGGTGTTTCAGGCATGTCCCAGTGGGAGGAGACCCTGGGGCAGACCCAGGACTCGCTGGAGAGACTATGTCTCCCAGCTGGTCTGGGAATGCCTTGGTATCCTCTCTGAAGAGCTGGAGCAGGTGGCTGGGGAGAGGGAAGTCTGGGCTTTTCTGGTTGAACTGCTGCCTCTGCGATCCAGACCTAACTAACTAACTAACTAACCTGCACTTATATAGCGTAGAAGATGGATGGATGGATTAAATTTATATGGCAATTTACATGTCAAGTGACATCTCAAAGTGCTTACAGTGAGCCCATTATTCATTCAGTCCAGACAGACATTGATTGGGGTAAGTTACTTCTGTAGCCGCAGCCGCCCTGGGGCAGACTGACGGAAATGTGGCTGCCAATCTGCGCCAGCGGCCTGTCTGACCACTACCGAACATTTGACAAACGTGTGTCGGAGCAGACATGACAACAGACACATTATAAAGTATGCTGATGACTCAGTTATTGTCAGTCTCCTCCAGGATGGTGAGAGTGGCCACGGCCCAGTAGTTGATGATTTTGTTCACTGGTGTGAGGATTCCTACCTGCAGCTGAATACGACAAAAACTAAAGACATGATTATTGACTTTAGGAGGAAAAATCCCAGGCACAAAGTCACCGTACTAAAAGGCCAGACCACCGAATGTGTACAATCCTACAAATATCTTGGGACGATTATTGATAGTAATTTAAACTTTGAAGAGAACTGTGAAAGGGTATGCAAAAAGGGTCAGCAACATTTGCATTGCTTGAGAAAACTTGCACGCTTCCAAGTTGACCGAACCATAATGACAATGTTTTATCGGGCTTTTATTGAATCTGTTTTATCCGTTTCTTTAGTGTCATGGTTTGGTCAGATAAAACTGAAACAGAGGAAATCCTTGGATCAGGTAGTTAGATGGTCCAGTCGTTTGCTTGGTGAGTCACAGCTGAGCCTGACATCCCTGTACACCAGACAAGTACAGAGGATGGCTGCCTCCATTTTAAATGATGACTCCCACCCTTTGCACTGCCACTTTCAGCTTCTTCCCTCAAGACGGAGGTTTGCTGTCCCAAAAAGTAAAACCCAGCGCTACAAAAACAGCTTTGTCCCTGCTGCTGTCAAAGAGTTGAACAAGCTGTAAAAATATATTGCACATAATTTAGGTACCTATTTACTAACTCCATTTTATATTTACTTATTTTGTATGATGTGTGCCTGTGTTTGTGTCTATGTTGAATGTAATTTGTGGCTTGTAAATATGGATGTCACCAGACTGCAAAACAAATCTACCTACGGGTACAAATAAAGTAACCTGAACCTGAACCATTTATACACATTCATACCCAGTGTCATGGAGACTGCAGACACGGTGGGTAAAGTGTCTTGCCCAGGAACACAATGGCGGGATGACTGGGGAGAGTGGGATTCGAACTGCCAATCCTCCGGTTGTTGGACAACCCGCTCTACTTCTTGAGCTGCTGCCACCTGAGATTGGGAGTAATACCAATGAGGAATCCCAGTATTTACTGCCCTGGCAGTAAGTATTGAGCTCTTCAAAGAAAACGGAGGCGGGGATATTGCATTTGCCTCAGAGTGCTCTTGTTGCACTTAGGTGCTGACTTTTTAGTTTCCTTTCAGCCACAATGATTGTTGCTTGGCAAGAAAACAAAAATGCATTAAAAAAATACAGTATTATTTCTAAAAGCTCACTGCTAAGGAATGTCATTCAACACATTTTTAGTTGAAAATATCTAATAATTCCCAGATTTAAAAAAAAAAGATTTAGGGCATATGAGAAAATGTACAAAATAGCATTTCAGTTTATGTGAAGAGGAAGAAATAAGATCTGAAATGTATCAAAACATTTACTGCCATTTTTCACATTATTGCTGGCATTCAAAAACAACTAATAATGAATAAGTAATAAATAAATAACTACAGTGTACACTGAGGGAAAATAAGCCACTGTGGCTTTGCAAACAGACACACAGCTCAATTTGGTACAGAAAATAACTGATAACATAATGCAAAAAAGTAACAGTGTTATTAATTACCATGTAGAATACCATAATTAGTGCAGTCTTTTCGCTCCTCTTTCTCTCTGAATCACAAGCTCATGGAAAGGGACATTCCCTCATGTAACCACCAGCAGCAGCTGTTTGTGTCCTGTTTGCTTGTGTTTTGTTCGTGTTCCCAGTGGTGTTTGCCAGCACAAAGCAGAAATGAAAGCACTTTTCATAGGAACAAGGTCTGAATGGTGATGTTAGCTGGGCTTTCAGTGTGTTTGTGCGCGCGTGTGTGTGTGTGTGTGCGTGCGCACGCACGCGTTTGGTGAGCAGCTCAGTTTGTGTCAAAGTTCAACTTGAGTCATTATGGAAGTAAAGAAGCACCTGAAATGTTTTAATTGGAGTCATAGTGTCAGGAAACACTGAAGAGTAGCGATGTATTGATGATGATTGTGATGTGGTCAAACTTGATGAGTAAAGCCTACTTTTGATTTTTTTTTAAATTTATTTTAATCCTGCATATGTTGTATTTTTTTCATTATGCTTCAATCATCAAGGAATGCTCTTGCTGTGAAAACTTTCTCCAGAAAGGCAATTAGAAATATGTGCCCCTCTCTAATGTACATTTTGTTGTTGTGCACCCAGGTACGGAAAGATTCAGTCTGCTAAGGCAATCCTGGACAAGACGACCAACAAATGTAAAGGTCTGTGAGATCGATAACTTGCACTACTTGTTGTCATTGTTCAGTCCAGTACAAGTAGACAAACTATATAACCATCAGTAGCTTAAAATTATGGAGACTCATGTGTCAACTGATTTTTTTGAACATGAAACCGTGCTAATTCCTATGCCTTCCTGGCAGCTTTCCATCCATTTCCATAGTGTATGTAAATCAGGCTGCGCTGACTCGATGTTTGCTTGAGTTGGTAATCCATCAATGTGAACGTGAGCAGTAAGTGTGTCAGGTTTTATTTTTCTTCACCGCATTCCATTGCAGAAAAATAACCTAAAGTTTGTCGAAAGCAAAAGTAGATTATGATGGATTACCGTCATCGATGCGGGCAGGTCTCCACAAACAAGATTTTCACACTTTATGGAAATAAATGGAAAACGGTATCAAACTGAAGGATGGGAAGAATGAAGAAAAAAAAAATCAGGCACTATATGGTATAATGGGGGGAAAAAAAGACAGGCGGAGCATATAGGATGTCACACTGTAAACTAGGTCAGATACACACTGGTTTGAAGGAGTGGTTCAGCACTTTCTTGACTTTAAAGGCCCAATGTGTGCATTTTCCTGGGGTTAAATGTTAAGTTTTGACATTCCCAAGGACATATAGATGTAGTTTTAGAGATCAAAAAACATTTCTGTGTTGTTTTACAGCTCATCAGAAAAGCTGTATTTAAAGTTCTGTGCGAAACTGTCAGTTTTCAGCCTGCTTATTAACATTAGTGAGTCCCTAATCTTAGCCTTTTGTTTTTCTTATTAACGACAAGGGTAGAAAGGAGATATTTTTACCAGAGTCCCTAATCTGACTGGATAAAGGTTTGGAGTGAGCCAAGCACAAGTAAGGAAGCAGTCGGAGTGGATTTGTTTTGATAATTTAGAGAACCGAGAACTGAAGGCAGGCCTCGCTGCTTTGTGATGACATAAAAGTCAAAAAGTGCAGTCCACTCATTCATTTAGGAGCGTCATTGCAATTAAGTCACTGCATTTCCTTGTGACTTTCTTTTAATGGTATAGACGATATGTGCACAATGTCGTGAACAAAACTCACTGTAATTAAACAACACTGAGCTGGGCAAAAAAAAAAAAAAAGAGTGGCAGCTTTATTTGGTAAACGGCAAACACAAAAAACACACAGTATTCAGTCACAGCAGTACACAAAGTGCATGCTTGTGGTGCCTTATACTTCAGTGAAATGCTGTTTGTTTTTTTATTGTTTCAGCTCTCTGTTTCCTTATACTGTGTTTTTGACTTTTTTGAACCTTCAGATGTGGCACTTTGAAATCTCATTGTACAGTATATCTTTACAATGACAATAAAGATTTAACTTATCTTCAAAATAATTGCCTATATAACTCATCAATATTATAATAAGAAACATTAAACCTGTTTGATAATGATTAATCATTATAAAAAAATAGATTAATAATTATGGATTTTTTTCCATAAAGTTTTTTGTTTCTACATATATCAAAACAAATGACGTGGTTAATAGAGTGTGTGCGTGCGTGCGTGCGTGCGTGCGTGCGTGTGTGAAAGAGAGATGTGGTTAAATTTAATTTAAGTTAAATATATGTCTGATACATACTGCAGTAAGAGTAACTACAAAGACATGCAAGATGCTGTTATTATTCAACAGCTTCTCTTCTAAATACCATTTTACAAACTCCAGGTTATGGCTTTGTGGACTTTGACAGCCCAGCGGCTGCCCTGAAGGCGGTCCATGCTCTGAAAACCAGCGGCATACAGGCCCAGATGGCCAAGGTGAGTCTGGTGTAGGCATGTGTGCACATCTGTGAATATTTGC
The DNA here is from genome assembly GCA_020510985.1 of Pholidichthys leucotaenia. Classification (NCBI taxonomy): domain Eukaryota; kingdom Metazoa; phylum Chordata; class Actinopteri; order Cichliformes; family Pholidichthyidae; genus Pholidichthys; species Pholidichthys leucotaenia. The sequence goes on from CM035837.1 coordinate 271,494,818, forward strand.
CATGCTTGTGAACATCTCTTTGGGGTTGGCCTTTTTTTAAATGCATGCATGCATGCATGCTTGTGTCCGGGGTATGTGTTCGAGGATGACATTCGACTGGTCACATGACCCCAGCTGACAAGCTGTTCTTTCCGTGACCCCATTTACTTTCACTGTAGAAACCAGATGTCATGTCTCTCGCTGCCAAATAACCTGTCAGTCAGAGTGATACATTACACACAGGATGCCAGCTCACACGCTAATACATCACCTTGGTTAGATTGCACTTTATAGATAGTATAGGTTTTTCCAGTCATGATTACTCTGTCATTCAGGGTTAGCACTTCCATTCATACACACCTACACCAAAGCATGTAACAACGGTGCTGCTTTGATGCATTCTTGATCCTCTGTGACAAATTTAAACTGAAGCACACACCAAGTATTTCTGCATCACATCTGTGATTTGACTCATAGTGAGCTGCGTAAATTGTCTGCATCATCAGATATTTTGTCCTTTCTCTACTTCGCTTTTCCTGGCCTGGCATTAACGTGCTTAAACTCACGAGTGAGAGTTCATAGATGAAGGGGGGCTCACTAGAGAGCTGCATGTAGCTCTCTTTGGAGCCAACATGGCAGAACGCAGTTTGTGTGTGTGTGGTAGCTAGGCTACGCCGCACTCCTGCTGTTTCTATGGAAGAGCTGCTACACAGTGCAGATGAAGTGTTTGTCAGCGTGTGCTAGAGAGCTTGCTAAATCAAATGTTCCTCCTAACTGTACTGTAGCTGATCATTGCAGAGAAGAATCTCAGAAAGAATATATCTCGTCAGATATCCATTTGTCTTTTAATATTTTTGCTATTTTCTTGTATTTTTATTTTACATCTGCCAAATACATGCAGAAAATCTACATGGCATTCAATATACATTCTGTTTTCCATTTTCTTTTATGTGAGCAGCAACAGGAGCAGGACCCCACAAATCTGTACATTTCAAACTTGCCTCTGTCTGTGGATGAGAAAGAGTTGGAGAACATGCTGCAACCTTTTGGCCAGGTCGTCTCCACGCGGATCCTCCGAGACTACAGCGGCAACAGCAGAGGTGTGGGCTTTGCCAGGTATGCCACAGAAGACAAAAGCAGTAATACATTCTCACATCAGTTTATTCTTAGCTCAAGAATAATGAAAGCAGTTGCAGTGAACAAAAACAATAATTTAGCGCTTCATGGCATGAAGCTACTCTTCAAGCAAAACAATCTGTGAACATTTTTTAATCAAAATTTTTATTATTAGCATATTCTTTGCTGGTATATATATGAGAGAGTAGTGATTGGAGCAGACTTTAATGGACATGTAGGTGAAGGGAACAGAGGTGATGAGGAGGATCTGGGTAGGCATGGTCTTAAGGAGAGAAATGTGGAAGGACTGATTATGTATGGAAAAGGAGTCTGAGTCTCTCTTGTAGTGCAGCGAACCAACACCCTCTATTAAGAACACAGAACTATATATACAAGTGGCCGTGCCCGCCTGACGTCACACTGTGGGCGGGTACGGCAGCACACACACACACTCCACACAACATTCCCCTCCCCCTTACAAAAGTGTAAAACCACACACACAATCGAGACCCTCCCCAATTTAGGACCCAAATCATGCACTAAGAAAACAGGGAATAATGAACTGTAATAAAACATCCTATCACATTCACACGAAACAACTAAAATAGAACCTAGTCTCTGAAAACATATAAAATAACCCCATATCATACATACCCTCATGCACAACAGCAGAACATATACATATTTACATGAAGAGTATTCAAATCACACCTATGTCCACCGGCAGCCAGAGGTAAAACCGGCCCGGGGGCCCAGGGCAGCCCCAAAGCATGCATGCCCCTGGTCACCGAAGATAAGACGGGCTCGGAGGCCCTGGGCAGCCCCACGGCATGTGCGCCCCTGGCCGCCATCTGCCTCCAGGATCAAAAACGACCTCTCTTGCGATAATGTCTCTCTTTATCACCAACTGCCTCACTCCTCGAGACCCACAGTGCTGCTGTCCGGCATGCCGTCCCTCCATGCTCATCGGTCCACTCCCGACCGCTTTCAACACCACCAACATGGCTCCAAACACTCCAGCCCCCTGTGGCCGAACTCTGGGGAGACCCGAAGCCTGCTCGCCGGCGCTGCTTGCTACCTCAGGCATCTCGCCGTACCGCCCAGCATCCTCGTCCAGGGCCCGACCTCTACGGTGCCCAGCGCCTCCTCTCTGTCGTCTGAGGTGCTCCGCTGCGCTGCCTCCATGCACAGCTGCTGTTGCTCACTCCCGGGGTTCACAGCATCACTTTCGCCGGCGTTGTTTGCCAACCCAGGCATTTCGCCACTGCTCCCAGCACCCTCATCCCAGGCGCTCCGCTGTGCTGTCTCCATGCCTGGTCGTAGCTGCTCTCTCCCGGGGCTCTCAGCATCCCTCTTGTGTGCGTCACTCTCCGACCCAGGCGCTTCGTGGCTGCTCCCAGCACCCTCATCCCAGGTGCTCTGCTGCATTGTCTCCATGCCCAGCTGCAGCTGCTCTTCCCCGAGGTTCTCAGCCTACATGTTCCCGCTGCCCAGCCTCCAGCTGCGGGGATGACTTCTGTCACTGCTCTCCCTCTCCGCTGTCGTCACACACCACGCTGTCAAATTCACCAGTGCTACAGTCCTGTACCATGCTGCGCAGGCTCCTTTGAGGGCCTGGTCCTCAGTATTGGGCACTTTAGCAATTTCAGGTTAAACCCAATTTTATTTGCCATTGTTTATCGTCCCCCATCAACCTATTCAGAATTTTTATCCGAATTTGCTGATTTCTTAGCTGATTTAGTGTTGAAATCTGATAGAATAATTATAGTAGGGGACTTTAATATACATGTGGATGTAGATAGTGACTGCCTTAATGTGGCTTTTAATTCAATATTAGACTCGATTGGGTTTTCTCAGAAAGTAGGAAATTCTACTCATTACCTCCACCATACATTGGACCTTGTTCTGACATATGGCATAGAAATAGAAAATCTTGTAGTGTCTCCTCATAACCCTGTACTGTCAGACCATTGTCTGTTAACCTTTGATTTTACTATTTCTGACTATTTGGCTCCTAAAGAAAAATATTATCACAGTAGATGCCTCTCAGATGATGCTGTTTCCAAATTTATGCAGATTGTTTCCTCTATGCCATGTGTCAACACAACGGAAATAAGCTATAGACAGCTTGCTCCTTCTGTAATTGATAACATGGTGGATAGTGTTTCAGCTTCTCTGCATCAGGCTCTAGACTTGGTGGCCCCCTTAAAAAAGAAAAAGTCTAATCAGAGATTTTTAACTCCTTGGTTCAACACAGAAACTCGTAGCTTAAAACAGAAGACTCGTCAATTAGAAAGAAAATGGCGCTCTACTAATTTAGATGAAATCTATTTAGCTTGGAGAAATCATCTTTTAATTTATAAAAAATCTCTTAGAAAAGCTAGAACGAGTTATTACTCTGCATTAATAGAAGAGAACAAGAATAATCCCAGGTTTCTTTTCAGTACTGTAGCCAGGTTGACAAAGAGTCAGGACTCTGTCAATCCTAGCATCCCCTTAGAGCTTACTAGTCAGGACTTTATGAACTTTTTCAATAATAAAATTTCATCCATCAGAGATAAAATCAATCAGATTCTTCCCACAGTTAACTTAAATACTGTAACTACTACAACTCCTTCTATTGATGTCTGTCTTGATGAGTTTACTCCAATCGACCTTTGTGAGTTAGACAAAGTAGTTTCCTCATCCAAACCTTCAACTTGTCTTTTAGATCCTATTCCTACCAGGTTATTTAAAGAAGTCTTCCCACTTATTGGTAGCTTTATTCTTCATATAATCAATTCTTCATTAACTTTAGGCCATGTACCGCAGGCTTTTAAAACGGCTGTAATTAAACCCTTACTGAAAAAGCCAACGCTAGATCCAGGAGCTTTAGCTAACTATAGACCAATCTCTAATCTCCCTTTCATTTCAAAAATCTTAGAAAGAGTTGTTGCTACGCAATTATTTGACCACCTGCAGGGAAATGGTTTACTTGAAGAGTTTCAATCTGGGTTTAGAATCCATCATAGTACTGAAACAGCCTTAGCGAAGGTCACTAATGACCTCCTCATTGCATCTGATAATGGACTAGTTTCTGTACTTGTCCTTTTAGATCTTAGTGCAGCTTTTGATACTATTGATCATAATATTCTACTTGATAGATTAGAACACTATGTTGGACTTAATGGAACTTCGTTGCAGTGGTTTAGATCTTATTTATCTGATAGGTTCCAGTTTGTTCATGTAAATGATGAGTTTTCTTTCAGCTCAAAGCTTAGTCATGGAGTTCCACAGGGATCTGTGCTAGGCCCTACTCTTTTTAGTTTATATATGCTTCCGTTAGGCAACATTATTAGAAAGCACTGTATACATTTTCATTGTTATGCAGATGACACACAATTATACCTGTCAATGAAGCCAGATGATACTAATCAATTAGCCAAGTTAGAAGCCTGTCTTAAGGAAATCAAAGCTTGGATGACTTGTAATTTCCTGCTATTAAATTCAGATAAGACTGAAGTCATTCTTGTTGGTCCAAAAAACCTTAGAAATTCCTTTCCAAATCAAACTTTCAGTTTGGACGCAGTTACTCTTTCTCTTAATAGCTCTGTGAGGAACCTTGGAGTTATTTTTGATCAGGATTTGTCCTTCAATTCACATATTAAATTTGTTTCTAAGACTGCCTTCTATCATTTGCGTAATATTGCCAAGATTAGGAGCATCTTGTCTCAGAGTGATGCTGAGAAGCTGATCCACGCTTTTGTTAGCTCGAGATTAGATTATTGTAATTCTTTATTATCAGGCTGTCCTAAAACATCTTTAAAAAGTCTTCAGCTGATCCAAAATGCTGCAGCAAGAGTTTTAACAGGTACTAGAAAGAGAGATCATATCTCTCCGGTTCTGGCCTCCCTTCATTGGCTTCCCATAGAGTTTAGAATTAAGTTTAAAATCCTTCTTCTCACTTACAAAGCTCTAAACAATCAGGCTCCTTTTTATTTAAAAGATCTGATACTACCATATTATCCTAACAGAGCACTTCGCTCTCAAAATGCAGGATTACTTGTAATACCTAGAATCTCCAAAAGTACAATGGGAGGCAGAGCCTTCAGTTATCAAGCTCCTCTCCTGTGGAATCAGCTGCCAATCTGGATTCGGGAGTCAGACTCGATCTCTGTTTTTAAGAATAGGGCTAAAACCTACCTTTTTGATCTAGCCTACAATTAGGGAGGGATCATGTGTTTCTGAACCCTCCCTTAGTTATGCTGCTAATAGGTTTAGTCAGCCGGGGGACCTCCAGTAATGCACTGGGCCTCACTCCTTTCCTCACTCTCTATGAAATATTTTTTTTTTTGCTGGTCATTAACATTTGTTTGTTCTCTCCCATAGATTGAGTCCCCATCGTGCTGTTTGCTCTCTACATGTCTGTTCTTTTCTTCTTCTCTATCCCCTCACCCCCCAGCCAGTCGCAGCAGATGACTGCCCCTCCCTGAGCCTGGTTCTGCTGGAGGTTTCTTCCTGTTAAAAGGGAGTTTTTCCTCTCCACCGTCGCCAAGTGCTTGCTCACAGGGGATCGCCTGATTGCTGGGGTCTTTCTGCAACTGTGGGGGTTCCCCCTACAGTTGATAGTGCTATGAGATGACTGTTGTTGTGAAATGGCGCTATATAAATAAAGTTGAATTGAATTGAATTGAATTGCGCTCCTTGGCTGGTCCGCCATCTGCAGTGACCGGGGAATCCACCACTCGCGGCCCTGGTCCCACCTCGATGCCTGGCTGGTAGCCTGGAACTTGCTTTTAGCGTGCAGTTAGCTTTTTGGCTAACTTGTCCATAGACACTGAGTGGGCCGTTAGCTTCTCCGAGCTAACTAGCCTAGCTCCATTTGGGCCAACACTCCCACCACCCACATCTTCGTGGTCCTCGTTTGCTCTGAGAAGTACTCAGCTAGCTGCTCGACAGCATCCTCATAGCACTCCGTTTCACCCAATGTACCGAAAATTCTTCGGCCTTCCAAAGCTGAAATGGTGGGCCAGAAGTGCTCGTCTTCATCTCCCGTCGTGCTTACTTAGGCCCAGCACCCCGATGTAATCCTCAAACATGGCCACCCACTCAGGCCACAGGATTACTGGCTCTCCCGTGTACTCCAGAAATGGTATCAGGGATGGAGGTAGCCCATACGCTCCCATGGTTTATTCTCGTTGCCAAAATGTTATGTATGGAAAAGGAGTCTGTGTCTCTCTTATCATGCAGCAAACCAACACCCTTTATTAAGAACACAGAACTATATATACAAGTGGCCGTGCCACTAGAAGCAAGACAGAATACATGAGTGTGAATTAGAGGGAGGCAGGTGTAATGGTGACGATGGAAGGAGTAGAGGTAGTGAAAGTAGACGAGTTTAAATACCTGGGGTCAACCATCCAAAGCAATGGAAAATGTACAAGAGAAGTGAAGAAGAGTGCAGGCAGGGTGGACTGGGTGGAGATGAGTGTCAGGGGTGATTTGTGACAGAAGAGTAGTGCAAGAGTGAAAGGGAAGATTTACAAGATGGTAGCGAGACCTGCTATGATGTATGGTTTGGAGACAGTGGCGCTGACAAAAAGACAGGAGATGGAGCTGGAAGTGGCAGAGTTGAAGATGCAAAGATTTTCATTGGGACTGACTAGGAGGGACAAGAGTAGAAATGAGTATATCAGAGGGACAGCTCAGGTTGAGCGGTTTGGAGAAGGAAGTAAGAGAAGCAAGGCTGAGATGGTTTGGACATGTGCAGAGGAAGGATATTGGATATATTGGACAAAGGATGTTGAAGATGGAGCAGCCAGGCAGGAGGAAAAGAGGAAGACCACAGAGAAGACTCATGGATGTAGTGAAGGAGGACATGGAGAGGGTTGGCGTTACAGATGCAAGGGATAGGGTGAGATGGAGGCAGATGATCCACTGTGGCGACCCCTAAAGGGAGCAGCCGAAAGAAGAAGAATATTCTTTGCTGGTATAGTGTATTCTTGACATTATATAACACAGCGGCTCACCACAGATCAAGCTTTAATGCAATTTACAGCAACCAAGACTCAATTGTGCTTTCAAACTTAATAAGATTAATCATTTACATCCCATTCACTGCACAACACTTGGTTCTTTATTAACCCTGCCATCATTAGATTTGTAAAAGCAAAGAATACAAATTAGATAAACTCACAACATATCTGCAAGCTATGATTATTGGCTTAAAAAATAACATTCTTATCAAATAAGTTGCTGTGTAGTTAAAATTCCAGAGGAAGGCAAATTAAGATAATATCTATCATCAGCTCAGTTTCCACTACCAGGAATCAAGAACCAATTGGGGGGGCATGGACTTCTTCAGGGCTATTCCTGTATTTGGCCCTCTCCCCCATTGTGTCTCCAATGCGGGGGTAGGATCCGTTGGTAGAATTTGTTACTGTGAAATCATACAGAAATGATGATGCACAGAATGAATGTAAAGTGGTGTATATGGGACCAACTTGCCATTGTTGTTTAGCAGTTGCGGAGGGCCGGAACTGCCTGAGTAGCGTCAGTGGGGCACTTCTTTCCCCAGCTGCCCAATCATATGTGTCCACTCTCCCGCTACAAACAGCCAGAGCTGCCAGCCTTGCCTCTCCGCTGTGTTTATGCTACCCTGAAACATATGTGGCCACATATTTTTTGTGTACTTTATTAATCCCCAGAGGCAAATTCAGGGCATCCACCTGGATAGGTGAGGCAGCCAAGGTGCAGCGCTAATCCCTTCATCCATTCATACACACAATCACACCTAGGGCCACTTTAGAGTATCCAGTTAACCTAACTTGCATGTTTTTGGCCTGTGGGAGGAAACCGGAATAAACCCACGCATACACGGGGAGAACATGCAAACTTCACACAGAAGGGTCACCGATGGTCAGGGGGTGGAATTGACCCCGTGACCTTCTTGCTGTGCTGCCACAGTGCTAACCACTGCACCATGGAGCTGCCCAATATATGATATGCAATTGATCTGGCTATTCTGCTACGCAATCATGGCGGTATTAACTTTCAAATTTGTAGATATTATAGGCGCATGAGCACAATGGGAGGAGCACCAATGGGGACTTGCGGTCTGTCGAACAGTCATTTAGACCCTCCGCAATCACAGCAGCATTATATTATAATTATGGCTTGGTGAAACAGAGAGGCATACGGTAATCAGTTAATGCGTCTGTGCGCATGTGGTTGTGTCTGTCTGTTACCAGCTTTTCAGCTTGCCCAGTCAAAATTAAATGCAACTAAAGGCTTGTATCATTGTATGACCATATTTTCTCGACTTTTAATTTGCCAGAATTTCAAAATAACGCTTTGTTTTTGAAATAAACACAAATTTAACTCACCATTTCTGTCAATGCCGCAGCGAAAAAAGGTATTGTAGTAACTATCCCGGGCCAGTAGAGGTCAGAGTGTCACTTTTTTTTACAGCCACCCATGCTACCATGCCACAGGCACCGAGGCACAGCACCTTGGTGCTTTCATTTTTTTTTTTTAGCAATAGATCTTCACTATTTTTCTGGTCAAATTTGCGGCTTTTCATTTACATGTGTTTTGTTCATGAAGCCAGTGTTGCAAAAAGTGCTCTGGCTGAGTTTTATCCAGTCAGTACTGAGTCAATCCTAAACCCCACCCAGCAGTTTTTGGGGCCGTTCTGAAGTACCTACTCCTGACCAGGGCCGTCTTTCAGCCGCTAAAGGTTTGCAAAATTATTTCCTGGTAGTGGAAATGGGGCTATAACCAGCCTTTACTTTCTTCTGTAAATGCTTTATTTGTGATGTGGGGTTCAGTCACTTTTATTGCCTTTATTTCCAGAATGGACACAACAGAGCAGTGTAATGCAGTCATCTCCCACTTCAATGGGAAGTTTATCAAGATGGCTCCTGGAGCTCTAGGTAAAAAAAAGAAAAAAATGTCCCCTCTCCATACACTTTTCTTCCAATATAAGCGGTAGAGGCTGTGATGACTGCATGTTGAGTGACTGTTCACGTCGGTTTTGCACTCTCCCCTCCAGCTCCCTCTCAGCCTTTGCTGTGTAAGTTTGCTGACAGTCAAAGGAAGAAGCATGCTCATGGCGGATATGTCCCCAATGGACAGGCAGGGGATCTCAGACTAGTATGTATCTACTCATTATCATATATTTATTTATTCTATTGTGTCGATCCCGTCCTCTGTAGTACCAATAATAAGTTGCTAATACATTTTTTCATGGTCATAACCATCCAGCATATGACTATAACACACTATAAATACCATAGTCTAATCTATACTTAAACATTCCCTTCTCTGCACATGTATTGATCTTTTTTCCCACTTGTGGTAAATGTTCTATACGTAGATATAAGCAGTCACTAATTAGTCTTTTTTTTCTTGGCTTTAGGGTGCAATGACCCTCACCTATGACCCCTCATCAGCAGCTCTACAAAATGGGTCAGTTGTCCTTTAGCTGTAGTAGGTCATGACCTCATTTAACTTTTTACTAGCCTCATAAATCCTTGGGCTTGGTTTTAAAACCCCTGTCTGTTTCCCAGGTACTATCCTTCTCCATATCCGGTGACCAACAGGATAATGACTGTGCAGCCTGCAATGTCTCCCTACATGTCTCCAGTCTCTGCTTACCAGGTACTGCAGAGGTTCCCTTTTATGGGTGAAAATAATCATGTCCAGAAGCCAGAGGTTATTCAAATCACTTCTTTCTCTCCCACCCATTCTATTTTAAATTTGAGGCTAGGATGGCCATATGTGGGTTTGATGCATTTTTGCTTGACTGTGCTACAGAGTAGCTAAAATGTTTGTGGGCTTCTCCATGAGACAGTCAGCTATTATTTATGTTTTGTCGGCGAGCGACCATGTCTTCTGACAGTAGTTTTTCATAGTTACAGTAAAAAAAAAAAAAAAAAAACTGGAAAAGGATTAGACTGGTTTCATGCTTATTGTTGCTTAATACCAACTACTGTAGTTGTCTGCTAGGTGTTACATCTTAGATGAACTTATAATCTTAACATTGGGGGGAATCAATACATCGATGTATCGCGATACTTTGTAGTGGTGATACTGTATCGATTCAGAGACACAGTATTGTCATATTTTATTAAAAAATGATTAATAAATGTTATGAATACTTAACTTATTGTAACTTTACTATTTAGGTTCCAGCGTAATAAAAAAAATGTGACTTTTCAGTACATTAGATGGTGCTAGCGGTGAGGTCAAACATTGATTTGGCATAGTATCACAATACTTGACAATCACAAATCATAGTATCATGATAGTATTGCATCATGACCCAAGTACTGTGATACATATTGTATCATGAGGTCCCTTGTGATTCCTATCCCTACCTAGCATTACTAGATTGTTTGCTAATATGAATAAATAATGGATTAATAAAGAGTTAAATATAAAGATGACAAAATTTGAATAACCAATAAAGTATTGACCAAGCTAAGGATAAAAAAATTTAAATATTTGGTTCAAACCTTGGTAAGCAGCTACAGTTGTAATCAAAATAATTCAACCCCCACTGCAAATTAGATTTATTGGCAAAACATACAAACTAGCAGCTGTTTGCGATAAACAAATCAAACAAAAACAATTTAAATGGCTCAGCACAACTAATATTACAAGTGACTTCTCCAAATTCAACACAAAATGCCACTGTTAATGACCACTGCAGTTTCAAATTTATTCAGCTCTGTCATGACAAGCATCTGTAGTGCTTAGCAGAGCACCCTTTTGCTGTTATGACCTGCTGCAAACATGATGCATAGCCAGACACCAGCTTCTGGCAGCATTCTGAGGAATCTTAGCCCATTCCTCATGGGCAAAGGTCTCCATTTCACTAATATTCTTGGGTTTGTGTGCTGCAACCACCTTTTTCAAATCCCACCAGAGATTTTCAGTCAGGTTCAATACAGACGAATGTGATGGCCATTCTAGTATCTTCCAGGACTTCTTCTGAAACCAAGCCTTGGTGGACTTTGCGGTATGCTTGGGATCATTGTCCTGTTGGAAGGTCCAGTGACGCCCAAGCTTCAGCTTCCTCACAGATGGCATGACATTTTCTCCCAGGATTTACTGATACTTGATTGAATTCATCTTGTTCACATGCTGCAGGTTTCCAGTGTCAGAGGATGCAAAGCAGCCCCAGAGCATCACTGAGCCCCCACTGTGCTTCACTGTAGGCAGGGTGTTCTTTTCATCGTATGCGTCATTCTTCCTCCTTCAGACATACTGCTGGCCCATAGCCACTTTTGTTTTATCGCTCCACAAAACATCCCAAATGTTCTCCAAATTCCAAAACCTCTTTGACTTATTTATATAGTTTTGAGCAAATTGGAGCCGACTTTTCTTGTGGTTTTGGGTCAGTAGTGGTGTACGTCTTGCAGGCAATTGCGAGAGAGCTCGATACTTAAGTCACGATTCGATCCCATCACGATTCAACGATAATCGTGATATCGCAATAATTGAGTATCACAATCCCATATATTTAAAATTTTTTCACCTTATTCAACCTCAAATTATGCCCCAAAATAAAACTGTTGACATCTCTTTCATATAATAAAGTATTCTCGGAGCTTCATTTTCCACAGAGATACGTCTCTGCAACATATAGTGGATATAAAAAGTCTACACACCCCTGTTCAAATGCCAGGTTTTTGTGATGTAAATAAATGAGACCAAGATAAATCATTTCAAAACTTCTTTCCATTGTTAATGTGACCTATAACCTGTACAACCCAATCGAAAAACAAACTGAAATGTTTAGGGGAAAAATTAAAAAAAAAAAACAAAACTTAAAATAACCAGTTTGCATAAATATGCACACCCTTAAACTAATACTTTGTTTCAGCACCTTTGGCTTTTATTACAGCACTCAATCTTTTTGGGTAGGAGTATATCAGCGTGGCACATCTTGATGTGGCAATATTTGCCCACTCTTCCTTGCAAAAACATTCCAAATCTGTCAGATTGCGAGGACATCTTCTGTGCACAACCCTCTTCAGATCACCCCACAGATGTTCGCTCGAATTCAGGTCTGGACTCTGGCTGGGCCATTCCAAAACCTTAATCTTCTTCTGGTGAAGCCATTCTTTTGTTGATTTGAGTGTGTGCTTTGGGTCACTGTTGTGCTGAAAGATGAAGTTCCTCTTCATCTTCACCTTTCTAACAGAAGCCTGAAGGTTTTGTGGCAACACTGACTGGTATTTGGAACTGTTCATAATTTCTTCACCTTGACTAAGGCCCCAGTTCCAGCTGAAGAAAACAGCCCCAAAGCATGATGCTGCCACCACCATACTTCACTGTAGGTATGGTGTTCTTTTGGTGATGAGCAATGTTATGTTTGTGCCAAATATACCTTTTGGAATTATGGCCAAAAAGTTCAACCTTGGTTTCATTGGACCATAACACATTTTCCCACATGCATCTGGGAGATTTCAGATGCGTTTTTGTAAAATGTAGCCGGGCTTGGATGTTTTTCTTCGTAAGATAAGGCTTCCGTCTTGCCACCCTAGACGGGAGATTGTTGTCACATGTACTAAACAGAAAGTACTTGCCAGAAATTTCTGAAGCTCCTTCAATGTTGCTGCTGGCCGCTTGACAGCCTCCCTGACCAGTTTTCTTCTCGTCTTTTTGTCAATTTTGGAGGGGCGTCCAGTTCTTGGTAATGTCAATGTTGTGCCATATTTTCTCCACTTAATGATGACTGTCTTCATTGTGTTCCATGGTACATTTAATGCCTTGGAAATTTTTTGTACCTTTCTCCTGACTGATACCTTTGAACAATGAGATCCCTCTGATGCTTTGGAAGCTCACTGTGGACCATGGCTTGTGCTGTAAGATGTGACTACAAAAATGTCAGGAAAAGCCTACTAGAACATCTGAACTTAATTTGGGGTTAATCAGAGGCACTTTAAAAGGTGGCAGATGTGTGCTGACTCCCCTTTAATGCGAGTTTGAATGTGATTGGTTAATTCTGAACACAGCCACATCCCAGTTATAATAAGATTTCAGTTTGTTTTTCAATTGGGTTGTACAGGTTATAGGTCACATTAATGATGGAAAATGTTTTGAAATGATTTATCTTGGTCTCATTTTTTTACATCACAAAAACCTGACATTTGAACAGGGGTGTGTAGACTTTTTATATCCACTATATGTTTAGCTGACTCTGTGGACTCTTAAAAAGCAGCTGAAAACTTTTTTTTAAACAGGGATTTCCGTTGAGTTTCAACTGCTTTTTAATGGGAAGTGTGATGTTTTTTTTAATTATTTTAATCTTGTGTTTAAAGCTCCATGCCGGTGTCTCTTTAGCTTAGCCGTTGCTAATGCTACTCCGAAACATGTGTGGCCCTCCGTGTTCTGAGTGTTTTTTCTTTTTTTTTTTGTGCAGCACTTCTTGTGGGTTGTGTGTCATGTCAGTCTTTCCTTCCATCTTTGTTATAAAATCAAAAAAGGCCCGACATTTGAGCTAACTTTGAGGTAATTGTTTCCCAACTTTCAAAGCTAGCTTCAAATCTCCGAGACAAGCTATGACTTTACTTGACTGGGTGCTTGCTTTGCGCCATCTAGTGGACTGAAAACGCAATTGATTAACTGATAACCCAAAAGTATACAGTATGTGTGTGCATTTTTTTCCCCCTTGTCCTGTCAGGCAGTTAGGTAAGCAGAACAGAGATCTGTTACCCTTATTGTGCCAAAACATATTTACTTTGCCAAAAGGAGCTTTATACAGTCCCTATCTATGTACTGTATATTGCTGCAAACAACTCCTATAATAACTTTTAATACGTTATTTAAATTATTTTACCCATGAAGGACCTGACAGGATGGGGAATGGGGAAAGGAAGTGTGTGGAAGGGGAAAGAAAAGAGAGAGGAACAGACAAAAAAAGACAAACAAACCAACAACTAAAACAAACAGAAGGAAAACTGCTTTTTCCACCAAAGAGGACTCAACACGAGTCTGGTATCCACACCTGTTAACGGGGAGACATTTGTGCGTGTCCATCTGTGTGCATGTATATGAGAGTGCGCGCAAAATAAGTGTGTGCATGTTAGTGGTTTGTCAGGAAACATACGAATAGGGGGGCCAGTTGCAGCAATTCCCCGCCACCCCAGAAACCCCAAGCAGGCAAGGCAGCACCACCAACTCCCACAGGGCACAAATGCCCGGGGCCGACAAGCCCCAGGAATGCCAGGCATCCACCCCCCTGGCAGGACGGCCAAGGGAGGCAAGGCCGCCAGGCAGCCGGTGCGGCGGGCCCACCAACCTCCCCCCCCCCCCCATTGGGGACAACGCCAGCCCCCGGGCCCCAAACACCAGAAGGCCAGCGCCCCCACCCCCAGGCCAGAGACCGACCCGCACCCCCTGGTGCGAGCCCCTCCAGGCACCCCCCAGCGGGCACATGCCCTCCGTAGCACCACCGCCACACACCCCGGGGACCTCCACACCCAAAGAAGTCCCCCACCCCCGCCCAAGGGAGCCCATGTAGCTGAGAGGCATTACCCCCCTCAACCCAGCACCTCTCAACTAACAGACACACTCATTCCCACACCACACCCTTTTGCTCTCATATGCACCCACAAGCACTCACTCACTCTTACTTCCCCACTCCCCCACACAGTCCCACTCTCGGACCCACCATTCTCTCTCACTCCTGAACCCACTCAATCTCACTCCAACTCGCCCTCAGGGTCACCACACTCTCTCACATTCACCCACGCATGCACTCTCACTCCGACCTACTCACATCCATTCATACTCTCCCCCTCACATTCACCCACCCGCATTCACCCCTATTTCTTAGGGCGACTGCGACGCAGGTGCAGCGAGCCTGAACGCGCACCAGCTCCCGGCAGCGGCCGGAGAGACCGCCGGTGCAGGCCAGCGGCCACCCCCCCGCCAACCCACCCCAGGGCGGCCGTGGCCACAGAAGCAGACCCCCACCCCCAGCGCCCACCCAAGCGACTGATCTGGAGATCACCGCAGGCGCCCCGAGATGCCACCTGACACGCAAAACCGACCCACCAACACCATCTCCATTCATCAATCCCTCACTCTCGCTTACTCTCTTATTCAATTCCTCTCACACTCCCTTGTTTGTATCTATTTATTTAGCAGCACCCAGGGATTTTGACAACATGACAGGTCCCAGGCCCCTGGCAGAAGGAGGGCAACAGGGGTGGGGGAAGACCCCCACCCCCCTCCCCCTTGCACAAAACATGATATGTGTGTGTCAGTTGTATGATGTCATTGTGTGTAGGTGTGTGAACTAACATGGTGCAGTTACAATTGGGGGGATGGTGGTTGGAGCACCACTACCCACTGTGATAGGCAGCGGGGCCCCCATCCCCCCAAGCCCTCAGTGTCTAAAATGCAATTAAAATTGAGGTGAGGGCAGCCCCACTGCGCAGCAGAGGTGTTTGTATCAGTTTCCTTGTTTGTGCCAGGAGATGATCTCTTCTCTGAACATTATGGACAATTCTCTTGACTTAGCCATATTTCTAACACGCAATCAAACGTCACTGTCAACAGTCCACATATGTGAGGTGTTCTACCTCAGGTGTGCTTGAGACCACACCTGATTTACAAATGTGTGCTCTCATGAGAAATTCTATTCAGGGGTTGAATAATGTTGAGACTGCAGGAGTTATTGAAAGTAGAATTTAGTGTTGAATTTGGATAAAATCCTTGTAATATTAGTTCTAACTATTTAAACTGTTCTTGTGTAATTTGCTTATTGCAAACACCTGAATTTTTTTAAATTTTGCCAGTAAACCTAAAATGAAATGGGGGGTTGAATAATTTTGATTGCAACTGTAGGTGCTGCTAGGTCATTTGTAGGGCGAGAGAAATTAATATTGTGAAGTATTTGTATGGGTGGAGAAACCACACTGACAAGACATCAGGCCACTACTAGTGTATATCACTGGTTTAGTCAGAATATTTTGTCAGAATTTTTAGTCAGAATTTTTGAAGCCACCGCCTGGAAGCAGCTCTGCGATCCACATGGTGAGGACATCGATGGCCTCATTCACACCTTCACGGGCTACCTCAGCTTCTGTGTGGACAAATCCGTTCCCACCAAGACCATACGGCGTCACTCAAACAACAAACCCTGGATCAACCCTGAGATAAAAACACTTCTGAGAGAGAAGAAGAGGATCTTCAGGTCGGGGAACAGGGAGATGCTGAAGTCCGTACAGAGGGAGCTGAGGAGAAAGATCAGAGAAGGCAAGGACAGCTTCAGGAAGAAGATGGAGGACAAGCTGCAACAGAGCGACATCAGCGGGGTCTGGAGAAACCTCAAAACCATCTCGGGGCTCCAGAATACCTCCCCCCAGGCCACAGGGGGCAGGGAGTGGGCGAACAACCTGAATCTGTTTTTCAATAGATTTGACCAACCGCCCTCCCCCCTGACTGCACAACAACCACTGCTGCCTCTAAAGAAATCAAGTCCTGCTGCCCACTCCCCACTCCACCAACACCCCCCCCACTCCCAACACACAGCCCCCCATCCTGACCCTGACCAGGACCCAGGTGAGGACGGAGCTGAGAAAGATCAAGGCGAGGAAGGCGCCGGGACCGGACGGCATCAGCGCAAAGCTCCTCAAGTCCTGTGCAGACCAGCTGTGTGGGATTGTGACGTATATCTTCAACATGAGCCTGAAACTGGGGAGGGTACCACAGCTGTGGAAAACATCTTGTGTGGTACCTGTACCAAAAACTTCCCACCCCAAAGACCTGAACAGCTACAGACCGGTGGCCTTGACGTCCCACTTGATGAAGACCCTGGAGAGACTGCTCCTTGCTCACCTCCGCCCCCTGGTGGAACCAGCGATGGATCCACTCCAGTTCGCCTACCAGCATGGCATTGGGGTGGAGGATGCGGTGATCTTCCTCCTTCACCGTTCTCTGTCCCACCTGGAGAAGCCCGGGAATATGGTGAGGATCATGTTCTTTGACTTCTCCAGTGCTTTCAACACCATCCAACCGATGATCCTGAAGGACAAGCTGCTGCGCGCAGGGGTGGACCAGCACCTGTCATCATGGATCCTGGACTACCTCACGAACCGGCCTCAGTTTGTGAGAACCCGGGACTGTGTGTCCGACACGATCATCAGTAGCACGGGGGCCCCCCAGGGAACGGTGCTGGCTCCCTTCCTGTTCACTCTTTATACTGCGGACTTCTCACACAACACAACACACTGCCATCTACAGAAGTTCTCTGATGACTCTGCGATCGTTGGCCTCATCTCCAATGGAGATGAAGCTGAGTACAGAGGGCTTATCCAGGACTTCGTGGACTGGTGCCATCGGAACTGCCTCCAGATCAACGCGAGGAAAACTAAGGAGCTGGTGGTGGACTGCCGCAGGCATGGGCAGCCCCTCACAGCACCAGTAAATATACAGGGAACAGACATCGAGATGGTGACATCCTATAAGTACCTGGGTATTCATCTGAACAATAAACTAGACTGGTCACACAATACTGATGCACTCTACAAGAAGGGACAGCGCAGGCTGTTCCTGCTGAGGAGACTCAGGTCTTTTGGTGTACAAGGGGCGCTGCTGAAGTCATTCTATGACACGGTGGTGGCATCAGCCATCACTTTTGGAGTGGTCTGCTGGGGCAGTGGCATTACTGCAGCCGATAGGAAGAGACTGAACAAACTGATTAAGAAAGCTAGCTCTGTCCTGGGGCAGCGTCTAGATCCGATGGAGGAGATAGGAGAGAGAAGGACGGTGGCTAAACTGTCATCTCTGCTGGAGTCCGAGTTCCACCCTATGCAGGACATACTGAATGCACTGAGGAGCTCATTTAGCAGCAGACTACATCATCCCAGGTGCACAACCGAGAGGTTTCGTAGGTCCTTCCTACCAACGGCTGTCAGACTGTACAACCTAAGCAGGGCTGCTCGCAGAGATAGCAAAAAGACGTAACAAACTAATAGTTTTTTGAATGCAAAAGATGCAATAGACTTACACAATGGTCCCCTCCGGCATACAACTAGGAACATACCGGTCGCTATGGAGGGTGAGAATATGTATGGGCACATAATCATACCATGTAGGATAACTAAGTAGACGGTTATGCTGTTTCATTCCATCTAGCAACAATGCTCTGCACTGTGTGTGTTTATATATTTGCATATTTATTCCATCTAGCTACAATGCTCAGCACTGGGTGTGTTTATATATTTATATATCTACATATTATTCCATCTAGCTACATTGCTCCGCACTGTGTGTGTTTATATACTTGCATATTTATTCCACCTAGCTGCAATGCTCCGTACTGTGGGTGTTTATATATTTACATATTTATTCCATCTAGCTACAATGCTCTGCACTGTGTGTTCATATATTCATATATTTATTCCATCCAGCTACAATGCTCTGCACTGTGTGTCTGTGTGTGTGTGTATATATATATATTTTATAGTAATACGTACATATGTTTATTAGCTGCTCTTGCTTGCTTGTTTTTTTTCTTGCCTTCTGATTGTTGCTCTGAGTGTTGCTATCCCTGTGCTGTTGCAATCCTGGAATTTCCCCGTTGTGGGACTAATAAAGGCTTATCTTATCTTATCTTATCTTAATATGCTTATTAGCATGTAAATGCAAATATATTCCATAGCTGCTGTGCATGTAAGCATCTTATTCAGAATACTGAATTAACCAGAATACAGTCTTGTGAAAAAGTATTTGTCCCTTCATGATTTGTTAAATTTTTGTATATTTGTCACATTGTTTCAGATCATCAAACAATTTTTTTAATATTAGACAAAGATAACTCAAGTAAATTAAAAAAAAATGCAATTTTTAAATGATGATTTCATTTATTAAGGGGAAAAAGTGACCCAAGCCTAGCTGACCATATGTGAAAAAGTAATTGCCCCTCTTGTTAATCACGAATTAACTGTGATTAACCACATTTTTTGGAAAGCTGAGTTTAATTTCACTAGCCACACCCAAGCCTGATTACTGCCAGACCTGTTGAATCAAGAAATAACTTAAATAAATAAAACCAAAGATCTTAAATGAAACTAAAAGATCTCAAAAAGCAACACATCATGCCACAATCTAAAAAAAATTCAAGAACAGATGAGAAACAAAAAGAACTGCAGGCCTCACTTGCCTCCGTTTGGATGCTGGTCCATGATTCAACAATACAAAAGAGACTGGGCAAAAACGGCATCCATGGAACAATTCCAAGGTGAAAACCACTGCTGGCCAAAAAACACAAAGGCTCACATTTGCCTAAAAACATCTTGATGATCCCCAAGACTTTGGGAGAATATTCTGTGGACTGATGAGACAGAAGTTGAACTTTTGGAAGGCATGTGTCCCATTATATCTGGCATAAAACTAACACAGCATTTCATAAAAAGAACATCTTACCAACAGCCAAACATGGTGGTGGTAGTGTGATGGTCTGGGGCTGCTTTGCTGCTTCAGGACCTG
The DNA here is from genome assembly GCA_020510985.1 of Pholidichthys leucotaenia. Classification (NCBI taxonomy): domain Eukaryota; kingdom Metazoa; phylum Chordata; class Actinopteri; order Cichliformes; family Pholidichthyidae; genus Pholidichthys; species Pholidichthys leucotaenia. The sequence continues at coordinate 271,514,402 of CM035837.1, forward strand.
GATGACTTGCCATAATTGATGGAACCATGAATTCTGCTCTCTACCAGAAAATCCTGAAGGAGAATATCCAACCATCAGTTCGTAACCTCAAGCTCAAGCCCTCCAATGTGGCTGAATTAAAACAATTCTGCAAAGAAGAATGGGCTGAAACTCGGTGTCAGTTATTGCAAATACTTGATTGCGGTTGTTGCCTCCAAGAGTGGCACAACCAGTTATTAGGTTTAGGGGGCAATTACTTTGTCACATAGGGGCAGGTGAGTTTGGATATCTTTTTTTTCCCTTAATAAATGAAATCATAATTAAAAGCTGCATTTTGGATTTACTCAGTTTATCTTTGCCTAATTTTACAATTTGTTTGATTTTTTTGTTTTAAGGATTAATGAGAAAAAATGTATTTAAATGATTGGAGCATCAGGCTGCAACATAACAAAATAGAAAAAAATACTAACGTGGATGAATAGTTTTGCAAGCCACTGTCATCATTGATGGTTGTAGAATGACTTACAAGAGCTTAAAATTTAAGTGGTCAGAGGCCAAACCCCTCAAATTAGCAGCCGAAGACTTGGGTAGCACAGATGATGCACCTCAAAAGAAAGCCTATTACGGCTCAGTTTCAGGTTCAGGTTCAGGTTACTTTATTTGTACCCGTAGGTAGATTTGTTTTGCAGTCAGGTGACATCCATATTTACAAACCACAATTACATTCAACATGAACACAAACAGGCACACACGAAGCTGACTATAAACATGATAAAAATACTCAAGGCTCCGCCAATCAGGACACAGGACAAAGAGATAAGAGAAAAAACAAGGAGATAAGAGAGAAGGGTCATATTAGAAAGTTAAAGACTAGTCAAAGAGGTTAAAGACACAAAAGTCTAAAACCCAATAAAAGATTTAGAACCCCAATAAAAAAACCTACAAAAATAAGTAAATATAAAATCAAATTAATAACTAGGTAACTAAATTATGTGCAATATACCTACGGGTACAAATAAAGTAGCCTGAACCTGATATATTGTTACATCTTGTTCAACTCTTTAACAGCAGCAGGAACAAAGCTGTTTTTGTAGCGCAGGGTTTTACTTTTTGGGACAGCAAACCTCCGTCTGGAGGGAAGCTGAAGGTGGCAGTGCAAAGGGTGGGGGGGAGTCATTTAAAATGGAGGTAGCAATCCTCTGTACTTGTCTGGTGTACAGGGATGTCAGGCTCAGCTGTGACTCACCAAGCAAGCAACTGGACCATCTAACTACCTGATCCAAGGATTTCCTCTGTTTCAGTTTTGTCTGACCAAACCATGACACTAAAGAAAAGGATAAAACAGATTCAATAAAAGCCCGATAAAACATTGTCATTATGGTTCGGTCAACTTGGAAGCGTGTAAGTTTCCTTAAACAATGCAAATGTTGCTGACCCTTTTTGCACACCCTTTCACAAGGGTGAAGGTTTCCAAACCGCAATCAAGAAAGTAAGCTAATAAGTTTGCCATCTAATTTTCTGTCACTTTCCCCCAAAAAAGTTTAGAGCCAAGATCATTTATTAGTTAAGATGATTATGAGTTAAGAGTAATAACACCCAGTGTTAATAAGGCAGCAAATGACTTGACTAACTATAGTGAGAGAAAGAGGAAGTTTATTGAACTCCATTTATCATTTATAAGCAGTAACCTAGAGAAGGAATAAGATTTTTTTTATAATGATGAGCATGAAGCCTCACTTTGTGGTTTATATCATTTAAATTCTTGCATTTCTATCTAGCACATGTTGCTTTTTTGCTGTAAATTTGCCTCAAAATATGATTTTCTCTTTCCTGACTGCCTGTTTTGTTTTTTGTTTTTCTCTGCTGTGTCCCACCATTCTTTAGGTACAGAGTCATTCTTGGATGGCCCACCAACCATACATCATGCAACACCCGGTAAGGGAACAAGAGCATTATTCAGCGCCTCCTTTTCTGTGTACAGGAAATGGGTGTGTGCTGCCACCAGAGCTTAAACTCTGCGCTCACTGCTGCAGTGGCGAGCTAGTACTTTTATTCAGCCTGTTCTGCTGACACGGTCAATCTAGGAACAGAACTTCCCCAAACTTGACAGGAAGACTAAGCCGAGAAGAGTTCTGAGAAACGGTCACTGGGTATTTACATGTTTTAAGTGTGTATATGTGAGCTGGCCTGTCCATGAAGGAGAAATGGAATGACGACAGAGACATGGAGCCACTGCCCCCCTCCCCTCCTCTCCTACTCTCTCCTCTTTGGATCCAACAGGAAATGCCTGAAGCAGAGACAGTCTTGTGACTCTTTGACTCCTCCAACAGATGGTTTCCAGTGGAACAAGTGTCTGTGCTGATCTGCCCCATCCCCCATTTTTTGTTAGGAAACGGTCTCTTCCCTGTGGGCACCATGCTGAAATCCAAAAAACTGACTCATTATCACACCTTTTTCACATCTCATTAGGTTTGGGTAGTTTTTTTTTTTTTTAAAGATACACAGTACATCTTACCATTGTCACAAATGATGCTGTATTTTTTTATTATTTACATGTTACCATCCTGCTTCTTTTACCCAAATGCAGCTATTTGGTCTGTACTGGCCCTCACATGGCGTCCGCCTTATGACATTTACATGATTTAGCTGTAGAGTATGGTATGAGATAGCAGGAAATTTACTGGGGTGCCTCATGTTTTCCAGGCTGCAGTGATGTCCCCCTCTGTTGATCCCTCCATGTCACTGCACCCTACAGCCATGATTACTCAGCAGATGGGCCAGCTGTCATTGGGAAACAGTGGAGCGGTAAGTGGAATTGTGGTTTATCTGCAGCCTTTTTAAACAGAGCGTGGGCATAAGAATCATATCTAAACGTTTAATACTGTCTAACTGTCAAGGATAGCAAAATAAAGAGAAATTGGTATTTGGGACATTTTGCACTGACGTCTGTACTACACCGTGGTGTGAAAAAGTGTTTGCCCCATCCTGATTTCTCATGTTTTTGTATGTTTGTCACACTTAAATGTTTCAGATCATCAAACAAATTTAAATATTAGACAAAGATAACACAAGTAAACACAAAATGCAGTTTTTAAATGAAGGTGTTTATTATTAAAGGTAAAAAATCCAAACCTACTGTACATGGCCCTGTGTGGAAAAAGTGATTCTCCCCCCCCACCCCTGTTAAAATAAATTAACTGTGATTTCTCACATCTTTGGAAAACTGAGTTCGATTTCTCTAGCCATACCCAGTTCTGATTACTGCCACATCTGTTCTCAATCAAGAAATCACTTAACCTCTTGCACTCTGGGATACCGCGGGCAGTCATGTCTCTGCGTCCTAGTGCGTCTCAGTGCACACTGAAAAAAAAAACTGCATTTCCGTTCTTCCAGTACAGACACAGCCGCGAACAGAAAGCCAAAGGAGTGTTTTAATTGGTTTAGATTTGATTGACCTCTCATTCGACTAATAAGAGCCTTGAATTGGGTTTCTGAAACCTTGAAGAACCAATGACTGAAAACCTAGCAAGAAGGACCTGCCTACCAACAACTGCGAATACAACGAACCAATTGAAGCAGAGAAGTTTGACGATTGAAACGCGTGCGTCCCGTGCATAAAATCTGTTTTGTGTAAGCCGTTGTGTGTAACGGTAGCGTTCGCCAGTCTTTTTTTATTACTACTGTTCTTATTTGTTTTGAAAAATCGTTCGCCAAAACCACAATCATGGAAGCGCAAAACCGCAATCATGGAATCATGGTTTGACCGGGTCGCGTGACCAGAACCACGAGTCGTAACAAGCGGACCAGCGTCATGTTCGTCTGACAATGAGGAACAGATGTTCGCCAACGACACTGCTGTTATGGACAGGTAAGTGTTATAAGCTAAATTATTCTTTATCACTGAAAATGGTAATAAAAATGACTTTTGACCGATGGGTAATTACAACAGTGCGTCATCGCCACATGACGGACCGTTTTTTGTGCGCCGAGCTCCTCTGTAGCGGGGGGGGGGGGGGGGGGGGGGAGTTGTTATCCTCTACATTGCAGATATTTTAGTATAATTTTTATTGCACTGTAGGTTATTTTTTCTTGTAAAAAAAAAAGGTCACACATTTTTTACGTGGCATGCTTCTTTGTGTGTGGGGGGCTTGTTTGTTCATTCATTCATTCATGAATGAATAAACAACCCCCCCCCACACACACACACAGCCCTGAGTGTCACCTTTCATTAGAGCCCAAGATCAAGCTTCTATGTTGAATCATTCAAAAGTTATAGACGTTTTTCCAAACTGTGCCATTTGGCACAGTTCAAAAACGCCTGGGAACAACCTGAGAAAAAAGCTGTGTAATATATTAATTTTTTGTGGTATTGTTACAAAATTTTGACCTCAGCTTGATAACACTTGGTTCTACATTTCTGTTGCATTTTCCAGCCAGTATCTGACAGCTGTGTGTTATTTGCAAGCATTTGTATCTAAAAAAACACCCAGACAAACTTTATTTTCTTCAAGTTCAGTATGTTTAGATGACTGTTACTCAGTGGCAGGAGCACTTAGAGAGATTATGACTGTTTTGCCAAAACATTCAAAGTGTTTTCTTTTAAATGAGACCAACCCCATGAAAATGCTGCAAAGGGTTGAAGAACAGCTTTTGATTTACTTTGGGTATGTTATTTTTAGGCGTTTTTAGGGAAATTGACCAGAGTGCAAGGGGTTAAATAGGACCTGCCTGACAAAGTGAAGTAGACCAAAAGATCCTCAAAAGTTAGACATCATGCTGTAATCCAAACAAATTCAGGAACAAATGAGAAAGTAATTGAGATCTATCAGTGTGGAAAAGGTTATAAAGCCATTTCTAAAGCTTTGGGACTACAGCAAACCACAGTGAGAGCCATTATCCACAAATGGCGAAAACATGGAACAGTGGTGAACCTTCCCAGGAGTGGGAAATTACCCCAAGAGTGCAGTGACAACTCACCCAAGAGGTCACAAGACCCAACAGCATCCAAAGAACTGCAGGCCTCACTTGCCTTAGTTAAGGTCAGTATTCATGACTCTGTAGAAGTTACAGAAAAACAGACAGGATACGCATAAGTCTGTCTGGAAAAACTTTATTTACATTTTTGTACTTCCTGCTTTTATCTCCGTCCAAAAAGGAAAAACTCCGCCTTCACATTAAAACTCCACCTTCACATTAAAAGATCCAATTTTGTGTGTGAGACCAACAACTAATATCACCACACAGGCCCCCCCAGAACACACAAACAACAACATAAATAAACATGCTGACAAAAAACAAACAAACAGCATGAACAAAAATCCAAAAGAAAATAACTCAAGAGAACCTCTTAGGCAACCTAATTACCCTGCCCCGACGACTGCACTGCACAGTCCTAGGGGGCACAACTGTAACTGGAGCAGAAACAACCTCAGGCGCAGGGTTGGGAGGGCGCCCCCGCCGAGCCGGGCGGGCTAACTCAACCTCATCGTCACAAAGAACATGCGCAGGCTTCAAACGATCCACCGAAATCCGATCCTGACCAGTCCCCAACTCAACCAAAAAATCCTTATGGCCTGTTTCTAACACCCGAAAAGGGCCATCATAAGGTGCCTGCAGGGGAGAACGATGGGCATCGTGCCGGACAAAAACATATTTAGCCGACCTAAGGCTGTCAGGGACGTAGGACTGAGGAAGGCAGTGGTGCACAGCCACAGGAACAAAAGCCCTAACTTCCTCTCGACACTTAGGCCTCTTAACCATACTGGGACCTAACCCTGGACTGGTAGGAAGAAACTCCACTGGAACCCTCAAGGTCTGGCCAAGGACCAACTCAGCAGAAGAGGAATGCAGGTCTTCTTTGGGGGCTGAACGCAAACCCAACAAAACCCACGGTAATCTGTCCACCCATCCACTATCCACTAATGACGCGCGAAGGGCCGCTTTCATAGTCCGATGAAACCGCTCGCATAGCCCATTAGCTTGTGGATGGTATGCTGTGGTCCGATGGAGTTTAACCCCCAAACTACCAGCTACTTCATTCCAAAGTGCAGAGGTAAATTGCGGGCCCCTGTCAGAGGTAACGTCCAAGGGGACACCAAAACGGGACACCCAAGAGGAGATAAATGCCCGGGCAACATCAGATGCTGTAGTTGATGTCAGGGGAACCACCTCCGGCCACCGCGTAGTCCGGTCCACCATAGTGAAGAGGTGAGTAAAACCGCGAGACGGAGGAAGAGGTCCAACCAGGTCCACCTGAACATGATCAAAACGTCGCTCCGGAATCCAAAAAGGCTCCAATGGAGCCTTTATGTGGCGCTGCACCTTAGCACGCTGGCACGCCACACAGGTTGTCGTCCAAGTCTTCACATCCTTTCTAAGACCCGGCCATATAAACTTGGCGCTCACCAACTTGACCGAAGCCTTAACCCCAGGATGCGACAAAGAATGAACAGCGTCAAAAACACGACGACGCCAAGCCACAGGCACCAGAGGTCGTGGTTTTCCCATTGTAGTATCACACAGAAGAGTGGCGCCACTGTTTTGAAAGCAGACATCCTCCAACTGCAAACTGGACTCCGTGGAACGAAGCACCTGCACCTCCGGGTCCAACAACTGATCGGCAGCCATCTCAGCATAGTCCATGCCCAAATGAACAGCAGCAACTGGTGCACGAGAAAGACAGTCCGCCACCAAGTTGGTCTTACCAGCCACATGCTGAATGTCTGTAGTGAACTCGGAAATAGCCGAAAGCTGCCGTTGTTGCCGAGCTGACCAAGGTTCAGTGGACTTGGCCATGGCAAACGTGAGAGGTTTATGGTTCACAAAAGCGGTGAATTTACGGCCCGCCAAAAGAAACCTGAAATGCCTTGTCGCCAAGAAAAGGGCCAGCAGCTCCCTGTCAAAGGTGCTGTACTTCCTTTCTGACTCGCGTAACTGTCTACTAAAAAAGGCCAGAGGTTCCCAGGAATTGCCCACCCACTGCTCACAAACTGCTCCGACAGCATAATCAGATGCGTCGGTGGTAAGAGCAATGGCGGCCGTGGAATCTGGATGAGCCAACAAGGCAGCATCAGCCAGTGCAGCTTTAGCCCCGTCAAAAGCACATAACCTCTCATGAGTCCACTCAATGTCCTGATTACCCCTCTTACCCTTCAAGGCCTCATATAGCGGACGCATAATATGGGCAGCATGAGGTATAAAACGGTTGTAAAAATTGACCATGCCCAAAAACTCCTGCAGGGGCTTGACAGAGGAGGGGCGTGGAAAAGCTAAAACTGCTTCGACTTTAGCCGGGAGGGGCACGCCACCCTGCTGGGATACCTTGTGCCCCAAAAACTCAAGTTCTGAGAGCCCAAACTGACACTTCACGGGGTTCACTATCAGTCCATGGTCACAGAGGCGTCTGAAGAGCTGGCGAAGGTGCAACACATGTTCCTCCACCGAAGCGTTCGCCACCAGTATATCGTCCAGGTATACAAACAAAAAAGGCATGTCCCGCAACACAGAGTCCATAAGCCTTTGAAACGTCTGTGCAGCACCCTTAAGGCCGAACAGCATCCTCAAGAACTCGAACAGTCCAAATGGAGTGATCACTGCTGTCTTGGGGACGTCCTGGGGATGGACAGGCACCTGATGATAACCACGCACTAAATCCACTTTAGAAAAAATGACTGTCCCTGCCAGACGTGAAGAAAAATCCTGGATATGGGGGACTGGGTACCTGTCGTTGGTAGTAGCGTTGTTAAGGCGCCTAAAATCTCCACAAGGGCGCCAACCCCCATCTGACTTAGGGACCATGTGGAGGGGAGAAGCCCACGGACTGTCGGAATGGCGCACAATACCCAGCCGCTCCATATTGGCAAACTCATCTCTAGCGATGGCCAACTTAGCAGCATCCAGACGGCGTGTGCGAGCAAAAACAGGTGGACCCACAGTAGTAATATAATGCTCAACCCCATGTTTAACTACTGCCGCAGAAAATGTAGGCACAGTGAGGGCAGGAAACTCAGAGAGAAGGCGCTGGTATCTGTCTCCTGAGGCAAGCATGTTAGCAAGCAGTGGGCCAGCCCCACCCAGTGTACATGGATAAGAATCAAAAGACACAGCATCAATCAAACATCTGTTAGCTACGTCAACCAACAGTCTGTAAGCACACAAAAAATCTGCGCCAAGAATAGGAACTGCTACAGATGCTACCACAAAGTCCCAACTAAATTCACGGCCGTTAAAACACACAGTAATGAGCCTGGTGCCAAAGGTGCGAATAGGAGTACCATTAGCAGCGTCCAGTGGAGGTCCATGTTCATATTCCATGACGTCAGCCGAAGAGGGGGGAACGATGCTCCGCTGCGCTCCCGAATCCACCAAAAAACGACGTCCAGCCACGCAGTCCTCAATAAAAAGCAGCTTATTGCTGGTGCCGGTGCATGCAGCTGCTAGCGAGCACCAGCCTTCTCGTTTCCCTGTGGCTGGAAAGAGCACGGTGGAATACAGCGCCGAGCCTTCGGTCCAAAACGGCGGTGATAAAAACACAGGCTGCTCTCTTTCTTACGGCGATCCGATACTGCGGCCACACCCACCGAGACTTCTCCATCAGACTGCCCAGGCAGCAATGCATGCACCGACAAATGACGAGAAGCCAGCCAAAGCCTGTCCGCTTCTCCAGCCAAACCCCGATAATCCTTAGTACGAATGAGGGGCGAGCTGGCCAGGACAGTGCGCACTGGAGGCGGAAGCTGACGCAGAAACAGGTGGGTAAACAGAAATGAACTATCTCCTGAACCAAGAAGTGCCAACATATTCTCCATCAGCTCAGAAGGTTTGCTGTCCCCCAAACCAGTCATAGACAGAAGACGATCAGCTCGCTCTATATCAGAGAGTTGGTACAGCTGCAGTAGAGCCCTCTTCAGAGTGACGTACCTGTCAGCGTGAGGCGGGTCCCGGAGCAGTCCCATCAAACGACGAGTAGTGGCAGAATCCAAAGCTGCGACAACATGGAAATACTTCGTGTCATCTGTGGTTATTCCGCGCAGATGGAACTGAGCCTCGACATGCTGAAACCAGGGCTCCGGGTCGTGCTGCCAAAAGTCTGGTAATTTAACGGTAGCCTCAAAAACAGCCGGTGCGGGAGCCGCAGCGGATACAGACGCCGTGGCAGCGATATCAGAAGAGGTCGCTTGATCGAACATTCTTCAAACGTCGGGGTCACCAATGTAGAAGTTACAGAAAAACAGACAGGATACGCATAAGTCTGTCTGAAAAACTTTATTTACATTTTTGTACTTCCTGCTTTTATCTCCGTCCAAAACGGAAAAACTCCGCCTTCACATTAAAACTCCACCTTCACATTAAAAGATCCAATTTTGTGTGTGAGACCAACAACTTTGAATGCAAAAGATGCAATAGACTTACACAATGGTCCTCTCCGGCATACAACTAGGAACATACCGGTCGCTATGGAGGGTGAGAATATGTATGGGCACATAATCATACCATGTAGGATAACTAAGTAGACGGTTATGCTGTTTCATTCCATCTAGCAACAATGCTCTGCACTGTGTGTGTTTATATATTTGCATATTTATTCCATCTAGCTACAATGCTCCGTACTGTGGGTGTTTATATATTTATATATCTACATATTATTCCATCTAGCTACATTGCTCCGCACTGTGTGTGTTTATATACTTGCATATTTATTCCACCTAGCTGCAATGCTCCGTACTGTGGGTGTTTATATATTTACATATTTATTCCATCTAGCTACAATGCTCTGCACTGTGTGTTCATATATTCATATATTTATTCCATCCAGCTACAATGCTCTGCACTGTGTGTCTGTGTGTGTGTGTATATATATATATTTTATAGTAATACGTACATATGTTTATTAGCTGCTCTTGCTTGCTTTTTTTTTTTTTTTTTTTTTTTTTTTTTTTTTCTTGCCTTCTGATTGTTGCTCTGAGTGTTGCTATCCCTGTGCTGTTGCAATCCTGGAATTTCCCCGTTGTGGGACTAATAAAGGCTTATCTTATCTTATCTTATCTTAATATCACCACAACTCCACCATATGTAAGAGACTGGGCAAAAATGGCCTACATGGCAGAGTTCCAAGACAAAAACCACTGCTGAGCAAAAAGAACATAAAGGCTTGTCTCAGTTTTGCCAGAAAACATCTTGATGGTCCCCAAGACTTTTGCGAAAATACTCTGTGGACTGACGAGACAAAAGTTGAACTTTTTGGAAGGTGTGTGTCTGCTGTTACTTTTACATCCGGCGTAAAAGTGACACAGCATTTCCAAAAAGGAACATCATACCAATAGTAAAATATGGTGGTGGTAGTGTGATGGTCTGGGGCTGTTTTGCTGCTTCAGGATCTGGAAGACTTGCTGTGGTAAATGGAACCATGAATTCTGCTGTCTACCAAAAAATCCTGAAGGAGAATGTCCGGCCATCTGTTCGTGACCTCAAGCTGAAGCGCACTTGGGTTCTGCAGCAGGGCAATGATCCAAAACACACCAGCAAGTCCACCTCTGAATGGCTTAAGAAAAACAAAATGAAGACTTTGGAGTGGCCTAGTCAAAGTCCTGACCTGAATCAGATTGAGATGCTGTGGCATGACCTTAAAAAGGCAGTTCATGCTCGAAAACCCTCCAATGTGGTTGAATTACAACAATTCTGCAAAGATGAGTGTGCCAAAATTCCTTCACAGCACTGTAAAGACTCACTGCCAGTTATCACAAATGCTTGATTGCAGTTGTTGCTGCTAAGGGTGGCCCAGCCAGTTATTAGGTTTAGGGAGCAATCACTTTTTCACACAGGGCCATGTAGGTTTGGATTTTTTCCCCTTAATAACAAGCACCTTCATTTAAAAACTGCATTTTGTGTTTACTTGTGTTGTCTTGGTCTAATATTTAAATTTGTTTGATCTGAAACATTTAAAGTAGAACTGAACCCACCTTTTGGCGCAAAAAGTAGAATAGCAGATTAATTCCTTATTACCTATTGTATTTTTCAACACATAAAAGAAATTTTTAGGCCGTGCGATGGCCAAGCTATAAGCTGATAAACTTTTGCCTCTGGCTGGCAGTGCCAAACAAACCGGAAGTAGTGCAGACGACGCTGCGTGACGTCACGAGTGTGATCCCTAAACAAAACAACAATGGCAGATGATAGCAGTTCCAGCAGTCAAGAAAACCAGAGTTTTCAGAGTGAAGAGGCATTCAGGATCGGTGACGAGACAGAGGAGGATGCAGGAGTGTGGCAGGTGGCAGGTGTGCACAAGGGCGAGCCCGGGAGACAGCTACCTGATGCACCTGTGACAGCAGCTGGCAGACGGCGATGCAGAGGCGAGGTCCGCCGCCGGGGAATACAGTGATCCCTCACTTATCGCGTTTAATGGGGACCAGAACCGACCGCGAAAAGTGAAAAACCGCGAAGTAGCGTCACCCCCCCCCCCCAAGGGCGTCACAAGCACTATTTTGCACAAAAAGGCACAAGAGAACAGCGAAAAGTGCCACTAAGCAGCACGAGCGATAAAGAACAATGAACGCGGTCTTCCTTCGCTGGGTATGGGCGCTCTGCAGGGAGAGAAGCTGGGTAAAACGTCTCGGCCAATCAGCTTGCGAGATTCCCGAGCGGTGAAGAGGTGGGCGGAGAGGAGTGGAGCGGTGGTCAGAGAGGTGGATTTTGAGTTGTGCGGGCTCTCCGTGTTGATACCTGATGTAGAACATCAGGTACCCAGCTTCTCTCCCTGCAGAGCAAAGAGAGAGACAAACATACAAAAAAATGAAAAATCAGGAAGGCGGCAAACACTTTTCACACCACTGTAGCTGCTGTTGGTTTCACATTGTGAATCCGAGTTTGTTAATGCTTGATCTTAAAAAGATGTGTTTCTGCAGACTCTTACTGTAGCAAAAAATGGCAAATCGGTTGTTCTATTTGGAAACAGTTGCCTGTGTGAAGTGGAGGCTAGGTCTTAAGATGGGTGTGATCTGAGTAGTGAGAATTTGATTCTTCTGTAATAATGTATGATTGTATTCCCGTACTTCATTTACAGTTTGATCCCATCTTAAAGTAGCTTAAAGATGGTTATTTTTTTACCTACCTACAATGTTAATCACATCTAAAATCAGAGGGGTCATCGCCATGCAAGGCGCCACCACAAACAAATTTTCCTTCCCCCATTCTATTATGCTGAGTACCAAGCTAGAAGGCAGGAAATACCATTTTTATATGGTCTCTGGTATGACCCGGCCGGGACTTGAACCCACGGCATCCCGGCTGTGGGGCGGATGCTCTACCACTAGGCCACCACTCTGGTGGTCTATTGGTAGAGCATCAGGGATGTTTACCACTGTGTTATATCACCTCTCCTTTTAAAAACACTCAATAATTGTTTAGGAACTGAGGACACTAATTGTTGAAGCTTTGTAGGTGGAATTCTTTCCCATTCTTTATTTATGTACAACTTCAGTTGCTCAACAGTCCAGGGTCTCCATTGGCATATTTTGTGCTTCATAATGCGCCACACATTTTCAGTGGGAGACAGGTCTAGACTGCAGACAGGCCAGTCTAGTACCCACACTCTTTTACTACACAGCCACGCTGTCGTAGCAAGTGCAGAATGTGACTTGGCATTGTCTTGCTGAAATAAGCAGGGGCATCCCTGAAAAAAGACGTTGCTTGGATGGCAGCATATGTTGCTCCAAAACCTGTATGCACCATTCAGCATTAATGGTGCCTCCACAGATGTGCAAATTCCCCATGCCATGGGGCTTGGACCCCCATGCTGTCACAGATGCTGGCTTTCGAACTTTGTGCTGACAATAATCTGGATGGTTGTTTTCCTCTTTAGCCCGGCGGGCACGATGTCCATGATTTCCAAAAACAATTTGAAATTTGGACTCATCACAACACACTTTTCCACTTTGCATCAGTTCATCTCAGATGAGCTCAGACTCAGAGCAACTGGCGGTGTGTGTAGGTGGTGTTGATATGTGGCTTTCGCTTTGCATGGTAGAGTTTTAACTTGCATTTGTACGTAGATGTAGCTACAGACTGTGTTAACTGACAATGGTTTCCGTGCAAGTGTTAAAATGCCCATATGTCATACACCCGGCACGCACGTATAGCGAGATCACAAGTAGTGTCAGGTTTTAACTTGAAAGAGGACATATTATTCTCTTTTGCCACATGTTGACACAGTTCCCAGAGGTCTTAATGAATTGTCTGTGACATGCTTTTGCCAAAGTACCCTCGGGCTTAAATACTACAGCACAATTTTCCACCCAGATTAAATACCCTTCTTCAAAGCAACCCATTTCAGTAGATGTTTTTTAAATGCTATTGAGCCACAGTAAACTCCACCCTAATTCTTTCATCACTTCTGAGATCTGCAGTTGAGGCTATGTTTGGCTGGAGCTACAGCTACTTGGCTTTTACTGATGTAAAATTGGGTGAATGTGGGAGGATAAAAGCCCAAATAAAGTATCATTAGGGACAGGGGTATTGAGTGGTCAATTTTTATCTATTGAATTCCAACACAAGGTCACCTCAATCTACTTAAGGAGGTATTGATTAGGTGATCATCTAAGCATGATAAGACGCATGAAAGCTGTGAATAAAAATCAGAGCTATTCCACAAATACAGATTTCTGAGTTCTTTTAAGTTAAAACGTGTTTAAGAATGAACATGAACCTGTTTTCTTTGCATTATTTGATCTAAAAGCAACTTTTTTTTTTGGCCAGTTGTCAGTTTCTATAAATAAATGCTCTAAATGACAATATTTTGACTTGGAATCTAAGTAGGTTGTTTTCAGTAGGTTAGAGAATAAAACAAAATTGTTCATTTTACTTAAACACATATGTATAAATAATAAAACCAGATAACGTGATAATTTTGCAGTGGTCTCTTTGACCTCTTAATTTTTTTCAGAGCTGTATTTGTTAGGGGTAATTTTTTCAAGGAGAGCCACAAGTTAAGCTAAGCTTTGCTGGCTCCGCTAGTATGTCTGCTGGTGTGACTATTGGGCTGTCCTAGCCAAAATATAACCAAATAAGCCAGAATAACACGTGGCAGTGAGATCTATACGAGAGGGGCTGGAAGGCTCGTAGTGGTCAAATTTTACCAAATGTGGTTTATTTTTCAACATCGTCTCCCCTTTGGTCCACACACTTCTTCCATCGGTGTTGCAGCACTTGGATCCCTGCGGTTGAAAAATAAATCACATTTGGTCAAATTTGACCATTATGAACTTTTCAGAGTAGTCATAAAAACCATGGCCATTCTGCTAAGCTAACTAGGCTAGCTGTACTGCTGGTGTGTGGCTTCAGAAGCTCATGGGAGGCAACTAGTTCCACTGTCATTACACCAGGTTAGCTTTTTTTTTTTTTGGGGGGGGGTGCATTCGTAGTCACTCCAGATTCCCAAACTCATTTGCAGAATTACTGAAAAAGTGAAATTTTCATTATACAGTATGTCCCTTTAAAAAATAATAATCTTTGCTCTTGAGCACTTGGGTTTCACTGTTATTTTCATTATGCATGAGTAGATGCAAACTTTGTGATTTTTTTTTTTCTCATCTTGCAGTATCTTCCAGCTAACCCAGGTGTCCAGGGAGCTTACATGCCTCAGTATCCTCCCATGCAGGTGGTACCAGTAAGTTTGTCATCTTTTTAAACTTTTTATTCAAGAGAATCAATTGATTTCTGTTCATTTAGTTACAACATGTGGGGGTTTTTTTAGATAATAATGTCAGAAAATTGCAGCAGCATATGCCAGTGCAGTCATCTTCCATGCATAAGGCTCCGAGTTGTGTTGCAGTGTTTATTCCGTGAAACTATCAATTATCTCTGGGCACACAAGCACGGTGAAGCTGGTTATTATCAGACTCTGATATGCTGCTTTGCTTTTCAGGAAAACAGCACACCTCAGCAAGTGGATTCTTCCAACAACTCGTCTCCTTATAGTCAGCTGAGCAAGTAGCCACAGGTAAGCTTTATTAGTCTCACTGAGAACACGCTGACTTAAATGCTAGCAGTAGGTTTTTTTCTTATTTTTCAGTGACTTATATACAGTATATATATGTGTGGATGCCTAGAGAAATGCAATTTCATCTTGCTTGCACTACAGTTGTATGTATAGCATCATGACAATAAAGGTTGATTGACTGATTGATCAGTTAGTCCCAACAAACAAGTTTGTGCCCCAATCTGTAGAGTGCAATTAAAAATCCTGTTAAGCTGCTGAATAAAGGTGTGTTCACACCAACCGCGAACAGGCGGCGCGAATCCGTACAGAGTGAATGGGAAGACGCAAGTACGCGCGAATTTGCGTAGTCGCACGTCGGCTAGCTAGCTAGCTGCTAGCTTTGGGATTCTGCTGTCACTGGAGTGAAAGTATTACCATTGCAGAGTAGAGTAGTTTGAAAATGAAACTCACTCACCGGGAGTCAGGAGGACCGGGAACTCTTCAGCTGAATCGGGATTTTGGAGTTACTTACCCACAGTTTCCGGCCACGGATGTCCTAACAAGCTAGCAATGTAAACACCCATCATCTGAAGTTTTGGAGGCTTGAGATGGCATTTTCAGGTGAGCCCCCGGTTGGATAATGTAAACCTAGGCATGATGTTATTTGGGGAATTTCCACAGCAGGTTGAACACAGCTGCAGAAGTTTGAAAGACAACTTTGCCTGTCTGCATTTCACTATTCATGTCTGTTGGCATGTTTACATTGATTTATAATGTAATCATGCTGCACGAAAAATTCGCCTGTTCACGTTTGGTGTGAACGCACCTTAATCGCACCCCAGAACTGATGAATAGAGGGACAGCTCCACATACAATGGAAAAAAGAACCCACTGTTGACTGACATTTAGTGCAAAGATCTGAAAGGCCTGAATTGGCCCCATGTGTGATTTCAGGAGCAATGTACAGTCTGTGCAGTATTTTAAACTGTCTCTCCCAGGCGGAATTTGTGACTACGAATTTAAAAGGTTATCCACATAAACTATCCCAAGTGACAGGAGTTATAGAGGAACCCAAGTCAGATTCCCATTTATCTTTGATTTTATTAGAATTGTCCTCTTTAAGATCACAAAATACCCTGTAAATATTTTTAATAATAAATTTCAGCTGTCTATTATCAGACAGCATTGATTCCATGCATTAAACTCCTTAAGTTTGTGCAGTATAAAATTACGGGCCTGAATAAACTTAAAAAAAAATCCTTGTCTGAAATATCAAACTTCTCTTTAACTTGTTGAAATGTAAGAACTGAATCCTCATCCATCAGGTCACGAATTACCCTTATACCCTTGTGTTTCCAGTCAGTAAATTCACCATGAAGTCCAGAAGAAAAGTCAGGATTTCCATGTAAGGGGGTTAATAAAGAGAGAGAATTAGCGTGACCTTCCAGTTTTCTAATCTGACCCCATACATACAACATATTTTTCAGTATTATATTGTTTTGGATTAAAGCTGATGTTTCTCTAGGGGAGATAAAAAGTAAATTCCACAAGGGTTCTTGACCCAAGTAGGCCGATTCACAACTGAGCCAGGTGGAATTAGCACCATTTAAACACCAATCTGCAATAAACCTACTTTTTGCAGCCAAATAATAATAATAAAAAAAAACATGGTGCTGCCAGCCCACCTTGTTTAGTGGGTAAGCAGAGAAAACTATATCTCAGCCTAGGTCTTTTTTTTTTTTGCACCAGATAAACGATATTATAAAACTATTAAGCTGTGTGAAAGTCTTCTTCAATAAGGTGATCGGAAGCATCTGAAAAAAATACAAAAGCCTGGGAAGAATATTCATTTTAATCAAGTGAATATGACCTAATAAGGAGAGGGGCAAGCCACACCACCTTTCAAGGTCATCCTGCATGGTTCTAAAAACTGGGGCATAGTTTAAATTATGAAGGTCTTTCAAACACAGAGATATCCTTATACCCCCCCCCAAAAAAAAAAAAAAAACAGCGGGGGACCAATAGAAAGGATGTGATATATTTGGGTCTCAAGCAGTCAAAGTATTAAGGGGCATGGCCATACTCTTCGAAAAATTTTTTATCTTATATCCAGAAAATGACCCATAATTAGCAATTATCGCAGTCAAAATTGGAATGGATTCTCTTGGGGCATCCAGATAAATTAAGGCATCATCTGCATATAACGAGATTTTATGATGGTGATTATTTACAAAAATTCCTTTGTCACCATTCTGTCATATACAGATTGCTCATGGCTCCATAGCTATAGCAAACAACAGAGGGCTGAGGGGACAGCCCTGCCTTGTGCCCCGTTCAACCCTAAAATAACCTGACCTAAACCCATTAGAAATTACAACTGAAAGAGAGGAAGTATAGAGAATCTGAATCCATTTAATGAAATTGTCCCCCAGACCAAATCGATGAAGTATAGAAAAGAGATAAGACCATTCCAAACAGTCACATGCTTTCTCAGCATCTAGTGAGATCACGAAGGCCTCTATAACTAGAACTATATAAGAAAGAATGTTGAATAATGTTAAGCAGCCTTCTTATATTGTGTGAAGAATATCTACCCCATATAAAACCCCTGGTCAATATTAATAACAGAAGGAAGGAGTTCTAATCGTAGAGCCAGAGCTTTTACTAATAATTTCATGTCAGTATTTAAAACAGATTTAGGTCTATATGAGGAGCACTCTTTTGGTGGTTTGCCTTTTTTGGGTACCAAAGAAATATTTGCTTCCATAAAAGATGGAGGCAGGGCCCCATTGATAAATGAAGAGTTCAACACTTAAATCATTAGGTCAATTAGGAGAGGGCCAAATTTCTTATAGAATTCCACACTAAAGTCAGCGGGGCCTGGGGTTTTATTATTAGGTAATAGTTGAATACATTTCTTAATTCCACTTGCAGTTAGTGGTCTTCTTAGGTCTTCAGCCTGTTGGGATGAAATTTTAGGTAATTCTAACTTTGTCAAGAAATCTGACAGCTTTTGTTCTGATTGTAAGTTAAACTGAGAGGTGTACAACTGTTGACAACATTTCTGAAAAATATTATTGATGTCCTTGCTGCTATAATTTGGAATGCCTAAATGATCTCTAATACATGGAATGTTCTGGGAGTATGTCCCGTTCTTTAAGAGGTTAGCCAAATACCTATTCGGTTTATTCATAAATTCATGCATCCTTTGTCTAGCAAAGAACACAGATTTTTCAGCTTTTTTCATCAACAGTGTCTTTAAAGCAGTCTTCACAGTCTGAATATCACAGTTAAGCTCTTCAAATGGAGAGACATTATACTCATTCTTGAGATTTTGAAGTTCGAGCTCAAGTTTGTCCTCTTCGGGTTGGGGACAAGCTCCTGCCCCAAGTGGAGGAGTTTAAGTATCTTGGGGTCTTATTCAGGAGTGAGGGGAGAATGGAGCGAGAGATTGACAGACAAATCGGAGCAGCATCTGCAGTGATGCAGACGTTGTACCGGTCTGTTGTGGCGAAGAGGGAGCTAAGCGCTAAGGCAAAGCTGTCAATTTACCAGTCAATCTATGTTCCTACTCTCACCTATGGTCACGAGCTTTGGGTAATGACCGAAAGAACAAGATCACGGATACAAGCGGCTGAAATGAGCTTTCTCCGCAGGATTGCTGGACTCACCCTTAGAGACAGGGTAAGGAGCTCAGTCATCCGGGAGAGGCTCAGAGTAGAACCGCTGCTCCTCCACATTGAAAGGAGCCAGTTGAGGTGGTATGGGCATCTGATCAGGATGCCTCCTGGACACCTCCTACTTGAAGTGTTTTGGGCACGTCCCACTGGGAGGAGACCCTGGGGCAGACTCAGGACTCGGTGGAGAGACTATGTCTCCCAGCTGGTCTGGGAACGCCTTGGTATCCTCTCTGAAGAGATGGAGCAAGTGGCTGGGGAGAGGAAAGTCTGGGCTTCTCTGCTTGAACTGTTGCCTCCGCGACCCGGACCTCCAGAAAAGCGGTAGAAGATGGATGGATGGAGCTCAAGTTTACGCTGCTCCATCCTGTTAGTTTTTTTAAGGCGAGCTGTGTAAGAAATAATTTGACCACGAATGTAGGCCTTAGCTGTGTCCCATAAAAGGCTAAGTGACACATCGGGAGTTTTGTTTTCTTTCGGGCAGCACGGTGGTGCAGTGGTTAGCACTGTTGCCTTACAGCTAGAAGGTTCCTGGTTCGAATCCCCAGGCTGGCAGGGGTTGGAACCTTTCTGTATGGAGTTTGCATGTTCTCCCTGTGCTGTGTGGGTTTACTCCGGGGGCTCCGGTTTCCTCCTACAATCCAAAGACATGCATGTTAGGTTAATTGGTTGTTCTAAATTGTCCCTAGATATGTTTCCTATAGGCCCTTAGAACAGAGGGTTAGTACTAGTGAAAGCGCTTTGAGTGGTCTTTGTGACTAGAAAAGCGCTATATAAGTGCAGGTTAGTTAGTAGTTAGTTAGTTCTTTAAAAAAGTATCCTATCTGTTCTGCTAAAAAAAAAATTCAAATTCAGGGTCGTGATTCAAAAATGGTTATATCGCCATGGTCCTCTCTGAGATCCAATATCTAAATTTGATAATTCCGTAAAAATTGGGGTGTGGTCCGATGTAACTATATCTCCAGTACTGCAATATTCCACATTGCATACCAACGTTTGAGGAGTTAGGAAAAAAATCAATTCTGCTGCTAGATTTATGCACTGTTGAGTAAAATGTGAACTCTTTATCACGAGGGTGTAAAAGACGCAAGATGTCATCTAGACCAAGTTCATTACAGGTATCAAAGACTGCCTTGGCTCTTTTAGACATTGAATTACATGTGGAAGGCTGCCGATCTATTACTGATGAGAAATAATTAAAATCACCAGCAATCACTGTATTGTCACCAATCCAATCTACAAATTTAGAGAATACATGAGAGAGAAAATCATTAGATTGTATTGGAGAAAAATAAATATTCAACAAAGAAAGTGGTTGACCCTGGAGTCATCCCTTCAACATAATATATCTCCCTGACTGATCTGAAATGGTCTGGACATTAGATGGAGGCAGGCATTTATTAATTAAAATTGGAACCCCTCTACTTTTACTAGTAAAGGAAGCGCTATAAACCTGTCCTACCCAATCTCCCCTCAACTTGGTATGCTCTTTGGGTGATAAATGGGTTTCTTGTAATAAAGCAATATGAATCTGTTCCTTTTTCAAAAAACTTAATTTTTTTTTTTCCCTCTTAATAAGGCTATGAATCCCTCTCACATTCCAGCTGCATATCCTCAGTGTGGGTTTATTAGACATAGACCCTTATAATAATAATCCTGACTGAGTGAATGTGCATATTTGGACAGAATCTGGTACTTCAAACAAAAAAAAGAAAAAAAGGGGGGGGGGGCGTGCTTCGCAACATTTTTGAACTATAAACACATCTTAATGTACACAGATGACAAAAATTGTTGGGGGTCAGACTAAGGCCTAATCCATCCATAGGGGGTGCAAGCTAACATCTCTGTGGAAGATGCTGGGCCTGTCCACTCCTTACTATTTATTTACACTCCTCTGAGATCTAAACTAAACAGAGATACAGCTCACCCACGGACCGTCAGCTCAAATAATAATTCCTATTAAGTTATATATACCATTTTCCTTTTAAGATCCAATTACTGAATAAGACAGAGCTATACCAACAAGATGAATGAATCTAAGAACAGTCTAAAAACACACAATTACAAAACCCTAAGGAAAAAAAGAGAGAAAATAAATATATATATACTGTATATACGTGTATACACACACACACACACACATATCACCTGTGTACATACACGTATGCACATATACATGTATATACACGCATACACATTATTAATATTACTGTCACCACCATGATCAGTATTTGATGGAAATAATAACCATTAGGTAAACTGCAGGCAATAAAAAGTATGGTTAGTACTGGAGAAAATTAAATAAGTAAATTAAATAAGTAGGGAAAACTTTAAGTTCGGCAGAATACGCAACCCTTGTAAGATCCAAGTGTGCAATTAAACAGATTCATAATCCCTCAAATGCCAGCAGGACAAAATATATGAAAACGGAAACTGCTAAGTTTCAGTTATTAAATTTTTTAAGAAAAGTGGAAACATCACCCGGGCATTTGAAGAACTTCTCCTGGCGGTTGTGGTGGATCCTAAGGACAGCCGGGTATAGCATCGCGAAAGCGATCCCTTTCTCCTTCAACTGCTGCTTAACCGAGTAAAAATCCTGATGTTTCTTAACCACTGCAGTGGAGAAATCCTCAAATATAATTTTTGAGCCATTGTATGACAAACCTTGCACTTTCTCCACCGCTTGCATAATACGGACTTTGTCCTGGAAATTGTGGACGTTTATAATGACTGCTCGAGGCCACTGTCCGGGAAGAGGGCGGCAGCCAAGGGTGCGATGGCTTCGGTCAATCTTGATTGTTTCCCCTTTGAAGTTAGCTTGGACCACCTCTGGCAGCCAAAACGAAAAAATATCAGGGGGTTGGTTCCTTCAGTTCCTTTGGGCAGGCCGATGATGCAGATGTTACACCGTTGCCCTCTATTTTCTAAGTCATCGATTTTCTCCAAAGCGCCCTCCAACTTTTTCTCGACTTCGGCTAGCTTAACCGAGTTAGCAAAAATAGCATCCTCGGAGTGAGAGATGCGGCCTTCAGCTTCGGTAACACGGGTAGCGAGAGCGCAGACTTAATAATAATAATAATAATGCATCGGTTTTATATAGCGCTTTATCATATATACTCAAAGACGCTTTACAAATAGGTACATTATTCATTCACTCCAGACAGGCAATGGTAGTGGCAAGCTACTACTGTAGCCACAGCTGCCCTGGGGCAGGCTGACGGAAACGTGGCAGCCAATCTGCGCCAACGGCCTTTCCGGCCACCACCAAACATTTTATACATTTATACACATTCATACCCAGTGTTATGGGCACTGGGTATGAATGACTTCTAAAGAACAGGCCTCCATCTTCTTAAGGACTGGATCAATCTTTTTATCAAAGGAGACTTCTATCCCTTCAAGCACTTTAGCTGTAATTTTGTACACCAAGAAGTCCATCTCCACCACACTCAGACATTCCGTGGTGTGCGATGACATGCCAGCCTCAGAATCTGGGGGCGATTTTGCACGGTCATTTCTGTTCTTTTCTACAAGTGCAAGCTTCTTCTGTATAGAGGGCATTTCGAGTTGTTCGTAACGCAGAATACTTGCTCTTAATATACTCTCAGCTTTACAACCAATTTTAAAAAGTCAGGCTGAGCCACGAAGCTGAGGTGAAAAGCTGTTACTCCGCCATTTGCGTTGAGTGATCCCCCCCATGCCTAAACCTTTAAAACAAAGTCCTTGGTTACAGTTCAACTTCAGGGGGCCTCTGGCGAGCCCGCAGTGGGCGCACCCCTGGAGGCGCTCTCTTACAAAGTCCCAGTCTGGGTCCCACACTGGCTGGATCGGTTCCAGCGTCCCGGCTTGATTTGGGGCAGCTGCTCTTACCTTTTACAGATGACTGGCATGCTATCTCGAACCATCGACCATCTGGAAGGTGGCTGGCCCCAACTGCATGGTGATCATTATTGATGGTGACTGGAGCGTTTGTGAGTCCAGGCGTTTGGATCGGTGGACCCAAACCCAATCAAGTACTGCAAGCGGCGATCTGTTCGGCTGCACTCAGCGCTGCTGCTCTCTGGTCCTGGCTGCTGGTTGCTGTTGTGGCGGCGTTCCGTTCACGCCGGTTGCAGGACGTGCTCTGGATTGGCGTTGCTCTGCTGGGTCCTGTTCGGCCATGAACTCTCTCTCCTGCAGTGTTGCGGCAGCTCCCTGAGGCTTATGCCAGGAGAGGATCCGAGACGAGTCTGATTTACACCCTCTCTTTCCTGGTGCTGGTTGTGGTAGCGGCGATGTGTTGCTTTCGCCGGTGACAGGACTCATGCCGGCTTGTCATCGTTCACCGGGATCCCTCTTGGCCACAAACTCCCTCTGTGGCGGCTCCCTGAGGCTTATGCCAAGCAAAGATCGGAGGCAAGTCCAATTTGTGCCCTCTCTCTGTGTTCTGGCATCGCTGCTTCTGGCTGGGCAGGAGCGTGCTCTTGCTCGGTGCATTGGGTAACTACAGCTACCACACCTTTGTCGTCCCATGATGTTTTGTTGTCCCAAAACATTCACCTCGACGTCCTCCGACAAGGTCGTGGTGTAGCCGAGTTCTTCTGCCAGAGTAGCTGCTTATGCTAGCGGGGTCTGTTGTTGTGGGTTGCCTAGTTGTGATGTTAGCTTGTCAGCGGCCTCTAGCTGGAATGCTAACGCCACCGCCTTCACCAGTGGCAGGTCGTCCGGTGCCATTAGTGGCTTCGGCTGCAGCCGCGGGTTGCCCAAATTTGCACATGCTTGCCAGACAGCGGAGGTCTGCAACGTACTGTTGGGTCATCTCTCTCACTCCCTGTCAGCGTTGGCGGAGCTTGATTCGTCTAGCCACCTCACTCTCCGGCTGGGGTACCAGACACACTTCCATCTTTGGGAAAAACGTTTTTTTTTTTCCCTCCAGAAGACCAATTTTTCTCCTTATCACCATTGTTATGTCTGAGAATGCAGGACAGGCAAAGCAGTGGCTGTGCTGAATTGTGGTTTTATCAAGAGACTGCTGGTAGCACATGTTACAGTACAAGCTAGTAAGCTAACTATAACGGAGTACAGGCTGGTGTGTTACTAGAGGCGGAGCGCCAACTAGAGCAGGCTGCTGCCAACAATCCCTTATTTTAGGCATGGCATGATGACGTCACCCGTGCCTGCACCATCACATCTGTGTTGTGTGTTGTTATTATGGGCATACATAACAAGCACCATCTCAGGCGACAGATCCCTTGACAAAGATCACTTCAAGGATCCAGAATGCCAGCCAAGCACTTGGTAGACTGCAAGTGAAGGTCTTGCAGCACAAAGGCATTTCCCTTCCTACCAGACTCAAGGTCCTGTCTTCCCTCCTATACGACTGCTTGACTTGGGCTTTGTACTGTAGACATCTGAATCAACTGGAACAGTTTCATATGCGCTCCCTATGGTCCATAATGTGGATATGCTGGCAGGACCACATTTCCAATCTGGAAGTTCTGAGCAGAGCCAGCACAACAAGCATCAAAGCCAAGATAATCCAGACTCAGCTTTGATGGGTTGGCCATGTCATCCGCATGGATGAGTCCAGGATCCCCTGGCAGCTGTTCTTTGGAGAGCTGGTGCATGGTAGCCGCAGTCAAGGTCAGCCAAAGAAGAAGTACAAAGATAACCTCAAGTCCCATCTGAAGTGGGTGAATTTGCCTCCCAAGCACCTTGAGAGAGCTGCGACCGATAGATCCAACTGGCACAACCTGATCAGAAAGGCAGTTTCTAACTTTGAGGCTGACCACTGCCAGCACTTGTCTGCAGCCCGCAATCGACATCACAGAGCAGCATCTCCCTCAGTGAGTGGAGTTCCATGTCCCATCTGCAACCGCTTGTGCGCTTCTGACTTTGGTCTCCAGAGCCACCTACATGCCCACAGATGATAGATACTCAACAAGAAGTCTTCCTCGGTCCCCGAGAGACAACCATGATGATATTGTTAGATCTGAAGTTAACAAATCTCAGGCTCAGAGAACCTCTGGGCATGGACTGGATGGATATTACAGCCAGTTAGCACGGTAATGGATTGTAACTGAAGGCAGGGGTTATGTTTTCGTGACATAGGTAAATGTAATCAAGAAGAGCTATACTGGCTTCTGCCAGAGTGTATTATATATGCAGGTATTTCTAAGTAAAACAGATTTTAATATTTTTATGGAATTATATGACCCAAGAAATCATTTTAGAAGGTCAAAATCCACAAGCACATGTTTGAGTGAATGGGACCTTTAATTATTTACCAAAGAGATCTTAAATAGAGACGTATTCAAGGAATGAAAGGAATACCTTTTAACACTTGAAATTTTAAAGGTTGTGTGTGAAACTTGGAAACTCAAGGTTTTAGTGATGTTTTGTGATCCCTCCAGCTCCATTCACTTTATTCATTTCGAAAGCCTCGTTTCCACTTCAGGAACTAGCATCATAAATGTGTGTTTGTGCTTATTGGACATCACATCGTGATAAGCATAACACATGCCCTGAGACAAATTACATCTTCACTGATCAACTGGTTAAAAACTGATACTTGAAAGTGTTGCTACTTGTTACCTCCACCACCAACATTATTTTTGTTATTGTGTCCATCTATTAGCAGGATCACCACTAACTTGAATTTAATAAAATTTGGTGGAAGGGTGGAACCTTGGTGTTTAATCAGGTTTTCATTAATTATTCTGAGAATCATGCGTGTACATAGTTTGACATTTTAAAAAAATTCAGGCGTATATTGGAGGTGAGTATCTTGTGGATCCAAATAAAGTCTGGATGAGCAGTTAAGTCTTTATTAATGAAGGTATGTGCTCTTCTAGTCCCATTTTGTTGTTATATTTGTGCATCTGCTTTACTTTATTTCAGGTCACGTTGCTGCTCTGTGAGCCAGGGGGCAGGTGGGCAGTTTCTGATGACATCACAGGGATAACGGCAGTCAGCGCCTGCTCCAATTGGACCAGAAATGGGAACTTTTTTTTTGCACAGCCTGACATTCGCAATGGAACATGAGGACAATGGAAAAGCAGATGGCTAATCACATAAAGAAAACAAAAACAACAACAACAACAAAAAAGATTTATTTTGATAAGAAACAAAATGCTGATCCTTTTTTTTTTTTTTTTGTCAAGGATTCTCAAACACTTGCCAGAGGACCCCACTCCCCACCATGCTCCCCACCCTCCACCCCTCCTCATTTCAGGATGATGTGTTATTAGATGCATGAGATTGAGACCCCCCCCCAGGTTTCTATGATTTTACAGTTTACTTGTCTGTGGTATATGAAAAACCTTGCAGACGTTGTTTGCACTGAAGTTTGAAGTCTCAGAATAACTTCATGCTGGTTTTCAAAGTTGCCACCCAATCGCTCACAAAACTGCCCTTGACAGCTGACACAAGTGACCATTTCATTAGGAAATTAATGAATTTATTATTGGAAAAGGTGCCTTTCCTCATGTGACATCAAACATCCTCAACATTTTTTTCATCATACTTGATCAGGTGTAAAATAATATCTCTTTGATTGATCAAACGTGTGTGTGAAATCATGGCGATTTCCACTGAGTGTTTGGCTATCTAGTCGTCTGGTAGCAATAAAAGGCAATGAGAGTCCCACGGCAATACTAAGAAATAAGAGGCAGGTAAATCCTTATAGTCCCATTTCCTTTTTTTAAGTGTTGAGACATGACATGAAACAAGAGCTGTACTTTTATGAAACTACAAGTTTTACACTCAATGGGCATCCTTTAGGAGTTTTTTCCCCCTCTCTCTCTGTCTTGCGGTCAGTTTGACCAGTGATCTACCTCAGGATTCTGCTGGAGTCTGCGGGTGATGTGAGGTTTGCAGGTAAAGCCCCGTTTCACCACGTGGAACAAAGCAGAGCAGGAGCCATGCTCGGGAGCTGGCTAAACAACGACTTCTGCCATTTCACCCCCCACATGAAGCATTACTCTTCCTGATACTCAAAGCAACAGTGTGCTCGGTTTCTCCTCATTATTTCTTCTCTCTCTACTGTCATTGCTTCTTTTCTAACATTTGCTTCATTTGTGATGCTCCATTTAAAGTAACACAATTCAAGGGCCTGTATTTCTGGCAGATCCATGGGTTTGCGTCGTGCTTGAAACGAATAAATGCCGGCCCTGTGCATTCGGTGTATTCTTCTGCTTTTGACAAATCTTATGTGACTCACATGCCAACTGTAAACTGTCTCCAGAACTATTGTTGAGACTTTTACATGCAAATAAATGCAATTCTGACAAGTGGGCAAAGTTAAAAAAAAAAAAAAAAAAAAAAAATTGCCTTGTGCAAATGTATATGCAAAAAAAACAGCATTTCATTGGAATTTGGTAGAAGGAAACGCTGCTTTAGAATACCAGAGTACAGTTTATAAGGGCCAAAAAGTAAAAAGTTGAATTTTATTTTTTTACAGTTCTTCGCCTCCATGCTAAGTGGTGAAAGATGTATTGTACGGTCACAGCCCTTCTTCCCCAGTCCGTAGTACTGAAGCATTAAATGCTCCCATAGAGAAATACAGCTGGACTTTTCCTCTGTGTGGTTTCCCTTTCTTTTCATTTGTTCCTGACAGAAAATGTAAAAATTTTAAAAAGGAAAACTTCATTGGTCCACCTGTCACCTTCTACTCAGTCTCAGTCTCCTTCTTCCTCTCTACTTTGAAACCATTGGAATAAAAACAATGCTGAATAAAAACTCTTCTCTTTTTCAGATATGCCTGTTTATTGACTTCATAGTCAGTTCAGTCACGTACACCAATGTGTTGCCTGTTGCTTTGTAGCCTCTGTAGCAATAATTTGACCAATGTGATATTAGTAATTTCAAGTCAGAAGTGGACACCTGGGAGAGAGGAGAAACGTGCTAGAAGAGCTAAAAGGGAGTGTCAGGATTAGAAATGAGTATATCAGAAGGAGATCTCAGGTTGACTGTCTGGAGACAAAGTACAGGTGCATCTCAATAAATTAGAATATCATTGAAAATCATCACTGATTGTGGAAGCTTCATACTGGACCTCAGACAACTTGGATTTTATGCCCCCACTCTTCCTCCAGACTCTGGGACTTTGATTTCCAAATGACAGGACTTGGCACCTGATTTAGGGAGCCATGTCATCTGCTGGTGTTGGTCCTCTGTGTTTTATCAAGTCCAAAGTCAGTGCAGCAGTCTACCAAGAAATTTTAGAGCACTCCCAGTTACACGGGGTGAGACTGGACATCCTGGCAGATGAGCACATCTGTCGCAAGGTCTGTGGTGGACATTTGCCAGTGGGTGCATTGTGATATGCACTACACAAAGAGCAAGGATAAACAAACCTATCATCTGGTCAGTCACTGCAACAGATACTGGAGTCAGTTTGTCTTGGCCTGTCCTTGCCACTGGTAATACCTCTATCTGCCAAGAATGTGCCACTAGTCCAGCAAAAGCTAGCGGTACTCAAATGCTTTGCAAGCAGTTTCATGAAATGGTCAGTCAGAAAGCAACTCATACAGGCTTGGACGTCACCCAGGTTAACAAGGTCAGGAGTTCCTGGCAGCGGAAGGGCGAAGGACAGAGCTGTGTGGAGGAATCTGATCAGACCTAAATGAAACAGTCATTGTTGCCCCTGACAGACTGCTATGATGATGATATCAGAGGGAGATCTCAGGTTGATGGTCTGGAGACAAAGTACAGGTGCATCTCAATAAATTAAAATATTATTGAAAATCATCACCAATTGTAGAAACTTCATACTGGACCTCAAGCAACTTGGATTTTATGCCTCCACTCTTCCTCCAGACTCTGGAACTTTGATTTCCAAATGATAGGACTTGGCACCTGATTTAGGGAGCCATGTCATCAGCTGTTGTTGGTCCACTGTGTTTTATCAAGTCCAAATTTTAGAGCACTTCATGCTTCGCTCTGCTGACAAACTTTATGGAGATGCTGATTTAATTTTCCAGTAGGACTTGGCACCTGTCCACACTGCCTAAATTGCCTAACCTGGTTTAATGACCATGGTGTCCCTGTGCTGGATTGGCCAGCAAACTCTCTTGATGTAAACCCCACAGAGAATCTATGGAGTATTGTCAAGAGGAAGATGAGAGACACCAGACCCAACAATGCAGACGAGCTGAAGGCCACTATCAAAGCAGCCTGGGCCTTCATAACCAGTGCTGGGAGTAACACCACTACTTTTGCAGTAACGTGCTGTGTAACAAAATTACTGTTTAAAAATTCAGTAATTCATTACAGTTACTTAAATTTGATCAGATGCGTTACTCATTTTATCAATATGGATAAGTATTTTTAGTGCAAATAAATGAATATACAAACTGACCCTACCGTAGCTGAGACAAGCCATCAGTCGACGTGACGTGTTGCAGAGAACTGAGTCTTCACTACTGAGCAGAGGAAAAGATGAAGCTACCTTGTTTTTGTGGAAATAGATTATTTTTCCTTTGTTGCAGTTAAGGACAAAAGCATATTGGTGGGTTGGAAGTTAAGTGCCGGTTGAGACCTACTGCAATCTTCAGAAGCGCTTGAAACGGAAACAAGGCTCCGACAGAGCTAGTGCTAAGTAATGGCTAGCTATGCTAACAACACTGTGTTAATGGATCTACGCTATCTGAACAGCCATGGCAGGATTTCAAGCACAGGTATGCATCTGGACAGTTTGTGACCCAGCAAGAATTAGGATGCTTTCACACCTACAGGCTTTAGTCTGTTTCAGTTGAACTGCAGTTTGTCTTCTCCATTAATGCGGTTCGTTTTTTCTGGTGAGAACACTGTAATCGCAGTCAGGTGCGCACCAAACCTACCGTACCGAGACCTCCCGAAAGAAGTGGTCTCGATTCAAATCAAATGGCAAACTGTGGTGCAGTCCTGTAGGTGAGAAAGGGACCGTACTAAAACAGGACTAGCGGCAAACAGTAAAACATTTTATGCCACTGTACATACCTGATCTTCGAAAATATCTGTGGCTGAGCATTGTAGTGTAGTTATTTATAATATAATGTGAGGCACAGGGTGGTGGCTCCACCTTCTGGTCACGTCACCACCCATGACTATAGAAGGGCTGCAGGCAGGAGGGGCGGTCTCTTTGGCCGTCCTCTGCCTGGCGGCTGTGTGGGTTGCACCTGTGCCCTCTGTTAATAAACGTATGTTCAGTTCGACACTTGGCCTCGTCCTTGGCTCCCAACCCAGACATAACATTTTGGCAACAAGGATAAAAAAGGATTAAGAAGGTATGGAAGCCTGTGGGTCTAGGGTTCGGCTGTTTCTGGAGCTCCCAGGCGGGCCACCTGTTCCCTGGCTGAGGCGGTGCACTGTCTTCCTGGCTTACATGGTGGCACTGAACCCGGGGAGAATGGACAGGCTGAGGGTAAGCACGTTGTTGGTGCGCAATTTGGGAACTGGAGGCTAGCGGATACTGAGCAGGCTTGGCAGCTCGAACAGCTCTGAGGACATGGCCGAGCTGATGGCACACAATTTTCGCACCTTGCACAACATCACTGTCGGGAGAAGCAGGTTTTGACAGTGCTGCCAACAGCTGGGGTTTCCCGTTACCATACAAGTAGCGGACTCGGACAGCGATGGGAGCGTGGAAGAAGACGTGAGAGATGCCAATGCTGTGGATTTGAGGTCTGCCCCAGGGAAGCCCATGCGTATGGGCTGCAGGTCTGTGAAGTACCACTGCAAGGCCAGAGACTGTCCAGCAAGAGCAAGGCGCTGAGGCAAGTGTGATCGCCTGCGTCATTTTACCAGGGTATGCCGCATGTTCGAGCGAGGAAGTCCGCAGTATAAAGTGGACCCTCCCATCCTGACAGTTGCCCACACTGTTTTCCCGAGCGCCAGTGGTTACACATTCTGTGCGGTGGAGCTGGATGGTGTGGAGGTGCCATTGCTGGTCGACACGGGAGTGGTGGGTTCCCTGCTGAATTGGACTACTGTTGGACAATTTTTCCCACACTACAGGATTGGAGGTGACCCAGCACCGCTTTGTGGATATGGAGAAGGACTGCTGGGCATGGTGGGAACACTGAGACTGACAGCCCAGTACAAATCAGTGGAGGTGTCTGACCTGGAGTTCACCGTGACGGCCCGGGGCAACAACATAATGGGCTGCGACTTTTTTTATGGTTTGGGCTTCGCCATTAAATGCGGTGCTGGACAGGAGTGGTCAGGCTGAGGAATATGGAACTGACTGACTCCGAGAGTGCAAGATGATGCAGTGTGGGATGAAGAACTGCCTGGCACCCCGGAAAGTGAGCAGGACCAGTATCGCTCAGGGCCATTGCAGGAGGGTCCCTGTGCCGGATCCCAGGTCGCCCAGGACGAGGGTACTGGGCAGCACGGCGGGCGGGACGCCTGCGACGGCGGGGGATGCCAAGCTGCTGGTTCCATTTGTTCCCGGAGCTCTGCTGAGGTGGGCCGGTGAACAAGGAGCCACGATGGCGATGGCTGCAGCAGATTCAAAAGAGGTCAGGACCAGACCGGTAGGCACGGCGAGGCAACGTGCCATGCAGAGACCCTGCAAGCAAAACCCCTCTGGGAGTCATGGACTGGATTCAGGAGGAAGGGCAACCATGGCAGGTACAGGCCGGTCGGCAGTTGGAGGAGCACCAGGGACGGTTATGCGTCGTGGTCAGACGAGAGGACGCTCATCTCCAGCTGCCAGATGGTTCGTGGGGGCACCCAAATGAGCTGCGGCGTGCCCGGGAGGGGGCTGAGGGACGTGGGCCTGGATGAGCAGAGCAGCCGGTGGTGATGAAGAGGAGGTGCACCGGTGCTGAGGTGACCTGCTGCGGCCTGGGAGGCTGGCTGCCTCCATGGGTAGACTGATGACAGGGCGGTCCAGGGGGCCCACGGATTGTTTTCTCCGACCATATGTATATAGGTTGATTATTGTGCATGTGTTTGAAATATTTTATTATATATGTATTCTAAGTTGATTGTTATGCTTGTGTTCAGAATGATTTGTTGTTTATGTATGTAGTTCTGGGGGATTATTTTGTGTATTTTATTTTAGTTTAGGAACACAGCGGTCATTTTAATTTGTGGATGGACTTTTGTTTTAGTACAAGCGGCAGAATAATCTGCTTTGCCCTGTGGGGTGGGACGGCAGTCCACCCATCCCCCTAGTTTAGTTGTTTTAGTATGAATGTGATAGGCCACTTATGTTGTTTGTCATCTTAATGTGTGATTCGGGTCCGAA
This sequence comes from Pholidichthys leucotaenia, assembly GCA_020510985.1. Lineage (NCBI taxonomy): Eukaryota > Metazoa > Chordata > Actinopteri > Cichliformes > Pholidichthyidae > Pholidichthys > Pholidichthys leucotaenia. The sequence continues at coordinate 271,546,245 of CM035837.1, forward strand.
ATTGGGGTGGGTCTGAATTGTGTGTGTGTTTTGGACTTCTGGGAAGGGGGGGAGGGATGTAGTGTAGTTATTTATAATTTTATGTGAGGCATGGGGTGGTGGCTCCGCCTTCTGGTCACACCACCACCCACGACTATAGAAGGGCTGCAGGCAGGAGGGGCGGTCTCTTTGGCCGTCCTCTGCCTGGCGGCTGTGTGGGTTGCACCTGTGCCTTCCTTTAATAAATGTAGGTTCGGTTTGACACTTGCCCTCGTCCTTGGCTCCCAACCCAGACAAAACAAGCATGTCACAGTTTTGGAGGATTAATGAACATTAACATGTTATTTTCCATCCATAGCCGCATTTCATTTTCAAACTGTACAATTTGCCGAAAGTGGTATATGCACGTAATGTAATAAATGATAACCAAGGTGATGAAAACCGCTGTAGATTACACTACGATTTGTATTATTTTCTCCCCAGAAATGTATAAATGCATAGTAGTCATTCTACTTCCTATATTTACATTTCCTGTTCTCACGGCAAAAAAATCTGACCAGTAAGAACAGAGAACGTTCTGACGTAAGTCTTGCGGGATTTAACGTGACACAGTTTGGGCCGCTTGAATTTTTGCCTGTGTGAAAGGAACCGAACCAAGGAGAAAATGATACAAAGTAACAAACTTATCAACTGATTCGGACCAAAGTAAACAAATTTAGGTGTGAAAGCACCCTTAAACCAACTGACTGGCAAATAGGTTGTTACAGACTGAAGACGTGATATAAACAGTGACTTTCCATCAGACAGCTGAGACTATGAGCAACTGAAGTTAAAACACATTTACTTGCTACCTGGATAAAGATTATTCAAAAATGGATTTTGATCTCCAAAAGGAATTTGAGGGACTGGATTGTGTCTCTGTCACAGCAGACATCTGGACTGTGAATAATGGACATTTTCTTTGGATCACTACACATTGGATTAAATCCATATCATAAAGGTAAGATAAACATGGACAGCTTTATACAGTGTTGCCAACTCTCACTCCAAAATGAGGAAATTACTGGCAATATCATGTTGATTTTCTTCAGATTTTTTCCACAATAAGAGTTCTCAAGGTAGGATAAAGTAGACTTAACATGTTCTAAAAGCTCTGTCTGAAACAGTGTTTTCAGCCTGACATCAATAAGCCCGTAATATAATCCATTAATTAAATTATCTTGTTATGTGTGCAAGATGATTTAAGTATGCATTTAAAAGTAACATGAAAGTTACTTCTCCAAGTAACCAGTTACTTTAATCATGCAGTAATTGGTAAAGTAACTCAATTACTTTTGAAAAGAAGTAACTAGTAACTAATTGGTTACTGTTTTTTAGTAATTTGCTCAACACTGTTTATAACACCTCAGCAGTACCACAGGCTGATTGCCTCCATGCCATGTTGCTGTAATGCAATAATTCAAGCAAAAGGAGCCCCGACCAAGTATTGTGTATGGAAATGGACATACCTTTCAGTCAGCCAACATTTCTATTAAAAATCCACTTTTTTAAAATTTATTATTTGTAATCTTCTAATTTTTTTGAGAAACTCAATTCGGAGTTTTCATGAGCTGTAAGCCATAACCATCAAAATTAAATGAAAGAAACACTTGAAATATATAATTCTTTGTGTAATGAATCTACATAATGAGTTTCCTTTTTTGAACTGAATTACTGAAATAAATCAACTTTTTGATCAGAATCAGAATCAGAATCAGCTTTATTGGCCAAGTATGCACAACACATACAAGGAATTTGACTTTGGCTAAAAACTTGCTCTCATTGTTCAGGTGGAGGATTTAAATAAGGATTCAATGACAACAGAGTATGTACAGTAAATTACAGTCTGTCCACGTTTCTATAAAAGGATGCAAATATATACAGGAATATATGCAGTTATTTACTCAGACTAACCACACTTTGCAGAAATATATGAAAAAATATACAGTCACACAGTATTTCAATGTGAACTCAGATTCAGTGATATAATGTGAATGAAGTAAAAAGCAGTGTGAGAGTTATGTGCAATGTAATAATGGATGAAAAGTCATGAGTACAGCAACAGGTAGGACTAGGTGAATGTTAGGAGTTCATCAGAGTGATGGCTTGAGGAAAGAAACTGTTCCTGTGACGGGTGGTTTTGACCTTCAGTGATCTGTAACGACGACCAGAAGATAGAAGTTCAAACAGTTTGTGGCCGGGGTGTGATGGGTCAGCACAGATGTTTCCCGCCCGTTTCCTGGTTATGGACCGATATAAGTTCTCAATGGAGGGTAGGTCAGTACCAATGATCCTCTCCGCAGACTTAATGATCCGCTGCAGTCTGGTCTTGTCCTGTTTAGTGGCAGATCCAAACCAGACAGTGATGGAAAAGCAGAGGACAGATTGGATGATGGCGGTGTAGAAGACAACCAGCAGCTCCTGAGGCAAATCAAACTTCTTGAGCTGACGCAGAAAAAACAACCTCTGCTGGGCCTTTTTCCGGACAGTGTCTATATGGGAGGACCACTTCAGGTTCCGGGAGATTGTGGTTCCCAGAAACTTGAAGGAGTCCACAGTGGACACTGTGCTGTTGAGGATGGTGAGTGGGGGGAATGAAGGGGGGTGTTGCCTGAAATCCACAGTCATCTCCACCGTTTTGGCTGGGTTAAGTTCAAGATGGTTCTGGCTGCACCAGAGGATCAGCTGCTCCACCTCCCGCCTGTATGCAGACTCATCATCATCCCGGATCAAACCGATGACTGTGGTGTTGTCCGCAAACTTCAGGAGCTTCACCGAAGGGTCCTCTGAGGTGCAGTCATTGGAGTAGAGGGAGAAGAGCAGTGGGGAAAGGACACATCCTTGGGGGGCGCCAGTACTAATTTTTCGGGAGCTGGATGTAAATCTCCCTAGCTTCACCTGTTGCCACCTGTCAGTCAGAAAGCTGGAGATCCACTGGCAGGTGGAGGGGGGCACCTTGAGCTGGAGGAGTTTCTGATGAAGAATGCCTGGGATGATGGTGTTGAACGCTGAGCTGAAGTCGACAAACAGGATCCTGGCGTACGTCCCTGGGGAGTCGAGGTGTTGCAGGATGTAATGTAGTCCCATATTCACTGCATCATCCACTGACCTGTTTGACCGGTAGGCAAACTGCAGTGGGTCCATCAGGGGGCCTGTGATGACCTTCAGGTGGTTCAGCACCAATCTCTCCAAGGATTTCATGACCACAGAGGTCAGGGCAACAGGTCTGCAGTCGTTTAATCCTGTAACAGAGGGTTTCTTGGGAACTGGAATGATGATGGAGCGTTTGAAGCAGGAAGGCACTTCACGCAGCTCCAGTGATCTGTTAAAGATCCGGGTGAAGATGGGGGCCAACTCGTTGGAGCAGACTCTCAGGCAGGACGGAGACACACCATCAGGTCCTGCAGCCTTCTTGATCTTTTGTCTCTGAAAGACCCGGCGCACCCGGCGATGACATTCTAATTTGAAATGCACCTGTATTTTGTACATGGTCCCTGACAAAAATCAAAGGTGAAGGCATTATCTTTAAGCGTTCATGAAGGCTTCAGTTCATCCATTCATCCATCCATCTTCTACCGCTTTTCCGGAGGTCCGGGTCACGGAGGCAGCAGTTCAAGCAGAGAAGCCCAGACTTCCCTCTCCCCAGCCACCTGCTCCAGCTCTTCAGAGAGGATACCAAGGCGTTCCCAGACCAGCTGGGAGACATAGTCTTTCCAGCGAGTCCTGGGTCTGCCCCAGGGTCTTCTCCCAGTGGGACGTGCCCAAAACACCTCAAGTGGGAGGTGTCCAGGAGGCAACCTAATCAGATGCCCATACCACCTCAACTGGCTACTTTCAATGTGGAGTAGCAGCAGTTCTATTCTGAGCCTCTCCCGGATGACTGAGCTTCTCACCCTATCTCTGAGGGTGAGTCCAGCAATCCTACGGCAAAAGCTCATTTCAGCCACTTGTATCCGCGATCTCGTTCTTTCGGTCATTACCCAAAGCTCGTGACCATAGGTGAGAGTAGGAATGTAGATTGACTGGTAAATCGACAGCTTTGCCTTAGAACTCAGCTCCCTCTTCACCACAACAGACCGGTACAACGTCCGCATCACTGCAGATACTGCTCCAATCTGTCTGTCAACCTCTCGTTCCATTCTCCCTGTGTTGATGCAGTTTATATTTTGTTCTTCCAGTCCTCTAGAGGGCGTTAGGATCTGTAATAGTTTTAGGCTTGCCAGTAGGTGGCAAGAAGGAGAGACCTAGCATACTGAATGTCAACAGGAACATGAGTCTGCGTTGCTGTTCTTTCTAAAGCCATCCGCTCATTTTCAGCCCTTTGAGTGGCAATATGAGTAAGTTTAGCAGTTTATTGTGATGGTCAGACAAAGTATAATTGATTATTGGAATAAGTTTAATAAGTTTTATGGACATTAATCAGAGATGTGTCTTGTGATAGCGAAGTCTAATCTGAGTTCATATAGTAACACTGCTTAGCTAATGTTAACCCTTTAATGCACCGTTTGTGCACATTATCTTTATTTTTCTAGTTTCTAAATACTTCTTTGTGTTTTGTATCTTTTCAGTTTCACACTTTTTTGCATTAAATCCTAGTCCAAAACGACACCTGCCTGTTCCTTGGAGGAAGTGATGCAAGAGAGAGTTTAGCTGGCTGTGAATCTCAATATAGGACACGAGTCACATTGGGTGCAACAGAACAGTGAAATCATAGCACTCGGTGAGGGACCACAGTGACAGTTGGTGGAATTCAACGTACATTTAGCATCAGCAGTCCTACCCAGTCGTCAAGATGGAGCAAACACAGGCTGAAAGCCAAAACAGTGAAGAAACACAAAGTGAAAAAAGGTCACACTCCTCAAAGTCATGCTCCTCTCACTCATCCAGGTCCTCTATACATTCCGGGAAACTGATTGCTCGATCAGCTGTAGGATCTAGGAGGTCATCAGCTTCAAGCCGAGCCAGTATGGCAGCAGCACATGCCCAAGCAGAAGCTCAAGCAGCAAAAGCCAGACTAGCATATGCTGAGAGAGAGATGAGCATTAAAGTGGTAAAGGCATGGTTAGAGGCAACTCTGGATGTACTCAACCTACAAAAGGAAGCAGATGCAGCCAGGGCTAAAGCAGAAGTGATGGAGTCTGCTGTAGCTCAGCTCATTATCCCAGAACACAGCGAAGAATTGAGCTTCTTGCCTCTAGAACAAACTGCAGAACAAAAAGTGAGTGAATATATAAACAAGCATAGTTGTATTGATCCATCTCAAAAGAAAGAAACTTTTCAGCAGGACAGTACACATCAGGAACAACATTCCACACTGATTTACTCACATCTCCATGCCAAACAAGAACCAGCTCATTGCCCAGTTCAGCCACAAGATGGCGCCAAGCGACCACCACAAAGAGATGCAATTCACCAAGCTTCTCATAATGTGTTGCAATCACAACAGATATCAAGTTCAAATGATGCAAACAACACTACCAGTGACCTTGCCAGGTTCTTAGCCAGAAGCCAACTATTAACAGGAGGACTGACAAAATTTGATGACAAGCCAGAGAGTTATCTTAGCTGGAAAGCCACATTCCAGAGTACCATCAGAGACCTCGGTCTTACAGCCAGTGAAGAACTAAACCTCCTCATTAAGTGGCTTGGCCCTGAGTCTTCTGAACATGCTAAGAGATTAAAAGCAGTCAATATCAAGCATCCACCTGCTGGTCTGAACATGGTCTGGACGAGACTGGAAGAATGCTACGGCTCACCAGAAGCAATAGAAAAGTCCATGTTTGCAAGAATCCAAAACTTCCCAAAGCTCACAAGCAAAGAGCCACACAAGCTTCGCGATCTATCAGATCTACTGTGTGAACTGGAAGCAGCAAAGCTGGATGGATATCTGCCAGGCTTGAGTTACCTAGACACAGCAAGGGGTGTAAGTCCAATCGTGGAAAAGTTGCCCTTTCACCTTCAAGAGAAGTGGACAATGGTAGGGTCAAAGTATAAAGGTACTAGAAAGAGAGATCATATCTCTCCGGTTCTGGCCTCCCTTCATTGGCTTCCCATAGAGTTTAGAATTAAGTTTAAAATCCTTCTTCTTACTTACAAAGCTCTAAACAATCAGGCTCCTTTTTATTTAAAAGATCTGATACTACCGTATTATCCTAACAGAGCACTACGCTCCCAAAATGTAGGATTACTTGTAATACCTAGAATCTCCAAAAGTACAATGGGAGGCAGAGCCTTCAGTTATCAAGCTCCTCTCCTGTGGAATCAGCTGCCAATCTGGATTCGGGAGTCAGACTCGATCTCTGTTTTTAAGAATAGGGCTAAAACCTACCTTTTTGATATAGCCTACAATTAGGGAGGGATCATGTGTTTCTGAACCCTCCTCTCTTAGTTATGCTGCTAATAGGTTTAGTCAGCCGGGGGACCTCCAGTAATGCACTGGGCCTCACTCCTTTTCTCACTCTCAATGAAATATTTTTTTTGCTGGTCATTAACATTTGTTTGTTCTCTCCCATAGATTGAGTCCCCATCGTGCTGTTTGCTCTCTACATGTCTGTTCTTTTCTTCTTCTCTATCCCCTCACCCCCCAGCCAGTCACAGCAGATGACTGCCCCTCCCTAAGCCTGGTTCTGCTGGAGGTTACTTCCTGTTAAAAGGGAGTTTTTCCTCTCCACCGTCGCCAAGTGCTTGCTCACAGGGGATTGCCTGATTGCTGGGGTCTTTCTGCAACTGTGGGGGTTCCCCCTACAGTTGATAGTGCTATGAGATGACTGTTGTTGTGAAATGGCGCTATATAAATAAAGTTGAATTGAATTGAATTGAATTGAAAGAAGACCATCATGTAAGCTTCCCACCTTTCTCATTCTTTGTTGAATTTGTGAAAGGTCAAGCCAAGGCAAGGAATGACCCAAGCTTCAACACGACTTATAGCCCACCTGCCAATTGTACAATCAGTTACAAAAAACGAAAATCACAAGGTCACTACATGCAGAAATAATCAGTTACGGTACACAAAACAGACGTGTCAGTCGGAGTAAAGACAAAGGAAGAAGGCGAAGACATTAAAAGACAATGTCCCATACATCACAAACCACACCCACTGAAAGGATGCAGGGGTTTCAGAACTATGTTGCTTGAGGACAGGAAAAAGGTACTCAAAGACAACAACATCTGCTATCGCTGCCTTGCTTCCACCACCCACCAAGCCAGGGACTGTCAAGTAACAATCAAGTGTGAAGAATGCAACAGCGACAAACACCTGGCAGCTCTCCACCCAGGCCCATCTCCAACAGCATCTAAGCCTCCCTCATCTCCTAAAGAGAACGGCGGGGAGCAAGAACTCACACAGGACTTAGATGTCACAGCCACATGTACCGAGGTATGTGGAAATCAAATCACAGGAAAATCCTGCTCCAAGATCTGTTTGGTGCAAGTTTACCCGAAAGGTGAGCCACACAACATGAAAAAGATGTATGCAATAATAGATGATCAAAGTAACCAATCACTCGCAAAAACAGAGTTTTTTGAAACATTCAACATTCGAGGCACGGCCACACCTTACACACTGAAGACGTGTGCTGGCACAACACAAGTAACTGGTAGAAGAGCCTGTGACTACATAGTTCAATCATTGGATGGAAAAATGAGCTTTCCTCTCCCCACGCTCATAGAGTGCAATGCTATCCCCAACAATAGGGAAGAAATACCCACTGGAGAAGCTGCCTCACATCACCCTCATCTGAAAACAATAGCTGCTGAAATACCACCCCTCGAACCAGACGCTGACATACTGCTGCTGATAGGACGCAACCTTCTCAGAGTACACAAGGTGAGAAAGAAAATCAGTGGCAGGCACAACGATCCGTTTGCACAGAAGCTTGACCTGGGCTGGGTTATCATTGGTGATGTGTGTCTGGGCACCGCCCACAAGCCAAGTGAGGTAAACGCTCTCAAAACACGTGTTGGACAATGGACGCCCAAGTTATCTCACTCCCTGTGACAGTCGCTTCAGTGTAAAAGAGAGCTTCACAATGAGCCAACCGAAATCTGTCTCCAAACTACTGCCACCTTCAAACCCACATGCAAAGCCCACGGTTGAGAATCTAGGAGAAGCCGTCTTCTGTCGCACTAATGAAGACAATCACCTTGCACACTCTGTTGAAGACACAATCTTTCTGAAGAAGATGGAAGGGTCCTTCAAAGATGACACAACCAGTTGGGTGGCACCACTCCCATTTCGTAGCCCCAGACGCCTACTCCCTAACAACAGGTGCTACGCCTACAAGCGGCTCATGTCTCTGCGATGTATGCTTGACAAGAAGCCAGACATGAAGGCACACTTTGTTGAGTTCATGCAGAAGATGCTCGACAACAAACATGCAGAGCTGGCACCACCTCGTGATGGAGACAAAGAGACCTGGTATCTTCCCATTTTCGGCGTATACCACCCACAGAAGCCTGGGAAGATCCGTGTGGTGTTCGATTCCAGTGCACAGTTTGATGGAGTTTCCCTCAATGATGTACTGCTGTCAGGGCCTGACCTAAACAACACACTCGTAGGTGTGCTCCTCCGCTTCAGAAAAGAACCTGTCGCTGTCACAGCTGACATCAAGCAGATGTTTTACTGCTTTGTTGTCCAAGAAGATCACAGAGATTACCTTCGCTTTTTGTGGTACGAAAACAACGACCTGATCAAAGAAGTGGTGGACTATCGCATGAGGGTGCATGTTTTCGGTAACAGTCCCTCCCCTGCGGTGGCGATCTATGGGTTGAGGATGGCAGCAAAGGAAGCAGAAGGTGAATATGGAACTGATGCTCGAAACTTCATAGAACAGGATTTCTATGTGGACGACGCATTAAAGTCTTTCTCAACAGAAGCTAAGGCTATTGACGTTCTACAGAGAGCCCAGAGAATGCTCGCACTCTCTAATCTACGTCTCCACAAGATTGCCTCCAACAAAGTAGAAGTAGTGAACGCTTTCCCACCTGAAGACAGGGTAAAGGAACTCAAAGACCTTGATCTGTCTACAGACAAGCTCCCAGTCCAGCGGAGTTTGGGTGTGATTTGGGACACCACATTAGACACGTTCACATTTGATGTTCCACAAGAGCAAAAGCCCTTTACTTGACGTGGTGTGCTGTCAACTGTTAACAGTCTGTTCGATCCTCTCGGGCTGCTAGCACCTGTAACCATCAAAGGCAGACTTCTTCTCAGAGAGCTCTCCAGCAGCAATCTTGAGTGGGACAGCCCCTTGCCTCAAGACATGTATGACGATTGGAGAAAATGGCATGACTCTCTGCAGCATCTCAAGACACTGAACATTCCCCGTACCTATGTTTCATTCTCCATCTCACAAGCCAAAGTCACTGAACTCTGTGTGTTCTCAGATGCTTCAGTTAAAGCTATAGCTGCAGTTGCCTACTTGAGAGTCACACGCGAAGACGACCACAACGAGGTCAGGTTTGTCATGGGTAAGGCCAAACTAGCCCCCGTGCCAGAGCTCACCATTCCGAGGCTAGAACTGTGTGCTGCAGTGCTCGCTGTGGAAATGTCTGAGCTTCTCAGAGAAGAACTTAAGATGAAAATTGATAAGGCCGACATGTACAAACACCAGTGGAAGAGAGTTCAAGTCCTTGTCGACACCTTCTGGGCCCGCTGGCAAAAAGAGTACCTGAACATGCTCCAGAGTAGTCAGAAGTGGCAGCGCAACAAACCAAACCTGGAAGAAGGGGACGTCATTCTTCTTAAGGACAAGCACCTAAAAAGGAACGAATGGCCTATGGGCATCATCGTGAAGACTCTCCCAAGCAAGGATGGAGTCGTAAGGAAGATGGAGGTCAAAGTGACACAAAACAAAACTACAAAGACTTTCTCCAGACCCATCTCGGATTGTATACTCCTTTTATCTCCAACAAATTAGTTTATAAGTTTAGTGGCATTCTTACAATAATGCCAGGCGGGGAGTGTGTTGATGCAGTTTATATTTTGTTCTTCCAGTCCTCTAGAGGGCGTTAGGATCTGTAGTAGTTTTAGGCTTGCCAGTAGGTGGCAAGAAGGAGAGACCTAGCATACTGAATGTCAACAGGAACATGAGTCTGCGTTGCTGTTCTTTCTAAAGCCATCCGCTCATTTCCAGCCCTTTGAGTGGCAATATGAGTAAGTTTAGCAGTTTATTGTGATGGTCAGACAAAGTATAATTGATTATTGGAATAAGTTTAATAAGTTTTATGGACATTAATCAGAGATGTGTCTTGTGATAGCGAAGTCTAATCTGAGTTCATATAGTAACACTGCTTAGCTAATGTTAACCCTTTAATGCACCGTTTGTGCACATTATCTTTATTTTTCTAGTTTCTAAATACTTCTTTGTGTTTTGTATCTTTTCAGTTTCACACTTTTTTGCATTAAATCCTAGTCCAAAACGACACCTGCCTGTTCCTTGGAGGAAGTGATGCAAGAGAGAATTTAGCTGGCTGTGAATGTCAATATAGGATACGAGTCACATTGGGTGCAACAGAACACTCCCCTCACTCGTGAATAAGACCCCAATATACTTAAACTCCTCCACTTGGGGCAGGAGCCTGTCCCCAACCCGGAGAAGACAATCCACCTTTTTCCGGCTGAGGGCCATGGACTCGGACTTGGAGGTGCTGATTCTCATCCCAGCCACTTCACACTCAGCGGCAAACCGTCCCAGCAAGAACTGTAGGTCATTGCTGGATGAAGCCAACAGGACATCATCATCTGCAAACAACAGAGATGAGATCCTCTGGTCACCAAGCATGATACCCTCCGTTCCCTGGCTGCGCCTAGAAATCCTGTCCATAAAAATTATGAACAGGATCGGTGACAAAGGGCAGCCCTGACAGAGTCCAACTGTCACTGGGAATGAGTCCGATCGAGTGTTAGCAATACGAACCAAACTCTCACAACGGTCGTACAGAGACTGAATAGCTCGTAACAACAAACCCGATACCCCATGCTCCCGAAGCACCCCCCACAAAAAACCATGAGTAAGTTAATACTCCGAGCATTATTTAGACTTTGGAGACTGCCCATCAGGCATGTTGCCGCTTTTGTCCATGATTCAGTCCATGTTTGATTAAATGCAGCTGCAGACAATTAAATTTACATATATAAATATGATGTCACACTAGTATTGCTATTTATGCATCTGGACCTCTTTGACGTGAGTTGCCCCATTTTGCGTAACAGCTGTAGCGATGTCTGAATGGCACTCAAAGGCATAAGGTCAGATTTCAGCAAACAATGTGAGTAGCTTTTTTCTTATGTATTCAACATACTTATATATAGTGGTGTGAAAAGTGTTTGCTCCCTTCCTGATTTCTTTTTTTTTTTTGTATGTTTGTCACACTTAAATGTTTCAGATCATAAAACAAATTTAAATATTAGGCAAATATAACACAACTAAACACAAAATGCAGTTTTTAAATGACGGTGTTTATTATTAAGGGTAAAAAAAAAATCCAAACCTACATGGCTCGTGTGAAAAAGTGTTTGCCCCCCGTTAAAACATAAATTAACTGTGGTTTGTCACATCTTTGGAAAGCTGAGTTCAATTTCTCCAGCCACACCCAGGCCTGATTACTGCCACACCTGTTGTCAAACAAGAAATCACTTAAACAGGACCTGCCTGACAAAGTGAAGTAGACCAAAAGATCCTCAAAAGCTAGACATCATGCTGACATCCAAAGAAATTCAGGAACAAATGAGAAACAAAGTAATTGAGATCTATCAGTGTGGAAAAGGTTATAAAGCCATTTCTAAAGCTTTGGGACTCCAGCAAACCACAGTGAGAGCCATTATCCACAAATGGCAAAAACATGGAACAGTGGTGAACCTTCCCAGGAGTGGCCAACCGATCAAAATTACCCCAAGAGCGCAGTGACGACTCATCCAAGAGGTCACAAAAGACCCCACAACAACATCCAAAGAACTGCAGGCCTCACTTGCCTCAGTTAAGGTCAGTGTTCATGACTCCACCATAAGAAACAGACTGGGCAAAAATGGCCTGCATGGCAGAGTTCCAAAGAGTTCTATTTCAGTTTTGCCAGAAAACATCTTGATGAGCCCCAAGACTTTTGGGAAAATACTCTGTGGACTGGCAAGACAAAAGTTGAACTTTGTGGAAGGTGTATGTCCCATTACATCTGGCGTAAAAGTAACACAGCATTTGAGAAAAGGAACATCATACCAACAGTAGATAGATAGATACTTTATTTCGAACAAAAAAGTAAAAAAAAAACAAAAACAAATGACAAGTGCAATAAAGTGACAGTATACAGTGCTCGAAAGGGAGAAGGAAGAAGTGACCACTTATTAACTCCAACTCCTCTTTTCCATAAATGCAACCCATGTCAAATATATACAATTTACCACGTTTAAGACCCCAAGTAAACAATTAACTATATTTTGCACATATCAACATTAACACCCATCCATCCCAACATACATACAGTCCACACATCAAAACCAGCAACAAACAACACAGATATACACAGCACTGTCCCACCCACCATTCCATAGTGTCCCAGAGTGAGCATAGTGAATCGTACATATAAATACTACCCTTCTAACATATATTCTTTCAGCAAATAATGTTTATAACTATTTTTGAATTGATTTCTCTTTGTACATAGTTTCAGTTCCAGCTCCAGACTGTTCCACAAATCCACCCCACAGACAGATATGCACATACTTTTCTTAGTTGTTCGTATCTTAGGTTTTGTAAAGTTTAAGTCTCGTCTCAAATTATAATCATTGTCTTGTAGGAGCTTGGGTGAGTCAGCAGATAGCGTCCCAGTCAGGATGCAGAGAATAGATAGAGGTGGACAATAGCAAGGAGATCATGGGGAGTTTGGCAGGAAGAAGGAGCTGTGGGGGGTCAAGGGTGAATGTATTGTGATGTGAAATGTCATGCTTTGCGATGTGAAGTGTCGTGGAGATGTGAGACGAGCTGTGGATATAAAAGGAGAAGCTGTGCTTAGCTGTTTATGCTTTTTGTGTATGACTGATGGGAGAGTGTAATAAACTTCATCTACTCGTAACCTTGCCTCCTCATTTCACACTCTCCACACTGATGACCCTGGACGTATGATGGAACACGAGGCAGGAACCCTGGAGTCGGCCCGGACGGGAACCCCCAGCAACACATGCGCTGTTTCAGTCAAGTTACCGGACTTTTGGCAGAACAACCCGTGCTCTTGGTTCCACCACACCGAGGCTCAGTTCTCCCTCCGGGGAATAATGGCAGATGAAACCCAAGTTTTACTACGTGGTTGCAGCGCTGGACGCTCGCACAGCCCAACAGGTAGCGAGCCTGCTCGACCAGCCCCCAGCCCACAACAGATATGAAGCTCTCAAGACGGCGCTGACCCAACGCTACATGCTGTCGGACTGCGAGAGAGCAGAGAGGTTCCTGAGGCGTTCCGAGTTGGGAGATGGTCCAGCTGTCGATCTGATGGAGAAGATGTTGGCGTTAATGGGCACGGACGACGGGCATTTCCTGTTTGCCCACCTTTTCCTCCGGAATCTCCCAACAGAGGCGAGAGCGGTTCTGGCTAATTCGCCGTCGCTGGCCGTGCGTGACTACCGTGCGGTAGCCCAGGAGGCAGACCGGATCATCCTCACCACCAGAGCCCTCACAGTCAACGCGGCTGCGTCGGACCCCAGTGAGATGACCAGAGGAGGCGAGGAGCCACCGACGGTAGCGGCAGCGGGGCCCAAGGGGCGCCAGAGAGACACGCTCTGTTTCTACCACCGCTGCTTCGGAGAGAACGCACGCAGATGTGCGCTACCGTGCCAGTTCAAGCGCTCGGGAAACGCCAAGGCCGGCAGTCGGTAGCAGCTGCGACCGCCGGTGAAGAGAACAAGCTGCTCTACATGACAGACGCGCGCTCAGGGAGGCATTTCCTCGTGGACAGCGGAGCCCAGAAGAGCATCATCCTGCCGACCTATGCCGACTGGCTGGCAGGACCTAGCGGCCCCGGGCTGTTGGCAACAAACGGCTCGGAAATTAAGACCTTTGGTGAGAGAACACTGATTTTATCTCTACACGGCCGTACATACGAGTGGACTTTTGTCATTGCAACACTGAATTACCATATCCTGGAGGCTGATTTTCTTTGTGCACATGGTTTACTGGTTGATGTTGCTAACAGGCGCCTGGTTAATGCACTGTCCTTTGACTCTCTCCCCTGTACAGCTCGAGGGGCCGGGCCAGTAACACAAGCCAACGTCACAGCTCCAGGCGGTAAGTTCCACACACTGCTCACTCAGTTTCCAGCACTCACGGTCCCAACGTTTTCGGCGGCCATCGCTAAACACGGGGTGGAGCACTTTATAACCACCACCGGGCCGCAGGTTTTCGCACGACCTCGGTGCTTGGACGCAGCTAAACTGGCCATAGCGCGCGAGGAGTTTCCCAACCTGGAAAGGTTGGGCATCATCAGGTGTTCGAACAGCCCATGGGTATCCCCGCTACACATGGTCCCTAAGGCTGAGGGGTCGTGGCGACCATGCGTGGATTTCCGCAGGTTGAATAACGCCACAGCACACGACCGCTACCCGATTCCCCACATTCAGGATTTTTCTGTTCACCTCGCCGGAGCATGCATTTTTTCTAAAATAGACCTGGTCCGCGGTTACCACCAGGTCCCAGTGCGCGCGGAGGACATACCCAAAACAGCGGTAATAACTCCGTTCGGCTTGTTCGAGTTCCTGCGCATGCCATTCGGATTAAAAGGAGCGGCACAGACGTTCCAGCGCATGATGGACGCGGTGCTGCGCTATCTCCCGTTTGTGTTCGTCTACCTGGATGATATCCTGGTAGCCAGTGCATCTGAGGACAAACACGTAACCCACCTCAGGACGGTTTTTCAGAGGTTGGAGGAGCACGGGTTAATAATCATCCCGGCAAAGTGCCAGTTCGGCGTGACGCAGATTGATTTTCTGGGGCACCGCGTCTCACCGGAGGGAGCGATACCCTTGCCCGATAAGGTGCGCGCTGTAGCGAATTTTCTCCGGCCTCAGACGGTCAGGGCGCTGCAAGAATTTTGGGGATGGTTAACTTTTATAACCGGTTCCTCCCCCACGCAGCTCAGCTCATGAAGCCACTGCTCGCCGCGCTCAAGAGACAGAAACCCGCAGATGGAGTCGAATGGACTCCGGAGCGAGAGCAGGCGTTCTCTAAGGTTAACCTCTTGCACTCCGGGATACCGTGGGCGGTCACGTCTCTGCGTCCTAGGGCGCACTGAAAAAAAAAGCTGCATTTCCGTTCTTCCACTACAGACACAGCCACAAACAGAAAGCCAAAGGAGTGCTTTGATTGGTTTAGATTTGATTGACCTCTCATTCGACTAATAAGAGCCTTGAATTGGGTTTCTGAAACCTTGAAGAACCAATGACTGAAAACCTAGCAAGAAGGACCCGCCTACCAACGGCTGCGAATGCAGCAAGCCAATTGAAGCAGAGAAGTTCGACAATTGAAAGCGTACGTCCCGTGCGTAAAATCTGTTTTGTGTAAGCCGCTGGGTGACACACACGCGTTTGCCAGTCTTTTTTTCTTACTACTGTTCTTATTTGTTTTGAAAAATCGTTCGCCAAAACCACAATCATGGAAGCGCAAAACCGCAATAATGGTCCGCTTGTTACGCTGGTCCGCCATTTGGCACAATTTTGCACAGTTCAAAAACGCCTGGGAACAACCTGAAAAGAAAGCTGTGTAATATATTCATTTTTTGTGGTATTGTTACAAAATTTTGACCTCAGCTGGATAACACTTGGTTCTACATTTCTGTTGCATTTTCCAGCCCGGATCTGACAGCTGTGTGTTATTTGCAAGCATTTGTATCCAAAAAAAACACCCAGGCGAAATTTATTTTCTTCAAGTTCAGTGTGTTTAGATGACTGTTACTCAGTGGCAGGAGCACTTAGAGAGATTATGACTGTTTTGCCAAAAAATTCGAAGTGTTTTCTTTTAAATGAGACCAACCCCATGAAGATGCTGCAAAGGGTTGAAGAACAGCTTTTGATTTACTTTTTTACGTTATTTTTAGGCGTTTTTAGGGAAATTGACCAGAGTGCAAGGGGTTAAAGCAGCCCTGGCAAACGCCGCACTGTTGGCGCACCCAGACCCGACGGCCCGGAAAGCACTCACCACTGACGCCTCGGACGTGGCCATAGGGGCCGTCATGGAGCAACGTGTCGCCGGTTCTTGGCAGCCGCTCGCTTTTTTCAGCAGGGCTTTGCGCGACAGTGAGCGTAAATACAGCGCTTTCGACAGAGAGTTACTGGCTCTCACCTGGCCATACACCACTTCCAGTTCTGGCTGGAAGGGCGCAACTTCACCACGTTTGTGGACCACAAGCCGCTGATGTTCGCGATGGCCAAGGTTTCGGAATCTTGGTCGGGCCGGCAGCAGAGACAGCTGGCCGCGATCTCGGAGTTTACGACCGATTTTCAGCATGTGTCGGGTAAACTGAATGTGGTGGCGGACTGCCTCTCGCGCGCGGTGGTGGCCCCGGTCTGTGTAGGGATAGATTATACAGCAGGTTGGCAATACAGACGTGCGCGCACTCCAGTCTGGACCAACAGGGTTAAGGCTAGAGAGCAGAGTACTGCAAGACGGCAGCCCCCCCCTAATCTGCGACGTCTCCACGGGACGCCCGCGCCCGGTGGTCCCAGTCGCGTGGCGGTGCCACGCGTTCAAATCACTTCACGCTCTGGCGCACCCAGGAGTGCGCGCGTCAGTCAGAATGGTGGGAGCGAAATTCGTGTGGCCAGGCCTGCGCAAACAAGTGAAAGAGTGGGCTGCAGCCTGTGTAGCGTGGCAACGAGCCAAAGTACACAGACACACGAAGGCTCCTTTGCAGCCGTTTAGTATACCAGCTAAAAGATTCGACCACGTTCACGTGGACCTTGTGAGCCCTCTCCCGCCATCACAGGGGTGCACGCACCTCCTGACAGTGGTGGACCGCACCACACGCTGGCCAGAAGCAGTCTCGCTGGCGGCAACCACGTCTGCGGACGTGGCGCGCACTTTTTTGACAACATGGGTGGCGCGTTTTGGAATTCTGTCGGACATCACGTCCGATAGGGGCCCTCAGTTTGTTTCCAATCTGTGGTCCGCGATGGCCCGCAGCCTGGGTGTCGCAATTCATCACACAACCGCGTACAACCCACAGGCCAATGGGTTATGCAAGCGTTTTCATAGGTCACTGAAAGCGGCGCTCAGGGCTTTGCTTACGGATGCAAATTGGGTAGACCGGTTGCCGTGGGTTTTATTGGGGTTGCGTTCCGCACCAAAAGAGGATTTGGAGGCTTCCCCGGCAGAGCTTGTTTTTTCACAGCCACTGCGCCTGCCCGGGGAATTTTTGCCAGATAATCCCGCACCAGACAACTGCCCGTCTCAGCGTTTACAGCAGAGTGCAGATACAGGCACGCTGCCCGGCCCGGGCACTTTCGTGCCAAAATCTTTGAAGAACGCGGGGTTCGTGTTCGTCAGGCACGATGCCCATCGCTCTCCATTGTGCCCACCCTATGATGGCCCGTTCAGTGCTGGAAACAGGGGACAAGCATTTTTTGTTAGATTTTGGGGGGCTTCGGGAGAAAATATGCATAGACAGACTTAAGCCCGCCTTTGTGGTGGCAGACGAGCAAGTGCTGCTGGCTCGGGCCCCTCGGCGTGGAAGACCCCCACGGAGAGCTCCCCAGGCAAACGATTCACCAGGACAGCCACACGGACAAAGCGGAGTCCCCCCCCCCCTTGCCACGGCCCACCCGCAGTCAGACACACCTCCAGCAGCCCCCCCGCCGGCACAGAAACCACAGTTACAGCAAATATGGGAGGAGACTGAAGCCCAAAAGGCATGTGGACTGAAACTGTCTGGGGGTGGTGGTGTAGGAGCTTGGGTGAGTCGGCAGACAGCGTCCCAGTCAGGATGCAGAGAATAGATAGAGGTGGACAATAGCAAGGAGATCATGGGGAGTTTGGCAGGAAGAAGGAGCTGTGGGGGGTCAAGGGTGAATGTATTGTGATGTGAAATGTCATGCTTTGTGATGTGAAGTGTCGTGGAGATGTGAGATGAGCTGTGGATATAAAAGGAGAAGATGTGCTTAGCTGTTTATGCTTTTTGTGTATGACTGATGGGAGAGTGTAATAAACTTTGTCTGCTCGTAACCTTGCCTCCTCATTTCACACTCTCCACAGTCTCTTTTTTTTTTAAATATTTTTTGTATATTATTTGGGAGTTGATTATTAATTGCCCTGTACATGACTTGTGCTGTCTTAAATTTAACTAAATCCATGAACTTTATGACATGTGACTTTAAAAACAACGAATTAGTATGGTCTCTATATCCTACATTATTTATTATCCTTATAGCTTTTTTTTGTAATGTGCATATTGGCTGTAGGTTGGTCTTGTAGGTGTTTCCCCAGATTTCTACACAGTAGTCAAGATAAGGTAGAAACAGTGAATTGTACAGTAAGAACAATGATTTATAGTCCAAGATGTGTCTTGTCTTCCCCAGTATGCCTATACATTTTGCCTACTTTGCCCGGATGTGACTGATGTGAGGTTTCCAGCAGATTTTATTGTCTAGCGTCACCCCCAGAAACTTATTTTCTTGTACTGTTTCTATTCTGGTACCATCTATCGTTACCATTATTTCATGATTTATTTTATAATTTCCAAACAACATAATCTTTGTTTTTTTTTAGATTTAGAGAATTTATTTTTGTTGAACCACTGCGTTAACCTTTTCATTTCAGTTGTGACCACCTCTAAAACCTGCTGCAAATTCTCACCAGTGCAAAGGATATTTGTGTCATCCGCAAACAAAATAAATTTCAGAATTTTTGATACTTGGTATATGTCATTTATATACAAGATAAAGAGTTTGGGTCCCAAAACTGACCCCTGGGGCACACCACAAGTGATGTCCATGAAGGGTGATTTGTGCTCACCAATTTGTACAAATTGTTGTCTGTTACTTAAATAACTTTCCACCCAACTCAGTCCGACCCCTCTTATCCCATACCTTTCCAATTTCCTCAGTAGAATTCTGTGGTCAATGGTGTCAAAAGCTTTCTTTAAATCTATAAATACTCCTACACCAAACTTTTTTTTTTATCTATACAACTAGTAATTTCTTCTATAAGTTTGATCAGTGCCAAAGATGTAGATTTAGCTGCTCTAAAACCATACTGGCTGTCTGTAAGGAGGTTGTGTTTTTCAATGAAATCATCCAGTCTCTTAGACTTTTTTCAAGTATTTTGGAGAATTGTGACAGTAAAGCGACTGGTCTGTAATTTGTGAAATAATGACTGTCTCCTGTTTTGTATAGAGGTATTACTTGTGCTATTTTCATTTTGTTTGGAAATTTACCAGTTTGAAATGACAGGTTACAGATGTGGGTGAGTGGCTTAACAATTCCTTCAATTACTTTTTTCACTATTGTCATGTCAATTTCATTCCAGTCCGTTGATTTTTTGTTCTTAAATTTACTCACAATCTCGATAATTTCCTTTTCAGTAACTCCACCCAAAAAGATTGTGCTTGGATTTCTATCTTCTATTTCATTTACAGAACCACTGTTTGTTTCTGGTGTCACTATTGATTTTGCTAATTCAGGACCAACGTTTACAAAAAATTTATTGAAACCACTGACCACATCCTCCATATCATTTATCAAATTGTCATTTTCAATAAAATATTCTGGATAATTGGCATTCTTAGGTCGGTTACTAATAATCCCACTGAGTACTTCGCCATATTCCTCTTAAGTTATTTTTGTTATCCTCTAATATTCTGTTGTAATATTCTTTCTTACAAGTCCTCATTATATTAGTAAGCTTGTTTTTATATCTTTTATATTTGATCTCAACTTCTTCCCTTCTGCACTTAATGAATTGTTTATATAATGTATTCTTCTTTTTACATGCATTTATTAACCCCTTGGTGACCCAAGGAATATTTTTGTTTTGTTGTCTGTCACTGTATTGTTTTATAGGACAGTTTTTATTGTACAATGATTGAAATATTTGTAAAAATTTATCATATGCTTCATTTATACGGGCTGCACGGTGGCGCAGTGGTTAGCACTGCGGCAGCACAGTTTACCCTTGGCCGGGGGATTGTGGGGATCGTGGGATCGTGGGTTCGATCCCAGCCCCCGACCAACAGTGATCTGTGTGGAGTTTGCATGTTCTCCCCGTGTTGCGTGGGATTTCTCCGGTTTCCTCCCACATGCCAAAAAACATGCATGTTAGGTTAATTGGCTGTTCTAAATTGTCCCTAGATATCTGTTTCCTATAGGCCCTTAGAATAGAGGGTTAGTATTAATGAAAGCGCTTTGAATGGTCTTTGTGACTAGAAAAGCGCTATATAAGTGCAGGTTAGTTAGTTAGTTAGTTATATCATTTTCATCACAAACTATCTTCCAGTCTTGTATTAATAATTCCTTTACCAGTAAATACATAGATTCTTCAGTTCTTATTCTTTTATATTTAATATTTTTGGTATACTTTTTCTTCCTATAATCACATTGATAGACAACAAAAATCGGCAGGTGGTCACTGATATCATTCAGTAAAAGCCCACTCATGATATTATTTTCCATAATGTTTGTGAATATGTTATCTATTAGTGTGGCACTGTGTGACATGATTCTGCTAGGTCTGGTGATTGTTGGATGTAAGCCCATACTTTACATTGTGTTGATAAATTCTTCTGTCAAACTATGTTGTTTTGAATTCATCAGATCTATATTGAAATCCCCACAGATGAACATAACTTTATGAGTTAGTTTTGCATACATTTTTTCCATCCAGTCCTTAAATAAGTCAATGTTTGATCCAGGTGTTCTATATACACAGCTCACTACTATATTCTTCACATTGTCCAGACAGATTTCTATTGTAATACATTCAAATAAATCATCCACAGTTACTGACAAATTTTCAACAACCTTGTATTGCAAGCTCTTGTCTACATAAATTGCAACTCCTCCTCCTTTTTTCACTTTTCTATTTATATAATTTAATTCATAGCCATCCATGGTAAAATCCACTCCTTTCTCTTCACTGAGCTACGTCTCTGATATTGCCACAATATTGAATGGCTCTTTAAACTGATGTAAATAATCTTTAATGTTATTAAAGTTGGCATAGAGACTTCTGCTGTTGAAGTGGATCATAGAAATATTGAAATCAGATGTGACCAGTGTGTTAAACTGTTTATCCGTGTAGTAACTACAGTTATTATTGATGGAGATAAATAAATTACTGTCAGGGTCTATGTTATATTCTACGTCCTGTGGGTTGTGATCCGTATATTCAAAAACTTTCAGTTCATGTTGTTCCTGTTTGTTGATCTTTTGTTTCACGTAGTTAAATGTCCTGATGCAGATGAGTATAATCCTTCAGTGTCCTACAGTTGTCTCTTGCTGCTGTCGACTCCAGTTCATAATATTCATTGATATTTGTCCAGTTCCATAATATTTCGGGTGTTAATAACCTTGGCTTCTTCAGGTGATCCATTTAAAATATGGTGGTGGTAGTGTCATGATCTGGGGCTGTTTTGCTGCTTCAAGACCTGGAAGACTTGCTGTGGCAGATGGAACCATGAATTCTGCTGTCTGCCAAAAAATCCTGAAGGAAAATGTCCGGCCATCTGTTCGTGAACTCAAGGTGAAGCGCACTTGGGTTCTGCAGCAGCACAATGATCCAAAACACACCAGCAAGTCCACCTCTGAATGGCTTAAGAAAAACAAAGTGAAGACTTGGGAATGGCCTAGTCAAAGTCCTGACCTGAATCCAATTGAGGTGCTGTGGCATGACCTTAAAAAGGTGGTTCATGCTGGAAAACCCTCCAATGGAGCTAAATTACAACAATTCTGCAAATATGAGTGGGCCAAAACAGTGGCTTAGCCAGGAGGGGAGCTGAACCCCAACCACCACCACCATTCTGAATGCCCGGGGCATTCGCCCGGGCCAAAGCTTTAGCTTCAGTCCCCTGTCAACTACAGATTTCTTACCATTTTCCCCCTCAGCCCCCTCAGCCCCCTCAGACCTCCCCGCCCCCCAGCTATGTCCCTGCAAAATTCCTCCACAGCGCTGTAAAAGACTCATTGCCACTTATCGCAAACGCTTTATTGCAGTTGTTGCTGCTAAGGGTGGCCCAACCAGTTATTAGGTTTAGGGGGCAATCACTTTTTCACACAGGGCCATGTAGGTTTGTATTTTTTTTCCCTTAATAATAAATGCCTTCATTTAAAAACTGCATTTTGTGTTTACTTGTGTTATCTTTGTCTAATATTTAAATTTGTTTGGTGATCTGAAACATTTAAGTATGACAAACATACAAAAAATGAGAAATCAGGAAAGGGACAATCACTTTTTCACACCACTGTATACAGTGCATCCGGAAAGTATTTACAGCACGTCACGTTTTCCACATTTTGTTATGTTATAGGCTTATTCCAAAATGGATTAAATTCATTTTTTCCCTCAAAATTCTACACACAACACCCCATAATGACAACATGAAAAAAGTTGGGGTTTTTTTGAGATTTTTGCAAATTTGTGACCCGTGCTGGCAAAATGAGTTGGAATGCGCACCACGTCATTATGAGCTGCAGGCACGAGAAGTCATAAATCACGACTCTTTCTTTGTTTGCTAGCGGAAAGTCCCGGGAAAACCCCCATGAGTTCCTGGTATCACTGGAAAGCTTAGAAAACGTACTTTCTAAAAAATACCTATGTTTTTGCGGAAGACATAACTCCTGACCGATCGAATGCGAGTTTTAAACCTGTCCAAAATATAAACAAATCGTCTTTTTCCGGTTCCATTTTTGCGCACTTCCTACAAATTAAATATCATTTTGAAGGTCTTTCTATACAGAATATGGAAAAAAGTTATCTCAGTTTTGATAATTTCCTCAAAGTGACTCATTTTGCCAGCAGGGTCACATTTATTAAAAATAAAAAACTAAGAAATCACATGTACATAAGTATTCACAGCCTTTCAATACTTTGTTGATGCACCTTTGGCAGCAATTACAGCCTCATGTCTTTTTGAATATGATGCCACAAGCTTGGCACACCTATCTTTGGGCAGTTTCACCCAATTCTTTTTGCAGCACCTCTCCAGCTCCATCAGGTTGGATGGGAAGCGTCATGCACAGCCATTTTCAGATCTCTCCAGAGATGCTAAATTGGATTCAAGTCTGGGCTCTGGCTGGGCCACTCAAGAACATTCACAGAGTTGTCCGGAAGCCACTCCTTTGATATCTTGGCTGTGTGCTTTGGGTCGTTGTCCTGCTGAAAGATGAACTGTCGCCCCAGTCTGACGTCAAGAGTGTTCAGGAGCAGGTTTTCATCCAGGATGTCTGTGTACATTGCTGCATTAATCTTTCCCTCTCTCCTGGCTAGTCTCCCAGTTCCTGCCGCTGAAAAACATCCCCACAGCATGATGCTGCCACAGCCATGCCTCACTGTAGGGATGGCAATGGCATGGTGATGAGCGGTGCCTCGTTTCCTCCAAACATGATGTCTGACATTCACGCCAAAGAGTTCAATCTTTGTCTCATTAGACCAGCAAATTTTGTTTCTCATGATCTGAGAGTCCATCAAGTGCTTTCTGGCAAACTCCAGGCAGGCTACCAAGTGCCTTTTACTAAGGAGTGGCTTCCGTGTGGCCACTCTACCATACAGGCCTGATTGGTGGAGAGATGGTTGTCCTTCTGGAAGGTTTTCCTCTCTCCACAGAGGAACACTGGAGCTCTGACAGATGACCATTGGGTTTTTGGTCACCTCCCTGACTAAGGAATCTTCTCTCCCGGTCACTCAGTTTAGACGGCCAGCCAGCTCTAGGAAGAGTCCTGGTGGTTCCGAGCTTCTTCCATTTACAGATGATGGAGGCCTCTGTGCTCATTGGGAGCTTCAAAGCAGCAGAAATTTTTCTGTACCCTTCCCCGGATTTGTGCCTCAAGACAATCCTGTCTCAGAGGTCTACAGACAGTTACTTTGACTTCATGCTTTGTTTGTGCTCTGACATGCACTGTCAACTGTGGGACTTTATATAGATAGGTGTGTGCCTTTCCAAATCATGTCCAATCAACTGAATTTACCACAGGTGGACTCCAATTTAAGGATGATCAGTGGAAACAGGATGCACCTGAGCTTAATGGCAAAGGTTGTGAATACTTATATACATGTGATTTTTAATAAATTTGCAAACATCGCAAAAAAATTTTTCAAGTTGTCATTATGGGGTATTGTGTGTAGAATTTTGAGGAAAAAATTTATTTAATCCATCTTGGAATAAGGCTGTAACATAAAATGTGGAAAAAGGGAAGCGCTATGAATACTTTCTGAATGCACTGTATATACCTTGTGTCTTTGTGCTTTCAGAGCCACAGGTAAGTAGCTTAATATTTAATCATATTTAATTAAATGGTGAAGTAAATACGGCAAAACTATCAAGGAGTGTGGGTAGAGAACTGTCCTTTTACTGTAACACAAATATACAGATAAGCATACCAATAAGCTAAATATTTTCATAAAATAGCACTCATAGCAGCACAGCTGATATTAATCCCATTATATATTGGGACTTGTACTTAAGAAAGAACCCACTTTTTTGTGATAAAATAGAGCTCATGTACTTTCAACTTTTCATCTAGGACACACTTTTTTATTGTGTTGAAATCAATAAATAATCATTGTTAAACAGTATATGTCTTTTACTCATTGCTAGGTTGAGCTTAAGAGGAAAATTGATCTTTGTGTTAAAATTATTACAGATACCTAGCAACAGTCCAGATGATCTGACAGCAGAGGGTGCTGTGGGTCGTAGCTCTGAAACATTTTTGGCCCCAAAGATAAAATTCAGGATTGCTTATCTTTTTCTATGACTATTTTATGCATGCAACATATAATGGATCAGATGAGCAACAAGTGCAGTGTGTGCTCACCCCCACCGCCTTTCCTGAACCATTTAAGGCATACAGCCTTTGTAGTTTCACTCACACACCGGATCTCCCTTCTTAAGCTCAGACTTAGCACAGCTGATCCCAGAGACATAAAGGCACCATGGCCCCCATCTCCTACCAGTCAAAGGGATCAAAACCACCAGGGTGCAAGATTAGCCATCACACCCCTCAACACACACAGATCTTCCAATCTCAACTCCAGGAATACACATACGTGTCCCCTGAAGCTTATACACACACTCATGTCAATCAAATGCCAATAGTAAAAGGGCAACAAACCTTTGAACATAATACAAGGCAAATAGATTCTCTCTCTCTCTTTACTGCCCTCTGCTCCGTGTCTCTGCTTTAATTCTCCACAGCTGAAGGGACACATGGCACACATCCCAAGAGAAAGATCAAGGTCAGTGTCAGGCCACAGACTTTAGGAGGCGAGGCCTGCTGCAGGATCTCATGTCACACATTTAGTGTGATAGCATTAGGAATTCAATAAAATGGATGCATCCGAAGAGCCAGACTGATACAACATATACTGTCAATACAATGAAAATGACAGAGGGGATGCTGTGTAGAAAGTAGTGTTCATTTGCAGTTTTTTTAACAGGTTGCTCAATCATATTTGTACAGAAAGTGGCTAGATAGAAAATATAAATAACCATTATATTTACTGAAGACAGAATAATATCATCAGATTCTGCCTGTTCGTAATACACAAAACTTTACATTAAAAAAAGACAAATCTGAATAATGGAGACATTAATTCAAAAAGTGTAGAACATATGCATGCATTCATTTAAAGTGGCACTCTGCCAAAAATCAAGTTTTTTTTTCTTGTTAACATGCTTGTAACATGTTTTTATGACTTCCAAGACATATCAAGAGCTCAATAATCCAAAAGTGAAACCTCTGAAATGTCTCGTACCTCAGTTTTTTTGCTGTAAAGTTTCACTTAAGCCCTGCTCCTTGCAAAAAGGCAAGTTGAGACTAAACGTTTTTTGGTGACTTAACTATTTGTGGCGCTGGCATGTGGGTAGTGTTCAGCCAATCAGGACAGTCTTGCGTAACTGACGTTATCCTCCACGCTATTTAGCATTTTTTAACAAATTACTTTGAAAACTTGACCCAAATTAAGATGGGTTTTACCATTAAACTGCTTTTGAGGACTGATGCAGTTTCAGTCATTATCCTGTGTCACTGTGCATACCAGCATTGTAGTCAAGTCACTACATTCTGAGGCCAAGACCGAGTGCGAGTCACCACAGTCTGACACCAATGCCGAGGTCGAGTCACCACAGTCTGAGTCACCACATTTTTTCAGAGGCCACCTTCAAAGTGCTTTATGATATTATTATGACACTGTGGAGGAATTAGTTCAGCCGAGATGAGACGAGCTAGAAGGTTGCATTGTTTTATTTCCTCCAACATAATGAGACGCACTTGTAGCGCTGTGCGCTACAGTGCTGTACTGTGTTGTGCTGTCTATGTTGTGTCGTGTATCGTCAGCTCTTTTATATGTTATACAAACAGAGAGAATGCATGGCACATTAGCATATTGATATACATATCAGTCAATACATATGATTAGCCTGACCAACTGGCACCCGGACGTCTTCTTCTTAATCCGGGGATGTATAAACAATAGTCCATTGTTCTGGTTGTCCCCCCAGGGGCTCTCTGTCCGTATGTGAATGGTCCTCTGCTTCTTCTGGACCTTCTGAGTGTGAGAATGAATGTCCCTGTAGATTGTGGTGGGTCACCACAACATACTGTTTATCCTTTAATGTGGTCCTCATTGCCATCACAAGAAAAATGTACGTTATTGACAAAAAAAAACATTTATTTTGTTCCGTTTGCAGACATTACAAAAAAATTAATCAAAATGCACATACATTGTAAAATGGTTAGGTGGTTTCATTTTAGAAGACATTTGAACAAAAAATAAAATTAACTAAACATTACACCTACCACAAGTCAAAAACTTTCAACAAGTCAGTTCAGTTGGTCTCTGAATCAAATAATGTCTTCACTGTATTTCAGAAACATTAGGGTCTCGAGCATAGAAGGGGATAACGTTGATCGATGTGGGTGCAAAATAATCGCACCCTTGCTAAAGATTCGCTCCATGGGTGCACTGCTAGCAGGCACTGCCAGAACATTGGAAGCCGGAGCATAGAATGCAGGATATTTCTTCCTTGCAGCTCCATCTGGCTTCCAGAAAATGACAGCATCTTGACCATGGTTTTCATTACGCAGATAGCTGGCAAGCTAGGATCTTACTGTTTCCTTCTCCTCACTTCTCCTCACTTTACATCTCCGTCTCAGAGTATGGTACTTCTGCAACAGTTGCGGTACTTTGGCTGGGACTTCCTCCTCCTCACTGCTTGCAGTCAGAGATTGTGCCTGTTCCTCGTTGTGCTGGTTGGGACAGAGGCGTTCAGACTCACTGATTACCAACTCTGCAAAGAAGAAACAAACAAAACTAATCTAAAACTTAAGGTCTTTGATGACACTGATCAAACACTGTTAAAGCTTTTATCATGGGCATTCTTATTACATGTACAGGAAACAATACACAGTGTACAAATAAAAATATGGACAAGTGATCTCATCTTAAAGAAGCTTTGAACTTGCAAAATCTTTACAGATGATTCAAAGGTTTCATTTATTATTTCAGATTTGTGACAAATTCAACGTACCTCTGAGCCTATTCTTTATACTTGCCCTGGTGTTCTCCACATCAGCATCTGTCAGTATGTCAGCATCCACCCAATGGAGTCCAGCTCTGCTGCAATTAGGTACACATGTTGGATGAAGGGTTCCTGATGTTTACCACCGTCCGGCTCCACAACCATTTGACAGTTGACAAATATACCCCTGAACTGCTTTTTCAGGGAGGTGTGAAGCGCTGCTACATGAACCCTGCAGTGACGGGCATCTTGTCCCCACTTTTTCAGGTGGCTGTTGAGGTCCAGCACTGCAGGTAACGCCTGAGTGATGGTCACGCTCTGATTGCCTGTTGCCAAACATGGAAAAAAATTGAAATTGTATACTGCTCATAGCAGCAGAGTTTGTACATTTGTCTCGTAACTATTTTTCCCAAAACAAAATTCCCCCCACAAAGTTAAAAGTTTTGGTTATGAGATGTATCAAAATTATATTACTTGTACAGAATAAGCTTAAAATTGGCAAAGACATGATGATATCCAGAGATTTAACAATAGAGGGAGTGCATTGGAACAGAACTCTTAGCAGTTACAGGACAGTTACCATAGTAACACAAGCTGCCACGTGTTCTGAGTGACAAACACATGTGGCAGTCAAGACCAAGACCTTTGGTGAAGCCTCCTTTCACTATTATGGTCCTTGTCTGTGGAACAGCTTGCCAGAGAGCCTCAGGGTCGCAGAGTCAATAGATGTTCTTAAGAACAGGCTCAAGACCCACCTTTTCAACTGGGCTTTTAATAAACCTGTTTAACTATCACTGAGTAGTCGTTTATGTTCCATTGTTTTATGTTCTTCTTGGCGCCATTTGTTCTTAGATTTTTCTCATCTTCTTATTGATGTGTTTAGTTCAGTTTTTAAGTATGGGTTTTTAATTCCTGTTTTTATGTGTTCTTAGTTTCTTTTTGTACCTTTTTAAATTTTGGCTTTTAACAAACCGTTTAACTATTATTGAAGTAGTCATTTATGTTCCATTGTTTTACATTCTTCTTAGCTCCATTTGCTTTTAGATTTTTTTATTTTGATGTGTTCTCAGCTCAGTTTCTAAGTATGGGTCTTTAGTTCCCTTTGCTCTGTGTGTTCTTAGTTTTATCTTGTATTTTATGTGCTTCATCTCCAGTGTTTCCTCATTGGGGCCCCTCATACCAGATGCTGCCTGGCCCATCTGCAGGGGTGTTGGTCTCGTGGGTCGCTCTAGCTTGGGTGGGTGGGGGCTTTATACCACTGCCTACAGCTGTGGTGTCCTGGTTGGGGCGGCCTTTGTGGAGCCTTCTGTGGTTACGGGCTGTGTGGTCTCCCAGCGTGGGGGGCTCCACAGGATGGCTGGTCCTTCACATGGTGCCTCGGTGCCAAGCAATGTCTCTTTTATTTTATGTGTGTAAGAGAAGTAGGGGGTGATGTATGTGCCCGTGTGTGTGTGTTTGTGGGTTTGTTTATGGGAGGGTTGGAAGGGGTGGGGATGTATCGTGTAAAATATGTAACTAAACATGTCTA
This sequence comes from Pholidichthys leucotaenia, assembly GCA_020510985.1. NCBI lineage: Eukaryota > Metazoa > Chordata > Actinopteri > Cichliformes > Pholidichthyidae > Pholidichthys > Pholidichthys leucotaenia. Next base: position 271,575,493 of record CM035837.1, read on the forward strand.
CTGTTTTTATCTATGTAAAGCACTTTGCACAGCATTTAATGTTTAAAAAGTGCTATACAAATAAAGTTTGACTGATTGATTTTAGTTTGTATGCAGCAAAACATAAAAATTAGGTTCAGGTGTGGGCACATATGTTGGTTACATATGCTCCACAAATATATTGCTGTATGTTTATTGTGTGCTGCACGTCTCAGGGAACAAAGGGACTGAGCCTCCGAGAGGTAACGGGAGAGTGTGAGATTTGGCCTTTGTTTCAAGGAGATGACCTGGAGAGATTTCCGGACCACCGGAGACTAAAGGACGATGGTGTGAAGATCAGAGGAGTTACATTGTGACTGGGATTAAGTACCATGTGACTGTATGTTTGATTAAGCACCATGTGACTGCAGTTTTGATGTCCGGGGTATAAAAGACAGATGTGAGATGATTCATCCTCTTTTTCCTGCTTTGAAATTGTTGGAGTATGTGATTGTGAATAAAGCTGAACCTGAGGAATAAACTCAGTCTCATCCTTCCACACATTCTCCACACAGGTTACTTTATTTGTACCCGTAGGTAGATTTGTTTTGCAGTCTGGTGGCATCCATATTTACAAGCCACAAATTACATTCAACATAGACACAAACACAGGCACACATGAAATTGACTATAGACATGATAAAAATACTCAAGGCTCCATCAATCAGGGTATAAAAAGGCAAAGAGATGGGAGAAAAACCAGAGGTAAGAGAGAAGAGTCATATTAAAAGTTAAAAACTAGTCAAAGGGGTTAAAAACTCAAAGGTCTAAAACCCAATAAAATATTTAGAACCCAAGTAACATCCTACAAAAATAAGTAAATATAAAATGGAGTTAATAAATAGGTACCTAAATTATGTGCAATATATTTTTACAGCTTGTTCAACTCTTTGACAGCAGCAGGGACAAAGCTGTTTTTGTAGCGCTGGGTTTTACTTTTTGGGACAGCAAACCTCCGTCTTGAGGGAAGAAGCTGAAAGTGGCAGTGCAAAGGGTGGGAGTCATCATTTAAAATGGAGGCAGCCATCCTCTGTAGTTGTCTGGTGTACAGGGATGTCAGGCTCAGCTGTGACTCGCCAAGCAAACGACTGGACCATCTAACTACCTGATCCAAGGATTTCCTCTGTTTCAGTTTTATCTGACCAAACCATGACACTAAAGAAAAGGATAAAACAGATTCAATAAAAGCCCGATAAAACATTGTCATTATGGTTCGGTCAGTTTGGAAGCGTGCAAGTTTTCTCAAGCAATGCAAATGTTGCTGACCCTTTTTGCACACCCTTTCACAGTTCTCTTCAAAGTTTAAATTACTATCAATAATCGTCCCAAGATATTTGTAGGATTGTACACATTCGGTGGTCTGTGTGGCTTATATATTCATACCTGCATACTGTGTAAGCCCAAGACGAAGTTGAGATTACATATGGGCTGACCTCATGCCTGAGAAGAGGACAATGGGCCTGGACCGCCTGTGGAGAACACCTGGACGTGGAGACACGGCGGCAGAGGCTGGAGAGGGCTTCCTGACCCCCTGAGGCCAGTTGGGAGACTGAGAGACCAGGAGGGGGGTTTAGAGACAGGAGGGGGATGTAACAGGGATGTGTGATGAAGCCTTTGTTGTCACTTGTATAAATAGAGAGGTACTGACTGTGTTCAGCCTCTTATTTCTACTGAGAGATTTGATGGGGATGTGACTTCAAGAATAAGATAAGATAAGATAAGATAAGATAAGCCTTTATTAGTCCCACAAAGGGGAAATTCCAGGATTGCAACAGCACAGGGATAGCAACACTCAGAGCAACAATCAGAAGGCAAGAAAAAAAAACAAGCAAGCAAGAGCAGCTAATATACATATGTACATATTACTATAAAATATATATATACACACACACAGACACACAGTGCAGAGCATTGTAGCTGGATGGAATAAATATATGAATATATGAACACAGTGCAGAGCATTGTAGCTAGATGGAATAAATATGTAAATATATAAACACCCACAGTACGGAGCATTGCAGCTAGGTGGAATAAATATGCAAGTATATAAACACACACAGTGCGGAGCAATGTAGCTAGATGGAATAATATGTAGATATATAAAAACACAGTGCGGAGCAATGTAGCTAGATGGAATAATATGTAGATATATAAAAACACAGTGCGGAGCATTGTAGCTAGATGGAATAAATATATAGATATATAAATATAAACACACCCAGTGCTGAGCATTGTAGCTAGATGGAATAAATATGTAAATATATAAACACACACAGTGCAGAGCATTGTTGCTAGGTGGGATGAAACAGCATAACCGTCTATTTAGTTATCCTACATGGTATGATTATGTGCCCATACATATTCTCACCCTCCATAGCGACCGGTATGTTCCTAGTTGTATGCCGGAGAGGACCATTGTGTAAGTCTATTGCATCTTTTGCATTCAAAAAAAAAAAACTATTAGTTTGTTACGTCTTTTAAATAAAATAAAGCCTGAATTATGAAACCATTCAGCGTCTTCATTTCACGCTCCCCACAGTCTGGCCTTTTAGTACGGTGACTTTGTGCCTGGGATTTTTCCTCCTAAAGTCAATAATCATGTCTTTAGTTTTTGTCGTATTCAGCTGCAGGTAGGAATCCTCACACCAGTGAACAAAATCATCAACTACTGGGCCGTGGCCACTCTCACTATCCTGGAGGAGACTGACAATAACTGAATCATCAGCATACTTTATGATATGTCTGTTGTCATGTCTGCTCCGACACATGTTTGTGTACAGGATGAAGAGTAGTGGTGACAACACCCCCCCCTGAGGAGAGCCAGTAGAAGAGCACTTTAGGTCAGACAATGTACCATTGACCCTTACTCTGTGTTCTGTTGGTTAAGAAATCCAGAATCCAACCCACCAGATTATTGCTCAAATCAAATTGCTGCAGGAGCCTTTCAACTAAGATATGAGGTTGGATTGTATTAAAGGCGGAGGAAAAGTCCACAAATAAAAGCCTGGCGTATGTCCCATTAAAATCCAGATGTTTAAAAAGCATGTTAAACAGAGTGACAGTGGCATCCTCCACTCCTCTGTGAGGCCTATTGACATAATGCACGGCTCAGGAGACACACACGCAGGTTCAGAGTAGCTCAAATAGCTTTATTAACAACAAGTGTGTATGAATGTGTGTCTGCGGGATGTAAATGTATTGGTGGTGGCGTCTGCTTCGGGCACGGAGGCAGGAGACCGTACAGCCGGACAACCCTATGGGAAAAGCACAGGGAGAAGGGTGACGGGCACACACCAACACAGGAGATGTAAAAGTAGTGATGAGCTTACTTGGAGTTAGCAGGTGGCTGGCACAGCAAGGACGAGGTCCGGTAGACAGCAACCTGGAGAGCCCGGTGCAGCAGCGAGGGAATGGAGACGGAGAGGAATGGTCCGCCGCCGGGAAATCCACCTGTGCACAGGGGAGCAGACTTGGAGAGGGAAAAAGGTAAGGGCTTCTTACCGCGATGCTTGCTGAAGTGTTAGAGGTTACTCACAGCAATCCAACGAGTGAAGTCTGACGGCTTCAGGCCGAAGCCCAGGGCAAGGCGGCTTAAATCCCTCGCCGCTGATGATGTGCAGGTGTGCGTGCAGCTGGCGCCGCTGATGAGCGGCGAGGCGTGACACCTATAAGCAAACTGCAGAGGATCCAATGCATGCTCTGTCTGTTTAGGACCTCACATCTGACCAGTTTTTCAAAAATTTTCATTAAAATTGAAGTCAAAGCAACTGGTCTAAAGTCATTTACCGTTTTAGGACAGCTGGATTTTGGAACGGGAACAACCACGGCTTCTTTCCAGATCTTAGGCACATGTGTCTGTAAGGACTTATTAAAAATGTAATGAAATATAGGACTCAATTCATGTGCACAGGACTTTACCAAGCGCCCACATATATTATCAGGGCCCTGACTTTTGTTCACTTTTACAGCGCAGAACTCCCTTTTAACATCCTGCACCTCAATATTAAAGTGCTGATTGTCTTTGAGTTTCTGTTTCAAATCTTGGGTTTCTGTGCTAAAATCAAAGGAGTCAAAACGACCATAAAAACAATTAAGAGCATTAGCCAGCTCTGTGTCTGAATTAAAACCATCTAAAAACACACGATTACTGCGCTCTGTGCTCTGAAGGCCTGCAATAGTTTTCATACTGGCCCAGGCTGAACCAAGTTTCTTTGTTGCCATCTTGCTTTCCAATTCTGATTTATAATTCTGTTTTGCTCTTAAAATTTCGGACTTCAGCTCTTTTGTGGCAACCTGTAGCTCAGAAACAGACCCCTGTTTAAAGGCAAGTGCTTTCCTCTGTAAGCAGGATTTAACTGATTTTGTAACCCATGGTTTGTTGTTGGGATATATTTTGACACATTTACGTGGAATGATCTTATTTTTACAGAAAGACATGTATGAGCATGTGACGTCCACCAAAGAGTCCAAATCATCCCCGCAGGCCAGTGTGAACATCTCCCAGTCTGTACAGTCAAAGCATTCCTGGAGGCTGTGCACTGAATCTTCTGTCCACACATCAATGTCTCTCGTCTCCACCTTGCCTCTTCTGAGAGCAGTTTTATATGTGGGCAGCAAATGTACACAGTTGTGATCTGAGGATCCTACAGGAGGAAGGGGGAGTGATTTATAGGCCCTCTCTATGGATCCATAGCACAGGTCCAATGTCTTTTTTCACCTGGTTGGGCAGAAGACATACTGATAAAAGTTTTTAAGTGTTTTCTTTAAAGAAACATGGTTAAAATCCCCAAGAATGAAGTTTGGCGCCTCTGGAGAAATTGATTGCAGCCTCTGGATCACATCAAAGATGGTGCTGGAGGCGGAGTCAGCATCTGCCCTCAGGTGAATGTACACAGTTGTGATGAAAAGCTGGGGGAACTCGCGAGGCAAATAAAAGGGGTGTAGTGACACAGACAGCAGCTCCACATCGGGTGTACAGATGCGCTCTCTGACCGTGACAGATGTGCAGTATCCATCCATCCATCCATCTTCTACCGCTTTTCCGGAGGTCCGGGTCGCGGAGGCAGCAGTTCAAGCAGAGAAGCCCAGACTTCCCTCTCCCCAGCCACCTGCTCCAGCTCTTCAGAGGGGATACCAAGGCGTTCCCAGACTAGCTGGGAGACATAGTCTCTCCACCGAGTCCTGGGTCTGCCCCGGGGTCTCCTCCCAGTGGGACGTGCCTGAAACACCTCAAGTGGGAGACGTCCAGGAGGCATCCTAATCAGATGCCCATACCACCTCAACTGACTCCTTTCAATGTGGAGGAGCAGCGGTTCTACTCTGAGCCTCTCCCGGATGACTGAGCTCCTCACCCTATCTCTGAGGGTGAGTCCAGCAATCCTACGGAGAAAGCTCATTTCAGCCGCTTGTATCCGCGATCTCGTTCTTTCGGTCATTACCCAAAGCTCGTGACCATAGGTGAGAGTAGGAACGTAGATTGACTGGTAAATCGACAGCTTTGCCTTAGAACTAAGCTCCCTCTTCACCACAACAGACCGGTACAACGTCCGCATCACTGCAGATGCTGCTCCAATCCGTCTGTCGATCTCTCGCTCCATTTTCCCCTCACTCGTGAACAAGACCCCAAGATACTTAAACTCCTCCACTTGGGGCAGGAGCCTGTCCCCAACCCGGAGAGGACAATCCACCTTTTTCCGGCTGAGGACCATGGACTCGGACTTGGAGGTGCTGATTCTCATCCCAGCCGCTTCACACTCAGCGGCAAACCGTCCCAGCAAGAGCTGTAGGTCATTGCTGGATGAAGCCAACAGGACAACATCATCTGCAAACAATAGAGATGAGATCCTGTGGTCACCAAGTATGACACCCTCCATTCCCTGGCTGCGCCTAGAAATCCTGTCCATAAAAATTATGAACAGGACCGGTGACAAAGGGCAGCCCTGGCGGAGTCCAACTCTCACTGGGAATGACTCCGACCGAGTGTTGGCAATACGAACTAAACTCTCACAACGGTCGTACAGAGACCGAATAGCTCGTAACAACAAGCCCGATACCCCATACTCCCGAAGCACCCCCCACAAAAATCCACGAGGGACGCGGTCAAATGCCTTCTCCAAGTCCACAAAACACATGTAAACTGGTTGGGCAAACTCCCACGAACCCTCAAGAATTCTCGAGAGGGTAAAGAGCTGGTCCGATGTGCCACGGCCAGGACGAAAACCACATTGCTCCTCCTGAATCCGAGGTTCGACCAACGGCCGGACTCTCCTCTCCAGTACCTTGGCATAGACCTTCCCAGGGAGGCTGAGGAGTGTGATCCCTCTAAAGTTGGAGCACACCCTCCGGTCCCCTTTTTTGAAGAGAGGAACCACCACCCCGGTTTGCCATGCCAAAGGCACTGCCCCCGACCTCCACGCAATGTTGCAGAGGCGTGTCAACCATGACAGCCCAACAACATCCAGGGCCTTGAGGTACTCGGGGCGAATCTCGTCCACCCCCGGGGCCCGGCCACCAAGGAGATTTTTAACCACCTTGGCGACCTCAGCCCCTGTGATAGGCGAGTCATCCCCCTTGTCCCCAAACCCTGCTTCCTCTGTGGAAGGCGTATCAGTGGGATTGAGGAGATCCTCGAAGTATTCCTTCCACCGCCCGACGATATCCCCAGTTGAAGTCAACAGTGTCCCATCCGCACCATACACAGTGTGGACGGGGAGCTGCTTTCCCCTCCTGAGCCGCCGAACAGTTTGCCAGAATCTCTTTGAAGCCGACCGAAAGTCTTGTTCCATGGCCTCACCGAACTCCTCCCATACCCGGGTTTTTGCTTCAGCAACCACCCGAGCTGCACTCCGCTTGGCCTGCCGGTACACCTCAGCTGCTTCGGGAGTCCCACAAGCCAACCAAGCTTGATAGGACTCCTTCTTCAGCTTAATGGCCCCCCTCACCACTGGTGTCCACCACTTGGTTCGGGGGTTGCCACCACGAGATGCACCGACCACCTTGCGGCCGCAGCTCTGGGCCGCCGCTTCAACAACAGAGGTGGAGAACATGGCCCATTCAGACTCCATGTCTCCAGACTCCCTCGGAATGTGGTTGAAGTTCTTCCGGAGGTGGGAGTTGAAGACCTCCCGGACAGGGGCCTCAGCCAGACGCTCCCAGCACACCCTCACTATACGTTTGGGTCTACCAGGTCTGAATGGCTTCCTCCCCTGCCATCGGATCCAACTCACCACCAGGTGGTGATCAGTTGACAGCTCTGCACCTCTCTTTACTCGGGTGTCCAAGACATACGGTCGCAGGTCTGATGATACGATAACAAAATCGATCATCGACCTGCGGCCTAGGGTGTCCTGGTGCCAGGTGCACATATGGACACCCTTATGCTTGAACATGGTGTTCGTTATGGACAGACTGTGGTTAGCACAGAAGTCCAATAACTGAACACCACTCGGGTTCAGATCGGGCAGGCCGTTCCTCCCAATCACCCCCCTCCAGATTTCACTGTCGTTGCCCACGTGCGCATTGAAGTCCCCCAGTAGGACAATGGAGTCTCCAGGAGGAGCACCCTCCAGCACCCCAGTCACAGACTCCAAAAAGGGTGGGTACTCTGAAACATCATTTGGTGCATAGGCACAAATGATGGTCAGGACCCGTTTCCCAACCCGAAGGCGCAGGGAAGCAACCCTTTCGTCCACCGGGGAAAACTCCAATATAGAGGCAGCAAGGTGGGGCGATACAAGAATACCTACCCCTGCTCGTCGCCTCTCGCCCGGGGCAACTCCAGAAAAGGCCAAGCTCCAGCCCCTCTCCAGGAGACTGGTTCCGGAACCGGAGCTGTGTGTTGAGGTGAGGCCGACTATATCTAGCCGGTATCGCTCAATCTCGTACACCAGCTCAGGCTCCTTCCCCACCAGAGAGGTGACATTCCACGTACCAAAAGCCAGTTTAGAAAGCTTGGGATCAGTCCGCCAAGGTCTCCGCCTTTGACTGCTACCTAATCCACATAGCACCGGACTTCCATGATCCCTCCTGCAGGTGGTGAACCTACTGGAGGGCGGACCCATGTAACTCCTTCGGGCTGAGCCCGGCCGGGTCCCATGGGTGGAAACCTGGCCACCAGACGCTAGCCTTCGAGCCCCTCCCCCAGGCCTGGCTCCAGGGTGGGGCCCCGGTAACCCCATACCGGGCGGGGTACACTGAATCCTTGATATACAATTTATCATGAGAGTCTGTTGGATCGTTCTTAGTCTGGCCCTTCACCCAGGACCAGTTTGTCTTGGGAGACCCTATCAGAGGCAAATTGCCCCGGACAACATAGCTCCTGGGATCACTGGGGCACGCAAACCCCCCCACCACGATAAGGTGACGATCCATGAGGGGGAGATGTGCAGTACTGCTTATTAATGTATAAACATACGCCGCCCCCCTGACGTTTCCCCGTTACCTCTTCCTGCCGATCCGAGCGCAGTGGGGCTCCAAAGCCGTCAATCCACAGGTCTGCGTCTCGGTCATGCGCAGTAAGCCAAGATTCGGTGAAAGCCATGACGCAGCAGTTCTTAAAGGCCTCGGACGGTGACATTTTTTTATTGAACCAATAAACTGATTGTATGAAAATATTCCATTCTGGCCATTCCCGTGATTTAAAATGTGTCACCATCCTCCATAAATGACTATTTGTTAATAGCCCATATTTCACTTAGTGATGCTGCAGTACCGCCATCTCTCGACAGGGGCGGGCAGCAGTGACGTCAGGTCAGGGAGAAACAGGAAATGGCTGAACGACAGCAGAGTGATTCGGACAGCGATTATTTTATCGAGTATGACGACCACAATATAAGTGATGATATTGAAACTGAAGAATCTGATGATGAAGTAGTTTTGGGTGGTGCTGATGGGGTTATTCAGCCGTATTTGTTCGAGCCCGAGGGTGCGGAGGAAGACGCGGACGAAACAGAGACCGGAGCAGACCACATTGAGGACGAGTGGCTCGCCGATTTATATTGGTAAAATATGCTTTGAAATTTTTTTATTTTTTTTTTTAGGCGATATGCATGGTCACACACTTAATTATCAAAATAAAACTGCCAATTGTTCCCTCGCTGCCTTACTTGGCGACTTATAAACATTAGAAACATTTAGAAACATTATCATTGGAAATAAAAGGATAATGTATGTGAGGGATCTGCTGATGGGGTTATTCAGCCGTATTTGTTCGAGCCCGAGGGTGCGGAGGAAGACGCGGACGAAACAGAGACCGGAGCAGACCACGTTGAGGACGAGTGGCTCGCCGATTTATATTGGTAAAATATGCTTTGAAATTTTTTTATTTTTTTTTTTAGGCGATATGCATGGTCACACACTTAATTATCAAAATAAAACTGCCAATTGTTCCCTCGCTGCCTTACTTGGCGACTTATAAACATTAGAAACATTTAGAAACATTATCATTGGAAATAAAAGGATAATGTATGTGAGGGATAATATGTGTACTTTACGAGTTTGTTAGGAGATGTTGTTAATCATCATCATGTTAATCCTAGTCTCAAAAGCTACATAATTCTCTTAAGAGATTGATGGATCAACATGATCCATCATGGATCATGGATCATGATTATTGTGATTCATTATTGTTTTCCTATAACTTCTCTTTCTGCTCAAAATTTTTTACATGTTTTTAATATTTTCTAATCAAACTTCATAGACCAATTTGTATAGCACTCCCACGAGCCATTAGTTTATAATAAGCATCTGATTATACCATTTTTTTTAACAGGTGCACTTGTGAGAAATGCAACATTATGCCAACATCAACTGAATCTCGGTGCTGCCAGGAGGTATTGAAGGTGAAGGAGAAACTAGAAGAACTGAAGGGCTGTGGATACACAGATGATAACCTACCAAGGTGTATCACTGATCACCCCGGTTTCCGTTCTGTCTGTCTTGACATCTGGGTTTTACAGACAGCTTATCTGGCCTACAGACAGCAATATGGTGATCATGACGCAAGTCAACACGAGTGAGTTTTTAAACAATATTTATTCATGTGTTTTAATTTTCCAGATCAATTATGAAGAAATCATTCAATACATTCAATAATCAATGCAAACGGAATAATCAATGCCAACCCCATATTTTTCAGGCGATACAGATTCATAGCCTACAGGCAACTGGTCCGGTGGTGTTGGGGATATCTTGGGAAAGAAGTGAGGGTGATATTGCCTGCCTGTGCTGTGAGCCTCATCAGAGAAACATTCCCATCTGATCACTACAAGGGATTTTGCCTACCAAGATTAGATTTTTTTTTTTTTTTTTTTTGTTTGTTACTTATTTGTACCCGTAGGTAGACTTGGTTTGCAGTCTGGTGACAAGCCACCGGCCGCTGGTCGCTGCGTGCGCGAGCGCCCTAAACCTACATGTTTTTGGTGTGCGGGAGGAAACCGGAGAAATCCCGGAGTAAACCCGCGCAATACGGGGAGAACATGCAAACTCCACACAGCTCACTGTTGGTCGGGGGCTGGGATCGAACCCACGATCTCATGATCCCCGCGATCCCCCGGCCGAGGGTAAAACTGTGCTGCCACAGTGCTAAACCACTGCGCCACCGTGCAGCCCAGTGCAGCCCAGTGCAGCCAGTGCAGCCCGTGCAGCCCAGATTTGTGATCAATGTTATTTAAATAAAGTTTTTTAAAATCATATATTGAGTTTATTAATGTGCATGTCAATTTTATAATTCTAATATTTCAGCATTCATCAAAGTCGGATCTCATATACATTAGACTAATTTTTCTACCATTTTATGGTGTAAAATTCGTGTTCAATTTTTAAAAGCACATTTCTCTAAAAATCTTAGGCTTATATTTGTTTGTCTTAGCAAAATATGTTGCTTCCCTAACAATTGAAAGCTGAACTTTCATTGCTAATTGGAAATTTATTCTACTTTTACATGTTTGATTTTGAAAATCTAGATACGTGTTGCTCAACAGCATCAGCTTTGATGGGACGCTGAAATTTGGCACTCAATGTTGCGGGAACTCTGGCTTGTACTGAGTGCCACTGCTCCAATAAGTGGGTTGGATCAACCAAGGTTTTGTCGAAAAGAGTATTCATCAGATCATCCACATATTCTGAAATAAAATTAATTTAATAAAAATTAGAAATCGAAAGCTCCTTGTAAGTGGTCGTGGAAATTCCAACGATACCAGCTGCATTTAGAACTCTGAGGACCTTGACATATGACGCCCCAGTGAAGAGAATGGCGGATGAAAGCTGTATGTTACCAGCTGGTATGTCCCTGATCATCGGCTGGCTGTGCCAGGATCAATCCTCAACACAGTGTGGACAGTGTTGTTTGATCACCAACAGAGAGCCTTTAGTGTGACTTGTTACCTCACATGGATGACTGCAATGAGGACAATTGCTGAATAATCAAATTCAAAAAAAAAATCCACAGTATTTGAAGGTTGAGTGACAGTGGATAACATCTGCAAAAACAGTAGATCAACATAATTTCATTCCAGAGGTGTCAAATTGGATTACATATATAGAAATATAACTTGAGCAAACAGGCACAACCAGCACTGAATATTTCATATTTGATTAGTATGAATACCCTAAAATTCTAATATTTGATAAGTTGTTAAGGCAATGAAATTCATTGCTTGTAAATAATTTTAGTAAATATTGGCAGTGAATATTAAAAAAAGAAAACTTACCCTGTTTACTTCTCTTTTTCTGACAGCAGATCGCATCGGTAGATCACCCTTGCTTTTCACGCCACTGTCACTGACACTTGTCTGAGAGTGGGACTTTGAAATGAACGGATATATAGTTGGAACAGCCGATTTTTTTATCAGCAATCTTTTTGCTAATTTCATTTCAAATTGCATCTTACTCTCAAAATCGCTGTCAACGAAATGTCTACTGCACATGTTGGGTGATTTTCCGACATCATTCCAATTTTTTCGCGTTTTCTGAACGAAATTCACCCATGCGGTTCTGATTTTCCCAGGCAGGGGAAATTCATAAACACTCACCGCGTGCTCCTCCGGTATACTGTCGCACCCGTAGACAACACAACGCCAAACCATAATTAATTCGATCACTGAAATCCTAATCGTAATAAATACTCTATTTGTAATCCACAAGTACTCCTAGAAATATCCGTTATCGCCGAACGTAAACAACACGCAATGTCCGTCGAGTGTTTGCTGGTCGCTTCCTGACCTGACGTCACACAGTCAGTGGCCATTTTAGCCGCTGATCGCTTGGCAGAGTCAGACAGCTCTCAAGGAAATCATACTTCAATAGCGCATTGTCACCTTATGCGACATTTGTTGACACCAAAACATGTGCGGTTCAAATTAGCTCGTCTCACACAAAAATTTAAGATATGATTTAGCGATATTGAAATTTCGTCCGGCCAACGCCTTTAAAGTCCTTCTGGTAGCGTACATTCCCTTGAATTTCATCCACCTTGTTTCTCAGAGACTGTACGTTCCCAAAAATCATAGAAGGAAGAGGAATGTTACCAAACTGACGTCTTCTTAGGCGCAATTTCACACCTCCACGCTTTCCGCGTTTCCTTCATTACACAATGAAGGAATGAACAAATTACACAAAATATTTAGTCACAGCAGTACAAAAAGTGCCTTTTTTTAACTTTACATGTCAGAACCATGCTGTTTACTTGACTATAATGATGTGTGGGTAAGAGCATACAGTGAAGAACTGGTTCTGACCCTGTAATTATTTATTTATCTATTTTTTGTCAATTAATAGAAGGTGGAACGATGAGATTAGCTATCCACAATGCAAGCAGGTACTCTGTATACTCCTGCAACCAAATATCGTGTTTTTTTGTGTTTTACTGCATAAACCCTATTGCTGCCACTCATTTTTGCCACTCAGTGTTTTGTAACCGCCATGAGTTCTGCTCAGTGACATCATGTGCATATCCTCTATTGTTACCATTTGCACTTGTTTGCATGAAAACATGAATTTAAGGAAAGCCTGGCGTGAATAACAAATCTTCACCATGGGTCAAGTTTGTAGCATCTGCAAACGGTTCTAGAATCTTGTATAGCTCAGAGAGTTGCCCCCATTCTTGACGAGTCAGTATGATGTTCGAAAATTCCTGTGTGTCGCAAACCCCCACCAGTGCTTTACAATCAGTCCCTCCGATCCTCATGAGGGCCTTCAGCTGGTGGTAAGTTGAATTCCACCAGGCTGCAACTGCAGCAGGAATTGTTTGATTGGCCCCAAACTTCTCTCCAAATGTAAAAGCAAGAAATATAACACACTCAATAGCCTGAGACATCAAGTTGTTAATATCTCTTTTTTTTCCCACAAATATGATGAAATTAAGGTTACCTTTCCTTAAACAAAGCATTCTTGTGTAGCAGAGTAGAAATCTTTGTAACTTTTGCTGTTGCCCGGCCAACACATTTCATCTCCTTCAAGACGTCTCCAATAACAAGTTGCAAGGTATGTGCAAAGCATGCAAGCCTCTGATGCAAGTCCATGCTCAGGGCAGCATCCACATGCACCTTGTCTTCCTCATGCAGCTCCTCCCATAGTGTCTCATCTTCCACTTCTTCATCTTCTTCATCCGCTGCTGCTGTTTCATCGATTTCCTTAACAGGAAATTTTACTGCAAATGCTTTAACGCATATTTGCAGCATTGTCTGTGACAATGAAATTAACCTGGTGAGAAAATTGGATAATGCAGTGCATCCTGAAAGTATTCACAGCACTTCACTTTTTCCACATTTCGTTATGTTACGGCCTTATTCCAAAATGGAATAAATTCCAAGTTTTTCCTCAAAATTCTACACACAACACCCCATAATGACAATGTGAAAAAAGTTTTTTTGGTGTGATGAATCTGAATACCCCCCCAGTCAGAGCTAAATTCAACTTAGACAAGGGCAACATAAATTCTGATCCGAGACTGTGTTTTAAAGAAAAACATCACTACTAATTGATATATAGCTGTTGGTTTTAAATAGTAGAGAGAGAGATCATTACTTTTTTTGTGCTGAATAACCTTTATTATGGTTGTGCATCATTAACCCATGTCACAATGAGTCTGAACTCTATTAAACTAATTAGATTTCAAAAACAAACACTACATAAATTCAGTATATTGCTTGTAGCGGGTTGATTCAACCCCCCACAACACAGAGACAGAACACAGAGACAGTCAGCTCGCACTCCTTGGTTTTTCCCGCTGCACTACTGAGATGAAATGTGCCATGCATGTATTGTGATGAAATGTGCCATGCATGTATTGTGATGAAATGTGCCATGCATGTATCGTGATGTAATGTGCCATTCATGTATCGTGATGCAATGTGCCGCTCATGTATAGTGTTCATGCGTCCTGCCCTTACTGTGACCTAGAGGCTGAGATCAATATGTAGATGTGCCTTGTAACCTCTTTGTCCTGCAAGCCAGAGCAGAGGCTGCATCTGCCCATTGTTATGTAGGTCTTACAAATGCAAATGTCTCATGCCTGTTCTGCAGTCCCTTTGATCAGACCAACTGCTGTGAATCTGCTTTGATGTATTGTTTGAGTTTGGTATAAATACTGCACAGGTTCTGTAACACATCCTCTCAATTCCACTTCTGCAACTGCTGCTGCAGGACACAGACATTGTGTCCTCCTTCTCTGAGAGCTGTGGGCTCGCTCCCGGCGCGCATGCACGGCGCCGGGAGCGGAGCCCGTGACGGCGGTATGATTAATAAACTTCCTTAAAACTCTCAGTTCACAGTTTATTATTTCTTTGCCGCTGCACTGGTGACCCAACGCTGAAACGGACACGCTGCTGGCGAACGCAGCACCTGGCGGGGATTCTCCGATGACAAGCGAACGCGGCAGCCCGACTGATCTGCCCTCCCTTCTGCTTCAGGGAGACTTCGACGCAGAGATTCCAGGTGAAACTCTCCGGAGACCACCCACAACCGGGAAAGCCGCAGCAAACTTCATGGTGAGATCTGCACGCCTAGATCGGCACATCCACGCTGGACCAGCCGCGCTCGCAGCTCCTCCACATCGAGAGCGCATGTACCTCGTCCTTTCTCCGTGACGGCGACTCCCATGGACGACAGAGCACACGTGGACCTGAACGCACCATGACCGAGCGAGTGACAAAAGATCGTCTATTTCCTCTCACCGCTCCAACGCACCATGGCCAATCTGCAGCCACAGCTCAACGTGGATTTTATCTGCGCCGTCTGCACCGATCTCCACCAAGTTTCTGCACCCTGACTCGTCACTCCAGCGGCCCACCCAAGCACGGAACCCCCGCGCGCGCACCGGGGAGTTACGAGGACGGCACACCACGCACGGGGCAATAATGGCTTCACTGACTGCCTTCCTTCTGCTGCACACTGGCCCTTCAGGCTTGCTTGTACACCTGAGGCCCGCGGCTTGTTCACTGGATTTTATGGTCTTAGCCACAGCACACAAGGGGAATTCAGCCGTCAGCTGTTCCCGGGGGGCTTTGGGGTTGCTCCTGCACCTAAAGCCAACACGCCAGTCCATCTGCTTTTGTTTCTTTTTTTTTTTTCTTACAGCCGCTCCTGCTTTTCTTCATCGCCACGGGAGGAGTCAGAGACAAATTTTTCTTCTTCTGATCTCCGCATGTTCAGACGGGACATCGCGGAGCAGCAAACACTTTTGGCGCGACTCGAACGGTTTTCCCGCGCCCGGTCAGCATTTGCTACCCCCTCCCCCTCCTCCTGCACAGAGCTTTTCCCTGCTCGCCACCCAAACTGCAACATCGAGGCCACGGTCCCCTACCGTGCCCTCTGGGGGGAAGCAGTGTAGCGGGTTGATTCAACCCCCCACAACACAGAGACAGAACACAGAGACAGTCAGCTCGCACTCCTTGGTTTTTCCCGCTGCACTACTGAGATGAAATGTGCCATGCATGTATCGTGATGTAATGTGCCATTCATGTATAGTGTTCATGCGTCCTGCCCTTACTGTGACCTAGAGGCTGAGATCAATATGTAGATGTGCCTTGTAACCTCTTTGTCCTGCAAGCCAGAGCAGAGGCTGCATCTGCCTATTGTTATGTAGGTCTTACAAATGCAAATGTCTCATGCCTGTTCTGCAGTCCCTTTGATCAGACCAACTGCTGAGAATCTGCTTTGATGTATTGTTTGAGTTTGGTATAAATACTGCACAGGTTCTGTAACACATCCTCTCAATTCCACTTCTGCAACTGCTGCTGCAGGACACAGACATTGTGTCCTCCTTCTCTGAGAGCCGTGGGCTCGCTCCCAGCGCGCATGCACGGCGCCGGGAGCGGAGCCCGTGACGGCGGTATGATTAATAAACTTCCTTAAAACTCTCAGTTCACAGTTTATTATTTCTTTGCCGCTGCATTGCTGTTTTTTTGTGTTTCATATTTCTTTATTATTATTAATTTTAACATACAATGTAGTTTGATAGTGCAAACTTGAACAGGGACATCAGAGAGACAAAAAAAAAAAACAAAAAGCAAAAAGTACAACAAACAAAACGAAAACAGAAAAAAACTCAAACAATAAAATATGCCCCACCCCCCACCCACCCCCGCTGTCACCCATTACCACTGTATACCGGCATACAAAATAAGAATACAGAATAATATAACAGGTGTTTTCTATATTAATGTATCTATTTCTCAAGTTTTATGGTAGATTCCTCAAAGAAAGTTAGAAAGGGACCCCAGACTCTATAAAACTTATTCTCAGATCCTCTGATTGTACATCTGATTTTCTCCAACCTCAAATTAGACATAACATCTCTTAGCCAGTGACAGAATGATGGTGGGGCAGCCTCCTTCCACTGTAGCAAAATTAGACCACATGCTAAAAGGTTACAAAAAGCTATAATTTTGTGGCCCCCTGCAGGTAAATGCTGTTTCCCAGGAACCGTTCCGAACAAGGATATTAGAGGATCTGGATGGATTCTAGTGGACAAAACAGAGGAAAGCGTAAAACATAATATTGTCAATAATGTTGTCCGAAGGTTTAGTTGGAAATTCTGGGATCAACTTCTGAGTGTAATGGCGAACCTGAAGATATCGAAAGAAGTGTGAATTAGGTGGATTAAATTTCTCAGATAGCTCTTCAAAAGATGCAAAGGTGCTACCAATGAAAAGGTCTTTCAGACTTTTCAACCCCTGCCTATGCCACATGTCAAATGTTTTATCCTGCAATGAAGGTAGAAGAAAGGGATTTGATGCAATTGGTCTACAAAGACATGCATTCTCCAGGCAGAGGTATTTTCTAAATTGTGAATAAATTCTGAGTGAGTGGTTCACTACAGGGTTAGTGTCAGGTAGGTTCAAAAGCAAAGGCATAGTTGCTCCTATAAAAGCAGGTAATGAGGCTGGAGCATAAGCATGTAACTCAAGCTGTACCCACACTGGACAGTTACTTTCTAAATAATAATGTCTCCAGTGTGCCGTACACTAGAGATTGGCAGCCCAATAATAAAACTGAAAATTGGGGCGTGCCAATCCTCCATCACATTTTGATTTTTGTAGATAGTCTTTGCACAGACGGGGTTGTTTGCCATTCCATACAAAAATTGAAAGAGTTGAATCGAGTTTTTTTTTTTTTTTTTTAAATAGGTGCCTGGGATCAGAATAGGTAGACTTTGAAACATAGATAAAAATTTGGGAAGCACTGACATTTTAACAGCATTAACTCTACCCATAAGTGAAATCGGAAGAGACGACCAGTTAGATAGTTCTTGTGTTTTAGTTAATAATTTCCCAAAGTTTGGGCTAAAAAGTTTAGAAAAACTCTCACTGTAACTTCCAGGTAGGTAAAATGATCCATAACAGTTTTAAAAGGTACTTTCAATTTTGTCCAAAGAGGATATATCCATGTTCAACAGTAATAGTACACTTTTATGAAAATTCACTTTATATCCTGATATTTCCCTAAACTGTTGTAAGAGCTTTAAAATAGAAGGAATGGTAGACTCAGTTCTGGATATATATAATAGAAGTTCATCAGCATAACGTGATAGTTTGTAGTCCATATCTCATCTATTAATACCTGTGATTAAGTTCCTGGTTTTTTTATTTCTTCTCAACATCTGACCACGACTTTTTCAACACCTTAGCAAAGATCAAACCGTTATCCTTAAACAAAGCAATTGAAATTATGATTGTTGTAACTTCTCGTCTACAGTTCCTGTTATTTCAATTATGTAACACACACTTCCTCGTGTTTACCCAGCTAATCCACATCTATTTTATATAATACAGTGTTTCTTTTTGCCTTTGTGTGGAGACTTGTTTTGGGGTACTTGGATTAAATGTAACACCTTCATGGCTCAGCAAATAACAACGCACTGTATCTGAAACCATTTTAACTTTTATTTTGAAGGATTCAAATTTGTCTTTTTTCTAACCATTATAAATAGGGATACACCAATTGTGAAATTTTGGGCTGAAAATTATTAGTTGGTCAAAGGCCGATAGCTGATACTGATGTTTCTTTTGTTTTATATGTGTAATAAAAATATGCATATAATATAATAAATAAATATGCATATAATAACATAATATGTTGCACCGGGTTGCAACTGCAGCAGGAATTGCTTGATTGGCCCCGAACTTCTCTTCGAATGTAAAAACAAGAAATATAATACACTCGATAGCCTGAAATATCAAGTTGTTAATATCTCCATTGTGGAAATGTGAAAATGACTAGGCAGAGCTTATCTCACGAGTCAGGTTTATTCACATCTTCCAACATCAGCAAAAACAGAAAAGAGGGAAAAAACCCAGACATTCGTCCTTTAAATACCCAGGACCTTCTAAGCTCACAGTCACAATGCATTTAATCCCAAGTAACAATGCATCCTCTGTTAGATCTTATCACCTCCACCTAAAGTCTCGACAGCCAGTAAACCCCCCAAGGCCATCTCTTTGCATACCAAAGACTAAACTTCCACATCCTCCTGTTATCTCCAAGGAGACTCAGTCCTTTGTTCAATCTGAGATGTGAAGCCTAAAGTGATATAACAATGTGCATATGTGTCCCACATGACCCCCCCCCCCCCCAAATGTCTAAGATGGAACAACGGAATAACAGTCTGCATGTCATGATAAAATCATTACACATCAGCCCACTTGCTGCTTGGGCCTCAGTCTCCTCCCGTATCTGCTGTAAGCGGGCTTCACCACTTCCGCGGCGCCATCCTGCTGGGGGGCTGCTGTCTGAGGGTGAGAACTGTTAGTCAATCCCTGTGGGTGTTCTGGGGAATGTCCCCTAGGGGGTCTGCCACGCCGAGGAGCCCTGGCCAACAGCACATCCTCGTCCGCCACCACAAAGGTGGGTTTGAGCCTGTTTATGCCAATCTTTTCTTTCCTGCCCCCCAAATCTAGCAAAAAATGCTTATCCCCTGTTTCCAGCACTCTAAATGGTCCATCATAAGGTGGTCGTAGCGGCGGGCGATGGGAATCGTGTCTGACAAAAACAAACTCCGTGTTTTTTAAAGCCTTAGGTACAAAAATGCACGGAAAACTGTGGTGAACGGGGCCAGGCAGCGTGCCTGATTCCCTGCCACGCTGCAACTGCTGAGCCGGGGAGCATTCTGGCGCAGGATTATCTGGGAGAAATTCCCCGGGCAGCCGAAGTGGCTGCGCAAAAACTAGTTCAGCCGGGGAGGCTTCTAAATCCTCTTTAGGTGCAGAACGCAACCCCAATAAAACCCACGGTAGCCTGTCTACCCAATTTGCATCCGTAAGCGACGCTCTGAGAGCCGCTTTCAATGACCTATGAAAACGTTCGCATAACCCATTAGCCTGCGGATTGTACGCGGTTGTGCGGTGGATCATTACCCCCCAGGCTGCAGGCCATTGCTGACCAAAGTTCGGAAACAAATTGAGGGCCTCTGTAGGACGTAATGTCCGACGGGACTCCAAAGCGCCCTACCCATGCTGTTAAAAACGCACACGCCACCTGCTCGGCTGTAGTTGACGACAGTGGGACCACTTCCGGCCAGCGCGTGGTGCGGTCTACCATTGTCAGAAGGTGTGTGCACCCCTGTGATGGCGGAAGGGGGCCTACGAGGTCCACGTGGACATGATCGAACCTCTTAGCCGGGATGTGAAACGGCTCCAAGGGAGCTCTCGTGTGTCTGTGTACCTTGGCTCGTTGACAAGCCATGCAGGCTGCAGCCCACTCCCTAACTTGTTTGCATAGGCTCGGCCATACAAATTTCTCTCCCACCATTTTGACCGACGCACGCACTCCCGGGTGCGCCAGAGAATGAATTGAGTCAAAAACGCGGTGGCGCCATGCGGCCGGTACCACAGGACGCGGTCGCCCAGTGGAGACATCACAGATTAGGGGGGGGGATACCATCTTGCAGCACCCTGTTCTACAGCCTTAACCCTGTTGGTCCAGACTGGAGCGCGCGCAAGTCCGCGTCGCTACACTGATCCGCGGCCATGGCTGCATAATCTATCCCTACGCGGACTGGGGCCGCCACAGCGCACGAGAGACAGTCTGCCACTACATTCAGTTTACCCGCCACATGCTGAATATCGGTAGTAAACTCTGAGATGGCGGCCAGCTGCCTCTGCTGCCTGCCTGACCACGGTTCTGAAACCTTGGCCATCGCGAATGTCAACGGCTTGTGGTCAACGAACGCGGTGAAACCGCGTCCCTCCAGCCAGAACTGGAAGTGGCGAATGGCCAAGTGGAGAGCTAACAACTCCCTGTCGAATGTGCTGTATTTTCGTTCACTATCACGCAAAGTCCTACTGAAAAAGGCGAGCGGCTGCCAGCCCCGGCTACATGCTGCTCCACGACCGCGCCTATGGCCACATCTGACGCGTCAGTAGTGAGCGCTATGCGGGCCATTGGGTCTGGATGTGCTAACAACGCAGCGTTTGCCAGGGCTGTTTTGACCTCCGAGAATGCTCGTTCTCGCTCCGGAGACCATTCGATCTTATTTGAGGGTTTTTGTTTTTTTAGTGCGGCATACAATGGTTGCATGAGCTGCGCTGCACGGGGGAGGAAACGGTTATAAAAATTCACCATTCCCAAAAACTCCTGTAACGCCTTGACCGTTTGTGGCTGGGGAAAATTTGTTACCGCGCGCACTTTGTCAGGCAGAGGAACCGCTCCTTCTGGAGAGACGCGATGCCCCAAAAAAATCAATCTGCGTCACCCCGAACTGACACTTCGCTGGGTTGATTATGAACCCGTGCTCTCCCAACCTCCAGAAAACTGCCATGAGGTGGTTTTCGTGTTCGTCTTCGGACGCGCTGGCTACCAAGATGTCGTCCAGATAGACGAATACGAAGGGGAGATCGCGCAACACCGCGTCTATCATGCGTTGGAACGTCTGCGCAGCGCCTTTAAGCCCAAACGGCATGCGCAAAAACTCGAATAGGCCAAACGGAGTTATTACCGCTGTTTTGGGTATGTCCTCAGCGCGCACTGGGACTTGGTGGTAACCGCGGATCAAGTCTATCTCTAAAAAACGCGCGCCCCCGCCAAATGAACGGAAAAATCTTTGATATGCGGGATTGGGTAGCGGTCATGCGCTGTGGCGTTGTTCAACCTGCGGAAATCTCTGCAAGGGCTGCACGGTGGCACAGTGGTTTAGCACTGTGGCAGCACAGTTTTACCCTCGGCCGGGGGACCACGGGGATCATGAGATCGTGGGTTCGATCCCAGCCCCCGACCAACAGTGAGCTGTGTGGAGTTTGCATGTTCTCCCCGTGTTGCGCGGGTTTACTCCGGGATTTCTCCGGTTTCCTCCCGCATACCAAAACATGTAGGTTTAGGGCGCTCGCGCACGCAGCGACCAGCAGCCGGTGGCTTGTCACCAGACTGCAAACCATGTCTACCTACGGGTACAAATAAGTAACAAAAAAAAAAAAAAAAAAAAAAAAAAGGTCGCCACGAGCCATCAGCTTTCGGGACCATGTGAAGCGGGGAAGCCCATGGGCTGTTCGAACGCCTGATAATGCCCAACTTTTCCAGGTTGGCGAACTCCTCGCGCGCTATGGTCAGTTTAGCTGAATCCAAACGCCGAGCTTTTGCAAAAACGGGCGGTCCGGTGGTAGTAATAAAATGTTCCACTCCGTGTTTAGCGACGGCTGCTGAAAATGTGGGAACCGTGAGTGCTGGGAACTGAGTGAGCAGTGTGTGGAACTTACCGCTTGCCGTTGTGACGTTGGCTTGTGCTGTGGGCGGGGTCACTCGGGCTGAACAGGGAATAGAATAAAAAGAAAGTGCATTAACCACGCACCTGTTAGCGAGATCAACCAACAAACCATGTGAGCACAGAAAATCAGCCCCCAACATATTGAAATTCACTGCAGCTATGACAAAAGTCCACTCAAATGTACGGCCGTGTAGGGACAGAAGCAGAGCCCTCTCACCAAAGGTCTTAATCTCCGAGCCGTTCGCTGCTGACGCCCCGTGACCTCCGGGACCCACCAGCCGGTCAGCGGAGGAAGGCGTGATGAAACTCACTTGGGAGCCTGTGTCCACGAGGAATTGCCTCCCCGAGCCCGCATCCGCCAAGTAGAGCAGCTTGTTCTTTTTACTGAGGGCCGCAGCTGCTACCGACCCCCGGTCTTGGTGTTTCCCAAGCGCTTGAACTGGTACGGTGGTACACATTTGCGTGCCTTCTCTGCAAAGCGGCGATGGTAGAAACAGAGGGTGTCTCCTCCGCGACCCTTGGCCCCCACCGCTGCCATCGTCGGTGGGTCTGCTACCGCCATCTCTGGCCCCCCGCCATCTCTGGCCGTCGCGCTGAACTCCGTCGCTGCAGCGGTGGCCGCGCGCTGTTTGCTGGCGTTGAGAATCCGGTGCGCCTCCTGGGCCAGCGCGCGGAAGTCCCATTGGGCCAACAACAGCGAACCGGCCAGGGTCGCTCTCGTGGCCGACGGTAGGATTCTGAGGAAAATGTGGGTGAAGATGAAGTCGTCGTCGTCTGAGCCCCTCAACCTCAGCATGTTCTCCATCAGGTCAACGGGCGTGCCATCTCCCAAGTCGTTCAGAGCCAGGAGCCTCTCCGCTCTCTCCTGGACTGAGAGAGTGAAGCGCTGGATGAGCGCAGCCTTCAACCCGCCGTATTTGTCGTCGGCCGGTGGCTGCTTCAAAAGACTCTGCACATGCCGAGCCGTGCGGTTGTCAAGCTTGGCAATCACATGGTAGAACTTCGTGTCATCTACCGTTATCCCCCGGAGGGCGAACTGTGCTTCGACCAAGTGGAACCAGGAGCGCGGGTTGTCTTGCCAAAAGTCCGGTAGCTGGACGGTAGCGGCATACGCTTGGCTGGGAGCTCCTGACCCGGCTGGCTCGGGGGAATTTCTTTCACTCATGATACGTCTTAGGGTCACCAGTGTGGAAATATGAAAATGACGAGGCAGAGCTTATCTCACGAGTCAGGTTTATTCACATCTTCCAACATCAGCAAAAACAGAAAAGAGGGAAAAAACCCAGACACTCGTCCTTTAAATACCCAGGACCTTCAAAGCTCACAGTCACAATGCATTTAATCCCAAGTAACAATGCATCCTCTGTTAGATCTTATCACCTCCACCTAAAGTCTCTGGCAGCCAGTAAATCCCCCAAGGCCGTCTCTTTGCATACCAAAGACTAAACTTCCACATCCTCCTGTTATCTCCAAGGAGACTCAGTCCTTTGTTCAATCTGAGATGTGAAGCCTAAAGTGATATAACAATGTGCATATGTGTCCCACACCATTTTTTTTTTCATTTTTTTTCCACAAATATGATGAAATTAAGGTTACCTTTCCTTAAACAAAGCACTCTTGTGTAGCAGTGTATAAAGCTTTGTAACTTTTGCTGTTGCCCGGCCAACACATTTCATCTCCTTCAAGCCATCTCCAATAACAAGTTGCAAGGTATGTGCAAAGCATGCAAGCCACTGGCGCGAGTCCATGCTCAGGGCAACATCCACATGTACCTTGTCTTCCTCATGCAGCTCCTCCCATAGTGTCTCATCTTCTACTTCTTCATCTTCTTCGTCCCCTACTGCTGTTTCATCAGTTTCCTTGACAGGAAATTTTACTGCAAATGCTTTAACGCATATTTGCAGCATTGTCTGTGACAATGAAATTAACCTGATGAGAAAACTGGATAATACAGTCCATCCTGAAAGTATTCACAGCACTTCACTTTTTCCACAGTTTGTTCTGTTACAGCCTTATTCCAAAATGGAATAAATTCAATTTTTTTCCTCAAAATTCTACACACAACACCCCATAATGACAATGTGAAAAAAGTTTTTTTGTTGTAATGAATCTGAATCCCCCCCCCCCCCAGTCAGAGCTAAATTTAACTTAGACAGGGGGCAACATAAATTCTGATCCGAGACCGTGTTTTAAAGAAAAACATCACTACTAATTGATATATAGCTGTTGGTTTTAAATAGTAGGGGGAGAGATCATTACTTTTTTTGTGCTGAATAACCTTTATTATGGCTGTGCATCATTAATCCATGTCACAATGAGTCTGAACTCTATTAAACTAATTAGATTTCAAAAACAAACACTACATAAATTCAGTATCCATCCATCCATCCATCCATCTTCTACCGCTTTTCCGGAGGTCCGGGTCGCGGAGGCAGCAGTTCAAGCAGAGAAGCCCAGACTTCCCTCTCCCCAGCCACCTGCTCCAGCTCTTCAGAGAGGATACCAAGGCATTCCCAGACCAGCTGGGAGACATAGTCTCTCCACCGAGTCCTGGGTCTGCCCCGGGGTCTCCTCCCAGTGGGACGAGCCCGAAACACCTCAAGTGGGAGGCGTCCAGGAGGCATCCTAATCAGATGCCCATACCACCTCAACTGACTCCTTTCAATGTGGAGGAGCAGCGGTTCTACTCTGAGCCTCTCCCGGATGACTGAGCTCCTCACCTTATCTCTGAGGGTGAGTCCAGTAATCCTACGGCGAAAGCTCATTTCAGCCGCTTGTATCCGCGATCTCGTTCTTTCGGTCATTACCCAAAGCTCGTGACCATAGGTGAGAGTAGGAACATAGATTGACTGGTAAATCGACAGCTTTGCCTTAGAACTCAGCTCCCTCTTCACCACAACAGACCGGTACAACGTCCGCATCACTGCAGATGCTGTTCCAATTCGTCTGTCAATCTCTCGCTCCATTTTCCCCTCACTCGTGAATAAGACCCCAAGATACTTAAACTCCTCCACTTGGGGTAGGAGCTTGTCCCCAACCCAGAGAGGACAATCCACCTTTTTCCGGCTGAGGACCATGGACTCGGACTTGGAGGTGCTGATTCTCATCCCATCCGCTTCACACTCAGCTGCAAACCGTCCCAGCAAGAGCTGTAGGTCATTGCTGGATGAAGCCAACAGGACAACATCATCTGCAAACAACAGAGATGAGATCCTGTGGTCACCAAGCATGACACCCTCCATTCCCTGGCTGCGCCTAGAAATTCTGTCCATAAAAATTATGAACAGGATCAGTGAAAAAGGGCAGCCCTGGCGGAGTCCACCTCTCACTGGGAATGAGTCCGACCGAGTGTTGGCAATACGAACCAAACTCTCACAACGGTCGTACAGAGACCAAATAGCTCGTAACAACAAGCCCAATACCCCATACTCTCGAAGCCCCCCCACAAAAAACCATGAGGGACGCGGTCAAATGCCTTCTCCAAGTCCACAAAACACATGTAAACTGGTTGGGCAAACTCCCACGAACCCTTGAGAATTCTCGAGAGGCTAAAGAGCTGGTCCGATGTGCCACGGCCAGGACGAAAACCACATTGCTCCTCCTGAATCCGAGGTTCGACCAACGGCCGGACTTTCCTCTCCAGTACCTTGGCAGAGACCTTCCCAGGGAGGCTGAGGAGTGTGATCCCTCTAAAGTTGGAGCACACCCTCTGGTCTCCTTTTTTGAAAAGAGGAACCACCACCCCGGTTTGCCATGCCAAAGGCACTGCCCCCGACCTCCGCGCAATGTTGCAGAGGTGTGTCAACCATGACAGCCCAACAACATCCAGGGCCTTGAGGTACTCAGGGCGAATCTCGTCCAACCCCGGGGCCCGGCCACCAAGGAGATTTTTAACCACCTTGGCGACCTCAGCCCCTGTGATAGGCGGATCATCCCCCTCGTCCACAAACCCTGTTTCCTCTGTGGAAGGCGTATCAGTGGGATTGAGGAGATCCTCGAAGTATTCCTTCCACCGCCTGACGATATCCCCAGTCGAAGTCAACAGTACCCCATCCGCACCATACACAGTGTGGATAGGGAGCTGCTTTCCTCTCCTGAGCCGCCGGGCAGTTCACCAGAATCTCTTTGAGGCCGACCGAAAGTCTTGTTCCATGGCCTCACCGAACTCCTCCCATACCCAGGTTTTTGCTTCAGCAATCA
The DNA here is from genome assembly GCA_020510985.1 of Pholidichthys leucotaenia. Classification (NCBI taxonomy): domain Eukaryota; kingdom Metazoa; phylum Chordata; class Actinopteri; order Cichliformes; family Pholidichthyidae; genus Pholidichthys; species Pholidichthys leucotaenia. Next base: position 271,601,903 of record CM035837.1, read on the forward strand.
CCCGAGCTGCACTCCACTTTGCTTTGGGAGTCCCACAAGCCAACCAAGCTTGATAGGACTCCTTCTTCAGCTTAATGGCCCCCCTCACCACTGGTGTCCACCACTTGGTTCGGGGGTTGCCACCACGAGATGCACCGACCACCTTGCGGCCGCAGCTCTGGGCTGCCGCTTCAACAACAGAGGTGGAGAACATGGCCCATTCAGACTCCATGTCTCCAGACTCCCTCGGAATGTGGTTGAAGTTCTTCCGGTGGTGGGAGTTGAAGACCTCCCAGACAGGGGCCACAGCCAGACGTTCCCAGCATACCCTCACTATACATTTGGGTCTACCAGGTCTGAATGGCTTCCTCCCCTGCCATCGGATCCAACTCACCACCAGGTGGTGATCAGTTGACAGCTCTGCACCTCTCTTTACCCGAGTGTCCAAGACATACGGTCGCAGGTCTGATGACACGATAACAAAATCGATCATCGACCTGCGACCTAGGGTGGTGCCAGGTGCACATATGGACACCCTTATGCTTGAATATGGTGTTCGTTATGGACAAACTGTGGTGAGCACAGAAGTCTAATAACTGAACACCACTTGGGTTCAGATCTAAATTCAGTATATTACTGTTTTTTTGTGTTTCATGTTTCTTTATTATTATTAATTTTAACATACAAACAATGTAGTTTGATAGTGCAAATTTGAACAGGGACATCATAGAGACCAAAAAAAAGCAAAAAGCAAAAAGTACAACAAACAAAACGAAAACAGAAAAAACTCAAACAATAAAATAGGCCCCACCCCCCCCCGCTGTCACCCATTACCACTGTATACCGGCATACAAAATAAGAATACAGAATAATATAACAGGTGTTTTCTATATTAATGTATCTATTTCTCAAGTTTTATGGTAGATTCCTTAAAGAAAGTTAGAAAGGGACCCCAACCTCTATAAAACTTATTCTCAGATCCTCTGATTGTACATCTGATTTTCTCCAGCCTCAAATTATACATAACATCTCTTAGCCAGTGAGAGAATGATGGTGGGGCAGCCTCCTTCCACTGTAGCAAAATTAGACCACATGCTAAAAGGTTACAAAAAGCTATAATTTTGTGGCCCCCTGCAGGTAAACGCTGTTTCCCAGGAACCGTTCCGAACAAGGATATTAGAGGATCTAGATGGATTCTAGTGGACAAAACAGAGGAAAGCGTAAAACATAATTTTGTCAATAATGTTGTCCGGAGGTTTAATTGGAAATTCTGGGATCAACTTCTGAGTGTAATGGCAAACCTGAAGATATGCATTCTCCAGGCAGAGTATTTTCTTCATTGTGAATAAATTGTGTAATAAAATTGAAAATTGGGGTATGCAAATCCTCCATCACATTTTGATTTTTGTAGATAGTCTGTGCGCAGACGGGGTTGTTTGCCGTGTCATACAAAAATTGAAAGAGTTGAATCGAGTTTTTTTTTTTTAAAATAGGTACCTGGGATCAGAATAGGTAGACTTTGAAACATAGATAAAAATTTGGGAAGCACTGACATTTTAACAGCATTAACTCTACCCATAAGCGAAATCGGAAGAGACGACCAGTTAGATAGTTCTTGTGTTTTAATTAATAATTTCCCAAAGTTTGGGCTAAAAAGTTCAGAAAAACTCTGTCACTGTAACTCCCAGGTAGGTAAAATGATCCGTAACAGTTTTAAAAGGTACTTTCAATTTTGTTCAAAGAGGATATATCCGGGCAGCGCGGTGGAGAAGTGGTTAGCACTGCGGCAGCACAGCAACTCACCCTTGGCCGGGGGATCCTGGGTTCGATCCCAGCCTCCGACCAACAGTGATCTGTATGAAGTTTGAATGTTCTCCCCGTGTCTGCGAGTGTTTACTCTGGGATTTCTCTGGTTTCCTCCCACATGCCAAAAAAAACATGCAGGTTAGGTTAACTGGCATCAAAAACTGGGGATTCTAAATTGCCCTTAGGTATGATTGTGAGAGTGAATGGTTGTCTGTCTCTCTGTGTTGACCCTGCGATGGACTGGCGATCTGTCCAGGGTGTACCCTGCCTCTCGCCCTAAGATGTTGGGAAAGGCTCCAGCCCCCCCGTGACCTGAAAAGGATTAAGCAGAAGAAGATGGATGGATGGATGGAGGGTATATCCATGTTATAATAGTACACTTTTATGAAAATTCACTTTATATCCTGATATTTCCCCAAACTGTTGTAAGAGCTTTAAAACAGAAGGAATGGTAGACTCAGTTCTGGATATATATAATAGAAGTTCATCAGCATAAAGTGATAGTTTGTCGTCCATATCTCATCTATTAATACTTGTGATTAAGTTCCTGTTTTTTTTTTAATTTCTTCTCAACATCTGATCACGACTTTTTCAACACCTTAGCAAAGGTCAAACCATTATCCTTAAACAAAGCAATTGAAATTATGATTGTTGTAACTTCTCGTCTACAGTTCCTGTTATTTCAATTATGTAACACACACTTCCTCGTGTTTACCCAGCTAATCCACATCTATTTTATATAATACAGTGTTTCTTTTTGCCTTTGTGTGGAGACTTGTTTTGGGGTACTTGGATTAAATGTAACACCTTCATGGCTCAGCAAATAACAACGCACTGTATCTGAAACCATTTTAACTTTTATTTTGAAGGATTCAAATTTGTCTTTTTTCTAACCATTATAAATAGGGATACACCAATTGTGAAATTTTGGGCTGAAAATTATTAGTTGGTCAAAGGCCGATAGCTGATACTGATGAACTTGTTTTGGGGTACTTGGATTAAGTGTAACACCTTAGTGGCTCAGCAAATAATAATGCACTCTATCTGAAACCATTTTAACTTTTTTTTTCCACAATATTTTTATTGAACCTTTTTACAAACAAAACACAAACAATCAAACACTAACACTAAAATAATTTAAAAAAATAAAAAATAAAAACACCAACAACCACTAACAAAGGCAGGCCTTCAACAAGGCTTCAACAATGCTCCTCTATTCTAATTCTCCTCTATTTCAGTCTATCAAGAGACTGAACAAACTGATTAAGAAAGCTAGCTCTGTCCTGGGGCAGCGCCTTGATCCGATGGAGGAGATAGGAGAGAGAAGGACGGTGGCTAAACTGTCATCTCTGCTGGAGTCCGAGTTCCACCCTATGCAGGACATACTGGATGCACTGAGGAGCTCATTTAGCAGCAGACTACATCATCCCAGGTGCACAACCGAGAGGTTTCGTAGGTCCTTCCTACCAACGGCTGTCAGACTGTACAACCTAAGCAGGGCTGCTCGCAGAGATAGCAAAAAGACGTAATACACTAATAGTTTTTTGAATGCAAAAGACTTACACAATGGTCCCCTCCGGCATACAACTAGGAACATACCGGTCGCTATGGAGGGTGAGAATATGTATGGGCACATAATCATACCATGTAGGATAACTAAGTAGACGGTTATGCTGTTTCATCCCATCTAGCAACAATGCTCTGCACTGTGTGTGTTTATATATTTACATATTTATTCCATCTAGCTACAATGCTCAGCACTGGGTGTGTTTATATTTATATATCTATATATTTATTCCATCTAGCTACAATGCTCCGCACTGTGTTTTTATATAGCTACATATTATTCCATCTAGCTACATTGCTCCGCACTGTGTGTGTTTATATACTTGCATATTTATTCCATCTAGCTACAATGCTCTGCACTGTGTTCATATATTCATATATTTATTCCATCCAGCTACAATGCTCTGCACTGTGTCTCTGTGTGTGTGTGTGTGTGTGTGTGTGTGTGTATATATATATTTTATAGTAATATGTACATATGTATATTAGCTGCTCTTGCTTGCTTGTTTTTTTCTTGCCTTCTGATTGTTGCTCTGAGTGTTGCTATCCCTGTGCTGTTGCAATCCTGGAATTTCCCCGTTGTGGGACTAATAAAGGCTTATCTTATCTTATCTTATTTAGTCTAGGCAATCCATTACGTAAGTATACATATTATACATTCACCAATTTGGAATTTACAAGGTCCACACACATCATTCACCTTCTTCTTCAAAAGTTATGTTTAAATTCTTTACATAATCAATGAAAGGTCTCCATATATTCTCAAACACAATTTCTTTTGATTTCAGTATGTATGTTATTCTTTCTAGTGGAAGGTTTGTTAACACCTGTCTTAACCACTGAGTCACATCTGGTCTATGAGTCTTTTTCCACAATAGTGCAATACATTTTTTGGCATTAAGCAAACTGAGGTCTATGAATGCTCTCTCACTCTTGTTAAAGTTATGCTTTTCTGGATAAAGACCCAACAAAAACAGTTTAGGATTCAATATGATTTGTTTTGAAATTATTTTTCCAATTGTTACCCTCACCTCTTCCCAAAACATTCTAATTTTTCTACATTCCCATAAACAATGAAATAGGGTTCCTTTACTTTCCATACATTTTGTGCACGTATCTGGTATGTTTTTGTTATATCTATTTAACTCCACCGGTGTAACATACATCCGCATTAACCATTTAAAATGTATCAATTTAAGACGTACATTTATTGATTTGGTTTGAGCTTCTGCACAAGCCAATTCCCATTGTTCCTCTGAAATTTCAGTTTGCAGGTCTTCTTTCCAATAATTCAGTCTTTTCTGTGAGTTTTCACTTGAGGATAATGTCAATGAGTTATAAAACTCTGAAATAATACCCTTTCTCTTACCATCTTTCGTCAAGATTTTTTCCAAGGATGAATAAGTAGGTCGGATGAGAGCATTATTTTGATTTGATCGAATAAAGTTCCTAAGCTGAAGATATTTTAAAAAATGTGTTTTATTAAGATTAAATTTGATCCTCAGTTCTTCAAAAGACATTATGTTATCTGAACCTGACAAATATAAGTCTCGAATCTTCTGAATCCCATACTTTAAATACAGCATCCGCGCTCCCTGGTTTAAAATATTGATTACCCCATATTGGGCTAAATTGTGACAATAAGTGTGGTTCTTTTAGATATTTTTTTGTTTCACACCATATTTTGATCATATGCTTTACAATTGGATTTTTAACTTGTTTCTGTAATTTTTTAGCCGAGTCTGAGTATATGAATAAGGGAAGAGGTAAAGGTAAATTGTATGATTCCATTTCAGTCCAGTGAGGGAGATCATTTGATGAAAAATAATATGTCATAGACCTCAGTTGTGCTGACCAGTAATACAACATAAAATTTGGACATTTCAGACCTCCACGATCAAATGGTAAATATAGTAAGGACAGACGTAATCTAGCCTTCCTATTGTTCCATATAAATTCCACTAACTTTTTTGTAATTCTTAAGAATAGATCTGAAGGTGGTGGTAATGGAATGTATTGAAATAAATAAAGCATTTTGGGTAAGATATTACTTTTAAGTATATTAATTCTCCCAATCATCGACATTGGTAGTGACATCCATCTCTGAAGTAACTCATTAATGTCTATCATTAAGGCTTCATAGTTGGCGCTGGTGACTAATTCTAGCTTAGGCAAAATTTGAATTCCTAAATATTTAAACTGATTTACAACTTTGAATTGATTTACCTCAGGACCTGGGTGATTTCTCTGGGTCTCATTTAGCATTAATATTGAAGATTTAGTTTTATTTATTTTATATCCTGATATTTCCCCAAAATTCTTCATTAAATTCAACAAAGTCGGAATTGATTTTTTAAGATTCGACATGAACAAAATTATGTCATCAGCATACAGGGAGATTTTATGTTCTGTTGGTCCTATTTTAATTCCATATATTTGTGGATGTAAATGTACTGCCATCGCTAAAGGTTCAATTGCCATAGTAAACAATAAAGGTGAAAGTGGACAGCCTTGTCTACATCCTCTATTGATTTTTATTGATTTTGAGATATTGCTGTTTGTTAGGATTTCTGCTGTAGCATTATTGTATATTATCTGAACCCATTTTATGAAATTATTTCCAAATCCAAACCTTTGTAGGACTTCAAAAAGAAAGGGCCATTCGACCCTATCAAAGGCCTTTTCGGCGTCCAATGATAGGAGAGCTGTATCCGGTGCTTCTTTATTAGAATAGATAATATTAAATAGTCTTCTCACATTATGGAAGCCTTGTCTTCCCTTTATAAAGCCATTCTGATCTCGGTTAATAATATTTGGTAATATTTCTTGTAGCCGTCTTGCTAAAATTTTACAGATTATCTTAAGGTCAGCATTTAATAGGCTTATTGGTCTCATATTTTCACATTTATTAGAGGGTTTACCTGGTTTTGGCAACAGTATAATTAAGGCATTATTCATGTATAGTGGTAAATTACTATTTTGAAATGCTTCTAAAACCATTTCCAAAAATGGCTTTATTAATTTATTCTTAAATTTTTTATAGAGGTCAACTGGAAGACTATCTGGTCCTGCACTTTTTCCTGATTTCATATCATCAGTGGCTAGCCTAACTTCTTCTTGACTAATTTTAGACTCCAGTATCTCCCTGTTTTCATTTGGAATACAAGGTATAGATAATTCGTCCAAAAACCCATTTAGTTTTGTTAAGTCAGTTTCATTTTTTGTGTCATATAGTTTTTCATAATAATCTCTAAAGGCACTGTTAATTTCTAAAGGATCTACAACTGCCTGTCCGTTACTTATAATACTGGTAATTGGTGTTTTAATTTCTAATTGTTTAATCTGCCATGCCAATAATTTCCCTGATTTTTCACCTTGTTCATAAAAAGATTGCTTCAATCTTAGAAGACTCGAGGCAGCTCTATTTGCTGATTTTTTTGTCATATTCAGCTCTCAGAATCAGTAATTCGTTCTCTAACTTTGGGTCACTTCCTGCATACACTTTTTCTTGGAGAATTTTTATTTTATGTTCCAATTGGACTCTCTCCTCTCGAGTCTTCTTAGATTTTGAACCTGTATAACTAATAATATGCCCCCTAATAAAAGCTTTGAAAGCCTCCCACTTTATACATGCTGATGTTTGTGTAGTATTGATATCAAAGAACTCATCTGTTTTTCTATGTACTTAACAAATTCCTCATCCTGAAGCCATTTATGCTGAAATTGCCACCTACCTGGTTCCTTTGTCAATTTCTTATCTACATATATTAGACAGCAGGGTGCATAATTAGAGATTACAATGTTATCATAGAAACAGTTTTGAATCTTGGACCTTAATTCTGTGGAGATCAAAAAATAGCCAATACGTGAGAATGTCTTGTAGGTATTAGAATAACAAGAGTAGGCTTTAACTTGCGGTTTCAATTCTCTCCATATGTCTAGCAATCTCAATTCTTTCATAAAATGATTAATGATCATCCTGCATCCATTGTGCGTACAGTCCAGTCCTGTTGATCTATCTATGCTGGGATTCAATTAAAATCCCCTGCTATTATATGTTGCCCTGTAAGTGATGATAAAATAAGAAATAAATTAGCAAAGAAGTTTTGATCATCTATATTGGGACCGTATAAGTTCACCAGATTTATATTTTCTAATAACAAAGATCCTTGAATGATTAGGTATCTTCCTAATTTGTCTCCAATTACATTTTTCACTTGAAATGGGACTGTTTTGTGTATGAGAGTCATAACTCCCCTGGCTCGAGATGAAAATGATGAGGTGAATACACTTCCCTGCCATCTTTTTTTAATTCTTTTTACATCCTCCTCTATTAGATGAGTTTCTTGTAAAAACACAATTTTTGAACCTATGTCTTTTATTTTATTCATAACTTGTTTAAGTTTTTTTAAATTTTGTAGACCTCTGCAATTCCATGAAGTTAAATTAAGATTAACGCTTTGGTCTATGATCAATAAGAAATTTGAGATTACCTCGCAATGTAAACATGCTCACACAGAGAAGCAAAAACATGAGTGGTTGAACATTCATCCTACAAACTACACACAAACAAATTCCCCCTTCCCACATTCGTGGTGATCCCCCCAAAATAAAAAAAAAATTCCGTCTCCCGCTATAGCCATTGACTGCTCCTCACTCACAAGGATCAGGCAAAACCACTCTCTTTCTCCTCTCAATCACCCTGACTCTACTGCTTTTAATGACGTAACATTAACTCTCTTCTGTAGTTTTCCAACTTAACTCCAAAATTTTATAGCAACTTTGTACATCATAGGTTTTTTTTGTTTTTGTTTTGTTTTTTTTAATACAATACAATCTGTATTTTGTAAACTTGCTATTTGCTTCAGATCAGTCAGATGCCTGTGCAAATGCTTAAATATTCTACCTTATATCTTATTCATGCTTCATGCTTAGCTCCCACCAGTCTCTTCTTGGATCTTCTTGATGAGCTCCTGCGCCTCTTCTGGGGTCTTGAAGGTGTGGGTTCTCCCTTTATATGTGACCAGCAGTCTTGCAGGATAAATCACTCCATGACGAATCCCAAGGTTGCGTAGCTCTTTACGGGTGGGGTCAAACTGTTTCCTTAATTGTTGGATTCCTGTGGCCAAATCTGGGTAGAACCGCACCTGTTGATCCTGGTATTTAATTTCTCCTTTGGCCCGCGCCGCGTTGGAGATCGTCATCCTGTCTCTGTAGCTGAGGAACTTCATAATCAGCGTCCTCGGTGGTGCCTTATTATCTCTCAGTGGGCCAATTCGGTGGGCGCTTTCCAGAACGACTGATGACTGCAGCTCCGCGTTGTTCAGCACTTCTGGGATCCACTTTTCCAAAAAGGAACATGAGTCCCGCCCCTCCGTACCCTCAGGAAGACCCACCAGCCTCAGATTGTTCCGTCTCGACCGGGATTCTAAATCCAGGACATTATCTTCCAGACGTTTATTGTTTAATTCCAATGTGCGCACCTTTAATTGTAGGCTGGTGACGTCATTCTCAGCGTTGGAAATTCGGAGCTCCACCTGCGTTACACATTCCATACAATCGCTTAATTCCTTTCTCAAACACTCTATCGCTGCTATAATCCCATCAAACTTAGTAGAGAAGTCTGCTCTCATTGAGCCAATGGCAGCAAGCACCGCACCTGTGCCGTCGCCAGCATTCACCGCTCCTCCGCTAGCTTGCTCCGCCATATCTGGGGATTTTTCTGCTTCGTCACGGATGTGAAAGTCCGTTAACTTGGACTGTTTCGGCGGTTCAGTTTTTCCTCCACCTGATTTCCCAGCCTTAGGCTTTACCGACATGACATGAACACTAGGGGCGCCACACGAGTCGGCTGCCTTTTGCAACAGCGGCTCGATTCCGAGTCTTTTTCCCTTCCTCTCTCTTTTGATCCGTCTTTTTTTTTTTCACCCCACTTATATCACGGACACACAGATCGTCCTAAATGTCTCCTGAGCCGGTGGACGGAGCCACTGTCTATAGCAGGATACGATACAGCAGAGAACAGCTGCTAGCATTCAACCGCCACCCGGTCCCATTGGAAATACTCGACATACCGAGAGAACTGAGGCGAAAACGCCGCGGCTGCCGGGCTGGAGTAAGGCGGAGGACAAAAAATATAAGGTACAGACCCTCCCTTCCATCTGTTGTCATGGGAAATGTACGGTCGATACTGGGAAAGTTAGATGAGCTAGCGGCTATCTCCCGTTATGATAGCACATACCGGGAGTGCTCTCTCCTTTTGTTTACTGAGACGTGGCTAACTGAACTAGCAGCAGATGCTAACATTGAGCTGGAGGGTTTTCACATGATACGAGCTGACCGAACACCAGACAGTGGCAAGGCTAGGGGCGGTGGAGTGATCATGTATGTTAACAACAACTGGTGCAGACCGGGACATATCACTGTTAAACAACGACACTGCAGCAAAGACATTGAGTTGCTAGCTGTTAGCATGAGGCCTACATATCTCCCGAGAGAACACTCACACGTGATCTGCATTGTTGTTTATGCAAATCCGACGGCGAACGCTGGGACAGCACGTGACGTCATCCATTCAGTAACCAGCAGGCTGCAGACAGAACACCCAGATGCTCTTCTCCTCATCTCAGGCGATTTCAACCATGTTTCACTGTCTCCCATTCTACCCACGTTCACCCAGTATGTCACATGCCACACTAGAGACAATAAAACACTGGATTTATTCTACGCAAACACTAAGGAGGCGTACACCTCATCACAACTACCCCCACTCGGGAGATCGGATCACAACTTGGTTCATCTCCGGCCGGTGTACAAACCCCTAGTGCACAGACAACCTCCGGCCATGCACACTGTGGAGTTATGGTCTGAGGAGACAATGGACACCCTAAAGGGCTGTTTTGAAGCCACCGCCTGGAAGCAGCTCTGCGATCCACATGGTGAGGACATCGATGGCCTCATTCACACCTTCACGGGCTACCTCAGCTTCTGTGTGGACAAATCCGTTCCCACCAAGACCATACGGCGTCACTCAAACAACAAACCCTGGATCAACCCTGAGATTAAAACACTTCTGAGAGAGAAGAAGAGGATCTTCAGGTCAGGGAACAGGGAGATGCTGAAGTCCGTACAGAGGGAGCTGAGGAGAAAGATCAGAGAAGGCAAGGACAGCTTCAGGAAGAAGATGGAGGACAAGCTGCAACAGAGCGACATCAGCGGGGTCTGGAGAAACCTCAAAACCATCTCGGGGCTCCAGAATACCTCCCCCCAGGCCACAGGGGGCAGGGAGTGGGCGAACAACCTGAATCTGTTTTTCAATAGATTTGACCAACCGCCCTCCCCCCTGACTGCACAACAACCACTGCTGCCTCTAAAGAAATCAAGTCCTGCTGCCCACTCCCCACTCTACCAACACCCCCCCACTCCCAACACACAGCCCCCCATCCTGACCCTGACCAGGACCCAGGTGAGGACGGAGCTGAGGAAGATCAAGGCGAGGAAGGCGCCGGGACCGGACGGCATCAGCGCAAAGCTCCTCAAGTCCTGTGCAGACCAGCTGTGTGGGATTGTGACGTATATCTTCAACATGAGCCTGAAACTGGGGAGGGTACCACAGCTGTGGAAAACATCTTGTGTGGTACCTGTACCAAAAACTTCCCACCCCAAAGACCTGAACAGCTACAGACCGGTGGCCTTGACGTCCCACTTGATGAAGACCCTGGAGAGACTGCTCCTTGCTCACCTCCGCCCCCTGGTGGAACCAGCGATGGATCCACTCCAGTTCGCCTACCAGCATGGCATTGGGGTGGAGGATGCGGTGATCTTCCTCCTTCACCGTTCTCTGTCCCACCTGGAGAAGCCCGGGAATATGGTGAGGATCATGTTCTTTGACTTCTCCAGTGCTTTCAACACCATCCAACCGATGATCCTGAAGGACAAGCTGCTGCGCGCAGGGGTGGACCAGCACCTGTCATCATGGATCCTGGACTACCTCACGAACCGGCCTCAGTTTGTGAGAACCCGGGACTGTGTGTCCGACACGATCATCAGTAGCACGGGGGCCCCCCAGGGAACGGTGCTGGCTCCCTTCCTGTTCACTCTTTATACTGCGGACTTCTCACACAACACAACACACTGCCATCTACAGAAGTTCTCTGATGACTCTGCGATCGTTGGCCTCATCTCCAATGGAGATGAAGCTGAGTACAGAGGGCTTATCCAGGACTTCGTGGACTGGTGCCATCGGAACTGCCTCCAGATCAACGCGAGGAAAACTAAGGAGCTGGTGGTGGACTGCCGCAGGCATGGGCAGCCCCTCACAGTACCAGTAAATATACAGGGAACAGACATCGAGATGGTGACATCCTATAAGTACCTGGGTATTCATCTGAACAATAAACTAGACTGGTCACACAATACTGATGCACTCTACAAGAAGGGACAGCGCAGGCTGTTCCTGCTGAGGAGACTCAGGTCTTTTGGTGTACAAGGGGCGCTGCTGAAGTCATTCTATGACACGGTGGTGGCATCAGCCATCACTTTTGGAGTGGTCTGCTGGGGCAGTGGCATTACTGCAGCCGATAGGAAGAGACTGAACAAACTGATTAAGAAAGCTAGCTCTGTCCTGGGGCAGCGCCTTGATCCGATGGAGGAGATAGGAGAGAGAAGGACGGTGGCTAAACTGTCATCTCTGCTGGAGTCCGAGTTCCACCCTATGCAGGACATACTGAATGCACTGAGGAGCTCATTTAGCAGCAGACTACATCATCCCAGGTGCACAACCGAGAGGTTTCGTAGGTCCTTCCTACCAACGGCTGTCAGACTGTACAACCTAAGCAGGGCTGCTCGCAGAGATAGCAAAAAAGACGTAACAAACTAATAGTTTTTTGAATGCAGAAGATGCAATAGACTTACACAGTGGTCCTCTCCGGCATACAACTAGGAGCATGCCGGTCGCTATGGAGGGTGAGAGTGTGTATGGGCACATAATCATACCATGCAGGATAGCTGGGTAGACGGTTATGCTGTTTCATTCCATCTAGCGGCAATGCTCTGCACTGTGTGTGTTTATATATTTGCATATTTGTTCCGTCTAGCTGCAATGCTCCGTACTGTGGGTGTTTATATATTTATATATCTACATGTTATTCCATCTAGCTACATTGCTCCGCACTGTGTGTGTTTATATACTTGCATATTTATTCCACCTAGCTGCAATGCTCCGTACTGTGGGTGTTTATATATTTACATATTTATTCCATCTAGCTACAATGCTCTGCACTGTGTGTTCATATATTCATATATTATTCCATCCAGCTACAATGCTCTGCACTGTGTGTCTGTGTGTGTGTGTATATATATATATTTTATAGTAATACGTACATATGTTTATTAGCTGCTCTTGCTTGCTTGTTTTTTTTTCTTGCCTTCTGATTGTTGCTCTGAGTGTTGCTATCCCTGTGCTGTTGCAATCCTGGAATTTCCCCGTTGTGGGACTAATAAAGGCTTATCTTATCTTATCTTATCTTATCTTACCGGCATGTCCTCGCCCAAACGCTGGGATAAGTTTTATTCCAATTGAGAGGGTTATTTGCCGATTTTTTTTTATTTTTAATTGCAGAGTAGAGTGAAGCACGTCCTTCTATGTGGCGGCCATGACCGGAAGTCACCATTTTAACTTTTATTTTGAAGGATTCAAATTTGTCTTTTTTCTAACCATTATAAATAGGGAAACACCAATTGTGAAATTTTGGGCTGAAAATTATTAGTTGGTCAAAGGCCGATAGCTGATACTGATGTTTCTTTTGTTTTATATGTGTAATAAAAAATAACTACAACTGCACTGAAATGTTTTAAAATGCTTCAGTCATGGATTTTTATTTTTTTTTTCCTGAATTTGTTGCTGTAGTCTTCAGGGCAAAATCAATGCCACACAACTGAGACACACCAGAGAAATATCAGCCCCTGCTGATATTTGGCTTGCCAAAAGCTGATCAGTCAATAAGGTGAATATAGGCTGACACCAATATATCAGTCAATATATCTGTGTATGCCTAATACTAAACAATCAGTGTGGATTATTTATGTATTGCTACCAAACCATTAAATACAAATCTGCTTTATATATGCTTTTGTTTAACAGATGTGCTTAAAATCTGCTTTTAGTTATCAGAAGACAGCAATAAATTTTTCTCATATTTAAGAACGCACAACAGTCTGTCTCTGTTGTTTGATACAGAACTTTAAGTATCTATTATTAAAATAACACTATGAAAATATCCGTGTTATTAAAAACAGATTATACAAAGCAAAAAAAAAAAGCCCAAACTCTCTTAATTATTCATAGGTGTGTTTTAAATGTAACATGCAATAAACCAATCAGAATAGCTCTTCACCTCATCTTTAACAGGGGTGCATGGTCTATGGCAGGCATATTCAATTAGCAGCCCACGGGCCACATGCGGCCCAGAACCAGCCTCCGAGTGGCCCAGGCCCAGGCCACGCCAAGGAAATATAAATTTAAGAAAAAAATATGAGGGAATGACGGTCTGCAAGCACGCACACGAACAACGTGCGTGACCATCATTCGCGCAGAGTTCAAAAGCATCCCGCCCACGTGGCCATTCCAGTTGGCAGGCAGAGTGCCTTGCTGGTGTCACTATCGGAGAGAAGCATAAGCTTGTTAAAGTACTTTAAATGTGGAAAAAAGCAGATGAGATATGTAAGCAGTGAAGACATTTATGATGGTTTTAACCCGCTGATAACGAGAACAATAATGAAGAGTCACTTAGCAAACAGGTGTAGCTAGGCTTCATATGCAGGAAAAGGAAAGAGAGACGGAATCGCTGAGGATTTACTTCACCAGCCACTACAATATTAACTAATAATTTATGTTCATTATTATGTACCTGCCAAGTTAAGATGACCGAAATTCACGAAGCCAATGACTTTAATCCGTCAACAGCCTTCAGACAAACTAAACGTGCCAACATTTGGATTTCAAAATAAGGGAGGTTTTTCCTGCTGTCTGATTGTCGAGGAGAGTTCTAAAAACTATGAATATATAGAAATATTTTAACAGAAATAACTGCATCTTTGGTAAATTTATTAAATATAATTTTAATAATGTTTTTTTTCTTTGAAATCAGAGTTAAGTTATTGTTCTGTTCTCACTCTGCAAAATTATGGTCAAAAATGTAAATTGTATAGGAAAAAAATTCTAAATTTTACCACAATCTGTTTCAAATTTATTAAAAAAAATAATTTTATTTTTTAAAAAAATAGACAAAAATTAGCCATAAAACAATCCACAAATTTATAATAAAGTCTCAAATGTACAAGAAAAGTCAATTTTACAAGAGGAAATTACAAATTTGAGGAAAATGGTTTCAAATTTAGATAAATTTATAGAGAAAAGTAGAAAACTATAAGAAAATTGCAATAAATTTTGAAGAAAAACCTCAAACCTTCAAGACTGAAGTCATTACTCAAGTTTTTAAGTGGGTGCTCTTTGTACCCTTAACTCTACTAGAAATTTTTGGTTGACTGATATGTGTGTAATGGAATGTGTAGTTATAAAAAGAGGTTCCTACTCACTCATGTGGTGATTTCAAGCAAAACAAACCACAATAGTGGATGTGCAGTGTTAATGTTATCAATCTTTTCGGGGGGGGGGGGGTGCACTGAAGTGTTTGACAGTTCTTTTTTTTTATTCAGCTAAATGCACTTTGTGATGTGCCAAGGTCAGTCACCAGGATGTAGTCGATTTTATTTCAAAAGGGAAACAAATGTTAATGCTACTAACAGTGCACATTGAGTTTTTATGCACTTTGAGATTTGCCTGAGTAAGATGTGACCAAAATGGTTAGTTACAGAATTGTATTTTTTCCCCATTATATTTATTTAATTGTTGTTCAAGAGGAAAAATATTTCTTCTACTTCAAGTTCTGCTCAACCCCAGCACTGTTATTGTGTTTTTATGCACTTTTGATGCGCCTTTGTCATGTGCCAAGCGCACATTTAAAACCAAGACAATGAATAAAAAGTGCACCTTTTTCGTCATATTGATCTGTGTTGGTTTGAAATTTGCCATATTCAACAGATTGCTGAACATGTGCGACCCAGTTACATGTCTTGATTTCAGATAGATAGATACTTTATTTCGAACAAAAAAGTATAACAAAAACAAAACAAATGACAAATGCAATAAAGTAACAGTATACAGTGTTCGAAAGGGAGAAGGAAGAAGTGAACACTTATTAATTCCATCACCTCTTTTCCATAAATACACCCATGTGAATTATATACAAATTACCACATTTAAGACCCCAAGTAAACAATTAACTGTATTTTGTACATATCAACATTAACACCCATCCATCCTAACATACATTGATGTCCATACATCAAAACCAGCCTCAAACAACTCAGATATACACAGTGCTGTCCCACCCACCATTCCATAGTGTCCCATAGTGTCCCAGAGTGAGCATAGTGAATCGTACATATAAATACTACCCTTCTAACATATATCCTTTCAGCAAATAATGTTTATACCTCTTTTTGAATTGAATTCTGTTTGTACATAGTTTCAGTTCCGGCTCCAGACTGTTCCACAAATCCACCCCACAGACAGATATGCACATACTTTTCTTGGTTGTTCGTATCTTGGGTTTTGTAAAGTTTAAGTCTCCTCTCAAATTATGATCATTGTCTCTTTTTTAAATATTTTTTTGTATATTAGTTGGGAGTTGATTATTAATTGCCCTGTACATTACTTGTGCTGTCTTAAATTTAACTAAATCGATGAACTTTATGGCATGTTGTGGAGCGTGTAAATGAAGAGGCAGATTTGTCTCAGACGATTTATTACACACTCTCACATCTCAAGCATAGACAGAATGACATTCCAGCAGAAACTCCTCTCTTAAATATCATGGCATTCTTCTAGCATTTTCTAACACACAAAAGATGACCTTTGCGTTACATTACATTCAACCCCCTCATCCTTAACACCTCCCTGTTATCTCACTAGGAAACCCCTGCTCTTTGTTCCCACTGTCTCCTGTCTGAGATGGTACACAATCAGGCTCTCCCCAGGTGCCACACCACCACCCCCAGCATCTTAGATAGGACAATAGGATAACAGTCCACATGCTGTGATAGAACAATTAAACATCAGTCCATATGCTGCTTGGGCTTCAGTCTTCTCCCGTATCTGCTGTAACTGGAATTCACCCCCTCAACGGCATTGCCATGCCTATGGGGGGCTGTTGTTTGGGGGGAAAACACTTCTGTCTGTCCGTGTGGCTGCTCTGGTGAATCGTGAGCTCTCCGTGGGGGTCTTCCACGCCAAGGGGCCCTCGCCAACAGCACTTGCTCGTCCGCCACAACGAAAGCGGGTTTGAGTCTGTCTATGCCAATTTCTTCCCTCCTACCCACCAAGTCTAGCAAAAAATGCTTATCCCCTGTTTCCAGCACTCTGAACGGTCCATCATAGGGTGGGCGCAGTGGAGGGCGGTGGGCTCCACTGTCTGACAAAAACGAACTCCGCGTTCTTCAAAGTTTTAGGCACAAAAACGCACGGAAAACTGTGGTGGGCAGGGCCCGGCAGCATGCCTGTGTCTGCGCTACGCTGCAAAAGCTGAGACGGGCAGCTGCCCGGCGCGGGATTATCTGGCAGAAATTCCCCGGGCAGCCGAAGTGGCTGCGCAAACACGAGTTCTGCTGGGGAAGCTTCCAGATCCTCTTTAGGCGCGGAGCGCAACCCCAATAAAACCCACAGTAGCCTGTCTACCCAATTTGCATCCGTCAATGAAACCCTGAGTACCGCTTTCAATGATCTATGAAAACACTTGCATAACCCATTAGCCTGTGGGTTGTACGCGGTTGTGCGGTGAATTGTAATACCCAGGCTGCGGGCCATCGTGGACCAGAGTTCGGAAACAAATTGAGGGCCTCTGTCGGACGTAATGTCCGACGGGACTCCAAAACGCGCCACCCATGCTGTTAAAAAAGCGCGCGCCACCTCCCCGGACGTGGTTGCCGCCAGCGGTACCGCTTCTGGCCAGCGCGTGGTGCGGTCCAGCATAGTCAGGAGGTGCGTGCACCCCTGTGATGGCGGGAGGGGGCCCACGAGGTCCACGTGAACATGGTCGAACCTCTTAGCCAGAATACGAAACGGCTCCAAGGGAGCCTTCGTGCATCTGTGTACTTTGGCTCGTTGGCACGCCACGCAGGCTGCAGCCCACTCTTTCACTTGTTTGTGGCGGCTCGGCCACACAAATTTCTCTCCTACCATTTTGACCAATGCGCGCACTCCTGGGTGCGCCAAAGAGTGAACCGACTCAAACACGCAGCGGCGTCACGCGGCCGGAACCACGGGACGCGGGCGACCCATGGAGACATCGCAGATTGGGGGGGCATGCCGTCTTGCAGCACCCTGCTCTCCAGCCTTAACCCTGTTGGTCCAGACTGGAGCGCGCGCACGTCTGCATCGTTAATCTGCTCCGCGGCCATGGCTGCATAATCTATCCCCACGCAGACCGGGGCCACCACGGCAAGCGAGAGGCAGTCCGCCACTACATTCACTTTACCTGACACATGCTGAATATCGGTAGTAAATTCTGAGATCGCGGCCAGCTGCCTCTGCTGCCGGCCGGACCACGGTTCTGAAACCTTGGCCATTGCGAATGTTAGCGGCTTGTGGTCCACGAACGCGGTGAAACTGCGCCCTTCCAGCCAGAACTGGAAGTGGCGAGTGACCAGGTGGAGAGCCAGCAACTCTCTGTCGAACGCGCTGTATTTACGTTCACTGTCGCGCAAAGTCCTGCTGAAAAAGGCGAGCAGCTGCCAAGCCCCGGCGACGCACTGCTCCATGACAGCCCCTATGGCCACATCTGAAGTGTCAGTGGTGAGAGCTGTGCGGGCCGTCGAGTCTGGATGTGCCAGCAATGCAGCGTTTGCCAGGGCTGCTTTAACTTCCGAGAACGCCCGCTCTCGCTCCGGAGTCCATTCGATCCTATCCGCGGGTTTCTGTTTTTTGAGCGCGGCATACAATGGTTGCATGAGCTGTGCTGCGCGGGGAAGGAAACGGTTATAAAAGTTCACCATTCCCAAAAATTCTTGTAGCGCCCTGACCGTTTGAGGCCAGGGAAAATCCGCCATGGCGCGCACCTTGTCGGGCAGCGGGACCGCTCCTTCTGGAGAGACGCGGTGCCCCAAAAAATCAATCTCTGTTACGCCGAACTGGCATTTCGCCGGGTTGATTATTAACCTGTGCTCCGCCAACCTCCGGAAAACCGTCCTGAGGTGAGTTTCGTGTTCGTCTTCGGACGCGCTGGCTACCAGGATATCATCCAAGTAGACGAACACGAACGGGAGATTGCGCAGCACTGCATCCATCATGCGCTGGAACGTCTGTGCCGCTCCTTTCAACCCAAATGGCATGCGCAGGAACTCGAATAGACCGAACAGAGTTATTACCGCTGTTTTGGGTACGTCCTCAGCGCGCACTGGAACTTGGTGGTAACCGCGGACCAGGTCTATTTTGGAAAAAATGCGTGCCCCGGCAAGGTGAACGGAAAAATTCTGTATGTGGGGAATCGGGTAATGGTCGTGCGCCGTGGCGTTGTTCAACCTGCGGAAATCACCGCACGGTCGCCACGATCCCTCAGCCTTAGGGACCATGTGTAGCGGGGATGCCCATGGGCTGTTTGAGCGCCTGATGATGCCTAACCTTTCCAGGTTGGCGAACTCCTCGCGCGCTATGGCCAGTTTAGCTGTGTCCAAGCACCGAGGTCGTGCAAAAACGGGCGGCCTGGTGGTGGTGATAAAATGCTCCACCCCGTGCTTAGCGATGGCTGCCGAAAACGTCGGGACCGTGAGTGCTGGGAACTGAGTGAGCAGTGTGTGGAACTTACCGCCTGTAGCTGTGACGTTGGCTTGCGCTGTTGGCCGGGTCACTCGAGCTATACAGGGAAGAGAGTCGAAGGACAGTGCATTGCACTGTGTGTCTGTGTATATATATATTTTATAGTAATATGTACATATGTATATTAGCTGCTCTTGCTTGCTTGTTTTTTCTTGCCTTCTGATTGTTGCTCTGAGTGTTGCTATCCCTGTGCTGTTGCAATCCTGGAATTTCCCCGTTGTGGGACTAATAAAGGCTTACCTTATCTTATCTTATCTTATTAACTAGGCGCCTGTTAGCAACATCCACCAGGAAACCATGTGCACACAGAAAATCAGCCCCCAGTATATGGTAATTCACTGCTGCTATGACAAAAGTCCACTGATATGTACGGCCGTGTAGAGATAAGAGCAGAGTCCTCTCACCGAAGGTCTTAATGTCTGAGCCGTTTGCCGCCAACATCTCGGGGCCGCTAGATCTTGTCAGCCGGTCAGCGTAGGTCGGCCGGATGAAGCTCTTCTGGGCTCCGGTGTCCACGAGGAAATGCCTCCCCGAGCGTGCGTCCGTCAGGTAGAGCAGCTTGTTCTCCTCCCCGAGGGTCGCAGCTGCTACCGACCCCCGGGCTTGGCGTTTCCCGAGCGCTTGAACTGGCATACATCTGCGTGCCTTCTCTCCGAAGTGGCGGTGGTAGAAACAAAGCGTGTCTCCCTCGTGCTCCTTGGCCACCGCTGCTGCTGCCGTCGGTGGCTCTTCGCCTCCTCTGGTCATCTCGCTGGGCTCTGCCACTGCCGCGATGACTGTGAACGCCCTGGTGGCGATGATGATCCGGTCTGCCTCCTGGGCTAGCGCACGAAAGTCCCGCGCGGCCAGCAACGGCGAATTGGCCAGGGCCGCTCTCGCCGCTGTCGGAAGTTTCCGGAGGAAGAGGTGGGCAAACAGAAAATGGTCGTCGTCCGTGCCCCTTAACGCCAGCATCTTCTCCATGAGGTCTATGGCCGAACCATCTCCTAACTCGGTCCGCATCAGGAGCCTCTCTGCTCTCTCACCGTCCGAGAGTGTGTAGCGTTGGATGAGCGCAGCCTTGAGCGCCTCGTATCGGTTGCCGGTTGGTGGCTGATCGAGCAGGCTTGCTACGTGCTGAGCTGTGTGGGCGTCGAGCACTGCGACCACACAGTAAAATTTGGTGTCATCTGCCGTTATCCCCCGGTTGGCGAACTGCGCCTCGATGAGGTGGAACCAAGAGCGCGGGTTGTGCTGCCAGAAGTCCGGTAGCTTGACTGCAACCGCACATGCGTGGCTGGAGGTTCCCGTCGAGGTCGGCTCCAGGGATCTTGTCTCGTGTTCCATGATACGTCTTGGGTCACCAGTGTGGAGCGTGTAAATGAAGAGGCAGATTTGTCTCAGACGATTTATTACACACTCTCACATCTCAAGCATAGACAGAATGACATTCCAGCAGAAACTCCTCTCTTAAATATCATGGCATTCTTCTAGCATTTTCTAACACACAAAAGATGACCTTTGCGTCACATTACATTCAACCCCCTCATCCTTAACACCTCCCTGTTATCTCACTAGGAAACCCCTGCTCTTTGTTCCCACTGTCTCCTGTCTGAGATGGTACACAATCAGGCTCTCCCCAGGTGCCACAATGTGACTTTAAAAACAACGAATTGGTATGGTCTCTATATCCTGCATTATTTATTATCCTTATAGCTCTTTTTTGTAATGTGCATATTGACTGTAGGTTGGTCTTGTAGGTGTTTCCCCAGACTTCTACACAGTAGTTAAGATAAGATAGAAACAGTGAATTGTACAGTAAGACCAATGATTTATAGTCCAAGATGTGTCTTGTCTTCCCCAGTATGCCTATACATTTTGCCAACTTGGCCAGGACGTGACTGATGTGAGGTTTCCAGCAGATTTTATTGTCTAGCGTCACCCCCAGAAACTTATTTTCCTGTACTGTTTCTATTGTGGTATCATCTATCATTACCATTATTTCATGATTTATTTTATAATTTCCAAACAACATAATCTTTGTTTTTTTTAGATTTAGAGATAATTTATTTTTGTTGAACCACTGCGTTAACTTTTTCATTTCAGTTGTGACCACCTCTAAAACCTGCTGCACATTCTCACCAGTGCAAAGGATATTTGTGTCATCCGCAACCAAAATAAATTTCAGAATTTTTGATACTTGGCATATGTCATTTATATACAAAATAAAGAGTTTGGGTCCCAAAACTGACCCCTGGGGCACACCACAAGTGATGTCCATGAAGGGTGATTTGTGCTCACCAATTTGTACAAATTGTTGTCTGTTATTTAAATAACTTTCCACCCAACTCAGTCCGACCCCTCTTATCCCATACCTTTCCAGTTTCCTTAGTAGTATTCTGTGGTCAATGGTGTGAAAAGCTTTCTTTAAATCTATAAATACTCCTACAGCAAACTTTTTTTATCTATACAACTAGTAATTTCTTCTATAAGTTCGATCAGTGCCAAAGATGTAGATTTATCTGCTCTAAAACCATACTGGCTGTCTGTAAGGAGGTTGTGTTTTTCAATGAAATCATCCAGTCTCTTAGTGAAGATCTTTTCAAGTATTTTGGAGAATTGTGAGAGTAAAGCGACTGGCCTGTAATTTGTGAAACAATGACTGTCTCCTGTTTTGTATAGAGGTATTACTTTTGCTATTTTCATTTTGTTTTGAAATTTACCAGTTTGAAATGACTGAGTGAGTGGCTGAGTGAGTGAGTGGCTTAACAATTCCTTCAATTACTTTTTTCACTATTGTCATATCAATTTCATTCCAGTCCATTGATTTTTTGTTCTTAAATTTACTCAGTCTCGATAATTTCCTTTTCAGTAACTCCACCCAAAAAGATTGTTTGGATTTCTATCTTCTATTTCATTTACAGAACCACTGTTGTTTGTTTCTGTTGTCACTATTGATTTTGCTAATTCAGGACCAACGTTTACAAAAAATTTATTGAGACCACTGACCACATCCTCCATATTATTTATCAAATTGCCATTTTCAATAAAATATTCTGGATAATTAGTATTCTTAGGTCGATTACTAATAATCCCATTGAGTACTTGCCATATTCCTCTTAAGTTATTTTTATTATCCTCTAATATTCTGTTGTAATATTCTTTCTTACAGGTCCTCATTATATTAGTAAGCTTATTTTTATATCTTCTATATTTGATCTCAGCCTCCACCATTCTGCACTTAATGAATTGTTTATATAATGTATTCTTCTTTTTACATGCATTTATTAACCCCTTGGTGACCCAAGGAATATTTTTTGTTGTTGTCTGTCACTGTATTGTTTTATAGGACAGCTTTTATTGTACAATGATTGAAATATTTGTAAAAATTTATCATGTGCTTTATTTATATCATTTTCATCATAAACTATCTTCCAATCTTGTATTAATAATTCCTTTACCAGTAAATACATAGATTCTTCGGTTCTTATTCTTTTACATTTAATATTTTTGGTATACTTTTTCTTCCTATAATCACATTGATAGACAACAAAAATCGGCAGGTGGTCACTGATATCATTCAATAAAAGCCCACTCCTGATATTATTTTCCACAATGTTTGTGAATATGTTATCTATTAGTGTGGCACTGTGTGACGTGATTCTGCTCGGTCCGGTAATTGTTGGATGTAAGCCCATACTGTACATTGTGTTGATAAATTCTTCTGTCAAACTATGTTGTTTTGAATTCATCAGATCTATATTGAAATCCCCACAGATGAACATAACTTTATGAGTTAGTTTTGCATACATTTTTTCCATCCAGTCCTTAAATAAGTCAATGTTTGATCCAGGTGTTCTATATACACAGCTCACTACTATATTCTTCACATTGTCCAGACAGATTTCTATTGTAATACATTCAAATAAATCATCCACAGTTACCGACAGATTTTCAACAACCTTGTATTTCAAGCTCTTGTCAACATAAATTGCAACTCCTCCTCCTTTTTTCACTTTTCTATTTATATAATTTAATTCATAGCCATCCATGGTAAAATCCACTCCTTTCTCTTCACTGAGCCACGTCTCTGATATTGCCACAATATTGAATGGCTCTTTAAACTGATGTAAATGATCTTTAATGTTATTAAAGTTGGCATAGAGACTTCTGCTGTTGAAGTGGATCATAGAAATATTGAAATCAGATGTGACCATTGTGTTAAACTGTTCATCCGTGTAGTAACTACAGTTATTATTGATGGAGCTAAATAAATTATTATCAGGGTCTATGTTATATTCTACGTCCTGTGGGTTATGATCTGTATATTCAAAAACTTTCAGTTCCTGTTGTTCCTGTTTGTTGATCTTTTGTTTCATGTTGTTAAATGTCTTGTAGCAGATGAGTATATCCCTTCAGTGTCCTACAATTGTCTCTTGTTGCTGTGACTCCAGTTCATAATATTCATTGATATTTGTCCAGTTCCATAATATTACGGATGTTAATGACCTTGGCTTCTTCAGGTGATCGGTTTAATTTGATGTATATTTTATAGTTTGATGTCCAGGTGTTTTGAATCTTTTTCTGCTTTCTCAGGTATCTTGCTTTTCTGGCTATTTCTGCATTTTCTTTTGTAAGGTGCCCGTTTATGTAAATGTTCGTTCCTTTCAGTTTCCTACCTTGTTTTAACAGCGCAGTCTTGTGTTTTCTGTTGACAAACCTCATGATCACAGCCGGTTTGTCGCCGTTTTTCCTGGGCAGAGGGTGACAGGTCTCAATGGTGTTACAGTCCAGCTGGATTCCTTTGGACTGCATGAAGGCCGCCATTTGTTGTTCCGTGGATTCATCTTCCAGCTCGTTGAGCCTCCCTCCGCTGTCTGCGGCCACCGCTCGCGCGTACGATCGGGGTTTAATGTGGAGCCCCTTGATGATCACGTCGTTCACCCAGGTGTTCTGCTCCAGCTCCGACACTCTGCTCTCCAGATACGCCAGCCTCTTGTCCTTCTCGGCGTTCTGGATCCGCAGCGCTTTCACCTCCTCGACCAGGTCCAGAATGTTTTTTTGCTGCAGCTTAAAGGCCAAATGTCACGTAACAAGGTACTTTAAATATCTTGAAACTAGATATAAAAGGGAACCGATCCGTTCGGGTCTTGGTGCATATGCTTCAGTAACAACGGAGTATTCGTTAATTTAAAACTGCCGCGCTTGGCCTGACACGGCCCCTGGAATCGCCTGGGGAAGAAGGCGGAAGTGACGAAATCGATTGCACCCTAGTTTGATGCTTGGGGTATTACAATTGATTGTTTATATGGAGACTGGAAGGTTGAAGTGAGCAACAAGAAAGAAAAAATTGGATATTTCACCCATACCTTAAAACGGGACTATCAGGGACAGCTGGGTAATAAGGGACACTTCTCTGGGAAATGTTTTCTTACCTGTCAAGTGAGACGTTTTCGCCGTACTTCAACACCGTAAAAAGCGGCTATAAGGAACGGCGGAGCAACAAGGCACACCTCTCTGGGATCTCTGTCTGTTCCGCAACCGCTGCACAGCTCAACGTGTTAAACCATTGTCCTAATTACTTCTCATGGTAGTGAGAATAGCTGACGCTAAGCGATCAGCCCGCCCAGACAATTAAACTAATGAGTGACTCCACACTTCGAACAGTAGTGAGAAGAGCTCCCGCTGAGCGATCAGCCCGCCCCAGCTGTGAGTGATCACACACAGATCACACACAGCTCCTCAACACACTCAGTTTTTTTTCCAGTATATTTTTTCTTTTTGGCGTACAGAAATGGCAATACGCCCGTTTTTGCTAAAATTGCATTTTCCCCGTATTTTCCTTAAAATATTTGACAATAACAACACGAACTACATTTAAAACATTTCCCAGAAAAGTGTCCCAAACCACTGCGCCGTCCCCCACAGCCGCGCTTGGCACCAAAATACGGCGAAAACGTCTCCCTTGACAGGTATGCGCCTCCATTTTCATATTGATCTGGTCAATTTCTTGACAGCAGCGGCTCTCCTCCACTGTAATAATAATGGCTTCCGAAAAATCAATATTTATGGGGCGCCCTCGACAGACCCCCTCCGGCTTCGCAATTCTGGAGGCGATTAATGTCCAGTTCAATGACATTTTCCACTGGTTCTGCTCTCTGGTCATCGTTGGAACTGTTGTCATCAGACAAAGCATCTGATTCCGTCTCGGACGGCTCGAACCGGTAAGGTTCTATGCCTCTGTCACTGTCTGAACCACTGACAAAAAAAAAGACCAAACTAAACTAATTTGTTCACAATCGCTGTCACTTTCCGTCATGATTGTCCAATGTTGGTAAGTGTGAATGTGGATAGGCAGGGCAGCCAGGGTACAACTGGTGATGTCAAAAACATGGGCGTGGTCTGGACTGGCTGTCACAAGCCAGCAAGCAAGGTGGGGCCTTCACCTGGTGTATTTTGTGCAATTATGTAAATACAGGTGGGTGATATGGTCTCCGGTATGAATATTTGGTTTAAGCTATGTGTATTTTATCTAAATTCGTTGTCATTAGAAAAAAAAATTACGTGACATTTGGCCTTTAACAGCAGAAATCTCTTCAGCCAAGAAGTCCAGCGCTCTTTTAATGTCGTCCACCTCTTCAGTCTGCTGAGCTTTCTTGGGACCCATGATCCCGGCCGATGTTTGTTTATTGTGATCGTAAAAAAAAAAAAAAAAACACGTGGGAGAAATCCCTTTGTTCTCCCTGAGTGTGAGGGGCCTGATTGCGGCCCAACTGATTTTGTAATTGAATAGCCCTAGTCCATGGCATATTGCTGTTACAATGGTGTGCGTACATGGGAGAGCAAATCTGTGCAGAGGAAATGGATGTGCTCAAACTCAAAATGAAAATGCACAGGAACATCATTTACAGGAATGCCGATGTATCCCCTAAGCTGTTCACAGTGAAGCAAGCATAAGATAAAGTAGCACTGAGTGTGTCCTTGTGTCTGGAATGAGGGGCATGCACCAACACGTTTTTAAAATATGTCACTTAAATAGTAACTGATAATGCACCACTGACATTAGACATGATTTTTGTTGATCAAAGGCACAATGTCATTGCACTGCTGTAAACTAACAACATGATGACTTTGGGCCCAGCCATACTCGTTTAAAAGACACCACTCCTAAAAGGCCAAAGTGTGTGCGAAGTCATTTGTTTTCTGGACAAAAAGTTGTAAAGCATGAAAATGGGCAATGCAGTGCCGTAAATTTCTAAAACCACTAGGGGAAGGTACAAAGTGTGGTGGAAATTCACCATTCAAATCATTTTGACAGTGCCCTACGGTTCCCTGAAGACGAATCCTCCAAATTCTTTTGAGCAGACTTTTTTCCTTGATCATCACTTTAGGCTGGAGAATCTGCAAATTTGCTCTTAGATAGGCTATTCTGAAATGTTCTTTTGTGAGCATGATGGTCGGCCAGATGTGCAAAGTAAGATCCCCAGTGAACTATCACTGTACCATATTAATTCAGTCCTGAAAGTTAAAAAAAAAAATCTACTGAAGTGTGCAGTAGATTAACAGTGTTTAACAATAATAGCAATGGTTGGAACCAGTACACTTACTTTAAGTCAGTGTGACAAGTTCAGAACCACCATGCTATAGGTTCATATCAAGAATAGAGATTAATGTGTGTCTACAGTCGTATTGCCATTGTTTTTGGTTTTTATCACCACATACCCTGTTCTCTTTCATTTTTCCAATCACACGTACACCTGCATTCTTGCCATACCATGGTAAGAAGGAGTATAGGCACTGGTACTCCTTCCCCTGTCTTCCTCCTCCTACTCCTCACTGCAGGGAGTAATTGAACTTGGCCATACATGCACGCTCTCACGCACGTACACACACATGTAATACTGACTAATCACAAAGGCATTAACTCTGAGTCAGAAGTGAGGTACTTTTGCCTCTAGAGTGCAATGCTCACACACAAGTCAGGTCATCTTAATAAAGAATCTCGCTCCTGTGGCGGTCTCACTACCAGCAGTTGTTACTGTCATTCATTATCACCAATACTCCCCCTACGCACACACATAACAGACAAGCTGGAGCTTGCACAAACACCCACACATGACCCCAGCACGCACGCACACACACTCATCCACAAAAACACACACACACACATACAAGCACACATGAGCCAAGGAGCATGGGCAGCAGGGTCATCCTAGCGCCATGCTTCATAAAGGGCGCCGTTACAATAGGTTTACTGTTACTCTGCCGACTGCTGGGATACAATAGGACTGAATGTGCTGGCCTGATGAGTCTCCATTTCTCCTCATTTTTCACTTGATGACAAGGAAGAGGGACAGAGACGGGACAGCATGTTATCAGAGGACTGCCCTGAAGGTGAGTGGATAATTGCAGGATGGACGTTTAAGTCTGTGGATATTTTGAATTTTTGATATGCCTGATAACTAGTTAGAGTTTGTTCCATGACAATTGTAAAAGTAATGCCATGTAAATAAAGATAACCAAAGATAAATGTACCCTAATGTCAAGTTGAATGTGATAGACTAAAGTGCAAGTGTTATGCCTCATTACCCCCAACCCACCTGATCATACTCAATATTAGATCAGATAGAAATGATGCTTTGGATTGCATCATGTGCAGGTGTATCATAAGATTAATGTGACAAGAGAGGAGTGCTAGGTAGGAAATGGGTAGAATTCAGCTAAACGAGTCCAAAACACAGTGATCTGTGTGGAGTTTGCATGTTCTCCCTGTGTCTGTGTGGGTTTACTCCGGGATTTCTCTAGTTTCCTCCCACATGCCAAAAACATGGAAGTTGGGTTAACTGGCATCAACTGGAGATTCTAAATTGTCCTTAGGTATGACTGTGAGAGTGAATGGTTGTCTGTCTCTCTGTGCTGGCCCTGTGATGGACTGGTGCTCTGTCCAGGGTGTACCCTGCCTCTCGCCCAAAGATGCCGGGATAGGCTCCAGTCCCCCCGCGACCCGAAAAGGATTAAGCAGAAGAAGATGGATGGATGGAGTCCAAAACAGCAACAACAACAACAAAAAGATGTGTTATATGCAGAAAGATGAGAAGAGATGAGAGTTAAGGAAAGAAAAGTAAGAAAAGAGGGCAAGAAGTGAGCGGTGTGGGGTGAGAGGGGCAGGAGGGCAGGAGGTGGGGTTTAATTTAGGGTGGCAGATGGGGCTCTCAGATTCAGATGGGTGTAGTGCTAAATTGTGAGATTCCTCTGAGTTGGGACAAGCGGGGATATTTGCACTGCAGCTGTCAATAGTTCAACACCTACTGAGCCCCCCCCTCCTCCCCCCCCCCCCCCAGGCACACCACTCTGGGTCAGGTTTCATATCTTGTGATAAGCTAGAGTGCTGTGGTTGTTGTTGGGTTGAACGTGAAGCTTTAAAGTCTTCTTGTGGGGGAGTGGCAATGGTTCAGGTTTGCGAGCTGTTAAATATTAACCTATCCTCTGTTATGATGTCTTTGTAATAGAGTTTAGACTCTATATTTGCTCATGGTGTGGCCTGTCAGTAATCAGTTTTGTATATTCTGATGAAAGCTGATCATCCACAAAATGTGAAGTTTTTTTAAACAAAAGTCACAAATTCATAAGAAGTTGCAAATTTATGAAAAAAAGTCAAGTGTACAATAACATTCCCTGACAATGTACAAGAAAACAGGAAAAGTCTATATAATTTCAGCAATCATAGGCTGCTATAAAAAAGAACAAAAGTCGTTGTCCCCCACCGGTGGGGACGCTCAGACAAAGACAGCAAATGGTCTGTTGTCCGGGCAACAACAGCCCATACCTGTACACATCCCTGTGGAAGAGTGAGTAACTTTGATCAACTTTATTCTTTCCAACAATTAAGAAAATATAAAGTGATTTCAACACTGATATTAATGAAATAAAAATACAAAAATTCACAACAACAGATTCAGTCCTACCTACCATAAACAAACGCACACCTGTGCAGCATCTTTATATGTGAGCCATAAGGGTTTCGTTCAGCTGGCCAAAGTCAAGTTTCACTGTTCCTTTGGGGTATTAGATAAAACAATATCTGAACATATAAGTCAGCAGACAACATACTGCATATACAGTATGTCACAGCTCTGCTTATATTTTAATTTAACCGAATAAAGCTTTGAAAATTGGACACACTGTACTACCAAATATGCTAAAGACAGTTTTCTCTGAAAATGTACTCAAGAAAAAGTAAAAAGTATCCAGCAATCAAACTGAACCACCATCTTCACCATGAAATATTTTAAAGGATTCTGCCTACACACACTATTCTCTCGCCCTAGATGGTGAAATATTGCATTTCATTGTTTGAGATTAAGCAAATTGATATGATTGGCCAATAAACTGTACTTTAGAAGGTGGTTTATTTACTAAAAAAAAATTGAAATAAACATTAAAAGATATGTACTTTAATGTAGGTTAATGGGAATTAGCCCCAGTGAAGCTGTTTGATTAAACAGGCCTTTACCTCCGCACTCGTGCGCGTTGGGGGTTTTACGTTGTCGGATTTGATATTTTAATCATCTATAAATGAATCATCAGTGTGCTCTGGTGTTCTGCAACGCAAACACACCTGGCCTGCCATCATCTGCTCGTTTGTTTCCGGTGAATCAGGCGCCGTTACACGCCCACGCGCTGATCTCCCCTCGCGCTTCCCTCACCTGTGCGGAAGTGAATTTAAAAGGCAGCGCAGGTAAAGGGAGCCGCTCTCCTCCTCCTCCTCCTCTCCAGGCGATTCAGTTTAAGTAGGGAGGCATGGCATTGCTGCTGGCAGATACTCCTGTGTCCTCCCCCCGCAGATAGGCTATGAAAGGACCTGAACTAATTGTGCTTGTTGATGAGCAGTAACCTCGCCGACTCATGGGGCTTCTCCTGCTGAGCCTGATCCTGCGCTACTGGATCAACGCCGTGGAGGGTAAGCGGCACTTTTCTTCTCAAGGACAGTAAGTTTGTAACAGGCCAGCCAGTGTAACGTAAACCATCAGTGTGGTTTTGTGTTCAGCACCTGTTTGGCATGCTCCTTTTTTTTTTTTTTTCTTTCTGTTTATTGTATCAGCCCTATAATTCTAGAGCATGTGATCATGATAATAAAATGGCCTCATGTTATAAAACAGTTGCAACGACACGTGCAGCGATTTCACGAGCTCTTACCTTGTTCTTCCGTGGAATTGCCTTTTCGGCTGAGATGTTTTTCTGAAGTGTGGCCGGTCCGTGTGCTCCGCAGGATCGTGTGCGGGCGGCAGCGCTGTGACCTGTGACGGGTGTCTGCAGCTCGGCCCGCGGTGCGCCTGGTGCACGCAGCAGGTATGCGCCCGGTACGCCATTTATCACAGCACCGCAGCCACATATCAGCTCCAAGCCCTTTCCATGTTTGGCTGACACAATGCATGGCCTTGCACTTAACTTTCTTTTGTGTCCATTTTTCCTGTTTTCACGTGTAAACATTTTTTTTTATATAAATATGAAACTAAAGTAATTTTATATATACACATATATATCAGATATCGGATTATAACAGCTGTCACAGCCAACCAATGACAAGAGTGTAATTAGAAAAGACGCTAAAATGTCCCTTTGTTAAACCAGTTTATACTGACATGCTGTGTGGTTTGGGGTTTTATTAAAATTGCAAATAAAAGGTTTGTTTTGGGAGGGTATGGAAGCCCCAAAAGGTCATACATTCATGCTATTTATTTTAACTGTTTTCCCAAGATCCCAAGATCTTTTTTATCTCGTGATCTCAGGGCAGTGGTGGCCTAATGGTTGGGGATATGGACTAGTAACTGGAGGGTCACCAATTCCATCCCTGGACCGGCAGGATCAGATCTGGGTGGGACAGATAATATGGAAGTGTCCCCCCCCCCCCACCCCACCCTCATTAACCCCACTGTGGTGCCCTTGAGTAAGACCCTTAACCCCTACTGCTCCAGTGGAGCTGCTCAGTAGCCACAGGTCAGTCTGTGGTTGTACTGGGCAGCTTCCAGGTGTAACTGAGTGTGAACAGAGCATCCTTGAAAAAGAGAGTTTGCCTCTCAATGGACCCCCCCTCCCCCCTGTATATTGTGCTCTCGGTAAAATTGTGAAAATAAATAGTTTGGATATATAACTGTTCAGGACTTCCATAGGAGGGCACACGCAGTATGTGCTCACACACCTTTCCATGTACCGGTCCTGGGGTGGGGCAAACCATCAATTTTTTTTAGAGCACTGTAATGCGGACACAGAAGATTCTGAATCGATGCACAATGTTGAAAAGCTAATTTTTAAATTTCCAGAATCCATCAGTAACCCATGTCTGACTACACCAGTGTTGAAGAGGACGTAACCAGGTACTGCAGTACCTGTAGTGAGATATTGGAATTAAATTCATTATGGGTCAATAAAGTACTTTACTTTTAAAAGCACCAAGTAGTCACACAATGACAAAAAAGGATTCCTGAATTTTAGAAAAGGATGTATCAAATCATTTTACCATTGTCATTGCAGTCAGTCATTGTTATTGTAATCAAATAAAATCTTGAGAGCTCTAACAAGTTGGGGCCCCCAGCATGATCTGGACAAATGATTGTTGTTGCTTGTCGTTAGGTTCTCTTGATTTATGGCATGATGTAAAACAATTTTCAATCTGAACACCACATCCCATTTCTTCTTTTCGTGTCTCAGAATTTCACAGACTGGTTTTCAGTCTCAGAACGATGTGACACACTGGATCTGTTACTAGAAAGGGGATGCCCCAGGGACCAGCTCCAGTTCCCCATCTCCTATAGCCAAATCTTCAAGCAACTGCCACTTGGGAAGAAAAGGGGCATAGGCGTGAACAGCACGCAGATCTCTCCACTGAAAATGGCCCTCAAGCTGCGACCTGGTATGCAGTCCAGTATATTCTGAACTGGTGATTTGGTTTTACAAGTAGTTTCAATTTGGCAAACAGAACATGTGTTTGTGCGCAGGCAGCCCCGTGACTTTCCAGGTTAAGATTCAACACACAGAGGACTATCCTGTGGATTTATACTACCTCATGGACCTGTCAGCATCCATGATTGATGACCTGAAGATGATCAAAGACTTGGGGACCTCACTGTCTAGGGAGATGGCCAGCCTCACGAGTAAATTCAGAATGGGCTTTGGCTCCTTTGTTGAGAAGCCTGTCTTGCCCTTTATAAAGATAACGGAGAAAGAACTAAACAACCCCTGCAGGTATGCAATAAATATGAAAACATGGCCAAACACTTCAAATCCTTTGCCCCAATGTGGGAAGTTTCACCTCAAGATCCTGATTTTCTAAGGCTTATTTTTGCTTTCTGGTGTGCTACAGCGAGCACCGCTTAACCTGCTTGCCAGTGTTTGGATATAAACATGTCCTGTCTCTGACAAGCAACACTGACAAGTTCAACGAGATCATTGCTATGCAACATGTATCTGCAAATGTCGATGTTCCAGAGTGTGGGTTTGATGCTCTCATGCAGGCAGCTGTATGTGGGGTAAGAGCTTTCAATTTAAATCCTAAAATGTTAGATTGTGATAACCAACTACAGCATATTATGTTTATTAGTCTGTTCAGCCGTGTGTCTCCTGATAGGACAAGATAGGATGGAGGAATGATTCCATGCGTTTGCTGGTGTTTGTCAGTGATGCTGACTCACACTTTGGGATGGACAGTAGAATGGCCGGCATTGTGATCCCCAACGATGGACAGTGTCACCTGGATGACAACAACATATACTCCATGTCCACAGTACAGGTAAACGCCACTTTCAAACTACAGTTGGCGAGCTGCAGTCACAGGTTAGAATAAATTCATAAATCTACAACATTCCATGGCTTTTTCAGA
This sequence comes from Pholidichthys leucotaenia, assembly GCA_020510985.1. NCBI lineage: Eukaryota > Metazoa > Chordata > Actinopteri > Cichliformes > Pholidichthyidae > Pholidichthys > Pholidichthys leucotaenia. The sequence continues at coordinate 271,635,040 of CM035837.1, forward strand.
CTTGAAGGTGATGCGGGTCTGATCACACACAGATAAACTGCATTCTCCAGTGTATCAAGTTTCATATCCTTATGTCACTGATGTCACACAAATGCACTGGTCAGCCTGGAAGCAGGGGACACTTGCCCCTAAGTCTTTTAATTTTGTCACCTCATGTCAAACTCAGTGCAGATCAGTGATTGAAATACACCGATCTACAGGTGCATCTCAATAAATGGATGTACTTTATTGATCCCAAACTGGGAAATTGCAGAAATTAGAATGTCATTGAAAAGTTGCTTTATTTCAGTAATTCAATTCAGAAAACTCAACTCATATAGATTCATTACACAGTTATACATTTCAAGTGTTTATTTCTTTCAGTTTTGATGGTTATGGCTTATAGCTCATGAAAACCCCAAATTCAGTTTCTCAAAAAATTAGAATATTGTGAAAAAGTTCAATATTGTAGAATCATGCAAAGGTTTCCTGAGCCTTTAAATGGTCTCTGTCTGGTTCGGTAGTCTACACAAGCAGGGGGAAGACTGCTGACTTGACAGTTGTACAGAAGACAGTCAATGACACCCTCAATAAGGAGGATAAGCAACAAAAGGTCATTGCTAAAGAAGCTGGCTGTTCAACAGGGTGGTGTATCCAAGCATATTAATGGAAAGTTGGGTGGAAGGTAAAAGTGTGGCAGAAAAAGGTGCACAAGCAACAGGGATAACCACAGCCTTGAGAGGATTGTGAAGCAAAGCCCATTCAAGAATTTGGGGGAGATTCACAAGGATTGGACTGCAGCTGGAATCAGTGCTTCAAGATCCACCATGCACAGACGTATCCTGGACATGGGCTACAACTTAAGCTAGCAGTCTCGGATCCCGGTTTAAGAAAATATAACTTTTAGCTAAAATAATGTCTAAGAACGAAATATATGGTTAAGTGTCGTTAGATGAAAGAGGATTCCAGTGGGGGTGAATAGAATGTGTAGCAAGTAGCAATTAAACAGAATTGACAGTAATGCTAATGTAGGGGGCACGTCCACCACCTCCTCCATGCTGAGGCGAGCTGTATCCAGTTATGGTGACCAACGTGACCCCCTAACATACTAGTGTTAACAGTTCATTGTAGAATCACGGTAAAATTATTATAAAACTAGAAAAGCACTCGTAGAGCGCAGACCTCCACCAAGTACGTCAGTTCTCCATAATATGGGGATTTTCCCCAACTATAATAGTCCTACATTTATTTTATCTATATTTTCAGATTCCTTGACCATGAAAACATACCTTTAGCAATTGGATTGACATTGATATCTTTATTAGTTCAGTAGTTATTGACAAAAATCACTTTCGGTAATGGCGGTTTTCTTCTGGATATAGCTCCATAGCTTTTGAAGATACAACAAATCCATTGGCACACTACTGATTCCTCAGTGTCTTGGCTATATTTTGGTGTTTGTTGTATGTTTATATCTTAATTTGTTACCTCACAGTGATGAAAATTCCAAAGATCCCCTATTATTTCCTGTTCTGGATCACAGTATCCGGATTTTTTGCAAGATCCGGATCAGTCTTTGATATTTCGTAGAACCTATTGGGATCTTATCCTGTATTTTTTGGGGGGGCAAGCGTCCTGACCATTTATTGTGGAGTTATATACACATATGGTAAAAATGGCCCCATCTCGCAATGATAAAGAATCCTTTAAAAAATTCCTGGATCCAGACGGTGATCTGGATCACTCCCAAAATCTAATCATTTCTTCCTTGTCCCATTTCGGACTTGTCCTGAAAATTTTGTGAAAATCCGTTCATAACTTTTTGAGTTATGTTGGAGACAGACAGACAAACAAACCCCGGTAAAAACATAACCTCCTTGGCGAAGGTAATAAAAACACAAAAACACTTCTAGCAACAGAATCTGACACATTTAAAAATCTTATCAATTTAAAAGACAAGGTTATAGATAAATACTATTACTCCTCAACATTCATTCATCTTCTTCCGCTTAATCCTTTTCGGGTCGCGGGGGGCTGGAGCCTGTCCCAGCATCTTTGGGCGAGAGGCAGGGTATACCCTGGACAGATCGCAAGTCCATCGCAGGGCCAACACAGAGAGACAGACAACCATTCACTCTCACATTCATATCTAAGGACAATTTAGAATCCCCAGTTTGATGTTAACCTAACTCCTCAACAATTAAATTAAAAACAGATCTATTAAAAAAAACAGATCAATACTAGCTGATCTATATTAAAAACCAGGAACTCTACCAGAACAATATTGCACTACCCCAAATGACTGCTTTTACTGTTAAAGTGCCTTTACTGTCATTCCATTGCTAACTAGAAAAGCACTCAGAGAGCGCATACCTCAGCCTAGGCTCCTTCAGTCTCTCATGGATCACCTCCAAAATGTAATGGGTTTGTGTGTAGGCCTAGAGCCACTTGTGGTGAAAATTGCATCGAAGTCTGTCCATTAGTTTTGGAGTATTGTGGCTGACACACTGTGAGAAGAGCCTTAGCTGAGGTATGCATTCCCAGATCCTCACCAAAATGTAATGGGTTCCTCTGTAGCCCAAGAACCACCTCTGGTGAAAATTTCATCCAAATCCATCCAGTAGTTTTTGTGTAATCCTACTGCACAAATACAAACAAAGCCCTTGGTGGAGGTATGCACTCTCAGATCATCACCAAAATCTAATCATCTGTTCCCCGCGCCATTACACACCTTTCCTGAAAATTTCATCAAAATCCGTTCATAACTTTTTGAGTTATGTTGGTAACAGACAAACCCCGGTAAAAAACATTACCTCCTTAGCGGAGGTAGTAAAACAGAATGACACGAGATATATTATCGACAGTGGATTAGTGAACCAGGTGGTAACAGGGATGGTTTCTTGTGTCAGGCTACTCCTGAACCAGAGACGGCATCAGAAGTATCTTATCTGGGCTAAGGAGAAAACATACTGGACTGTTGCTCAGTGGCCCAAAGTCCTGTTTTTAAATGAAAGTAAAATTTGCATTTCATTTGAAAGCCAAGGTCCCAGAGTCTGGGCGAAGAATGGAGAGGCACAGAATCCAAGTTGCTTGAGGTCCAGTGTGAATTTTCCACAGTCAGAGATGGTTTGTGGAGTCATGTCATCTGCTGGTTGTCCACTGTGTTTTATCAAGTCTAAAGTCAGCGCAGCCATCTACCAGGAAATTTTAGAGCACTTCATGCTTCCCTCTCCTGACAAGCTTTATGGAGATGCTGATTTCACTTTCCAGCAGGACTTGGCGCCCACCCACACTGTCAAAAGTATCAGTACCCGGTTTAATGACCATGGTATCACTGCTGCTTGATTGGCCAGCAAACTCTCCTGACCTAAACCCCATAGAGAATCTATGGAGTATTGTCAAGAGAAAAATGAAAGACACCAGACCCAATAATGCAAATGAGCTGAAGGTCACTATCAAAGCAACCTGGGCCTTCATAACCCCTCAGCAGTGCTACAGGCTGATTGCCTCCATGCCACACTGCATTAATACAGTGATTCATGCAAAAGGAGCCCTGACCAAATATTGAGTGTGTGCATGGACATACTTTTCAGTCGGCCAACGTTACTATTAAAAATCAATTTTTTCAAATTAATTTTATGTAATAGTCTAATTTTTTGAAAAATTGAATTTGGGGTTTTCATTAGCTATAAGCCATGAAAATCAAAATTTCAAATTTAAATAAACAATGAATCTACATAAAGTGTGAGTTTCATTTTTTTGAATTGAATTACTGAAATTAAGCTGTTATTTTTTTTCAACATGTACACTTCTTTACCTCAGAATAAGTTTTACAACATTTTCAGCCTGCTTGCAATGACAATCAGCCTTGAGCATAACTTAGTAGCACTGCCTTGAAAGTGATTAATGTGCAAAAATCTGAAGGAAGTTAACATAATATTGGCAATTTTTTCCTTATTTTTGGAGTGATAAATAAGATTTGTGGCGTGAGACAAAGGATAAAAGAGTGAGACCCACTCTCAAAAACTCCCCACCTTTAATGACATCTATAACCTGTGTAGTTCAATTAAAAAAAACAAAGCAAATCTGTTTTAGGGAATATATCTTTAAAAAAAACAGAATATACAGTAAGTTTTTTGCATAAGTCTGCACCCCTTTAATATTTTAAGTACCTTTTATTTACAGAATTCAGCCCTTTTTGGGTAGGGGGCTGTCAGCACACCACACTGGTTTGATGATATTTGTCCACTCCTCCTTGTTATTTGGAACTGTTTATAATTACCTTCACCTTGACTAAAGCCTCAGTTCCAGCTGAAGAAAAGCCACTCTAAAGCATGATCCTACCACCACTATGCTCCACCATGTGTTTGGTGTTCTTTTGGTGATTCACAGTGTTGTTTTGGTGCAAAACATTGCTTTTGGATTTGTGTTCAAAATGTTCAACCTCAGTTACATCAGACCAAAACATATTTTCCCACAAGCTTGTTGCAGACTTTGTTTTGGCAACGTTTATTTAGGGCTGGATTGTTTGTAAGAAAATGCTTCCAGGCAGAATACAGATGATTGTCACATATAGTACACCATCAGTACTTGCCAGAATTCCTGCTGCTTCTTCAGTTTTGATGTAGGCTTCTTGGCAGCCTCCCTGACATTTCTCCCTGACACCCTTTCATCTTGTCTTTTCATTAATTTTGCAGGGACATCCAGTTCTTGGTGACCTCACTATTGTCCCACATTCCATCTGTCCCATATCATTGCTGAACTTTAGATTAATCAGGGCCTCTTAAATTGATGGCAGGTGTGTTCCCAAAAAGAGAGTTGGGGGTGGGGAGTGTCAGAAATGATTTCATAGCCACAGGACTATGCTACCATTTGGGCAACATACGAGTTGTGAAGCATGGCATTGTCTTGCAGGATGCAAGGACTTTTGGTCGGCATGCCTCTCGGTTTTGACGGCCTTCTGCAATTTCTGCAGCAGTGAAATGTAGTATGTCCCGGTTATTGTGGTACCTTTTGCCAGGAAATCCATCATCCATACTCCATGCTGGTCCCAAAAGACCATAAGCATGACCTTGCCTGCCAAGGGTGGGACATGTGTCTTCTTCGGAGGTAGAGAGTCATAATGCTTCCATTGCTTCAAATGGTCTTTAGTCTCTGGATCATAGTGATGGACCCATGTTTTGTCCTGTGTGATTAGTCTGTTGAAGTCATATTTTTTGTTTTGTTTTTTTTATACATGGATAATAGAGACTGGGAGCATGTGACTTGTTTCTGCTTCTGGAAAGGTGTGAGCAACCAGGGAATCCATCATGCAGGCAACTTTGGCATGTGTAAATGGTCATGGTTGATTTTTCTTTTTACCACAGATCCCACACTGATCTTGGGCTCACTGGCCAACAGTTATGCAACGATCCCCTAAAATGATGTCTTCATCAGTGGCGCACTGTGGTCACCCTTTAATGGGTGCCATTTCCGACCACACTTGAACTGTTGATGCCAGTGCTTGACTACATCATACGATGGGTCATCCTCCCCATAAGTCTCTTTCATAGTTATAGTTTATTGGTTTATTTGTCAGGGACCATGTACGTAAAAAAACAAACAAAACAACAACAACAAAAAAACATTTAACACAGGGTAAAGATGCTCTGTACCAGATTATAGCGTTCTCACTAATTTCCATCTGTAGTCCCTGAGGCAGGCAAGATTTTAAAATAAAAGCAGCACATATAGAAAACAATTCAGGTTGGATTTCAGAATCTGTTGTCCCTGAAACAAGCAGAGAGTAAGTTTAAAAGGTAAAAAGATAAGTGGAACAGCACACATGAAAACAATTTGAGTACAATTTCAAATCCCATTTAAGGGAGGGAGTCAATGCTGGCAGACTTGATTACTTAAAATCCATTTTTTAGTCTCTGTGGAAAAGTCTTTAATTTGTTCTAGTCTTCAAAGCAGTGGGGAGCTTGTTCTATTCTGTTATAACTTTGTATGAGAAGGCTGATTGTCCAAAAGCAGTTTCACATAGGGAGATGCAACAATGCCACCTAGAGGTGGGGTGCAGAACCATGGATAATTTAAAAAAACAACCATATATATGCATACATGATCATATTTTCAAAGCTTAACATCTTGTGTTTGGCAAGTATACCACAATGGTGATACTGTCATGTTGTGGAGAAAGGAATAGGCGAGGCAACAAGCTGAACAACACAGAACTTTATTCTTTCTCCAACAAAACGGTATAGCAAAAGCCCCTCCCAGGCCCCTGTGCATCCCTCTTTTATATCTTTTTTTTCCATGCATCGAGGCCCGGAACTTCCGACCATAACGCATTATGTTTAGAGCAAAGCCTGTGTGGCACATTAACATGACCTAACACTGGCGCCACACTCACACCCTTCTCCAGCTGCCCGGCATTTACTCCTCTCCCCGGGGGGCACATAGTCCTTACTGTCCCGTCTGAACCCCCTGGTGACACCTCCTCTTTTGGTCCATTGTTCCCTGGGTGGAGAAGTCCAACACCGTGCCCCCACAGTGTCTTCTTATCCAGAATTTTGATGGATTCTTTATACAGAGATTCCAAGGGTTTCAGAGTCGTGCTGTTGGCCTGTGACCAGCATGAGATGCAATAAGAGAAATGTGTCAATCATGGCATTCAAAAATGTTTTTGATCCTTTTTGGAGTGAGTGAGTTTCTGATGCACTGAAAGTTTGCAAGGTTATATTTCAGAGTGCGGCTCATCCATTTTATGTGCTTTTTAAAGCTGAGTGTGGGATCTAATGTGACACCCAAATACTTAAACTCTGTTACAGTTTCTATATTTGCTCCATTTACAGTTATACTTGGATAGTGCGTATGATTTTGTTTATTGGTAAAATAGGTTGCTGTTTTCCCTATGTTAAGAATGAGCCATGATTGTTTAAGCCATTTTGACACTTTCTTCATTGCTATCATTAACTTGTCACCCACTTGTTTGGCACCCTTCCCATGTGAGTGATTTGGCCTGAAGCCAAACTGCATGGGATGGAGCAGCTGGGCAGGTTTGAGATGTTCTGCCAGTTGGTCTGCTACCACCTTCTCAGTGGCTTTTGACAAAAGTATATTTATTGGCCTATAATTACTAATTTCCTGTTTGTTTCTGGCTTTGTGTATGGGAGTTACAATGGCAGGTTTCAATGCATCAGGAAAGCTATTTTCATGTATTGATTGATTTATTAGTTCTGTAATTGGAATTATTAAAGTCTTTGTTTTTTTTCAAGAATACAGTGTCTAGTCTATGAATATCCTTAGCTCTAGAACTTGATAGAGATGATAAAGTTTTGTTGAGCTTTACCTCATTTGTGGGTTTAAGGATTAGATCAGTTTCATGATTTGTTTTAATTTGGTGCGGGTATGTTAGGGTAAAATTCAGACCCAGTTCTTCTACCGATTTGATAAAATACTCACTAAAATTGCTGGCTATAACTAAGCTATCCGAGTGAAGTTTTCCATTCAGATTGAGTTGTATGACTTCACTTTTTTTTTTCCATTTTTTTCCTGTGAGTTTATCAATACATTTCCAGTTTTTTGATGTTCCCCTTTGCATTTTTGATTATGTCTAAGAAGAAATTTGTTTTTGCTTTACGGAGCTGCATGGTGACGTCATTTGAGGCTTTTAAAAATCAGTCTATCTGTACTTAATCAGTTTTTAGCCAGTTTTTAAGAGCTGAATCCCTTTTTTTTCATGAAATTGCATAATTTTTCATTTAACCAAGGTAGATTCTGTCTTTTATGTTTAGATAGTGTTATTTTATGTTTTGAGATAATTTCTTTGATATATTTTCACATGTCTGCTCACAATTGAACTGTCTTACCTTATTGAACGTCTCCCATGGTGTGCAGCTTCTCAAGTACAGGAACCTGATGACCACTCGGCATGCAACAGGCTCCATTATCGCACCTTTCTCCATCTTGGCACCGGTGAAAGAGAAACTCTTAGTGGTTCAGAGCTGCAAATTACCACATGACCTATAGAAATATCTGTTATTATACATGTCATTTCAGCCTCCTACTTCCTCTAGACGTGGGTCAGGGGAAATCTTTAATGAGCATATATGGTGGGGGGTGGGGTGGGGGCTGAAAAGTTCATAGGCTGGTTGAGAAGGAGTTATGCTCATAGGTGCTGAGCCAGTAGTGTTTGTGCTTCAGTAGCCGAGGAACAAGAGGGCAGAGGAGAGCTGAGAGTGAAAGAACTGTAAAGAGTATGGGTACAATAAACCACATTTGGTCAAATTTGACCACTGCATCATGGTCAGCCAATGAACTTTTCAGCACCCCCCCCCCCTTGTATATACAGTGGTGTGAAAAAGTGTTTACCCCCTTGTGATTTCTCTTTTTTTTTTGTATGTTTGTCACACTTAAATGTTTCAGATCATCAAACAAATTTAAATATTAGACAAGATAACATAAGTAAACACAAAATGCAGTTTTTAAAAGAAGGTCTTTATTATTCGGGGTAAAAAAAAATAAATAAATCCAAACCTACATGGTCCTGTGTGAGGGGGAAAAAGTGATTGCCCCCCCTGTTAAAACATAAATTAACTGGTTTATCACATCTTTGGAAAGCTGAGTTCAATTTCTCTAGCCACACCCAGGCCAGATTACGGCCACACCTGTTCTCAATCAAGAAATCACTTAAATACGACCTGCTTGACAAAATGAAGTAGATCAAAAGATCCTCAAAAGCTAGACATTCAATAGAGATTCAGGAACAAATGAGAAACAAAGTAATTGAGATCCATCAGTCTGGAAAAGGTGTTAAAGCCATTTCTAAAGCTTTGGGACTCCAGCAAACCACAGTGATAGCCATCATCCACAAATGGCAAAAACATGGAACAGTGGTGAACCTTCCCAGGAGTGGCCCGCCAACCAAAAATTACCCCAAGAGCGCAGCGACAACTCACCCAAGAGGTCACAAAAGACCCCACAACATCCAAAGAACTGCAGGCCTCACTTGCCTCAGTTAAGGTCAATGTTCATGACTCCACCATAAGAAAGAGACTGGACAAAAATGGCCTGCATGGCAGAGTTCCAAGACGAAAACCACTGCTGAGCAAAAATAACATAAAGGCTTATCTCAGTTTTGCCAGAAAACATCTTGATGAGCCCCAAGACTTTTGGGGAAAATACTCTGTGGACTGACGAGACAAAAGTTGAACTTTTTGGAAGGTGTGTGTGTCCCATTACATCCGGCATAAAAGTAACACAGTATTTGAGAAAAGGAACATCATCCCAACAGTAAAATATGGTGGTGATGGTATGATGGTCTGGGGCTGTTTTGCTTCTTCAGGACCTGGAAGACTTGCTGTGGTAAATGGAACCATGAATTCTGCTGTCTACCAAAAAATCCTGAATGAGACTGTCCAGCCATCTGTTTGTGACCTCAAGCTGAAGTGCAATTGGGTTCTGCAGGAAGACAATGATCCAAAACACACCAGCAAGTCCACCTCTGAATGGCTTAAGAAAAACAAAATGAAGACTTTGGAGTAGCCTAGTCAAAGTCCTGACCTGAATCCGATTGAGATGCTGTGGCATGACCTTAAAAAGGCGGTTCATGCTCACACCCTTCAATGTGGCTGAACTACAGCAATTCTGCAAAGATGAGTGGGCCAAAATTCCTCCACAGCGCTGTAAAAGACTCACTGCCAGTTATCACAAATGCTTGATTGCAGTAGTTGCTGCTAAGGGTGGCCCAACCAGTTATTAGGTTTAGGGGGCAATCACTTTTTCACACAGGGCCGTGTAGGTTTGGATTTTTTTACCCTTAATAATAAACACCTTCATTTAAAAATGGCATTTTGTGTTTACTTGTGTTATCTTTGTCTAATATTTAAATTTGTTTGATGACCTGAAACATTTAAGTGTGACAAACATACAAAAAAATGAGAAACCAGGAAGGGGGCAAACACTTTTTCACACTACTGTATGTATATTCCCCATATATATATTTTCTCTGTAATAGATTTCCTTGTTTCTCAATTGAATTGTACAGATTATAGAGCACATTAAAGGTGGGAAATATTTGGAAATGATTTATGATGTAATTGTTAATCACAAAACCATGGCATTTTATCTTTATATCCACTTTATATAATGGTAAACAATGAAATGTGTAACAGGTCCACAATTGTCTCCACTCACTGCTGGTATTTCATTTTTCAGGAGTATCCAACCCTTGGTCAGCTGGCTGATAAGGTGATGGAGAACAATATCCTTCTGATATTTGCAGTGATAAATACGCAGATACAAAACTATAAGGTGAGCACAGAGTTTAGAGAGATTAGTGTATTTATCTGTTGACTTGCATTCTTTTTCCAACCTGTTTCAACTGGCCCACATTTTTTCCCTGGTCCTTTCCCCAATTTTACATGACAATGAACCGGAGTCCAGGGACTTTCCTGTTTATAATGTTTGTGTTTATTTTTTTTTATAACCCTCGTATCATAGAACTATGCAAATCTCATACCTGGTGCCACAGTTGGAGTCCTGGAAAGCGATTCCCGGAACATCTTGGAACTGATCGTAACGGCATACAAAGTAAATACAACTATATTGGTAATATAAATGTGATGGTGGAGAGATTGTATGTGTGTACAGGGAGTAGTTGGAAAGCAAACACCTGCTATTACTAAAAAAAAAAAAATAAATAAAAATGAAAGCAGTTTTCCTGTGAACGCAGAGTTCATTAAAGTTAGTCCTCTGTCCCTCATTTTGACAGGGCAGCCAACAGGCAGTCACTCTGGCTTCTCCTCATCTCCTCTTTCCCCTTTCATTCCTTCTTCTGTTACATTTTTCTCTCCGCCACCCGGCGCTCTGCGTCAGCCTGTTCGCCAGCATGTTCCTGCTTGTCCCAGCTGTTTGATCTCCTCACCGCTCTGACTTTGGCCTACTCTTTCTTCCCCACTCTCTGCCTCCTTTTCTGCCTGGTCTCAGCACTTTGAGTCGTTTTGCAAATCCCCCCTGGCGGCAGTGAGGGGTGGTGGGTGTTCAGTCCTTTAATTACTTCATCAGTTACGTCGTTTACACCCGCACTTAGTCTGTGACACACACTGAGACAAGAGTCCCTGTTATCATGCTGATTGCAGATGCGGTGTTTAAAGCGAACCCAGTACAAACACAGGGAGCATTTCATGACACTATACAGATAGTAATTCTAGTTAATGATTTTGCTTTAGTGCATAGATATTTTACCCACCTCACTTTTTAGCATGAGTGTTTAAATGGTGTTTAATCTCTTTAATCCATGTTCCACTGGGTGTATTCTTACTTTACTGTGATGAACCCACAATTGCAAGCCTACAGGAAGCACACAGTTAACCCTCTGTTAGCACCCAGACAGTCCGTCACAGAGCTCATTAGTCATTCTTTTCTCCAGCAGAGGTTAGCTGTCACTCTTTCTTCGGGTGCTTTGTACTGCCCAGCACACCTGGGACGATGACTCACCCACACGCAGAAAATTAGATAGGTTTCAAACACTGTCGGCATATTACAGGTCAGTCCAGGGTGAAATCATATTTCCAGGTAAAGCTGTGGAAAATCCACCTGATAATGACAAAATGATGATTTGATATGACTCTGGGCTTTTGTGATTATTGGTGTGAATAGAAAAGCCTCATTCATTGATTGCCAAACTTTGTTGCCCACTTAACAAACAAGATTTTGTAATAAATTCATATATGAAATGTCTTCCAGGAGCTGCGTTCAGAGATTGAGCTAGAGGTCATTGGAGATACAGAGGAGCTGCAGATGTCCTTCACAACCATCTGTCCAAATGGAACTGTCCTCCCTGATCTAAAACGCTGCTCCAACGTAAAACCAGGAGAGACGGTGGGGTTTTGTTTTTTTTTTATTACATTTTTTTCTGTGTATCTTATCCACCTTATTCCTATCCCCCGTGGTGCCTTGAATTATGTGCGAAACTTCCGGTACTAGTTTAGAACATGGAGTCGTCACTGAAACGGGACATTCTTCCTTGTTTTTAAAAAAAACAAAAACAAAAAAAAAAACGAAAAAACAATGACTTTGGCACCAAAAAATGTGGGAACACAGCCTTTTGCACCTCAAAAAGAGTAATATAATCATACTACTTCCCACAACTATAGAGGGGTAGGAAGATCTTAAAAAGTAGCCTCGCAGACAGTAGCTCCTTTAGTTAGCTCCGCTGCTAAGATGCTAATGCTGTAAACAAATAAAAGCTCTGATATCAATGTCTCCACCACAATAAAGTCGGTTGCATTTTGTTAAAAGATGTTGGACATAATCAGATTTACCTCAGAGCAGACATAGAATCTAGTCAGAGCCACAAAGAACCACAACACCGTGCTTGAGTGTTTTAATGCCCGTTTACCCTGAAATTAAAATGCCCATGCTGCCGTCATGCCATGAATGCTTGTTATTTAACTTAACACTACAGACATTTTCTGACAATTGTTCAAAATTTGATTTATATTGTGTGATAATTTAAAAATTAATGCATGCTGAAGCTGCTAATATCAAGTCCATATTGTTCCAAAGCAGTGCAACAAATGCAAAAAAAACCCCCCAAAACTATTTGATAGCCTTCTTAAATCATTAAGCCTTAGGAAGCAAACTGTTAGTTTAGGTCAGCATTAGGAGCAGCAAAGAAATGTAGCCATATTACACTAACAATGTGAACAAAAATTGTGAAAGTAAAATAAAATGGGTACAAAAGGCAATACAATTTACAACAAAGGTTAAAAAGCTCATAGAATAGACAAACTACTAAAACCTTAATGCTGCACTCAGCAGAACTCTGAGTTCAGTGTCATACCGTGTCATTTGACCAAATGAATCCCATCGGACCATCTCAGATTTAACTGAAAAAAAATGAAGGGGCCCATACACTTCTTGACAAGAAGTATGTCAAATTTTTAGCTCTATTCTGTCTTTAGTTGGCTCATTAATAACATTTTCTTAATGAATTTAACGGTGTTCTCGGACTTCTTTTGAGCACCATCTACTGAGGAGTCTTTAAAACAGATTTACAGTATCTAGGCAACTATTTATGCTCTTCCCTTTGTTTTGTTTTTTTTGTTTTGTTTTTTATAGAGTAAATATGTGCTAATATGACTCCAGGAATATGAACTTTCAAAAGTGTCGCTCAAGTTTAACATAGCAAATTCAAGCACTCAGAATTCTAACTCCTCAGTGGAACACCTCCTTATTGTGTGGAGGGGTTTGCGTGCCCTAATGATCCCAGAAGCTTTTTTGTTGGGGGGCAAGTTGCCCCTGGTAGGGTCTCCCAAGGCAAACAGGTCTTGTGTGAAAAGCCAGACCAAGAGTAGTCCAGTGGATCTCTATGAAAAAAGTTACGAAGATCCTGTGTACCCAAAGGAGCTACATGGGTCCACCCTGCAGTGGGCTCACCACCTGCAGGAGGGATCATGGTGATATTTAAACCGGCCAGCAGTCTGGGCTACTCTGCTTGGACTGCTGTCCCCCCCGCCCCCCCCCCCCCCCCCCGTTATGTCAGGAAATAGGACAGCGGAGGCAGTAGTTGAACCAAACACAAATTTTATTACAAACACAGAAGATGTTACATGTGTTGCATCAATATGGTAACAAGCTAGCATCTAACTGACATAGGCTCTTATTATTACGGAGGTGGAGCACCAAAGACCCCGATTCCCGCCGTCAGTCTCTTAATATAGGCACAGTGTGATGACGTCACCCGTGCCTGCATCCTCACATCTGTGCTGCCTATTAATATGAGGCATAGCTAACATTTACCACCCCCACCTCCTGAAAAAGCTCAAAACATTAACACACTTTCAGTTTGCAGCAGCTTTTTTTTTTTTTTTTCCAACAAGCAGAGAAAACGGACTCAAACAGAACCTGGGGCACCGGGTAGACTGCCGGTAGATCCTCCACGGTCGAGTGGGTTATTTTGCCACTGAAATGAACTGTGCGCTGTCTAAACATTGCAAAGCAGAGTCACTTTAATAGTTCACCTTCAGGGGCCTCAGTCGAGCTCACAGTGGGTGTGCCCCTTGCGGTGCCAGCTGCAGCAGATCTTGGTGCCATTTCCCTGGAATCATGGCTCGCTCGTCAGCAACGTCCCAGCCCGGGTCCCATACCAGCTGGATTGGCTCCAGCGCTGTGTCTTGATCCAAGGGAGCTGCTCTTACCTTTCGCAGATGGCTGGTGTGCCATCTCGAACCATCAGCCATCTGGACTGCGGCTGGCCTGTTTCGTACAGCGATTCTCATCCGCAATGACGGGACCGTCTGTGGATCCAAGCGGTTGGATCGTTGGACCCGAATCCAATCAAGAAGTGTGCATAGCAATCTGTTTGGCTGCACTCGGTGCTGCTGCTCTCCCATCTCTGATGCTGGTTGCTGCTGTGGTGGCATGCCATCCACACCAGCAGCAGGATGTGCCCTCGGATGGCATTGCTCTGCTGGGCCACGAACTCTCCATCCTGCTGTGCTGCGGCAGCTTACTGAGGCTGATACTTGGCGAGGATCCGGGTTGAGTTCGGCTTTTTCTCACTCTCACCTGGTGCTGGTTTTGGTCATGGTGATGTGTTGCTGTCGTAGGCGATGGGATGCGCACTGGGGTGTCTTCAGTCACCATGGTGCCCTTTCTCAACAAACTCCCTCTCCTGCGGCTCTACGGTGGCTGCTTGAAGCTCATGCTGGACGAGGATCAGAGGTGGGTCCGGTTTGTGTTCTCTCTCCGTGTTGTGTTCTCTCTCCATGTTCTGATCTTCAGCTGTACCCACGTCCACAAAATTATACTCCCCCCTCCTGAGATGAGGCTGCAGCTCGAGAATGCTCATGCTGCGTGGGGACCAGCTCCAGGTCCCGTGTGGCTGCAGACTGGGGCTCCCTTGGCTGCTCCAGTTCTACTGGGTTCTGTTTGGTGTGCGGTGCAAGGCAGGGAGTGGCTACGTCCACGTCTGCGTGCAGCGGACTTGAGTCATCTTCCAGGCTGAGTTTGCCACTGGGTTGTTGTGCTGTGGTATCCTGCTGTGCCACGGTGTCTACCTTGGGGCCCTCCCGAGAAGGTGTGGGCTCGGCAGGTTCAGCAACCGGGGCCACTGTCTGCACCAGCGGAGCTGACTGTGGGGAACACAGGCGGAGGCCCGCCAGTCGCAACGCCACCAGGGTTGCCATCTCCAGCTGGGCTGCCAACTCCATCACGGTCGTCTCCGATAGAAGGTGCAGTGACCCCAACAGTGCCTCCCACAGCCATCTCAGTGTCTGCCACTGTCTGCCTGTCCAGCTCCACCCACACTATGTCTCGTATCCACAGCGCACTGCTCCAACTGAGACTGTATCAGCCCATCTTCTGCGTGCCCGAGCTCGCACGTGCTAGCCAAACAGCGAAGGGCGTCTACGTACTGTATGACTGATTCATCCTCTCATTGTTGGCGCTGGTAAAACTCAAACCTCTGGGCCATCACGTCCTGTGGGGCAGTGAAATGCTCGGCCATCAAGACGGCACATTCACTAAAAGTGTTCACAGGGCCCAGTGCCTTCAACACATGCTGTCCCTCAAAGCCAAGGCAGTACTGTATCACTGCATGTACACATCTCTCGCTAGCGTTAGCTAGGCCCTCAGCCGACACAAATGCCCGAAGCAACTCAAACCAATGGGGCCACGGGGATGGGTGGTTCACCTGGGGTGTTGAAGAACCAAGGCAGTGGCGTCAGACATGCTTCCATCTTCAGGAAAATAAACCAGTTTTCCTCCAGAAGATTAAGTTTACTCCTTGTCGCCAATGTTGTGTCATGTTCACTGCGCAAACTGCGCAGCGAACACAGGAATTGGCAACGATCGCAAAACGCAGAGTAAGTAACATGTTTTACAATGGGTGAATGTACAGTAGTCCAAAAAACAGTCACGGTAGAAAAGGGGAAGACACCCAGCTACAAACTTGGTTGGTGAACGGGAATGCCTAATGCGCTCCAATTAAGCAGGAGCGGAGAAAAAGGCACAGGGAAAGACTTACTACAGTGTTGGAGCAGAAAGGCTCTGAGGGAACAACACAATTCAGTCCAGGGGTACACCAACAGAAGCGAGTCCAGATGTCCAAGGTTGACATTGCTAAGTTGCCACACTAGCTGGTCACATTCTACCCCATTAATACACAAACCCAGAATGAGAGCAAGTGAACACAGCTGTGTGGCAACCAGGTGCGTGACTGATTGGACTGTGTGTGTGTGTGTGTGTGTGTGCGTGCGCATGTGTGTGTGAGTATGAGTATGAATCTGAGTGTGAATGTGTGAGTGTGTATGTGGTGAGCCAGACAACTGGTGAATGCCTGGTAAGAGGAGGCGTGGCTGTGGGACTGACGGAGAGCAAGGCTCAATCCGTCAGCTGGAATTAGTAAGTAATAATTAAACCCAACAGCCACAAGTCATGCTCGGGGTGACAACCCCGAACATGACATTATGTCTGGAAATAGGACTGCGGAGGCAGGAGTCAAACCGAACACAGACTTTATTACAAACACAAAAGATGTTACATGTGTTGCATCAATGTGGTAGCAAGCTAACTTCTAACTGACATAGGCTCTTATTATGGAGGTGGCGCGCCAAAGACATCAATTCCCGCTGTCAGTCTCTTAATATAGGCACAGCGTAATGATGTCACCCGTGCCTGCGTTCTCACGTCCGTGCTGGGTATTGTTGATATGGGGCATATCTAACACTCCCGACCCAGACTTCCAAATAAGAGGCAGAAAACAGGTGGTTGATATTTGTAACATAGCTTCCCATTTATGAGGTATGCTCACTGTAAAATTTTTGGAGTTTAAATACAAAAAAATATACTGTGTAAATCAATCACCTCCTGACATGAAATGACCCTTTGTATATTAAAGGTTGTTAAACTTGAAAGAAATGGATCTGGGCAAAACTTCACCATGAGTTGTAAGGGAATATGTTACAATAGATTAGAACATAAATACAGAAGAAAAATAAGAGTATAAGGAAACATAAAAAATAAGAATATACTGTGAGGAAACGTATAAGTATATAAGGAATGGAGCTCATCTGATATATTGGTGTGTAAGCTGGGGAGAAGAGGTGGGACTCGATAAGTTTGTTCTTCTTCCCACTCCTTCCTGAATGTGTGATTAAATTGTACTCAGTTTTTGTTAAGATTTGTTTTTTACTTTATTCGTTTTGTCTTGTTCTGTTTGCTTATTTACTACTATTTTTGACATTTCAGTATACAGCATGTAAAATTATTATTTTGGTACAAATTCACTGTATGGTTACACATTCAAAATAAAACAAAATAAATTGAACTGAGTCTGCAACAAGTAGATCAGGTTAGAAATCAGTTAAATACTGTATCTAATAATGAAGTTGGCTCTAACTTTGGCCACAACACACAGAGAATTGAGGTCTAGGTGAGCTGTACCTGATCAGCCAAGCTTGTGGATCAGTGTGCTACTTAAGTCAAGCCAGCAATTTTTTAGTTAATTAATAACGAGACTGATTATATTTGTTAATAGCATATACTGTAAGTAGATGTGTATTGTTCATTATTGACCAGGTAAGTCTTTGTAAATACTCAAATTTAGAAAAAATGGTTATTTTAAACATTAACAAGCGTCACTGCATGAACTCTTGATAGAACTGCAATAATTAGTTGATTAATTACAACTACAGTGGTGTGAAAGTGTTTTCCCCCCCCTTCCTGATTTCTCATTTTTTTTGTATGTTTGTCACACTTAAATATTTCAGATCATCAAACAAATTTAAATATTAGACAAAGATAACACAAGTAAACACAAAATGCAGTTTTTAAATGAAGGTGTTTATTATTAAGGGTAAAAAAAAATCCAAACCTACATGGCCCTGTGTGAAAACGTGATTATCCCCCAAAACCTAATAACTGGTTGGGGTCACCCTTAGCAGCAACAACTGCAATCAAGCATTTGCGATAACTGGCATTGAGTCTTTTACAGCATTGTGGAGGAATTTTGGCCCACTCATCTTTGCAGAATTGTTGTAATTCTGCCACACTGGAGGGTTTTCAAGCATGAACTGCCTTTTTAAGGTCATGCCACAGCATCTCAATCGGATTCAGGTCAGGACTTTGACTAGGACACTCCAAAGTCTTCATTTTATTTTTCTTAAGCCATTCAGAGGTGGACTTGCTGGTGTGTTTTGGATCATTGTCCTCCTGCAGAACCCAAGTGCGCTTCAGCTTGAGGTCACGAGCAGATGGCCAGACATTCTCCTTCAGGATTTTTTGATAGACAGCAGAATTCATGGTTCCATTTACCACAGCAAGTCTTTCAGGTCCTGAAGCAGCAAAACAGCCCCAGACCATCACACTATCACCACAATATTTTATTGTTGTATGATGTTCCTTTTCTGAAATGCTGTTACTTTTACACTGATGTAATGAGACACACCTTCCTTTCTTTCAAAGGTCTTTTTATTATTATTAATTGAAGTATCAATACAATACAAAGTATTGGAAATTTTCATTTTTGTTTTAACCAAACAGTGCAAAACTAAAATTTAAAACTAACAAATGTGGATGCTTCAAAACACAAAAACCTTTAAATAAACAATAATAAAAAAATACAAAAAGATAAAATTGTGTGTGTGGGGTGGGGTAAAGGGGATATGAGCTACTCAGAAACTATAATCGTGGGTCTTTCAAAGAAATCAAGAAACGGGCGCCATAATTTATAGAATTTGTTTTCAGAGCCACGAACTGTATATCTGATTTTTTTTTCTAAATCCAAACAGGACATTATATCTTTTATCCACTGTAAATGTGAAGAGGGCGAAGAGTCTTTCCACTTCAGTAATACAGAACGTCTAGCCAATAATAATGAAAATTTGAATACTTTTAATTTGGAATTTGGCAAGACAAGTTCTGGAGCCACACCAAAAATGGCGCATAATGGATCAGGTTTAATTTGATATTGCAGGGCTTCAGACATAGTGATTAAAAACAGAATGCCAAAAATTCATCAATGAAGGGCAGGACCAATACATGTGAAGCAAAGTGCCAGGAGCGCTACCACACTTTTCACAAGTTGGGTCTATATCCGAGTAAATACGTGCTAACTTAACCTTGGACAGGTGCACCCGGTGTACAATCTTAAATTGAATAAGAGCGTGACGAGCACACATTGATGCAGTGTGAACCTGGCCAAGAATAGAGTCCCACAGTTCATCAGTAAAAGTAAAATTAAGATCTTGTTCCCAATTCAATTTAATAGCGGCCAGAGAAGAAGATTGTAAATTTGAAATTAAATTATATAAAACTGATATTACCCCCTTAGAAGTTGGTTTAACTAATAAAAAATCATCTAGAGGATTATCAGAAGGTTTTTGAGGGAATTGTTTTGTCATGGTTTGCACATAATGTCTGACCTGAAGGAAGCGGAAAAAATGTGTAGAAGGGATGTTGAATTTAGTGGAAAGTTGAGAAAAACTTGCAAATTGACCATCAAAATATAAATCCGCAAAAGATTTTTTTTTTTTTTATTTAAGTTTTTGTAAAGGGTATACAGGTCGTTACAGCAATGCAGTGTTTACATTTTCATCACATGTTCCCTTATTTTCTGATATCTGACAACATTGGAAGATTAATTCTTACAACACCCCTTATTTTTTTTTTTTTTTAAAGTGAAAGAAAAAGTGAAATTAAAGAGAAAAAAAAAGCAAAAAACAAATAAAAAAAACAAACAAACCAGTAAAAAACAAACAAAAAGAAAAAGTAAGTAAATAAAGATAAAAGAGCATCTGAGTAGCTTTGGAACAAAGAGTGGAACCATTATTGAAATGGTATTTGTCAAAGATTAGATCTAATGGAAGACACATATGCGGTCCAGGGTTGCCAAAAGTTCATGAACCCATCCATGTCCTGTCTCAGTGCGAATGTCAACTTTTCCATCGAGTAAATGTCTTGGATCACGTTAGTCCAATCTTCAGGTGTAGGACAGTCCTTCAACATCCATTTTTTAGTTAGAGCTTTTTTGCTTGCCAATATTAAAACATTGAATAAGTATTTTTCTCCTCGTCTTTCCAGTGAGTCCGGTAGTAAACCCAAATACAAAGTTACAAAAGAAAAGGGAACTGTAATTTTGAATATTTTCCCCAATATTGTCTGTACATTGGTCCAATATTGGTGGATAACTGGGCATGACCAAAACACATGAAAATGATTTGCAGTCTTTTCACCACACAAGCGCCAACAGTTCAATCCCTTATGGGTAAATTTGTTTTGTGCAGGTGTTCTGAAAAATCTTGCCAAGTTTTTCCATCCAAATTCTCTCCACTGCAGGGATGAGGTACTTTTCCATTGCTGTTTATTTAGCTTTTCCCATATTTCCAGATGTAAAGTGAAATTCCCCTCTTTTTCCCATCTCTCTTTTATATAAGATGTGTTGTCTCCTTTTAAGTCTTGAAGACCTTGGTATATTTTAGAAATGTATCTGATCCCTGGGATCCCTTTATATGCCATTAAGAAGACCTTCAGAACACCTGACTGGGCCCTTTCCAAAACCTCCTTTTTAAGTATATTGTTTATGTGGTGTCTAAGCTGGAAGAACCTGTAAAGGTCTTGATTTATTAGGCCTTGTTTTTTCAAATCTTCAAAACTTCTTAAGATTTGCCCTTTAAAAAAATCGTAATATTTTATCAGCCCCTTCTCCTTCCACTTTTTAAATCTGGTGTCTGTTTTATTAGGAGTAAAGTCCTGATCATAGGCGATCCATTGCAGAAGTCGATAGGGCTCTTTAGTTTGGTTCTCTCTGACTATCTTAAACCAAATTTTTAGCGGGGTCTCTATCCACGGGTTAGTGTTATTCAAAAGCTTAGGTAAGACATTGTTCCCTATTATCGCCTGTAGGGGGATGTCACTTGTTATTTGGCATTCGATCTCCTTCCATTGTGCAGAGTAGACTGGGTTACATATCTCTACTAAAGTTTTAATTTGTGCGGCTTTAAAGTAGTCCCTGATATTTGGCAGCGCGAGCCCACCTTTGTCTTTGTTTAGCTGTAGGGTTCTATATCTGATTCTAGGTCTCTTGCCCTGCCATATGAATCTTGAGATCCTTCTGTCCAGCTCCTGCCATGTTTTTTTGGGAGGTTCTACCGGTATTGTTTGGAAAAGGTATAGAAGACGTGGAAGTATATTCATTTTGACTGCTTCAATTCTTTGTGCAATACCCAAGAATGGTATCATATTCCATCTTGCTAGGTCAGATTTTATTTTTGTCACCAGTGGATCATAGTTTAGTGATATAATTTTGTTGAGTTGTTTCGGGATATTGACCCCCAGATATTTCATAGATTCCGACTCCCAGTTAGTTTTGAGTTTGCTTAGTGAATAATGATTTGGGTCATAGTTGAATGTTAAAACTTGGGTTTTATGCATATTTAATTTGTACCCCGATAAATCTCCATACTCTGAAAAAACTGAGGTTAGTTCTGGTAAAGAAGTGTCCGGCTGCCCTAGGTATATTAAATGTCATCAGCAAAGAGTGCTATTTTATGTTCCTTCTGACCAAGTGTAATACCTTGAATTTTTTGGTTTTGTCTTATCCATTGGCTCAGAGGTTCTATGAAGATTGCAAAGAGCAGTGGAGACAGGGGGCAGCCCTGACGACATCCTCTTTCCAGTTCAAAAGATGATGATAAATTACCGTTAATCCTTATTTTAGCTGTTGGTTTTTTATATAATGCCTGTATAGTTCTAATGAAGTTGTTATGAAAATTGAAACTGGATAAGATTCTGTATAGAAAAGACCAGTCAACCGAATCGAATGCTTTTTCAGCATCTAATCCTAATATGACTGCATTTAAGTTATATTTTTTTATATGATGAATTATGTGTAAAGTGCGTCGAATGTTGTCTTGTGTCTGTCTTTGTCTTATAAAACCTGTTTGGTCTAAATGAATTAGATCTGTCAGTATATTCTCTAACCTTTTGGCAAGGATAATGGTAAAAAGCTTATAGTCCTGATTTAGTACACTGATTGGTCTGTAGTTGGAGCACTCTAGTTTATCCTTTTCAGGTTTAGGTATAACTGCAATGACCCCTTCTCTCCAGGAGGGGGGGATTTCCCCTGTGTGGAGGACATAATTAAATGTTTTCAGGAGGAGAGGAGATAGTTGCTGTTTAAAGGTTTTGTACCACTCTGCTGTATAGCCATCAGCTCCTGGGGATTTGTTAGCTTTAAGTTTCATAATTGCTTTTTCCAATTCTTTAGGATGTATTTCTGACAGTAGTGTTTTATTTTGTGACTCCGTAAGTTGGGGAAGGTTTAATGTGTTTAGGAATGCCTCGGATGCGTTTTTATGTTTTTTGTGGGAGTATAAGTTCTTATAGTAATTCTCGAAGTTTTTAAGAATATCCTGAATTCTGAATTTTATTTCCTTTGATACTGGGTCTCTGATTTTGTAGATTGCTCTTTCTGTTTGATGTTTCCTCAATTTATAGGCTAGCAATTTTGCCGATTTACTGCCTGCTTCATAGTATTTTTGTTTCAGAAATGTAAGTTTCTTCTGGATTTCTATTGTGTAGATCTCATTTATTTGGTTTTTAATTTCCTTAATCTTGAGCGAGTCAGTAGAATGAGTGTTGCCTTTGTGTTCTTTTTCTAGGTTCCTAAGTTCTGACTCTAATGTGGATAGTTTTTCTTGTCTTAGTTTCTTTTGGGTTGCCAGTTTTGCAATAATCTTTCCTCTTATTACAGCTTTACATGCATCCCACAGTATTAAAGGGGATACTTCTCCATTATCGTTATCTTCCAAATATCTGAGAATATCTGACTCCAATTCATCTTTCAATGGTCCTTTCAGGACATTTGAATTTAACCTCCAAGAAAATGTATTATTTGTGTATTTTTGGATATTTAAGTCCATGTAGATCGGACTGTGGTCGGAGAGATCCATCAGTCCTATTTTACATGTTTTTACTCTACCAATGTCTCTATTAAACATAAAAAAATAGTCAATCCTTGAGTAAGATGAATGTGGAGTTGAGTAAAATGTATAGTCTTTTACACTGGGGTTGAGTTCCCTCCACACGTCACAGACTCCCAATTCTTTTAGTAGCATCCGAGTCTTCCTGTTTTGGGTGTTATTTTGATGTGGGGAATTACCAGAAGCATCCCAGTATGGATTCAGTCTAAGATTGAAGTCCCCACCACATATCACTAAACCTTGAGCTTTAGTTATCATTAGGTCGAATACATTTTTATAAAATTTCCAGTTAGCCCCTGGGGGAGCATACACATTCAGCAGGGTGATATCTTCTCCCTCTAGCCGCCCAGTTACCAAACTGTATCTCCCTTCTTTATCTTTGTGTTCTAATTTTTTTTCAAATGTAATTTTGGTTGATATCAATGTCACTACTCCCCTCCTCCTCCCTGATTTATATGAAGATGAAGAGATCATTTTAAACCCTTGTCTACTGAGTTTATTGTGTTCCACGTCTGTTAGGTGGGTTTCTTGTAAAAGTATTATTCCTGCTTTGTCTTTTTTCATTTTGCCTAGAATCTTGGATCTTTTAACTGGATTCAGGATTCCTTTTACATTATATGAAATTATTTTGGTTACACCCTGTTTCTCCATTGTGTTGTTTTGTTTAGTATAACTGTGTGGTGGCCCTCTTTTGTGCTACTCAGAAACTGAAAGAACATTAAAAACAAGAAAAACATTAAGAACATAGTGTAAAAAACTTTAAAACAAAAAGCTGTCAAAAGAACTTCCTGAGCTGAGGTCTTTTTAAAGACCCTGTAAGAGCCTTGATGGAGTGAAGGCTCTGAGGGAAATTCCTCAAACTCTGTTACGTGTTGAGGGCCCTCTCTTACCACTGAAAGTAGTCCCATGCTTTTAACGCGAGTTTCAGAACCCAATCCAAACTTGTAATGATTTTTTTTTTTTTCCTTTTATGCCTAAACCCTGTGAAATTGTGTGCACCCTCCCACCCCCATCACATCAAACATTCACGCAAAAACAGTATTTGTTAGTATGAGGAGAACATGTGGATTATTGTCACATTTCTATTTTAACAAGTTTTTTTTTTTTTTTTTTTATTACAAAGACTTATTTGTTTCAAATAATATAATTGTTCCATGAAATGTTTTACCACATGCTGAATATGCATCTCCTTTAATGTTTGTTACCTTGTATGAGGGGCGTTGGATGTGCGGATTGATTCAAGAGGAAAAAAAAAAAAAAAAAAAAAAGGTCGCTATTCCAACCTGAAAATGGATAGTTTATCCGCGACGCTCTGGTGCTGGGTTTCCCGCTGCTGGTCCGTGGATTTTGAGGGTCTTTGTGTTGTCCATGTTTGCGCTTTGATCTTCACACTCGGGTCTGCCGCGGGTTTAAATACCGTTACCGGGAGCCCTCTTTTCGCCATGTCAGCTGTTGCTTCTTCCGCCGAATTATAGAGACACGTTTCATCGCCGTAGAAGACCCTTAACTTCGCAGGAAATGGTGTCTGAAAGCGCAATTTCTTCTCTCTTAACACCTTTTTCGCGTCATTGTATTCCCTGCGCTTTTTAAGGACCTCCGGGGCGTAATCGTGTTCCACGTAGACTTTTCTCTCCTGGTGCATAAATCCTTTTTTCTGCCAGGCCAGTCTTACAACCTCTTGTTTTATTTTGAAATTGGAAAATCTTACCAACACCGAACGTGGGGGCGCTTCCGCCGCCGGCCTAGCGGCTAATGAACAATGTGCCTTTTCTATCTTCAAGTCGGTGGTTTGTGGAATATCCAATTTCTGTCTTAGTAAGGATTCCACGCATTCTGCCATTGAGTTAAAACCATTTTCGGTTCCTTCTATCAGACCATGAATTCTTATGTTGTCTCTTCTTTGTTTTCCTTCTTGGTCGGTTAGCTTAGCCTCTATAGCTGCTTGTCTTTTGCGTAGGTCCAGCACAGAATCTTCGAGCACTTTTATTCGATCCTCTGTTTCCAAGATTCGGTTCTCGGCCTGGTCCACTCTGCTGTTTGTCCTTTTCAATTCTTCTCTGAATTCCCGAAATTCGGCCGTAACATCTCGGCGAAATCGTCGTAGTTCCTCAAATAGTGATTTCAGGCTAACCCTTTTGTTAGCTATCACCAGCTCCTCGTCTTCTGAACGGGGATCTTCCAGTTCAGATTCTCCGGCCGATACGTGTCCTGGCCTGGAGAATTTCAGTTTCTTCTGTTTTCCTTTAGACATGATGATTTTGTCTTTTGATTTTCACTCCTCCAAAAATCCGTTAAGTTTGATTTTCAAGGTGTTATCCTGGATTGAGTCTGAGAGCTTCAGTGTTAAGCTGCAGTCGCCATGGCGTCCAGACCGGAAGTCCCCGCAAAAGATTTTAAACCTTTTCTGTGCCATATATGAAATGCACTATCAATAGTTGATGGGGTAAATAAATGATTTGTGGCAATTGTACTTCTAATGGAGAAAAACTGAAGACCGAAATTTTTCCTGAATTGAGACCAAATTCTAAGAGACTGACGAACTACTTTGTTATTACCCAGTGTAGACAAAGCAAGGGGAAGTGGTGAACCTAAAACTGCACCAAATGGGTGATTTGGGTTCCAGATAGAAATGTTTCCAATATAACATGCACCTGATATTTGCTGCCCAGTAGTAATATTGAAAGTTAGGCAGAGCCATGCCACCCGCTGATTTGGGTCTTTGAAGAAAAACTTTCCTCAATCTCGGATGTTTACCATTCCAAATAAATGAGGTAATCGGAGAGTCCAAAGACTTAAAAAAGGATTTAGGAATAAAAATGGGGAGACATTGAAACAAATATAAAAACTTTGGAAGTAACATCATTTTTACAGAATTGATTCTGCCAATTAAAGACAAGGATAATGGGGACCATTTGGAAAGTATTAGCTTGCACTGGTCAAATAAGGGGAGAATATTATTTTTAAACAAGTAATTAAGTTGTTTAGTAGCACATATACCAAGATAATTAAAATGATCAATAACAGCCTTGAAAGGAAAATTTTCAAGATCCTGAACTCGAATCTTTTCATTAATCGGAAACAATTCACTCTTAGTAAGATTAATTTTATAACCAGAAAACCTACTAAAACTATCCAAAATGTTAAGTATAGCGGGTAATGAAGTAAGTGGGTTGGAGAGAAATAGTAAAAGATCGTCGGCATAAAGTGAAACCCTATGCTCGATGCCACCCCTACAAATGCCTAGAAAGTCCCGGCTCCCACGGATTGCAATAGCTAATGGCTCAATTGCCAAGGCAAAGAGCAACGGGCTCAAAGGACAGCCTTGCCTCGTACCACGGTAAAGTCTAAAATAGTCAGAATAGCGACAATTAGTTAACACTGAAGCTAAAGGACTAGCATAGAGAAGTTTAATCCAGGAACAGAAGGAAGGACCAAAACCGAACCTCTCCAAAGTAAAAAACAAATACTCCCACTCAACCCTATCGAATGCCTTTTCAGCGTCCAAACTAATAAGACATTCAGGTATGTTGTGGTGAGGAGTATAAATAATATTAAACAACCGCCGCAAGTTAAAAAAAGAATGGCGATTTTTAATGAAACCGGTTTGGTCCTGTGAAATTATAAAAGGAAGAATCTTTTCCAACCTTGAAGCTAACAACTTTGACAAAATTTTAACATCGGTATTTAACAAGGAAATAGGCCTGTAAGAAGCACAATCAACAGGATCCTAGTCTTTTTTTAAGCAACACAGTGATATAGGCCTGATAACATGAAGGAGGAAGTGTGCTGGAGTCAAGCGACTCTGTAAAAACTTGACAAAGGAAAGGGGCAAGATCGTCAGAGAATTTTTTGAAAAAATCAGCGGAAAACCCATCAGGTCCTGGAAATTTTCCTGATTGCATGGATGATATTGCCAGCTGAATTTCTTCTTTTGTGATGGGAGCTTCTAGAATTTGCCGAGATTCTGAGGAAATCGAAGGGATATCGATAGAATCAAAAAAATTTTGCAAATCCTTTAAGTTTGTTGTATATTCTGAGGTATATAATTTGGAATAAAATGACCTGAAAATATCATTAATCACTTGTTGGTCAGATGTCACCTCTCCTTTATCTGTCCTAACTCCAGTAATAATTTGCTTAGCTCTAATACCACACAGTTGATTAGCTAGAAGTTTACCGGTTTTTTCACCATGTTCATAAAATTCACTCTTGTTTCTTATTAAACAACCTTCAATTTGTCGAGTAGAAAGTAAATTAAGTTTAGTTTGTAATGTCATATGTTCCTTGTACAGAGCGGGTGATGGAGATTGAGAGACACCTTCCAAAGAGTTCAACTTTTGTCTCGTCAGTCCACAGAGTATTTCCCCAAAAGTCTTGGGGATCATAAAGATGTTTTCTGGCAAAACTGAGATGAGCCTTTGTCCTTTTTGCTCAGCAGTGGTTTTTGTCTTGGAACTCTGCCATGCAGGCCATTTTTGCCCAGTCCCTTTCTTATGGTGAAGTCATGAACACTGACCTTAACTGAGGCAAGTGAAGCCTGCAGTTCTTTGGATGTTGTTGTGGGGTCTTTTGTGACCTCTTGGATGAGTCGTCGTTGCACTCTGGGGGTAATTTTGGTCGGCCGGCCATTCCTGGGAAGGTTCACCACTGTTCCATGTTTTCGTCATTTGTGGATAATGGCTCTCACTGTGGTTCGCTGGAGTCCCAAAGCTTCAGAAATGACTTTATAACCTTTTCCAGACTGATGGATCTCAATTACTTTCTCATTTGTTCCTGAATTTCTTTGGATTACAGCATGATGTCTAGCTTTTGAGGATCTTTTGGTCTACTTCACTTTGTCAGGCAGGTCCTATTTAACCTGTTGAACTCTGTTCAACTTCCCTAAAAACGCCTAAAAATAACATGCCCAAAGTAAATCAAAAGCTGTTCTTCAACCCTTTGCAGCATCTTCATGGGGTTAGTCTCATTTAAAAGAAAACACTCTGAATTTTTTGGCAAAACAGTCATAATCTCTCTAAGTGCTCCTGCCGCTGAGTAACAAGAAGGTTCGCCTGGATGTCTTTTTTTAGATACAAATGCTTGCAAATAACATGCAGCTGTCAGATACTGGCTGGAAAACACAACAGAAATGTAGAACCAAGTGTTTTCAAGCTCAGGTCAAAATTTTGTAAAAATACCACAAAAAAAAAATGAATGTATTACACAGCTTTTTTCTCAGGTTGTAACAAGGCTGTGTCTGTACTGGAAGACCGGAAATACAGCTTTTTTTTTTTTTTTCAGTGCGCACTGAGACGCACTAAGATGCAGAGACGTGACTGCTCGCGGAATTCACAGAGTTCAAGGGGTTAAGTGACTTCTTGATTGAGAACAGGTGTGGCAGTAATCAGGCCTTGGTGTGGCTAAAGAAATTGAACTCGGCTTTCCGAAGATGTGATAAACCACAGTTAATTTATGTTTTAACCCGGGGGGGGGGGGGTCACTTTTTCACACAGGGCCATGTAGGTTTGGATTTGTTTTTTTGTTTTTTTGTCCTTAATAATAAACACCTTCATTTAAAAACTGCATTTTGTGTTTACTTGTGTTATCTTTGTCTAATATTTAAGTTTGTTTTATGATCTGACTGGGTCTTCATTTATTTTACAATAATTTGCTATTTCTAATGGGTTGGATACATTCCCAAACCACCTTTTTTGCTTTTGTGTTTAGCAAACTTTAAATGGTTAAATGCTGAGATTAGTATTTGCCTGCTGGATTCTTTGTATCATTTACAATGAAGTACAATGCTTGTGTTTTTTAGTTCACATTGCATTAGTTGCTTGTTTTTTGTTTTGTTTTTTTGGTTAATTACCCTGTACTGACCCTGTAATTTGCAAGCTATATTATAAAGTGCAACAGTGTACAGTAAAACTTAACCTATTCTTTGTTAGTTTGATTTTCGGCTAATGTGATCTCTTCTATGCTCCTCAGGTAGTGTTTAATGTATCTGTGGAGGTTCCGGGATGCCTGTCGGGAGATCGGCACTTCTCCCTCAAACCAGTGGGATTACAGGACAGTTTGGAGGTGGAACTGGAGTCTCTGTGCTCCTGTGATTGTAAGCAGCCTCTGAACCAAAGCAGCAGTCAGTGCACCGAAGATCACGGGACTTTCCAGTGTGGCATATGCGTGTGTCAGCCGGGGTTCCTTGGAGCACATTGTGAATGTAATGAGGAGACCGCTTTGTTGAGCAACTGTCTGCCCAACAATGAATCAGAAATATGCAACGGTCAGGGGCAGTGCTACTGCGGACAGTGTGTTTGTCATCCCTCCAGCTTTGGCCGCATCTATGGACCTTTCTGTGAATGTGACAATTACTCCTGTGTTCGTTTCCGGGGGGAGCTCTGTGGAGGTGAGTGATCACACATGAGTAGTATGAATTATTCACGTTGTTTTTTTTTTTGTTTTGTTTTGGAAGAGCTTTTTTGGGAAAGATTTTATGTTTATAGGCCATGGAGTATGTGACTGCGGAGAGTGCCACTGTCAGAGTGGCTGGATGGGGGAATACTGTAACTGCAGCACCAGCACTGAGACCTGTGTGTCCAAAGACGGCGTGCTCTGCAGTGGCAGGGGAACATGTGTGTGCGGCCAGTGTGTGTGTTCTGTTCCTGGAGCATCTGGAGACCAGTGTGAGAAGTGCCCGACGTGTGGAGACTCCTGTAGCTCAGCATGGTGAGTCCAAAGCCTTCTTTTAGCTGAATAAGAGTATAAAGTTGGATTTCAGCTTCACCTCTCCAGTTGGTATTTCTTTACCTGAAAGATATAAGATGTCCTCTCCTTGCACCACACCATCAGGTTGTTCTTTTGAGTTCAGATGTATCAGGTTGTGGTCTCCTTGTTCACATGTGTCTACACCTTCCATGTAACATCAAAAGATGCTAATGTTCCCAACACAGCACTAAGAGATTTCCTTTCTCCATTGTGGAGCAGCTGTCAGGGCAAGAGCCATTTGATACCACTGTTACAGGGCAGACTGGTGATACAGAGCGAGCGAAGCCTTGGGAAAATGCTGATAAGTGGCCACGACTGTGATTCCTCTGTTTTCTCTGTCAGTGACTGATGTCTCATTAAAGGGTTACCATTGTTGACATCTCTAAGGTAAGCCTGGCCTCTTTGTTTTTGTGTATTTTTTTTTTTAATATCAGGACCTGTGTCGAGTGCCATCTTCAAGAAAAGGACAGCCCTGAGTTGTGCGGTCAACGGTGTAGTGCCCCTACAATTTACATCAACTCAACAGAAGGTAATTTTACATGTTCTGTGCCTGAGGATAAATATTATTTGCCCAACTTTAACCCTAAACTCTTAACCTAAAATGAAATGATTTGCATTGACAGGGGATGCCGTTTTCCTTCTAAGAAAGAATAGGATACAATATACAACATGTACTGTATAACACTGAGACTGGAGGTGTGCAACCTGCAGCCTCAGATCTCTGTATAGATAATCAGTGGCTTTGACATATATACAGTACATACATAAATACATACACTCCTGATCGAAATCTCAAGACTGGAGGAAAAATCAAAAGTATTTACATTTTGCGCAGGTGGATCATAACCAATCTGTAAGTAGAGCTTCAAAATGCAAAAAGAAGAAACAAGAGCAGAAGTCAAAAACAGAGAGCAGACGGTTTATCGAAAACTGCATTTAAACTCAGGCTGTTCATCAGCTGATCAAATAAGAACATAGCCCCCCCCCCCCCCACACACACACACCCGAGGGGAAGAAAAAAAAAAAAACAGAACTAAAAGTGTCAAAAAAGGACTGAGTAATTGGAACCCCCACCGTTCCTCATAGGTTAATTGAGAATATTTGAGTTTATTGGAGGGACACCTGTGGATGTTGTCACAAAAGCCTCTGGCAGGCAGGGAATAATGGACTCAGGCACAGGCAAATCCTCCAGTCACAAGATTTATTAACAAAATTCCAAAATAAAGACAGTGCAGGGGTTGTAACACAAAAAGAGCCGTAAGGCAAATAACATATTCACAAGCATAAGCACAGGACACAGGGAAACCACAGGGGATAACTGACAATGATGCCCCACCAGAACACAAACTCAGACATAAATAGGGCAACTGATAATCACAAATGCAGGACAGCTGGGAAAGCGATCAAGGGCTAAACAGTAATGCATGTGAGGGAAGGTGGCTATGAGCACGGGAAACATGAGGGACTGGGAACAATAGGTAAACAAGTACAGGGGATACACACGAGATTTACACAGAAGACCAAGGGAGGACACAGAACAATGACAACTGAGATGACGGGGACGACATGACAGACGAGGACCGGGGAGCACAATAACAATCACAGAGGACCAAGGGGAAACACAGAAGGCAAATAATGCAAAAATTATCATGAATCAAACAGGAAAAAACAGAGGACAAAAATGAACAAAAGGCATGGACATGACAGATGTATTTTAAGGCACACCTCAAACACACTGCTTCCTTGTCTTACATCATGGGAAAATCAAAAGAAGTCAGCCAAGATATCAGGAAGAGAAATATAGACCTCCACAAGTCTGGTTTGTCCTTGGCTACAATTTCCAGATGCTTGAAGGTGTCACATTCATCTGTTCAAACAATTATACACAAGTATAAACACCATGGCAATGTCCAGCCATCATACTGCTCAAGAAGGAGACGGGTTTTGTGTTCCAGAGATGAATGTGTTTTGGTGCAAAATGTGCATATCAACCCCAGAACAAAAGCAAAAGACCTTGTGAAGATGCTGGCTGAAGCTGGTAAAAGAGTGTCATTATCTACAGTGAAACGAGTCCTGTACTGACATGGGCTGAAAAGCCACTCGGCAAGCAAGAAGCCATTACTTCTTAAAACAACATAAAAAGCCAGATTACAGTTTGTAAATGCACACAGGGACAAAGACCTTAATTTTTGGAGACATGTCCTGTGGTCTGATGAAACTAAAATTGAGCTGTTTGTCCATAATGACTGTTACATTTGGATGAATAAGGGAGAAGCTTGCAACCCTGAGAACACGATCACAACTGTCCCTGTAGCACCTTAACTCTTGCACTTTAGCGTATACACTTTGTACAGTCTCATTGCAGTTGTTCTGCCCGTGTATGATTGTGTGTTTTTGTGACCCGCCAGGGGACTACAGATGCAAATTAGCGGTATTGCTAAAAGTGGCATACTTACATTTGTATTAATGTTCATTAGTATGTAATGTCCCTTTCAAATAAACGTTAAACTAAACAACTGAAGTACTAGAGTGGCACCATCATATTCTGGGGGTGTTTTGCTGCAGGAGGGACTGGTGCACTTCACAAAATAGATTACTTCATGAGGAAAAAATATTATGTGGAAATATTAAAGGAACGTCTCAAGACATCAGCCAGGAAGTTAAATCTTGGGCACAAATGGGTCTTCCAAATTGACAGTGACCCTAAGCAGTCGTCGTCGTCGATCCGTGGACGGAGCAAAAGAAGCCACAGCAACACGTTGGGCCCAAAGTTTCCTGTCCTTCATCAGCTTTGACACCTCCTGCTCCTCAAGCCCCATGTCCCTTTTGATTGTGTCGGGATAACTGAGTCTTTGTCTGCCACAGCTAGTGTGACCACTGACTGGAGTCCAGAAGACCAGGTGGGGAAATAGGCTGGTCCACTGTGCGTAGGCAGTGCAAACCATAGCTGTCTCACTTTTATTGTCGCTGTGATGAGGGGTAATTTTCCATACACAACTGTTAGGAATATGATCCTTCCAACTTATGCTCTCCACAATAGTTATGTAGAACATCCATCTATACATGCCGCTAGTTCTTTTGTGATGGTCTGCGTTTCTGAGCCAAGTAAGAGGATGGATTCCATGCAGGCTCTGAATATACATATTTGAGCTTAAGTTGCCGATCAAGATTGGATTTCCAAATTTTTCCAGTTATGAGCTTGCCTTGATTTGAAATCAAGAAAAGGGTCAGGCACATGTGATCCAAGATATTTGAAATTTGGAACATTCTCCAGTGTGACCCTTTTCTTGGTTTTAATGTTATTTGTTGGGTCGATGTTGAGTAGAAGAGCCTTGGTTTTTCCTTCGTTTAGATGAAGGCCAACTGCGATTGAAGCAGACTGTGCTATGAAGGAGAGATTCTGCTTTCTCTCCTGATGTGGCAAGTAAGGCAGTGTCGTCAGCGAAGTCCAGGTCATGAAGATGAACCTCCGGGTGTCTGCTGCTCCTTCTAGGCTCAAGGACTATACCTGTGTCTTATGTAGAAGAAAGTGCTTGGTGTATGATATAGTCCAAAACAGTGATGAAATATATGGAGCCAAGGTGTCGCCTTGCAAGACACCTGCCAAGATCTTGAATGGCTCTGTTTCACCATCGCTGGACATGGCAATAGCTGAAGAGTTATCATACATGGTCCTCATTGCTTTGATTATGTTGTCCGGGATACCATATGCTTCAAGGATCTTGAACATATGCTCTCAATGAATAGAATCAAAAGCTTTTGAATAGTCTATGAAGAGTGTGACAAGAAGATGATTCTTTGATTTCATTCCTTCCAAGATTCTGCTTAAGGAAAGAATCTGCAATAATGTTGATCGGTCTTCCTTGAATCCATTTTGGTTCATCTCAGAATTTGGTCTATGGGGGGGTGCAGACAGTTAAGCAGCATGCGGTTGTAAACCTTTTTACCAATACAGGTAAGGCTGATGCCTCTGTAGTTTGCAGGGTTGAACAGATCTCCTTTCTTTGTGATTGGGATTATTGCACTCTTGGTCCACTGATCTGTTATTTGTTGTTGAATCAGTGCCCTGTTGCAGACCTTTAGAAGGAAAGGCTTAAACTTACTCGTCTTCCAGACTTCCAAAGGAATGTTGTCTAATCCAACCACTTTTCCTGGACTCATTTGGTTGAGAGCAATGTTCAATTCATTCATGGTGAAATCATCCGTCTTGATAGGTAGGATGCCATCTACTATTGGCCTGACATCAAAAACGGCACTGTCCACTTGACCAAAATTACTGGACGGAAACACTAGTATCATATTTGATCCTTTGAAATAGCTTTTGATTAAAATTCACTACAGGTACCCTTTAGAAGGCCTAGACCAAAGAAACTCTGCAGGTCCTGACAAGCTCCCCCCTTGTTTCTTACAACTGGCTGCAAATGTTATAGCTGAACCAATGTCACACATTTTTAATCTTTCCATCCAAAAAAATGTCATTCCTGATATTTGGAAAACTGCATTTGTAGTCCCCTTATTAAAAGGTAGTGATCCCACGATGCGAAGCGAAGGTTTTTGAAAGGCTGATGAATGATCAAATCATGGACCATTTGTGTTTAAGTAACACTTTATCTTCTTACCAGTCTGGTTTTAGGAAGCAACATAGTATAGTAACTACCTCCTTGAAAGTCCTAAATGATGATGTTGAAGCCTTGGATGCCAAAGAATACTGTGCTGCTCTTTTCATAGATTTGTCCAAGGCATTTGACACTGCTGACCATGAGATTTTATGTCAGAAGCTCTCAGATATAGGCCTGTCAGACCAAGCTGTTGGTTGGTTCGTAAACTATCTCTCCAGTCGTAAGCAGTGCGTACAGCTTAGTGGTCTATCCTCTAGCTTTCTTAACATCACTAAAGGTGCACCACAGGGTTTAGTTTTAGGACCCACTCTCTTCACTGTGTCAACAGTGTGGGTAAAAATACAAATGCATCTGTACATCTCTATGTTGATGATACTATTGTCTATTGTTGTACAAGCACTGTTGCCCTTGTGTTTGAACGTCTGCAGTCAGCATTTGACACCATTGAGTCTCAATTGTTCGATCTCAGACTAGTGCTAAATGCCGACGAAACCAAGACAGTGTTGTTTTCTGGTAAAAAGGTGCCAGCAGTTCTTCCTCATATTACATCTGCTCAAAATACCTCCATTGAGCTTGTGGCCTCTTACAAATACTTAAGTTTTCATCAGTTGTGATACCCTTCTTTTAAACCCCACATTGAAAATCTTTTAAAGAAATTGAAATTAAGCTTCTTTAGAAACAAATCCTGTTTCTCTTTTAATGCTAGGAAAAGGCTTGCTGCTGCCACCTTCTTGCCTATTCTTGACTATGGTGATATTTATATGAATGCCTCTGCTCAGTCTCTTCACTTGTTGGATATGATCTATCAATGAGCACTAAGATTCATTACAGGATGTAAACCCCTCACACATCACTGCACTTTGTACTCCCTGGTCAGCTGGTCATCCTTGTCCGTGTGCAGACACTTGTACTGGTATAATTTCATCTACAAATCCATCCTAGGCCTGCTGCCCGCATATTTATCATCTTACATGGTACACAGTCAGTGCAGTCATAGTTTGCGCTCCCAGGACTTCATTATTTTTATGATCCCCTATGTCCGTACAGAGCTTGGCATATAGGCATGTTTGTACTCTATTCCTTCAACTTGGAACTTGCTGTAGCAGAGTCTGAAGTTGTCTAGCTTGATTCCCTTAGGAGATTTTAAAGTTCTTTTCGGGTCACTGGAGAAGGCATCACTGGGAAACTGTTCTTGTTCTTAGTTCTCTGATTTATCAGTCGGCACTCTCTGGGCATTTTCTTTGTTGTTTTGTACTGATTAAGGTCACTTAGTGTTGTCTGTATTTCTGTTGTACTGTGTTGTTTTGACAGGTCTCTTGAAAATGAGAACTTGTGTCAATGAGACTACCTGTATAAATAAAGGTTAATAAAAATATGTGTGAGCATTGAAGGTACTCACAAGGACCTTGTGTCTACATTGCAGAAATTTTGATTGTTCTCCAGTTGGTCCTTTATCAACCACTGCCCTCCTGGGTAGGTTTAAGGCAGAGGCATCATGCGTCGGAGTATTCTGAATGGATTTCCTGAATGACAAAAGATCAGGGGCTTTAACTCCGGTGCTGCTGTTTGCTTCTTCCATTCTTTCTATAGCTAGATATACTCCACTGGTTCGCTATACCTAATGGAGGTTTGGCACTACCTACAAGTGCTTGACAGCTTCTCCGGGCCACCCAGAACACCCTTCTGCTGTTCTCTTCTATGGCAATTTAAGGGGTGAACCCAGCTAGAACATTACTCACAAAAACTCTAGCATTAAGGTGTTTCAACCAGACCAGAGCTGTAGCCGGCAGCCTGCAGGGTGCTGGCACAGGTGAAACGCTGGATGCCACCCCAGTATTCAGGAACATTTGGAGATGAACATAACCAAAAATAAACCTGCCTGTCACCTAATTAGTTACAGTACAAAGGGACCTAAGAACAACAGTCAATGTTTTGGAGTGACTATCACAAAGCCCTTATCTTAATTCTATAGAACATTTGGGGACCGAACTGAAAAGACGTGTGTTAGCAAGGTGGCCTACAAACCTGACTCAGTTACATCAGTTCTGTCAGGAGGAATGGGCCAGAATTCCAGCAAACTATTGTGAGAAGCTTGTGGAAGGATATTTAAAATGTTTGACCCAAGTCATACAGTTTAAAGGCAATGTTACCAAATACTAAGAAAATGTATGCAAACTTCTGACATTGAAGAAAGTCATAGAAAATTTCAAAAAAGTATTTAGCAAAAAAAAAATTAGCAAATAAAAAATTTAAAATTTAAATTTTTTAAGTTCCAAAATTTAAATTTAAAAAATTTAAAATTTATTTTGGTAATCGTAACTGATCTAAACAGGAAAAGTGTAGTTTGATTTTATGTCAGTGACAAAAATGTCTTTTTATACAGTGTATGTACATAAATATCTAGTTTCAGCTGTAGATGCATAAAGTCACAAGTTTAGGGGGGAAAAGTTATGATTTCACAAGAACAAAATTGCAAATTTGAGCAAAAGCGCCCACAAATTCACAAGGAAAAAAGCAAATTATGAGACAATTTAGGAGAGAAAAACCAACAAATTTGCAGAATAAAAGCTGCAAACATAGACTATATATTATGAGTTCCTGCTCATACAATCACCCATCAGCGTATGCAGGAACCCATAGACCAGGGGTGTCCAATCATGTGCCATGGAGGGCCAAGACCCTGCAGGTTTTCTCTTCTATCCAGTCTCTTCAGCAGGTGTTTTCACTTATCAGTGGGAAGAAATTCAGTGAAATCTGCTGTTGAAGACACTGGGTGGAGGTAAAGCCTGCAGGGTCTTGGCCCTCCATGGCACATGATTGGACACCCCTGCCATAGATGGTAAAAGCAAAAAAAAATTAAACATACATCAGCATAGCTTAAAAAAATACATACATAGTCAGAAACCATCTTTTGAAAAAAACATTTGAAGAGAATTTTTAGTTTACAGTTTGGCAGAATGCCACACACAACAATGGTGTAAGGTGGGACTTAATCTCTCACTGCAGCCAGCCTCCAGAGGGCGATCAAGACCTGCAAGCATCACTGCTGGACATTTCTCATGCCATCTATCTTTATGCACTCTGTGCTGGCAAAATAATGGGAAAAGCTTCAAATTCATGAGAATCATAAATTTATGAGGGAAAAATGTAAATGCAAAAGAACAAATGTTGCAATAAATGTCAATAGTGTATATAAGCAAATCCATGTATGCTCTTTCACCTGTTCACTGTGCTGTAAATGTTTGTTGTTGCTACAGTTTGGCTTTCAGCTCAGTGTTTAATAGGGGTTTCAACACAGAGCTAAGGTACAGCATGGGTCACTGATCTGGGGGAATGTTGACCTCCATCGACTCAAGTGTCTCTATGAAGTGTGCACCCTCTCTCCCCAACACATTACCATCCATGTCGTTTTGGGTAGCACGGGACAATGGGGAACATATTATTTACCTTGTTGCACAGGCACAGCTATTGTGATGCATGTGAATAGCCAAAGGAGTTGGTTTCCTTTATAGAAGAGTTGATTTTAAAGTCACTATACTTATGCAAGCTGAGAGGTATATCTGATTATCAAAGAGGATTGTCATGCCTCAGATGTGAAATATAATGGTGTGGTCCACACTTGTGAACACACACCAGATTGTAGCCTTTGATAAGGCCTTCACATTGACAGCACAACACAGGAGAGTATATGCTGACATTTTCTCTGCAGTGTTGAAAGGGAAGATGATGTCAGAGATTTTCTGCTTTCTTTACGGATATGTATTTTCACACCCTCTCAGATTATGATGAGACCTCTTCTCTGCCATGCACTATGATGATGGAGAACGAGTGTTGGGTGTCATTTAATGTTGTACAACTAGAGACTGGCACCACCGCCTACAATCTCCAGATGTACGGTAAGATTAACAACAACATGGAGATACAAAAAAAAAGGATTTTTGGTGTGAGTCCCATCTGACCGTTTTGACCTTTCTCAGGATGCCCAGAGCCTCCCAATATCCCCATGATTATCCTGGGGGTCTCCCTCTCTGTGGTGTGCATCGGCCTGATCCTGCTGGGTGTGTGGAAGGTGCTGGTGTCGGTTCACGACCGCAAAGAGGTGGCCAAGTTTGAGGCTGAGAGAGCGAAGGCAAAATGGCAGTCGGTAAGATCAAAGTTTACAAAAAACAAAACAATTAATTCTTCTACCAACATTCACTAAAAATGAATGTCGCGACTGTGATCCCACTCATTGCAATCTCTCAATGACTTTTGCTGTTACTGTTTTAACATTTATTAATTTATCTGCATCCTTTTTTGATAGGTAATACAAAACTAACATTGAAATGTGATGTTGACTAGCAAATTTAAACATTTAGAATAACTTAACTACCTGTGAATTCCAGTAAAGACCTTTAACCACTAAAAGTATGTAGCGGGATGCTTCCTGGAGTCAAGAAAAAACTTTTGGTTCTTTGAGGTGCTCTTCGGATGAGATACTTCATGCAAACAGCTAAAAGAAACTCCAAGGCACTCTCATTTCACAAAAGTAAAACAACCTTTATTGTATTGGCTATGGTCATATAAACCTATTAAAAACAATTAAAAGGCTTTTGTTTTAATAGGTTTTTATATGTGCGTGTATATAGCAATCAAGCAAGCAAGACCAGTGAAGCACAAAAAGTACAATACTTTGAAAAAAATTGCAGAACTTTTTGATTAGAAGTTGTGAGTTGGTAAGAAATTGCAAACATATTTATGATGTTGCGCCATATTTTGCTACTTTCTTAATAGATGCAGTATATTACAAATTACTGCCTGAAACTGGCACCACGATTTCTGGTGGTACTGCTACATCTGGTCCATATCTTTAAGCTTTTAGAAAACATGCAGAAATATGGACAAAATCAATGCATAGCATGGATTAAAAAGCCTCGTCCATCTCCGTATCTATGTGCGTATGTAATGTAGACTTCTCAGAAATAAGTTTAGTGAATGGGGCTGCCACTTGCCACTAAAACTTGAGTTTCCAGATGTTCTGTCTAGTGTGTTTATGTGTCAGTGAGACATTCTTTTAATAATTTTTGTTTATTTCTTTGTTTCTCTTCAGGGGACCAACCCTCTGTTCAGAAGCTCCACATCCACTTATAAAAATGTTGCTTACAAGAATGCAGAGAGGAAAGGAGATTACATTGAATAACTACTGATGAATTAACTGGAGGCAATTTAAACAAACAACTGAGTGCACTTAAGTGTGTGTGTGTGTGTGTGTGTGCGCGCGCGCATGGGAGAGATATTTTTGTACTAAATGTATTTTGTATGAATCCCTGTGTGAACTCAGATGTTCTGACACAGTAGACAACACTGTGAACACTTCATGATGACTCTGCTGCTGTTTAGGTGCACTGCTGATGTAGCTACTGTTAAACACTGAACTTTTCTTGTGCGTGATACTACACACGTGTTTGTGTAACTGTAACCTGCAGCTTGGAAAGAGGGGTCTGCCTTACTAGTGGTCTACTACTGAACAAATGTATGTAAATATATGTACGGTACGTTTTTGTGAAATATTTTCTTTGTGTTGTACTGTAAAGCAAGGCTGAGCCTTTGGTGTTAAAGACTTTTATTGTTTTAAATTAAGTGGCATACGGCACATAAATAAAATTGGATTCTCACTTATTGAGAAATGAGATTTTTTTTTTTTTTTTTCTTTCGGTGCACAGATGAAGAACAGTAAATTGTCTTAGCCATGAGGGAAGCACAAGCCTGTGTACTCCTAGTGCCAGTCCTAAGCCTGAGTAAATGAGGAGGGTTGTATCAAAAAGAGCATTCGGCCCAAAATCCTTACCAAATCAAATGTGCAGACCATGATCCACTGTGGTGACCCCCAATATAAGCAAGTAGTCGAAGATGAACAGTAAACCTGGAACAAATACCAGATTAAAAAAAAAAAAAATTCTAGATAATTTGGCTGATTGAAATGTTGTTTTAGTTGTTCTGTTCAAGTTATTTTTTTCTCGAATTTTCTGTATGGAAAAGTTATTTTTAGGGTTCCAAGCAGTTGTGCTGTCGGAAACTTATTGTTTTTGTTCTGATTCTCATTATTTTTCTCCACTAAAAATGCATGGGGAGCAAAACTGTAATACATAGAAACTTGAAATTCTACATTCTGATCAGAAATTTTTCCCGCTATTCAGAGACCAAAAATCAAGGCACTACGTACATAGGTGGCCCTATAATAAACAGTTTTACATTTTTGCAAATATCTCCAACGGCTGAGCCTAGACTAAAAATATTTTCATTACTCTATTCTGTGAAACCTTCCACAACTTCACTTCACTGGTCTGATGCTCTAAAAAGGACATTTTCTGAACCATATTTTCAAAAAATGTGCAAGTGAACTACAAATGAACTCCTGAGGCCATCCATCCAAATTCCTTGAAATTAAGCAGAGATAACACAGGGTTGCAAAAATAATTTTTTTTGTAAGTTGTCGGTGTTTTTTTCAGCTGATTTAAGACAATTTTGCACCGCTGAATCCGAAAATGACATCTGTTTCTCTCAGTCAGGTGCTAAGTAAAAACCTGTACTTGTAGGGAGCTTGAAATGAAGAAGCGATGTGATTTTATAAATCAAAGTTTAATATCAGCTTCACCTCCCTAACATGTCTCATCTCGGTGCAGAAGCAGAAAAAGAGGTTGAGCGCAGTCAGACCTTCATACTTATACCCACACTCAACAAAAGACATTGCATATCAAAGCCAACATCCCGCATTAACATAATCCCCCCTCCATTGTCCTCCGTCTCCTCCACCTGACCCTGGGTGGTCAGGAAGTTCGATCCGGTCTCCACCGCTGCGACTCCGTCTGTTCTTTGATCCTCGCTGGCGGTTGAGACCTCTTGTCCTGTTCTGAGGCGTGAGGTCATTCCACATATGTAATCACTAAACATTCTAATATGTCTATACATATGTAGGTATGGAATATATGATTAATATAAGCCACAGCCCCCCCCCCAAACGACTAAGAAAAGGACAATCAAATTAAGTTTACAGTTTAAGATAATCTCTATGACATATTATACTGTTAAACGTCTTGACAGGGAAAACAAGGAAAAAATCTTTCCAGCAGTCATGATCCTGTAGAAAATTCAGTGGTAACAACAACAGTATAGTAATATCACAAATCAGCCTTAAAACTGTCACGGCACAATCTGATAACATAGTTAACAACTCTTTGTCAATTTGCATCAGTCCCTGTGCCGTCTGGGTTTTAATCTTCTCCCGAATCTGCTGTAGGTCCACTTTGGCGTCCTGGTGGGGCCCTCCTGTAAGGAATCTGCAGCTTGGGGAGGAGAGTGGTTATTTGTTCCCTGCAGGGGGGCTGAGTTTTTTTTCTTGGGGGTCTACCCCGCCGAGGTGCTCTCGCCACCTGTGCAGGCTCGTCGCTCAACAAGAAGGCAGGTTTAAGTCTGTCAATGCTGACTGTTTCTTTTCTGTCCCCTAAATCAAGCACAAAATGCTTATCACCAGGTTCCAGCACTCTGAATGGTCCGTCGTATGGTGGACGGAGGGTTGGTTTTAAAGCTTCATGTCTAACAAAAACGAACCCGGCGTTTTTTAAAGCTTGGGGGACAAAAACCCGTGGAAAAGAGTGATGTGCCGGTCTGGGGAGCGTGTCCGGTCCGGTGCTGCCTAAGGGCCTCAGGGCTGGAAGATGCCCAGGCTCTGGATGCTCTGGTAAAAACTCACCTGGGAGTCTGAGAGGTTGTGCAAAAACTAATTCTGCTGGGGATGTTGACTTCCGGTTATGGCGGCCGCCTAGAAGGACACGTATCACTCTGCTCTGCCCTTGGAAATAAAGATTCGGCAAATAACTCTCTCATTTGGAACAGAACTTTTCCCAGCGTTTGGGTGAGGATATGCCGGTGAAGACTAAGGCTGGGAAATCAGGAGGGGGAAAAATTGAATCGCCGAAGCAGTCCAAATTAACGGACTTTAAAGTTTGTGGCGCAGTAGAAAAAGCTGCGGATATGGCGAATGAAACTAGCGGTGGTGCGGTAACTGCTGCTGCTGACGATGGCGGCACAGGTGCAGTGCTGGCTGCCATTAGCTCAATGAGAGCAGACTTTTCCGCTAAACTTGATGGGATTATGGCAGCGTTGGATGCAATGAGAAAGGAGTTGGGTGACTGCGTGGAGCGAGTGACGCAGGCGGAGCTTCGTGTTTCAAGTGCGGAGCATGAAATCAGCGGACTTCAAATAAAGGTGCGCACTTTGGAAAAAAAAATAAAGATCTGGAAAATAGCGTTCTGGACTTGGAATCTCGGTCCAGAAGGAACAACCTGAGGCTGGTGGGTTTACCGGAGGGAGCCGAAGGTCGTGATTCATGCTCCTTTTTGGAGGGGTGGATCCCGGAGGCGCTGAACAACGCGGAGCTAAAATCATCAGTCGTCTTGGAAAACTCCCACCGAATTGGCCCACCGAGAGGTAACAAGGCAGCACCGAGGACGCTAATTATGAAGTTTCTCAGCTACAGAGACAGGATGACGATCTCCAACGCGGTGCGGGCCAAAGGAGAAATTAAATACCAAGATCAGCAGGTGCGGTTCTACCCAGATCTGGCCTCAGGAATCCAACAATTAAGGAAGCAGTTTGACCCCATCCGCAAAGAACTGCGCAACCTTGAGATTCGTCATGGAGTGATTCACCCTGCAAGACTTCTGGTCACATATGAGGGCAGAACACGCATCTTCAAGACCCCCGAGGAGGCGCAGGAGCTCATCAAGAAGATCCAGGAAGAGACTGGTGGGAGCTAAGCATGAACAGAATATAGGGTAGAATATTTGAGCATTTAACTGATTAGAAGCATATAACAAGATTACAAAATATAGAATGTATTACATATTAAAAAAAAAAAAAAGTACAAAATTGCTAAAAAAAATTTGGAGTTAAATTGGAAAATTACA
This sequence comes from Pholidichthys leucotaenia, assembly GCA_020510985.1. Lineage (NCBI taxonomy): Eukaryota > Metazoa > Chordata > Actinopteri > Cichliformes > Pholidichthyidae > Pholidichthys > Pholidichthys leucotaenia. The sequence continues at coordinate 271,678,297 of CM035837.1, forward strand.
GAAGAGAGTTAATGTTACGTTATTAAAAGCAGTAGAGTTAGGGTGATTGGGAGGATGAAGAAGGAGTGGCTTTGGCTGTTCCTCGTGGGTGTGGAACGGTCGATGGCTATATCGGGAGACGGAATTTTTCTTTTGCTTTTGGGGGGATTGCCACAAATGTGGGAAGGGGGAATTTGTTTGTGTGTAGTTTGTAGGGTGAATGTTCAACCACTCATTTTTTTGCTTTTCTGTTTGAGCATGTTTACACTGCAAGGTAATCCCAAACTCCCTATTGATTATAAATCAAAGCGTTAATCTTAATTTAACTTCATGGAATTGCAGAGGTCTACAAAATTTAAAAAAACTTAAACAAGTTATGAATAAAATAAAAGACATGGGTTCAAAAATTGTGTTTTTACAAGAAACTCATCTAATAGAGCAAGATGTAAAAAGAATTAGGAGTAGATGGCAAGGAAATGTTTTCACCTCATCATTTTCATCCCGAGCCAGGGGAGTTATGACTCTCATACATAAATCAGTCCCATTTCAAGTGAAAAATGTAATTGGAGACAAATTTGGAAGATATGTAATCATTCAAGGATCTTTGCTATTAGAAAACATAAATTTGGTGAACTTATATGGTCCCAATATAGATGATCAAAAGTTCTTTGCCAATTTATTTCTTATCTTATCATCACTTACAGGGCAACATATAATAGCAGGGGATTTTAATTGTACATTGAATCCCGGTATAGATAGATCAACAGGACTGGACTGTACGCACAATGGATGTAGGATGACCATTAATCATTTTATGAAAGAATTGAAATTGATAGATATATGGAGAGAAATGAAACCACAAGTTAAAGCATACTCTTGTTATTCCAATACCTACAAGACATTCTCACGTATAGATTATTTTTTGATCTCCACAGAATTAAGGTCCAAGATTCAAAACTGTTTTTATGATAACATCGTGATCTCTGATCATGCACCCTGCTGTCTAATGTATGTAGATAAGAAATTGACAAAGGAACCAGGTAGATGGCAATTTCAGCATAAATGGCTTCAGGATGAGGAATTTGTTAAGTATATAGAAAAACAGATAGATGAGTTCTTTGATATCAATACTACACAAACATCAGCATGTGTAAAGTGGGAGGCTTTCAAAGCTTTTATTAGGGGACATATTATTAGTTATACAGGTTCAAAATCTAAGAAGACTCGAGAGGAGAGAGTCCAATTGGAACATAAAATAAAAATTCTTCAAGAAAGAGTATATGCAGGAAGAGATCCAAGGTTGGAGAACGAATTACTGATTTTGAGAGCTGAATATGACAAAAAATCAGCGAATAGAGCTGCCTCGAGTCTTCTAAGATTGAAACAATCTTTTTATGAACAAGGTGAAAAATCAGGAAAGTTATTGGCATGGCAGATTAAACAATTAGAATCTAAAACACCAATTACCAGTATTATAAGTAACGGACAGGTAGTTATAGATCCTTCAGAAATTAATAGAGCCTTTAGAGATTACTATGAAAAATTATATGATACCAAAAATGAATCTGACTTAACAAAACTACATGGGTTTTTGAATGAACTATTTATACCGTGTATTCCAAATGAAAATAGGGAGATACTGGAGTCTAAAATTAGTCAAGAAGAAGTTGGGCTAGCCATTGATAATATGAAATCAGGAAAAAGTGCAGGACCAGATGGTCTTCCAGTTGACCTTTATAAAAAAATTTAAGAATAAATTAACAAAACCTTTTTTGGAAATGGTTTTAGAAGCATTTCAAAATAGTAATTTACCATCATATATGAATAATGCCTTAATTATACTGTTGCCAAAACCAGGTAAGCCCTCTAATAAATGTGAAAATATGAGACCAATAAGCCTATTAAATGCCGACCTTAAGATAATTTGTAAAATTTTAGCAAGATGAATACAAGAAATTTTACCAAATATTATTAATCGAGATCAGAATGGCTTTATAAAGGGAAGACAAGGCTTCCATAATGTAAGAAGACTATTTAATATTATTTATTCTAATAAAGAAGCACCGGATACAGCTCTCTTATCACTGGATGTCGAAAAAGCCTTTGATAGAGTTGAATGGCCCTTTCTTTTTGAAGTCTTACAAAGGTTTGGACTTGGAAATAATTTTATAAAATGGGTTCAGATAATATATAATAATGCTACTGCAGAAATTCTAACAAATAACAATATTTCAAAATCAATAAAAATCAATAGAGGATGTCGACAAGGCTGTCCACTTTCACCTTTACTGTTTACTATGGCAATTGAACCTTTAGCGATGGCGATACGTCTACAGTCACAAATATATGGAATTAAAGTTGGACCAACAGAACATAAAATCTCCCTGTATGCCGATGACATAATTTTGTTTATGTCGAATCTTAAAAAATCAATTCCGACCTTGTTGAATTTAATAAAGAATTTCGGGGAAATATCAGGATATAAAATAAATAAAACTAAATCTTCAATATTAATGCTAAATGAGACCCAGAGAAATTACCCAGCCCCTGAGGTAAATCAATTCAATGTTGTAAATCAGTTCAAATATTTAGGAATCCAAATTGTGCCTAAGCTAGAATCAGTCGCCAGTGTCAATTATGAAGCCTTAATGACAGATATTGATGAGTTACTTCAGAGATGGATGTCACTACCAATGTCGATGATCGGGAGAATTAATATACTTAAAAGTAATATCTTACCTAAAATACTTTATTTATTTCAATACATTCCCTTACCACCACCTTTAGATTTATTCTCAAGAATTAAAAAAAAGTTAGTGGAATTTATATGGAACAACAGGAGGGCTAGATTACGTCTGTCTTTATTATATTTACCATTTGATCGTGGAGGTCTGAAATGTCCAAATTTTATGTTGTATTATTGGTCGGCACAACTGAGGTCTATGACATATTATTTTTCATCAAATGATCTCCCTCACTAGACTGAAATGGAATCATACAATTTACCTTTACCTCTTCCCATATTCATATACTCAGATTCGGCAAAAAAATTACAAAAACAAGTTAAAAATCCATTTGTAAAGCATATGATCAAAATATGGTGTGAAGCCAAAAACTATTTAAAAGAACCACAGTTATTGTCACAATTTAGTCCAATATGGGGTAATCAATATTTTAAACCAGGGAGAGCGGACGCTGTATTTAAAGTATGGAATTTAAAAGGGATACAAAAGATTCAGGATTTATATTTGCCATGTGCAGAAAACATAATGTCTTTTGAAGAGTTGAGGATCAAATTTAATCTCAATAGAACACATTTTTTTAAATATCTTCAACTTAGAAACTTTATTCGATCAAATCAAAATAAAGCTCTCACTCGACCTATCTATTCATCCTTGGAAAAAATGTTGATGAAAGATAGTAAAAGAAAGGGTATTATTTCAGAGTTTTATAACTCATTGACACTATTTTCAAGTGAAAATTCACTGAAAAGATTAAACTACTGGAAAGAAGATCTGCAAACTGAAATTCCAGAGGAACAATGGGAATTGGCTTGTACAGAAGCTCAAACCAAATCAATAAATGTACGCCTTAAATTGATACACTTCAAATGGTTAATGCGGATGTATGTTACACCGGAGGAGTTAAATAGATATAACAAAAATATACCAGATACGTGCACAAAATGTATGGAAAGTAAAGGAACTCTATTTCATTGTGTATGGGAATGTAGATTAATAAGAATGTTTTGGGAAGAGGTGAGGGTAACAATTGAAAAAATAATCTCAAAACAAATCATATTGAATCCTAAACTGTTTTTGTTGGGTCTGTACCCAGAAAAGCATAATTTTAATAAAAGTGAAAGAACATTCATAGACCTCAGTTTGCTTAATGCCAAAAAATGTATTGCACTATTATGGAAAAAGACTTATAGACCAGATGTGACTCAGTGGTTAAGACAGATGTTAACAAACCTTCCATTAGAAAGAATAACATATATACTGAAATCAAAGGAAATTGTGTTTGAGAATATATGGAGACCTTTTATTGATTATGTAAAAAATTTAAACATAACTCTTGAAGAAGAAGGTGAATGATATGTGCGGACCTTGTAAATTCCAAACTGGTGAATATAATATGTATACTTATGTGTTGGATTGTCTAGACTAAACAGAGGAGCATTGTTGAAGATTTGATTTTGTTGGTGGTTGTTGGTGTTTTTTAGTGCATTTTTTTTTTGTAGTACTTTAGTGTTAGTGTTTGATTGTTTGTATCATGTTTGTTTAAAAAAAAAAAAAAAGGTTCAATAAAGATATTGTGGAAAAAAAAAATTCTGCTGGGGAGGCGTCTAGATCCTCTTTAGGTGCAGAACGCAACCCTAATAAAACCCAGGGAAGTTTATTCATCCAATCTGTATCCGTTAGTGAGGCCCTGAGGGCAGCCTTTAAAGATCTGTGAAAACGCTCGCATAACCCATTAGCCTGAGGGTGATACGCGGTGGTGCAGTGAATTGTCGCTCCCAAGCTGCTGGCCATGGCTGACCACAGTTCTGAGACAAATTGAGGCACCCTATCGGACGTGATGTCCGATGGGACGCCGAAACGTGCCACCCAGTTCGTTAAAAAAACGCGCGCGACTTCCGCGGCTGTGGTTGACGCCAAGGGGACCGCTTCCGGCCAGCGCGTAGTACGGTCTATCATTGTTAACAGGTGTGTGAACCCTTGAGACGAAGGTAGTGGTCCCACGAGGTTGACATGAACGTGGTCAAACCTCCTGGCTGGGATTCGAAAAGGCTCTAGAGGAGCTTTTGTGTGTTTGTGTATTTTGGCGCGTTGGCAAGACATGCAAGTCTTTGCCCATTCCTTTACATTTTTGCGCAGGCCCGGCCAAACAAACTTTTCCGCGACCATTTTAACCGAGGCGGGAGTGAACCGAGTCAAAAATGCGGCGGTGCCATGCAGCTGGGACTACCGGGCGAGGTCGGCCGGTTGACACGTCGCAGATTAGGGGGGGTACACCGTCACGTAAACCCCTTTCCTCCAGTCTTAACCCTGTTGGTCCAGACAGGAGCGCGCGCACGTCCGCGTCACTGCTTTGTTCCTCTGCCATGGCTGCATAATCTATCCCTACGTGAATTGGGGCAGCGTACGCGTCCACGTTGGCGAAGAGTTCTGCGGCTGAGGTAGTATAATCTGCCTCCTCGTGCTCTAGCGATGTCACAGCGCGAGAGAGGCAGTCTGCTACTACGTTAAGTTTGCCTGCCACATGTTGAATGTCTGTGGTGAACTCTGAAATTGCAGCTAGCTGTCTTTGTTGCCTGCCTGACCATGGCTCTGAAATTTTAGCCATCGCAAAAGTGAGTGGTTTATGGTCTACAAAAGCTGTGAAACGCCGCCCTTCCAGCCAGAACTGGAAGTGGCGGATGGATAAATGAAGCGCTAGCAGCTCTCTGTCAAAAGTGCTGCATTTGCGCTCAGTTTGGTTTAAGGATTTACTAAAGAATGCTAACGGTTGCCAGGTTCCGCCAACGTGTTGTTCCACAACTGCCCCTATGGCCACGTCTGAAGCGTCTGTGGTTAGCGCTATGCGGGCCGAGGGATCAGGGTGAACCAACAATGTGGCATTCGCTAGAGCACTCTTTACTTCCGCGAAGGCGCTTTCGCGCTCCGGGGTCCATTCGACCGCGTTGGAAGGCTTTTGTTTTCTGAGCGCGGCATACAGGGGTTGCATGAGTTGAGCTGCGCAGGGGAGGAAACGGTTGCAAAAATTCACCATTCCCAAAAATTCTTGCAGCGATCTGACCGTTTGTGGTCGTGGAAAATTTTTTACCGCGCGGACTTTGTCTGGCAATGGGACTGCCGCCTTTGGTGAAACTCTGTGTCCCAAAAAATCAATTTGTGACACGCCGAATCGGCATTTGGCTGGGTTGATTATTAACCCGTGCTCTTCTAGTCTCTGAAAAACTGTAGTGAGGTGTTGTTCGTGTTCTTCCTCAGACGGGCTGGCTACCAGCATATCATCGAGGTAGACGAACACGAAGGGGAGGTCGCGTAATACCGCGTCCATCATACGCTGAAAGGTTTGAGCAGCGCCTTTGAGGCCGAACGGCATTCGCAAAAATTCAAAAAGACCGAAAGGGGTTATTACAGCCGTTTTAGGAATGTCTTCCGCTCGAACGGGGACTTGGTGATAGCCGCGGACCAGGTCTATTTTAGAAAAAATGCGCGCACCCGCCAGATGTAGTGAAAAATCTTGGATGTGAGGAATTGGGTAGCGGTCATGTGCTGTCGCATTGTTTAATCTGCGGTAATCGCCGCAAGGTCTCCAAGAACCGTCGGCTTTTGGGACCATGTGTAGTGGTGATGCCCAAGGGCTTTTCGAGCGCCTAATAATGCCTAATTTTTCCAGGGTGGTAAACTCGTCACGTGCTATGGCGAGCTTGGTCGCGTCTAAGCGCCGAGCTTTGGCAAACACGGGTGGGCCTGCTGTAGGGATGAAGTGTTCAACCCCGTGTTTCGCTACTGTTGCTGAAAATTTGGGAACTGTGAGTGCTGGAAATTGGGTGAGGAGTTGGTCAAACTTACCTCCTGCTGCTGTGACGCTGGCCTGCACGGGTGGTGGAGAAACTCGAGCTGAGCAGGGGATAGAAGAAAATGACAGTGCATTAACCAAGCATCTATTTGCTAGATCGACTAACAACCCATGTGCACACAAAAAATCAGCGCCCAACAAGTTAAAACTCACCGCCGCTATAATAAATGTCCATCTATAGTTGCGGCCGTGGATGCAAAGAGGCAGGTTCCTTTCACCGAAAGTGTCGATGATCGAGCCGTTGGCTGCCATCGCTCCATTTCCCCGGGGACCCATGGCCCGGTCTGCGTAGGAAGGGGTGATGAAGCTCAGCTGAGCTCCGGTGTCGATGAGGAACTGTCTCCCGGTGTGTCTGTCAGTCACATAAAGCAGCTTATTCGTCTCACCGAGAGCCGCAGCTGTTAACGGTTCTCAGCTTTGGCGTTTCCTGAATTTTTTGAATTTGCAGGGGGGCACGCATTTGTACGCCCTCTCGGCGAAACGGTGGTGGTAATAGCAGAGGTCGTTCCGCCTGCTGCGCCTTGGTGGTGTCGCTGCCATGGTGGGTGGGCTCTGCTCCGTTGTCCGTGGTTCTCCGCTGCTCTGGGCTTCCGCGCTGAGATCTGCAGATGCTGCTGTGGCCATCTGTTCGCCGCAGGCGTTGATGAGCCGCTGCGCTTCTCGGGCCAGCGTGCGGAAGTCCTGCTGGGTGCTGCACCGCATGTTGACCAGTGTCCCTCTCGTGTGGCGGCAGAGTGCTGAGGAAGATATGTTGGAAGAGGAAGTTGTCGTTGTCCTCTTCCTTAAGCTGCAGCATGTCCTCCATGAGGGCCTTGGGTCTGCATCCTCTGTGGCCGTAGATCGCCAGGATCTTCTCTGCTCTCTCCTCGGCTGAGGGGACGAAGTTCTCAATGATGGTCGCCTTAAGTTCTCTGTATTCGTCGTGGGCGGGCGGTTGTTGAATTATGCTCCGCGCGCATCTTGACGTGGCAGCGTCGAGTTTGGCGACGATGTGATAAAATTTAGTCTCGTCCGCCGTTATGCCTGCCAGTGCAAACTGAGCCTCAGCTTGCTGGAACCACGAGCTCGGGTCGTTTTGCCAGAACTCTGGCAGCTTGACGGTGATGGCGCTTGTGTGGGCCGTCCCTGATGTGTCCGCGGGGTGAGAACGCCTTTCTTCTGTCCTCACGGCGGAGCTGGGGATGGTGCTCGATTGAGCCCTCTCTGTGGATTCTGCCGTGGGGGAACGTCTTCCATCCGTTCCCCTGTCTGCATGGGCGCCGGCGCTTGCCTGGGTCACCTCCGATGAGTTTGTCGCGGGAGAACGTCTCTGTTCCATCCTCACGTCTGGTCACCAGTGTAGGGAGCTTGAAATGAAGAAGCGATGTGATTTTATAAATCAAAGTTTAATATCAGCTTCACCTCCCTAACATGTCTCATCTCGGTGCAGAAGCAGAAAAAGAGGTCGAGCGCAGTCAGACCTTCATACTTATACCCACACTCAACAAAAGACATTGCATATCAAAGCCGACATCCCGCATTAACATAATCCCCCTCCATTGTCCTCCGTCTCCTCTACCTGACCCTGGGTGGTCAGGAAGTTCGATCCGGTCTGCACCGCTGCGACTCCGTCTGTTCTTTGATCCTCGCTGGCGGTTGAGACCTCTTGTCCTGTTCTGAGGCGTGAGGTCATTCCACATATGTAATCACTAAACATTCTAATATGTCTATACATATGTAGGTATGGAATATATGATTAATATAAGCCACATACTTAGTATTTACTGTACTTGGTACTGTGCATGTACTTGCCTTTATATAAAGGTAAGTACATGTAAATTGAATGTTACATCATCATTGTTCAAAATTCAGAGAATTTCAAGACATAAAGAATTTTGCATCATATAAAGCAAATTTTTTTTTTTTTTTTTTTTGACTTATTTTGTACCCGTAGGTAGATTTGTTCTGCAGTCCGGTGACAAGCCACCAGCTGCCGGTCGCTGCGTGCGCAAGCGCCCCTTAACTCCCTAACCTGCATGTTTTTGGCATGTGGGAGGAAACCGGAGAAATCCCGGAGTAAACCCACGCAAACACAGGGAGAACATGCAAACTAAATACCTGTACATGTAAACAAAAACGTATAAAACATGTGGCCATAATTCAAAAAGTTGACCTGATTGAGCAAATCCAATGTGATTTTTGGATTCAGCACATCAAAATTGTCCTAAATCAGCTAAAAAAAACTTGGACAATAAATTTGGTGTTGACCAGTGTAATCTGCAGTTGTTAAAATTATCCAAAGATACCAAACTGTTTTGCTTTTCTAGGTTAATCAAGTTGTAGAGTTTCTCTGGAAGGCATTTTTGGGTTTAACTTCTGATGTAGAGATTCAAATTTAATGAAACTTCACAATCACAATAGTATTCTTCAGCAAAACGTCAAATTTAATGCTATTCTGTTGAATCTTTGGTGGACCACTCCCAGTTGCACGGGATAAGACTGGACATCCTGGCAGATGAGCACATCTGTCGCAAGGTCTGTGGTGGACTTTTGCCAGTCTGTGCATCATGACATGCACTACACAAAGAGCAAGGATAAACAAACCTATCGTCTAGTCAGTCACTGCAACAGATACTGGAGTCAATTTGTCTTGGCCTGTCCTTGCCACTGGTAATACCTCTATCTGCCAAGAATGTGCCGCTAGTCTAGCAAAAGCTAGCGGTACTCAAATACTTTGCAAGCAGTTTCATGAAATGGTCAGTCAGAGAGCAACTCATACAGGCTCGGACGTCGCCCGGACTATTCTGTTAATGTTCCACAAGTCATGTTTATGAAATGTCTATCAGCCATTTTGTCTTGTTAATAGAACGTTTTGTTAGTGTGTGAGGAAGCTGGTGTGTGACCTGAAGCAGTTGTGTGGTGTAGGGTTTAAGACACTTGTCTGCCAGCGAGACCTGGGTTCAAATCCAATTATGGAGTGCAATATACCTCTTCTGTGTATTTAAAAACAATGTGTAGTGTACTGTAAGTTGACTTTTAAATGCTGTATTACTGCTGCTGGGAATCCAAACAAAAAAGTCTCAAGAACTCATGCCCTTATTCAAACAGGAAGTCCACCATTTTGAATACCATTTTGGAAATTTGCTGAATGTTTGATTTCGAGGGTGTATTTCTGAGCTATCTCCTCTGAGAGCTTTCATCGCAGAGATTTCAAATGTCCGTATTGAAAGAGGTGTGATCAAAAGTTATCAAAACGGTGAGTTTTCATCAAGCAGTCTAAGCCATACCCCTTAGTAAATTTCACCATCTTGCCAAAAAATTTCAAACAGGTATATTTCCCACATATTTCAGCTGATCAGCATAGTATTTTCCGTGTTTGATGGGGGTCCGGACCTAAAATGTGTGTAAATGGAAAAATTCATGAACAGCTGTAGCGCCACCTAGCAGAAGGAGGAAGTTACATGCTTTATGTTTTGATGTGGCTTTCAAAGCATGATGACAACAGCCACCTCAAGTGCTTTCAGACAGGTTAGGACATGGTGATGCTTCACAGTTTAAAACTTTGTTTTTGAGTTTTTGTGGAACATCCAGGCTCCACCACCATCACAAAATATGGCGTTACGCCACAAGACAGGAAGTTGTTATAACTCATATGTACATTGATTGGAGCCAAACTTCATATATATGATACTAGCCCCCAACTGATCTCTGACAGAGGGAAAATAATGACTCCAACTAGCAATGCTAGTCTAGCCTTGTGTGCTTAACATTATTGTAACATTGAAGCTATGATAAGGGGCAGGGGATTCTTCTGGCATGCTTTGTGCCACAGGGTATTCAAAGACTATTATAATTCTTGCGTTCTGAGCGTTATTGTTGTAGTGTTATAACTGTTATAAGTCTGGTTGTGATGGTGTTGTTTTCCCTGTGTGTGAGAGATTACGTGTCTGTGTCACTGCGAGTGTGTGTGGATGACCTGCCCTCTGTTCTGCATAATTTGTCAGTGAAGAAATAAATGCCTGTTACATTCCAAATCCTCTCTCATTATTGTGTGAACCCTTGAAATGTCACACTGGCGTCAGAAGTGAGATGTCATTGAGAGAAGCGAGGATCAAGGCAGAGATTCGACAGCCCGAACAGCTCATCACCCAGATGAAGATGGGCTGCAGAGCATACAATACATGCCAGTTCCCAGAGCTGCTCACCACGAAGAATGGGGAAGTGGGCCAGATGGAGCAACCGCATCCCATGTCCCGCCTTTTTCAAGGCACAACAGGGAGCACCAGCGGGGAAACGGCAAGCCAGCGATCCCACTGCAGCCATGGGCAGTGACCAGCATGGAGGCAACCATCCCAACCCCATTACCGCCAATCAGCCAAGCTTCCCCGGTTTGGTGGCGAAACCTCACGGGATGACTACCTTGTCCAGGTTGAATTGGCCTCCATGTTCAACAGCTGGACACCTGAAGAGACAGCTGTGCAGGTTGCACTTGCTCTAGAGGGTGTAACTCTCTGCATGCTGCCTAATATCTGGCCTGAGGAATGTCACAGCTGGCCAGCGCTACAGGGAAAACTTCGAAGGCAGTTCGGGAGGGCGACCTGTTGGGTTGTTATGCGGACATACTATTGTGTGACACGGGTGGTGGTGCCACCTTTCCGGGTCCGCTGCCACCGGGGGTATAAGAGGGCTGTGAGAAAGAGGGGTGGTCTCTTGGCCGCCTCTCAGCCTGACGGCAGCGCTTGTATTGTGAGAGTGAGTCACAAATAAAGCTGTGTCCAGTTCAACGCTCAGTCTCATCCTTGGCTCCTATTACTGACAAAACATTTGGCGATGAGGGTAAAAAAAAGGTATGGACGAGGGAGTGACATCAATTCAGCCATTTTTGGAGTTTCCCGGTGAGCCACCCGTCCCTTGGATGAGGTGGTTTACTGCCTTTCAAACTTAGTTAGTGGTATTGGACCTTGGAAGACTGGAGAAGTTGCGGGCACAGGCACTGTTCATTCACAACCTAGGAATGGAAGGGCAACGTATCCTGAGCACTTTAGGTGAGAGTGATAGCTTTGAAGAAGTGGTTGAGCTAATGGTGTGACATTTTCGTGCGCCGGAAAACGTCATCGTCTGGAGGATCCAGTTTCGGCAGCATCACCAGCAGACTGGTGAGTTGGTGTAGCGGTATGTAGCAGACCTACGCCATCTGGCCAAGGATTGTCAGTTTGGAGCATTGGAGGAAAAGATGGTCCGCAACCAGTTAGCAGAACATACTGTTTGCCTGGCAATGAGGTCGAAGCTCCTCACATACTCAGGCGAGCTGACGTTAGCCAATCCATCAAGTTAGCTCAGCAGTTTGAGGCAGCAGACAAGCTATCACAGGAGCTCGGCGAGAGAGGGCGTCACATCGCCATTTTGAACCACAACCGATGGCGCAGGCAGTGGACTCGGACAGCGATGATGGCATGGAGGATGACGAAGGCTGCACTAATGCTGTCAGGATGAGGTCCGCCCTGGGATTGCCCAGCTGTTTGGGTTATGGGTCCACCAAGCACCGTTATAAGGCTAGAGAGTGTCCGGCAAGAGGAAGCTGCTGTGGCAAGTGCAGACTCCTGCATCATTTCGCCAGGGCATGTTACAGGTTTGAGCGAGGGGATCCGAGACACAACGAGGACCCCCCCCACTTCAACTCCCATGGTTATTCACACTGTATCCCCAAGTACCAACGGCCGTTCCTACTGCATGGTGGAATTGGACTGGGTAACGGTGCCGTTGCTGATTGACACGGGAGCAGTGAGAGCCGTGTTAAATTGGCCAACCGTAAGGAGTTTCTTCCCACAGTATCAGGTTAGAGGTGATTCGGCGCCGCTGTGTGAATATGGTGGAGGAACATTGGCCACGGTGGGGTCGGTGGAACTGACTGTTAGGTACAAGTCGGCGGAGGTGTCTAGCTTGAAGTTCATCGTGACTACCCGTGGAGAGAACATTATGGGGTGTGATTTATTTTATGGACTGGGCTTTGCCATCACAAGCGGCATTGGAGAAGAGTGGTTGGGCTGTGGTTTGTGGGACCGACCAGTTCCACAAACGCTGGACAGAGCTGTGTGGGACAAACCTTTGCCTAGTATTCTGGACGATGAGCAGGACCAACCCCACCCAGGGCCATTGTGGGAGGGTCCTGGTGCCAGCACCCAAGTAACCCTAGCTGAGGGAACTGGGCGGCACAGTGAGACACCCATGATGGTGGGTGGCACCGAGTGGCTGACCCATTCTACTCCCGGAGTTCGGCTGGAAGAGACCAATGAACAGGGGGTCACAACAGCGACGCCGGCAGCAAAAATGAAAGAGAGTGGGGCAGGACCGGCTGGCACGGTGAAACAATGTGCCAAACAGAAACACTGGAAGCTGAGTAGGGCGCCTCTGGGGGTCGCAGATGTGGTCCGACCCAGGGAGGAGGCCCGGTCAAGAGGTATTTGGGGTAAATGGCAGAGAGAAGATGACCAGGGGTGGCTGCAGGTGGTGGCTGTTGGGGAGGATGCCTACCTCCAGCTATCTGATGGCTTGTGGAGGCATCCCAATGAGCTGCGGCGCGTCCAGGACAAGAAGGAGGTGTTTGGACCTCGACGGGGGAGCAAAGAAGAGAAGGTGCACCGGAGTGGAGCTGTCTGACAGTTTTCCGGGGGGTGGTTCCTCTCCTGCGGCAAGCTGAGGGTTGGACGATGTGTAATATACATGGTGATGGAAATGGGGGACAACCGAGATGTAATTTGGTTCTGTAAATGGGATTATTTTGTGTTTTATATTATTTTTCATTAGGAACACAGCAGTTTTCTGTTTAGTGGACTCTTCATCTAGTGTAGACAGCAGAATAATCCATCTTGCTGTGTGGGGGTGGGACGGTAGTCCACCGGTTCCCCCCTAGTTTTAGTTAAATGGTAAATGGCGTTCACTTATATAGCGCTTTTTCTCATCTCTGGATGACCAAGTGCTTTACAGATCCTGCTATTCGCCCATTCACCCACGCATTCACACACTGATGGCGGCAGAGCCGCCATACACACACAGGGGCTAGCCTGGCCACCAGGAGCAACTTGGGGGTTCAGTGTCTCGCTCAAGGATGCTTCGACATGCATACTGCAGACGGAGCAGGAATCGAACCCATGACCCTCTGATCAGTAGTCGGTCACACTACACCTGCACCGCAGTCGCCCCCATAGTTGTTTTGAGTGAATGTGATAGGCCTTTAGATATTTCTGTTTAGTTTTTTTTTAGCGCGTGATTCGGGTTCCAAATTGGGGGAGGGTCTCAATTGTATGTATGTGTTTTGGACCATTTTTTGAAGAGGGGGGGTGTTGTGTTGTTTTGGGGACATATTGTGTGACACAGGTGGTGGTTCCACCTTTCCGCTTCTGCTGAAACCTGGGGTATAAGAGGGCTGTGAGGAAGAGGGGCAGTCTCTTGGCCTCCTCTCAGCCTGACGGCAGCGCTTGTATTGTGAGAGTGAGTCACAAATAAAGTTGTATCCAGTTCAACGCTTGGTCTCGTCCTTGGCTCCTATTACAGACATAACATGACCCATGCTGACCACGTCCGGGAACAGCTGGCCCGCTGCTGACAATGCAACCGAAAGAGCCTCGGAGCTTATGTAGCAGGTGTCCAGCTGCTGACACACTTTGGACTTTGAACCAGAGGCGGTGATGAAGCTCACCCTACAGAGTTTTATCCGAGGGCTCCACCCAGCCCGGCTCCAAGAACATGTCCGGATTCACGCCATGAGCAGCTGGGAGACAGCCGTGGCAGAGGCAGAGTGGGTGGAGCTGGTGCTGGAGCACGTGGCTGATGTTTCATCACCAAGGCAAAATGCTTTCCAGGCCATGGCTGAGAGTGAGGACGAGGACGAACTGCGCCAGACCACAGCTGCATGGCCGGCAAGAGTGCCACTGTGGAGAGCCAGGCCAAATTGCGCGCCACTGCCCTGCATCTACCCCATGACAACCAGCCCTCCCACCAGCTTTAAACTAGAGTGAGGTGGCAGAGATGGGGACCTGCTGCCTCTCAGATATTTTCCCCAGTGAACTCTGACCCACGTGTAGGCCGACTGGGACACTCACCAGGGCTGTACCTGCAGTGCAGCCTGGATAGCACTCCAATACGGGCCCTGATCAACACCGGTTCCACCATCTCCCTGGTCCGACCCGGGGTGCTGCCTGGTGTAGATGAACTCAGACCGCAGGGGTGGGAACCCACGAGGCACTGTGTCACCACAGCCACCGGTGAGTGCGCCATATGGGGAGGGCACTGAGTCCTTGTCATGGGAGTGGCTGGTCAGAACCTGAACTACCCACTCTGGCTGGCTGACATCCAAGACCCCTGCATCATTGGACTAGATCTACTCACAGCATGGGACGCAAAGATTGACACCGCCAGCTCTTTTCTCCTGCTGGGGGCTAAGACCATCAGGCTCTGTGGCAACACCCAGACGGGGACCCAGGGAACCTGCGCGATCGAGGGGCCGTCAACGCAGGCTGAGCTGAGGCGATCGCCGTCAGAACCGACTGTTGCAGCATCGACCCCGACCGTTGCAGCACCACCAGCACGAGTGGAGGGATCGTCATCGCTGCCAGAGACAGCAGTGAGGGGGATGCCAACAGAACAAATCACCACGTCATCAGAAATCCAGCAGGTGGTCGAGGAGCTGTTCCAGCAGAGCTGCAGGGGGTTACAGTTGGGGCAGAGACGCCAGCTGTGGGAGTTGCTGGACTGCTATGTCGACGTCTTTGCTGCCAGGAATGAAGAGTACACCCGAAGCAGCTTGGTGCAGCACTAGATTGACACTGGTCAGACCAGGCCGATCCGGCACCACGTCCGCTGTCTGTCTTTTTCAAGGCGAACAGTGGCAGAGCAGAAGATTCAGGAGATGCTGGAAGCAGATTTCATTGAACCCTCCAGCAGCCCCTGCACGGTGCTGGTGGTTCTAGTCAAGAAGAAGGATGGATCGTGGTGGTTCTGTGTGGACTACTGGTGCCTGAATGATATTACCCGTAAGGACTCCTACCTTCTGCTCCGCATTGAGGATGTGCTGGATTATATCGCTGGCTCCAGCTGGCTCAGCTGGCTTGACCTCCGCAGCGGCTATTTGCAGGCGGCGCTGTCACCAGAGGCCCACCAGAAAACAGCCTTCTCCATCGAGCAGGGACTGTGGCAGTTCAAGGTGATGTCATTTGGACTTTGCAATACCCCGGTCCCCTTTTAATGCCCGATGGAGCAAGTGCTGGCTCATGTCGTCCGGAGCCGCTGCATTGTTTATCTCGATGACCTGGTGGTTCATGCATCTGATTTTGGGGGCGCCCTGTCCAACCTCTGGGAGGTGTTGGACGCCATCCGCCGGGCTACAGCTGCACCCTCAGAAATGCCACCTGTTTCAGCAAGAAACCACCTTCCTGGGTCACGTCGTCTGCGCTGTGGGAGTCGCCCCCGACCCAGAGAAGGTGGCACCGGTGGAAAAACTGGCCGGGGCTGCGGGACGTAGGAGGAGTACAGTGCTTCCTCGGACTGGCCTCCTATTATAGGAGGTCTGAGAAGGATTTTGCCACCATTGCTAGTCCACTGCATCAGCTGACACAGAAGGGCCGGACATTCGAATGGAGCGAGGACTGTACTGCTGCTTTTTCCCAGCTTTTTTCAGCGCTCATCGGAGCCCGCGTGCTGCGGTATCCCTACCCGAACCTCCCCTTCATCATAGACACAGATGCTAGCAATCAGGGCATCGGGGTGGTGTTATCCCAGGAGGGAGAACACAGAGAGCAGGTGGTTGTCTTTTTCAGCCGCACTCTCAGCAGAGCCAAACAGAGGCTCTGTTTTATTTAGTACAAGTGGCAGAATAATCCGCTTTGCCATGTGGGGTGGGACAGCAGCCCACTGGTCTCCCCTAGTTTTTAGTTGTTTTTGGGTGAATGTGTTAGGCCATTTTAGTTCTTTATTCCCTGTTATATTCTTAGTGCATGATTCGGGTCCTAAATTGGGGTGGGTCTGAATTGTGTGTATGTGTTTTGTAAGGGAGAGGGGAATGTTATGTGAGTGTTGTGTTTGTGTTTGGCCCTCGGGGTGTGCCATAGCGGTCCTGGGTGGTGACGTGAGGCGGGCCGCCGCCACTGTATATATTTGCCAATGTTCTTCAATAAAGTTCAGTTTGCTGCATGGCATAACAGACTCCAGTCTCTGATTTACCGACATAACAGTGAGATCACGGTGGGTACGGGCCAAGCGGCAGGTGGAGGAGCACCAGGGACGGCTACGTGTCGTGGCCAGATGGAGCGACGCTTACCTCCAGCTGTCGGATGGCTTGTGGAGGCACCTGGACGAGCTGCGGCGTGCCCGGGAGAAGACTGTGGGATGTGGGCCCGGATGAGCGGCGCATACAGTGGTGAGGAAGAGGAGGTGCACCGGGGCTGAGGCAACCAGCTGTGGTCTGGGTGGCAGGCCACCTCCAGGGGCGGACTGGTGTAAAGGATGGTCCAGGGAGCCCACGGAGTTGTTTTCTCCAGCCGTGTGTATATAGTTTAATTGTGATGCGTGTGTTATGAATGTTTTGTTTCTGTGTATGTAGTTTTGGGGATTAATTTGTGTGTTTTGTTTTAGTTCAGGAGACACTGTGGTATTTTGTTTGTAGATGGACTTTTATTTAGTATAGCAGAATAATCTGCTTTGCCGTGTGGGGTGGGACGGCAATCCACCTGTCTCCCCTAGTTTTAGTTGTTTTGGGTGTGAATGCGTTAGGCCAATTTTAGTATATTATTTTACGTTATGTTAGTACATGATCTGGGTCCTAAATTGGGGTGGGTCTGAATTTTGAGTGTGTTTTAGACTTTTGTAAGGGGGGAGGGTGAATGTTGCATAGTTATTTATATGGTTCCTGTTATATGTGGTGTTCGGTGCTTTTATTTGTGAGGCACGGTGTGGCGGCTTTGGGTCCCGGTTCTGCCACCACCCGTGCCTATAAAAGGGCTGCAGGCAGGAGGGGCGGTCTCCTGGACATCTCCTCTGCCTAGTGGTTGGGTGTGTTCAGTTCAGCACCTGACCCCGTCCTTCCACTCCAAACTGAGACATAACACCCCCCTCTGTTCTGTAATTTGTAACTGAAGAAATGGATGCCTGTCTCATTATTGTGTGAACCCTTGAAACGTCACGTTATATATAATAATGCACTTTTCAATCTTGGGCTTGGCTAGGGCAATTTTATCATTGCATGTTTTGGAAATTGAAACTGAAAGACGTTGAAATCAAATAAATGTTCTAGCAGGCCTCCTGGTGGTTGCAGGGGCCCTAAGCAGTTGATGAGTTTGCCCTGGGGAAAGCCTGGGGCGAAGCAATTTTATTTTCCACCGACAAAAGACTAGCTTGTCCATTATTCAAAAGAGTACAATCAAATTGCTCAATCTTTCTGTTAGATACTTTTAATAGCAGTAATAAAGAAGCCAGCAAACTGCAGGGTAATTACAGCCTGTCTGTCTTGTGTCTGCTAGGTCTAAATAAAGTTCAGAGTTCCGGTGAAAACCGCGGCAGGAGTGGCGCTCCCAGGCGGGGAGCAGCAGCTCCTCCGTCAGCCGTGACGTCGCTGCTTCGCCGCTGAAAAACTAAACTCAGCCGAAGAAGTTTTCTATGAGGGGAGAAAAAAAAGACCCCCCCCCCCCCAAAAAAAAACAAAAAAAAAAACCAGCCTCTGCGCTCTGGAGCTCCGGAATGTGCGGACACTGGCGCCCCGACGCCGCATCCCCATCCCGCCGTCGAAATGGTAACAAAACGGTTGCGTCGGCGCATCGACTCTGCGGCTGTTGTGGCGCTTATTTGCGCAACGATGTTGGCGAAAAGCTGCGTGTGCGTCGGTGAGGAGCAGGACGAGGTGGTGGACAGAGAACGGCTCACCGAGTTTTACCGTAAGTTTTCACCTTGGTTCCAGCTGGTCTGTTCGAAGCGTGTCACGTTAATGGTGTTCCGCACGTTTAGGAGGATGCCGCTCGCGCTTCAGACAACATTTGCTTGTTGTTTAGAGTTGCGTGAGTGCGCGGCCGCGGACGGAGACTTTCCGGGAGGGACGGAAGGAGCGACACGCTAGTCTGGTGAGGTGGCTGGAGCGGACGCGGTAGGGTGCGCAAGAAAAATCCGTATATTATTACTCAAGTAGAAGTATATTCTCGCCATTTTGAGATTTTTTTCCTCTTAAAGTAGCCCTTTTCTCTAATGTTTTGATTTTTTTTTTGCTCCCCTATTTTTTTATCTTGACATTTTGTTTATGTAGCCTATTTATTTATTTATTTATTTATTTTGCAAAAAACGTTCAACTTTATATGTACTTTTTTCACTTTTTTTTGTTCATTTTGGTCTTTATTCCCCCAAATGTGAGGTTTTTCTAATTTTTTTGAATTTTAAAAAATAGTGCTTTTCTAGTCTCAAAGCCCACTCAAAGCGCTTTGCTAGCACTAACCCTCTACTCTCAGGGCCTGTAGGAGACCGATATCTAGGGACAATTTAGAACAACCAGTTAACCTAACATGCACGTCTTTGGATTGTGGGAGGAAACCGGAGCCCCCGGAGTAAAGCCACGCAGCGCAGGGAGAACATGCAGACTCCACACAGAAAGGTTCCTACCCCTGCCAGCCCGGGGATTCGAACCTGAAACCTTCCACTGCACCACCGTGCTGCTTTTATTGATCAGTTTACTTTTTCGCGTTAGTTTTCATTAATAAACTTGCTTTTTTTCTCTTGTAAATTAGTGGGTTGACTTTTACCAGTTTGGGAGGTTTTTCTCCCCTAAATTTGTGACCTTGTCCTCATTTATTTATTTATTTATTTATTTATAAATAACTCACTTATATAATTTAGCATTTTTACATAAACTTGTGAATTATTTCTTGTACATTTGAAACTTTATTCTCAATCTGTGAGGGTCTTCTCATTTCTTTGAGACGTTTTTCTTGTACTTTTTTCTAATACATCTGTGCCATTTTTGTGATCAATTTGTGACTTTTTTCATGTAATTTTGCAACTTTTTACTAATGAGTTAGCTCTTTTCTTATAAATTTACACTTTTTAAAAAAATCCATAGTAAAATTAAAATTAATTATTAATTCAGCATTTTCAATGTTAATAAAATTAGATGCATTTATTAAAGATAAACTCATATCTGGTAGGAATAGTGTTGCAGAATAAACCATAACATTCCTAGCTAGTTCTTAAATCAGTGAACTCATAAGTAATTCAGAGTGTGACCAAATGAACTTGTAGTATTTTTAGTATTGAAGTATTTTTTCCATCATAAATGTACTCGTAAAAGTAAAAAAAAGCTGCAAAAGTTAAAAAAAAAATGCTGCAATGAAACTACTCAGTAAAGAATAATTTATGAAAAAATTACTTGAGTACATGTATTTGAATAAATGTAGCTTTGTTTCTCCCCTCCTGAGGTGACTGAATTCTGACCATTCCTGCAGGCTCTATTGAATTATCTGCAGGCCCCAGTTTAACCCTGGGATCACATTTCCAGCTGTGGCTATGTTGTCTGTAATAAAACGAAGTCTGAGTCTTTTGCGTCAGTGCCCAGGTTATTTCCTCTGGAATAATTCATGAATGAATGTAAAAATTATTAAGGTTCATGGCAGGAAATCTGACCAGCCACTTTGCATATGTGGGGATACTCTGATGTTCTCCATTTGACATCACTGTATATTGAAATAGGATTTGGGGAAATATTGGTAATAGTCCAGAAATTACAAATGTTGTCCATCTCGCCAAATCAATTTAAAAATCTCAATTTTTTTTTCAGTGCTAAAAAGGGCATTTTCTAGGTTTTATGACACATTAAGACACATTTAGGTCTAAGTAACAAAAATGTCATCATGACAAACTTTGTATAAGATTTAAATACAATATGTCACGATCCTGGGGCACGGGTGGGCGCCGTGCCCAGTTTCCTGTCTAGTTTAGTGTTTTTCTGTCTGCTGTTTTTGGTTCCTGCTTAATTCGTCTTTTTGTATCTGTAGTATTATTATGTACATTTTGGGGTTCTGTTGTGTTTGTATCGTTATGGTTTCCGATTATGTTTTATTTTGACAGCGCTGTGCAGCTTCCGGCAGTCAGACTGATCGGAGCTGCACACCTGTTATTCATTCTGTTATTTTCTCCACTCATGTATCCACACCTGTCACTGATTATGTACTGCATATAAGAGCACGGCAAACCTCTGTGGTTTGTTGTGTCCTACCACGTGTACCCGTCCTCAGGAACAGGCTACTGAGTGTGTTTGGGTCCAGCTGTCGAGGAGAGTAGGTGAACTCCGTCCAGGTATGTTTGTCCCTTATTTCCAGTCGTGGGTCCCGCTGCTTTTGGGAGAGCTCGGGCTGGATTCCACCCCTGGTCAGGCGTCCCCTGGCTTCCATCCCCCTGGACGTCAAGCCCCACTCTCCTCCAGCATTGGTCATTTTGTATTTGCCTTGCACTTCATGATTTAGCTTTTGCATGTTTACATTCTTCTCTGTTTTTATGTTAATAAATGTGCAAACTCACAGAGAGCGTTTGGTGTCCAGTTTTGCCCGTGAAACGGGCGAGTCATGACACAATAACACAAAAACAATATTTGTTTGATATAAGTAAAAATCCATTGTCTCATACAAACACTTTCACTCTCATACACCTTAAGATCCAGCCATTTGCTACATGTCCAACACATTTTTAAAAAAAATTGACTATCCATGCGGCAGCACAGCAACTCGCCCTTGGCCGGGGGATCCTGGGTTCGATCCCAGCCCCTGACCAACAGTGATCTGTGTGGAGTTTGCATGTTCTCTCCTTGTCTGCGTGGGTTTACTCCAGGATTTCTCCAGTTTCCTTCCACATGCCAAAAAACCCCCCAAAACATGCAAGTTAGGTTAATTGGCGTCAAAACTGGGGATTCTAAATTGTCCTTAGGTATGAGTGTGAGAGTGAATGTTTGTCTGTCTCTCTGTGTTGGCCCTGTGATGGACTGGCGATCTGTCCAGGGTGTACCCTGCCTCTCGCCCAAAGATGCTGGGATAGGCTCCAGCCCCCCCGCGGCCCGAAAAGGATTAAGCTGAAGAAGATGAATGAATGTACAGTATAAACAGCTTGAATGTTTAAATTAATTCTTGTGACATTCACACTTTATGAGTGATGAGTAGAGCTGTTATCTGCTGTTCGTAAACATTCCTTATTCTTCCTCTTTGTAAATATCCAGTTATACAAAGAACTCTGTTTGCATGCAGAGCCTTTACATGATGAATGAATTGATCCTTTTTTGCCCAAATTGCCCAAATAAATCATCTCTTCCTCCCCACCCCTTCTTCTTCATACATAAGCATCTCATTTTTCATATCTCTCTGCAGAAAAGGGTGTGTTCGTCCTGGAGAGTGAGCCCCTCAAGCGCTGCATCACACTAGATCGCTCCGGCCTGGTGCTGGAGGACTGTGAGCGCCTGACCCGCCGCATGCTGTGGAAGTGGGTCTCCCGACACCGCCTATTCAACTTGGGCTCCAGCACATGCCTGGGCCTGAACATTTCAGACTCCATCCAGCCTCTCGGCATGTTCGAGTGCGACATGGCCCTCCCTGTGCTGTGGTGGCGCTGCAGTGGAAACATGCTGTACGGCGCAGCGCAGTGGAAGGTGACTGTGGCCGGACGTCTGGTGGTGGTGAAGAAGAACATTTACCACAGCTGGAAGAGGCACAACACCCCAAGAGAGGGCCCATGCTCGTATCCGTATGAAGGTGAACACCTCAAATATCATCCTCGTGTTCTGATCTGGGACTGCCTGCGCTGAATGCGTCGTTTCATATCAGGCTGGGTTTGTTTTACTTGCAGATGTCCACACTTTGTTGGGGAATGCACATGGGATGCCTTGCAGCTTTCCTTTTAAATACAACAACAAATGGTACTCTGAGTGTACAACCGAGGGCCATGAGGACCATCTGCCCTGGTGCGCTACCACAACTCGCTATGATGAATTTGAAAGATGGGGCTTCTGTCCAGTACACGGTAAAACTAGAAAGTGTCCAGAGATTACATACCTCCCCCAAGACAAGTGTGTTAACTGTTTTCCAGCCTCTTCACAATGTCTGGATCCTCAGCATATTCTTCACACTTATAGATACCCATCTTTAATATGCTCTGTAATTTTTTTAAATTTTATGCATCATTTTCAAAAAAAAAAAATACAAAACTGTAATAACCTCCTCAGTGGAGGTTATGGAACGAAATAATCACATGACAGTGATGATCATGACCTGCCACATTTACATTATGGTCCGCAAACTCCTTCCCACACCAGGTTCACACTGACTCACTTTATTTATTTTCTCCTGCTATTTCTCTCTCATTACTTATTTATTTATATATATATTTTTTTTACAATAGATACTAGCTGTGATCACTTCTGGGAGTCCAACCAGGAGTTGCGTGCATGTTACCAGTTTAACCTGTATACCATCCTCACCTGGAGTCAGGCACTGTCCACCTGCCAGGCTCAGGGTGGAAACCTGCTCAGCATCACCAGCCTTGCAGAGCACAGATACATCAGAGGTAGACATCGATTTGGAATCACAGGAATTGTGAAACATTAGTTGTAAAATGTGATATTCACACAGTAGGTACATTTACTTTGTCACTGTTTGCTGCCATGATTATTATTAAAATGCTGCAGGAGGCACATAGGAGTGATCATTACTCACATGCACACAACATTTATTGTGTTTTGTACCTTGTGGTAGATCGATTGGCGAATGTTGGAGCAATGGTGTGGATGGGACTGAACCATCTTAAGGATGGACGGGGGTGGCAGTGGTCAGACGGAGCGCCTCTGTCACTGGTGAATTTTACCGCAGGTGCTGATTCTTTGTTTACTACGCGAGGTTTGAATAACATATGCTGTTTCAACTAAGCTTTCACCAAATCAGTAACCTGTTAATTAAAACAGATACACGATTATTTTTACAGGGGACATATAATAAAATTTTAATTTTTGCACTTAATTTGGGTACCTGGAGAGGTTTTTACAGGCTACTCTGTGTACAGGACTGTGAAAATGTATTTGCCCCCTTCCTGATTTCTTATAATGCAGCCACAAGCTGCGTATTGGTTTTGTATCATATTGACAGATATCCAAATTTAAAATATCACATTGGATCAGGCATTAAAAAAGCTGTATTGTTCCATTCCTATTCTTTGCTCAAGTAGTATATAATTTCATTCCTACAGGATATGTCTCATGTTAGTCTAAACAAAGAAAATATACTGCATAATGTATATGGGTGGGTGGGGGGGGGGGGCTGAAAGGTTCATAGTGGTCAAATTTGACCAAATGTGGTTTATTTTTCAACATAGTCTCCTGTTCGGTCCACACACTTCTTCCATCGGTGTTGCAGTGCTTGCATCCCTGCAGTTGAAAAATAAACCACATTTGGTCAAATTTGACCACTGTGAACTTTTCAGCCCCCCCTCGTACATACTGTGAGCTAGCAGTGCTTTGTGTATTTTTTTTTTTTTCAATGGAGAAGCTCAGTTATCAATAGTCTAATAATGTGCTTTGATAACATTAACTGTACAAACATTTGTCACATTTTTACTAAAGAAAGGAAGACAGATCGCTGTCCTAACAATTTTGCTTCCATCAGCTCTCCCCTCCAGCCCGCTGCAGGACAACCGACAGTGTGGGGTGTACATGGCCTTCGAGGGCTTTTGGCAGAGTCTTTCCTGTGAATCTGCTCTGCCCTATGTCTGCAAAAAGACGCCTAACAACACTCGCAGAGCTGAGCCACTAGGTGAGTGATGGCAACACACCATGACACAGGTTCCTCAGACTGTGGTAGGAATTATTTTTGCAGTGCTTGCAGCTCTGGGGGCTCAGCAGTTGCTTTGTACCTGGGGAGTGAACTGTTGACCTTCCTCTCTGCTGCACTGCTGGCAGCTAGACCAAAACAAGGTCTGCTGTGAATTTGTTTTATTCTGGCCTTCTCTCTTTATCATTCTTTATCCTCTTACAGAGAACTGGCAGTATATCCATACAGGGTGCTCTGATGGCTGGTGGCCTCATAATGGTTTCTGCTATCGGGTGCTGTCAGAAACCGAAGCAGGAAGTTGGGAGGAGTCTGCTCAGGCCTGCAGTTTTCAGCTTGCAAACCTCACCAGCCTTCATTCTCTGTCTGAGGTTGAAATGCTCCTCAACCTTCTGACTAACTGTAAGATCCCATTATACTCTTAGATAGTCTAGATATTACAAGTAATGCTGCATTTTGGCAGTGTAGTGCTCTGTTAGGATATTAAGTTGCTATCAGATCTTTTAAATAACAAGGGGCCTCATCATTTAGGGTTTTATAAGTGAGGAGAAAGATTTTAAAGATGTACTCCAGTGGATATAAATCCCCTATAAAAACAAATCTACGTTGTCTAAAATTGTATCTAATGCAGTGTTTCCTCTGGCTTAAAGACCTTGGCGTGGTGGCAACATATTTTTCCGTGTGGGGGGCAGAAAACACATGACACTATTGTAACCGGAATATGTTAATTTTATACTATTTATTTCTTTTTTTAAATTTTGCACAGTAACTTTGCATATGGAACTTACCATATGAAGTATTGTACAACCAAGGCTTAAATGTTGGAATATTGGGCCAGTTGGGGTCCCACCCAGACGTCCTGTGTTTGGACTTTTTACTGGTGTCATCCTTCTCTCCTTCCTCTGCTCTCACCTCTCCTGGACCCTCTGCCTGAACACTTTCCTCTCCTTGGCTCATCTTGTCTGTCTCATCTTTCCCTCTCTGAGCCCTGTCTAATTCAGGTTCTCTCTCTGTCTATGGTGGTATACAAACAGGTTAGAAGATACCAAGTGTCACATTTTGTCCTGCAACATTTTTTTGTCATGGTTTGCATGAATGACAAAAATATGTGCATTTTTTTGTATTTTTATTCTTCTTCCTTTTTTCCATTGAGAGAGAGTAGGAAAGAGAAGGGGAAAAAATTCATAATAGTAATTTACTCATGCACACGTAAATTATATAATCAGAGGTGGGTATAGTAGCCAGAAATTCTACTCATGTCAAAGCAGTGCTATGAAATTAATAATTACAAGTAGACAACCAAAAATTTCTAGTTGAGTTAAGGGTACAAAGAGCACCCACTTAGAAACTTGAGTAATGACTTCAGTCTTGAAGTTTTGAGGTTTTTCCTCCAAAATTTGCAATAATTTTCTTATAGTTTTCTACTTTTCTTTGTAAATTTATCTATATTTGAAACCATTTTCTTCATTTGTAATTTCCTCTTGTAAAATTGACTTTTCTTGTACATTTGAAACGTTATTATAAACTTGTGGATTATTTTATAGTTAATTTTTGTCTATTTTTTTTATAAAATTACTGGGGCTTTTTTTTAAAATAAATTTGAAACAGACTGTGGTAAAATTCTGACTTTTGTTCCTCATACAAGTTGCACTTTTGACCATAATTTTGCAGAGCCAGAACAGAACAATAATTTAGCTCTGATTTCAAAGACAAAAAATAAATAAAATTATACTTAATGAAATAAATTAACTAAATGACCAAAGACGCAGTTATTTCTGTTATAATATTTCTATATATTTATAGTTCTTCAGAACTCTCCTCACCAACCAGACAGCAGGAAAAACCTCCCTTATTTTGAAATCCAAATGTTGGCAGCTCGGTGGACCAGTGGTTAGCACTGTGGCAGCACAGCAAGAAGGTTATGGGATCGATTCCACCCTTGACTATTGTGGGTTTGAGCCCCCAGACCATCGGAGACCCTTCTGTATGGAGTTTGCATGTTTCCCCCGTGTCTGCGTGGGTTTTCTCCCGGTACTCCGGTTTCCTCCTACAGGCCAAAGACATGCAGGTTAAGTTAATTGGCAGCAACTGGGGATTCTAAATTGTCCTTAGGTATGAATGTGAGAGTGAAAGGTTGTCTGTCTCTCTGTGTTGGCCCTGTGATGGACTGGCGATCTGTCCAGGGTGTACCCTGCCTCTCGCCCAAAGATGCTGGGATAGGCTCCAGCGCCCCCGCGACCCAAAAAGGATTAAGCGGTAGAAGATGGATGTTGGCACGTTTAGTATGTCTGAAGGCTGCTCACGGATTAAAGTCATTGACTTCATGAATTCAGTCATCTTAACTTGCCAGGTACATAATAATGAACATAAATGAGTTAATATTGTAGTGGCTGGTGAAGTAAATCCTCAGCAATTCATCAGTCTCTCTTGCCTTTCCCTGCATATGAAGCCTGCGTATGAAGCCTAAAAGTACATGTCCACTGGTCCAGATTTTCCGAAAGGAATCGGTCACCGGAACCGGTGAAGTGTGGGCAGGGGGTGTGGGCATGGGGCTGGTAGAGTTCTTGGATAGGTGGAGTCAGAGCAAAGTGGGAGGAAATACTGGAATAGTCATTATTAACCATGAGCAGATTGATAAGTCTGTTTTTAATAATACTGGTATATTTGCGCTACAAAAGGCAGTTACATTGTTGTCGTTGCTGCTGGTTTTGGTTCACCCAATCCTACAGACCCGCACAATGCATGGTGAATTTGACTGCCTGGTTCGTGAGCTTTGGCTGGATGAGCCCATGTTCCACTGCTCTCCACGCCTCGTTCCTTTGTATGTTGTTTCTATATGATGGCAAGGACTGGTCATATAGTATCGGGTTACCTGAAACAGCGGTTATTAATTTCTCCTTCATGTCTTCACAGCAACAGATAACGTACAGATCTGCTCCCCCACCACCACCTTCTCCTCCATCTGCCTGGTTCACTAGATTGGTTGACGGACCCGTCCATGGGTGGTCTTCCTTCAGCTCCTGGCTGCTACTGGACAATATGGCATTGTTGGTCTCCATATATTTAAAACAAACCAGTGAAGAGTGTTTCTAACATCACTTTGTGCGAGAAATAGTAGGTTCAGTTAATGAATCTGTTGTTATTTGACATCAAAAACCGCTGGTTTAAAAATTCAGGACGAGAGCGCTGCCTCTGGTGCATGACCGTACGTAAAAAATCATGACCGATTGTAATGTTTATGCCAATGAGCTGTAGTGGAACCCACGGGTGACTTGGCACACTGCAGTCTGGTTTTCACCGGTGCGGACCCAAATGCTTTCCATTGTGTTTCCAGTACACAATGAATGGGAAGCAGAAAAACGACGGAACCAGTGGACACATAGCATAACCACACCTGTTTGCTAAGCAACTCTTCATTATTGTTCCCATTACCAGCGGGTTAAATCCATGATAAATGCCTCCACTGCTTATGTACCTCTTCCACTTTTTTTCCGCATACTTTAGTAAGCTCATCCTTCTCTTGGACAGCGACACTAGAGAGTAGGGGTTGGCGATATGGCCCAAAAATTATATCACTGTGGAGGAATAAATAAGTTCAGGCGAGATGCGGCAAGCTGGAAGGTTGCAGAGTTTTATTTATCTCCAACATCATGAGACGCACTTGTAGTGTTGTGCGCTACTGTGCTGTACAGTGCTGTGTTGTGTTGTGCTGCGCCGTTGAGGCATGTATAGCAAGCTCTTTTATACAGTGGGGCAAAAAAGTATTTAGTCAGATAAGATAAGATAAGCCTTTATTAGTCCCACAATGGGGAAATTCCAGGATTGCAACAGCTCAGGGATAGCAACACTCAGAGCAACACTCAGAAGGCAAGAAGAAAACAAGAGCAGCGGGTATACATATGTACATATAAACATAAATATATAGACACACAGTGCGGAGCATTGTAGCTAGATGGAATAAATATATAAACACCCAGTGTGGAGCATTGTAGCTAGATGGAATAATATATGAATATATAAACACACACAGTGCGGAGCATTGCAGCTAGATGGAATAAATATGTGAATATATAAACACACATACAGTGTGGAGCGTTGAAGCTAGATGGAATAAATATATGAATATATAAACACACAAAAGAAAAGAACGAGATCGCGGATACAAGCGGCTGAAATGAGCTTTCTCCGTAGGATTGCTGGACTCACCCTCAGAGATAGGGTGAGGAGCTCAGTCATCCGGGAGAGGCTCAGAGTAGAACCGCTGCTCCTCCACATTGAAAGGAGTCAGTTGAGGTGGTATGGGCATCTGATTAGGATGCCTCCTGGACGTCTCCCACTTGAGGTGTTTCAGGCACGTCCCACTGGGAGGAGACCCCGGGGCAGACCCAGGACTCGGTGGAGAGACTATGTCTCCCAGCTAGTCTGGGAACGCCTTGGTATCCCCTCTGAAGAGCTGGAGCAGGTGGCTGGGGAGAGGGAAGTCTGGGCTTCTCTGCTTGAACTGCTGCCTCCGCGACCCGGACCTCCGGAAAAGCGGTAGAAGATGGATGGATGGATGGATGGATAAACACACAGTGCGGAGCATTGTAGCTAGATGGAATAAATATGTAAATATATAAACACACACAGTGTGGAGCATTGTAGCTAGATGGAATAAATATGTAAATATATAAACACACACAGTGCGGAGCATTGTAGCTAGATGGAATGAAACAGCAGCATAACCATCTACTTAGTTATCCTACACGGTATGATTATGTACCCATACATATTGTCACCCTCCGTAGCTACCGGTCTTTTCCTAGTTGTATACCGGAGGGGACCATTGTGTAAGTCTATTGCGTCTTTTGCATTCAATACTATTAGGTTGTCACGTCTTTTTGCTATCTCTGCGAGCAGCCCTGCTTAGGTTGTACAGTCTGACAGCCGTAGATAGGAAGGACCTGCAAAACCTCTCGGTTGTGCACCTAGGATGATGTAGTCTGCTGCTAAATGAGCTCTTCAGTGTGTTCAGTATGTCCTGCATAGGATGGGACTCGGACTCCAGCAGAGATGACAGTTTAGCCACCATCCTTCTCTCTCCCATCTCCTCCACTGGGTCAAGGCGCTGCCCCAGGACAGAGCTAGCTTTCTTGATCAGTTTGTTCAGTCTCTTCCTATCGGCTGCTGTAATGCCACTGCCCCAGCAGACCACTCCAAAAGTGATGGCTGATGCCACCACCGTGTCGTAGAATGTCTTCAGCAGCGCCCCTTGTACACCAAAAGACCTGAGTCTCCTCAGTAGGAACAGTCTGCGCTGTCCCTTCTTGTAGAGTGCGTCAGTATTGTGTGACCAGTCTAGTTTATTGTTCAGATGAACACCCAGGTACTTGTAGGATGTCACCATCTCGATGTCTGTTCCCTGTATACTTACTGGTGCTGTGAGGGGTTGTCCTTGCCTGCGGCAATCCACCACCAGCTCCTTAGTTTTCCTCGCGTTGATCTGGAGGCAGTTCCGATGGCACCAGTCCACAAAGTCCTGGATAAGTCCTCTGTACTCAGCTTCATCTCCGTTGGAGAGGCCAACGATCGCAGAGTCATCAGAGAACTTCTGTAGATGGCAGTGTGTTGTGTTGTGTGAGAAGTCCGCAGTATAAAGGGTGAACAGGAAGGGAGCCAAAACCGTTCCCTGGGGGGCCCCCGTGCTACCGATGATCGTGTCGGTGTGACAATGGGATGTCACCACTGTATGTCTGGTTATATTGTGGGATTATGTTGTATCTGTATTGTTGTATTGTTGTATGATTCTTTGGTAAGATGCACATAATGGTTTAGGATTTGTCTTTGTTAATTTGAATGCCCTGGGAGATAATTAGTATGATTAAGAATCTGGTAAAATAATTGTAAAAGGATTTATTGCACATACCTTTGCCAACATGCTTCCTGTGCGTGTCCAGGCAAAAGACTCCGTTTGGAGTTGAGGGCCTTATATAGGACACCAGCAGGGAGCAAATATGTTTGGTAAGTCAGGGGGTGGTTTAATATTTTTAAATAGGGGTTAAGGTTATTTATTGAACTATTTATATTACTATTTATTGTGTGTTATTTATATATTTATATTGTGTATGTTTGGGGAAACTATGTATTTTTAGATGTTAGTGGGTATGTGTTTAGAATAAGGAATGATGAGTGTTTTACCTGGGATTATGGTAGGGGCTAATCACCTCTAATTATCTCTCCATTATATAACAGGTGTGAGATTTCGAGTAGATGATTGATGAAATGGTTATTGAGGAATTCGGTATTGCTTGATATGCTTCTTATTTTGAGGAAGTACATTTGTTGAAAGACTGTGTCAGAAGATTTTCTTGAGAGACTGGAGATGCTACTTGTGAGTAAAAAATAAATTGTCTAATTGAAAATTGGAATTGAAGCTCTGACCTCGCTTCGTTGCTGCACCAAATCGTTCACAGTTGGACACACAGTCCCGGGTTCTCACAAACTGTGGCCGGTTTGTGAGGTAGTCCAGGATCCATGATGATAGGTGCTGGTCCACCCCTGCGCACAGCAGCTTGTCCTTCAGGATCATCAGTTGGATGGTGTTGAAAGCACTGGAGAAATCAAAGAACATGATCCTCACCGCATTCCCGGGCTTCTCCAGGTGGAACAGAGAATGGTGAAGGAGGAAGATGACCGCATCCTCCACCCCAATGCCATGCTGGTAGGCGAACTGGAGTGGATCCATCGCTGGTCCCACCAGGGGGTGGAGGTGAACAAGGAGCAGTCTCTCCAGGGTCTTCATCATGTGGGACGTCAGGGCCACTGGTCTGTAGCTGTTCAGATCTTTGGGGTGGGAAGTCTTTGGTACAGGTACCACACAAGATGTTTTCCACAGCTGTGGTACCCTCCCCAGCTTCAGGCTCAGGTTGAAGATGTACTCCACAATCCCACACAGCTGGTCTGCACAGGACTTGAGGAGCTTTGCACTGATGCCGTCCGGTCCCGACGCCTTCCTCGCCTTGATCTTCCTCAGCTCTGTCCTCACCTGGGTCTTAGTGAGGGTCAGGTTGAGGGGGGCTGTGTGTTGGGAGTGGGGGGTGATGGTGGAGTGGGGAGTGGGCAGCAGGACTTGATGTCTTCAGAGGCAGCAGTGGTTGTTGTGCAGTGGGGGGGGGAGGGCGGTTGGTCAAACCTATTGAAAAACAGATTCAGATTGTTCGCCCACTCCCTGCCCCCCTGTAGCCTGAGGGGAGGTATTCTGGAGCCCAGAGATGGTTTTAAGGTTTCTCCAGACCCCACCAATGTCGCTCTGTTGCAGCTTATCCTCCATCTTCTTCCTGAAGCTGTCTCTGCCTTCTCTGATCTTCCTCCTCAGCTCCCTCTGTACGGACTTCAGCATCTCCCTGTTCCCCGACCTGAAGATCCTCTTCTTCTCTCTCAGAAGTGTTTTTATCTCAGGGTTGATCCAGGGTTTGTTGTTTGAGCAACACCATATGGTCTTGGTGGGTACGGTGTTGTCCACACAGAAGCTGATGTAGTCCGTGATGGCGTGAGTGAGGCCATCGATGTCCTCACCATGTGGATCGCAGAGCTGCTCCCAAGCAGTGGTTTCAAAGCAGTCCTTCAGAGCGTCCATTGCCTCCTCAGACCATAACTTCACTGTGCGCATGACTGGAGGTTGTCTGTGCACTAGGGGTTTGTGCACCGGCCGGAGATGAACCAAGTTGTGATCCGATCTCCCGAGTGGGAGGAGTGGTGATGAGGTGTACGCCTCCTTAGTGTTTGTAGTCAGCCACTAATTGTGCAAGTTCTCCCACTTAAAAGATGAGAGAGGTCTCCAATTTTATCATAGGTATACCTCAACTATGAGAGACAAAATGAGAAAAAAAAAATCCAGAAAATCACAATGAAGGATTTTTAATGAATTAATTGGTAAATTCCTCAGTAAAATAAGTATTTGGTCACCTACAAACAAGCAAGATTTCTGGCTCTCTCAGACCTGTAACTTCTTCTTTAAGAGGCTCCTCTGTCCTCCACTCGTTACCTGTATTAATGGCACCTGTTTGAACTCGTTATCAGTATAAAAGACACCTGTCCACAACCTCAAACAGTCAGACTCCAAACCCCACTATCGCCAAGACCAAAGAGCTGTCAAAGGACACCAGAAACAAAATTGTAGACCTGCACCAGGCTGGGAAGACTGAATCTGCAATAGGTAAGCAGCTTGGTGTGAAGAAATCAACTGTGGGAGCAATTATTAGAAAATGGAAGACATACAAGACCACTGATAATCTCCCTCGATCTTGGCCTCCACGCAAGATCTCACCCCGTGGGGTCAAAATTATCACGAGAATAGTGAGCAAAAATCCCAGAATCACATGGGGGGACCTAGTGAATGACCTGCAGAGAGCTGGGACCAAAGTAACAAAGGCTACATCAGAAACACACTATGCCGCCAGGGACTCAAATCCTGCAGTGCCAGACATGTCCCCCTGCTTAAGCCAGTACATGTCCAGGCCCGTCTGAAGTTTGCTAGAGAGCATTTGGATGATCCAGAAGAGGATTGGGATAATGTCATATGGTCAGATGAAACCAAAATAGAACTTTTTGGTAAAAACTCAACTTGTCGTGTTTGGAGGAGAAAGAACACCATACCTACTGTGAAGCATGGGGGTGGAAACATCATACTTTGGGGCTGTTTTTCTGCAAAGGGACCAAGACGACTGATCCGTGTAAAGGAAAGAATGAATGGGGCCATGTATCGTGAGATTTTGAGTGAAAACCTCCTTCCACCAGCAAGGGCATTTTAGATGAAACGTGGCTGGGTCTTTCAGCATGACAGTGATCCCAAACACACCGCCCGGGCAATGAAGGAGTGGCTTCATAAGAAGCATTTCAAAGTCCTGGAGTGGCCTAGCCAGTTTCCAGATCTCAACCCCATAGAAAATCTTTGGAGGGAGTTGAAAGTCTGTGTTGCCCAGCGACAGCCCCAAAACATCACTGCTCTAGAGGAGATCTGCATGGAGGAATGGGCCAAAATACCAGCAATAGTGTGTGAAAACCTTGTGAAAACTTACAAAAAACGTTTGACCTCTGTCATTTCCAACAAAGGGTATATAACAAAGTATTGAGATGAACTTTTGTTATTGACCAAATACTTATTTTACCGAGGAATTTACCAATTAATTCATTAAAAATCCTTCAATGTGATTTTCTGGATTTTTTTTCTTATTTTGTCTCTCATAGTTGAGGTATACCTATGATGAAAATTGGACACCTCTGTCATCTTTTAAGTGGGAGAACTTGCACAATTGGTGGCTGACTAAATACTTTTTTACCCCACTGTACGTGTTATACCAACAGAGAGAATGCATGGCACATTTGCATATTGATATACATAACAGTCAATACATATCAGTTGCATGACCAACTGGCGCCTGGACATCCTCTCCTTAATCCGGGGATGTATAACAATAGTCCATTGTTCTGATTGTCTCCTAAGATAAGATAAGATAAGATAAGCCTTTATTAGTCCCACAACGGGGAAATTCCAGGATTGCAACAGCACAGGGACAGCAACACTCAGAGCAACAATCAGAAGGCAAGAAAAAAAACAAGCAAGCAAGAGCAGCTAATATACATATGTACATATTACTATAAAATATATATATACACACACACACACAGACACACAGTGCAGAGCATTGTAGCTGGATGGAATAAATATATGAATATATGAACACACAGTGCAGAGCATTGTAGCTAGATGGAATAAATATGTAAATATATAAACACCCACAGTACAGAGCATTGCAGCTAGGTGGAATAAATATGCAAGTATATAAACACACACAGTGCGGAGCAATGTAGCTAGATGGAATAATATGTAGATATATAAAAACACAGTGCGGAGCATTGTAGCTAGATGGAATAAATATATAGATATATAAATATAAACACACCCAGTGCTGAGCATTGTAGCTAGATGGAATAAATATGTAAATATATAAACGCACACAGTGCAGAGCATTGTTGCTAGGTGGGATGAAACAGCATAACCGTCTATTTAGTTATCCTACATGGTATGATTATGTGCCCATACATATTCTCACCCTCCATAGCGACCGGTATGTTCCTAGTTGTATGCCGGAGAGGACCATTGTGTAAGTCTATTGCATCTTTTGCATTCAAAAAAACTATTAGTTTGTTACGTCTTTTTGCTATCTCTGCGAGCAGCCCTGCTTAGGTTGTACAGTCTGACAGCCGTTGGTAGGAAGGACCTACGAAACCTCTCGGTTGTGCACCTGGGATGATGTAGTCTGCTGCTAAATGAGCTCCTCAGTGCATCCAGTATGTCCTGCATAGGGTGGAACTCGGACTCCAGCAGAGATGACAGTTTAGCCACCGTCCTTCTCTCTCCTATCTCCTCCATTGGATCAAGGCGCTGCCCCAGGACAGAGCTAGCTTTCTTAATCAGTTTGTTCAGTCTCTTCCTATCGGCTGCAGTAATGCCACTGCCCCAGCAGACCACTCCAAAAGTGATGGCTGATGCCACCACCGTGTCATAGAATGACTTCAGCAGCGCCCCTTGTACACCAAAAGACCTGAGTCTCCTCAGCAGGAACAGCCTGCGCTGTCCCTTCTTGTAGAGTGCGTCAGTATTGTGTGACCAGTCTAGTTTATTGTTCAGATGAATACCCAGGTACTTATAGGATGTCACCATCTCGATGTCTGTTCCCTGTATATTTACTGGTGCTGTGAGGGGCTGCCCATGCCTGCGGCAGTCCACCACCAGCTCCTTAGTTTTCCTCGCGTTGATCTGGAGGCAGTTCCGATGGCACCAGTCCACAAAGTCCTGGATAAGCCCTCTGTACTCAGCTTCATCTCCGTTGGAGATGAGACCAACGATCGCAGAGTCATCAGAGAACTTCTGTAGATGGCAATGTGTTGTGTTGTGTGAGAAGTCCGCAGTATAAAGAGTGAACAGGAAGGGAGCCAGCACCGTTCCCTGAGGGGCCCCCGTGCTACTGATGATCGTGTCGGAAACACAGTCCCGGGTTCTCACAAACTGAGGCCGGTTCGTGAGGTAGTCCAGGATCCATGATGACAGGTGCTGGTCCACCCCTGCGCGCAGCAGCTTGTCCTTCAGGATCATCGGTTGGATGGTGTTGAAAGCACTGGAGAAGTCAAAGAACATGATCCTCACCATATTCCCGGGCTTCTCCAGGTGGGACAGAGAACGGTGAAGGAGGAAGATCACCGCATCCTCCACCCCAATGCCATGCTGGTAGGCGAACTGGAGTGGATCCATCGCTGGTTCCACCAGGGGGCGGAGATGAGCAAGGAGCAGTCTCTCCAGGGTCTTCATCAAGTGGGACGTCAAGGCCACCGGTCTGTAGCTGTTCAGGTCTTTGGGGTGGGAAGTTTTTGGTACAGGTACCACACAAGATGTTTTCCACAGCTGTGGTACCCTCCCCAGTTTCAGGCTCATGTTGAAGATATACGTCACAATCCCACACAGCTGGTCTGCACAGGACTTGAGGAGCTTTGCGCTGATGCCGTCCGGTCCCGACGCCTTCCTCGCCTTCCTAGGGGCTCTCTGTCCGTATGCAAATTGTCCTCTGCTTAGTGCAGGCTAGCTGAGTGTGAGGATTGAATGTCCATGTAGATTGTGGTGGGTCACCACAGGGCTCCCCCCCAGAACACTCAGCAGGGGTTGTGACCCCCCCTCCCCCCGTCGTTTGGCTCCAGCTCCGGTAGAACTGTCGGAGGGTATGTCAGTCCGTGAGGGGGACGGGGGAGGGGTGAAAAAAAAAACAGTGTGCTCCGCTCTGGGTTCCAGCACGTTGAACGGCTGTGGATTGTGGGCGCACGGGCCGGTGCATTTGGTGCGTAATGGAACAAGACGGTGATCGGCCGGCTTTAGGGAGTGAGGTGCGGAAAAGTGCTGTGGAGGAGGAGGGGGAGGGGGGTGAGAGTAAGTGAGTGCCGGCTCGGGATGTCAGAGGTGTCTGGGCCGCGGAAAAATTGCGTGTGGATCCGCGATGGTGAAGGAATTTCCCATTAAACCTGGCGGTAATCCACAGCGGCTGTGCTAAAAAATTAAGTCTGACTTCTCTCACGGCTCGGTCCAACGAGGATGTGGGGAAGGCGAACGGCCAAATTCCCAGAGGATGCGTAGCGGCTGTGAAACAACTGCAGCTGTGTGAGGAACCTGGCGGTTTGGCTTTTAGGTGCAGGAGGTCCGCTGTCGTGAGGTTAGTCAGGTTCGGGGAGCTTGGCGGAAATCAACGCAGTCGGCGCCGATGTCCTTCCCCGTTCAGGCTGCTTCCTTCCTTGTGTCGCCGTTCATGGTGCGTGTTGGTCTGAGCGCGCGCTCCGGTGAGGATGAAGAGATTGCAGGCGTTCTTTGGTCCTCTGTGTCCACAGCGCGGTGAGAGAGAGCAGACAGTCATTCTCTCTCGTCAGGTCCCCAGTGTGGAGGGAATAGATCAGGTGAGGGGCGCACCATGATGTGTGCTGGGGCTTCCCGTCCGGGTGATCTCCGGGGTGTTCGCCTCGTGTTCCATTCTTTGTCAAGGGTCACCTGTTTGGAGGAATAAATAAGTTCAGGTGAGATGCGGCAAGCTGGAAGGTTGCAGATTTTTATTTTCCTCCAACATCATGAGACGCACTTGTAGCGCTGTGCGCTACTGTGCTGTACAGTGCTGTGTTGTGTTGTGTTGCGCTGCGTTGCGCTGTTGAGGCATGTATAGCAAGCTCTTTTATTCATGTTATACCAACAGAGAGAATGCATGGCACATTTGCATATTGATATACATAACAGTCAATACAGATCATTCGTGTGACCAACTGGCGCCCGGACGTCCTCTCCTTAATCCGGGGATGTATAACAATAGTCCATTGTTCTGATTGTCTCCTAGAGGCTCTCTGTCCGTATGCAAATTGTCCTCTGCTTAGTGCAGGCTAGCTGAGTGTGAGGATTGAATGTCCATGTAGATTGTGGTGGGTCACCACATCACGATATTTCTATGAATTTTCACAATAACGATATTCTTCACGATATCACAGAATACAGTTTTTTCTTTTAAATTTATAAAGTATAGTTTCACAGGCCAGCATTAATTATGTTCAACATATTCAGTAAAGACAAAAACTCTTATTTCTCCACTTTATAAAGGGCAGTTTAGAATGTGTTTCAAACTTTTTTTATTCTATATCAAATATTACCAGAAAATATTATAAACCACCACATCTTAAGCACACTGAGGGGTGGACTGGGACAAAAATTCAGGCTGGGAATTTGACTTCATCCTAGGCCACCCTGTTGTTGGAAACCAGAAACCACCACAGTTTTAGTAGGCCAACATTTTAAAATAACAGGTATCAAACTAGTTATAAATGTAGTTATAACCTTCAGCTGGGAGGAAAATTATAAATTTGGATTTTAATAGTGAACTGATCTATTGATTATTAAAACAATTGATGACTAATCTTAATTTTAATCTGGTGCTGCTTCTGATTTCTTCACCTTTTCAGATTAAAAACACAAGGTAAGAGGCTTTAGGTAAAAAGTTACAATTCTGCATGAAAAGGTCACGAATTTGTCACCAAAAACATTCAAAATTTAAAAAAATGTACCTTTATGAAAAGATGTTTAAAAATGAGAAAATAAAACAAATTTAGGAGAGAACGGTAACAAGCAGATGAGAGTAAAGTTGGTACTGCAGATTACATATAGACCATAGTTTTGAAAATTATAAAGGTTTTTCTTAAAACATCTGAATAGTCCTGAAAACATTGCCTTATAAATGTAAGAGCAATGTAGCTATGGTTAATGCAACCAATTTACAGACGTGGACAAAATTGTTGGTACTCCTCTGTTAATGAAAGAAAAACCCACAATGGTCACAGAAATAAGTTGAATCTGACAAAAGTGGTAATAAATAAAAAATCTATGAAAATTAACCAATGAAAATCAGACAATGCTTTTGAATTGTGGTTCAACAGAATTATTTTAAAAAACAAACTCATGAAACAGGCCTGGACAAAAATTATGGTACCCTTAATTTAATATTTTGTTGCACAACCTTTTGAGGCAATCACTGCAATCAAACGATTTCTGTAACTGTCAATGAGACTTCTGCACATCTCAGCAGGTATTTTGGCCCACTCCTCATGAGCAAACTGCTCCAGTTGTCTCAAGTTTGAAGGGTGCCTTCTCCAGACTGCATGTTTCAGCTCCTTCCACAGATGTTCAATAGGATTTAGATCAGGGCTCATAGAAGGCCTCTTTAGAATAGTCCAATGTTTCGCTCTTAGCCATTCTTGGGTGTTTAGCTGTGTGTTTTGGGTCATTATCCTGTTGCAAGACCCATGACCTGCGACTGAGACCAAGCTGTCTGACACTGGGCAGCACATTTCTAGAATACCTTGATAATCTTGAGATTTCATTGTACCCTGCACAGATTGAAGACACCCTGTGCCAGATGCAGCAAAGCAGCCCCAGAACATAACACAACCTCCTCCATGTTTCACAGTAGGGACAGTGTTTTTTCTTGGTATGCTTCATTTTTGAGTCTGTGAACATAGAGCTGATGTGCCTTGCCAAAAAGTTCCAGTTTTGTCTCATCTGTCCATAGGACATTCTCCCAGAAGCTTTGTGGCTTGTCAACATGCAGTTTGGCAAATTCCAGTCTGGCTTTTTTATGATTTGTTTTCAACAGTGGTGTCCTCCTTGGTCATCTCCCATGAAGTCCACTTTGGCCCAAACAACGACGGATGGCGCGATCTGACACTGATGTACCTTGACCTTGGAGTTCACCATGAATGTGTTTAGCGGTAGTTCTGGGCTCTTTTGTTACCATTCTTCATCAAGTTTCCTCCTGCGGCCACGTCCAGGGAGATTGGCTACAGTCCCGTGGATCTTAAATTTCTGAATAATGTGTGCAACTGTAGTCACAGGAACATCAAGCTGCTTGGAGATGGTCTTATATCCTTTACCTTTAACATGCTTGTCTATAATTTTCTTTCTAATCTCCTGAGACAACTCTCTCCTTTACTTCCTCTGGTCCATGTTTAGTTTGGTACACACCATGTCACCAAACAGCACAGTGACTACTTGTCACCCTTTAAATAGGCCGACTGACTGATTACAAGTTTGTAGACACCTGTGATGTTAATTAGAGGACACATCTTGGTTGAACATGTCCCTATGGTCACATTATTTTCAATCTTTTCTTGGGGTACCATCATTTTTGTCCAGGCCCCTGTTTCATGAGTTTTGTTTTTTAAAATAATTCTGTTGAACCACAATTCAAAAACATTGTCTGATTTTCATTGGTTAATTTTCATAGAATTTTTATTTATTACCACTTTTGTCAGATTCAAGTTATTTCTGTGACCATTGTGGGTTTTTCTTTCATTAACAGAGGGGTACCAACAATTTTGTCCACGTCTGTATTACATTAAAAAACATAAACCCTAAACTACAGTATAAGCAGCTTACAGCAGTATAATACCTGTGTAACCACAGACACTCGTTCACCACATTACTTCTGTCTTCATCTCATTTCTACGCTCTGGGGTATGAGGGGGTTTTGGTCAGGGTCTAAATAACACAGGGAGGGAGTGGGCTTATTTAAAAGTATTATTTCATCATTTTGCCTACCTCTCTGCCGTTTTGTCAAACAAGACACTTCTGCAGGTAAATGACCACTGCATCAGACCTCCCGTCTCTCTTTCTCTCGATTTACCCACGTTAGAAATCTCCGTTGCACAGACAACTCCTGGGGCTGTTAACAGATTTGTTTTTCTTTTGGTTGGTTGAATAAACCAATCTGGAGCAGCCACAAGGGAACAAAAATAAACCTCTGGACACTTTGGAGTCCGGACGTCAACAACACTGCTTCAGGGTGAAGTAAAACTTTTCACTGAAGCCATGTTATTGACGACTGGAAAAAGATGCGGGCAGATTATCCGCATTGTTGCACTGGTTTTTTTTTTGTTGTTTTTTTTTTAAAGAAGGCAGCAGTCTGAAACAGCCTTAAAATTAAATTACTTCCTTACAACTAGATAGATAGATAGATAGATAGTTTATTTCAAACACAAAAAATATAACAAAAAACAAGCAAATAGCAAATGCAATAAAGTTACAGTATACACTGTTCTAAAGGGAGAAGGAAGAAGGGAACACTTATTAATTCCAACTCCTCTTTTCCATCGATACACCCATGTGAATTTTATACAAATTACTACCTTTAATACCCCAAGTAAACAATTTACTGTATTTTTTTCAGATCAACATTAACACCTGTCCATTCTAACATACAATGAAGTCTATATTTCAAAACCAGTCTCAAACGACACAGACACACACAGTGCTGTCACACCCACCATTCCATAGTGTCCCATAATGTCCCAGAGTGAACATAATGAATCGTACATATAAATTCTACCCTTTTAACATATATCCTTTCAACAAATGGTGCTTATACCTCTTTTTAAATTGATTTCTGTTTGTACATAGTTTCAGTTCCGGCTCCGGACTGTTCCACAAATCCACCCCACAGACAGATATGCACATACTTTTCTTGGTTGTACGTATCTTGGGTTTTGTGAAGTTTAAGTCTCCTCTCAAATTATGATCATTGTCTCTTTTTTTAAATATTTTTTGTATATTAGTTGGGAGTTGATTGTTAATTGCCCTGTACATTACTTGTGCTGTCTTAAATTTAACTAAATCGATGAACTTTATGACATGTGACTTCAAGAACAACGAATTGGTATAGTCTCTATATCCTGCATTGTTGATTATCCTTATAGCTCTTTTTTGTAATGTGCATATTGTTTGTAGGTTGGTCTTGTAGGTGTTTCCCCAGACTTCTACACAGTAGTTAAGATAAGGTAAAAACAGTGAATTGTACAATAAGACCAATGATTTATAGTCCACGATGTGTCTTGTCTTCCCCAGTATGCCTATACATTTTGCTAATTTAGCCCGGATGTGAGTGATGTGAGGTTTCCAGCAGATTTTACTGTCTAGCGTCACCCCCAGAAACTTATTTTCCTGTACTGTTTGTATTCTGGTATCATCTATCGTTATCATTATTTCATGATTTATTTTATAATTTCCAAACAACATAATCTTTGTTTTTTTTAGATTTAGAGATAATTTATTTTTGTTGAACCACTGCGTTAATTTTTCCATTTCAGTTGTGACCACCTCTAAAACCTGCTGCAAATTCTCACCAGTGCAAAGGATATTTGTGTCATCCGCAAACAAAATAAATTTCAGAATTTTTGATACTTGGCATATGTCATTTATATACAAGATAAAGAGTTTGGGTCCCAAAACTGACCCCTGGGGCACACCACAAGTGATGTCCATGCAGGGTGATTTGTGCTCTCCAATTTGTACAAATTGTTGTCTGTTACTTAAATAACTTTCCACCCAACTCAGTCCTACCCCTCTTATCCCATACCTTTCCAGTTTCCTTAGAAGTATTCTGTGGTCAATGGTGTCAAAAGCTTTCTTTAAGTCTATAAATACTCCTACAGCAACCTTTTTTTTGTCTATACAACTAGTAATTTCTTCTATAAGTTCGATCAGTGCCAAAGATGTAGATTTATCTGCTCTAAAACCATACTGGCTATCTGTAAGGAGGTTGTGTTTTTCAATGAAATCATCCAGTCTCTTAGTGAATATTTTTTCAAGTATTTTGGAGAATTGTGAGAGTAAAGAGACTGGCCTGTAATTTGTGAAACAATGACTGTCTCCTGTTTTGTAAAGAGGTGTTACTTTTGCTATTTTCATTTTGTCTGGAAATGTACCAGTTTGAAATGACAGGTTACAGATGTGGGTGAGTGGCTTAACAATTCCCTCAATTACTTTTTTCACTATTGTCATGTCAATTTCATTCCAGTCCGTTGATTTTTTGTTCTTAAATTTACTCACAGTCTCGATAATTTCCTTTTCAGTAACTGCACCCAAAAAGATTGTGTTTGGGTTTCTATCCTCTATTTCATTCACAGACCCACTGTGGTTTGTTTCTGGAGTCACTATTGATTTTGCTAATTCAGGACCAACGTTTACAAAAAATTTATTGAAACCACTGACCACATCTTCCATATTATCAATCAAACTGTCGTTTTCGATAAAATATTCTGGATAATTTGCATACTTAGGACGATTACTAATAATCCCCTTGAGTACTTGCCATATTCCTCTTATGTTATTTTTGTTATCCTCTAGTATTCTGTTGTAATATTCTTTCTTACAGGTCCTTATTATAGTGGTAAGCTTATTTTTATATCTTTTATATTTGATCTCAGCTTCCACCATTCTGCATTTAATGAATTGTTTATATAATGTATTCTTCTTTTTACATGCATTTATTAACCCCTTGGTGATCCAAGGAATATTTTTTTGTTGTTGTCTGTCA
This sequence comes from Pholidichthys leucotaenia, assembly GCA_020510985.1. NCBI lineage: Eukaryota > Metazoa > Chordata > Actinopteri > Cichliformes > Pholidichthyidae > Pholidichthys > Pholidichthys leucotaenia. The sequence goes on from CM035837.1 coordinate 271,721,093, forward strand.
CTGTATTGTTTTATAGGACAGTATTTATTGTACAATGATTGAAATATTTGTAAAAATTTATCATATGCTTCATTTATGTCATTTTCATCATAAACTATCTTCCAATCTTGTATTAATAATTCCTTTGTCAGTAAATACATTGATTCTTCGGTTCTTATTCTTTTATATTTAATATTTTTGGTATACTTTTTCTTCCTATAATCACATTGATAGACAACAAAAATCGGCAGGTGGTCGCTGATATCATTCAATAAAAGCCCACTCCTGATATTATTTTCCATAATGTTTGTGAATATATTATCTATTAGTGTGGCACTGTGCGACGTGATTCTGCTAGGTCCTGTAATTGTTGGATGTAAGCCCATGCTGTACATTGTGTTGATAAATTCTTCTGTCAAACTATGTTGTTTTGAGTTCATCAGATCTATATTTAAATCACCACAGATGAACATAACTTTATGAGTTAGTTTTGCGTACATTTTTTCCATCCAGTCCTTAAATAAGTCAATGTTTGATCCAGGTGTTCTATATACACAGCTCACTACTACATTCTTCACATTATTCAGACAGATTTCTATTGTAATACATTCAAATAAATCATCCACAGTTACTGACAGATTTTCAACAACCTTGTATTGCAAGCTCTTGTCAACATAAATTGCAACTCCTCCTCCTTTTTTCACTTTTCTATTTATATAATTTAATTCATAGCCATCCATGGTAAAATCCACTCCTTTCTCTTCACTGAGCCACGTCTCTGATATTGCCACAATATTGAAGGGCTCTTTAAACTGATTTAAATAATCTTTAATGTTATTAAAGTTTGCATAGAGACTTCTGCTGTTGAAGTGGATCATAGAAATATTGAAATCAGATGTGACCATTGTGTTAAACTGTTCATCTGTGTAATAATTACAGTCATTATTGATTGAGTTAAAAAGATTATTATCAGGGTCTATGTCATATTCTACGTCCTGTGGGTTGTGCTCTGTGTATTCAAAAACTTTCAGTTCCTGTTGTTCCTGTTTGATTTTTTGATTCATACTGTAGAATGTTTTGTTGCAGATGAGTAAAATCCTTCAGTGTCCTATATTTGTCTGAATTGTTGCTGTGCCTCCAGATCGTATTTGTCCAGTTCCATAATATTACGGATGTTAATGACCTTGGCTTCTTCAGGCGATCCGTTTAATTTGATGAATATTTTACAGTTTGATGTCCAGGTGTTTTGAATTTTTTTCTGCTTTTTCATGTATCTTGCTTTCCTGGCTATTTCTGCGTTCTCTTTCGTGAGGTGCTCGTTTATGAAGACGTTGGTTCCTTGCAGCTTCTTACCTTGTTTCATTAGCGCCGTCTTGTGTTTTCTGTTTACAAACCTCATGATCACAGCAGGTTTGTCGCCGTTTTTCCTGGGCAGAGGGTGGCAGGACTCGATGTTGGTGCAGTCCAGCTGGATTCCTTTTGACTGCATGAAGGCCGTCACCTGTTGCTCAGCGGATTCCTCATCCAGCTGACTTCCACTGCTGTCTGCGGCCACTGCTCTCGCGTATGATCGGGGTTTGATGTGGAGCCCCGTGATGATCATGTCGTTTGCCCGAGTTCTATGCAGATGTTCCAAGCACAAAGCGCTGCTTCTCGCGCCATGTTTTTTTGTCATTTCTATGGTAACGCTTTACTTCCGTTGGCAGTGTAACGGACCCCAAATATCGCGATATTCATTATTACACTGGTATCAAAAATTATACTTGTATTATCTTGAACGATACAATATGGCACACCCCTACTAGAGAGACACTCTGCCTGCAGACTGGAACGGTCACGCGGGCGGGGTAGGGGTGCTTCCAAACTCCGCGCGGATGACGGTCACGCGTGTTGTTTGTGTGCATACTTGCGGAGCGTCATTCCTTCATATTTTTTTTTCTTAAATTTATATTTCCTTGGCGTGGTGGCATAAATCCAAGGGTGGCAGCCCCACCACGTGGAAATGTTACCAGAGGAAACCCTGCTTATGCCCTTTTTTATTTAAGTTTTTGTAAAGGGTATACAGGTCGTTACAGCAATGCAGTGTTTACATTTTCATCACATGTTCCCTTATTTTCTGATATCTGACAACATTGGAAGATTAATTCTTACAACACCCCTTTTTTTTTTTTTTTTAAAGTGAAAGAAAAAGTGAAATTAAAGAGAAAAAAAACCAAAAAACAAATAACAAAAAAAAACAAACAAACCAGTAAAAAACAAACAAAAAGAAAAAGTAAGTAAATAAAGATAAAAGAGCATCTGAGTAGCGTTGGAACAAAGAGCGGAACCATTATTGAAATGGTATTTGTCAAAGATTAGTTCTAATGGAAGACACATATGCGGTCCAGGGTTGCCAAAAGTTCATGAACCCATCCATGTCCTGTCTCAGTGCGAATGTCAACTTTTCCATCGAGTAAATGTCTTGGATCACGTTAGTCCAATCTTCAGGTGTAGGACAGTCCTTCAACATCCATTTTTTAGTTAGAGCTTTTTTGCTTGCCAATATTAAAACATTGAATAAGTATTTTTCTCCTCGTCTTTCCAGTGAGTCCGGTAGTAAACCCAAATACAAAGTTACAAAAGAAAAGGGAACTGTAATTTTGAATATTTTCCCCAATATTGTCTGTACCTTGGTCCAATATTGGTGGATAACTGGGCATGACCAAAACACATGAAAATGATTTGCAGTCTTTTCACCACACAAGCGCCAACAGTTCAATCCCTTATGGGTAAATTTGTTTTGTGCAGGTGTTCTGAAAAATCTTGCCAAGTTTTTCCATCCAAATTCTCTCCACTGCAGGGATGAGGTACTTTTCCATTGCTGTTTATTTAGCTTTTCCCATATTTCCAGTTGTAAAGTGAAATTCCCCTCTTTTTCCCATCTCTCTTTTATATAAGATGTGTTGTCTCCTTTTAAGTCTTGAAGACCTTGGTATATTTTAGAAATGTATCTGATCCCTGGGATCCCTTTATATGCCATTAAGAAGACCTTCAGAACACCTGACTGGGCCCTTTCCAAAACCTCCTTTTTAAGTATATTGTTTATGTGGTGTCTAAGCTGGAAGAACCTGTAAAGGTCTTGATTTATTAGGCCTTGTTTTTTTCAAATCTTCAAAACTTCTTAAGATTTGCCCTTTAAAAAAATCGTAATATTTTATCAGCCCTTTCTCCTTCCACTTTTTAAATCTGGTGTCTGTTTTATTAGGAGTAAAGTCCTGATCATAGGCGATCCATTGCAGAAGTCGATAGGGCTCTTTAGTTTGATTCTCTCTGACTATCTTAAACCAAATTTTTAGCGGGGTCTCTATCCACGGGTTAGTGTTATTCAAAAGCTTAGGTAAGGCATTGTTCCCTATTATCGCCTGTAGGGGGATGTCACTTGTTATTTGGCATTCGATCTCCTTCCATTGTGCAGTGTAGACTGGGTTACATATCTCTACTAAAGTTTTAATTTGTGCGGCTTTAAAGTAGTCCCTGATATTTGGCAGCGCGAGCCCACCTTTGTCTTTGTTTAGCTGTAAGGTTCTATATCTGATTCTAGGTCTCTTGCCCTGCCATATGAATCTTGAGATCCTTCTGTCCAGCTCCTGCCATGTTTTTTTGGGAGGTTCTACCGGTATTGTTTGGAAAAGGTATAGAAGACGTGGAAGTATATTCATTTTGACTGCTTCAATTCTTTGTGCAGTACCCAAGAATGGTATCATATTCCATCTTGCTAGGTCAGATTTTATTTTTGTCACCAGTGGATCATAGTTTAGTGATATAATTTTGTTGAGTTGTTTCGGGATATTGACCCCCAGATATTTCATAGATTCCGACTCCCAGTTAGTTTTGAGTTTGCTTAGTGAATAATGATTTGGGTCATAGTTGAATGTTAAAACTTGGGTTTTATGCATATTTAATTTGTACCCCGATAAATCTCCATACTCTGAAAAAACTGAGGTTAGTTCTGGTAAAGAAGTGTCCGGCTGCCCTAGGTATATTAAAATGTCATCAGCAAAGAGTGCTATTTTATGTTCCTTCTGACCAAGTGTAATACCTTGAATTTTTTGGTTTTGTCTTATCCATTGGCTCAGAGGTTCTATGAAGATTGCAAAGAGCAGTGGAGACAGGGGGCAGCCCTGACGACATCCTCTTTCCAGTTCAAAAGATGATGATAAATTACCGTTAATCCTTATTTTAGCTGTTGGTTTTTTATATAATGCCTGTATAGTTCTAATGAAGTTGTTATGAAAATTGAAACTGGATAAGATTCTATATAGAAAAGACCAGTCAACCGAATCGAATGCTTTTTCAGCATCTAATCCCAATATGACTGCATTTAAGTTATATTTTTTTATATGATGAATTATGTGTAAAGTGCGTCGAATGTTGTCTTGTGTCTGTCTTTGTCTTATAAAACCTGTTTGGTCTAAATGAATTAGGTCTGTCAGTATATTTTCTAACCTTTTGGCAAGGATAATGGTAAAAAGCTTATAGTCCTGATTTAGTACACTGATTGGTCTGTAGTTGGAGCACTCTAGTTTATCCTTTTCAGGTTTAGGTATAACTGCAATGACCCCTTCTCTCCAGGAGGGGGGGATTTCCCCTGTGTGGAGGACATAATTAAATGTTTTCAGGAGGAGAGGAGATAGTTGCTGTTTAAAGGTTTTGTACCACTCTGCTGTATAGCCATCAGCTCCTGGGGATTTGTTAGCTTTAAGTTTCATAATTGCTTTTTCCAATTCTTTAGGATGTATTTCTGACAGTAGTGTTTTATTTTGTGACTCCGTAAGTTGGGGAAGGTTTAATGTGTTTAGGAATGCCTCGGATGCGTTTTTATGTTTTTTGTGGGAGTATAAGTTCTTATAGTAATTCTCGAAGTTTTTAAGAATATCCTGAATTCTGAATTTTATTTCCTTTGATACTGGGTCTCTGATTTTGTAGATTGCTCTTTCTGTTTGATGTTTCCTCAATTTATAGGCTAGCAATTTTGCCGATTTACTGCCTGCTTCATAGTATTTTTGTTTCAGAAATGTAAGTTTCTTCTGGATTTCTATTGTGTAGATCTCATTTATTTGGTTTTTAATTTCCTTAATCTTGAGCGAGTCAGTAGAATGAGTGTTGCCTTTGTGTTCTTTTTCTAGGTTCCTAAGTTCTGACTCTAATGTGGATAGTTTTTCTTGTCTTAGTTTCTTTTGGGTTGCCAGTTTTGCAATAATCTTTCCTCTTATTACAGCTTTACATGCATCCCACAGTATTAAAGGGGATACTTCTCCATTATCGTTATCTTCCAAATATCTGAGAATATCTGATTCCAATTCATCTTTCAATGGTCCTTTCAGGACATTTGAATTTAACCTCCAAGAAAATGTATTATTTGTGTATTTTTGGATATTTAAGTCCATGTAGACTGTGGTCGGAGAGATCCATCAGTCCTATTTTACATGTTTTTACTCTTCCAATGTCTCTATTAAACATAAAAAAATAGTCAATCCTTGAGTAAGATGAATGTGGAGTTGAGTAAAATGTATAGTCTTTTACACTGGGGTTGAGTTCCCTCCACACGTCACAGATTCCCAATTCTTTTAGTAGCATCCGAGTCTTCCTGTTTTGGGTGTTATTTTGATGTGGGGAATTACCAGAAGCATCCCAGTATGGATTCAGTCTAAGATTGAAGCCCCCACCACATATCACTAAACCTTGAGCTTTAGTTATCATTAGGTCGAATACATTTTTATAAAATTTCCAGTTAGCCCCTGGGGGAGCATACACATTCAGCAGGGTGATATCTTCTCCCTCTAGCCGCCCAGTTACCAAACTGTATCTCCCTTCTTTATCTTTGTGTTCTGATTTTTTTTCAATTGTAATTTTGGTTGATATCAATGTCGCTACTCCCCTCCTCCTCCCTGATTTATATGAAGATGAAGAGATCATTTTAAACCCTTGTCTACTGAGTTTATTGTGTTCCACGTCTGTTAGGTGGGTTTCTTGTAAAAGTATTATTCCTGCTTTGTCTTTTTTCATTTTGCCTAGAATCTTGGATCTTTTAACTGGATTCAGGATTCCTTTTACATTATATGAAATTATTTTGGTTACACCCTGTTTCTCCATTGTGTTGTTTTGTTTAGTATAACTGTGTGGTGGCCCTCTTTTGTGCTACTCAGAAACTGAAAGAACATTAAAAACAAGAAAAACATTAAGAACATAGTGTAAAAAACTTTAAAACAAAAAGCTGTCATAAGAACTTCCTGAGCTGAGGTCTTTTTAAAGACCCTGTAAGAGCCTTGATGGAGTGAAGGCTCTGAGGGAAATTCCTCAAACTCTGTTACGTGTTGAGGGCCCTCTCTTACCACTGAAAGTAGTCCCATGCTTTTAACGTGAGTTTCAGAACCCAATCCAAACTTGTAATGATTTTTTTTTTTTCCTTTTATGCCTAAACCCTGTGAAATTGTGTGCACCCTCCCACCCCCATCACATCAAACATTCACGCAAAAACAGTATTTGTTAGTATGAGGAGAACATGTGGATTATTGTCACATTTCTATTTTAACAAGTTTTTGTTTTTTTTTTTTATTACAAAGACTTATTTGTTTCAAATAATATGATTGTTCCATGAAATGTTTTACCACATGCTGAATATGCATCTCCTTTAATGTTTGTTACCTTGTATGAGGGGGGTTGGATGTGCGGATTGATTCAAGAGAAAAGAAGGAAAAAAAAAAAAAAAAAAGGTCGCTATTCCAACCTGAAAACGGATAGTTTATCCGCGACGCTCTGGTGCTGGGTTTCCCGCTGCTGGTCCGTGGATTTTGAGGGTCTTTGTGTTGTCCATGTTTGCGCTTTGATCTTCTCACTCGGGTCTGCTGCGGGTTTAAATACCGTTACCGGGAGCCCTCTTTTCGCCATGTCAGCTGTTGCTTCTTCCGCCGAATTATAGAGACACGTTTCATCGCCGTAGAAGACCCTTAACTTCGCAGGAAATGGTGTCTGAAAGCGCAATTTCTTCTCTCTTAACACCTTTTTCGCGTCATTGTATTCCCTGCGCTTTTTAAGGACCTCCGGGGCGTAATCGTGTTCCACGTAGACTTTTCTCTCCTGGTGCATAAATCCTTTTTTCTGCCAGGCCAGTCTTACAACCTCTTGTTTTATTTTGAAATTGGAAAATCTTACCAACACCGAACGTGGGGGCGCTTCCGCTGCCGGCCTAGCGGCTAATGAACGATGTGCCTTTTCTATCTTCAAGTCGGTGGTTTGTGGAATATCCAATTTCTCTCTTAGTAAGGATTCCACGCATTCTGCCATTGAGTTAAAACCATTTTCGGTTCCTTCTATCAGACCATGAATTCTTATGTTGTCTCTTCTTTGTTTTCCTTCTTGGTCGGTTAGCTTAGCCTCTATAGCTGCTTGTCTTTTGCGTAGGTCTAGCACAGAATCTTCGAGCACTTTTATTCGATCCTCTGTTTCCAAGATTCGGTTCTCGGCCTGGTCCACTCTGCTGTTTGTCCTTTTCAATTCTTCTCTGAATTCCCGAAATTCGGCCGTAACATCTCGGCGAAATCGTCGTAGCTCCTCAAATAGTGATTTCAGGCTAACCCTTTTGTTAGCTATCACCAGTTCCTCGTCTTCTGAACGGAGATCTTCCAGTTCAGATTCTCCGGCCGATACGTGTCCTGGCCTGGAGAATTTCAGTTTCTTCTGTTTTCCTTTAGACATGATGATTTTGTCTTTTGATTTTCACTCCTCCAAAAATCCGTTAAGTTTGATTTTCAAGGTGTTATCCTGGATTGGGTCTGAGAGCTTCAGTGTTAAGCTGCAGTCGCCATGGCGTCCAGACCGGAAGTCCATGCCCTTTTGTTCCTACAAAAAAAACCCTTTCATTGTCTTACAGTTTCGTGTCAAAATCTATTTTCTTCAACAGGATCACTAGTATCTGTGAATGGCCCACCTAGATCCCACTAGGCTAATGGTGGCTAGTGCTACATTAAACAGAATAAATCCTGTGATAAAAAGACTTAACGGATAAAAGACATGCCCAGTTGTGTACACAGTGACCCAGGATAATGACTGAAACTACGGTCCTTAAAAGCTGTTTAATGGTAAAACCCGTCTTAATTGGGTCAAGTTTTCAAAGCAGCTATCCAAAAATGCTAACTGGTCATAGAGGCTAACTTCATTCAGCTCAGAGTCAGTGCTTACGTCCTGATAGGCTCAACACTATGAACCTGTTATAGTTATGTCACCAAAAACGCTCCGTCTAAACTTGGCTTTTTTGAGGGGGAGGAGCTTAACTGAAATTTTACAGCAAAAAACCACAGACATGATGCATTTGAGTGATAGTGATTTTGCTCTTGATATGTCTTGTAAGTCATAAAAAAACATGGTACAGACATGTTAAGAAAAAAAACCTACATTTTTTGCATTGTGTCACTTTAAATTTAATTCTAGATTCTATGGAAAGCCAATAAAGCGAGGCCAGAACAGGAGAGATATGATCTCACTTTCTAGTACCTGTTAAAAGTCTAGCTGCAGTATTTTGGATCAACTGAAGACTTTTTAGACATTTTAGGACAGCCTGATAATAAAGAATTACAATAATCTAATCTAGAACTAACAAAAGCATGGATTAGTTTGTCAGCATCACTATGAGACAAGCTGTTCCTAATCTTAGCAATATTACGCAAAGGATAAAAAGCAGTCTTAGAAATAAGTTTGCTATACGAATTAAAGGACAATTCTTGATTATAAATACAGTGGGGAAAAATATTGAACATGTTATGGAGAAAGAAAGCAGGCGAGGCAACGAGCTAGACGACACATAAACTTTATTCTTTCTCCAACATACAGTACAGCAAAAGATCTCCCAGGTCTCTGTGCATTCCTCTTTTATATCTTTAATACCATGCATTGAGACTTGGAATTTCCAACCATTAGTACCCTTTATACTGCGGACTTCTCACACAACACAACACACTGCCATCTACAGACTCTGCGATCATCGGCCTCATCGCCAACGGAGATGAAGCTGAGTACAGAGGACTTATCCAGGACTTTGTGGACTGGTGCCATCGGAACTGCCTCCAGATCAACGCGAGGAAAACTAAGGAGCTGGTGGTGGACTGCCGCAGGCAAGGACAACCCCTCACAGCACTAGTAAACATCCGGGGAACAGACATTGAGATGGTGACATCATACAGTTACCTGGGTGTTCATCTGAACAATAAATTAGACTGGTCACACAATACCGACACACTCTACAAGAAGGGACAGCGCAGGCTGTTCCTACTGAGGAGGCTCAGGTCTTTTGGCGTACAAGGGGTGCTCTTGAAGACATTCTACGACACGGTGGTAGCATCAGCCATCACTTTTGGAGTTGTCTGCTGGGGCAACGGCATTACAGCAGCCGATAGGAAGAGACTGAACAAACTAATCAAGAAAGCTAGCTCTGTCCTGGGGAAACGCCTTGACCCAGTGGAGGAGATAGGAGAGAGAAGGATGGTGGCTAAACTGTCATCTCTGCTGGAGTCCGAGTCCCACCCTATGCAGGACATACTGAACACACTGAGGAGCTCATTTAGCAGTAGACTACATCATCCTAGATGCGTGACCGAGAGGTTTTGCAGGTCCTTCCTACCTACGGCTGTCAGACTGTATAACCTAAGCAGGGCTGCTCGCAGAGATAGCAAAAAAAAAAAAAAGTGACAACCTAATGGTATTGAATGCAAAAGACGCAACAGACTTACACAAATGGTCCCCTACAGTATACAACTAGGACAATATCAGTCGCTATGGAGAGTGACAATATGTATGGGTACATATTCATACCATGTAGGGTAACTAAATAGACGGTTATGCTGTTTTTTCCATCTAGCTACAATGCTCTGCACTGTGTGTGTTTATATATCTACATATTATTCCATCTAGCTACAATGCTCCGCACTGTGTGTTTATATATATACATATTTATTCCATCTAGCTACAATGCTCCGCACTGTGTGTTTATATATTCACATATTCATTCCATCTAGCTAAAATACTCCGCACTGTGTGTTTATATACGCATATATTTATTCCATCCAGCTACAATGCTCCGCACTGTGTTTATATATTTATATACCTATCCCATCTAGCTACAATGCTCCGCACTGTGTGTGTGTCTCTCTCTCTCTTTCTCTCTCTCTCTTTCTCTCTCTCTCTCTCTCTCTCTCTCTCTCTCTCTCTCTCTCTCTCTCTCTCTCTATATATATATATATATATATATATATATATATATATATATATATATATATATATATACAGTATATATATGTACATATGTATACTCGCTGCTCTTGTTTTTTTCTCTTGCCTTCTTATTGTTGCTCTGAGTGTTGCTATCCCTGTGCTGTTGCAATCCTGGAATTTCCCCATTGTGGGACTAATAAAGGCTTATCTTATCTTATCTTATATGTATATTCACTGCTCCTATTTTCTTATCTTCTAAATTATTGCTCTGAGTGTTGCTATCCCTGTGCTACTGCAATCCTGGAATTTCCCCTTTGTGGGACTAATAAAGGCTTATCTTATCTTATCTTATCTTATTTGGGAAAGCCAGTAAAAATACTGGGAGAATATAGTCTGGTCAGATGAGACCAAAATTAAACTTTTTGGATGCCACAACACACAGCATGTTTGGAGGAGAAAGGGCATTGCACATCAGCCCAAAAACACCATACCAACAGTGAAGTTTGGAGGTGGGAGCAACATGGTGTGGGGGTGTTTTTCAGTACATGGTACAAGCAGACTTCATATAATTGAAGGAAAGATGAATGGACAAATGTACAGAGACATCCTTGATAAAGAATCTGTTGCCATCTGCCAAGATGCTGAAGATGAAACGAGGGTGGACGTTTCAGCAAGACAATGATCCCAAACACACAGCCAAGGAAACTCTCAACTGGCTCCGGAGGAGGAAAATAAAGCTGCTAGAATGGCCCAGTCACTCACCTGACGTGAATCCAATTGAAAATCTATGGAATGAGCTGAAGATCAGAGTTCATAGAAGACACCCACGGAAGATTTGAAGACAGTTTGTGTGGAAGAATGGGCTAAAATTGTAAGGAGCCGAGCTGGCTTGGTTTTCCCTGGCTTGGTCCTGACCTCCCTGTGGGTTTAAGTGCCGTTGTTTATGTATTTACTATGTATTTCAGTGTGCTTCTGTATTCTTTGCCACTGCTCTTGGGTCGGCGGCTGTGAGGCAGTCCTCTTTGGCTCTCTCTAGCATTCGCTAGCTGACAGTCTACCGGTCCGACCACGCCCCCAATCTCTCATTACTGCCAGCTGATTCCCACTCCCGCTAATCATCTTTCCTGGTCCTCGCCCAGGTGCTTCTCATCTTACCATCACCAGCAATGTATGTACTTAAGCAGCTTTTTGCCAGTCACACATTGCTGGTTCATTGTATTGTCTGCCATGTTGTCAGTCTGCTGTGATTGTCAGCATTTTTTCACAACATGTTCGCTACTCCACGTTGCCGTGATTCCACGCACCCTTGAAGTGATGTCGGCTCTGGGGCGCAATTGTGGTTAATACGTTTCTCCTCTTATATTCTCTGGGCGATGTTGGCCCCCGAACGCCAACAGTAATTGTTTTCTTGTGTTTTTGTAAGTCTTCTCCTGTTTGGGAACAGTCAGTCTTTATGTTCAATAAAGGTGTTGTAGTGTAACCCCTGCTCGTAGATCCTCTCATTTTCTCCCCTCTCCGTGCGCTGCGTAAAAGCACACAGAGAATCATGACATAAAATCACTCCTGAGCAATCCCTGTGCTTAGTTTCTCCATACAGGAGGAGTCTGGAAGCTTTTATTACCAACAAAGGCTTTTCTACTAAATATTAAATGAATTTCACCAAGTGTGTTCAATACTTATTCCCTGTGTCATTCCACTTTATTAAATATGACATGTTTTGTGAACACAGTTGCCTGGATTTCTTTGTATGTATTCTTGTATGTATGGATTACTTGGGTTGTTACTGATAATCTGGTGAAAATTTGAGGTCAATAGCTACATCAGAAATATGCTTAATGAGAAAAATGTTGACGTGTTCAATACTTATTTTCCCCACTGTAACTCCAATGTTCCTCACAGAACTGTTAGGAGATAGAATTAATACCATCTAAGATAAGTACCTGATTTGGGAAAGTATTTCTAAGGTTTTTTGGGCTAACTATACTGACTTCAGTCTTATCTGAATTTACAGTAATAGTAAGAAATTACAAGTCATCCAAGCTTTGAAATTCCTTAAGACATGCCTCTAGTTTAGTTAGTTGATTACTGCCATCTGGCCTCATTGATAAATATAATTGTGTGTCATCTGCATAACAATAGAAACCTATGCAATATTCTAATAATATTACCTAATGGAAGCTATATAAAGTAAAGAGAATAGAACCTAACACAGAGCCCTGTGGAACTCTGAGTTGTGAATTTGAAGAAAATTCATCAAGTAATTCAGACACTACTATACCTGGAGTCAGCAACCCCTACCATTTTAAGCAATTTTTGTCAAACATCATCTGAGTGGAGCCACAAAATATTTTATAGTTGTAAAATGTCCGTGCAAAAGCTGAGTTATACATATAAAATGGCCTGCCAACAACAGCAACAGATATTTATGTTCTTTAAAATATTAAACGTTTCTCTTATAAATTATTTTTTTTTCCTCTGAGAATTTTTTGAATTTGAAGAGGAATCTGATCAGACCTAAATGAAACAGTCATTGTCGCCTGCGACAGACTATGATGATGATGAAACTTTTTTTTAAAATAAATTTGCAATTTTTGTCCTGTTAACAAACCCACTTTTTTTCTTTCAAATGTACTTTTTCTTGTGAATTTATGACATTTTCTTGTAAATTTGCAGCTTTTCTTGTATGCTGGGGGCAAATTTCTTGTAAATTGTAAAGGTTTTTGTCATAAATGTGAGACTTTTCTTGCAAATTTTATTTTTTTTTTAAATTGCCTGATTTTTTGGTAATTAGATTTTTTTTCATCCATCTAGCCATCCATCCATCCATCTTCTACCACTTTTCTGGAGGTCTGGGTCACAGAGGCAGAGAAGCCCAGACTTCCCTCTCCCCAGCCACCTGCTCCAGCTCTTCAGGGAGGATACCAAGGTGTTCCCAGACCAGCTGGGAGACGTAGTCTCTCCAGCGAGTCCTGGGTTTGCCCCGGGGTCTCCTCTCAGTGGGATGTCCCTGAAACACCTCAAGTGAGAGGTGTCCAGGAGGCATCCTGATCAGATGCCCATACCACCTCAACTGGCTCCTTTCAATGTGGAGGAGCAGATTTTTTTTCCCTTGGGAAATTGTAAAGTTTTTCTCTTTCATTTCGAGAGACTTTTTTGTGTCTTTTTGTGTGTCACTTTTTTCCTGTAAACTTGTGTTTTGTTTTTATGTTTTTTTATCAAAGCCATAAGGAGCTCACTGCTTATCGACAAAAGAGCTGCAGGTTGCAGACACCTCTACTATACATTGCTGTCTGTTTTGGACTAAAAATACAAGTTGTTGGGTATGTTTCACAGTTTCTGGGAACAGTATGGAGGTGTGGATCGGTCTTTGGAAACAGGCATCATTTCCAGCTGTGGAGTGGTGCGATGGCTCACCGGTAACTTTGACTCTGTGGCACCAGTATCACCCTCTTCACAACCTGACGGATGTTTCCCTCTGTACCAAAGTGGACAGGAAGGTTGGTATTTATTTATGATGAAACTATGCTGTATAATATTCTCTTCGTTCTTCTTAGAGCTACTTAGAATTTATATTATTCATTGTTATATATTTAATTTAAAGGGACACCGGCAAAATCAAGGTTTTTTTTGTTGTTGTTAACATGTCTGTAACATGTTTCTTGTGATTTCAAGACATATCAAGAGCAAAATCATTCCAGACTACCAAGTATGTGTTTTTCTGGTGTGAATGTCTGCTTAAGCTTCAACCCCGCCCCCCCCCCCAAAAAAAACCAAAAACCCGGCAGATTTGGACAGAGTGTTTCTAGCTACGTCAGTATTCCTGCGTAGCCTGATTGATTATAACATTAACCAATCACTGAGACTCCTACTTGTCTTTCCCGGGGGACGAGGGAGGAGCCGAGGAGCAAGCAGGAGCTCAGCTTTTTACAAGTTGGGAAAGATGGCAGATTATACGGGGGTGGGGGTGGTGGGGACTGAAAAATTCATAGTGGTCAAATTTGACCAAATGTGGTTCATTTTTTAACTGCAGGCAGGGATCTAAGCGCTGCAACACCAATGGAAGAAGTGTGTGGACCGAAGGGGAGACTGTGTTGAAAAATAAACATTTGGTCAAATTTAACAACTATGAACTTTTCTGCCTATGAACTTGTCAACCCTGCGTACGTGTTCAGTTTTTGACTGTGTGAGCAAGAAATCCTCTTTTAAATTACATGTCTTGCCCACAGACATGAAAATACGACAGCAGTGATTAATTTTATTTGGAAAAACCTCAGTGTCCCTGCTAAAATACCAGAGAGGACACGGGTTTGCAGTCTGCATGCCGGGGGAGACGGCCCTGCAGGAGGGATCATTTTGGTCTGGTGGTATGTGGATCGGGCAGCAGTTGAAGAACTGCTGAGGACCACACCGCATTCAGGCCTGAGCATCAGTGGGGAGGAGGTGGAACATGTCACAAACTTCAAGTTCCTCGGACTGTACATCTCAGAGGACTTGGGTTGGACTGTGAACATCAGTCACATCATCAGAAAAACACAGCAGCATCTCTTCTTTTTAAGAACGCTGAAGAGGAATAAACTCCTTCCACCTCTGCTGAGGAACTTTTATCGCTGTGCAGTAGAGTGTCCTTACTTATGGATGCATGGTGTGGTATGCCAGCTGCATCGCAGCAGAGAGGAAACGGTTGCAGCGGATTGTCAAAACAGCTCAGTGGATCATTGGCTCCCCACTCCCGCGCCTGGATGAAATCTACTCAAGCCGTATTCTTCGACGGGCCACAAAGATCCAGAATGATCCTACCCACTCGGGACATTCTTTGTTCACCAGTCTCCCCTCTGGCAGACTCAGAATCACGCAAGCTCGAACCAACAGATTCAAACAGCTTTTCTTCCCATGGCTGTGACGAGACTGCTGCAAGAACCATGAATACCCCCTCCCCTGACTACCTCAGTATTTCCAGTCCACCCCATGCAATAATTAGGACTACTGTAATAACTGTTTCCTTTGCACTCTTATAAAATGCAGAGCATTTTAGTTCCTTGCCATTACACTGTTAGTTGGTTTTAATACATATCACTCACCGGCCACTTTATTAGGTACACCATGCTAGTAACGGGTTGGACCCCCTTTTGCCTTCAGAACTGCCTCAATTCTTCGTGGCATAGATTCAACAAGGTGCTGGAAGCATTCCTCACACAGTTTGGTCCATATTGACATGATGGCATCACACAGTTGGCGCAGATTTGTCGGCTGCACATCCATGATGCGAATCTCCCGTTCCACCACATCCCAAAGATGCTCTATTGGATTGAGATCTGGTGACTGTGGAGGCCATTTGAGTACAGTGACCTCATTGTCATGTTCAAGAAACCAGTCTGAGATGATTCCAGCTTTATGACATGGCGCATTATCCTGCTGAAAGTAGCCATCAGAAGTTGGGTACACTGTGGTCATAAAGGGATGGACATGGTCAGCAACAATACTCAGGTAGGCTGTAGCGTTGCAACGATGCTCAATTGGTACCAAGGGGCCCAAAGAGTGCCAAGAAAATATTCCCCACACCATTACACCACCACCACCAGCCTGAACCATTGATACAAGGCAGGATGGATCCATGCTTTCATGTTGTTGACGCCAAATTCTGACCCTACCATCCGAATGTCGCAGCAGAAATCGAGACTCATCAGACCAGGCAACGTTTTTCCAATCTTCTATTGTCCAATTTCGATGAGCTTGTGCAAATTGTAGCCTCAGTTTCCTGTTCTTAGCTGAAAGGAGTGGCACCCGGCGTGGTCTTCTGCTGCTGTAGCCCATCTGCCTCAAAGTTCGACGTACTGTGCGTTCAGAGATGCTCTTCTGCCTACCTTGGTTGTAACGGGTGGTTATTTGAGTCACTGTTGCCTTTCTATCAGCTCGAACCAGTCTGGCCATTCTCCTCTGACCTCTGGCATCAACAAGACATTTCCGCCCACAGAACTGCCGCTCACTGGATATTTTTTCTTTTTCGGACCATTCTCTGTAAACCCTAGAGATGGTTGTGCGTGAAAATCCCAGTAGATCAGCAGTTTCTGAAATACTCAGACCAGCCCTTCTGGCACCAACAACCATGCCACGTTCAAAGTCACTCAAATCACCTTTCTTCCCCATACTGATGCTCGGTTTGAACTGCAGGAGATTGTCTGGACCATGTCTACATGCCTAAATGCACTGAGCTGCCGCCATGTGATTGGCTGATTAGAAATTAAGTGTTAACGAGCAGTTGGACAGGTGTACCTAATAAAGTGGCCGGTGAGTGTATATACATTGCTATTTGAGTTTAACATATTACACATTCATTTACATACATATTTATTTTAATACATATTTATACTGTAGTTGCTAAAAGTGATTGCTGCTAAACTTAATTTCATTGTATCTTGGTGGGCAATGACAATAAAGCTTCTTCTCCTTCAATGTCTAATATATGAAAATTAAAATTAAAAGTAACAGTGCATTATGATGAGATTATTGTTCATCAAAATGAGACGAGATATTCTAGCGCAACTTCTGAATGTGTCCTCATGTGCCCATGTCAGAACAAGGAATGTGCATGCTCCCGTTAGGGAAGATGCACGTTTTAGTTCATCATAATAGTGTTACAGCTGAATTATCCATAATACTGCATGTGTTTTCATATGTTGGGATTAAGTTGATCCAGGTTTGCAGATTGTTTTCCTCCTTTTATAATAAATTTTAACGCAGGGTAGATTTACGTTTCTTTTCTTAAAATTTAAAACTTAAATCCCATTTTCTGAATATATTTTTTCCTCTATTTACAAAGGCCAAATAGCATGATAAAAGCCATAGCCCTTATTGAGTTGATTGAGTTCACGTTTTAATTCTGCTAGTAATCAATTCTGTTCTTTTTAATCACGTTATAACTTCTGTTTGTACACTGCTGCACTGTTCTTCACAGAAAGGTACCTGGCTTTTAGTGCCATGTGATGAGCGACTGGCAGCTGTGTGCCGAAGAGAAGGCCAGAACACCGTTCACCATCCTGGAAACTGGGATGAGGGTTGTCCTGAGGTGAGAACTTGAACACACAAGTGTGCAAACACACTTACCTTCACATGCGCTCAGCTGTTCATAACTGCTGTTAATGACAAGATAAGACAAGTCATCCAGAGGCAGTAGTTTAAATCTACCTCTGCTTTTGACAGTAGCGCCGTCACAATATCATCCCCCCCGCCCCCGCACGATTATCTTCACTGGAAAATATGACAGTGGCAATATCAGAATGGTGTCTGTGGAAAATTTGAGAAATGATCAAATGAATCGAGTGTGTGTGTGCATTTCTTTACTTTTTTATGAACTCTGTATAATTGTACAAAAAGAAGAATAACTAAATGGATCTCAGCATAAGGCAAAAATTAACAAGGTCTCCGTGCATAAAACTTTTACCATGTTACTGCTGTTTGGATAAAGTTTTAGAGGTTGGGGCCGTACTCCTTCAGGTGCATTTTTCTCCTCTGTGCTGGGGCTGCTGTCATGGTCCCAGGTAATGGCAGTCATGTAGTTGTTAAAAGTAGGTTTTACCAATGAATAAACATAAATAAAGACTTAATACGGGCATTATGAAAATTAATCCACCTTTTCAGTAATTGTAGCTGATATGAACATGTGAATATGTTTGTAATTAGCATCCTTCCATCCATCCATCCATCTTCTACCGCCTAGCTGCCTGGGGCAGGGAGGCAGCAGTCTAAACCAAGAAGCCCAAACTTATCTCCGTTGCCACCTCCTTCAGAAAGCTTCAGGGGCCCGGGGCCTCATCCCAGTGGGATGTGCCCGAAACACTTCACGTGGGAGGCATCCTGATCAGATGCCTAAACTACCTCAGCTGGCACTTTTCAGTGTTCGCAAGCAAAGGCTCTACTCAGAGCTCCACACCCTGTCTGTAAGCATGAGCCCAGTAACCCTACAGAGAAAGCTGATTTCAGTCGCTTGTATCCATAGTCTCATTATTAATATTATTCAGTCACTTCCTAAAATTTGTGGCCATACATAATTAGCAATTAATTCTAATTTGGCCTTTAAGTGATTCAACTGCATTATTAAAAATGTTGCACACATTGTTGTTCAGTGTTACAGTAGCTCCACGGCAACGAGGATGAACCATGTTTGCTACAGTCCAACTTCAGAGCATGTTGACCCTTCAGTGGCACAATGAGCTATTTCTCTTGACTGCTGACGTATTGTCTGGCATTCACACTGCTCCTTGACTCCGTTTCCAAGAATGTCAGACTCCTGAGTCATTGGGCTACACTTTTCTGGAGTAGCAGTTGCCCTGCAGACACAATGTCAGTGGACATGCTTGAGCAGGCTCTGATGATTCCTGCCAGGATTTTAGAAACCAAAACTATGCTTTCCACTTCAGTGCCTTTATTGTGTGTGTGTCATTCCAGGTGATATGACACTTTAGTTATCCTTTATATAGCAGTCAAAAAGTTTTTATACTCTAACTGAAAAAACAAATGCAGGTAGATTGGATATGAGGGTAAAGAAGAAAAATTAGGACACTTGTCTAAACATTCTCTGCGCATTATGCTTATACACCTGCTTGTCAGGCCGGAATGAGCTACTCCATGGTCTGGTGGTTTTATTTATCAGGGCTGGAAGCGACACGGCCATTCCTGTTATGTGGTGACTGGTCATGAGCAGAGCTTTGAAGATGCGCTGATGGGATATTACTGCAAGGCTCCTCTTCTCACAGTGGAAAACAGGTGGTTCATTGAACAAAAAAAAAAAAAATTATTGGCAAAAAATCTAGCACTTAGCTTCTGCAGCCTCATTCACTCACACGTATCGTCTTCTTCTCCATGGTGGCAGGTTTGAGCAGGCTTTTGTCAACAGTCTGCTGACTGAGAGCGGGGCCAACAGCAGCAGGTATTACTGGATCAGTCTCATGGACCAGGGGAGGAAAGGGGAGTACAGCTGGCTTCCTCACAACGGCTCCTCTCTTCCTCTCACCTACACGAACTGGAACAAACACCAGCCAGGTAGGTAGTTATTTATACAGTTGTTATTATTAAATAAGAGATTTGCCCTTCTTTTAAAAATGTTTTTATATTTTCTTTTCATCAGTCAGTGCCAGTGGCTGTGTTGCCATGTCAGGAGGTCCAGCTCTGGGTCACTGGGAGGTGAAGGATTGTAAGTTACACAAGGCCTTCTCAGTGTGCAAGCAGGGTGTCAGCAGTTACCATGAAGTTCGGGTGCCAGAGCACCACATCGACGCCTTCGCCCCCTGTCCTCCGGGGTGGGAATCACACTCTGGGCTGCTCCACTGTTTTAAGGTTGGAGCTTCCTCACGTTTTCTGGGCTTGTCTTAAATTAACCCAGCCTACATCAACTAACTTCATAGGATAATTTCTCACCAAATGAATGCAGGGTAAACAGAGAAGGAAAGGATCAGTGTTCAAATTTTGATGTTAGTTTGTTTAAGAGCTATTATAACTTGAAGGCAGTCACAGTAAGACAGTGTTTTATATTCTGTTTTGCAGTTTTGTATAATTTAGTTTGATAAACTCAGAACATCTTTTTTTTTCCACTACTGTTGCTCTCTCTCAAAAAGCATATCAGAAAAATTAAAGAAAATCCGCACACTGAGAAACTCCCATTAAATAACTTTGACAGTAGTGTTTCGGGCCACCTGCCCTTCTTCAGACTTCTGTCATAATAAAATAGAATAGTTGCCATCAAAAATATCCAAAATTCTGTTGTAATTAATCACATAATTTTAATCACCTCAAATATTCACAGATTGAAAAAGTTAAATAATTAGCTAAAGGAGGATATAAAGAAGCATTCAAAACAATAGCCATGAATATGTTATCCTGTACAAAAAACATCTCATCACAGTTGAAATATTAAAGTAATCTACAAAATCAAAATCACAATTCAAAAACACAAAATGCATATCAACTTTAATAAATAAATATCAACAGATGAAATTGTGCCGACCCTTTTACATTCCGAGAGAATTTTCATCTGTGCTTCTAGTTACTGTGCTTACCCAGCCACCGGCGGGAGGAGTAAAGCACTAAAGGAACTCTATCAGGTGCGCTGTTTGTGTGACACAAACAGCGCATCCAAACGGATTCCTTATCACAGCAGGAGACTTCAGCCATGCAGATTTAAAGGAGGACCTTTAAATCTGCATGGCTGAATCTGCATGTTGGACTTTCCAACAAGAGGAGACAATTTGCTGGACCTGGTGTACACAACTCGCAAGAAAGCGTACAGAGCCCCCCCCCCCCCCCAGCCCCCCGGGTCTCTGTGATCACATCACCATTTTGCTAAGGCCGGCATACAAACCCAGAGTGAAAGCCATCAGACCAACAAAAAAGTAGGTATGTGTGTGGCCAGAGGGGGCCTCTGATGCTCTGATAGACTGCTTCAGTACTACAGACTGGAACACTCAAGCATGCAGCCACCCACAATGGACACACTAACATAGAGGAGTACACTGAGGTTGTTGTAGCATACATAGGTAAATGCATTGATGATGTCACTCACTGCAAAACCATCACTGTTTGTGCTAACCAAAAGCCATGGATGACAGCACAGGGTCCTGAGGGCTCGGGACGCAGCCTTCAGGACTGGCAACACTGCAGGACTAACAACAACTAGGGTCAACCTGTCCCTTGGCATCAAGGAGGCAAAACGACAGTACAGCAAGAAAATATCCAGACACTTCAGCAACACCAGAGATGCATGTTCCCTCTGGCGTGGCATACAGACCCTCACCAACTACAAACCTCCACCTCAGACCTGTGGGAGTGACATCACACTGCTTAACAACTTAAAGTGACTTCTTTGGTTGCTTTGAAGCACAAAACAGCACATCAGCACAGAAGACCACTCCTCCCCCTGGTGAGCAGGCTATAAGTCTGGATCTGGCTAGCATGAAGAGGACCCTTTCCAGGATCAACTCACACAAGGCACCTGGACCAGACAACATACCAAGTTGCGTTCTGAAGGACTGTGCAGAGGAGCTCAAGAATGTCCTGGCTGACATCTTCAACATCTCCCTGAGTCAAGATATTGTCCCCACGTGTTTCAAAACTGCTACCATAATACCAGTCCCAAAGAAGCCCGTCCCATCCAGCTACAGTGATTACTGGCCCATATCACTGACCCCTCCATCATAATGAAGTGCTTCGAGGGGCTGGTCATGCAGAACATGAAGTTCATCCTCCCTCCCTCCCACAACCCATCTCAGTTTGCATACAGGTCAAACAGATCCACAGAAGACGCCATCTCTGCTGCTCTCCATCCAGCCCTCACCCACCTGGACTCAAAGAACTCCTATGTGCGAATGCTGTTCTTGGACTTCAGTTCAGCATTCGACAAAATCATTCCCCAGCACCTAATACAACAACTCAGACATTTGGGACTGAAAACCTCTCTCTGTATCTAGGTACTGGACTTTCTCACAGGGAGGCCACAGAGCATGCGGGTTGGCAGCAACACCTTCAAGACCATCACACTCAGCACAGGGGCCCCACAAGGGTGCGTGCTCAGCCCACTGCTCTTCACCCTACTGACTCATGACCGTGTACCAGCCTACAACACCAACCACATCATCAAGTTTGCGGATGACACGATGGTGGTGGGCCTCATCACCAACAATGAGGAGGCCATCTACAGAAATTTATTTATTTATTTATTTAGCGAATGCAAAGTCCTTAAGCCAAGCAGTTGCCTCCTGGTTTGCTGTATGGAGGGTGTGTAATCCTCCTTCCAGTCTTTGGAGCGGGCAAGTCTCTATGATGTGTTCCATAGTTTGCTCCTCTCCACATGCGCACAGTGGGCTAGGGCTACTGCCCCATCTGTGAAGGCTGGCCAAGCAGGGGCCATGTCCAGTCCTGAAGCGATTGAGTGTAGACCACTGTCTCCTTGGGAGGTTGGTGCCCGGGACCTGTTGGTTGGGGTTTATCACCAGCTGTTTGTTTGGGACCTCCTTGGTCTCCCATTCCTCTTGCCAAGCTGTCTGGATGGTAAAGTCAGCTGGGGGAGGGTTTTTCCAAATCGGCCGTCTGGATGAAAGTCGGGCAGTGGGTGGGGTGTAGATATCTGCATGGATTGGTAAGTGAGGAAAATCTTTAACTTTTTGGAGCATCCTTTGAGTTAATGCTGCTCGCCGGATGTGTGGAGGGGCTATGTTTGACAGTACAGAGAGCCAGGGGAGTGGTGTTGAGCGGATTGTTCCAGTTATAGTTCTCATGGTTGAGTTGAGCTGGGTGTCTACATAGTGTGTGTAAGATGACCTGGACCAGACAGGGGCACAATATTCTGCTACAGAGTATGAAAGGGCCAGTGCTGAGGTGCGCAGGGTGGAGACTGCCGCCCCCCATTTTGCACCAGCGAGCTTGCAGAGCAGGTTGTTTCGTACTTTCACCTTAGCAGCCGTCCCCTTTAGATGTTCCTTGAAGGATAAGGTCCTATCAAGGAATTTCTGTATTTCTACAGAAATGAGGTGAGCCAACTGGTCCAGTGGTGTAAAGACAATAATCTCTTCCTGAATGTGGGAAAAACCAAAGAGATTGTGGTCAACTTCAGGAGCGGACACACACAGCATCGATGGATCATCATGACGAGCAGCTGTGGAGAGGGTGAGCAGCACCAAGTTGCTGGGGGTGCACATCTCTGAGGACCTCTCCTGGTCCAAAAACACTATGTCACTGGCCAAGAATGTCATGGTTGGTGAGTGCGCACCCCCTCCTTCCCGTTTTCTCCTCCTCAGGTGATCAGCACATCTGGGAGAGGAGGCGCACCTGCTACCTCTGATCAGCCAGCGTATAAGGACCGTCTCTTCATGCTCCTACGCTGGCTCGTTTGGGTATACTGCCTCGCAGCTAAAACGATGCAGGTTTTGACTTTAAACTTAGGTGAAGTTCTCGCACTCACCTCTACCTTTTCTCCCTCTCTCTTCCTCAGGTTGCTGCCATCAGTGCGGGTGCGTCTTCGTGGACTGCGTGTGCTCACCTGCCCCATCTCCCACACTCTGCTGCAATCTCTTGCACCCGGTCAGGCACTATCAGCTCATCCCGTTTCACCCCGCTGGTTCGTCTCTCCCCCACTGGGGTCCCTGCCAGTTCTCAGTTCATTCCATGTAAGTGACAGCTTGGCTGACCAACTTCCAGTCTCTGTTCCTCTGCTCACAGCTCTTGTCTCTCTCTCTCCACAGGCCCATTCCTCTGGCGAGTGACGTTTTCTCTAGCTGTGCTCCGGAGCTTTTTGAAATTGAATAAACTTTTAAACGTGTTCGTGTTGTTTGGAGTGTTTCTGTGTTGCTGCACTTTGCACGTGAGCTATCCTAGTAATAAATCATGACAGAACGAGCCAGCCATAACCTCGGCTCAGTAGGTGCAGCAGCATCGGCGCAATCGCCACTGGATTGCTTAGACGCGACCGAAAGGCAGGTGGCCGTGCTAACCCAGCAGCTGCAGACCATTATGCAGCAGTTGGGCACGGTCACCCAACATTTGGCTAACTTGGCTCCTCCGGCTCTCGTTGTTCAATCTACCGTTCGCCGTACGACCTCCGTTCTCGCTCCTGCCCCGTATGTGGGAGAGTTGGGGGGGTGTAAAGAGTTCTTATGCCATGTGCGGCTATACCTGGAGCAGGTGGGAAGGGAGTACCTGAGGGAATCCGCGAAAATTCATTTCATGACCCTTTTGCTTTGAGGCAAGGCCCTTAGCTGGGCCCGGTCCATCTTCAACAGTCCTGAGGGCACAAGTTACACATTTGAATGATTTGTGGCCGAGTTCACCTGCGCTTTCCATCACACAGAGAGTCAGGAACATTATGAGCCACCTCTTGTTGCTCCGCCAGGGCACTCGGTCAGCTGCCTAGTACTCGGTGGAGTTCCGGGTCGAAGCAGCGGAATCGGAGTGGAACGAAGTGGCTTTGCGCAGCGCGTTCCTCTTCGGTTTGAACGCTCACCTCCGTGACAACCTGGCGGTCCATGCGGTCCCCGACTCTGGACGGGTTAGTTGATCAAGCTGTTGGTTTAGATAACCGCTACTGCGAGCGTGCGAAGGAGCAGCAGTCCTCCTTTTGCCCGTTCGCTGTGCGAGAGCCCTCCGTGGCTACTGACGCAGGGGGCGCTAGTTCTCCTCCCGAGCCAATGGAGCTCAGTCGGTTTTGGCTGACCGACGAAGAGCGTCAGTGGAGGAGGAGGGCTGGCGCGTGCATGTATTGCAGTTCTGTGACGCACAAACTGCACGACTGCCCCCTGGAGCCAAAAGACGCGGCCCTTCAGTAACCGTGGGGGTCTGGCGTGTGGGACCAATCTTACTCTCCCTGGTAATTTTTCTATTTCGGCCCTCGTCCAATGGCCGGGGGTCGAGAGGAGGGCTATGGCGTTGGTGGATTCGGGGGCAGAGGGAAATTTCATCTCGTCCGAGCTTGTTCTGGACTTGGGTATTCCCACTCTCAAACTGCCCAAACGTCAGAACGTCGCCACCATATCAAGCCAAAAGATCGCTGTAGTCACTGAAAGCACGGCAACCGTCGCTATCCTTCTTTTCAAGAACCATTGGGAGGAACTTTCGTTCTTAGTCTTCCCAAATTCTTCCTCACCGATGGTCCTTGGCTACCCATGGCTCCAGTATCCATTATCAATTATATATATATATATATATATATATATATATGTGTATATATATATATATATATATATATATTATAGTAGCCATTATCAATTGGGCTCAAGACTCCATCTCCTCCTGGAGCCTGTCATGTTTGGCTTCCTTTTTGAGTTTGGCTGACTGTTTGCTGTCTCTCCCCATTTCCTCTCCTCCGGCCGAGCCACCGGACCTTAGTCTTGTCCCCGAGGTCTACCATGACCTGGGGGAGGTTTTCAGCAAGTCGAGAGCGCTGTCGCTTCCTCCTCATTGCTCTTATGACTGCGCTGTTGAAGCTCCTCCCGGGGGCGAGGCTGTCGTCCAGTCGGCTCTATAACATTTCTGGCCCGGAGAGGGAGGCGATGGAGAGATGCATAAAAGACTCTCTGAATGCCGGCTTTATGCGGCCATCTTTGGCTCCACTCGGAGCGGGGGTTTTTTTCGTTGGAAAGAAGGACGGGTTGCTTCGCCCGTGCATTGACTACCGAGAATTAAATGCGATCACTGTAAAGGACAGATACCCTCTGCCCTTGATCAATTCCGCGTTTTGAGTTCCTTAAGCGCACACGGGTGTTCACCAAATTAGATTTGCACAACTCTTACCACTTAATCCGTATTCGCGAAAGAGATGAGTGGAGGACGGCATTTAAGACCCATCTGGGGCAATTCGAATATTTGGCCATACTGTTTGGGCTCACCAACGCCCCTGCCGTCTTCCAGCGGCTCATAAATGACGTCCTTCGCGATATGATTAACCGGTTCGTGTTTGTCTATTTGGATGATATTTTAATTTTCTCCCGTTCGCCAGAGGAACATGAAGTCCACGTCAGAGCCGTGTTACAGTGGCTACTGAAGAACCAGCTCTACGTTAAAGCTGAGAAGTGTGAGTTCTCCACCAGTTCCACCTCCTTCTTGGGCTTCATAGTGGCTGAAGGAGAGTTGATTGCTGACCCGGCCAAGGTGAAGGCAGTGCTAGATTGGCTGACACCCCACTCCCGTAGGGAGCTCCAACGCTTCCTCGGGTTTGCAAATTTTTATCGCAGGTTCATTCGGAACTATAGTAGGGTGGCACTGCCTCTCACACAGCTGACCTCTGTTAAGGTCCCTTTCCGCTGGACCGAGGCAGCTGAACAGGCTTTTATCAAATTAAAAAGCCTGTTCTCTGAAACACCATCTTGGCACAGGTTGACACTCAGCTCCATTTTATCCTCAAGGTGGATGTTTCTGAGTTGGGGGCGGACGTTGTCCTTTCGCAGCGTTCATCCTCTGATCAGAAACTCCACCCATGAGTGTTTTTCTCTCGGTGGCTCACGCCGGCTGAGAGGAATTACAACATAGGGGATAGAGAGCTCCTCGCCATTAAATTGGCTTTGGAGGAATGGAGACACTGGCTTGAGGGGGCTGTTCACCCCATCGTCGTGTGGACCGACCGTAAGAACTTAGAATATTTACAGTCGGCCCGTCGACTTAATGCCAGGCAGGCCCGTTGGGCCTTGTTCTTCCAGAGGTTTAATTTTACCATCACCTATCGGCCTGGCTCTCGGAACACCAAACCGGATATGCTATCGTGCCAGTTTGATTCCGAGCGAGCAGCCCCCCCATCCCTCCCCCAGCCTATTCTCCCTTCTTTTTGCATCCTCGGAGCCCTTACCTGGGATATTGAGGGTATGGTCCGTCAGGCCCAGTCTCAGGAGCCTGTACCAGCGGGGTGCCCCTGGAACCGTCTGTTCATCCCTGCCACCCTCCGCAGTGACATCATCCATTGGGGCCACACCAGCCGCTTCGCCTGCCACCCTGGGATCGCCCGCGCCGCCAACTTAATCCGGCGGGTGTTCTGGTGGCCCACGCTGCAGTGGGACGTGCAGGAGTATGTCTGGACGTGTCAGACCTGCATTTGGGGCAAGTCCGATTCCTCTTCCCCTGCTGGACTCCTGCATCCTCTACCTATCCCTGGCTGCCCTTGGTCTCGCGTCGCTCTGGATTTCAAAACTGGATGTCAAAACCCCCTCCCATGGGAAGATGGCCATTCTTACCGTCGTTGACCGCTTCTCTAAGGCTGTCCACCTGGTTGCCCTGCCCAAACTTCCCTCTGCCTCCGAGACTGCCGACCTTCTCACTGCTCAAGTCATCCGTCTGCATGGCATCCCCTTCAACATTGTGTCTGACCAGGGTCCCCAATTTACATCCCAGGTTTGGAAGGCCTTCTGTCGTACACTTGGGACCACTGTCAGCCTCACCTCCGGCAATCATCCTCAGAGCAACAGGCAGGCTGAGCACGCCAGCCAGTCCTTGGAGGCCACTCTCCGGTGTGTAGCAGCCAAGAACCCCTCTTCCTGGAGCGTGCACCTGACCTGGGTGGAGTATGCACTTAATTCAGCCGTTATCCCATCTCCAGGGTGGTCAGTGACGTCACGGTTCGGTTGAAGCTCCCACGGGCCCTGCGTGTGCACCCAATTTTCCACGTCTCCCATATTTAGCCCCTCTCAGTCAGTCCCTTCTGCCCCCCCCCCCAAAGCCACCTCCTTCTCATCGGACAATCGCTGGCCATGCTGCCTCCACTGTGCAGCGTATTTTTGGATGTTCGGGGTTGGGGTCTGCAATATCTGGTCCATTGGGAGGGCTACGGCCCGGAGGAACGCTCTTGGGTCCCCAGATCACACGTCCTCGACAAGGGGATGCTCTGGGCATACCACTGAGCAAATCCAGAGAAGCCCAATGGGCCGCCAGGATGCATCCCTTGAGGGGAAGGCACTGTCATGGTTGGTGAGCATGCACCCTCTCCTTCCTGTTTTCTCCTTCTCAGGTAATCAACACACTTGGGAGAGGAGGCGCACCTACTACCTCTGATCAGCCAGCGTTTATAAGGACTGTCTCTTCAGTGCTCCTACGCTGGCTCATTTGGGTATACTACCTTGCAGCTAAAACAACGCAAGTTTTGACTTTAAACTTAGGTGAAGTTCTCGCACTCACCTTTCCCTTTTTCTCCCTCTCTCTTCCTCAGGTTGCTGCCATCAGTGCGGGTGTGTCTTTGGGGACTGCGTGCACTCACCTGCCTCATCTTCCACACTCTGCTGCAATCACTTCCACCCGGTCAGGCACCATCAGCTCATCCCGTTTCACCCTGCTGGCTCGTCTCTCCCCCGCTAGGGTCCCTGCCGGTTCTCAGTTCACTCCATGTAAGTGGCAATTTGGCTGACCATCTTCCAGTCTCTCTTCCTCCACTCACAGCTCTTGTCTCTCTCTCTCTCTCCACAGGCCCATTCCTCTGGCGAGTGACGTTTTCTCTAGCTGTGCTCCGGAGCTTTTTGAAATTGAATAAACTTTTAAACATATTCGTGTTGTTTGGAGTGTTTCTGTGTTGCTGCACTTTGCACATGAGCTGTCCTAGTAATAAATCATGACAAGGAAGGCTCAAACTCGCTTCTATTTCCTCCGCAAACTGAGGAGAGCACGAGTCCCACCCCCCCACCATGTGCTGTTTCTACCAGGGCACCATTGAGAGCGTCCTCACCAGCTGCATCATGGTGTGGTATAGAAGCTGCACCACCTCCTCCCAGAAGACACTAGAACGCACAGTGAAAGCAGCCAGCAACATCATTGGTGCCCCTCTGGCCCTCCTCTTGGGCATCTTCCTCATCCGCCAACCCATCAACATTGCAGGCAACACCTCACACTCCTCACACTCCCGCTTCAGCTCCCTGCCCCCGGGGGGGAAAAGGTACTGGAACCTTTGGGCCCACTCCACAAGACTGCTTAACAGCTTTGTTTACCAGGTGATTAGGACCCTGAACTCTGTCCAGCCCCCCCCCCCCCCCGACTGTAACGCACTCACCCGCACAATAAATGCCTCAGCTGTTGGCACAGAAAGACTGGCACACCAACAGTAATACATTTGCTACTGTATGTCTCTGCACTTTACTGCAACCATTTGGACAAATGCCATATCTACTGCTGTCTGTTATTGCAATATTGATCATGTGCAGTCCTAGCTGTCATTGTCTGCACCTACACTACCGCATTGAACTTGCAACTACGAGTATTACTGCTTTACGTTTTCTGTATGTAGAATTGCAGGGTTTTATCATTTATCTTTACATTATGGGATGTCTGAGTTTTATCTTTTACCGTTATTTGCACTATGGGTAGCATTACTGTACGTAGACTGCTGTTGTTGTTTTTCCAGCCCTACAGGTGCATCTCAAAAAATTAGAATATCATGAAAAAGTTCAATATTTTTTGTCACTCATTTCAGAAAGTGAAACCCATATATTATATAGATTCATTACACAGAGAGTGATATATTTCAAGTGTTTATTTATTTTAATTTTGATGATTATGGCTTACAGCTGACATAACGTTCGGCTCAGGAGACGCACACACACAGGCTCAGAGTAGTTCAAACTGTTTATTAACAACAGGGATGTATGGGTGTGTGTCAGCGGAATGTAAATGTATTGGTGGTGGCGTCTGCTTCGGGCACAGAGGCAGGAGACCGTTCAGCCGGCAACCCTATGGGAAAGAACAGACACAGAGTGACGGGCACACACCAATACAGGAGGAGAATAGGCGAGGGAGAGAAGCTTACTTGTGTTAGACTGATGGCAGGCACTTCAAGGACGGAACCCCGGGAGACAGTCACCTGCAGGACTCGGTGCAGCAGCGAGGAAGGACGAGGGACGGAGTTGTCCGCCGCCGAGGAATCCACCTGTGCACAGGGGAGCAGACTGGGAAAGGTAAGGTAAGGAATCTTCTTACCGCTTAGCGTGATGCTGAAGAGAGAGTTGATGCTTCGCATGGAAGGCGATGAAGTCTAACGGCTTCAGGCCGAAGCTCAGGGCGAGGCGGCTTTTATCCCTCACCGCTGATGATTAGCAGGTGTGTGAGCAGGTGACGCCGCTGATGAATGGCGCGGCGTGACAGTACTCCCCCCTCTAGCAGCGCCTCCTGGCGATGGCTTATCCGGGTGCGCTCGGTGGATGTCCGCGATGAGCGATGGGTCCAACACAAACGACGGGGGCACCCACTGTCGATGCTCGGGCCCATAGCCCTCCCAGTCCACCAAGTATTGCAACCCACGACCCCGGCGCCGGGAGTCCAGGATGGAGGAGACGGACCAGGCCGGATGGCCACCAATCATCCGGGGCGCGGGTTGCGCTGCAGGAGGAGGGCAAAGGGGGTCAGTGACTGCCAGCTTCACCTTCGACACGTGGAAAGTGGGATGAATGCGGAGGGAGGGGGGAATAGCCACGCGCACAGCCACCGGGTTGATGATCCGGGTGATGGGATAGGGACCCATGAAGCGCTGTGCCAGCTTTCTCCTCTCGCCTTTTAAAGTGACGTCCTGGGTGGAAACGTAAACAAGTTGCCCAACTCTGTACGCCGGGGCAGGTCTTCTACGCCGGTCCGCCACAGTCCTGTTGCGCTCCGCTGTGCGTAATAGCGCATTGCGCGCGGCAGTCCAGGTGGAGCGGAACTGCCTGAGATGGGCCCTAACTGACGGGACAGTTACCTCACTCTCCTGCTCCGGAAACAGCGGGGGGTCGTAACCCAGGGACGCTTTGAAGGGGGACATCCCTGTAGCAGAAGAGCGAGCGGTGTTGTGGGCATATTCAACCCAGGCAAGATGGTTGCTCCAGGACGTGGGTTTGGATCTGGACACACAGCGGAGCACAGCCTCCAGCTCCTGGTTGGTCCTCTCACACTGCCCGTTGGATTGGGGGTGATGGCCGGAGGAGAGGCTCACCTTGGCTCCGATGGCGTTGCAGAAAGACCTCCAAACCTCAGATGAAAACTGGGGGCCCCGGTCCGAGACCACGTCCACCGGAATCCCGTGCAGCCTGACCACGTGTTGGACGAGGAGGTCCGCCGTCTCCAGGGCAGTAGGGAGGCCTCGCAGGGGGACGAAGTGCACGGCCTTGGAGAAGCGGTCCACGATGGTCAGGATGGTGTCATAGGAGTTGGAGACAGGGAGTCCGGTGACGAAATCCAACGCGATGTGCGACCAGGGCCTGCCAGGGACGGGCAGGGGCTGGAGCAGACCCGCTGGAGGGGCATTTCCCGACTTGCAGGTGGCACAGATTGGGCAAGCCCGGGCGTAGCGGGCTGCATCCCTCCGCAGGCCTGGCCACCAAAAGGACCGTTGGAGGAGATCTATCATCCGGGAGGTGCCAGGGTGACAGGTGAGCTTGGAGGTGTGTAGCCAGTGGATGACCTCTCCTCGGACCGCGGATGGCACGAACAGCCTCCCCTCCGGTCCGCCGCCAGGGTCAGGTTCCACCTCCTGTGCCTTCCGGATCTTGCTCTTGATGTCCCACGAGATGGCTCCCACGACGCACGACCTGGGCAGGATGGAGTGGGGCGCCTCCTCCGACTCCACGGGAGTGAACTGCCTGGAGAGGGCGTCAGGCAGGCCGTTCTTAGAGCCAGGCCTGAAGGTGATTGAAAATTGGAACCTGGCGAAGAACAAGGACCAACGCGCCTGGCGGACGTTCAGGCGCTTGGCAGATCGTAGGTATTCTAAGTTCTTGTAGTCCGTAAGGACCACAAACGGCAGGTTCGCCCCCTCCAGCCAGTGACGCCATTCCTGCAGGGCGAGTTTGATGGCCAGGAGCTCTCTGTCCCCCACATCGTAATTTCTCTCCGCCGGGGACAAGTGCCGGGAGAAGAAGGCGCAGGGTCGTTTGGCGCCATCGTCCGGCGACCGCTGGGACAGCACTGCTCCCACTCCCGTGTCCGAAGCGTCTACCTCTACGATGCACTGCAGCGCGGGGTCGACCTGGCGAAGGACCCGGGAGGAGGAGAATTCCGCCTTCAGCACCTCAAAGGCGGCAGCGACCTCTTCGGTCCACCGGAACGGGACCTTCGGGGACGTGAGGCGGGTCAGTGGTCCAACGATGGTACTGAAGTTGGGGACAAAGCAGCGGTAGAAATTGGCGAAGCCAACAAATTGCTGCACCTGCTTCCGGGATGCAGGTGTAGGCCATTCCACCACCGCCTTTACCTTCTCTGGGTCAGGGAGCACCTTATCGTGGGCGATGATGAACCCCAGGAAGGACGTACTCCTGGCGTAAAATTCACACTTTTCTGCCTTTACGTACAGACGATTCTCCAGCAGCCTTTGGAGGACCCGCCTCACGTGGACCTGGTGCTCGTCCCTGGACTTGGAGAAGATGAGGATATCGTCCAGGTAGACGAACACGAAAAGGCCGATGAAGTCCCGGAGGACGTCATTAATGAGGCGCTGGAAGACTGCAGGAGCGTTGGTCAACCCGAACGGCATCACCAGGTATTCAAAGTGGCCGTTCGGGGTACGGAAGGCTGTTTTCCACTCATCTCCCTCCCGGATCCGGACGAGGTGGTAAGCGCTGCGTAGATCCAGCTTGGTGAACCAGGTCGCCTCCTGGAGGGAGTGGAAAGCAGTGTCCATGAGAGGCAGGGTGTTGCGGTCCTTCTCTGTGATATCGTTGAGGGCCCGGTAGTCGATACAAGGGCGGAGGGACCCGTCCTTCTTCCCCACGAAGAAGAACCCTGCCCCCACGGGTGACGATGATGGGCGGATTATCCCAGCACTTAATGACTCCTTCAGGTAGGCGTTCATCGTCTCCTTCTCCGGCGCAGACAGGCTGTAAAGGCGACCAGAAGGTAAGGGAGCCCCCTGGCGGAGGTTGATGGCACAGTCATAGGGCCGATGAGGGGGGAGAGACATAGCTTTCGCTTTGCTGAACACCATACCCAGGTCGTGAAATTCCGGAGGCACCAGAGACAAGTCCGGGGGTGCAGCGTCCGTCGCAGGGGGAGGAGCGGACGGAGAGCAGGCAGCGGACTGAAGGCAGGTGCCCATGCAGAATGTACTCCATGCCGATATCCCAGCTGATTTCCAATCCAGGACCGGGTTGTGAAGGCGAAGCCAGGGATACCCCAGGATGATGGGCGACACAGAGTTGGGAAGGACATAGAAGGTCATCTCCTCCCGGTGATTTCCCGAGATGATGACCGGAACGGGGATGGTTTGGTGTGATACTCTCCCAAGGGAGGCACGGGAGAGGTTAACAAGGGAGATGGGATTCTTCAGCGCCTGACAGCGAATGCCCAAACGGGTTGCCAGGCTTTGTGAAATAAAGCTGCCTCCTGCACCCGAATCCACCAGTGCGTGGGTGAGATGCCCAGTGGGACTGTGGCAAAAACGGATGGGCAGCTTCAACTGGGTAAGGGGACTTAACCGATTGACGTCCGCGAGGCCCCCTACAGTGACTCGCGGACCCCGCCGTTTGGCTTTTGTGGACAAAGCTCCACCGTGTGTTGATTATCTCCGCAATACATGCAGAGATTCAACTCACGGCGGCGTTGTCTCTCTGCCGGGGAGAGCTTTGTCCAGCCCGTCACCATCGGCTCCGACTCCTCGGGGCGCGATGGCGGCGGCGTTGCCAGGGGGCGAGCTTGGGGCAGGCGCAACGAGGCTCCCCGAGGGCGAGAAGTAGACGACTTCCGTCCAGAGGAGCGCTCATGCAGCCTGTTATCCAAGCTGATGGCGAGTGAAGTTAGCTCAGCTAGCGTCCCAGGGATATCCCGACCAGCCAGTTCATCCCTCAGATCATCATTCAGGCTGCGGAGAAACAGGCCACAGAGGGAGCGTTCGTCCCAGCCCAATTCCTCCGCCGCTACCCGGTAGTCGACCGCATAGTCCGCTGCCAACCGGCTTCCCTGCTGGAGAGCGAGAAGCCGATCGACTTGGACCGTCTCGGTTCGGGAATGGTCAAAGACCTCCAGGAAGCGTGCCACGAACTGGTCATAGGTGAGGGTGGCGTAACTGGGCTTCGCCATTATGGCGTAGGTCCAAGTTAACGCGCGCCCCTCCAGGAGATTCCCTATGTAGCCAATTCGGCTGTGATCCGAGGGAAAGTCTCCGGGCACACGGTGGAACACGGACTCACACTGCATAATGAACCCCCGCGCTCCGCCGAGCTTTCCACTAAAGCGGGCGGGGGTTGGAATCGGCGTGAGCCGAGCCGGTGCCACTGGAGCCGGCTGGACGGCCGCTGGAACAGCAGGAGCTACGCCACCCTGGTGAGCCGGGGAGAACGGCTGTTGGGGGTCCAGGCGGTCCAATCGGTTAGTGATGTTAATAAGTTGGTTTAGAATCACCTGCTGCTGATAAGCAATTTGATCCACCCGAACCTCGAGAGTGGTAAGCCGGTGCGCGAGCCCGCCGTCTGCCGAGCCGCTCTGCTGAAGCCGTACTGACGTAACGTTCGGCTCAGGAGACGCACACACACAGGCTCAGAGTAGTTCAAACTGTTTATTAACAACAGGGATGTATGGGTGTGTGTCAGCGGAATGTAAATGTATTGGTGGTGGCGTCTGCTTCAGGCACAGAGGCAGGAGACCGTTCAGCCGGCAACCCTATGGGAAAGAACAGACACAGGGTGACGGGCACACACCAATACAGGAGGAGAATAGGCGAGGGAGAGAAGCTTACTTGTGTTAGACTGATGGCAGGCACTTCAAGGACGGAACCCCGGGAGACAGTCACCTGCAGGACTCGGTGCAGCAGCGAGGAAGGACGAGGGACGGAGTTGTCCGCCGCCGAGGAATCCACCTGTGCACAGGGGAGCAGACTGGGAAAGGTAAGGTAAGGAATCTTCTTACCGCTTAGCGTGATGCTGAAGAGAGAGTTGATGCTTCGCATGGAAGGCGATGAAGTCTAACGGCTTCAGGCCGAAGCTCAGGGCGAGGCGGCTTTTATCCCTCGCCGCTAATGATTAGCAGGTGTGTGAGCAGGTGACGCCGCTGATGAATGGCACGGCGTGACAACAGCCTATGAAAACCCCAAATTCAGTTTCTCAAAAAAAAAGAATATTACATAAACTTAATTTTAAAAAAATAGTTTTTTAATAGAATGCTCTTTGTACCTTTTTTAAGGGTACAGAGAGCACCCACTTAAAAACTTAAGTAATGACTTCAGTCTTGAAGGTTTGAGGTTTTTCTCCAAAATTTATAACAATTGTCTTATAGTTTTCTGCTTTTCTCTGTAAATTTATTGCCTTTATATTATTAATTGCCTTTTTGACTTGTACATTTGAGACTTTATCATCAGCCAGGAGGTCATGGGTTCAAGCCCCGGTCGGGTCATACCAAAGACCATACAAAAATGGTACTTCCCATCCTCTAGTGTGGTGCTCAGCATAATAGAATGGGGGAAGGAAAAATTGTAACCCATGAACAACAGATGGAAATTAGCCACTGGCTACAATCTGGCAAGTTTACAGTGATTGATGTCAATGTTCATCAACTTGCACTGTCCTTAAAAACAGCAATTTGCAATTACAAATTTGTGGATTATTTTATGGCTAATTTTTGTCTATTTTTAAAAATAAAATTACTGTTTCTTTTAATAAATTTGAAACAGACTGTGGTAATTTTTTTACTTTTTCCTTATAAAAATTTACATTTTTGACCATAATTTTGCAGAGCCAGAACAGAACAATAATTTCACCCTGATTTCAAAGAAAAATTAATAAATTAATAAAATTGTATTTAATGAAATAATTTAATTTAAATGACCAAAGATGCAGTTATTTCTGTTATAATATTTCTATATATTTATAGTTGTTTTTTAGAAATCTCCTCACCACCCAGACGGCAGGAAAAACCTCCCTTATTTTGAAATCCAGATGTTGGCATGTTTAGTTTGTCTGAAGGCTGTTGACGGATTAAAGTCATTGACTTCGTGAATTTCGGTCATCTTAACTTGCCAGGTACATAATAATGAACATAAGTTAGTTAATATTAACTAAGGTAAAAGTAGAAACATCTCCTTTTTATTCTTGTCTGAAATAAGAAAAACAAAAAACTAATAATTAAAAAGACGACAAAATGAACTTAGTCAAGCTCCTAACCACACCTGCTAGCTAAGCGACTCTACCATTATTGCTCCCATTACCAGCGGGTTAAAACCATGATAAATGCCTCCACTGCTTACATACCTCTTCTGCTTTTTTCCGTGTTTAAAGTACTTTAATAAGCTCATGTTTCTCTTGGACAGTGACGCTAGTGAGACGCTCTGCCTGTTGACTAGAGCGGTCACACGGGCGGGGCGCTTCTGAACTCCGTGTGGATGACAGTCACGCACGTTGTTCATGTGTGCCCTTGCGGATCGTCAATCCTTCATATTTTTTCTTAAAATTATATTTCCTCATAGAGTGGTGGTATAACTTCAAGCATGGCGGGGCCACCACGCAGAAATGTTACCAGAAAAAACCCTGGACTTTCATTCCTCTCCTTTCCAGAGCATACCTCCACCTCTCCATATTCTCTTCCACCTGCTCCCTACTTTCACTACAGCTCACAATGTCATCTGCAAACATCATGGTCCACGGAGACACCTGCCTGACTTCATCTGTCAGCCTGTCTATCACCATGGCAAACAAAAAGGGGCTCAGAGCTTATCCCTGATGTAACCCCACCCCCACCTTGAACCCATCTGTCACTCCTTAGCACACCTCACCACTGTCTCACTCACTGTCCTCATACATGTCCTGCACCACCTTCACATACTTCTCTGCCATTCCTGACTTTCTCATACAGTACCACACTTCCTCTCTTGGCACCCTATCATTCGCTTTCTCTAGATCCACAAAGACACAGTGCAACTCCTTCTGACCTTCTCTATACTTCTCCATCAGCACTCCCAGAGCAAACATTGCATCTGTAGTACTCTTTCTTGGCATGAAACCATACTGCTGCTCACTGATTGTCACCTCTCCTGTTAACCTGGCTTCAACAACTCTTTCCCGTATCTTCATAGTGTGACTGATCAACTTTATGCCTCTGTAGTTACTACAGCTTTGAGCATCACCCTTGTTCTTGAAAACTGGTACCAAAACACTTCTTCTCCACTCCTCAGGCATCCTTTCACTCTCCAAGATTGTGTTGAACAATTAAATACATTTCACAACTTTTTTCAGGCCAAGATCAACTCTATTCACCAGCAGCTTCTCTCACCTCTCGCCACCCCTCTGGTGTCTCTGTCACTGGATGTTGCCTCCCCTGCCATATGTTCCCCCTTTCCGCTTTCACCCCAGTTGATGCTACTCTGATTAATGAGTTGGTAACAAAGGCTAAGGCCCCCACATGCTCCCTGAACCCTATGACCACAGTTCTGGTCAAGGCCTGCCTTCCTTCCGTTAGTCCACGCATTTTAAACATTGTTAATGCATCACTTCAGTCTGGCTCTGTACCCATCAGCCTGAAAACTGCCTCTGTCACTCCCATCCTAAAAAAAGGTTGGCCTGGACCCTGCCGACTTCAGCAACTATCAGCCAATCTCCAACCTCCCTTTTATTAGCAAGATCCTTGATCCTTGATCCTGACCTTGGTCTCACTGGTGTTGCTCTGTCCTGATTCCACTCCTACCTTTCTGACAGGAAACCGTTTGTCACCATAAATGGATCCAGCTCTCATCCTGCCCCAGTCAACCACGGTATGCTGCAAGGTTCTGTCCTTGGTCCCCTCCTCTTCACAATATACATGCTCTTGCTTGGCCAGATCATCCGTCGCCATGGTTTAAATTTTCATTGCTATGCTGATGATATCCAGCTCTATCTCAGCACTTCACCATCTACCCAACTCCCTCCACAATCTTTTACAAACTGTTTGTACAACATGAAAACTTGGATGACCACCAACCTGCTCCAACTCAACAGCCAGAAAACTGAGCTTATTGTTGTTGCTCCAAAAACTGTCCTCCGCAAGATTGGGGAGCTTGTCCTCACTGTTGATGGCTTCTCCACCTCACCATCCATTGAGGTTCGCAACCTGGGTGTCACTATGGACTCCACTCTGTCTTTTCACACACACATTAAATCTGTCACCAAATCTGCCTTCTTTCACCTCATCTCAACTGGATTACTGTAACGCACTTTATTTTGGAGTCAGCCAGCCTTCCCTTTCACGTCCCACGTTGGTTCAAAATGCCACTGCACATTTTTTAACTGGAACACGTAAGAGGGACCACTTTGATTGGCTGCCTGTGTACTTTAGTGATCATTTTAAAACTCTTATTTGTTTTTAAACCATTAAATGGCCTTGCCCCACTTTACCTCTCTGAGCTGCTTCACCTTTACACCCCTGCTTGGTCTCTCAGGTCAGCTGATCAGCTGCTCCTGGAGATACCGAAATCAAAGAGGAAGCTCAGAGGGGACAGACCTATTTTTGTTGCTGTACCTAAACTATGGAACAATCTCCCTTTGTCCATCAGACAAGCCCCTTCACTGTCCATTTTTAAAACTCATCTTAAAACCCATTTTTATTCTCTGGCTTTTGACTCAGTTTGAGACTTTGATTTTATTTGTTTTTGTTGCTTTTATTGTATGACTATTGTTTTATTTGTGTTGTGCTTTTTTAACATCATTTTATTGTTTTTATATTTATCATTGATGTACAACACATTGTGTCAGCTGTGGTTGTTTTGGGCAGCATGTGGTGCAGTGGTTAGCACTGTTGCCTTACAGCTAGAAGGTTCCTGGTTCGAATCCCCAGGCTGGCAGGGGTTGGAACCTTTCTGTGTGGAGTTTGCATGTTCTCCCTGTGCTGCATGGGTTTACTCCGGGGGCTCCGGTTTCCTCCCACAATCCAAAGACATGCATGTTAGGTTAATTGGCTGTTCTAAATTGTCCCTAGATATCTGTTTCCTATAGGCCCTTAGAATAGAGGGTTAGTACTAGTGAAAGCGCTTTGAGTGGTCTTTGTGACTGGAAAAGCGCTACATAAGTGTAGGTTAGTTAGTTAGTTAGTTAGTTCCACCTGAAAAATATCTCCAAACTCTGACCATCACTCCCTGATTCTGTTGCAGAAACTAATACATGCCTTTGTAACCTCTCACCTGGACTACTGTAACGCCATCCTCCACGGGGTCACCAATAAAACGATGGACAGACTGCAACATGTTCAAAGCTCAGCTGCCAGGGTTCTCACTCAGACTAAACCATAACATCACCCCTACTCTGAAATAATTGCACTGGCTCCCCGTTAAAGGGCTGATGACACGATTTTGACATTTTTTAGCATGTTGTGTAAACCCAAAGGTCATTGTTTTTTTTCCACAATATCTTTATTGAACCTTTTTTTTTAACAAACATGATACAAACAATCAAACACTAACACTAAAGAACTACAAAAAAAAAAAAAAAAGATGCACTAAAAACACTAACAACCACCAGCAAAATCAAATCTTCAACAATGCTCCTCTGTTTAGTCTAGACAATCCAATACATAAGTATACATATTATGTTCACCAGTTTGAAATTTACAAGGTCCACACACATCATTCACCTTCTTCTTCAAAAGTTATGTTTAAATTTTTTACATAATCAATAAAAGGTCTCCATACATTCTCAAACACAATTTCCTTTGATTTCAGTATACATGTTATTCTTTCTAATGGAAGGTTTGTTAACATCTGTCTTAACCACTGAGTCACATCTGGTCTATGAGTCTTTTTCCATAATAGTGCAATACATTTTTTGGCATTAAGCAAACTGAGGTCTATGAATGTTCTTTCACTTTTATTAAAATTATGCTTTTCTGGGTACAGACCCAACAAAAACAATTTAGGATTCAATATGATTTGTTTTGAGATTATTTTTTCAATTGTTACCCTCACCTCTTCCCAAAACATTCTTATTAATCTACATTCCCATACACAATGAAATAGAGTTCCTTTACTTTCCATGCATTTTGTGCATGTATCTGGTATATTTTTGTTATATTTATTTAACTCCTCTGGTGTAACATACATCCGCATTAACCATTTGAAATGTATCAATTTAAGGCGTACATTTATTGATTTGGTTTGAGCTTCTGTACAAGCCAATTCCCATTGTTCCTCTGAAATTTCAGTTTGCAGATCTTCTTTCCAGTAGTTTAATCTTTTCAGTGAATTTTCACTTGAAGATAGTGTCAATGAGTTATAAAACTCTGAAATAATACCCTTTCTTTTACTATCTTTCATCATCATTTTTTCCAAGGATGAATAAATAGGTCAAGTGAGAGCTTTATTTTGATTTGATCGAATAAAGTTTCTAAGTTGAAGATATTTAAAAAAATGTGTTCTATTGAGATTAAATTTGATCCTCAGCTCTTCAAAAGACATTATGTTATCTGCACATGGCAAATATAAATCCTGAATCTTTTGTATCCCTTTTAAATTCCATACTTTAAATACAGCGTCCGCTCTCCCTGGTTTAAAATATTGATTACCCCATATTGGACTAAATTGTGACAATAACTGTGGTTCTTTTAAATAGTTTTTAGCTTCACACCATATTTTGATCATATGCTTTACAAATGGATTTTTAACTTGTTTTTGTAATTTTTTTGCCGAATCTGAGTATATGAATATGGGAAGAGGTGAAGGTAAATTGTATGATTCCATTTCAGTCCAGTGAGGGAGATCATTTGATGAAAAATAATATGTCATAGACCTCAGTTGTGCCGACCAATAATACAACATAAAATTTGGACATTTCAGACCTCCACGATCAAATGGTAAATATAATAAAGACAGACGTAATCTAGCCCTCCTGTTGTTCCATATAAATTCCACTAACTTTTTTTTTATTCTTGAGAATAAATCTAAAGGTGGTGATAAGGGAATGTATTGAAATAAATAAAGTATTTTAGGTAAAATATTACTTTTAAGTATATTGATTCTCCCGATCATCGACATTGGTAGTGACATCCATCTCTGAGTTAACTCATTGATATCTGTCATTAAGGCTTCATAGTTGACACTGGCGACTGATTCTAGCTTAGGCACAATTTGGATTCCTAAATATTTAAACTGATTTACAACATTGAATTGATTTACCTCAGGGGCTGGGTAATTTCTCTGGGTCTCATTTAGCATTAATATTGAAGATTTAGTTTTATTTATTTTATATCCTGATATTTCCCCAAAATTCTTTATTAAATTCAACAAGGTTGGAATTGATTTTTTTAGATTCGACATAAACAAAATTATGTCATCGGCGTACAGGGAGATTTTATGTTCTGTTGGTCCAACTTTAATTCCATATATTTGTGAATGTAAACGTATCGCTATCGCTAAAGGTTCAATTGCCATAGTAAACAGTAAAGGTGAAAGTGGACAGCCTTGTCGACATCCTCTATTGATTTTTATTGGTTTTGAAATATTGTTATTTGTTAGGATTTCTGCTGTAGCATTATTGTATATTATTTGAACCCATTTTATGAAATTATTTCCAAGTCCAAACCTTTGTAGGACTTCAAAAAGAAAGGGCCATTCAACTCTATCAAAGGCCTTTTCGGCGTCCAGTGATAGGAGAGCTGTATCCGGTGCTTCTTTATTAGAATAAATAATATTGAATAGTCTTCTTACATTATGGAAGCCTTGTCTTCCCTTTATAAAGCCATTCTGATCTCGATTAATAATATTTGGTAAAATTTCTTGTATTCGTCTTGCTAAAATTTTACAGATTATCTTAAGGTCGGCGTTTAATAGGCTTATTGGTCTCATATTTTCACATTTATTAGAGGGCTTACCTGGTTTTGGCAGCAGT
Organism: Pholidichthys leucotaenia; assembly: GCA_020510985.1. Classification (NCBI taxonomy): domain Eukaryota; kingdom Metazoa; phylum Chordata; class Actinopteri; order Cichliformes; family Pholidichthyidae; genus Pholidichthys; species Pholidichthys leucotaenia. The sequence continues at coordinate 271,762,558 of CM035837.1, forward strand.
ATAATTAAGGCATTATTTATGTATGATGGTAAATTATTATTTTGAAATGCTTCTAAAACCATTTCCAAAAAAGGTTTTATTAATTTATTCTTAAATTTTTTATAAAGGTCAACTGGAAGACCATCTGGTCCTGCACTTTTTCCTGATTTCATATTATCAATGGCTAGCCCAACTTCTTCTTGACTAATTTTAGACTCCAATATCTCCCTGTTTTCATTTGGAATACACGGTATAGATAGTTTGTTCAAAAACCCATTTAGTTTTGTTAAATCAAATTCATTTTTAGTATCATATAATTTTTCATAGTAATCTCTAAAGGCTCTGTTAATTTCTAAAGGATCTATAACTACCTGTCCATTACTTATAATACTAGTAATTGGTGTTTTTTTTTTCCACAATATCTTTATTGAACCTTTTTTTTTTTTTAACAAACATGATACAAACAATCAAACACTAACACTAAAGTACTACAAAAAAAAAAATGCACTAAAAACACCAACAACCACCAACAAAATCAAGTCTTCAACAATGCTCCTCTGTTTAGTCTAGACAATCCAATACATAAGTATACATATTATGTTCACCAGTTTGGAATTTACAAGGTCCACACACATCATTCACCTTCTTCTTCAAGAGTTATGTTTAAATTTTTTACATAATCAATAAAAGGTCTCCATATATTCTCAAACACAATTTCCTTTGATTTCAGTATATATGTTATTCTTTCTAATGGAAGGTTTGTTAACATCTGTCTTAACCACTGAGTCACATCTGGTCTATGAGTCTTTTTCCATAATAGTGCAATACATTTTTTGGCATTAAGCAAACTGAGGTCTATGAATGTTCTTTCACTTTTATTAAAATTATGCTTTTCTGGGTACAGACCCAACAAAAACAGTTTAGGATTCAATTGATGAAAAATAATATGTCATAGACCTCAGTTGTGCCGACCAATAATACAACATAAAATTTGGACATTTCAGACCTCCACGATCAAATGGTAAATATAATAAAGACAAACGTAATCTAGCCCTCCTGTTGTTCCATATAAATTCCACTAACTTTTTTTTTATTCTTGAGAATAGATCTAAAGGTGGTGATAAGGGAATGTATTGAAATAAATAAAGTATTTTAGGTAAAATATTACTTTTAAGTATATTGATTCTCCCGATCATCGACATTGGTAGTGACATCCATCTCTGAGTTAACTCATTGATATCTGACATTAAGGCTTCATAGTTGACACTGGCGACTGATTCTAGCTTAGGCATAATTTGGATTCCTAAATATTTAAACTGATTTACAACATTGAATTGATTTACCTCAGGGGCTGGGTAATTTCTCTGGGTCTCATTTAGCATTAATATTGAAGATTTAGTTTTATTTATTTTATATCCTGATATTTCCCCAAAATTCTTTATTAAATTCAACAAGGTTGGAATTGATTTTTTTAGATTCGACATAAACAAAATTATGTCATCGGCGTACAGGGAGATTTTATGTTCTGTTGGTCCAACTTTAATTCCATATATTTGTGAATGTAAACGTATCGCTATCGCTAAAGGTTCAATTGCCATAGTAAACAGTAAAGGTGAAAGTGGACAGCCTTGTCGACATCCTCTATTGATTTTTATTGGTTTTGAAATATTGTTATTTGTTAGGATTTCTGCTGTAGCATTATTGTATATTATTTGAACCCATTTTATGAAATTATTTCCAAGTCCAAACCTTTGTAGGACTTCAAAAAGAAAGGGCCATTCAACTCTATCAAAGGCCTTTTCGGCGTCCAATGATAGGAGAGCTGTATCCGGTGCTTCTTTATTAAAATAAATAATATTAAATAGTCTTCTTACATTATGGAAGCCTTGTCTACCCTTTATAAAGCCATTCTGATCTCGATTAATAATATTTGGTAAAATTTCTTGTATTCGTCTTGCTAAAATTTTACAGATTATCTTAAGGTCGGCGTTTAATAGGCTTATTGGTCTCATATTTTCACATTTATTAGAGGGCTTACCTGGTTTTGGCAGCAGTATAATTAAGGCATTATTTATGTATGATGGTAAATTATTATTTTGAAATGCTTCTAAAACCATTTCCAAAAAAGGTTTTATTAATTTATTCTTAAATTTTTTATAAAGGTCAACTGGAAGACCATCTGGTCCTGCACTTTTTCCTGATTTCATATTATCAATGGCTAGCCCAACTTCTTCTTGACTAATTTTAGACTCCAATATCTCCCTGTTTTCATTTGGAATACACGGTATAGATAGTTCGTTCAAAAACCCATTTAGTTTTGTTAAATCAGGTTCATTTTTGGTATCATATAATTTTTCATAGTAATCTCTAAAGGCTCTATTAATTTCTAAAGGATCTATAACTACCTGTCCATTACTTATAATACTGGTAATTGGTGTTTTAATTTCCAATTGTTTAATCTGCCATGCTAATAATTTTCCTGATTTTTCACCTTGTTCATAAAAAGATTGTTTCAATCTTAGAAGACTCGAGGCAGCTCTATTCGCTGATTTTTTGTCGTATTCAGCTCTCAAAATCAGTAATTCATTCTCCAACCTTGGGTCACTTCCTGCATACACTTTTTCCTGAAGATTTTTTATTTTATGTTCCAATTTAGCTCTCTCCTCTCGAGTCTTCTTAGATTTTGATCCTGTATAACTAATAATATGTCCCCTAATAAAAGCTTTGAAAGCCTCCCACTTTACACATGCTGATGTTTGTGTAGTATTGATGTCAAAGAACTCGTCTATCTGTTTTTCTATATACTTGACAAATTCCTCATCCTGAAGCCATTTATGCTGAAATTGCCATCTACCTGATTCCTTTGTCAATTTTTTATCTACATATATTAGACAACAGGGTGCATGATCAGAGATCACGATGTTATCATAAAAGCAGTTTTGAATCTTGGACCTTAATTCTGTGGAAATCAAAAAATAATCAATACGTGAGAATGTCTTGTAGGTACTGGAATAACAAGAATAGGCTTTAACTTGTGGTTTCATTTCTCTCCATATATCTAACAATCTCAATTCTTTCATAAAATGATTAATAGTCATCCTACATCCAATGTGCGTACAATCCAGTCCTGTTGATCTATCCACACCTGTATTCAATGTACAATTAAAATCCCCTGCTATTATATGTTGCCCTGTAAGTGATGATAAAATAAGAAATAAATTAGCAAAGAACTTCTGATCATCTATATTGGGACCATATAAGTTCACAAGATTTATATTTTCTAATAGCAAAGAACCTTGAATGATTACATATCTTCCAAATTTGTCTCCAATTACATTTTTCACTTGAAAAGGAACTGATTTATGTATGAGAGTCATAACTCCCCTGGCTCGGGATGAAAATGAAGAGGTGAATACACTTCCCTGCCATCTACTCCTAATTCTTTTAACATCCTCCTCTATCAGATGAGTTTCTTGTAAAAACACAATTCTTGAACCCATGTCCTTTATTTTATTCATAACTTGTTTAAGTTTTTTTAAATTTTGTAGACCTCTGCAATTCCATGAAGTTAAATTAAGATTAACACTTTGGTCCATGATCAATAGAGAGTTTGGGATTACCTTGCAGTGTAAACATGCTCATACAGAGAAGCAAAAACATGAGTGGTTGAACATTCATCCTACAAACTACACACAAACAAATTTCCCCTTCCCACACTTGTGGCAAACCCCCCAAAATCAAAAGAAAAATTCCGTCTCCCGATATAGCCATCGACCGTTCCACACCCACGGGGAACAGCCTAAGCCACTCCTTCTTCATCCTCCCAAACACCCTAACTCTACTGCTTTTAATGACGTAACATTAACTCTCCTCTGTAGTTTTCCAACTTAACTCCAAAATTTTTAACAACTTTGTACATCATAGTTTTTTTTTTGTTTGTTTGTTTTGTTTTTGTTTTGTTTTTTTAATATATAATACAATCTATATTTTGTAAACTTACTATTTACTTCAAGTCAGTCAGATGCCTGTGCAAATGCTTAATTATTCTACCTTATATTTTGTTCATGCTTAGCTCCCACCAGTCTCTTCTTCTTCTTTGATCTTCTTGATGAACTCCTGCGCCTCCTCTGGGGTCTTGAAGATGTGGGTTCTGCCCTCATACGTGGTCAGCAGTCTCGCAGGATAGATTACACCATGACGAATCCCAAGGTTGCGCAGCTCCTTACGTACGGGATCAAACTGCTTCCTCAATTGTTGGATTCCTGTGGCCAAATCTGGGTAGAACCGCACCTGCTGGTCCTGGTGTTTAATCTCTCCTTTAGCACGTGCAGCGTTGAAGATCTTCATCCTGTCTCTGTTGCTAAGAAACTTCATAATTAAGGTCCTCGGCGGTCCCTTATCTCTCCGTGGGCCAATACGATGTGCTTTTTCCAGAACCACTGCTGATTGCAACTCCTCGCTGCCCAGCACCTCCGGAATCCACTTTTCCAGAAAGGAACATACGTCCCGACCTTCTGATTCCTCTGGAAGACCCACCAGCCTCAAATTATTCTGTCTCGACCGAGATTCCAAATCCAAAATATTATCTTCCAGAGATTTATTTTTTTTTCCCAAAGTGCGCACCTTTAATTGAAGACGGGTGACGTCATCTTCAGCACTAGCGAGACGGAGCTCCATCTGCGCCGTTCGTTCTACACAGTCACCCAATTCCTTTCTTATTCCTTCCAACGCTGTCATAATCCCATCAAATCTAGAGGAAAAGTCCGCTCTCATTGAACTCATGGCAGCCATCAGCGCATCTGCGCCATTCCCCGCAGAAATCGCACCGTTGCCAGCCTCCTCCGCCATATATGGAGTTTTGTTTGCTGCGTCACAGACCTGAAAGTCCGTTAATTTGGACTGTTTCGGCGGCTCGCTTTTTCCTTTTCCTGGTTTTCCAGCCTTAGGCTTCGCCGACATATCCTCGCCCAAATGCTGGGATACGTTCTGTCCCAAATGAGAGAGTTATTTGCCGATTTTTTTCTCCAGGAGCAGAGCAGAGCGAGACACGTCCGTCCTACGTGGCAGCCATAACCGGAAGTCAGTAATTGGTGTTTTAATTTCTAATTGTTTAATCTGCCATGCCAATAATTTTCCTGATTTTTCACTTTGTTCATAAAAAGATTGTTTCAATCTTAGAAGACTCGAGGCAGCTCTATTCGCTGATTTTTTGTCGTATTCAGCTCTCAAAATCAGTAATTCATTCTCCAACCTTGGATCACTTCCTGCATACACTTTTTCCTGAAGATTTTTCATTTTATGTTCCAATTTAGCTCTCTCCTCTCGAGTCTTCTTAGATTTTGATCCTGTATAACTAATAATATGTCCCCTAATAAAAGCTTTGAAAGCCTCCCACTTTACACATGCTGATGTTTGTGTAGTATTGATGTCAAAGTACTCGTCTATCTGTTTTTCTATATACTTGACAAATTCCTCATCCTGAAGCCATTTATGCTGAAATTGCCATCTACCTGATTCCTTTGTCAATTTTTTATCTACATATATTAGACAACAGGGTGCATGATCAGAGATCACGATGTTATCATAAAAGCAGTTTTGAATCTTGGATCTTAATTCTGTGGAAATCAAAAAATAATCAATACGTGAGAATGTCTTGTAGGTACTGGAATAACAAGAATAGGCTTTAACTTGTGGTTTCATTTCTCTCCATATATCTAACAATCTCAATTCTTTCATAAAATGATTAATAGTCATCCTACATCCATTGTGCGTACAATCCAGTCCTGTTGATCTATCTATACCTGGATTCAATGTACAATTAAAATCCCCTGCTATTATATGTTGCCCTGTAAGTGATGATAAAATAAGAAATAAATTAGCAAAGAACTTTTGATCATCTATATTGGGACCATATAAGTTCACAAGATTTATATTTTCTAATAGCAAAGATCCTTGAATGATTACATATCTTCCAAGTTTGTCTCCAATTACATTTTTCACTTGAAAAGGGACTGATTTATGTATGAGAGTCATAACTCCCCTGGCCCGGGATGAAAATGATGAGGTGAATACACTTCCTTGCCATCTACTCCTAATTCTTTTTATATCCTCCTCTATTAGATGAGTTTCTTGTAAAAACACAATTTTTGAACCCATGTCTTTTATTTTATTCATAACTTGTTTAAGTTTTTTAAAATTTTGTAGACCTCTGCAATTCCATGAAGTTAAATTAAGATTAACACTTTGGTTTATGATCAATAGAGAGTTTGGGATTACCTTGCAGTGTAAACATGCTCATACAGAGAAGCAAAAACATGAGTGGTTGAACATTCATCCTACAAACTACACACAAACAAATTCCCCCTTCCCACACTTGTGGCGAACCCCCCAAAATCAAAAGAAAAATTCCGTCTCCCGATATAGCCATCGACCGTTCCACACCCACGGGGAACAGCCTAAGCCACTCCTTCTTCATCCTCCCAATCACCCTAACTCTACTGCTTTTAATGACGTAACATTAACTCTCCTCTGTAGTTTTCCAACTTAACTCCAAAATTTTTAACAACTTTGTACATCATAGTTGTTTTTTGTTTGTTTTGTTTTTGTTTTGTTTTTTTAATATATAATACAATCTATATTTTGTAAACTTGCTATTTACTTCAAGTCAGTCAGATGCCTGTGCAAATGCTTAATTATTCTACCTTATATTTTGTTCATGCTTAGCTCCCACCAGTCTCTTCTTCTTCTTTGATCTTCTTGATGAACTCCTGCGCCTCCTCTGGGGTCTTGAAGATGTGGGTTCTGCCCTCATACGTGGTCAGCAGTCTCGCAGGATAGATTACACCATGACGAATCCCAAGGTTGCGCAGCTCCTTACGTATGGGATCAAACTGCTTCCTCAATTGTTGGATTCCTGTGGCCAAATCTGGGTAGAACCGCACCTGCTGATCCTGGTGTTTAATCTCTCCTTTAGCTCGTGCAGCGTTGAAGATCTTCATCCTGTCTCTGTTACTAAGAAACTTCATAATTAAGGTCCTCGGCGGTCCCTTATCTCTCCGTGGGCCAATACGATGTGCTTTTTCCAGAACCACTGCTGATTGCAACTCCTCGCTGCCCAGCACCTCCGGAATCCACTTTTCCAGAAAGGAATATACGTCCCGACCTTCTGATTCCTCTGGAGGACCCACCAGCCTCAAGTTATTCTGTCTCGACCGAGATTCCAAATCCAAAATATTATCTTCTAGACATTTATTTTTTTTTTCCAAAGTGCGCACCTTTAATTTGAAGACGGGTGACGTCATCTTCAGCACTAGCGAGACGGAGCTCCATCTGCGCCGTTCGTTCTACACAGTCACCCAATTCCTTTCTTATTCCTTCCAACGCTGTCATAATCCCATCAAATCTAGAGGAAAAGTCCGCTCTCATTGAACTCATGGCAGCCATCAGCGCATCTGCGCCGCTCCCCGCAGATTTCGCACCGTTGCCAGCCTCCTCCGCCATATATGGAGTTTTGTTTGCTGCGTCACAGACCTGAAAGTCCGTTAATTTGGACTGTTTCGGCGGCTCACTTTTTCCTTTACCTGGTTTTCCAGCCTTAGGCTTCGCCGACATATCCTCGCCCAAACGCTGGGATACGTTCTGTCCCAAATGAGAGAGTTATTTGCCGATTTTTTTCTCCAGGAGCAGAGCAGAGTGAGACACGTCCGTCTTACGTGGCAGCCATAACCGGAAGTCCCAAAGGTCATTGTTGATGATCAATATAATATTTACAACTGCGCCTGCATAAACTAGTTATCATCAAAAAACCGCAGCCGCTGACTGGACTGTGGTGCCACCCACCAAATTAAGGGTGGCACCACCATGACGTAAGTGACAGAATGGACTCCGGTGTTGTTGACTGGAATGACAGCAGCTTTGTAGCTCACAGTTTCTCTGGTTTCTTGTTTTAATTTTACGGCTATGCCTTCGCGTTGTGTCGCAGGCTTAGATAAACAGCATCAAACACCATCAGTAAGTGTTTTTGTGTTTTTTGTATGTCTTCACCTTTTTGGGAATTGTCTGTCTTACTGTATTACATGTGCTGTGGTGAACCCTGCACATAAATCCTCGTTATTTCATCCTCCCTCTCCGTGCCCTGTGTAAGAGCGCACGAAGGGTCATGATGAATGGATTTACGCACAGAATTCACCACAGCACATGTATTGAACATAAAAATGATGACAGTAGTTCCCAAAAAGGTGAAGACTTACAAAAATAAACAGAAACACTTACAGTTGGCATTCGGGGCCGACATCGCCCAGTGAACATGGAGAGGAGACGTGTTAACCACGGTTGTGCCCCAAGGCCAACATCGCTTCAAGGGGCGCAACAGAACCACGGTTGTGTGGAGTGGCTAACACATCGTGATAGTGTTGGCAATATTGGCTGGCTGACAACACGGCAGATGATGCACACAAACCATGAACAGCTGACTGTCAAAGAGAGAGGGCGCGTGGTCGGACTGGCAAATCTTGGACAGTGCCCACCTGAAAGTGGCTCAAAACGCACATAAAACACATGTACAAAACAAAAACAACAAGAACTCAAAATATAATCCATAATAAACCCGATACCTGAGCTACAGAGAATACACTGCTATGACTTTATTGAAAAATCGGGTTTAAATAAATTATATTTATGAACAAATAATTTGTTGCAATATCTGTAACAAAAGAATAACACTCGGTGTTCCCCTGCCATGTGTTTGACACTGCTGCTGCTGGCATGTGTGCCTCTCCACCGTCTCTCTCTGAGTCTGACTCGCTTGGCACGATGCCCACTTGGCACAGCTCAAACCTATGCGGTCTGATGCCCCCAGATTCTTCACTGTCATCCCATTCTTTGGAACTATAATCATCTGAATCGTCTGAAGATTGAACAACACAAACCAATTCCAGACTACATGTGCTGGAACCATCGTTGATGTTTTCTACCACTTCCATCCTCTGTGTACAGTGGGCAGCCAAGCGCTGTGTTCTGTCGATGACGTTACAACATGGTCGGGGGGTTTTCCAGCCACTGGCACAATTGGTGACATGGCGCTCATGAAAATGTCGGATATTCGCATGAAAAAAAGCCTGTTTGACTTAGAACTGCACAGACCAACCTATTTCGTCATATTGTATTATGTGTTGAAAAATTAGATGAAGTCAAAAACGTGTCATCAGCCCCTTAAATTACAGACATTTTCAAACTTCTCTCCACCTATAAGTCCCTTCATGCACTGGCTCCACAGTACCTATCCAATCTCCTCCATGTTCACCACCCCTCTCAGAACCTTTGGTCTGCTGACCTAGGCCTCCTCTCCATTCCCCATACTTGCAGGAGAACCTTTGGGAACAGGGCCTTCAGTGTGGCAGCTCCTACCCTGTGGAACTCGCTCCCCCTGACAGTTTGCCAAGCACCAACCTTGGAGTCTTTTAAATCCAGGCTGAAAAGATAGTTGTTCCTGCAAGCTTTTCCTGGCTTTGTCTGTGTCTATTATTGTTTGTTTTTGTTTGTTTGGAAAGCAACCTTGGGTTTCTTGAAAGGCGCTATATAAAATGAAACTCTTATTATTATTATTAAACAATCTGTTTAAAAGTCCACTGTCATCTCTTCTAAACATCTCCATACCTCCACTGGTATGTTATCTGGACCAACCACCTTTCCATTCTTCATCCTCTTCAAAGCTGCCCTCACTTCTGTCTTGCTAATCCTCGAGACTTCCTTGTTCACCATCTTTTCTACATCCATCCATCCTCCTCTCTCTCATTTTCTTTATTCATCAGCTCTTCTTCCACTTTCTCAACACACTCTTGTCATTTGTTAGTACATTACCAATTTCTTTCTTTAATCAGCCCAACCTGCTGCACATCTTTTCCAGCTCGATCTCTGTCTAGCCAATCGATACAAGTCCTTTTCTCCTTCCTTAGTGTTTAGCCTCTCATACAACTCACTATATGCCTTTTCCTTTGCCACCTTTCTCTTTGCCATGCGCCTAGATTCCAAATACTCTTGTCTACTTTCTTCATCTCCCTGACTATCCCACTTTTTCTTTGCTAACCTCTTCTTTTGAATACCTTCCTGCACCTCCTCATTCCACCACAAAGTCTCCTTGTCTTCCTTTGTCCACTGGATGCACCACATAGCTTTCTACCTGTTTCCCTCAATACTTTTGCTGTACTTTCCCAGTCATCTTCTAATTCTTCCCTACTACCCAGAGCCTGTATCAACTCCTTCCTGAACTCTGTACGACCTTCTTCCTTCTGTAACTTCCCCCACTTAATCTTTGGCTCTGCCTTTACTCTCTTCCTCTTCTTTCTTTCCAAAGCCATCCTACAGACTACCATCCGATGCTGTCGAGCTACATTCTCTCCTGCCACCACCTTGCAGTCTTCTATCTCTTTCAGATTTCTCTTTCTGCATAATATGTAGTCCACCTGTGTGCACCTTCCTCCACTCACCTATGTCACCCTATGTTCCTCTCTCTTCTTAAAGTATGTGTTCACCACAGCCATTTCCATCCTTTTGGCAAAATCCACAACCATCTGTCCTCCCACACTTCTCTCCTTGAGACCATACCTACCCAGAATCTCCTCATCACCTCTGTTCCCTTCACCTACATGTCCATTAAAGTCCACTCCAATCACCACTTTCACCCCTGGGAGCACTCTCTACCACTTCATCCACCTTACTCCAGAATTCCTCTTTCTCTTCTACCTAACATCCAACTTGTGGGGCATACGCACTGACAACATTCAACATCACACCTTTGACTTCTAGCTTCAAACTTATAATTCTATCTCACTCCCTCTTTACCTTCTGAACACTCGTCACATGCTCGTCCTTCAAGAATACTCCTACTCCATTTTGCTTCCCATCTACACCATGGTAGAACAGTTTAAATCTTCCTCCAGTGCTCCTAGCCTTGCTTCTCTTCCATCTGTTTTTTTGAACACACAATATATCTACCTTTCTTCTCTCCATCATATCACCCAACTCTCTGCCTTTACCAGTCATAGTCCCTACATTTAACGTCTGTACTCTCACCTCCACGCTTCTACCTTTCCTTTTCTCTCTCTGCCTCCTAACAAGCCTTCCCCCTCCTCCTTGATCTTCGACCAGCAGTAGCCCAATTTCCACTGGCACCCTGTCGATTGTTGTTAGCCTAGGCCTCGACCGATCCAATATGAAAGTCTCATTCGTCATGATCCGCATGTTTGATTTGGCAAAGGTTTTACGTCAGATGCCCTTCCTGACACAACCCTCTCCATTTACCCGGGCTTGGGACCGGCACTAGAACTACACTGGCTTGTGCACCCCCTGTGGCTGGGTTCAGCTAAAATAAATGTATTAAAATAATAAGTTTATAAAAAGAACAATAATTCCACATATATTTTTCAAGTTAATACATAGTGTTAATGTTAAATACAGGGACATTTCAATATTGACCAAAGTAACTGATTATAACTATTTAACAGCTTCAACGCAAAGTCTGATGCACTTTTTCATTTTATTGCCATGGTTACAATTAACTCAAGGCTGTATTAAACCATTTATTTAGTTAAGTGTTGCTATTTTTTGCTCAAAAATAATTCAGTTCATAAAGCTGATTAAGCCAACTCTATTTTTCCCCAGAAAAGTTTGAAGATTGCTAAAAGAAAACAAAAAAAATTAGAATAACCAGAAAATAGTGTAAAAGATAGCAGACTAAAATGGTTTGTCTGAGGTGTCCATCTGTGTTGCTCTTTCAGGTGTTCCATGATGAGAAAGTCCTGATGAAGCGCTCCTGGGTGGAAGCAGACTTCTTCTGTCAGGCTCTCGGGGCTCAGCTGGCCAGTTTCCACCACTATGAGGAGCAGCTCTTTGTTAAGCAGCTCCTCAGTACCATGTTTGAAGGGTTAGTAAACAATACGATTGTGTGTTTAAAACAAAGATGTGGTTGTGGATGGAATCTGTCCACATATAACTACTTTCAGTCTAACATATCTCAAAATCAGAAAAACCTTCATGTTTTTGTATAACCTGGTGTTTGTCAAGTTTTAGACATTTTGTAAGTTTTAAAGTCTTTAAGAAGAAATTAGAAGATGCTGATCCATGTAGAAAACAGCTAAACTAGCGCTGTCAATGTTGTTACCCACACTGATGATAGTCTATGCGTGGGTGGAGCATTTGTCCAGGCAGTAAAATAGAAAAAGCTGAAGATACAATCACCAAACTTGGTACAGGGTAGACCTACACACACTCTGGAAACCCACTGCTGTTGAGGTCAAAAGGTCAAGGTTACAAGATCAATGCTGTGTTCCCCATATAGTGTACTATATAGGGAATTAGACATTTTGTAATAATAATAATAATGGATCAGATTTATATGGCGCTTTCATGTCAAGTGTAAAAGCGCTACACATCTACAAGGTACACCTTGTAGTGCTGTTCGAAATCTTAACTGAAAATTTTATTCACTATATAGTACACTCAAAATATCCCACAATGCATTTTGAAAAGTCGTGTACAACGGATGTTACTACATTAGACAATATATCCCATAATGCAATGCGCAGCCAACGGAGCAGTGAGAGGAAAGCTTCACATCACAACATAAACTACCTTAAGGGATTTATATTTATCAATTCAGCAAAAAGGATTTTATTTAATACATATTTACTACAAATTACATGCAGATATTCATTTTTTACCACCGTTAGTCTATTACATTTTACTGTCTCACCATGATGACGTCATTAACCGCGCCACGAAAACAAGCCCAGTAGTGTCTGAAAGCTGTTAATTTTATTGTTATATTGACTTTACTATATAGTCCACTATATCTAAATCCACTATATAGCGAGTAGGGAGGGAGTGAGTGCGTGAACATTCTGAACTCAGCACAAGAAATGTCAAAATCTTTTTCTCAAAAGGGATTTTACATTCAGGGTATGGGTTTACATCTCTATCGTGTGCCCTCTCATCGCGTTAATAATAAGTTAACATAACATCAGTTGCTGAAGTGAGATTAATGAGCACACCTTCTGTGATTGTGACTCCTTGGCTTGTAATGCACTCCCAACCATCAGCCAAATCCTCACCGCCTCCATTCACTATTTACGAGATTCAAACTGTATATCCTGGAGGAGAGAAGGAACACTGATGAGGGGAAAGGATGATGACTGCAATCACTTTGAAAAGGAATTCATTTTTTAAAAAAGAAAAAAGCAGAATTTAACGGCATTGTTGAACACTAGAACAGCATCTTTCTTGTGGTGTTTATTTGCTCTAGAAAACAATATACTGTAAAATACAGTTTTTCAAAAGCCATCTTAAAAGCAACCAAAACCCCAAAGAAAACACTTTTGCGCCGTTTTTTGAGAACATTTACAATAAACCAAATGCTTTATTTCTTGTGCACTCATTGTTGCTGCTTTGAAGGGAATTGAATGAGTATTTAAATCTTTCTTGAATTAATTCTGGTGGGGTTTATTAATTTGTGATTTTTTTTTACAGTTTGTTTTTTACTTTTTAAGCCTTAAATTGTCAGAGCTAAATTTTAGTCTAACTGGCAGCCCAGACTGACAAACTCTTACAGAATTGTTGATAAAGTGTTAAAGACTTCATAAAAAGTTTCTAATGTTGGGTGATGTTGTTTTTATGTGAATTTTAATCTGTGTTGCTACCCTTAGTAGCCTACATCCCAGGACTTCAGATGGAAATGAGCTTTTTTTGCTGTATCTGGTACAATACATTGGCAAGAAAAAGTATGTGAAGCTTTTGGAATTTCATAGTTTTCTGCATTACTTTGCCATAAAATGTGATCTGATTTTCATCTAAGTCAAGGGTATTATTGACAAATATAATGTGCTTAAAATAACAAAAAATACTAATCTTTCATGTCTTTGTGGAAAGCAACCATAAAAATGTCATTGTGCTAGTGGAAAAGGTTTGTGAACCCTTGAATTCATAACTGCTTGGACCCCCCCTCCCAGCAGCATTACCTCAATGAGGCACTTCCTGTAGCTGCAGATCAGACCTGCACATTGTTCAGGAGGATTTTTAGGCCATTCTTCCTGGTAGAACATAGAACAACTTCTGTAGAGTTTCAGCTGATGTACAGACATTCTCATTATCCTGAAGATTTTTTGATACACTTGGGAATTCATCTTCCCCTCAATTGACTGCAAGCTGGCCCGGCCCTGGTGCAGCAAAGCAGGTCCAAATCACGATGTTTCATCCACCACACTTTGCGTTTGGATGACGTTTTCATGATGATTTGCAGTGCCCTTTTTACACTAGATGTAGAGTTGCGTGTTCTGCTGTGGAGTGTCAATGTGCTCTTTCACAAACTTCAGGTATGCAGCAACGTTCTTTTGAGTAAGTAGCAGCTTCGTTCCTGGTATCCTACCATAGACACCCTGCTTGTTCAGTCTTTTACATACGTACTGTAGACTCATCAACGCAGACGTCAGCCAGTTCCAATGATGCATTCAAATCTTTGGCTGTGACTCGCGGTTGTTTCTTTTCCTCAGTGATGAGTCTTCATTGTGCTGTTGAGATCAGTTTCACTGGGTGTGCCCTCTTCTTGGTAGAGTAGCCACAGTCCCAAAGTGTCTCCATCTGTAGATCGTTCGCCCAACTGTAGACTGGTGAATTTCTAAAGCCTTTGAAATCACTTTGTAATCCTTTCCTGCTTTATGTAAATCAGCAATTCTCGATCTTAGATCCTCTAAGAGCTCTTTTTGGTGAGGCATGGCTCACACAAGTGTATTCTTCTTTTACGCAATAAACTCAAAAAGTTTGAGTGGTTTTTATCAAAGTAGCTCAAGTTCACACTTCCAAACTCATTTTCTTAAGGTGGATTCATACTACAATGTTTGGACCAACTTTTACTGATGTTTTGGTAGACGTCTGGCTCTGCTGGCAAAAGTTAATGATTGCTGGTGTTTGTTGGCAAACGCTGGCGAAAGTTGTGTTCTTTGAAAATTTTCAGCCTGCTGAAAATTTACCGACGTTTGGAAATACACGTTG
The DNA here is from genome assembly GCA_020510985.1 of Pholidichthys leucotaenia. NCBI lineage: Eukaryota > Metazoa > Chordata > Actinopteri > Cichliformes > Pholidichthyidae > Pholidichthys > Pholidichthys leucotaenia. Next base: position 271,777,576 of record CM035837.1, read on the forward strand.
GTGAAGGTTGTGCTCATTTTGTAAAAGTTCCTGAGTGCTGGGCTGAGTTATACAGAGTTTACCTAAGTCAGCCTAAGTTAAAGCTGGGTTCACACTATAGCGTTTGGACCGACTTTTACAGAAAGAAAATATCCATAGATACGCATTTCTAAAAGTAAACAATGAGAACATCAGAATGTGTCCAACTGGAGGTTCTCACACGGATCATTGAAATTCAGTTTTTGGGAGTCCTGACTCATTAATGTCTACATTTAGACTGAATAGCCAGCAGATTTATGTGTGATGACGGTGCTCAAATCAATATGATGAGAGATATGATAATATCAAGTCAGTGGGTGGCCACTGCTGTGTTTGTGTCACAGGGCAGGTTTATTCTATTATAAAAAATAAAAAGTTTTTCTAATTTGTATCAGTAATCCAGATAAAGTCACTGTATTAAAATATTTGCATCTTAAAATACTAGTTGAACCTTGAATTACAGATTTTTGAAAAATTCTCACAGGGTTAATGTGAGAACTCCAGATATGCCATCTGTAAATGAAACTCAGTTTTTAAAGAAATTTTACGAGGAAACTTGGTCTTAACATCAATGATATGTTGAGCCCTATGGGGACATACTATATACTGCAAATGTTATCCATATCATTAAATTAATGTAGTAGAAATCATATAAACCAAGTGTGATGTCACACCAGTGGGTTATATTGAGCCAGATCAGTTTTTAAAATGAAGAGCAATAAGACGATAACCATTTCTTTTTTTAGATCATTTCAGCGAGATGAGCTAATGCTGATCTGTTTGTCTGTCCATCCATAATTCATGAGAATCATTATTTCACCTAGCCAGTTGCCTGGATGCTCACCTAATTCATACACACAGTGGTCCTATGAGTGCATGTAATTTCAGCTTTTATTAGAGAGAGAGAGAAGCAAAGACTTGGCAATATCATGGTGAGTTCATCAGCCTAGAATGAGCTACTCTGTCATTGACAATCTGGTTGATCCTTGTGATGATGATGCAGAACCTTACAAAACCCCCATATGCATCTCTTATATGTATGTATCTCACTTCTCATATGTAGCTGTGTTTGTTTCTGGCCTTCTCCTCCTTTTTTAGAACAGAGGGTCGCCGATTCTGGGTGGGTTTGAATAAGAGAGACCCAGAGCACCCCGGGGCTTGGGAGTGGTCGGATGGTTCTCCTGTAAGTACGCAGAGGTGTTCACTAACTGCCTGTGTGCACCCTGTAATTTTCATTGCTTGTATTATGTGTCTTTGTGAAGGTGGTGACGTCTTTCATTGAGGACAAGAATGAGGAAGATGATAGGAGGGACTGCACTGTGTACAGCGACCATACCAACGCTCTCATGCCACAGCCCTGTGACACCAAGCACGAGTGGATCTGCAAGGTGTCCAGAGGTGAACACACTCACACCACCATACACACTGTGTACCTACACACAAACGTACTGTGTTATTTACCAAACTGTGCTTCACCTTACAGGTGATAAACTGAAAAAACCCTACTGGTACACTGAGCGTGAGTAAAATTCTGTATTGTTTCTGACATATACAGTAGGATCTTTATAGATTGTGCTACAGAATTTACGGTGTTAACATGTGCCTTAAAAGTAAACCAACATTTATCACGTAGATGCTTAAAACTACACTCTCCTTTTAAAGTATTGGAACAGTGGCACAAGTTTTGTTATTTTAGCTGTTTACCAAAACATATTTAACATACAGTTATACTGTATAATCAATAGGGTCTTACAGTGCAGATTCTCAGCTTTAATTTGAGGATATTCAGATAAGATAAGATAAGATAAGCCTTTATTAGTCCCACAATGGGGAAATTCCAGGATTGCAACAGCACAGGGATAGCAACACTCAGAGCAACAATCAAGAAGACAAGAAAAAACAAGAGCTGGGAATATACATATGTACATATAAATATATAAATATATAAACACACAGTGCGGAGTATTGTAGCTAGATGGAATAAATATATAAATATATAAACACACACAGTGCGAAGCATTGTAGCTAGATGGAATGAACAGCATAACCGTCTACTTAGTTATCCTACATGGTATGATTATGTACCCATACATATTGTCACCCTCCGTAGCGACCGATATTGTCCTAGTTGTATACCGGAGGGGACCATTGTGTAAGTCTATTGCGTCTTTTGCCTTCAGTACTATTAGGTTGTCACATTTTTTTGCTATCTCTGCGAGCAGCCCTGCTTAGGTTATACAGTCTGACAGCCATAGGTAGGAAGGACCTGCGAAACCTCTCGGTTGTGCACCTAGGATGATGTAGCCTGCTGCTAAATGAGCTCTTCAGTGTGTTCAGTATGTCCTGCATAGGGTGGGACTCAGACTCCAGCAGAGATGACAGTTTAGTCACCATCCTTCTCTCTCCCATCTCCTCCACTGGGTCAAGGCGTTGCCCCAGGACAGATCTAGCTTTCTTGATCAGTTTGTTCAGTCTCTTCCTATCGGCTGCTGTAATGCCACTGCTCCAGCAGACCACTCCAAAAGCGATGGCTGATGCCACCACCGTGTCGTAGAATGTCTTCAGCAGCGCCCCTTGTACACCAAAAGACCTGAGTCTCCTCAGTAGGAACAGCCTGCGCTGTCCCTTCTTGTAGAGTGCGTCAGTATTGTGTGACCAGTCTAGTTTATTGTTCAGATGAACACCCAGGTACTTGTAGGATGTCACCATCTCGATGTCTGTTCCCTGTATATTTACTGGTGCTGTGAGGGGTTGTCCTTGCCTGCGGCAGTCCACCACCAGCTCCTTAGTTTTCCTCGCGTTGATCTGGAGGCAGTTCCGATGGCACCAGTCCACAAAGTCCTGGATAAGTCCTCTGTACTCAGCTTCATCTCTGTTGGAGATGAGGCCAACAATCGCAGAGTCATCAGAGAACTTCTGTAGATGGCAGAGTGTTGTGTTGTGTGAGAAGTCCGCAGTATAAAGGGTGAACAGGAAGGGAGCCAAAACCGTTCCCTGGGAGGCCCCCGTGCTACTGTTGATCGTGTTGGACACACAGTCCCGGGTTCTCACAAACTGTGGCTGGTTAGTGAGGTAGTCCAGGATCCATGATGACAGGTGCTGGTCCACCCCTGCGCACAGCAGCTTGTCCTTCAGGATCATCGGTTGGATGGTGTTGAAAGCACTGGAGAAGTCAAAGAACATGATCCTCACCGCATTCCCGGGCTTCTCCAGGTGGGACAGAGAACGGTGAAGGAGGAAGATGACCGCATCCTCCACCCCAATGCCATGCTTGTAGGCAAACTGGAGTGGATCCATCGCTGGTCCCACCAGGGGGCGGAGGTGAGCAAGGAGCAGTCTCTCCAGACTGCTATTTGGATATTCAAATCCAAATTGGAGATAAGGTTTAGGAATTGCAACCATTGTACCAAATCTCCTCAGGGGGTCAAAAGTAATGGAACAAAGTAACATTACCATAAATAAAATGTTCATTTTTTATTATCCCCCACTGGTCGAAGGGGAATTATATTATGGGTCAGTCTGCCTATTTGTCTGTTCCACTTTTGTGAAATCAACTCCTCCAGCAGTTTTGTTCCAACTGTATTGAAACTTAATACCATGATTTGATATACACTGACAATACGCATATTAAAATTTGGCTCTGATTAGATGATTTTTGCAGGAATTGTAGCCCCTGACTTATTACCTCCTATTTCACCTCAGTTAATAGACAGTAACTGTCTTGTGAAATCAACTTCTTCTACAGTTTTGTTCCAAATGTTTTGAAACTTGGCACCATGATTTGATATACACTGATGATGCACATATTGCAGTTTGACTCTCATCGGATGACTCTGAGGTCAAAGGTCAGAGGTCACATTTTCCCTAAATCTTGTAAACGCAATAACTACTTAAAGAAATGATATAGGCTTTTCAAATCGATACAGTAGTTGTATCTAAGCTGCATCTTGGACGACTTACACCCTGACCTGACTAGGGGTTTGGGATCAAAAGGTCAAAGTTAACATTCCATTTGCACTATGGTAAATGCTAAATGCTAAATTTACTATTACTGTAAAATGAGTAAAGCTAGGGCTAAGGCTGAGTGGGGGGCAGTAGAGATGGTATCATCGATCTAGTGATTAGACCAGTATGCAAACTGGAACAGATCCAGGGAGGGGGGCAGGGCAGACCTGATGTGCTGCATAACCACCTGCTTGAAGCACTTCATGATGATGGGAGTGAGTGCACCCGGACGGTAGTCATTGTAGCAGGAGGGAGACAACCTCTTGGGGACTGGAATGATGGTGGTGGCTTTGAAGCATGTGGGGACAACAGCCTGTCTCAGTGAGATGTTGAAGATGTCCGTGAAGACACCTGTGAGTTCCTCTGCACAGGTTCTCAGTATGTGACCAGGTATGTTGTCAGGACCTGGAGCTTTGCATGCGTTGATCCTGTCAAGGGATCTCCTCACGCTGTCCGGGGACGGTGTAATCACCTGGTCGCCAGGAGGAGGTGGTGACTTCTGTGCAGGGGTACTGTTGAGTGCCTTGAGTGAGTTGTTCAGCAGAGAGGTGGAGCTGTCGCAGGTCTGCGGTGTGGGCTTGTAGTCCGTGATGGTCTGTATCCCCCGCCTCCGTTTAGGTGTTATTGCAACTTTCTTATCTTTCTAGATTTTTTTTTTAATTATAATTATTTACAACAGTTATATTCATGGGGCACACTGTGGCCTAATGGTTAGGGTCAATACCTTTGGGACACTTCTTGTAAGTGAGAGCCCCAGTCTCTGCTGGGGTAACATTTTCATGGCTTCATCCTCTATTAAAAAACCTACATCCATAGTATACAAACTCATACAAAAAGTGTCATTAGTATTCATGCACTGTTATTGTAAATGTCCTGTTTTTAGTCGGTGTTGGTTTATCCTTATTTTAGGGACTCCTTTTTATGTGGAAATTCAGTAAAATTTATTTATTTATTAAAATTAATTTATTTGAAATTATATTATTAGGTATAAAACTTCGTCACTAAGTCTGTAGTTAGAGAAGTTGACTAATTCATTGTATTCATATTACTTGAAGTTATGTTCTGGTACTAAAACTGTGCTCCTCCACAGAGAGTGAGCCGTGGGTGTTTTACCGTGGTGCTGAGTACCTGCTGGCTAAACAACCCTTTGACTGGCCCGCCGTCTCTCTGGCTTGTCAGATGATGGGAGCCTACCTGCTGTCCATTCACTCCAAAGAGGAGCTGCACTTTGTCAAAGAACGCTTGCGGCGGGTTTGTAACTGAATCTAAGTTGTAGTCATGTAGCATCTATGAAATGACACCATAAAATTTGTGGGGACATAATATTATTTATGAGGTATTTTAGATACCGTGGATAGTTTTGCCCTTTTACACGTGAGTTGTGAGATCGCTCTGTAAAAACACATTTAGAAAATACATTTTTAGTTGTTTGGGAATGTAAGATTAGCAGAAAGGTTTATCATTGGAAAAATATATGCATTTGCATTAAGTAATCAGAAAACGTGAACGTCTTTTGGGACCAGCTTGGAGTATTGATGATGGATTTCCTGGCAAAGGGTATCACAATTACTGGGACTTACTACGCTTCACTGCTGCAGAAATTGCAAAAGACCATCAAAACCGACAGACATGACATGCTGACCAAATGTGTCCACCTTCTGCAAGACAATACCCTGGTTCATAACTAGCATATTACCCAAAAGGAGGCACAGTCCCGCAGCTATGAAATCCTTCCTCATCTAGGCTTGTAATGATAACAGCTAACAAGGTTAATTGTACAATAAGGAAAAAACAACCACGATAAGTTTTCTGGTCACAATAAGTCGCCATTTACACAATGTGTGTTTCTTTACATAATCCACAAACATTTCAGCCGGTCGGGTTTCTTCTGTCCCTCTGCACGCTCTCCATGGGAGGCGGGGCTCATGCTTACACAGCGAGGACAGCCGGAAAAAGTGAAGCGGCAAGTTAAAGGGCAATGTATAAATAGTAGTGGTCAAAACAATTTTATTTATTGTTTGGTTTATTTTATTTGCTTTATTTATTTAGGATATTTTAAATGTGTTTTTTTTCACATTTCTATCCCAGTGTTTAATATTGCTCATAAATAAAAGATAAAAACTTGTTGAAAAGTTGTACATAGACTGTTATCATTAGATCACTTTATCCAGGGCATAAAATGATCTTTATGACATCAACAATCATATCGTTTATCACAATAATTTGGGGTAAAATTTATTGTCCATCAAAATGTGTTATTGTTACAGGCTTCTCCTTAGCCCTCTTGCTCTCCTAACCTCGCACCATCTGACTAACACCTCTTTCCAGCCATGAGGTCACTTTTGAAGCGCAAGCACTTCCAAGATGATGGAATGCTGATTTCTTTTTTTTTTGTCAAGTGTGTTTTATTGAAAAAGGATTAGATTATGTGCATAAGTGCAAAAAGATCTCAATTAGATTTTCATTTTTGAATTACGATAATAAATAACAACAAAGCAACCTGCAGATTTCTACTGGCGAGGTCTTCACCACTGCATAAAGTGATGGGAGAAGTGTGCGACCTTTGATGGTACCTATCAGAGTTTGACATTAACTTTTTTGCTCACCAGTCACTGTGACTAGTTATTCTCCAAAGTTACCAGCCTTTTCACTAGCCACAATTTTGTGGTTGGAAAATTGTGTTTAATATGATCAAATTTGACTATGGCATACTAAAATTTACTTAAACTAAATTTACAACCTTTTTAAATGTAAATGACCCTTATACATACATAAAAAATAGCTAGAGAAATACTGTTTATTTATGAACAGCAGTAAATACTGTAAAACAGAGAAAAATATTTGCAACGTGAGAGTAAAGTACAGGTAGATTTGGGGTCAGAATTCTCATTTGTACCCCTACCCCTTTGCCTACCCCTATGATCTGGGACACCCCTTCATGGCTGCACTGTGTTATTAGTAGCTGTTGATGGATTTAACCTAACCTGTTTTCACCAGAAAGAAGAAGAGAAAGAAAAGGGAAACTGTTTAGAAAAAGTCTCATCTTAAGGAGAAAAAATGTCTCAAATTTACATGAACAATTCTAATCAGTAGAAAAGGTCAGAAATTTACTAGAAAGAAAGCTGTAAATTCGCAGAGAAAAATTTGGACCCCCTGGTGGTTGGTTTTAGCCCACAGGCCATATGTCTGACACCCTGGACCAACCTATTAAAAATACATACAGTATTTAGAGGGTAAATGACAACTTCTTGCTCTAAAAAATAATCATGTTTAGCCACAGAGGTAGGAGCTGATGTGTGTGTGTGTGGGGGGGGGGGGGGCCACAATCCCATCCAACTTTATTTATAAAGCACTTTAAAAACAACAGCTGACACAAAGTGCTGTACATCAACGATAAATGAAATATAAAAACATAAAACATAAGAACAATAAAAAATATAAAATACAGCTAAAAAGGTACAAAACAGCACAAACAAAACAGTAGTCATACAATACAAACAATAAGAACAGATAAAATCTGAAACTGGGTCAAAAGCCAGAGAATAAAAATGGGTTTTAAAATGAGTTTTAAAACTGGACAGTGAAGAGGCCTGTCTGATGGACAAAGGCAGATTATTCCACAATATAGGAGCAGCAACAGAAAAAGCTCTGTCCCCTCTGAGCTTCCTCTTTGATTTCGGTATCTCCAGGAGCAGCTGATCAGCTGACCTGAGAGACCAAGCAGGAGTGTAAGGATGAAGCAGCTCAGAGAGGTATGGCAGGGCAAGGCCATTTAATGATTTAAAAACAAATAAAAGAATTTTAAAATTAACCCTAAAATGCACAGGCAGCCAGTGAAGGGAAGCTAAAATGGGTGTAATGTGGTCTCTCTTATGTCTTCCACTTAAAAGACGTGCAGCTGCATTTTGAACCAGCTGAAGACGTGAGAGGGAAGACTGGCTGACTCCAAAAATAAGGGGCATTACAGTAATCCAGCTGAGACGTGATGAAGGCATGGACTACTGTTTTAAAGTGCTGCTTTGAAAGGATTGGTTTTACCTTTGCCAACTGCCTTAGATGAAAAAAGCTGGACTTCACTATTGCACTGATTTCAGGATCTAATTTAAAATCACTGTCCAACTTAAAACCCAAATTAGTAACGGTTGGCTTAACAAATCATGCCAAGGGGCCCAAGTCAACAGGTGGGGACTCACTAGAGCCACTGGGACCAAACACCATCACTTCAGTCTTATTTTCATTAAAACTTAAGAAGTTTAAAGCCATCCAGTCTTTAATGTCATTAAGACATGCAAGGAGTGATTTTAATGAAAAGGACTCCTTCCGCTTTAATGGTACATATATCTGAGTGTCATCAGTGTAACAGTGGAAGGAGATACCATGCTTTCTAAGAATGGAACCCAATGGAAGCAGATAAAGGGAGAAAATCAGGGGCCCTAAAATTGAGCCCTGTGGGACCCCACATGACAGGGAAGCAGAGGAAGATTCAAAACCTGCAAGGCTTACATACATGGTTCTATCTGTCCAGTAGGACCTGAACCATTCCAGAACAGTACCACAAATACCCACAAGATGCTGTAGACGATATATTAAAATGTCATGGTCCACTGTATCAAAGGAGGCAATTAGGTCAAGCAGGATGAGAATCACAAAATCACCAGAATCAGATGCCAGGAAGATGTCATTAAAGACCCTTATCAAAGGTGTGCTATGTAGGGTTTTAAATCCAGACTGGAACACCTCCAGGACACCATTCTCATCCAGAAACGCCTTTAACTGAGAGTAAGCTATTTTCTCCAATATTTTCGAAAGAAAAGGCAGTTTTGAAATAGGCCTAAAATTAACCAACACAGTCTGATCAAGACCAGGTTTCTTTAGCAAAGGGTTCACTACTGCATCTTTAAAATGTGCAGGAACCACACCGGAAGACAAACTGTGGTTTAAAATTGTTAAAACTGACTGATCTGTACTAGATAAAACCTCTTTAAAAAGGGATTAGCTACTCACCGCTGGGACAACGGGGATCAGGGGCAGTTCTGCTGGGGGACAGAGGACAGGTGTGTTTTGCCAGCTACTGTCTGTTCATCACCGTTTCTCCAGACTGGCTGTAAAATGAGTTCGCCATGGGCGGAGTTTGGCTCTACTCTGTACTCAGCACAAGAGTATGGAGAAGCCGCCACTCACCACAGCATTTCTTCCCACCATGCTGAACAGGGGCAGGATAGCAGACCGGACTGTCCATGGCTTCTCCAGACTCCATCCACGGTGACAGTGGACCAATGATCATACACTGTGTACAGATAGTGTTTATGCGATTTGTAGTTTTGTAGTCTCGCATTGCAATAGGTTTATTATTTTAGATGTCGTTTGAGAAAACTACAACCTGCCAAAATGGCTAGTGGGAGTGGCTGTCTTACCAGTCACTGCTGAAATCGACTGCCCATTGGCCGGTTGGCTGGTGTTAATGTCGAGCCCTGGTACCTATGTAGAGAAAGACTAATAACTGTGCCAGGTTTGGTTTCTCGCAGTCCATGGGGAATGAGGCAAGGGAAATATTTAATGAACAAAAACTCTCGTAACTTATATTACAGGTGCGTAAGGATAAACCTGGTATTTAGACTTCATAATTACATACTTTACGTTTGAAGGTCCTGGATGGAACTGGATACAGTTTGAGTTTTATTGACTTGTGGTCATAAAGTGAACTACTGTCCCATTCATTTCATTAATTTCTGAGAAAGACTGCAGGTCAGATTCCTCCTCAAAGCAAATATAAATGGATTAAATGGGACTGCAGTTAACTTGGTGACCACAAGGTATCACAAAGCCACAGTTCCATGCACCTTAAACATTCTTTAGCACAAGTCACATTTTTCATGGCAAAGCCATTTTCTCGTGATAAAAACTCACTTTCACCAGAGAAAAATGTTAGTGCCTTTATGTATACAGAGCAGGAAGTTTTATTGAACTACTTCATCAGGTAACTTCAATAATCTTAATGATATCAGGTTCACTGCAAGCTTTTTTTGTTGGTGCTTTCAATCAGCTTCTACGTAATTGCCAAGGCTTGTCTTCATGAAGTACCTACTAGACCTTTTTTCTTAACAGTTCACACATACTCTGAAAAAGCAACCAGCATGAACACAATTGGTATACAAACTCAAGAGGGTACTGACACTGTATTACACCTCAGAACAGTGTAATGCTCGAGTGCTGCTACACACAGAAAGGGAAGTAAAGGCTGTTTTCTTTTTGGTAGCAGCCTTTTGGATCAGACTAAAGAAGTCTGTTGTGGTGTCAAGGCTTGCAAGGGGATAAAGGGAACAAAACAATTCAATGAAAGAAGCTAAGCACTGGCCAAGCAGGGCACCTGAATAACCGTTCATGTCACAGAGGCTCTGAAAAGCTGTATCCTTGTGCTGCTTGCAAAGGCTGTTTTCATCTTGGTTTCTTTACTGTGTCTCTTTAGCTCTCCCTGGGACCAACTGACTGGTGGATCGGCCTGTCTATTGGACAGCCTGGAGAGGAGGTCAGGTGTGTGTGTGTTTTGGAGCTTGTCAACCATGTGCAGATTTTGCCACAGAATTTAATAGAATTCAGTGCCACGGGCAGAGAAGTGTTGTCAGTTTATAAAATCTCTTTGTTGAGCCTGGTTTATAAATGACTGTGAAGAGTATTTTAATGGAGAGAGATTCAAACAGAAAAGCTCATAAATATGCAAGCCTTTTGTTGAAATTGAGAATGGGTGGTAAAGGTTGTCATCTAAAAGCCCAGTGAAAAATCCCTGGTTTGTCAGTGATCACCATTCATAACCTGACACGGTCAAAAATGTGGTCAAATAAACTCACCAGCTCATCAACAACTCTGATCATACAGCAGGGAAAATAAGTATTGAACATAACATTTTTCTCATTAAACATATTTCTGATGGAGCCATTGACCTGAGATTTTCACCAGATATCAGTAACAACCCAAGTAATCCATACATACAAAGAAATCAAGGCAACTGTGTTCACAAAACAAGTTATATTTAATAAAGTGGAATGACACCGGGAATAAGTATTGAACATGCATGGTGAAATTCATTTAATATTTAGTAGAAAAGTCTTTGTTGGTATTAACAGCTTCCAGATGCCTCCTGTATGGGGAAACTAAGCACAGGCATTGCTCAGGAGTGATTTTAGCCCATTCTTCCACACAAACTGTCTTCAAATCTTGAAGGTTCTATGGGTGTCTTCTATGAACTCTGATCTTTAATTCTTTCTAAATTTCTAAATCTAAATTTCTAAATTCTTTCTAAATTCTTTCTAAATTTCTATTGGATTCAGGTCAGGTGACTGGCTGGGTCATTCTAGCAGCTTTATTTTCCTTTTCTGGAGCCAGTTGAGAGTTTCCTTGGCTGTGTGTTTGGGATCATTGTCTTGCTGAAATGTCCACCCTCGTTTCATCTTCAGCATCGTGGCAGATGGCAACAGGTTCTTATCAAGGAGGTCTCTGTACATTTGTCCATTCATCTTTCCTTCAGTCATATGAAATCTGCCTGTACCATGTGCTGAAAAACACCCCCACACCATGATGTTCCCACCTCCAAACTTCACTGTTGGTATGGTGTTTTTGGGCTGATGTGCAATGCCATTTCTCCTCCAAACATGCTGTGCATTTTGGCCAGTGTTGGGCAAGTTACTAAAACATTGTAACTAGTTACAGTTACTAGTTACTTCTTTTCAAAAGTAACTCAGTTACTTACCAATTTCTGCATGATTAAAGTTACTAATTACTTGGAAGAGTAATTTTCACGTTACTTTTAAATGCATACTTAAATCATCTTGCACACATAGCAAGATAATTTAATTAGTGGAATACATTATGGGTTTATTAATGTCAGGCTGAAAATGGACTATTTCAGATAGAGCTTTTAGAACATGTTCAGCCTGCTTTATCCTGCCTTGAGAGTTCTTATTGTGGGAAAAATCTGAAGAAAATCAACACAAAATTGCCAGTAATTTCTTCATTTTGGAGTGAGAAATAGGGTTTGTGGAGTGAGAGAGAGGGAAAAAGAGTGAGAATCACTCCAAAAGAGTGAGTTGGCAACACTGCATAAAGCTGTCCATGTTTTCTTACCTTTATTACCTCCGCAGGCCGCAGGAGGTTATGTTGTTGCCAGCGTTTGTCTGTCTGTTTGTCTGTCTGTTGGTTAGCAAGATAACTCAAAAAGTTTTGGACGGATTTCGATGAAACTTTCAGGCGTTGTTGGAAATGGTACAAGGAAGAACTGATTAAATTTTAGGGATGATCCGGATCACCGTCTGGATCCAGGAATTTTTTAAAGGATTCTTTAACATTGTGACATAGGGCCATTTTCAACATGTGTGCAGGCGCAATGGAGTGCGCTGGTTGTCGTGTCTGACGAACACGAACTCCGCGTTCTTCAAAGTTTTAGGCACAAAAGCACGCGGAAAACAGTGGTGGGCCGGGCCCGGCAGCGTGCCTGTGTTTGCGCTACGCTGCAAAAGCTGAGACGGGCAGCTGTCCGGCGCGGGATTATTTGGCAGAAATTCCCCGGGCAGCCATAGGGGCTGCGCAAAAACAAGCTCTCTGCCGGGGAAGCTTCCAAATCCTCTTTTGCCACGGAGGGCAACCCCAATAAAACCCACGGCAACCTGTCTACCCAATTTGCATCCGTCAGTGAACCCCTGAGTGCTGCTTTCAGTGATCTATGAAAACGCTCACATAACCCATTGGCCTGTGGGTTGTATGCGGTTGTGCGATGAATTGCAACGCCCGCAGCCTGGGAGTTTGGAGATGGAGGAGATGGACACAACAGCAACACTTGAGTTTATTACCTCTGCCAAGGAGGTAACGCTTTTACTGCCATTTGTCTGTTTGTCTGTCTGTCTGTTACCAACATAACTCAGAAAGTTATGAACGGATTTTGACGAAATTTTCAGGAAAGGTGTGTAATGGAACAGGGAACAGATGATTAGATTTTGGTGATGATCTGAGAGTGCATACCTCCACCAAGGGCTTTGTTTGTATTTGTGCAGCAGGATTACACAAAAAATACTGGATGGATTTGGATGAAATTTTCACCAGAGGTGGTTCTTGGCCTAGAGAGGAACCCATTACATTTTGGGGATGATCTGGGAATGCATACTTCAGCCAAGGCTCTTCTCACAGTCTGTCAGCCACAAAACTCCAAAACTAATGGACAGACTTCGATGCAATTTTCACCACAAATGGCGATAGGCCTACACACAAGCCCATTACATTTTGGAGGTGATCCATGAGAAACGGAAGGAGCCTTGGCAGAAGTATGCGCTCTATGAGTGCTTTTCTAGTATTATAGATTTAATCTGATGTGCAGTGATCCAAAGAAAATGTCCATTATCCACAGTCCAAATGTCTGCTGTGACAGAGACATGATCCAGTCCCTCAAATTCCTTCTGAAGATCAAATCCATTTTTGAATAATCTTTATCCAGGTAGCAAGTAAATGTGTTTTAACTTCAGTGGATCACAGTCTTAGCTGTCTGATGGAAAATGAAATTTTGTAACGATGTATCTGGCAATCAGTCGGTTTAATTCTTGCTGGGTCACAAACTGTCCAGATGCATACTTGTGCTTGAAATCCAGTCATAGGTGTTCAAATAGCATAGATCCATTACACAGTGTTGTTCACATAGCATAGCACTAGCTTTTTTGGATCTTGTTGCTGTTCTCAAAGGCACTTCTGAAGACTGCAGTCGGTCTCAACAGACACTTTAGTTTGCATTCCACCAATATGCTTTTGTCCTTAACCGTGACAAAGGAAAAATAATTTGTCCATTTCCATAAAAACAAAATAGCTTCATCTTTTCCCATCAGGAGCAGGCTCCATTTGTGGCTGCTTGCTGCAGCAGTGAACAGGCTCTTTGCAACAGGTTACATTGACTGACGGGTGCGTCAGCTATGTAGGGTCAGTTTTTTTTTGTTTTTTTTTTTTTTTGTTACTTATCTGTACCCGTAGGTAGATTTGGTTTGCAGTCTGGTGACAAGCCACCGGCTGCTGGTCGCTGCGTGCGCGAGCGCCCTAAACCTACATGTTTTTGGTATGCGGGAGGAAACCGGAGAAATCCCGGAGTAAACCCACGCAACACGGGGAGAACATGCAAACTCCACACAGCTCACTGTTGGTCGGGGGCTGGGATCGAACCCACGATCTCATGATCCCCGCGATCCCCCGGCCGAGGGTAAACTGTGCTGCCACAGTGCTAAACCACTGCGCCACCGTGCAGCCCCTGCAGTTTGTATTTATTTGCGCTAAAAATATCTATCCATATTAATAGAACGAGTAACGCATCTGATCAAATTTCAGCAACTGTAACGCATTACTGAATTTTTAAAGAGTAATTTCGTTACACAGCACATTACTGCAAAAGTAGTGGTGTTACAGTAAGGTGTTACTCCCAACGCTGGTTGTGGCATCCAAAAAGTTCAATTTTGGGCTCATCTGACCAGACTATATTCTCCCAGTATTTTACTGGCTTGCCCAAATGTTGTGCATCAAACATTAAACGAGCTTCAACATGCTTTTTCTTTAGCAGTGGAGTCTTGCGAGATGAGCGGGTATAGAGCACATGTTGAGCACATTACTTATTGTTTTCTTTGAAACAGCAGTACCTGCTAACTCCAGGTCTTTCTGGAGCTCCCCATGAGTGGTCTTTGGCTCTAACTCTTCTGATAATTATTTTGATTCCTCTGTCAGAAATCTTGCGAGGAGCTCCTGGTTGTGGCTGGTTTATGGTAAAATGATGCTCTTTCCACTTCCGAATGATGGCTCCAACAGTGCTCACTGGAACCTTCAGCAGTTTAGAAATGTGCCTGTAACCAATGCCAGCATTATGTTTTGCAACCAGGGCTTGACGTTAACTTCTTTGCTCACCAGCCACTATGGCTAGTGATTTTCTAAAGTTACTAGCCACTCAGCCTTTTCACTAGCCACAATTTTGTGGTTGGTAAATTATATTTAATGTGATAAAATTGGACTATGACATGCTAAAAGTTAACTTGAACTAAATTTACAACTTTTTTCAATGTAAATTACCCTTATACATAATATAAAAATAGCAAGAGAAACACTGTTTAACTAGAAAAGCACTCATAGAGCGCATACCTCTGCCAAGGCTCCTTCCGTTTCTCATGGATCATCTCCAAAATGTAATGGGCTTGTGTGTAGGCCTATTGCCACTTGTGGTGAAAATTGCATCGAAGTCTGTCCATTAGTTTTGGAGTTTTGTGGCTGACAGACTGTGAGAAGAGCCTTGGCTGAGGTATGCATTCCCAGATCATCCCCAAAATGTAATGGGTTCCTCTCTAGGCCAAAAACCACCTCTGGTGAAAATTTCATCCAAATCCATCCAGTATTTTTGTGTAATCCTGCTGCACAAATACAAACAAAGCCCTTGGTGGAGGTATGCACTCTCAGATCATCACCAAAATCTAATCATCTGTTCCCTGTGCCATTACACACCTTTCCTGAAAATTTCGTCAAAATCCGTTCATAACTTTCTGAGTTATGTTGGTAACAGACAGACAGACAAACAGACAAATGGCAGTAAAAGCATTACCTCCTTGGCAGAGGTAATAAACTCAAGTGTTGCTGTTGTGTCCATCTCCTCCATCTCCAAACTCCCAGGCTGCGGGCATTGCAATTCATCGCACAACCGCGTACAACCCACAGGCCAATGGGTTATGCGAGCGTTTTCATAGATCACTGAAAGCAGCACTCAGGGGTTCACTGACGGATGCAAATTGGGTAGACAGGTTGCCGTGGTTTTATTGGGGTTGCGCTCCGCGGCAAAAGAGGATTTGGAAGCTTCCCCGGCAGAGAGCTTGTTTTTGCGCAGCCCCTATGGCTGCCCGGGGAATTTCTGCCAAATAATCCCGCGCTGGACAGCTACCCGTCTCAGCTTTTGCAGCGTAGCGCAAACACAGGCACGCTGCCGGGCCCGGCCCACCACTGTTTTCCGCGTGCTTTTGTGCCTAAAACTTTGAAGAACGCGGAGTTCGTGTTCGTCAGACACGACGACCAGCGCCCTCCATTGCACACATGTTGAAAATGGCCCGATGTCACAATGTTAAAGAATCCTTTAAAAAATTCCTGGATCCAGACGGTGATCCGGATCATCCCCAAAATTTAATCAGTTCTTCCTTGTACCATTTCCAACAACGCCTGAAAGTTTCATCGAAATCCGTCCAAAACTTTTTGAGTTATCTTGCTAACCAACAGACAGACAAACAGACAGACAGACAGACAAACGCTGGCAAAAACATAACCTCCTGCGGCCTGCGGCATGGCGGAGGTAATTATTTATGAAGAGTAGTAAATACTGTAAAACAGTAGAGAAAAATATTTGCAATATGAGAATAATGTGTGGTGTGACAATCTGATATTCACAGACCTTTTTAAAGGCTATCATTCAGAACTTAACCACTAAAATTAATTTGCACTGTGGGGATGGGATGGCTTCCTAAATTCTGATGGATTTCAGCTGGTTTCTTGGCTTTCTATGCCTTTTTGCACCTCTTTTTCTTCATGTGTTTAATACTTATTCCCTGTGTCATTCCACTTTATTAAATATAACTTGTTTTGTGAACACAGTTGCCTTGATTCCTTTGTATGTATGGATTAGTTGAGTTGTTTTTTTTCCACAATATCTTTATTGAACCTTTTTTTTTTAAACAAACATAACACAAACAATCAAACACTAACACTAAAGTACTACAAAAAAAAAATGCACTAAAAACACCAACAACCACCAACAAAATCAAGTCTTCAACAATGCTCCTCTGTTTAGTCTAGACAATCCATTACATAAGTATACATATTATGTTCACCAGTTTGGAATTTACAAGGTCCACACACATCATTCACCTTCTTCTTCAAGAGTTATGTTTAAATTTTTTACATGATCAATAAAAGGTCTCCATATATTCTCAAACACAATTTCCTTTGATTTCAGTATATATGTTATTCTTTCTAAGGGAAGGTTTGTTAACATCTGTCTTAACCACTGAGTCACATCTGGTCTATGAGTCTTTTTCCACAGTAGTGCAATACATTTTTTGGCATTAAGCAAACTGAGGTCTATGAATGTTCTTTCACTTTTATTAAAGTTATGCTTTTCTGGGTACAGACCCAACAAAAACAGTTTAGGATTCAATATGATTTGTTTTGAGATTATTTTTTCAATTGTTACCCTCACCTCTTCCCAAAACATTCTTATTATTCTACATTCCCATAAACAATGAAATAGGGTTCCTTTACTTTCCATGCATTTTGTGCATGTATCTGGTATATTTTTGTTATATCTATTTAACTCCTCCGGTGTAACATACATCCGCATTAACCATTTGAAATGTATCAATTTAAGACGTACATTTATTGATTTGATTTTGGCTTCTGTACAAGCCAATTCCCATTGTTCCTCTGAAATTTCAGTTTGCAGATCTTCTTTCCAGTAGTTTAATCTTTTCTGTGAATTTTCACTTGAGGATAGTGTCAATGAGTTATAAAACTCTGAAATAATACCCTTTCTTTTACTATCTTTCATCAACATTTTTTCCAAGGATGAATAAATAGGTCGAGTGAGAGCTTTATTTTGATTTGATCGAATAAAGTTTCTAAGTTGAAGATATTTAAAAAAATGTGTTCTATTAAGATTAAATTTGACCCTCAGCTCTTCAAAAGACATTATGTTGTCTGCACATGGCAAATATAAATCTTGAATCTTTTGAATCCCTTTTAAATTCCATACTTTAAATACAGCGTCCGCTCTTCCTGGTTTAAAATATTGATTACCCCATATTGGGCTAAATGGTGACAATAACTGTGGTTCTTTTAAATAATTTTTAGCTTCACACCATATTTTGATCATATGCTTTACAAATGGATTTTTAACTTGTTTTTGTAATTTTTTTGCCGAATCTGAGTATATGAATATGGGAAGAGGTAAAGGTAAATTGTATGATTCCATTTCAGTCCAGTGAGGGAGATCATTTAATGAAAAATAATATGTCATAGACCTCAGTTGTGCCGACCAATAATAACAACATAAAATTTGGACATTTCAGACCTCCATGATCAAATGGTAAATATAATAAAGACAGACGTAATCTAGCCCTCCTGTTGTTCCATATAAATTCCACTAACTTTTTTTTAATTCTTGAGAATAAATCTAAAGGTGGTGGTAAGGGAATGTATTGAAATAAATAAAGTATTTTAGGTAAAATATTACTTTTAAGTATATTGATTCTCCCGATCATCGACATTGGTAGTGACATCCATCTCTGAATTGACTCATTGATATCTGTCATTAAGGCTTCATAGTTGACACTGGCGACTGATTCTAGCTTAGGCACAATTTGGATTCCTAAATATTTAAACTGATTTACAACATTGAATTGATTTACCTCAGGGTCTGGGTAATTTCTCTGGGTCTCATTTAGCATTAATATTGAAGATTTAGTTTTATTTATTTTATATCCTGATATTTCCCCAAAATTCTTTATTAAATTCAACAAGGTCGGAATTGATTTTTTTAGATTCGACATAAACAAAATTATGTCATCGGCGTACAGGGAGATTTTATGTTCTGTTGGTCCAACTTTAATTCCATATATTTGTGAATGTAAACGTATCGCCATCGCTAAAGGTTCAATTGCCATAGTAAACAGTAAAGGTGAAAGTGGACAGCCTTGTCGACATCCTCTATTGATTTTTATTGATTTTGAAATATTGTTATTTGTTAGGATTTCTGCTGTAGCATTATTGTATATTATCTGAACCCATTTTATGAAATTATTTCCAAGTCCAAACCTTTGTAAGACTTCAAAAAGAAAGGGCCATTCGACTCTATCAAAGGCCTTTTCGGTGTCCAGTGATAGGAGAGCTGTATCCGGTGCTTCTTTATTAAAATAAATAATATTAAATAGTCTTCTTACATTATGGAAGCCTTGTCTTCCCTTTATAAAGCCATTCTGATCTCGATTAATAATATTTGGTAAAATTTCTTGTATTCGTCTTGCTAAAATTTTACAGATTATCTTAAGGTCGGCATTTAATAGGCTTATTGGTCTCATATTTTCACATTTATTAGAGGGCTTACCTGGTTTTGGCAACAGTATAATTAAGGCATTATTCATGTATGATGGTAAATTATTATTTTGAAATGCTTCTAAAACCATTTCCAAAAAAGGTTTTATTAATTTATTCTTAAATTTTTTGTAAAGGTCAACTGGAAGATCATCTGGTCCTGCACTTTTTCCTGATTTCATATTATCAATGGCTAGCCCAACTTCTTCTTGACTAATTTTAGACTCCAATATCTCCCTGTTTTCATTTGGAATACACGGTATAGATAGTTCGTTCAAAAACCCATTTAGTTTTGTTAAATCAGATTCATTTTTGGTATCATATAATTTTTCATAGTAATCTCTAAAGGCTCTGTTAATTTCTAAAGGATCTATAACTACCTGTCCGTTACTTATAATACTGGTAATTGGTGTTTTAATTTCTAATTGTTTAATCTGCCATGCCAATAATTTTCCTGATTTTTCACCTTGTTCATAAAAAGATTGTTTCAATCTTAGAAGACTCGAGGCAGCTCTATTCGCTGATGGATTAGTTGAGTTGTTACTGATATCTGGTGAAAATTTCAGGTCATTGGCTCCATCAAAAATATATTTAATGAGAAAAATGTTGATGTGCTCACTACTTATTTTCCCCGCTGTCAATCTAACATACTAAATATTTAGCCCGGTTGCCAAAGATATACAGCCAGTGAGAACACAGAACACAGGATAAAGAGGCAGGGGCAGCTTACAAGAAGACATGACAGAGAACATGGCTGTGTTGTGGTGGACTTAAGAAACTGAGTAAACTTATTAAAGAGAACCATATTTTTTTTTTCTTTTTGCATATTTTTGGCACTAATTATTGTGTGAACAGCTTGTACCATGAGGGTCACGTGAAATCTGGTGTCACTTTTCGTATGTCTTTGGTGCCATAACATTGTTATAGAGACCCAGTGAAAGTGAAATTTCACCCTGAAATTCTCAGGGTGAAAGATCATGTAGAGTGTGACTCCCGGATGCAATCCAGACATGTGATATGAAAGCATTACAGCCAAAAGACTCCCGATCACAAGCCCGAAGGTTGCGTAGAGTGAACATCCGATCCGAAGACTTTCAAGTCATGTAGTCTAAACTTAGTCTAAGCAAAACAAATAGACCCTGACTGTGTCTGTACTTGTGATTGGCCTTACTGCACATCACTCAGAAAACCTTTCCTCAGTCAGGTTAGAGCCTCATCATCATTATTAATGAGCAGGCTCAAAACCAGCTGTTTTGGACGGAACTCACAGACACAACATGGCAATGGTTTTTGGTCTTAAAGCTAGATTTATACATCTGTTATGGCCCTCCCGAAGGCCCCTCCTTCATTCCTTTGTGTATTTCCCCCTTCATGGTCACTCAGAATATCTTCAGCTTGAGGATATCAAAATTTAAAATCAATCCATGGAAAAATGGACAATATGGGCCCATTTTTAGTGGCTTGCTGCATTGTATTTTTTTAATGTGAGCTGTCTTTTATAGCTGTAGTCAGTCTCTACCTAACAGACTTCAGCTATGGTCTGCTAATTTACCTCACCAAACTGGGCTTTTCTGCCATGCTTGTATGCGACTAATATGAGTTTCAGTCTGTTGGAAGTGTGGGCATAAGATTTGATCTCAAGTTAAATCTTTGCACTAGCATTAACTAGCAGAGTGAAGTGCTAATTTTTCAGCAAATGTTGGTGTAGAGTAGTTTTATTAATAACAGAGTACTTGGTTTGTTGATAAGTTGAAACTGAATCAGTCCCTGTTAATTGTCAGATAACTGCATTGAAAATTCATTAAAACTTAGAAGTATTGCATAGACAGTTAAGAGTATTTTTTTTATATATCCAGAATCACAGTCAGACTTTATAGTCAGGCTTTGTCTGCTCTGCAGTTGTGAGGTTGTGAATATTATGTTTGTGGCTCTTAAATAAAATATCATAGTAATACTCCCAATTGGATAAACATCTGTATAAACCATGTGAAAACATATTATAAACCCATTTGAAATGCATTAAAATGTATTTTTGGTTTGCACATTTTAATTATTCTACACAAACAATAGTGTGTACTGTGATGAGACGTGAAGAAAAATGACATTTATCATGGCTTTATCTTGAGGCAGCAAACAGTAATAACCTCAGATCCACAGATTTCAAAGAGAGAGAGGAGAACAAGCTGTTGTTCTCAGATAACACTTACTCAGGAGAACATTTTGTCTAGACTTTTGACAAGAAATTGACTATCAGGTGAAAATGGTGACTCAGATTAGGAAAAATGGGCTGTGAAGCGTAAGGCTGCTTTATATGTACAAGTTTTGTAAAAATGCCAACTGAAAAAACAAGACAAAATATGTTAACAAATGAAGGATGTATCATTCTGGGCCCCATTTCAGTGATCCAGTCAACAGTCTATTATCTAAGGTGCAGACCGCATTTATGGATGTCTCCAAGTCTATTTCGCTATTTCAGCAGTGCAAAAACAAATTTTGCGCTGGGTGCAAAGTGCAAAGAGGCTGTTCTAATGTTCTTAATTACTCAGATGTGTGTTTTGGGCGTAATGGGAAATAAACCAGAGGTGCGACATCGAAGGCGTAATACTAATATGACAGTGTTTAAATGTTGGGGCAAATCCATTTTGCTCTGAGGACAATGCGGGCTCATTCACAAAGTGAAAATGTGTTTAAAGGGAGGAACTTAAAGGAGCTTTTTAACCTCCTTCTCCACAGCCCAGCTCACACTGGGGAGACGTGATCATAAGACTTGAGAGCTGTACAATTCAGAGGTTATGCCAGTCTTTCTCTAAAAAGTCCTTCATGTATATTATCACAGGACATGGGAAAGCCAGCACATCCATGACACTGTCATCCAAGCTTCTCTTTTAAACTAAGAAAGAGTGAGTTGTACATCTCGGCCTGAGGTCTGTTAATGTTCCCTCCTCTGCTGAATGTAAAATTATTGTGTTTTAGCTCAAACCAACTGTCTGGATACTTTCATTCTGAATAATTCTGTTAACAGAATGGCAGTGAAAGAGGATAAACATTTTAAACTCTCATAGATTAGATAATGACAGATGTCGGCACTGCATACACCTGCTGGCTCTCCTCCAGCTGCAGTGACAGCTCCTTTCCTGGTAGGACAGATTGGTCCTGTTGTGCGACAGCACGGAGGTCCAGTGGTTAAATAAAAAAAACAAAACAAAACAGTGACCCACATTTTGTTCACTTAAAGAGACGATAAATAAATAAATGAATGATTAATGTGTGTACTTCTCTATAAGTTTACAATTCATTCATTGATTCATTCATCTTCTTAACGGTCCTTTATAGGTTGCTTGTCCCAGCATCTTTGGGTGAGAGGTGGAGTACAGCCTGGGCAAATCAACAATAAATGAATGAATGAAAGATCAGGTAAAAGATTATGACAGATTTTTACAAAATTAGTCCATCAAAATAAGGGACACAGAAATTCTAGCCCTGGTGTAGTAACAGGCATACGTGCGTGTTTATGCTGTCTAAAGGCACTGCTGAAATAGAGGTTGATAATGCGCTGCTGTCTTCAGACCTGCTTTTTGATAATCACCGGCACATTGATAGAGAAAGCACCTTAATACCAACGTGGTGAACTTGCGCAGAGCATCCACTTTAAATCAGTCCTGTTCTACAAACACAAGGCATGCACACAGTCAGTTCTTAATTAGGTAGCGAAGGTGCATGGTGGAAAACCAGACAATGCGCTGACAGAATCAAACGAAAGCACCAGCGCAGAGCATGAAAGCACATTTAAGATGGCTGAAATAGGGCCCTTAGAATGCAAAAATATAATGAGTATAAATACATTATGTGACCATCAGTATGAATTTTGGGTGCACTCTTGTTGAAGTCATTTCATTTCTCTTTATCCTCTGCAAAAAATTAAACCACTTAAGACTGAAAAATCAGCATCATGAGCTCTTTATATCAGTATGGCTGATTTAATACTGAATGATCCACATGGATATAACCTGAGGGGAATCTGGGCTTATGATAATAGAATGAGAATTGAGTCTTCATTGTAGTGATTGGGTGTTACTGGTCAGGTGGTATGTGTATTATATAATTTGTGCTAATAAAATGGTTCAGTAGAGAAGGGATCATTCAGAATATTATTTACATATTACTTTTATTATTCTTCAGGTGGAGTGACAAAACAACAGTTGACTTTCAGAACTTTGCTGCAGGGACTTTTGTTGGTGGGCAAAGGAAAAATGGATTGTGTGTCACCATGTCTTCTTCATCAGGTAAGCAAACACAAATGCAAACAGAAATTCATGCACACAAGAGCACCAGCTCTGATATTTGTTGCTTGTGTTCCAGGGAAGTGGTCAACAAGTAAATGCAGCGATCTCCATGGCTATGTTTGCAAGAGAAAGACTGTGTCTGTGGTGGAGACCCCCAGGGAGCCCCACTACATAGGAGGATGTCCAGAGAAATGGCTGTACTTTGGACACAAGGTTCAGTGAAAGTATATCTGTATGTCTTCATTAAGTCTCTTTATTTAGCAGAGTGTGTAATGGGCTGAAGTGAACAGCAGAAAACACAGCACTGAACTTCTGTGTGTACTTTTGTTTTGTGTATTTCCTGTACAAGTCAACAAATCTTAAAGCAAAACTACATATGTAACTGTCCTGTCCCTGGTAAGAAAACTGAGAAGACTACAACTGGCATGTTTAGCGGCCTTAGTCAGAGTAGTCAACCACAGGGTTCTTTGTTAGTTGGCTGAAGTTATGTCCTCATTGGCTAAAGAGACACAGGTTGTAAAACGTGTCAGTGGTAGTCTGTTCAGTGTTCCTATCAGGAACAGCATGTAGGTGATGCAGTGACATTCACCTGGCCACAGGTTCAAGTACAATAAAAATGATTTTGGAAACATTATTTTAAGGTGAAAATCCTACAAGTGTTGCTTTAACACTTTGAAACTCTACGCATACATAGACACTGTGGGTGGGTGGAAACTCAATACAGTGCAGTATCGCAATTCTTTGTGTCGACAATAGTGTATCAATTCAGAGAAACCAATATTTTGATACTTAAATAAAAGTATTATAAATGTTGCAAACTCAAATTCAGTTTTTTAAAAAAAAAATCAGAGTAATATAAGCTAATTGACTTTTTAATTCACTAGAGCCCCTCATGGATCGTCACCTTATCGTGGTGGGAGGTTTGCGTGCCCTACTGATCCCAGGAGCTATGTTGTCCGGGGCAGTTTACCTCTGGTAGGGTCACCCAAGACAAACTGGTCCTGGGTGAAGGGCCAGACCAAGAGCGATCCAACAGACTCTCATGATGAATGCTCGAACAAGGATTCAGTGTACCCCGCCCAGTGTGGGGTTACCAGGGCCCCACCCTAGAGCCAGTCCTGGGGGAGGGGCTCGATGGCTAGTGCCTGGTGGCTGGGCTCAGCCTGAAGGAGTTACATGGGTCCGCCCTCCAGTGGGCTCACCGTCTGCAGGAGGGCCCATGGCGATCCAGTGCTATGTGGATTAGGTGGCGGTCGAAGGCAGAAACCTTGGCGGTCTGATCACAGGCTTCCTACACTGGCTTTTGGGACATGGAATGTCAGCTCTCTGGTGGGGAAGGAGCAAGCACCCGAGCTGCACTCCACTTGGCCTGCCGGTACACCTCAGCTGCTTTGAGAGTCCCACAAGCCAACCAAGCTCAATAGGACTCCTTCTTCAGCTTAATGGCCCCCTCACCACTGGTGTCCACCACTTGGTGCATGAGGTTGAGAGATACCGGCTAGATATAGTTGGTCTCACCTCAACACACAGCTCTGGTTCTGGAACCAGTCTCCTGGAGAGGGGCTGGTGCTTGGCCTACTCTGGAGTTTCCCCAGGCGAGAGGCAACGAGCAGGGGTGGGTATTCTTGTATCCCCCCACCTTGCTGCCTCTATATTGGAGTTTTCCCTGGTGGACGAAAGGGTTGTTTCCCTTTGCCTTTGGGTTGGGAAATGGGTCCTGACCATCATTTGTGCCTGTGCACCAAATGATGGTTCACAGTACCCACCCTTTTTGGAGTCTCTGACTGGGGTGCTGGAGGGTGCTCCTCTTGGAAACTCCATTTTCCTACTGGGGGACTTCAATGCGCACGTGGGCAACAACAATGAAACCTGGAGGGGGGTGATTGGGAGGAATGGCCTGCCCAATCTGAGCACGAGTGGTGTTCAGTTATTGGACTTCTGTGCTAACCACGGTATGTCCATAATGAACACCATGTTCAAGGATAAGGGTGTCCATAGACCTGCGACCGCATGTCTTGGACACTCGGATAAAGAGAGGTGCAGAGCTGTCAACTGATCACCACCTGGTGGTGAGTTGGATCCGATGGCAGGGGAGGATGCCATTCAGACCTGGTAGACCCAAATGTATAGTGAAGGTGTGCTGTGAATGTCTGGCTGAGGCCTCTGTCCGCGAGGTCTTCAACTCCCACCTCTGGAAGAACTTCAACCACATTCCGAGGGAGTCTGGAGACATGGAGTCTGAGTGGGTTATGTTCTCCACCTCCATTGTTGAAGTGGCTGCCCAGGGCTGTGGCCGCAAGGTTGTTGGTGCATCTCGTGGTGGCAACCCCTGAACCAAATGGTGGACACCAGTGGTGAGGGGGGCCATTAAGCTGAAGAAGGAGTCCTATTGAGCTTGGTTGGCTTGTGGGACTCCCAAAGCAGCTGAGGTGTACTGGCAGGCCAAGTGGAGTGCAGCTCGGGTGGTTGCTGAATTAAAAACTCAGGTGTGGGAGAAGTTCGGTGAGGCCATGGAACAAGACTTTCGGTCGGCCTCGGAGAGATTCTGGCAAACTGTCCAGCGGCTCAGGAGGGGGAAGCAGCTCCCTGTCCACACTGTGTATTGTGTGGATGAGGCACTGTTGACTTCGACTGGGGATATCGTTTGGCGGTGGAAGGAATACTTTGGGGATCTCCTCAATCCCACTGATACACCTTCCACAGAGGGGGTTCAGGTTCAGGTTACTTTATTTGTACCCGTAGGTAGATTTGTTTTGCAGTCAGGTGACATCCTTTTAGACACATATTTACAAACCACAATTACATTCAACATGAACACAAACACAGACACACATGAAGCTGACTATAAACATGATAAAAGTACTCAAGGCTCCACCAATCAGGACATAGGACAAAGAGATAAGAGAAAAAATAAAGAGATAAGAGAGAAGGGTCATATTAAAAAGTTAAAAACTAAGTCAAAGAGATTAAAAACTCAATAAAAGTCTGAAGTCTAAAACCCAATAAAAGATTTAAAACCCAAGTAAAAAACCTACAAAAATAAACAAATATAAAATAAAAATTAATAAATAGGTAACTAAATTATGTGCAGTATATTGCTACATCTTGTTCAACTCTTTGACAGCAGCAGGAACAAAGCTGTTTTTGTAGCACTGGGTTTTACTTTTTGGGACAGCAAACCTCCGTCTGGAGGGAAGAAGCTGAAGGTGACAGTGTAGAGGGTGGGAGTCATCATTTAAAATGGAGGTAGCGATCCTCTGTACCTGTCTGGTGTACAGGGATGTCAGGCTCAGCTGTGACTCACCAAGCAAACGACTGGACCATCTAACTACCTGATCCAAGGATTTCCTCTGTTTCAGTTTTATCTGACCAAACCATGACACTAAAGAATAAGGATAAAACAGATTCAATTAAAGCCCGATAAAACATTGTCATTATGGTTCGGTCAATTTGGAAGTGTGCAAGTTTCCTTAAACAATGCAAATGTTGCTGACCCTTTTTGCACACCCTTTCACAGTTCTCTTCAAAGTTTAAATTACTATCAATAATCGTCCCAAGATATCTGTAGGATTGCACACATTCAATGGTCTGGCCTTTTAGTACAGTGACTTCATGCCTGGGAGTTTTCCTCCTAAAGTCAATAATCATATCTTTAGTTTTTGTCGTATTCAGCTGCAGGTAGGAATCCTCACACCAGTGAACAAAATCATCAACTACTGGGCCGTGGCCACTCTCACCATCCTGAAGGAGACTGACAACAACTGAATCATCAGCATACTTTATAATGTGTCTGTTGTCATGTCTGCTCTGACACATGTTTATGTACAGGATGAAGAGTAGTGGTGACAACACACACCCCTGCGGAGAGCCAGTAGAAGAACACTTTTGGTCAGACAGTAGAAGCAGAGCTTGCGGACGAGGGGGACAACTCCCCTATCACACGGACTGAGGTCACCAAGGTGGTTAAAAATCTCTTTAGTGGCCAGGCGCCAGGGGTGGACAAAATTCACCCTGAGTACCTCAAGGCCCTGGATGTTGTAGGTCTGTTATGGTTGACATGCCTCTGCAACATTGCAGGGCTTCCCTTTGTCACCGATCCTGTTCATAATTTTTATGGACAGGATTTCTAGGTGCAGCCAGGGAACGGAGGGTGTCATGCTTGGTGACCGCAAGATCTCATCTCTGTTGTTTGCAGATGATGTTGTCCTGCTGGCTTCATCCAGTAATGACCTACATGTCTTACTGGGACGGTTTGTCGCTGAGTGTGAAGTGGCTGGAATGAGAATCAGCACCTTCAAGTCCGAGTCCATGGTCCTCAGCCGGAAAAAGGTGGATTGTCCTCTCTGGGATGGGGACAAGCTCCTGCCCCAAGTGGAGGAGTTTAAGTATCTCGGGGTCTTATTCACGGGCGAGGGGAGAATGGAGCGAGAGATTGACAGACAGATCGGAGCAGCATCTGCAATGATGCGGACGTTGTACCTGTCCGTTGTGGTGAAGAGGGAGCTAAACTCTAAGGCAAAGCTGTCAAGTTACTGGTCAGTCTACGTTCCTACTCTCACCTGTGGTCACGAGCTTTAGGTAATGACTGAAAGAATGAGATCACGGATACAAGCGGCTGAAGTGAACTTTCTTCGTAGGACTGCTGGACTCACCCTTAGAGATGGGGTGAGGAGCTCAGTCATCTGGGAGAGGCTCAGAGTAGAACCGCTGCTCCTCCACATTGAAAGGAGCCAGTTGAGGTGGTTTGGGCATCTGATCAGGATGCCTCCTGGATGCCTCCCAGTTGAGGTGTTTTAGGACATGCCCCACTGGGAGGAGACCCCGGGTCAGACCCAGGACTCGCTGGAGAGACTACATTTCCCAGTTGGTCTGGGAACGCCTTGGTATCCCCTCTAAAGAGCTGGAGCAGGTGGCTGGGGAGAGGGAAGTCTGGGCTTCTCTGCTTGAGCTGCTGCCTCCGCAACCCGGACCTCCGAAAAAGCAGTAGAAGATGGATGGGTGGATGGATTCACTAGAGCAGGGGTGTCCAATCATGTGCCATGGAGGGCCAATACCCTGCAGGCTTTACCTCCAGCCAGTGTCTTCAACAGCAGATTCCACTGAATTTCTTCCCACTGATTGGTGATAAGTGAAAACACCTGCTGAAGAGACTGGGTAGAAGAGAAAACCTGCAGGGTCTTGGCCCTCCATGGCACATGATTGGACACCCCTGCACTAGAGGGTACTAAATGCTCACTGTTTGGTTCGGTCAGTATAGCAAAGGAGTGACTTGTGAGATCTAGCCAGGTGATTTACACCCCTAATATGCACACATCTTTGATGTCTTTACCAGGGGTCTCCAACCATTTTGCAGTTGAGGGCTACTTTTTTTTTTTTAATAATTATTCATATATTGATAGACCAGTTTTGTATAAATGTTTGTTAGAAGGACAGTTCACTACACAAATAAAATCCAAAACATTACAAGAGCACAAAACATTGGTTTGGAAACCTATTAACCCACTGAAATTGATTTATACTGTTTATAAACTGACTGAATAAGTGCCATAAAAACAAAGTTATTGATTTATTACTGTTTAAATTACTGACATGGTTATGAAATATTGTTAAAACTTCTACTCTTTCAAATCCAAATTAGCTCAATAAAACTTTTTTTGTACAAACAGGTAATAGTCTAGATTAACAAAAACATTTATACTCATCTCAGACGGTGAGTACCTCAGCTGTATTTTCTGATTAAAATGTCAGTCAAGTTTGCACTCTTAAATTAGCACACAAAAACAGGCTGCTTCATGAAGATACCTAGTTAAAGCTACACAAAGTCGTGATGCTACTTAAGCTAGGCGAAAATTTTCCAACAGTGCAGTAAATGCAGTCTGGGGTGTCCGGCTGGTGCTGCTGGGACTCAAAATTTGGCGCCACAGCGCTGTAAGCAGTACTGCAGACTGGAATTTAACCAACTTAGAAAACATGCACCACTGAGGACGATCGGCTGCACAATTAGTAGGATTTTAGCCTATTTAAAAATAACTCCATGTGTCCAAGCGTACCCTATATTGGAACATTTTCTTCACTTTACCTACCTACCGACAACTGACACCCAGACTGAATCAGAAATGAAAAGTTAAATGTCACAAAATGTGTTGCAGACTCCAGTTTTTAAGCTCAGTCTGGAGGCTTTGAACAGAGCAGTTCATTTCTTAAAGATCATTTCCACTCAGTAAACAACTGTGACAACTGAACTGTGTTCAGTCATTGAGCCCCGCTGGAACCTGGATGAGTGTGACTCAGAAGAGCGCTGGGTGTGATGGGTCACACGTGTGTGACATATTGGAGATCTCCAGTGTATGCTATCATCAAATCCTTCTGAGTTTCCTTCAATTCTAATATGATAGTTAATTATTCTAGTGTATTAAAATCATCTTATGAAATGGCTCCACTTGTTGTGCACCAGTACATGCCCCTATGACGTAATACTTCCAAATAATTGCACAGTTTAAGCTGCAAAGAAAAATCTGGCTCATTTTTGACATAACGTTCGGCTCAGGAGACGCACACACACAGGTTCAGAGTAGTTCAAACTGTTTATTAACAGCAGGGGTGTATGGGTGTGTGTCGGTGGAATGTTAATGTATTGGTGGTGGCGTCTGCTTCGGGCACAGAGGCAGAAGACCGTTCAGCCGGCAACCCTATGGGAGAGAACAGACACAGGGTGACAGGCACACACCAATACAGGAGGAGAATAGGCGAGGGAGAGAAGCTTACTTGAGTTTGACAGATGGCAGGCACTACAAGGACGGAACCCCGGGAGACAGTCACCTGCAGGACTCGGTGCAGCAGCGAGGAAGGACGAAGGACGGAGTTGTCCGCCGCCAAGGAATCCACCTGTGCACAGGGGAGCAGACTGGGAGAGGTAAGGAAAGGAATCTTCTTACCAATGGTTAGATGCTGAAGAGAGGGTTGACGCTTCGCGTTGAAGGCGATGAAGTCTAACGGCTTCAGGCCGAAGCTCAGGGCGAGGCGGCTTTTATCCCTCGCCGCTGACGAGTAGCAGGTGCGTGAGCAGGTGGCGCCGCTGATGAATGGCGCGGCGTGACAGTACTCCCCCCTCTAGCAGCGCCTCCTGGCGATGGCTTATCCGGGTGCGCTCGGTGGAAGTCCGCGATGAGTGATGGGTCCAACACAAACGACGGGGGCACCCACTGTCGATGCTCGAGCCCATAGCCCTCCCAGTCCACCAAGTATTGCGACCCACGACCCCGGCGCCGGGAGTCCAGGATGGAGGAGGCGGACCAGGCCGGATGGCCACCAATCATCCGGGGCGCGGGTTGCGCTGCAGGAGGAGGGCAAAGGGGGTCAGTAACTGCCAGTTTCACCTTCGACACGTGGAAAGTAGGATGAATGCGGAGGGAGGGGGGAATAGCCACGCGCACAGCCACCGGGTTGATGATCCGGGTGATGGGGTAGGGACCCATGAAGCGCTGTGCCAGCTTTCTCCTCTCGCCTTTTAGAGTGACGTCCTGGGTGGAAATGTAAACAAGCTGCCCAACTCTGTACGCCGGGGCAGGTCTTCTACGCCGGTCCGCCACTGTCCTGTTGCGCTCCGCTGTGCGTAATAGCGCATGGCGCGCGGCAGTCCAGGTGGAGCGGAACTGCCTGAGATGGGCCCTAACTGACGGGACAGTTACTTCACTCTCCTGCTCCGGAAACAGCGGGGGGTCGTAACCCAGGGACGCTTTGAAGGGGGACATCCCTGTTGCAGAAGAGCGAGCGGTGTTGTGGGCATACTCAACCCAGGCAAGATGGTTGCTCCAGGACGTGGGTTTGGATCTGGACACACAGCGGAGCGCAGCCTCCAGCTCCCGGTTGGTCCTCTCACACTGCCCGTTGGATTGGGGGTGATGGCCGGAGGAGAGGCTCACCTTGGCTCCGATGGCGTTACAGAAAGACCTCCAAACCTCAGATGAAAACTGGGGGCCCCGGTCCGAGACCACGTCCACCGGAATCCCATGCAGCCTGACCACGTGTTGGACGAGGAGGTCCGCCGTCTCCAGGGCAGTAGGGAGGCCTCGCAGGGGGACGAAGTGCACGGCCTTGGAGAAGCGGTCCACGATGGTCAGGATGGTGTCATAGGAGTTGGAGACAGGGAGTCCGGTGACGAAATCCAGCGCGATGTGCGACCAGGGCCTGCCAGGGACGGGCAGGGGCTGGAGCAGACCCGCTGGGGGGGCGTTTCCCGACTTGCAGGTGGCACAGATTGGGCAAGCCCGGGCGTAGCGGGCAGCATCCCTCAGCAGGCCTGGCCACCAAAAGGACCGTTGGAGGAGATCTATCATCCGGGAGGTGCCAGGGTGACAGGTGAGCTTGGAGGTGTGGAGCCAGTGGATGACCTCTCCTCGGACCGCGGATGGCACGAACAGCCTCCCCTCCGGTCCGCCGCCAGGGTCAGGTTCCACCTCCTGTGCCTTCCGGATCTTGCTCTCGATGTCCCACGAGATGGCTCCCACGACGCACGACCTGGGCAGGATGGAGTGGGGCGCCTCCTCCGACTCCACGGGGGCGAACTGCCTGGAGAGGGCGTCAGGCAGGACGTTCCTAGAGCCAGGCCTGAAGGTGATGGAAAATTGGAACCTGGCGAAGAACAGGGACCAGCGCGCCTGGCGGGCGTTCAGGCGCTTGGCAGATCGTAGGTATTCCAAGTTCTTGTGGCCCGTGAAGACCACAAACGGCAGGTTCGCCCCCTCTAACCAGTGGCGCCGCTCCTGCAGGGCGAGCTTAATGGCCAAGAGCTCTCTGTCCCCCACCTCGTAGTTTCTCTCCGCCGGGGACAAGCGCCGGGAGAAGAAGGCGCACGGCCGTTTGGCGCCATCGTCCGGTGACCGCTGGGACAGCACTGCTCCCACTCCTGTGTCCGAAGCGTCTACCTCCACGATGCACTGCCACGCGGGGTCGACCTGGCGAAGGACCCGGGAGGAGGAGAATTCCGCCTTCAGCGCCTCAAAGGCGGCAGCGACCTCTTCGGTCCACCGGAACGGGACCTTCGGGGACGTGAGGCGGGTCAGTGGTCCAACGATGGCACTGAAGTTGGGGACAAAGCGGCGGTAGAAATTGGCGAAGCCAACAAATTGCTGCACCTGTTTCCGGGATGCAGGTGTGGGCCATTCCACCACCGCCTTTACCTTCTCTGGGTCGGGGAGCACCTTGTCGTGGGCGATGATGAACCCCAGGAAAGACGTACTCCTGGCGTAAAATTCACACTTTTCTGCCTTAACGTACAGACGATTCTCCAGCAGCCTTTGGAGGACCCGCCTCACGTGGACCTGGTGCTCATCCCTGGACTTGGAGAAGATGAGAATATTGTCCAGGTAGACGAACACAAAAAGGCCAATGAAGTCCCGGAGGACGTCATTAATGAGGCGCTGGAAGACTGCAGGAGCGTTGGTCAACCCGAACGGCATCACCAGATATTCAAAGTGGCCGTTCGGGGTACGGAAGGCCGTTTTCCACTCATCTCCCTCCCGGATCCGGACGAGGTGGTAAGCGCTGCGTAGGTCCAGCTTGGTGAACCACGTCGCCCCCTGGAGGGAGTGGAAAGCAGTGTCCATGAGAGGCAGGGTGTAGCGGTCCTTCTCCGTGATGTTATTGAGGGCCCGGTAGTCAATACACGGGCGGAGGGACCCATCCTTCTTTCCCACAAAGAAGAACCCTGCCCCCACGGGTGACGATGATGGGCGGATAATCCCAGCACTCAATGACTCCTTCAGGTAGGCGTTCATCGTCTCCTTCTCCGGCGCAGACAGGCTGTAAAGGCGACCAGAAGGTAAGGGAGCCCCCTGGCGGAGGTTGATGGCGCAGTCATAGGGCCGATGAGGGGGGAGAGACATAGCTTTCGCTTTACTGAACACCATACCCAGGTCGTGAAATTCTGGGGGCACCAGAGACAGGTCCGGGGGTGCAGCGTCCGTCGCGGGGGGAGGAGCGGACGGAGAGCAGGCAGCGGACTGAAGGCAGGTGCCCATACAGAACGTACTCCATGCCGATATCCCAGCTGATTTCCAATCCAGGACCGGGTTGTGAAGGCGAAGCCAGGGATACCCCAGGATGACGGGCGACACAGAGTTGGGAAGGACGTAGAAGGTCATCTCCTCCCGGTGATTTCCCGAGATGATGACCGGGACGGGGATGGTTTGGTGTGATACTCTCCCAAGGGAGGCACGGGAGAGATTAACAAGGGAGATGGGATTCTTCAGTGCCTGACAGCGAATGCCCAAACGGGTTGCCAGGCTTTGTGAAATAAAGCTGCCTTCTGCACCCAAATCCACCAGTGCGTGGGTGAGATGCCCAGTGGGATTGTGGCAAAAACGGATGGGCAGCTTCAATTGGGTGAGGGGACTTAACCGACTGACGTCCGCGAGGCCCCCTACAGTGACTCGCGGACCCCGCCGTTTGGCTTATGTGGACAGAGCTCCACCGTGTGTTGATTATCCCCGCAGTACATGCAGAGATTCAACTCACGGCGGCGTTGTCTCTCTGCCGGGGAGAGCTTTGTCCAGCCCGTCACCATCGGCTCCGACTCCTCGGAGTGCGATGGCGGCGGCGTCGCCAGGGGGCGAGCTTGGGGCAGGCGCGACGAGGCTCCCCGAGGGCGAGAAGAAGACGACTTCCGCCCAGAGGAGCGCTCGCGCAGCCTGTTATCCAAGCTGATGGCGAGAGAAGTTAGCTCAGCTAGCGTCCCAGGGATATCCCGACCAGCCAGTTCATCCCTCAGATCATCATTCAGGCTGCGGAGGAACAGGCCACAGAGGGAGCGTTCGTCCCAGCCCAGTTCCTCCGCCGCTACCCGGTAGTCAACCGCATAGTCCGCTGCCGACCGGCTTCCCTGCTGGAGAGCGAGAAGCCGATCGACTTGGACCGTCTCGGTTCGGGAATGGTCAAAGACCTCCAGGAAGCGTGCCACGAACTGGTCATAGGTGAGGGTGGCGTAACTGGGCTTCGCCATAATGGCGTAGGTCCAAGTTAACGCACGCCCCTCCAGGAGATTCCCTATGTAGCCAATTCGGCTGTGATCCGAGGGAAAGTCTCCGGGCACACGGTGGAATACGGACTCACACTGCATAATGAACCCCCGCGCTCCGCCGAGCTTTCCGCTAAAGCGGGTGGGGGTTGGAATCGGCGTGAGCCGAACCGGTGCCGCAGGAGCCGGCTGGACGGCCGCTGGGACAGCAGGAGCTGCGCCACCCTGGTGAGCCGGGGGGAACGGCTGTTGGGGGTCCAGGCGGTCCAATCGGTTAGTGATGGCAATAAGTTGATTTAAAATCACCTGCTGCTGATAAGCAATTTGATCCACCCGAACCTCGAGAGTGGTAAGCCGGTGCGCGAGCCCGCCGTCTGCCGAGCCGCTCTGCTGAAGCCGTACTGACATAACGTTCGGCTCAGGAGACGCACACACACAGGTTCAGAGTAGTTCAAACTGTTTATTAACAGCAGGGGTGTATGGGTGTGTGTCGGTGGAATGTTAATGTATTGGTGGTGGCGTCTGCTTCGGGCACAGAGGCAGAAGACCGTTCAGCCGGCAACCCTATGGGAGAGAACAGACACAGGGTGACAGGCACACACCAATACAGGAGGAGAATAGGCGAGGGAGAGAAGCTTACTTGAGTTTGACAGATGGCAGGCACTACAAGGACGGAACCCCGGGAGACAGTCACCTGCAGGACTCGGTGCAGCAGCGAGGAAGGACGAAGGACGGAGTTGTCCGCCGCCAAGGAATCCACCTGTGCACAGGGGAGCAGACTGGGAGAGGTAAGGAAAGGAATCTTCTTACCAATGGTTAGATGCTGAAGAGAGGGTTGACGCTTCGCGTTGAAGGCGATGAAGTCTAACGGCTTCAGGCCGAAGCTCAGGGCGAGGCGGCTTTTATCCCTCGCCGCTGACGAGTAGCAGGTGCGTGAGCAGGTGGCGCCGCTGATGAATGGCGCGGCGTGACAATTTTGCTCCTTTTACTCCCTCTTAAATCCCAGCTGCCTCTGGGATTAAAGCAGGATTTTGTGTTTCGGGTTAACTTCAAAACACCCCCCCACCGACTGTTCTCAAGCTGTGTCAACCTTAAACTAGCTGACTCTGAAGTCCTGCATGTCATGTAACCTAATATGGATTTGAAAGCTTGCTTTTTTTGGGACCGATGACTTGGTTGTGGGTGTCATCAGTATAATATTTGATCACAAAGCTATTTTTTATCTTGCAGTATCAATTGCATTGTTGAATTTCACATCCAATAGTGGATTGATTTGAAGTAAATTTCCAACTGGACCACAGGTCAGAAAGTTTTTTGTTTAAAATATCAGATAACAGAAAGCAAAATTTAAAGGGTTTTTACATCATAACCTTTCTTTCACCATATTAAACTAATTAGGAAGCCAACTTGCAGTGTTTGCTCTCATTGAAAGCAATTATAAAATGACTTTTATTTTAGTATTTCAAAGTATTTATGACTATTATCGTGCTGTGAGAATATGAGAGAGCTAATATAACTTTTAAAAACACCATGGTTTGGTTACCTTTGAAAGATATGTGATCTGTGGTAATGTACATATCTCAAGCATAATCATAAGAAGCAGAGCTCTCCTCTTCAGCTGCATCTCTGACAACACAGTCTTCTCTCATTTTTGAATTTTGATCACTCCAGACGACAGCTCTCGCTGTGATTCAGAAACACTGACTTGCACTTCACAGTGGGGATATTCACGTGTTGTGTGGGATGTTTGGGTGTGTCTTTGTGTCTGTTGCAGTGTCTCCTGCTTCACCTCCCTGGCAGTCCAAAGGAGGGAAAGAGCTGGATGGATGCCCAGTCCATCTGCTCCTCGTTTCAAGGCTCACTGATTGCCATAGAAGACGAGATTGAACAAGGTAAAGACCAAATTAAATGCACAGTCCAAATATGCATCCTGACAACTCATAGTATATGTAAACAGAAGACTAGATATTTCTTTAAGTAACTTTATGATTTCTGCAGCCTACATCACCATGTTGCTCCAGGGGAGCTCTGTAGGGGTGTGGATTGGTCTGAGAGATGAGGACACTATGAGATGGACCAATGGGAGACCAGTCAGCTACACCAACTGGTCTCCAGTAGAACCCAAGAGCCATCTCACTGTAAGCTCCATTCAATGCTGTTAAATTTCTGCATGTTTCTGAGTCATCAGCACCTACTGGGATTCAACCTTTACAGGAGATTGGAGCCATTACAGGTTGGTTTTTGTAGAGTGTTTGAGATCAACAGCACAGCTTTGTATTCGGCTGTCAATATATAAGGGCCTTGGTCCTCTGTATAGGGCAGGGGTCTGCAACGTTTGTGAACCAAAGACTAAGAATTGGCTGAGAGCTGCAACAGCTGTTTAATCTCTAAAATAAAGATTATGATGCTTATAAAGTTTTTTTTATTATTTTTATTTTTAATCAGAAAAGGCATTTCGACAATTTTCATCACAAGGAAATGCATGACATCAGTGATTAGGCTGTCATTAGAGAGTTAGAAGTTCAAAATGTCCTTGTCCATAATGCCTTCCCAAAGTAGGTTTTCCATTTTTAAGTCAATGTGAACATCAAAAAAACAGGGGAGCACATATTTTTGTGTATTCAGATATTATTTACACGTATATACAAACATAAAAAAGAGATCAGTGAAGGAGATCCCAATTTACAAATACGTTTAAGTGAAGTCAGATCGCACAGGTTTTGCGTACTCTGTCCATTTAGACCAAATCTGATAGAACTTTTCTTTTTGCACTCTGAGGCTGAACAACAACTTTTCCATCATGTAAATATCCTGTATGATGTCCAACCATCCTTCAGTGGTGGGTGATTCAGCTTACAAAGTTTTATATATAGCACTGAATATGCAAGAAATGTAGTTTATGTGACATTTATGAATTCATACTACAACAGTGAAGAAAACCAATTTTAACATTTTTGAAACTAAAATTTAATTCCTAATATATGTAGCTCTCTGAAGCAACATAAATATCTTAAATGGACTTCTTTGAAAATGGTGTGGTGCGGGTGTCCTGTTTATCGAAGCCAGAATGCGGACACCTGCGGTCGGCAGCGGCGGTCGTGACTGCCCGCCCCCCCCCCCCCCCCCCAACTGGATGGAGTGCGCGGTGTGGTTGTGCATACTTGCCATTCCTCCACTGGGCATTTTGTCCCAGTTTGGCAGAGCTTGGGTGCAGTTTGTAAGATTCTGCCAGCACATCTTTGAGTTTCGCGATGTAAACTGTCCGGCCGGCTGCCATTACAGCATTTGAGTTCCCTTTTTTTTATTTCCATCAAAACAAAGCAGCAGTGTGTTTATTATTTTTTAACTGTATCAAAAGGCTTCATGGTCCACCAGTTTATGACTCATACAATACAGAATAACCAGAAAAATAAAATAATTAAAATTATTTTAAATTTCCATGTCATTTTGAGATGTAAGTGCAGGGAGCCACTGCATGGGGGTTGAAGCGCCGCGGGTTGCCGACCCCTGGTATAGGGGGTTCCACAACACAAACCACTGTTCTGTTTTTCAGTGATTCCTTTGGGCGTTGTGCTATGTACTGTTTACTTGTACTCCTGTTTACTATTTACTGTTATTTACAACTAGTATACATAAAAATGTGTACTATTTTCCAGCGTGTACAACAGTTTGTATTGTGTAAATTCTCAGGAGGACAGTTGGCTTCAGGGGTTGGCAGATGAGCCGCTGTGTACTGTTCTGTCCAACAACCACAACTTTCACCTGACGGGAAAGTGGTACGATGAGAAATGCAGTGAGAGCGGATATGGCTTTGTTTGTCAGAAACCTCAAGGTATGGATCCATCTGTTTATTTTTTTTTAACTGTATTAATTACGGGTGGGGGAAATATTTTTTTTTTTAAAATACATCACATTGCCATATGAGTAAGATTCTGAATCAATGCACAAATATCAAAGAATCAATTTTTAAATGTCCAGAGTTCAGGCAGAAGTGAAAAGAAAGTAGCCAGGCACTGTAGTATCTGTAGTGGGTGATGTGCAGAGTGCATGTAACGTTCCAGTTGGCCTGCCATTAACAAAAAACATTGAAAGTTCATTTTGGGTCGTTATACATACTTTGCTTTGATAGAACTGAATAGCTACAGAGTGAGGGGAAAAAGATGTTTTATTGTTTTATAATCACATCGCAGCCCTCTCAGTTGAATTGGATTGCGAGGTGCCTAGAGATTCCCAGCCCTACTGTTAATTGTGTTTTGGGACTTCACTGACCTATTGATTTTTTTTGCTCATTCTGGCAAAGCCAAAAGGAGCTAATGCGATGATATGGTGTCCGTCTGGCCGTCCATTGGTCTGTTCACTTTTCATGGGAATTGCTACTCCTCCTAGGCATTTGCCCCGATACTCGCCAAATTCACTCACAGCGATCCTCAGTTGGATCTGCATCCAAGTTGTGGTCAAAGCTCAGGAGATCTGGGCACTTATGTGATCTCAGGAAAATAGCTACTCCTATGAAATTGCCCGGACTATTGCCAAACTCGCTCACAATGACCCTCAGGTAAATTCTGTATACTCTGGCAAATGGGAAGTGAGTTACTGTCGTGGTGCTGGCATTACATCCACCTTCTGTCTGTCCATGATTTCATCCACAATTCACAAGAATCCCTACTCCTCCTTGGCAATTGCCCAGATGCTCAGCAAACTCACACACAGGGATATTCAGGTGGGTCTGCCTCCAGATTGTGCTCACAGTCAAGGTCAAATGCCACAAGATATCAGTACATATTTCAAATTTGACTAGGCCTAAGCTGTATAAATATGTATATATATACAGTAGAAAGAATAATGAAGGCTGTTGGTAATCTCTTGGCGATCTCGGTCCAAAACTTTTTCCTCAATTTCTATCTATCACCTGATGTGAGCTACTTCTTATCAATCGCTCATTTACTGTGTTACCCAGCTGGCACTCAAAATCCTCCCATTTTTTTTTGTCTCACTGCAGATACATCCAAACCCCCGACCCACTTCTACCGCCACCCTCTCCCTGACAATATCGAGTACAGGGGCCGCAGCTACAAGGTTGTGTCTGGCAACATGAGCTGGTATGATGCCATGCATATGTGCATAGAGAATGACTCTGACCTGGTGAGCGTTACCGATGCCTACCTCCAGGCTTTTCTCACCGTACTTGTCAACAGATTGGGAGTACGCC
The DNA here is from genome assembly GCA_020510985.1 of Pholidichthys leucotaenia. NCBI lineage: Eukaryota > Metazoa > Chordata > Actinopteri > Cichliformes > Pholidichthyidae > Pholidichthys > Pholidichthys leucotaenia. The sequence goes on from CM035837.1 coordinate 271,817,234, forward strand.
ACTGGATCGGATTGTACAGTCAAGATGTGCGTATCCTGTCCTGACGGTATTTTGCATTCATTTGTGTGTTTATTTAAAATGTGTTTTTACTAGAAGGTTATGTTTTCAGTGTTGTTTGCTCTGCTGCAGGACTGAATAAAAGCTGCTAACCTGTTTTCAGCAACATTTGGTAGAAAGGTGGAGCTTAGATTCTGGAGGCGACTCACACCAAACGGGGATAGCATTTTTTTTTTCTTGTAAATTTGCAGCTCTTTTCTCTTAAAGGTAGAATATGCAGTACTTTCTACTTTCTTTTCCTGTCATGCAAAATGTGATCATTTATGACATCGCACAGCCATGAATTAATTTATGATGTTTGCCAGGTTGATAAAGTGATAAATACCACTTTACACCAGCAGAGTGAGTATGAGCAAGTTTGCAGCTCAGAGTCAGAATTCCTGTGTTGTAACTTAAATACATTAATTTCTTGAGTGGGGCAGAACGTACTGTATAATGATACCAGTTAATTACTGGTTCACTTGGAGTAGTCAAACTTGAAGAGGTCATCACTGATCATCAGTAAAAAAAAAAACAAACTTTATCATATTTGCTTCAGCCAAGTGGATGAAGGTTCAGCACTGCCATCTGGTGTACTAATCACCGGCAATTTTCGGCAACACAGTCTGTGACTTTCTATTTATACTTTTGAGACTTTTGGGGCGGAAGTGGCTCAGGATTGAGCTGGTTGTTCAATAACTGGAGGCTTGGTGGTTCGAATCCTGCTCCTCCCCAGCCATGCTGCCGCTGTGTCCCTGAGCAAGGCGCTTTACCCGCCTTGGCTCCAGTGTCTGTGACACTGGTGTATGATTGTGTATAAATGTTTGGTGGTGGTCGGAGAGGCCTTTGGTGCGGATTGGCAGCCACATTTCTGTCAGTCTGCCCCAGGGCAGCTGTGGCTACAGCAGTAGCTTATCAGTGTCTATCTGTGGAATGAATAATACAGCCATTGCAAAGCGTCTTTGAGTAGCCTTAAAAAAGTGCTACAGAAATCTGATGTATTATTATTATTATTTTCTTACAAATTTTCAACTTTTTATTGTAAATTTGGCACTCTTTTTCTCATATTGTCTTAAATTTTTTACTTCATTCTCACATATTCATTTTGAACTTTTTTGTAGATGTAAACTTTTCTTGCGAATTTCAACCCTTTTGTCCTACATTTTAGTTTGACCTTTTAACCCTCAGCCTCTAAAAGGCTGAAGGGGAATTGTCGTCACCTGGTGGGCAGACGGGCGACAGCGGCATTGATACCTACCTTGTGAACACGATAACTAGAGAAAGAAATGATGTAGGCTTTTCAAATCCATACCATAGTTGTAGCTATGAAAAATCTTGAGTGGATTTGAATGTGGGTGACCTGTCACCTTTAGGTTAAGGTCAGAGGTCAGTTTTTCCCTAAATCTTGTAAATGCGATAACGACAGTATGAAATGATGTAGGCTTTTTAAATCAATATCACTGTATCTAAGACAAATCATGGAGGGACCTAGACCCTATCCTCTGACTATGGGTTTGGGGTCAAGAGGTCAAAGGTTAACGCTAACATTCCCTTTGCACTATTACTATAGGAAAAACTAAAGCTAGGGTCACCAAACGTGGTACACAGGTAAAACTTGAGACCCTGACCTCTGACTATGGTTTTAAGATTGCAAGGTTAAAGGTCAAAGTCAAATTGCCATTTACACTACAGGATATCTCAACAACAAAGAAAGCTTGGGTCACCAAACTTGGTAGACAGATTCACCCTGGGGACTTACACCTCTTGACTATAAGTTTAGGGCCAAAAGGTCAAAGGTCAGTTTTCCCTATGCCCTAGGGGCAGTGGTGGTCTAATGATTAGAGATGTAGACTGGTGAGCGGAAGGTCACTGGTTCAATCCCTGGGCTGGCAGAATCAGATCTGGGCGGGACAGGTAACATAGCAGTGTTTGCCCCACCCTCCTTAACCCCACTGTGGTGCCCTTGAGCAAGGCCCCTAACCCCAACTGCTCTGGTGGAGCTGCTCAGTGGCCACAGGTCAGTCTGTGGTTGTACTGGGCAGCTTCCAGGTGTGACTGTGTAACTGTGTGAGTGTGAACAGGGCGTCCTTGAAAAAGAGAGGTTGCTCTCAATGGAATGCCCCTGTATAAATAAAGGTTAAAAAAACTATAGAAACATTACAGCTAGCATCATCGCGCTTTGTACACAGGTTCACCTTGTGAGCCTGAAGTGTGACTGTGCTTTTGGGATCACAAGGTCAAAGGTCAAGAGCAAAATGCCATATAAACTGTCTCACCAACAAAGAAAGAGGCTGAGGGTACCACTGGCAGTCACAAGTGTTTTTTATATTTCTGTCTTTTTCATGCAAATTTTCATTTTTTTTCCAGATTTTTTTTAAAATCAAACATGCAAAGAGTCACTGGTTATGTACAAAAAAGCCACATGTGTGGCTCTGGAGCTGCAGGTTGCAGACCCCTGACTGATGTTTATTTACTAAGGCTCTTTCACAGTTGTTACAGATGTCTCTGAGGAATTTTAGGGTTTACTTTTGCCCTGTTGCCCATGTCGATACAACACGTTCTACTTTTAGACATGTGCTTTCCTATCAGACAGAGACATTTATCTTAATATCACAGAGCTTCTGTGGAGTATTGCTGTCCTTGAAAGAAGTTAACACAGAAAATGGTGGAGCCTCTTCTTTCTCTGGCTTTCTTTTTCATTTAGTTTATTTCTGTATATCCCGATCCTGCTACATTTCTGTTCCATAAACTCAGCTGCTTGTCATTGGCTTAGGAATACCAGTAGTGACTTGGGTTAGTTTTTATCTTGACCAAAATGACATGGTAGCGATTGTTTTCCCTCACAGAGTGGCATCAATTACCAGTGGTCAGATGGCAGTGACACGGTGTACACACACTGGGACTCAACCGATGAAGATGACGATGATGACTCTGAGACCGGAGAGTGTGTGTACATGGACGTGAGTGGGGGCTGGCAGAGAGCTGACTGTGAAACTCTGCTTCCTGGAGGCTTGTGTCGCGTTCCCTCACCGAGTCAGTGCCACAAGATTAAATGTAAACATTCAATGTTGCTTGTCTTTAGTGGCAAATATGTGAAGTAGACACGATTTTGTGCCTTAATAGGAAACAAGCCTTTTATCGTATACGAAACCGAGTGTCCCTCCACTTGGGTGAGATTTGGACATGGCTGTTACAACTTTGAGTCCGTGGTGGAGAAACTCACCTTTGAAGAGTCAAGAGAGCACTGCAGACATAAAGGTACTTGAGTAATTTATTACATGCTGTGATGTAACACATTTAAATATACTATAGTAAAGAAAAGCTGGCTTTTTTCATTTATTTTATAGGTTGAAATCTAGGAATTACTTTGCCAATTGGCTGAAAATGTTTTTTTGAATACTGTAAGTTCTCTTTGTTAACATTTCAATTTGAGGGTTTGGCAATCGTTACTATTCAAAGAGCTTTTATGAACATTTTTGTGGCCCAAAAACATCTCATTGCATCAATAAATTTGAGCCTTAAAATCAAGGTTTTGCAACCAATTTATAAGTGTAATGTCAACATTAAATAAAAATCAACTTTATTTATACAGTGTCAAATCCTGGCTAGTTATCTCATGGCACATTATCACACTAATGATAGGCAGATTTCATCTTTACCTCTGCCAAGGGAGGAGATAATGTTTTTGCTGGCATTGGTTGGTTGGTTTGTTTGTCTGTCTGTCTGTTAGCAACATTACTCCAAAAGTTATGAATGGATTTTGATGAAATTTTCAGGAAAGGTGTGTAATGGCACAGGGAACAGATGATTAGATTTTGGTGGTGATCTGGATCACGATCTGGATCCAGAAATATTTTGAAAATTATTTTATATATTAATATGGCACTTTTCATGTACTGCCCCTTTAAGACGTGTCCACTGATTTACGTGTGTGGCCATGCCATAGGGCCACACACCTCCGCAACCTGAAAACCAAACACAGCAGAAAAAGTAAAACGGCTTTGGAACAAAAACAAATGTGGTCTTCATCCACATAGTATGTGATGAATGATGGTTGACATTATTTCATCTGAAGATGCCAAGAAAAAGCAAGCAAAGTGTGTAGTCTAAGACGGGGTTTGGAGTGCGTGTGGACACAACTCTGGCTGGCAGACAAGGATGCCAGCCACATGACCCACATGGTATGTAAACACAGTAAACTTCATCACTGGACAGTGTTTAATTTTTTTGTTTGTGAAATCTCAATAGGCCTGTTCTATTATGCTCGTTTACTACGCACCGCAGTGATATGATACTGCACTGTTGTGTAATATTGCTCAATAATTATGAATCTTGTCAGTAAACTGTAAAGGAGAAGAGAGGAGGAAAAAAATAAACAAAAGCCGACCTGAAAGATTCAGTAAACCATGATGCTAATTTAAGGTGGAATTTAGCCCCAATGTATGGTCAATACAATTATGACAGTCTTGTCACTATTATTATTATTATAATGTAGTCATATAATGTAGTCATATTGTTTTTGCTGTCGTTTCTTTGTCTGTTAGCACGATCACGCAAAACCTCGTAGATGGATTTGGATGACATTTTCACCAGAGGAGGCCCTTGGCCCAAAGATGAACTCATTAGATGTTGGAGGTGATCCATGAGTGCATACCTCCGCCAAGGTCCTATCTTGCAATGTACGATGGATGGTGATAGGGACGGAGGGAAGGACAAAGGGAGGGAGGGACACTGCCTTGGCGGAGGTATGCACTCTCTGAGTGCCCTGTAGTTTTAAATATGAAACTTTTGTCTTTCCAAAATATGTGGCTTTTCATGTGATTTATTTTTCTCTCAAATTTACAATATTTTTCTTGTAAATGTTTAAACTTGTGCAAACTTTTTTGTTGTATATTTGTAGCTTTATTCTCGAATTTCCAGTGTGCATTATGTAATTATAACTTTTTCTTCTGTTGTTTTCTCACAAATTTTCAGATTGTTTTTAAATTGCCAATTTTTCTCTCTTTTTGAACCTTTTCTGACTTAAATTTGTCATGTTTTTCTAGTTAATTTTCATCTTTTTCCTCTTGATAAAAAAAAAAAATCAAAAACACATAGAACCGTGGGTTCGGGGCCAAAGAGCCACTGATATTCTTTGTCTAAAGGGTTTTGAAAGAAATTGTTTAACATACTGTATCTATAAATCTGCTTACCACTTGCCATGAGTTAAATTATTTGTTCGGTGCCAAATCTCATCTATATGTAGCAAATATTAAAAAATATTAAAGAACTAGTCATGGTTTAACTTACAGTACTTGCTTACCATCATCCTCCATCAGTGGAGTCTGTTACATATTTTATTTAATTTGTTTATTTTTTTACAGGGTGTCTGCAGGCTTATGGAAGTAAAATTTAACAAATTTTAAGACCTTTTTAAGGTCACTTGGTGATTTTTACAGTTGCAATCAAAATTATTCACTCTCACTGCAAATTAGGCTTATTGGCAAAATGTACAGTACACACTAGCAGCTGTTTGCAATAAACAATTCAAACAAGAACAATTTACATACCTTAACACAACTAATATTACAAGTGGTTTCTTCAAATTCAACACAAAATGCCACTTTTAATGACTACTGCAGTCTCAGAATTATTCAAACCCTTTATGACAAGCATCTTTAGTACTTAGTAGAGCACCCTTTTGCTGTTATGACCTGCTGGAAACATGATGCATAGCAAGACACCAGCTTCTGGCAGCATTCCTGAGGAATCTTTGCCCATTCCTCATGGGCAAAGACCTCCAGTTCACTAATATTCTTGGGTTTGTGTGCTGCAACCACCTTTTCAAATCCCACCAGAGATTTTCAATGGGGTTCAAGTCAGGTGACTGTGATGGACACTCTGGTAGCTTCCAGGGCTTCTTCTGAAACCAAGCCTTGGTGGATTTTGAGGTCTGCTTGGGATCATTGTCCTGTTGGAAGGTGTGATGACGCCCAAGCGTCAGCTTCCTCACAGACAGCATGACATTTTCTCCCAGAATTTACTGATATGTGATTCAATTCATCTTGCCCTTCACACGCTGCAGGTTTCCAGTGCCAGAGGAAACGAAGCAGCCGCAGAACATCACTGAGCCACTGCCATGCTTCATTGTAGGCAGAGTGTTCTTTTCAGTGTATGCTTCATTCTTCCTCCCGACATACCACTGATCCATAGATTCAAAAAGGTCCAGTTTTGTTTCATCACTCCACAGAGCAGAGTCCCAAAACTTCTTTGGCTTATTTATATAGTTTTGAGTAAATTAGAGCCGACTTTTCTTGTGCTTTTTGGTCGGTAATGGTGTATGTCTTGGAGTTTGAGCTCTTCAGCGTTTAGTATGCACTGTACTGTGGAAACTGAAACCTTAGTGTCAGCTGCCACCAAGTCTTGCTACAGGTCTTTTGCAGTCAGTCAAGGGTTTTTAAGGTTCCTCTTTCTGCCACGTCCAGGCAGTGTAGCTACTGTTCCTTTATCTTTAAACTTGCAAACTATGCTTCCAACTGTATCTCTAGGAACATTCAGTGCTTTTGCTATCTTTATGTATCCTTTTTCTTGTTTGTGCAAGGCAATGATCTCTTCTCTGAGCTTTTTGGACAATTCTCTTGACTTAGCCATATTTCTAACATACAAGCAAACGTCAACAATTCAGGTATTTGAGGTGTTCTATCTCAAGCACACTTGATGCAACTAATGAAGCCCTTGATTGGTTGCATCAGCTGTGCTTGAGACCACACCTAAGTTGCAAATGTGTGCTCTTATGAGGAATTCTACTCAGGGGTTGAATAATTTTGAGACAGCAGTAGTCATTGACAATAGGATTTAATGTTGAATTTGGATAAAATCTTTGTAAAATATGTTTCATTTAACTATTAAAACTGTTCTTGTGTAATTAGTTTATTGCAGACTCCTGAAAAATGTAAAATTTTGTCATTAAGAAAGCTAGCTCTGTCCTGGGGCAACGCCTTGATCCGATGGAGGAGATAGGAGAGAGAAGGACGGTGGCTAAACTGTCATCTCTGCTGGAGTCCGAGTTTCACCCTATGCAGGACATACTGGATGCACTGAGGAGCTCATTTAGCAGCAGACTACATCATCCCAGGTGCACAACCGAGAGGTTTCGTAGGTCCTTCCTACCAACGGCTGTCAGACTGTACAACCTAAGCAGGGCTGCTCGCAGAGATAGCAAAAAGACGTAACAAACTAATAGTTTTTTTTTGAATGCAAAAGATGCAATAGACTTACACAATGGTCCCCTCCGGCATACAACTAGGAACATACCGGTCGCTATGGAGGGTGAGAATATGTATGGGCACATAATCATACCATGTAGGATAACTAAATAGACGGTTATGCTGTTTCATCCCACCTAGCAACAATGCTCTGCACTGTGTGTGTTTATATATTTACATATTTATTCCATCTAGCTACAATGCTCTGCACTGGGTGTGTTTATATTTATATATCTATATATTTATTCCATCTAGCTACAATGCTCAGCACTGGGTGTGTTTATATTTATATATCTATATATTTATTCCATCTAGCTACAATGCTCCGCACTGTGTTTTTATATATCTACATATTATTCCATCTAGCTACATTGCTCCGCACTGTGTGTGTTTATATACTTGCATATTTATTCCACCTAGCTGCAATGCTCCGTACTGTGGGTGTTTATATATTTACATATTTATTCCATCTAGTACAATGCTCTGCACTGTGTGTTCATATATTCATATATTTATTCCATCCAGCTACAATGCTCTGCACTGTGTGTCTGTGTGTGTGTGTATATATATTTTATAGTAATATGTACATATGTATATTAGCTGCTCTCACTTGCTTGGTTTTTTTTCTTGCCTTCTGATTGTTGCTCTGAGTGTTGCTATCCCTGTGCTGTTGCAATCCTGGAATTTCCCCGTTGTGGGACTAATAAAGGCTTATCTTATCTTATCTTATAAACCTAAAAAGGTTGAATAATTTTGATTGCAACTGTAGGACCTTGCATGAACTAAAACAGAAAAAATTGAGCACATTACAGGTAGTTTTATCCATATGTTTACTGGGGCAAAATATATTAATTCCAGTGAGGTGCTGAGGTGCACACCTGAAACATACTCATGCGCCAAACAAACAATTGCCCTGTTCTGTTTATTTTAATTTCCATTATTATAAAATACAAAACAATAAGAACAACATCTCAAGTATCAATAGAAAGATTTTACTTTGCAACTCAAGAAAATAAAGCAATTTTATTTGTGTCAGTGGTATTTTTAAAACACTTGAAAGCAGGATTGGAGAATTTATTGTCATTTTTAAGGATACTCAAGGCCTTAATTTTGGATAAACAAATTAGGACTTTTTAAGATTTTTCAGGTTCTGTGGACACAAAGTGCTAAAAAAATGTCTTTTTTTTTTTTAAAGTGCCAACTTCAGAGCCTAACATTTCACCCAAATCTTGTCATTCTCTTTGCCATGTTTTAATGCAAGAAGTAAAAGTAGAAAAAGAAACTATTTTAGAATAATTTTTTTTCAAAGACCTGCTGTTTATGTTTTGCTACGATACGATGTAAAGCTATAGTTACAGAGTGTACAGTTACTGACACAAGCAGCTCTAGGTCCTGGATGTCTACTGTCATGGCAGCATCATGGTACAGTGGTCAGCACTGTTGCCTCACAGCTAGAAGGTTCCAGGTTCAAATCCCCAGGCTGGTAGAGATGGGAACCTTTCTGTGTGAAGTTTGCATGTTCTCCCTGTGCTCTGTGGGTTTACTCTGGGGGCTTCGGATTCCTCCCACAATCCAAAGACATGCATGTTAGGTTAATTGGTGACTCTAAATTGTCCTTAGATATCTGTCTCTTAGGCCCTTAGAATAGAGCGTTAGTGTACCTACTAGTTAAGTGCTTTGAGTGGTCTTTGTGTAGAAAAAGTGCTATATAAGTACAGGCCCTTAACCCTTTAACTTATCTAATGTTGAATGCCTTTAATGCAGTTACAAGAGAAATAATTTTGATTGCTCTTTGGTAAAAGTTTAAGTATTTATTTTATATTTATTTAATTGATTTTATTGCTGTCTCAGCAGTAATTAGCTTTACACTGTGTCTATGCAATTCAGCCCTACAAGAGATGCACCTTGTTAACTCAGTGTGCTGACATGAGATGATCATGTAGATCACTTAGGTTAAATCTGGTTACTGCTGACACCAAAACCCCATAATGAGAAAGGGTGATGAAGCAGGCAGGTGATAGTGACTGCATTCATACTTTTGTCCTTATCCGGCTCAGGATGATTAACGTGAAGGGAGTCCACACAAGAGATTTACTGTAGTAAAACTGAATAGCTAAAACAATAAAATCATAAACCCAAGATGATGTCACATGGAAACCATCTGTGTAGGCTTTCATAGCCAGGAAGTTCTGGGTGACGTGATTGGCTATTAACCCTTAAACGTCAGACAAATGACAGTGAGTGAGCCAGAAGTGATTAAATAGAGTTTTGTCACTGGAATTGTCTGGATTGCCCTTGATTATTTAGTCCAGGAGTCAGATAGGGTCCCTGTGCACCTGGATGGATGGAGAAATTACATATTTTGCAATTCAATATACAACCTGTCTCAGCATTACATGATTGTAACTGGTAAATGGCGTTCACTTATATAGCGCTTTTTCCTCATCTCTAGATGACCAAAGTGCTTTACAGATCCTGCTATCCACCCATTCACACACGCATTCACACACTGCTGGCGACGGAGCTGCCATGCACAGGCGCTGGCCTGACCCACCAGGAGCAACTGGGGGTTCAGCGTCTTGCTCAAGGACACTTCAACATGCAGACTGCAGACAGAGTGGGAACTGAACTCCTGACCCTGATGAACTTTACATGCCGATAATTTCTGTGATTCCATAGTACTTGTATGTTTTATGCCATGACATTCTTCAGTTCTAGTCACATGTATATGTCTATATTATTCATTCATTTATTGTCCTGACTGTTTAATTCTTTCAGGTTGTGGAGGGTGGGGGGGTTATCCCAGCTTCTTAGGGTGAGAGGCAGGTAAAACCTAGACGGTTCACCAGTCCATCACAGAGCCAACACAGAGAGACAGACAGCCCATTATTCTCATATTCATACCTACAGACAATTTGGAATCCCTACTTAATGCCAATTAATCTAATATATTTTTATATTATACGATATAAATTCAGGTTTTCTTTAAAGGATATTTGTTCTGACATGGATGATTTAGCTGATTCTGCAGATTTAGATGTAGATAATAAAATCCGGCAATGGCTAATATAGATGTTCTATCCCATCATGTTTTTTTATGCTCCATTCAAACATGTTTTGTCCATATTATATACACTACCGTTCAAAAGTTTGGGGTCACCCAGACAATTATTTTGTGTTTTCCATGAAAAGTCACACTTATTTACCACCATGAGTTGTAAAATGAATAGAAAATATAGTCAAGACATTGACAAGGTTAGAAATAATGATTTGTATTTGAAATAATATTTTTTTCCAGATCTCAACCTGCTCAAAGGAAGGTCAGTTTTATAGCTTCTCTAACCAGCTAAACTGTTTTCAGCTGTGCTAACATGTTTGCACAAGGGTTTTCTAATCATCCATTAGCCTTCTGACACAATGAGCAAACACATTGTACTATTAGAACACTGGAGTGATAGTTGCTGGAAATGGGCCTCTATACACCTATGTAGATATTGCACCAAAAACCAGACATTTGCAACTAGAATAGTCATTTACCACATTAGCAATGTATATTAGATATTAGAGTGTATTTCTGATTAGTTTAAAGTTATCTTCATTGAAAAAAAGAGTGCTTTTCTTTCAAAAATAAGGAAATTTCTAAGTGACCCCAAACTTTTGAACGGTAGTGTATGTTTAAATCTAACTTTTTAAATTACATCATGAATATACAGTATGTGGCTGTCTTATGATACCTATTGTGAGTTGGATGATTCCTCTGCTGTTGTGGATTGGTTATAAATGTACAACATACAGTCATGTATGCCCTACATATGCTATGTTGACAGATTGATCCCAGTATTTCTATATTTGGACTTTTAGAGTTTTTGTTAAAGACTGTTATCTTGACAATTATGCTTATATTTCTTGATCATTTAGATAACTATTGTTTGCAAAACATTCATACTCATTTCAGACCACAGATAGCCACATATGCAGTGACATACTGGAGTTAAAACAGGGTTAGCCAATTTACTAGATGGATTTTAGTTTCAGAACGGCACACTGATATGATGGGTGAAATGTAAATATTTCCAGCAATATCAAGTTGTAGTTGTATTCTAGAGAAATGTATCTTTAATTGAAGATATAATTTCTCTGGGTTGAATGAAAATAATTTGAAAAACTGAAGGAATCAACATAGTGAACTTCTTGCACCTAAAATCAGTGCTAAAAGGCATAATTGAACTTGTTCTTTCTGGACTGAAAAAATATAGCGCAAAAGAGTTTACACAATGTTACCTGCTCATTTCACACAGAGAACATCCCAAGGCTTCAGAAACTATAGGGGTTGGCTTACTGTGGCTGCTTTACTCATCATTATGTGTCTGACTATTTCTTTGACCAGGCCTGAATCCTATAAATTTATCAGCAAGACGGAGTTCTGCTAACCGCTTCATGCTGTTCTCGTCTCTTAGCTGAGCTCAACAACCATTATTTGTTTTAAACTGACATTTGAAACAAAAGGACCAGTGTGCTCCAGATTTGCAGCTTTTATTTCAGTTGCTTAGTAGTTGCCTATAGTTTGTTTTGCTGTCACCCTTCAGTGAACACCTCTGACATCCTGACCATTGAGAATGAGACAGAGAACCGTTTTGTCCTGGATCAGCTGTGGTCCTTAGGGTTCCTTCACCAGACCTTGTGGTTGGGGCTGTACTTCAACGTTGACAGTAAGAATATAACCTTCCTGTGTTCCCATCACATAACTGTAGTGTCATTTCAATAAATTTTCAAATCTGATATTTTTACCTTGTTTGTGTATTTCTTAATTTATTTATAGCTGATTCGATGGCCTGGGTAGATGGTTCGCCGATGGATTACACCAACTGGCCCAACAACAGCCCAGACTCTAAACTGCTGAATTCTGGTTCCTGTGTTACTACCAGGGTGGTTGATGGTGCATGGCACTTAACAAAGTGTACAGAGCGGCTTGGATTTATCTGCAAAACCACACCAGGTAAGTGATGCTGAATGCTATTGCTTCTGCCTTTTACTCTGGGGGTATCTGAGTAGGTTAAGAGTGGGATGGGTGGATGGTGTAATGATATAAATCTGGCCAACAGTAGATATTTTGATTAAACTTTGCTACCGAGATAATGCTTGTTGATCAGATATGTTTGTATTTGTAGTTACAGTATCATTTTGAATTACTGCAGCTTTCTTGTATTGTTGTTGCATCTATCTGTAAATGCAAGGAATCTCTGTCTGTACGTGTGTCTGTCTGTGTGTCTGTTCCTCGCATATCTCTCAAACCTTTCATCAAACTGACCTCAGATTTTGGCTACGAGGGTGTGCATCCCCGAGTATGGAGTTGTTCAGTCAAAATATGTAATTTTTATCAATACATTTAGCCATCTCTACGTTTCATGCCCAGGCTTCTAGAAGTGTGGGCGGGGTTTTCAATTGACTCCGTACTGATTGGATAATACGCAGCATTATAGCATCAGTAACCACAGCGCTTCGTGAGCAAAACAAGGAAGTGAAAAGTGACAGATTTGACTAGAAAAAGACGATACTGAAGATTTAATGCTTAAAAAGTGATACCATAAAGTTGCCGTGATTGCATAGGTCTAAAGGATAATTCGGCATATGTGGAGAACACGAGGGTGCGAGCAGACTGGGAGGAGCGTCAGCGAGGACTCAGGTCTGACAAAGAACACCAGTGTATCCAACACAAGACACACCGCGAGAAGCAGCAGCCCGACTGGGCAGACCACAGTACTGAAAGATGATAAGAACAACGCACTCGTTATATGTGCTTGCACCTTTATTGCCGACCACAAAGTGACATGAGAATTCCCAGAAAAAAAAAAACATATCCGTTTCCCCACCTTCTGCTCGCTTTCACAATAAAAGCCCTGCGGATAACAGCACAACAAACACTTGATAAATGACATTTATATACAATATATTGTATCTGAAACTTAACAATCTCCCTGTCCTTTTTTTTTTTTTAAACAGTCATATTCAAACCCATTAAGTCCAACAACATAAACATATACACGTGCTCAAATAAACCCAGAGCTTGAAGACAGAACATAACTGTTAAACAAAGCTTAAATATGAATAGAACTGTATGTTCTCAAGTTTTCATTTAAGTAATACTCTGACCCCCTATTAACCAATAGTCCATTGCCCTTCACTCAGCGCCTTGAGCAACTGGTGAGCTGATGCACCCCTTTTTGTGAGGCAGTCTGCAAGTTGTTCTTTTGTGCTCTGCCACAGTATCTGTTCAGCTTTCTGCATCTGAAGAAGCTCTTTGATGCTACTAATCTCCAAACGAAGTCTTTTCTCAGAAACTGACTTTGTGGATTTTAGTGCATCAGTCAGCGAATGGTTGTCTGTTACACAGATTATTGGAGGGGCGTGGTTCGTGTCTCCTGCGGTCAACTCAGGAAACAGTGTAGCTAGAAAAAGTGCATTGTCAACTCCCTCAGACATAGCCAGGGTTTCACCAGCTAGTGTACTTCTCACTACCCTTTTTACTCTCTTTGATTGCCAAGAAAGAGGTGAAAACTTCCCCTTTTCTCCCATGAGAGCAATGAAATGTCCTCCTTGAGTGCCTCCATCAGACAGGTTTCCAAATGAGGCATCACTAAACACAGTTATTTTTAGTGCACTGTCTTTTCCCAAATGTGAAAAGTTTAACACAACCTTCTTTGACTTTATCTTGCACACTATTCTGTTTGCTTCATGGATCGTGTGTACAGTTGCATCTTTCAGTGTTGATGCTAGGTTATTAACATCAAACATCACATCTGGTCTACTCTGCCTGGCAACCCAGAGAATCTGACCAATCTTTGATCTGAGATGATCTTTTTCCTCCTCACAGAGAGGCGAATCTTGATGTACTGCTCGCGATGGGTCAATGTGTATGGGCTGCATGTGCTGAATGTATTTCTCCTGGTGCATTTGCACTTTTCCATCAAGAGTCACAAAGTCGACTCCCACAAAACAAAGCAGCTTACAGGGAACCAACAAACCCACTTTTTCTTAAACTAAAAGCTCTCAAGTTGAAAGATCTGGTTGACTTTAAAACTGCAATAATATTGTTTAAAGTGAAGAATCTATCACTGCCCGCAAATATCCAAAAGTTGTTCCAAATAAGGGAGAAACAATATCATTTCAGAGGAACATGTATATTTCAAAAACCTACAGTGAGAACTACCACCAAGCAACGCTGTTTCAGTGCAAGGAGTCAGATTATGGAACGATTTTAGACCTGAATTAAAATCATGTACAATGCTTGGACAATTTAAACTAAAACTAAAGGAAGAAATACTCCAAACATATATACAAGATAACATGTAAAATCACATAAGGATTGTCATATCCAGCCTGTGTTGTAGCTTAGTTTTTTTCTGTCACACTTTGACTTAGCTTCGGTTTTTTTGAATTGTAATCACTCTAGTCTTGTCTTTTTTTTTCTTTTGAATTCTTGGATGGAATATGGGTGGGCAATATAAGCTGCGGCTTCAGCCATCACCCATTTCGGATAACTTATGTTGAATTGTATAATCAGAGGAGTTATTGTCTAATTTGACCTTGTTGGATTTTCTTTCCCCCTTTGCTATATTATTCAGTTCCTTTTAACCTGTACTATCCGAAATAAAGATTCATTCATTCATTCATTCATACATAAGAGAAATGTTTGTGTGCTTCACGCCCAACCTGGAAAACAGATTTCAGGTGAGGTATGACTGTTGTGGCGAATTTTTGTGTGCCTCCCCATATGAAATCATCTACATGACAGGCGAGCACCCCAGACACGGTGCAGTCTTGATCTAACCAATAGAAAACAGCCGGATCGACCTTTGACATTTGTCCACCTGCTTTCAGCACCATCTCTTTGACTCTGTTGTACCAGTACAATGATGCATCTGCTAAGCCATATACACACTTTTTGAGCTTCCATAATATTCCATTACAGTTGGCTTCAGGAGGTGGTCTAATGTAAATGTCACGTGACACCTCCATTCCCTGAAGAAATGCTGATTTTATGTCCATAGAATGAAGTGACCATTGTTTTTGACAAATAACTGCTGTCAGTAGTCATAAGGACTCTGAAGCACAGGTGGGTGAGTCCTTTTGCAGCTCAGACATCTCCATCTCCTCAAAACCTCTTGCCACCAGACGAGCTTTTGGCACTAATCCTGAGACGGTTTCTTTGAGAGTACACACCCACCTTGTTGAAATACACTTTTGTCCCTCATCCTTCATTTCTACAAACACACTGTTATCTCTCCAGCATTTAATTTCTTCTTGTTTGGCTTTATCAAATGATAAATCATTAGCCACGAACACATCTTCATTAGTGTTAACATCAGTGACAGCAGGTTCAATCTCAAGACTCTGTACCTGTGTTAGATCAACAGATTTTGTGTTACCATCTAGACAATCAGGCTCCATAAAAAGCAAGTTATACCAATTTTTATATTTCCCTGTTGCTTTGCCTGCCCGCCCCAAAACTTTGGCTGTGTGTTTAACCCCACTGTCTTTGTCTATGTATTTCAGGACCTGCCCCGTTTTCAAACAAACACCGGATGTTTCAGCTGTGTTTGTTTCTCTGTTAGGCATTTCTGGTTGTATTTCATGAGTCTCTCTGTCACCATTCGTGGAAAGTGAAATCTCACTCTGAACTCCAGTAGCTTCTTTGGTGCGATGGGGCTGAAGCAGGTTTTCTTGAACCTCCATTTCGTCTTCTGTGTTCTCCATGTTTTCAGCAGTTCCTATCATTCCTTGTTTTTCACCAGTGTCTGTGTTGTTTTCTGGATTTCCATTTGTTGTCTGATGTTCACTACTTTTAGGATTCACTTTTCTCAGTCTGAGATGATGCACTCTTACGCAGGTTCCTCTGTGTCGAACAAACACCACTGCACCATCCTGGCCAATAACAACTGCTGGCCTTTTCCACTCTGAACAGTCCACTCTTTTATAGTAGACTTTATCACCCACTTCATATGTTTCATCTGTGTGACGGATTTGTTTGCGTAGTGCTCTCCGTATTCTTTCAGAACATTCTGCTTCTGTGAAAGCTCTTCTTGCAGCGTGCAAAGCAGAGATGTGTTTTGCACACAGAGGGCATGTTGGGATTCTGTCCAAACACCAGTTGATATGGGCTGTATCCATGAACATTGTGCATAGTGTTTTTTGCCATGAGTGCCCAGTCTAGAGCAGTGTTCCAGTCACAGCAGTTACTGGCTTTTATTTTCATTATGATCTCTGTGAGTGTTTGATTCTGTCTCTCTAGAAGTCCATTGCTCCACGGGCTGTAGGCAGCTGTTGTCTTAACTTCTATGTTGAAATTCTCTGCCATATCTCTCACCTCATCATTATTGAACTCTCCTCCATTGTCACTAAACAGTTTCTGTGGTGGTCCATGTACACTTACCCACACATGAATGAAGTGCTTCACTATTCCTGAGGCCTTTTTTGTAGTGAGAATGCTGCCTGCACTGAATCTCGTGAATTGATCAATAATGTGAAGATACCACAGGCCTGGCTTCAGTTCATGTAGATCAACTGCCACAGTTTCATTATACTGAGATGCTAGTGGCAACCCAACTGCAGGCCTTGGTTTGGTCTTACTGTACCTTTGGCAAATGTCACATTCACTGATGATTTTTTTTAGGATCATGTTGCATTCTGTGTCTTTATTTCCAGAGCTATCGAGCAGCTTCTGCAATTTGTCAGCAGAAGCATGGCCAAACTGTTTGTGAAGTTTCACCAGGATTTTGTGTTTTTCAGCCACGCTCAAGTTGTCCGTGATTGTCAGGATCTCCTCATCCCATTGCTTTTGATTCTCATCTCCATTTTCATGTTTTGTGACATCATCATCAGCTGTCAAAATCTGATCATCACGCTGACTGTGTCTATTTTTTCTGTCCATAATGTTCACACAGTAATGACCAGAGCTGGTAAAGTCAAGTTTCACTGGTCGCTGAAACATAACTGCGCTGTCACTTTCCATGTCCAACACTGTTCCTGCTCTTATCAAAGATGTTTTGCTCAGAAGAAGTGGGATTTTTACAGGAACAACCTCAGCCTCAATACTACATTTTGTCTGTCCAATCTTTGCAGGTATTTTCAACCTTTTTGTGGAATAAATCACTTTTCCATCACCAAACTTAAATGGTTTGTTACTCTACTTCTCCGTTTTTTTCATATTATTTATCTCACTCAGACTCAGCCTTGTCATGTAATTATCAAGCCATTCTTGTCCACACACAGTCCGAGTGCATGCGGTGTCGATTATTGCAGAATCAAAACACTCAGTCATAAAGATTTCTGCTTCATTGGGTGACTCTTCAGTAAACAGGGTAAAGTTACACTCCTCTGTGTTACTTACTTCACTCGCTTTTATAAGTTTGACTTGTTCACTTCTGTGTGGACAGTCTTTAGCCCAGTGAAATGTGCTTTGGCAGATGGCACATCTTGATCTCCGGCCACACCTGTCCAGGGGGTTGGTGCCCGCTTGTGGTGTTTTTTGTTTACTATTCCAGGAGGAAGACTTTCTTGTTTGCTGGTTTTGTTCTGTAATATAGGCCGTTTCCTGATTAATGCCCGTGGTTAAAACAGATGAATTTTCACCAAATATTCGCTTGAGTGCTGATTTCATCGAGGCAAAAGTTAAGTCTGTACACGCAGTCAAGGCGAGCTGCCGATCTTTAACATCCAGGCATGCAGTGTCTAACAACTTAAATGCAAGCACAGCATCGGGAAGCTCCATCTTATATTTACGCATGCGGGAGTAGCGCTGCTCAAAGTCTATTATATAGTCTGCCATAGACACACCGCTGTCTTTCTTGATCCGGTCAAAATTGGAGTAGGCCTCATAAACTCGGTCTTTTTCTTCTTTCAAGAATAAGTTATCAAGATTCAAAAGCAAAGTGTCCAGGTATCTCCATCGCCACTTCCTGCGCTCTTCCCGATAGCGCCAAAACCACAGCGAGCGCTTGTTTCTTTTTTTCCAGCTCCGTGACTCGGGTCCAAATCGTGACTTCATTTTTCCAACTTTCATAGGGCTTCCCCTCATCAAACGTCGGCGGGACTCTATAGTTGGTAACCATCCTCTGCTACCATTGAAAGACGATAAGAACAACACACTCGTTATATGTGCTTGCACCTTTATTGCCGACCACAAAGTGACATGAGAATTCCCAGAAAAAAAAAACCCATATCCGCTTCCCCACCTTCTGCTCGCTTTCACAATAAAAGCCCTGCGGATAACAGCACAACAAACACTTGATAAATGACATTTATATACAATATATTGTATCTGAAACTTAACAGTACTTCACAGGGAGACATGCCCAGCCTGCCCGGTCAGTGGTAGATGGGAGTCCCGGCTGCTGCTTCACCCATGTGGCACCACTGTACTTTGCAGGACCGCGAGTCCCCCCTCCCGCACAAGTATCTAAAAATTAAAAACTTAAGAATAATACTGTCATGACTGTGGAGCGGAATGGCCGGAATGACTTAATGACCAAACAGGACACAAAAGCATCCAAATAATGAAATAAATCATTTTTAGTTCAATAGATACATACAGCCTACATTTGGGCCTGTAAAGCCTGATTGGGATACCTGTTTCAGACAGGAATATTTGCATTGTACGGGCAATGCACTAGTTGTATTAAAACAAGGCCTGCCTTCTCCGGTGCAGCTACACCCTACCCCTACTGCAGCCGAGTTAGAGCTCCTCGGAGCTTGTAGGTGTATTAATGTTAGAACTGAATGTTCACAGTTGTCAGTTATTTATTAAATGGAGATGCCTGTTAACAAATGAACTTCTCATTTCAAAATCACCAGACTATTTAAAGCAACAGTTTTAACTTCACATACAAATTGGTGTCTGTAGCACAGTTTTTATGTTTCAATGTTTGGTGCTGTCCGAAGCCTATCAGTTGTCTGTTAGCAGTGATGAAAATGTTCTTTAAAGATGCTAATGCTATGCTAACATTACTACTGACTTTCTATAGCTGCACATTTTCTGCTGTCTGCATTCTACTGCACCCAGGGCCAAAGCACCAAATTTTGGAGCCCAGGGGCAGCAGTGAATTAAGATCAACATTCAGACCCTTAAATGAGCAAAATTTTACCCATGTGGGTAATTTTATTTATCCCCACTGTTGATACTTTCCAAAATGGGTGTGTTCATGCACTGGCCCCTTATGTTTCTGAACTAAATATTTTTTAAAACTCAGTAAGAAATAGTAGTGCTTTGTGACAGTAAATAATGGAGCATCAGTCATTTGATCATTTAAACGAGTCTCTGTGCAAAGCCCTGCAGCTGTTTAGCTCTCCTCTCTTTTCCCTCAGATTTATCCTGCTAAAAACAGACCGGCTAATTAGGGCTGGGTGATATCACCTCAGTTAACATCACAATTAATTGTACAATTTACTTTGGTTTTTACAATGATTAATTAATTCAATTATTTAGGAATTTATCTAGGAATGTGCCAATAAATAACTCAATTAGTAGAAATTATTTTTTAATTATTTATAAATGTCACTCCAGTTTTACTTATTGATTTTCATCCATCAGAGAGAAAGAGATTTAAATTTATGAAAATCTTTGCACTTTTATTGTGAACGAACTTCTGTGGGGTATAATGTGTTTGACCTGTTGGTTCATTCGTTCGTTTGACAACATGTTGCCCCTCTAACGTCTACATTTCTCATTGGCTTGACTTCAGATTTATACAGAAACTTTAACTCATCAACACCTGGGAGTCATTCTGTTTTCAGACACATGTAATGAGGAGTTCCGTGTATTTTTGGGGAGGGGTCCTTTTATGTTGACACCACTTTAGCATCTACCTTTCTTTTTTTTTTTTCCCTTGTCCTGTCAGGCAGCTAGGGAAGCAGAGCAGAGATCTGTCACTGTTATTGTGCCAAAACAGATTTACTTTGCCAAAAGGAGCTTTATACAGTACCTAACTATGTACTGTATGTTGTTGTAAACTCCTCCTGTAAAATTTTTTAATACTTTATTTAAATTAGTTTACCCATGGAGGGTAAACTAATGTCAGGTCAGGCATTGGTTTGCTTGCTACTGGATAACCATGAAAACCGGTACTGCCTGTCTCATGGGTCGGGCCGTCAGCGACTCAACTGGCAACCCCGCCCTTCCAAGGGTGTGGAGGGTGAAACTGGGCATCCTGGCAGAACTAAAAACAATATCTGTCACAGGTCTGTGGTGGACCACTCCTAGTTACACAGGGCACAGGGCACTGGACATTCTGGCAGATAAGCACATCTGTTGCAAGGTCTGTGGTGGACTTTTGCCAGTCGGTGCATCGTGACATGCACTACACAAAGAGCAGAGATAAACAAACCTATCATCTGGTCAGTGATTGCAACAGATACTGGAGTCAGTTTGTCTTGGCCTGTCCTTGCCACTGATAATACCTCTATCTGCCAAGAATGTGCCACTAGTCCAGCAAAAGCTAGCAGTACTGAAATACTTTGCAAGCAGTTTCATGAAAAGGTCAGTCAGAAAGCAACTCATACCGGCTCAGATGTCGCCCGGGTTAACAAGGTCCGGAGTTCCTGGCAGTGGAAGGCAAAAGACAGAGCTGCGTGGAGGAATCTGATCAGACCTAAATGAAACAGTCATTGTTGCCCCCGACAGACTGCTATGATGATGATAATGACCTATGGAGGACCCGACAGGATGGGGAACAAGGAAAGCAAGTGTGTGGAGGGGGAAAGAAAAGGGAGGGGAACAGACAAAAAGACAAACAAACCAACAATTAAAACAAACAGAAGACAAACTGCTTCTTCCACCGAAGATGTCTCAGCATGAGTCTGGTATCCGCACCTGTTAAAGGAGACATTTGTCTGTGTGCGTATATATGAGCGCACGTGCAAAATAAGTGTGTGTGTGTCACAGTTTGAAAGTAGAAATTACTGTGGACACGTAATTTAAAATATCTGATTCCCGGGCCACAACAACACAAACACTCAAAAAGACAGAAAATCAATTATACACTTTAATAGACAAATCTTAAAATAACTATAGACTACAACAATCACTAGTAAGAACCATAAGTTAACAATGTGCACAGTTTAAGAAAATAACACCACATTAAATGCTAAAAATACCCAGAAATTCATTCAAGGGAAAAAGAGAAAAAAGAATAACAATTTCTAACATAAAGGTAGAAATTACTCCTTACACTAAATAAGAAAAAAACCTTCAGTGTGTCCTACAATGGAGCGGAGACGTAGCCGCTGCCTGTCAAAACAGGATCAAACGCTGTCGTCCTCCCTTGTCCAGAAGAACGTGCTGTTTGTCCGCGCTCGTCCAAAGGCCCTTTTACACATCAATGGTGGGGAATCCTGGACCCGGGGAGGGGAAGCAGGCAGGAGGAGGGAGGAGGGGCAGGCTCCTACGGATCTGTTGTCTGGGAAGACCTGCAGCACACAACACAGCACAAACTCAACCTCCCGCAAACACACCAGGGGCTAATAGTCATTCACATAAACACAGACAAAAAGCACATACCTTCCACTTAGCTGTGCACAAGCCTTTCCTCCAACACAACTGTGTCTCCTTCATCTGGACCCTCACGGCGTCTTCGGTCCCAAGCTGCGGCTGTCAATTCCAGCACCTGCTTTTCCATTCTCCTTCCGTCCTTTGTCCGCTTCTCCGTTCCTGCCCTCGTTTCCTCCACGCTCCTCTTTAATTTACCTCCTCGGGTCCTCTATCCTCGTGTTCTTCTGTCCGCATATCCTTCTGTCCTCATATCCTTCTCCCTGCGACAGTCATGCACCATCCTTTAATAGGTCCTTACCGGGCAAGAGTTTACAGCAGGAGCTCACTGATTGGCTCCTGCGGATTAAATCAGTCAGCTCAGGTGCAAACCATAATCAAACCAGAACACAACAAAAATAAACTCAATCAAACATCAAAACATCCAAAGAAACACCACAAATCCAACATACAATGTGTTAATAATAAAATTCACACTAAACAGCCCCAGAGCTGCAATAGACCAAAAAAACAAAACACACACTCAACCCTGAACTGCTCCCCCCTGACATGTGCATGTGAGTAGCTTATCAGGAAACGTGAAGGGGGGGCCGGTTGCGGCAGCTTGCCCCCGGGAATCCCGAGCAGGCAAGGCAGTGCCACCAACCACCACAAGGCACAAATGCCCGAGGTCAGCAAGCCCCAGGAAAGCCAGGCATCCACCCCCGAAGGGACGATCAAGGGAGGCCAGGCTGCCAGGCGGCCTGCGTGGCGGGCCCACACCCCCAGGCCCTCCAACCCCCCAGTGAGGCCAACGCCAGTCCCCAGGTGCCAGGAGGCCAGCGACCCCACTCCCTGGGCCGGAGGCTGGCCCGCGCCCCCCCGGCGTGAGCCTCCCCAGGCACCCCCTCCAGTGCCCCCCGCGCTACCACCGCACACCCCGGGGACCCCCATGCCCAAAGAAGTCCCCCCCGCCCAGGGGAGCCCACATAGCCAAGAGGCACTACCCCCCTCAATCCAGCACCTCCCAACTCGCAGACACACCCATCCCCACACCTTCACATCCTCATGCTCCCATACGCACCCACATGCACTCCCTCACTCTCACTCACTCGGTCCCACCCATTCTCTCTCACTCCTGTACCCATTCAATCTCACTCCCACTTGCCCTCAGGGTCACTCACACCCACTCACATTCACCCACGCAAGCACTCTCACTCACACTCCGACCTACTCACATCCATTTGTGCTCTCCCCCTCACACTCACCCACCCTCATTCACCCTTATTTCTTAGGGCAACTGCGATGCAGATGCAGCGAGCCTGAATGCGCACCAGTGCCCGGCAGAGGCTGGGGAAACCGCCGGCGCAGGCCACCCCCGGCCAACCCACCCCAGGGCAGCCGCGGCCACAGAAGCAGACCCCCACCCCCAGCGCCCACCCGAGCGACTGATCAGCAGATCACCGCAGGCGCCCCGAGATGCCACCTGACACACAAAGCGCCACACAAAACCGACCCACCATCACCACCTACATTCATCACTCCCTCACTCTCACTTACTCTCTTATTCAGTCCCTCTCTCACTCCCTTGGTTGTATCTATACATTCAGCAGCACCCAGGAATTTTGACAACATGACGGATCCCAGGCCCCAGCAGGAGGAGGATAACAGGGGTGGGGGAAGACCCCCACCCCCTCCCCCTTGCACAAAACATGGTAGGTGTATGTTGGTTGTATGATGTGATTGTGTGTAAATGTGTGGACTACCATAGTGCAGTTAAAATTGGGGGAATGGTGGTTGGAGCACCACTAGCCACTGCAATAGGCAGCGGAGCCCCCATCCCCCCAAGCCCAAGTGTCTAAAATACAATTAAAATTGAGGTGAGGGCAGCCCCACCGTGCAGCAGAGGTACTGTATCCTCTTCGCCGACACAGTGCGGCACATCCCCGCCCCAAAGCCCTAAATGTATCCAAGAAGATGTATATTCCACCCAGAATCGGGGGGGGGGGAATAAGACTGGGAGGGAGGCGGTTCAAAAGCAAGGCCATCCCCCCACCCCGAAGCCAGATCGCAAACTGGTTCATGAGGCCACCCACTGCCCCCAAATCTCAACTCAGGGCGAGAGCCGCCAGGCCAAGCAGCCCAGGACCCACAAGCGTTGCACCCTAGTGCTCCCACACCGCAAACATGATGGGGCAGCCATACCCATTGCCACTCATCTTGCACACACAAACATGCACAACAGTAGTCACAGTAGTGAACAATGGGCCGGACCCACACGGCGCCCCACATGCCAAGTGACACCCCCGAGCAGCAGGCTGCCCCGCAGCCACAGCCACCCCGAAGCAGCCCGACGGCAACACGGCCACCAACCCACGCCAACGGCCCCCCCAACCACCCATGAGCACCCACACACACCTGCCGCCAATGACACCAGGGGCAATGCGACAAAGCACCCCGCCCCGCAACACAACAGCAGGGCAGCTGGGACAAGCAGGCCCTGAATCGCCAACCCCCATGTCACTAGATGGACCGCCCCACCCCCGCCACCCAACGAATTTCTCCTACCCATACACAAATCCTCCACCCCCACACGTCCACCCACAGGTAACCGCATCCACACACACACACACACACACACCCGCCCACCCTCATGTGCACACATACAGACACACTCACCATCACACATGCCCGCCTGCCCCACGCAGCCCCACATGCCCGCAAACACACCCACTTCCGCACCAGCTCACACACACGCCCCCACTCACACCCACTCTCACACACGTACACACACACACATGCACACCCACCCCCGCAGGCCCCAGCGGAAGGAGAGGGCAACCCAGGATGCAGGCACCTGCCCCAGGGCATCGCCAGGGCCCCAGGGAGGACATGACCCCGCCGCACAAGGATGCATCAGGGTTGGCCCACACCACCGACACACTCAATCCCGGCCCAGGGGGGGAACGCCCCCCCAGCACCAGGGGTCCAAGGCCAGACCCAGCCCCTCCTGGGAGGCGAGGCCAGCCGGCCAGGGGCCACGGCCCACCCCACAGCCCCCTCCCAACCAACCCCCCCGGGCCAGACACACGGCCACCCCGGAACAGGCCCCCCGGACACCGGTCCCTTTGTGGTCGGGGCGCAGCCAGCCACCAGAGGCGTCAAGGAGAGCGAGCCACTGCCCACCACCCCTCAGGTTATAAAATTAATTAAACCTGCGAGCAGGTGTAAGCGGGCCTTCGCCCCAACCGCGCGCCCGCGGAACCCGGCGCCCGTCTTCCCTTGCTGGCTCGGAAAATGTGCCGTCATCACTGCAAGGGCTGCATGAATAACAAAGTAAACCATTTGGCGCAGATCTTCCTGTAGCAGTAAGTGGCACTATCCCTTTTGTCAAATATTTTTATGTAGGAGTGTGTGGAGTGGGACTAATCTAGAATAATCTAATCAAGTCACAAACAATAGAATAGAATAGGCTCCAGTGTCATTGTACAGTTGTACAGTCCAACCAAACTGTGGGAGCTCCACCAGGCTATTGCACAATTAAATATAAGAGAAGGATTAGATAAAACACAGTTACAGAACACACAAGTGAATTAAAAAAACAGTCCAGGATTATGGAAAACCTATAGTAAAAAATTAGAAAAGCACTCATAGAGCGCTTACCTCCGCCAAGGCTCCTTCCGTTTGTCATGGATCACCTCCAAAATGTAATGGGTTTTGTGTGTAGGCCTGTAGCCACTTGTGGTGAAAATTGCATTAAAGTCTGTCCACTCTTCTCTTCCGCCCTCCAAAGAGAGCAGTCGCATCTTTTCTCTGCTCCCGCTCCCTGTCTCTCCCTCCCTAACTGATGGATCCCAGCTTGCTATTGTCTGTGTCTGCGTGTCTCTCTACTGCTGATTCATCCAACGAAAATTATGGATTTGGAAGCGGCTTAAATGTGCTATTGTCACTATTTTTCAACAAGAATCGGGCCAAGGGGGAGCCCAAGAATTGGAACCTGCGAGGAGACTCATGGACATTGGAATTCATGCGTCTGTGGAAACATTATTGGTTATGATTTCAGGACTTCTATTTTTGGCTGTGAAGTTCCCTGATGCATCAGAAATTGAAGGAAGATGAGAGAGCTGATCAAAGCGGACCCGGCAAGCTCCTTCATCAAATTCGACCAGTTGGGGAAGGCACGAGTAGCGGCAAACGGTGAACTGAATGACAGTGATTCAGTGGAAGAATACATCTGGAGCCCTGTGCTTTCCATGGAAAAACAGTTTAAGCCTGCACATTGGAGCACTGAATCCGTAAGAGAATGGAAAGTTTTTTCTCTGAAGTCAGTGCTATTCGACCTGTTTTTTGGCACCCTCAGCACTCAGTCCTCCTGATGATCAACAGTATAATTGTTTTCATAACATTGGCGGACAGTATCTGACTCTCAAGGACAGCTGTCTGGCTCAGACTATTCCATCTGCCGTGCTCAAGGACACGTGCCTTTGCCTTAGACACTAGTCATAACATCTGCTGAGAGAGAGACTATTGCTGTTCTCCTAACTGATTTGCACTGATTGCATCCAACACACATACAACTGACCCATTTATACTGACGAAGACATATTCATTCACTGCTCTCTCTGTGTCATTGTGTGGATTCTATTGTCTGCTAATTGTGCATTGAGAGTTTTTTTCTTGTAATCACAATATCGGTCATATAAATGAACTTTATTTTGATAAACAATGCTTTTTTCTCTCTCCTATTGTGTCCCCCCCCCCGCCTTCTATTCCCCTCCTGCTGACAGGCGCCTCCATGGCTTGCCGCGTCATTGGGAATGTCATCTATGACGTTTCCATTGTCAAGTCAAATTCCTCGTATATTTACCTGTTTATTTACTTGCAAATGTGCTTGGCAATAAACATATTCTGATTCTGATTCATCAGTTTTGGAGTATTGTTGCTAACACACTGAGAAGATAAGAGCCTTGGCTGAGCTATGCATTCTCAGATCATCACCAAAATACTGTGACGTAGGCGAGGTTCACACAAAGAAGAGGAGCAGATGGTTGCAACGGACAGGCTTTATTCAAACACACCACCCCAACACCCACACTCTGAGCACAGACAGGAGGGGAGGTCATTCTCCCAGACCCCCATTTCAATCATGGTTACACACACATGATACATCTTGCCCTTATCCTGCCTATAAACACTGCTGGGTCATTATAACACAGTTATAATGACACAGCAGTATAATAACTCAGTAATAACATTTAATACACACACACAGTAACGTTTTCAGGTGGCAAAGCATGCTGGGAAATCCCTGCCCCCCTTAACATGGCCCCGACGTTACACTGCCCCCCCCCCCCCGGACTGGTTTCTGTCCCCAGAAAAATCAAAGTCCAACAGAAGTCCAACGTGAATCAGTCCAGGTGTTGGGGCGGCTTCGATGCCGACGACCAGCACATCCAACAGCTTCAGTAGGACTATGCACAGTCCCTCCCGTGGCAGCGGGAGTCACGACTCCCACCGCTGCCAGGACCTCCCAGGCGGCCACTGGCCTGCGTCCAGGCGTCCAGCCCCTGCTGAGCTCTAGGACCTTCACACTCCTCCCCATAAGCTCACGAATTGAATGGCAAGGAGGGCGTGTCCATGGTAACACATGGTAACACATGACGTTATATTGGTTTTCAGGTATTTTGATGTCATTGCGTTCGGGGCAAGACTATTTTCCCTCATGAAAATTTTGGTGCACATCGGACTCCAGGACCTTCACACTCCTCCCCATAAGCTCACGGATTGAATGGCGAGGAGGGCGTGTCCATGGTAAGACATTTCATGTCATCCTAACGTTGACATTCAGTTATGATCATGGCTGTGTTCTGATGAATCTCAGAAAATTTCACCTCATTCTGGCCAGCTGCGCGTGAGTAATAAATAAAAGTTTTCAGCAATTCTTTCGTTAACCACTATGTGGCGCTATAACTTTTCTCAGGGATTTTGATGTAGTTGTGTTCGGGGTGGGACTATTTTCCATAATGGAAAGTCTGGTGCACATCAGACAGGTTTTGCCCGAGTTACAGGTGGCTGAATTTGTAAGGGGAGGAGTCAAAATTCGCCATGGCGCCCTGGCCACGCCTTTTGAGATTTTGACTTAATTTATACAATTTTTAATGGCCAATGCCTATAGATGCCGCCATGTAAAAATGAGCTCAATCGGAGCAGGTCCCTAGGACTAGTGCGTTCAAATGCGAGGTGTGACTTTTTTCCGAATTGGAGGTGGGGCAACTTTGAGGCAAGATGGCGGCCTTCCTGTTGGCGGTGGGTATGAGCAACAATGATGTTTTTTGCATATCTTGAGGTGATGCACACCTCACCCAAATTTTGTGTCTCTACGGCAAAGTTTATGGTCTCCAGTCTCCATAGACCTTGTACGTTTGGCCCCACCCACAAAAATGAGGGGTGGGGGGGGCACATATGTTTTCCAGTTTATCGAATTTTTTGCCGGGTCTGAGGGGTTTGCCAAAAAAAATCGCATTTTGGTTAATGTTCAGAGGGTGAAAAATGCGATCATTTAGGCGGAACGAGAAAAAAAAAGAAACGAAGCAGATAAAATAGGGCTTTCGCCGAGTGACGTTGTCAGTGGCTCAGGCCCTAATAAGCGGGGACCAGAGAGAATTGAATTCAGCCAATTGATTAGTTGAGGAGGCAGACATTCTCTCCAGGCTAATATAATCTAATAGTAAGTTATTATAGTGAGTCATGCATAAATTATTTCTTGATTTCCAATTCATGAGGATAGTTTTCTTTGCAATGCATAAGGTGGTGAGAACCATGTGTGACATCCTTGCCTCTATATTTAATTCACTTAAATCACCTAATATGCAAAGTGTGGGTGAGGATGGGACACGATACCCAAGGCATGCTGACAGGTCCTCACATGTCTTCCGCCAGAACTTTTGAACCGGTGCACAGGACCACATAGCATGCATATTGCTATCTGGGATGTTGCTGGTGCAGTAGAAGCAGATATTTGTGTGACTCAGGCCTATTTTGAACATCCTTTGTTCTGTGTAATGAATTCTATGTAGAACTTTATACTGTCATATACTTATGTTTTTGACCCGTTGGTTCATTCGTTCATTTGACATGTTGCCACTCTAACGTCTACATTTCTCACTGGCTTGACTTCAGATTTATACAGAAGCTTTAACTCATCAACACCTGGGAGTCATTTGATTTTGAGACACATGTAATGAGGAGTTCCGTGTATTTTGGGGAGGGGTCCTTTTATGTTGTCGCCACTTTAGTATCTACTTTTCTGATTGGATTCACTTCCTGTTTATACAGAAACTTTGATTAAAATGAGGGATTTCATTTTTGAGGAGGAAGACTTATTTTTTTCCGGTCCATTTTATTTTATAGATAGATGTACTTTATTGATCCCAAACTGGGAAATTACAGTGTAACAGCAGCATGACAGTAGACAACCAAACAACAGAAAAACACACATGGCAGACAAAGGGATTACCCATGGAAAGTAAAACTAACACTACTATAAAACCTATATACATCATAGCTTAATATATGATGACCCATATAGGAGTCATCACATATTATATATGTATATACAGTGGGGCAAAAAAGTATTTAGTCAGCCACCAATTGTGCAAGTTCTCCCACTTAAAAGATGAGAGAGGTCTCCAATTTTCATCATAGGTATACCTCAACTATGAGAGACAAAATGAGAAAAAAAAATCCAGAAAATCACATTGAAGAATTTTTATTTTTTTTTTGTAACTTTTATTTTTATTTTTTTATTTTTATTCATTTTTCATCATACATATTACATTCAGATCACAGTCTACATTTAAAAAAAGGAGCTAGAGTAAGAAAAAAAAAGGGGGGGGGACAAATGTTGGAGCATCAAGTTTTTAGTTTCCATCTCTTAATTCTTATGGTTTTTCCAGTGTCTTTGGTTATTCTTTCAATTTCTGTCTCGTTGTTGCACTTTGTAGTGTGTCCATTTCCGCCATTTTTTTTCATATAGTCCTTCTTGTATTCTTTGTCAATATGTTAGTTTTTCCATCATACATATATCCTCAACAATGTCAGTCCATTGCTCTTGGTCAGGAAGAACTTCTGATTGCCATTTTTTTGTGATTGTTTTTTTACATGCAATCAACAAGATTTTAACTAGATATCTGTCCTCAGCCTGTATTACATTGTCTCTTTTAAGATCACATAAGTACATCAGGTTACAGTTCATTGGTATATTATATCCTAATATCCTTTGTATTGTCACATGTATAGATTTCCAGAATGATGAGATTTTGCAGCATTTCCAAAACATATGTGAGTGGTCTGCATTTTGAGCCCCACAGCCCCTCCAGCATAAAGATTGGGTATTTGTATATTTTCTTTGAATCTGTGGTGTAATGAAAAAGCGAATCAGGTTTTTCCATCCAGATTCCCTCCATGTCCTTGAATTTGTTGATGTGTGTTGTGTTTTCCATATTTCCTGCCAGCTTTCTTCTGTTATATTTAAATTTAGCTCTTTCTCCCATTTCTCCTTTATATAGTTACTTGAATTTTTGTTTGCCATAAGTTTCTGATATAGCTTTGAAATAATTCTTATTTTATTTCCTGCATATGAGCTTAAAATGAATTGTATAATCTCGCTCACATCTGTTTGGAGGTTATGTCTAATCTTCTTCATATAATAGTCTCTCATCTGCAGATATCTGAAGAATTCGGATTTTTCTAGTTTAAATTTTCTTCTGATGTTTACAAAGCTCCCGAGATCTTTTTTTCCGATATTGCCCCATGCTGTGATTCCCTTGTTCACCAGATTTTTGTATCCCCCCATCTTGCTTTGCCGGTTCAAACTGACTGTCAAATGCTACCCATTTCAATAGTTTTATGTCTTCCTTTATATTATACTTTTGTACTATTTTATACCACAGTTCCAAAGTAAATTTAGTGATTGGGTCTATTTGTTTGATTTGCTTATATGCATCTTTATCTCCTATTATGCTTTGTACTGGGAGTCCCTCAATTTCCTTTTCCATTTCTTTCCATTTTGCCTCATATCCTCCGTCGCACCAACATATGATATATCTTATTTGTGCTGAGTAGTAATATTCCTTTAGACTCGGTAGGCCCATGCCTCCTTTCTCTTTTGGTAACTGGAGAGTTTTATATTTCACTCTTGGCTTTTTACCTCCCCAAACAAATCTCGATATCATCCTGTCCCACTTTGAGAACTGGGCACCTGGAATCTCTGTTGGTAGAGCCTGGAAGAGGTAAAGCAGTCTAGGTTGTATGCTGATTTTGACTGTCTCAATTTTTGAATTCAGATCCATATTTAAGATTGACCATCTATCAATATCTTTTTTTATTTCTTGTTCCAACCTATCATAGTTTGCTTTATAAATTTTGCTTAGATCTTTAGGTATGCTCACTCCAAGGTATTTTATTTATTTTTGTTTCCAGTTTAGTTTGATCTTATCAGTTATCTGGTTTAGAGGGTTATAGTGGAATGTCAGTATTTGTGTTTTTGTTATGTTTATCTTGTATCCTGATAATTTTCCAAAATTTTCTATCAAGTTCATCATTTCCATTATTGATTCATCTGGTTGTTCAAGGTAAACTATAATATCGTCTGCAAATAGCCCAATCTTGTGTTCCGCTCCCTTTATTGTTACACCTTTTAATTTCTTATTTTGTCGTATCGCTTGAGCCAGTGGCTCTATGAACAGAGCAAACAAGATGGGCGATAGGCAGCATCCCTGCCTAGTTGATCTTTGTATATTTACTTTGTCTGTTAAGCTACCGTTTATCTTGATTCTTGCCACAGGTTTTTGATACAGCGTCTTTATGCATTGTACTGATTTTTCATTAAATCCAAAGCGTTCCAGCACACTATATAGGAATTTCCAGTTAACCCTATCAAATGCTTTTTCTGCGTCTAAACTCATTATTACTGCGCTTTTCTTTTCTTTATGTATTTGATTAATTATATGTATTGTTCTCCTGATATTGTCATGTGTTTGGTGTCCCTCTATGAAACCAGTTTGATCATCTTCTATCAATTCCGTCAAGAATGTCTTTATTCGTTTACATATAATTGTTGTATATATTTTATAATCCACATTTAATAAAGAGATTGGCCTATAGTTTCCGCATTGTTCTCTATCTTTCCCTGGCTTTAAAATAACTGAAATAATGGCTTCATTCCATGATGGAGGTATTTTGTTGTTGTTCAACGTCCAATTAAATGACTTTAGGAGCTGTGGCGTGAGTTCTTCTATAAACAGTTTATAAAACTCAGACGGGTACCCATCACTACCTGGTGATTTACCGTTTTTAACCACTTGCACTCCGGGCAATTTTCCTAAAAATGCCAAAAAAAAACGTGCCCAAAGTAAATCGAAAGCTGTTATTCAACCCTTTGCAGCATCTTCATGGGGTTGGTCTCATTTAAAAGAAAACACTTTGAATTTTTTGGCAAAAAAAACATAATCTCTCTACGTGCTCCGGCCACTGAGTTACAGTCATCTAAACATACTGAACTTGAAGAAAAAAAATTGGACACAGTGTTTTTTTGGATACAAATGCTTGTAAATAACACACAGCTGTCCGATCCGGCTGGAAAATGCAACAGAAATGTAGAACCAAGTGTTATCCAGCTGAGATCCAAATTTGGTAACAATACCACAAAAAATGAATATTTTACACAGCTTTGTTCTCAGGCTGTTCCCAGGCATTTTGGAACTGTGCCAAATTGTGCCAAATGGCACAGTTTGGAAAAACGTCTGTAACTTTTGAATAATTCAATGTAGAATCTTCATTTTAGGCTCTAATGAAAGGTCACACTCAGGGCTGTGTCTGTGTGTGTGTGTGTGGGCGGGGGGTCGTTCCCCCCCCCCCCCCCGCTACCAAGGACCAAATTCGGCCCTCGCTACATGACGGAATACACTCTTTTTTTTTTTCCTTGCATGTTTTCACAGCGGCTCCCCCCCCCCCTCGCTACTGTTTGTGTGTGTGGGGGGGGGACCGTGAACGGACCGTAAAGGCCCCCCCCCCCCTCGGTACAGAAGAGGGCCATCGCTACATGATGGAATAGACTGATATGCCTCCCCCCCGCCGACCGGGGAGCGTTCGGACCGTGCCCCCCCCTCTCCTCTTCTGCAGCGGGGGGGGGGGGGCGTTCATGGTCCGAACACGGCAAATGAACCATTTATCGCGGCGCACGCACTTCGTATTTCGTGCGCAGTACAGTTGTAATTTACCGATCGGTCAAAAGTCATTTTTGGATTACAGTTTTCAGGGATAAATAATAATTTAGCTTATAACACCTTACCTCTTCAAAGCAGCAGAGTCGTGGCGAACAGCTCTTCCCACGCGTCAGACGAACGCGACGCTGCTCCGCTCGTGGATCCCGATCAAAACATAATTCCATTATTGCCGTTTTGGCGAATGATTTACGACTTTTGTCGTCGGCCTCCGTCTATTCTGCTGGAACGAGTGCAGGTCCCACTTGTGGGTGTTCTCCATGCTGCTGGGTGAGCCTGGGTCTGTAGGAGATTTGTCCAGCGTCCTTTGTTTTCATCTGTTGCAACAGTAAATATCGCTTCACCCAGCCAGAATTTCTGTGCTTCAATTGGCTCCTGCGTTCACAGTAGGCGGGTCCTCCTTCCTAGATTTTCATTCATTGGTTCTTCAAGGTTTCAGAAACCCAATTCAAGGCTCTTATTAGTCGAATGAGAGGTCAATCAGATGAACTAATCTGTTCGCGGCTGTCTCTGCAGTTTTTTTTTGAGTGGCGCTTGGACGCTACTACATCACCATCACCACCATCATGCGTCATGCGCACGAGGGCGCACGAGCGCGCTCTCGCGCGCCCTCGTGCGTCATAGGACGCAGAGACTTGCCCGCTCGCGGAACAACGGAGCGCAAGTGGTTAAGTGACTTAATCACATCTCTAATCTCTTGTGTTGTTATTTCTGCGGTTAGCTTTTCATTTTGTTGATTTCCTATTGATGGTAAGTCCAATGTGCATAGAAATTTTTTAATATCCTTATTATTTGTTTCTTCAGGTTGCGAGTATAGTTCTTGATAGAAATTATGGAATATTTCTTCGATGTTTTCTGGGTTAACTGGGCTGGACGGTGGCGCAGTGGTTTAGCACTGTGGCAGCACAGTTTACTCTCGGCCGGGGGATCACGGGGATCATGAGATCGTGGGTTCGATCCCAGCCCCCGACCAACAGTGAGCTGTGTGGAGTTTGCATGTTCTCCCCGTGTTGCGCGGGTTTACTCCGGGATTTCTCCGGTTTCCTCCCGCATACCAAAAACATGTAGGTTTAGGGCGCTCGCGCACGCAGCGACCAGCAGCCGGTGGCTTGTCACCAGACTGCAAACCAAATCTACCTACGGGTACAAATAAGTAACAAAAAAAAAAAAACTGTGGTTTTATTTGTGATGGGGTCTTTAATCCTATATACATTAATCACTGTTTGTTGTTTTCTTAACCATTTTGCCAACAGTTTTGTGGCTTTTGGCCCCGTTTCATAATATTTTTGCTTTAGATATCTATTTTTCCTTTCAATTTCATCTATTTGTGCTTCTTTTATCTTTATTTTTTCTTCTTTAATTTCTTGGTATATTTTTGGGTCATTTGTGCTTTGATGTTTACGTTCTAATTCCCTCAGTCTCTCACATCTTTGTTCATATGTTTCCAGTTTGGACTTATTTGCTTTTCCTATTTCAACAATTAATTTACCTCTTAACACGGCTTTTAGTGCATCCCATAGTATTGTTGGGTCTACTTCTTCATTGTCATTCTCTTGGATATACTCGTTTATGTTTACTTTTTGCAGCGGCATGAAAAAATAAGCAGTGATGCTGTGGTTTTAACAGGTTTTATTAAATCATACCGCCGTCACGAGCTCCGCTCCCGGCGCGCATGCATGGCTCTCCAGAGGGACACAAAATGTGTGTGTCCGGCAGCAGCAGTTGCAGAATCAGAATGAGTGAATGAGAGAGGGTTTGAGTTACAGAGTTGCAGCATATATACCCAACTACAACAATACATCAAAGAGCATTCCCTAGCAGTTGGTATGATCAAAGAGATAACAGAACAGGCATGAGACATTTGCATTTGAGAGACATATTGATCTCGGTCCCTAGGTCACAGTAAGGACAGGACACATGAACACAATGCATGAAAGGCAACATTAACATCACAGAAGTGAGCCAGAAGAAGCGGGGCTGCCTGTAGACATTAATACACATTTCACTGTTCTGTTAATTGCTCTAGCCGAGCGCTGTGTCTGTCCAGTCTGTTTGTGGGGGTTTACACCAAACCGCCACACTTTTATTCTTTCTTTCATTTTCTCATCATTTAACAGTCCTATATTAAGTTTCCATGTTGTTTGTCGTTTTCTATTGTTTAAATATATTTCCATGTATATAGGATTATGATCTGATATTTCTGCCCCTCCAATCCGACAATTTCTCACCCTGTGTCTGTCACCTTCATTCATAAGGAAGTAATCTATTCTAGAGTGTACCTTATGGACTGCTGAATAATGTGTATAGTCTTTTTCGAGTGGGTGCAGGTCCCTCCATATGTCTACCATACCCATTTCTGCCAGTGAGGTTCTTATGAACTTTGTTACATGTTTTTTTGTCTTCTTAACACTTGTTGTGTCAACTTCATGATCCATGACAGCATTTAAGTCTCCTCCACAAATTAGGACTCCTTCACTGTGTGTTGCTATGAGATCAAACAGATGTTGAAAAAAACCCTTGTCACTTTCTGGTGGGGCATAGATGTTCACTAATGTGATCTGCATACCATCTATTCTTCCCTTTATTATTACATACCTGCCTTCTTTATCCTGGATTTCTTGTTCACATTCAAATTGTATTTTGTTTGAAATTAGTATCATAACCCCCCTTTTAGTTCCTCCCTTAAATGAACTGTAGTAGGAGTTCTTATAGCCAAATCTCTTTAGTTTTAGAGTTTAGTTTCTCATGTTCTGTCTTGCTCAAATGTGTCTCTTGCATAAATATAATTTCGTTTTTTTCCTTCTTGAATTTTCTTATTATTCTTTCCCTTTTAACAGGTGAGTTCAGACCATTTACGTTTAGTGTCATTATCTTAAGATTTTTACCCATATTCATGTTTTTCCATTTTTTTAACTTGTGCTCCTAACCCCTTTAACATCAAAACTAACACATATTTATATAAAAACACATTAACAAATCTCGACCTCCGTACTTTGGGCCTTTCTTTTGCCCACTGGTCCCTGCTGGTGGGTGGAGGGAATGTCTTCACAGAGTGAAGGGCCTTCCCTAGACCTCTAGTTACTATCCAAGTAATAGTCATTAGTCTAGAAATGTCCAACAAAAATCAATTAAACCTCTCCTAGCCGTTTGTTTCTCTTTTACCTTGTCTTCTTGGCCTTCATTTCTTCTGTGTCTTTCTTAATCTTTGTTATGATCTAGGCTTTCAGTTGAAAGCCTTGCAGCTTTTCCTGGGCCCGCTGCGCCACGTCTCTCCCCCGTCTTCTGCCGCTCACTTGTCTCCACTCCGGCTGTCGTGATGCGTTCAGTGCCGCCGTTGCTCCAGCTCCTTCCTCCGGTACGCTCACCACAAAGCCTCGCTCCGTCAAGTCCCGCGCTGCCTCTCTGGCCGTGTTGTACGTTTTTACGCCGTCATCCCAATGAATCCTCATCTTCGTTAGCTGTGTTTGGAATCTAATTTTTTTCTCTTTCAGCATTTTTTTAATGTTGGCATATTTCTTTCGCTGCTGCACAATTTCTGTCGGGTAGTCATGATCAAAGAATATCTGTTTGTCGCCGATTCGTATCTTTTTTTTTCCACGCTTGTGTCAGGATTCTTTCCTTTATGTCATATTTCAGAAAGTTTACCACAACTGACCTGGGTGGAGAGTTTGGATTCGGGTTCTGTGCCGAGGCTCTGTGCGCTCGTTGAATCTGCAGATCCGCTTCACCGGGCAGCTCAAGCTCTTTTTTTAAGAAGTGATCCATGAATTTCGTCATCGAGTTGCCTTCAATGCCCTCCGGGATCCCGAAGATGCGTATATTGCTCCGTCTGGACCTGCTCTCCAGGTCGGTTATTTTTTCCTGCATCCTCTGCGTCTGCGCCGTCAGGGTCTGCAGCCGCTCGCTTGCCTCGGTCTTCCAGTCTTCCAACTCCGATATTCGGGCCTGTGCTTCTGTCATACACGCCCGTTGAGAGCGCAGCTTCTCCATGTTTTCTGCTAGCTTGCATTCCATTTCTCTTCGGAGACCCATAATTTCCTCCTTCATCTCATTTTTCAGCTCTTCCTTAAGAGCCGCTAAATCCTGTTGGAGTTGCCGCTTTAAGTCTTTTAACTCTTTACTTAAGTTGGCGAAGCCAGTGTTCATACCGTCGAGGTTGGCGTCCTTCATTTTCCCTGCTGCAGTCACCTCATTTTTTTTGGGCCTCGTGTTCAGCGATTTCTCCTGCGTTGTTGAAGAGGGATTCTTTAATTTTACCCTGCTATTGTCCGTGTGCCCAGCTTCTTCGTGTTTTCATCCCTTTGTTTATTGATCCGTTTATGTTGAGTTGGCCATTTACCAATGATTTTTAATCCGACTAGGGAGCGCTCTCTGTTTAAGCGTCATGTCTCTCCGCCATCTTCCACATTGAAGAAATTTTAATGAATTAATTGGTGAATTTCTTGGTAAAATAAGTACTTGGTCACCTACAAACAAGCAAGATTTCTGGCTCTCACAGACCTGTAACTTCTTCTTTAAGAGGCTCCTCTGTCCTCCACTCGTTACCTGTATTAATGACACCTGTTTGAACTCGTTATCAGTATAAAAGACACCTGTCCACAACCTCAAACAGTCAGACTCCAAACTCCACTATGGCCAAGACCAAAGAGCTGTCAAAGGACACCAGAAACAAAATTGTAGACCTGCACCAGGCTGGGAAGACTGAATCTGCAATAGGTAAGCAGCTTGGTGTGAAGAAATCAGCTGTGGGAGCAATTATTAGAAAATGGAAGACATACAAGACCACTGATAATCTCCCTCCGTCTGGGGCTCCACGCAAGATCTCACCCCGTGGGGTCAAAATTATCACGAGAACGGTGAGCAAAAATCCCAGAACCACATGGGGTGACCTAGTGAATGACCTGCAGAGAGCTGGGACCAAAGTAACAAAGGCTACATCAGAAGCACACTACGCCACCAGGGACTCAAATCCTGCAGTGCCAGACGTGTCCCCCTGCTTAAGCCAGTACATGTCCAGGCCCGTCTGAAGTTTGCTAGAGAGCATTTGGATGATCCAGAAGAGGATTGGGAGAATGTCATATGGTCAGATGAAACCAAAATAGAAGTTTGTGGTAAAAACTCAACTTGTCGTGTTTGGAGGAGAAAGAATGCTGAGTTGCATCCAAAGAACACCATACCTACTGTGAAGCATGGGGGTGGAAACATCATGCTTTGGGGCTGTTTTTCTGCAAAGGGACCAGGACGACTGATCCGTGTAAAGGAAAGAATGAATGGGGCCATGTATCGTGAGATTTTGGGTGAAAACCTCCTTCCACCAGCAAGGACATTGAAGATGAAACGTGGCTGGGTCTTTCAGCATGACAATGATCCCAAACACACCACCCGGGCAACGAAGGGAGTGGCTTCGTAAGAAGCATTTCAAGGTCCTGGAGTGGCCTAGCCAGTCTCCAGATCTCAACCCCATAGAAAACCTTTGGAGGGAGTTGAAAGTCTGTGTTGCCCAGCGACAGCCCCAAAACATACTGCTCTAGAGGAGATCTGCATGGAGGAATGGGCCAAAATACCAGCAACAGTGTGTGAAAACCTTGTGAAAACTTACAGAAAACGTTTGACCTCTGTCATTGCCAACAAAGGGTATACAGTGATCCCTCGCTACTTCACGCCTCACCTTTCGCGCCCTCAGTGCATTGCGGATTTTTCAAAAATATTCATCAAAAATTCAAAATTGAGAAAAAATGGGCGGGTGCTAGCAGAAGGCAGGGAGACTACATTAGAACATCAGGTATCAACACGGAGAGCCCGCACAACTCAAAATCCACCTCTCTGTTCGCTGTTCTCGTGTTGGCTCGGCTCGGGAATCTCGCAAGCTGATTGGCCGAGACGTTTTACCCAGCTTCTCTCCCTGCCGAGCGCCCATACCCAGCGAAGGAAGACTGCATTCATTGTTCTTTATCGCTCGTGTTGCTTAGCCTCGCCGCGTGGAACTTTTCGCTGTTCTCTTGTGCCTTTTTGTGCGAAATAGTCTTCCCGTCGAGCCACTACGCCGCCTCCTGCAGCTTCTCCAGCTCTATCGGAAGCTGCCCTTGACGATCCTGCGCCTCTAGCACCTGACGATGAGGCGTCACCTGAGGAGCAGTAAAGCTCTCATTAACCTGTGCAGTAAATCATCTTCATCTTGAGTTACGTATCTTGTTATAAGAATAAAAGAGTTCTAAAAACATATTTATGTACACTTTATTTACATCTACGTATGTATGTACATTTACACACACACACACACTGTGAGAGAATGAACGTACGTATTATTTATGGGTGACGTCATTAGGGGTGACGCTACTTCGCGGTTTTTCACTTTTCGCGGTCGGTTCTGGAACCCATTAACCGCGATAAGTGAGGGATCACTGTATAACAAAGTATTGGGTTGAACTTTTGTTATTGACCAAATACTTATTTTACCGAGGAATTTACCAATTAATTCATTAAAAATCCTTCAATGTGATTTTCTGGATTTTTTTTTTCTTATTTTGTCTCTCATAGTTGAGGTATACCTATGATGAAAATTGGAGACCTCTCTCATCTTTTAAGTGGGAGAACTTGCACAATTGGTGGCTGACTAAATACTTTTTTACCCCACTGTAACTGTGCATTCACTTCATTTTTTTTTTTTTATTTCATACAGACGTGGAGAAAATTGTTGGTACCCCTTTGTTAATGAAAGAAAAACCCACAATGGTCACAGAAATAACTTGAATCTGACAAAAGTGGTAATAAATAAAAAGTCTATGAAAATTAACCAATGAAAATCAGACAATGCTTTTGAATTGTGGTTCAACAGAATTACTTTAACAACCAAACTCATGAAACAGGCCTGGACAAAAATGTTGGTGCCCTGAACTTAGTATTTTGTTGCACAACCTTTTGAGGCAATCACTGCAATCAACCAATTTCTGTAACTGTCAGTGAGACTTCTGCACCTCTCAGCAGATATTTTGGCCCACTCCTCATGAGCAAACTGCTCCAGTTGTCTCAGGTTTGAAGGGTGCCTTCTCCAGACGGCATGTTTCAGCTCCTTCCACAGATGTTCAATAGGATTTAGATCAGGGCTCATAGAAGGCCACTTTAGAATAGTCCAATGTTTGGCTCTTAGCCATTCTTGGGTGTTTTTAGCTGTGTGTTTTGGGTCATTATTCTGTTGCAAGACCCATGACCTGCAACTGAGACCAAGCTGTCTGACACTGGGCAGCACATTTCTCTCTAGAATACCTTGATAGTTTTGAGATTTCATTGTACCCTGCACAGACTGAAGACACCCTGTGCCAGAT
The DNA here is from genome assembly GCA_020510985.1 of Pholidichthys leucotaenia. Taxonomy (NCBI): domain Eukaryota; kingdom Metazoa; phylum Chordata; class Actinopteri; order Cichliformes; family Pholidichthyidae; genus Pholidichthys; species Pholidichthys leucotaenia. The sequence goes on from CM035837.1 coordinate 271,857,636, forward strand.
GCAGCAAAGCAGCCCCAGAACATAACAGAACCTCCTCCATGTTTCACAGTAGGGACAGTGTTCTTTTCTTGGTATGCTTCATTTTTGCGTCTGTGAACATAGTGCTGATGTGCCTTGCCAAAAAGTTCCAGTTTTGTCTCGTCTGTCCATAGGACATTCTCCCAGAAGCTTTGTGGCTTGTCAACATGCAGTTTGGCAAATTCCAGTCTGGCTTTTTTATAATTTGTTTTCAACAGTGGTGTCCTCCTTGGTCGTCTCCCATGAAGTCCACTTTGGCTCAAACAACGACGGATGGTGAGATCTGACACTGATGTACCTTGACCATGGAGTTCACCATGAATGTGTTTAGAGGTTGTTCTGGGCTCTTTTGTTACCATTCGTATTATCCGTCTCCTCCTGCGGCCACATCCAGGGAGGTTGGCTACAGTCCCGTGGATCTTAAATTTCTGAATAATATGTGCAACTGTAGTCACAGGAACATCAAGCTGCTTGGAGATGGTCTTATAGCCTTTACCTTTAACACGCTTGTCTATAATTTTCTTTCTAATCTCCTGAGACAACCTTTGCTTCCTCTGGTCCACGTTTAGTGTGGTACACACCATGTCACCAAACAGCGCAGTGACTACTTGTCACCCTTTAAATAGGCCGACTGACTGATTACAAGTTTGTAGACACCTGTGATGTTAATTAGAGGACACATCTTGGTTGAACATGTCCCTATGGTCACATTATTTTCAGTCTTTTCTAGGGGTACCATCATTTTTGTCCAGGCCTGTTTCATGAGTTTGTTTTTTAAAATAATTCTGTTGAACCACAATTCAAAAGCATTGTCTGATTTTCACTGGTTAATTTTCATAGAATTTTTATTTATTACCACTTTTGTCAGATTCAAGTTATTTCTGTGACCATTGTGGGTTTTTCTTTCATTAACAGAGGGGTACCAACAATTTTGTCCACGTCTGTAATTAGAAGCTGAAGCAACTGCTGACACCAAAGCAGTTCTACATCACTGTAACTGATTTTCTTCTGGTCTAGCATTTGTGTTTATTTTTTTTTCATGATAAATCCAAATGAAAGGTGAGGTGAGCTTAACAGACCTGCTGCACAGTGACACTGTTTAAAGTTTAGTACACTAGTATTAAATACCAGCTTCTGTAACATTTTCCCCATTATTCATTGTCACAAATCACTATTATTTCATACTGAATCTTAAAAAGTGTTTATTTAAGCCCCCATGTACAGTGTAAGGGGACAGTGTATGAACAGACCCAGTGGGTAAGCATTAAGGGAGGGGAACCAAAATAACCGACATGGGCAAAATTACATCAATTCTAGGGTCTAAATGTCAGTTTTGGTTATTTTTCAGTTAATCGCCCAGCCCTACTGCTAATGCTAGACCATCAGAAAATCACTTAAAATTATCCAATGATGTTTTACTGTTAGCAGTAGTTTCTTCAGCTTCACATTATGAAATGAAAAATCACTGCTGCATTTTGAAAACAAAACTAAACTTGCTTCACTGACTGGAGCCCAGAGGAGAAGCTTTCAAAGAAAAGCTGAGATTTCACAATAAAGGAGAGATTTTTTTCAGTTTCAACTCGCTGACGGAGGAAAAACAAAGTGAATAATCTCCTGATAAATAAATGTATTTATCAACCATACTTCTATATATGCCTACACGTATGCACGCACACACACACACATACACATCCGCCCACCCTCATGTACACACATACACACACACTCACCATCACACATGCCCACCTGCCCCACACAGCCCCACATGCCCGCACACAACACACACACCCACTTCCACACCAGCTCCCACACATGCCCCCACTCACACCCACTCTCACACACGTACACACACACACACATGCACCCGCAGGCCCCAGAGGACGGAGAGGGCGACCCAGGACTCAGGCACCTGCCCCAGGGCGTTGCCAGGGCCCCAGGGAGGACATGACCCCGCCGCGCAAGGACACACCAGGGTTGGCCCACACCACCGACACACTCAACCTCGGCCCAGTGGGGGAACGCCCCCCCAGCACCAGGGGCCCAAGGCCAGACCCAGCCCCTCCCGGGAGGCGAGGCCAGCCGGCCGGGGACCATGGCTCACCCCACAGCTCCCCCCTCCCAACCAACCCCCATTGGGCCAGACAAACAGCTACCCTGGAACAGGCCCCCCAGACACTGGCCCCTTGTGTTCGGGGCGCAGCCAGCCACCAGAGGCGTCAAGGAGAGTGAGCCACTGCCCGCCATCCCTCAGGTTATAGAATTAATAAGCGGGGACCAGAGAGAAATGAATTCAGCCAGTTGATTATTTGAGGAGGCAGACATTCTCTCCAGGCTAATATAATCTAATAGTAAGTTATTATAGTGAGTCATGCATAAATTATTTCTTGATTTCCAATTCATGAGGATAGTTTTCTTTGCAATGCATAAGGTGGTGAGAACCATGTGTGACATCCTTGCCTCTATATTTAATTCACTTAAATCACCTAATATGCAAAGTGTGGGTGAGGATGGGACACGATACCCAAGGCATGCTGACAGGTCCTCACATGTCTTCCGCCAGAACTTTTGAACCGGTGCACAGGACCACATAGCATGCATATTGCTATCTGGGATGTTGCTGGTGCAGTAGAAGCAGATATTTGTGTGACTCAGGCCTGTTTTGAACATCCTTTGTCCTGTGTAATAAATTCTATGTAGAACTTTATACTGTCATGTACTTATAATGTTTTTGACTCGTTGGTTCATTCGTTCATTTGACATGTTGCCACTCTACCGTCTACATTTCTCATTGGCTTGACTTCAGATTTATACAGAAGCTTTAACTCATCAACACCTGGGAGTCATTTGATTTTCAGACACATGTAATGAGGAGTTCCGTGTATTTTGGGGAGGAGTCCTTTTATGTTGTCGCCACTTTAGCAACATACCAGAGTGGTGGCTCAGTTGGTAAAGCATCCACTCCACACCCGGGAGGCAGGGGTTCAAATCCCGGCATGGGTCATGCCGAAGACCATATAAAAGCGGAACTTCCTGCCATCCGGCTTGGTGCTCAGCAATTATGGAATGGAGGAGGGAAATCTGTGGAGGTGCCTTGCATGGCAGCGGCCCTCTGATTCTACACATGGGGTGTGTGTGATTGACACTGTAGATTGGATAGAGCACAATTTCGTTCTACTGTACATGATTAGTTGTATGGTTGATTTATAATAAAGGGTGATTTAATTTAATCTACTTTTCTGATTAGATTCACGTCCTATTTATACAGAAACTTTGATTAAAATGAGGGGTTTCATTTTTGAGGAAGGAGACTTATTTTTTTCTGGTCCATTTTATTTTATAGATAGATAGATAGATGTACTTTATTGATCCCAAACTGGGAAATTACAGCGTAACAGCAGCATCATGACAGTAGACAACCAAACAACAGAAACACACACATGGCAGACAAAGGGATTACCCATGGAAAGTAAAACTAACACTACTATAAAACCACAAATAGTGGAACAAGTCACATTTTATAAATATCTGGGTACAATTATGGATAATACTTTGATTTTTAAATTGAATTGTGAGGCCATAAACAGGAAGGGACACCAGCGCCTGTTTTGTTTGAGGAGGTTGTCCCATTTCCATGTAGATAGGACCATCATGACACTTTTTTATCGTGCTTTTATTGAATCAGTTTTATCTTTCTTGTTAGTGTCATGGTTTAGAAACCTTCCCCTCAAAGACAGAAACTCACTGGCCCAGATCATTAAATGGTCCAGTTGTCTTATTGGGGGGGAGTCACATCTGGGTCTGGAGGCCCTGTACACCAGACAGGTACAGCGGCTGGCCACCTCTATCACAGCTGATGACTCCCATCCCTTGGCCAGTGAGTTCCAGCTTTTACCCTCTGGACGGAGGTTCAAAGTCCCAAGATGCAGAACCACACGGTACAGGAACAGCTTTGTTCCTGCTGCTATCGTTCTTTTAAACAGGCCTTAATGCATTTTATTTAAACTCTTGGGTCTGGCCTTTTTACGTGGTTTATCTTATCTACTATTTTATTGGTCCCTGGTGTGGTATAATGCTTTTATCTGCTCACTACGGGTTTTATGGGTATCTTTAATAATATCTTAGTGATATTTAATGTTTTTATTTTATTTTAGTTTTTTTAATCTATTTATTTTAGTCTTTTTAACCATGTTCAGTAAGTTTCTGGAGTACCTGTCCATGTCTTTAGTCTGTGCTGTTCTTAAATTGTCTGACGTATGTGTCCTGTGTTTTTAATGTTTTGATGTTCAAAGTTGTGTGCTTGAGATGCCCTCTCCAGACTGTAAAAAGAATCTACCTACGGGTATTAATAAAGTCACCTTGAACCTTGAACCTATATACATCATAGCTTAATATATGATGACTCATATAGGGGTCTCTGGGGGCCGCTGATATGCAGATGTGTTGGGTTAGCTTGCTCACTAAGGGTCTTAAATTATTGAAAGCTTCTGCCAGGTTCAGATAAGTAATTGTTTAATATTATTTCATTTTCAAACTGTGCTTTCACTTCATTTTTTTTTAATTTCATACAGCCATGGACAAAATTGTTGGTACCCCTCTGTTAATGAAAGAAAAACCCACAATGGTCACAGAAATAACTTGAATCTGACAAAAGTGGTAGTAAATAAAAATTCTATGAAAATTAACCAGTGAAAATCAGACAATGCTTTTGAATTGTGGTTCAACAGAATTATTTAAAAAAAACAAACTCATGAAACAGGCCTGGACAAAAATGATGGTTCCCCTAACTTAATATTTTGTTGCACAACCTTTTGATGCAATCACTGCAATCAACTGATTTCTGTAACTGTCAGTGAGACTTCTGCACCTCTCAGTAGGTATTTTGGCCCACTCCTCATGAGCAAACTGCTCCAGTTGTCTCAGGTTTGAAGGGTGCCTTCTCCAGACGGCATGTTTCAGCTCCTTCCACAGATGTTCAATAGGATTTAGATCAGGGCTCATAGAAGGCCACTTTAGAATAGTCCAATGTTTGGCTCTTAGCCATTCTTGGGTGTTTTTAGCTGTGTGTTTTGGGTCATTATTCTGTTGCAAGACCCATGACCTGCAACTGAGACCAAGCTGTCTGACACTGGGCAGCACATTTCTCTCTAGAATACCTTGATAGTTTTGAGATTTCATTGTACCCTGCACAGACTGAAGACACCCTGTGCCAGATGCAGCAAAGCAGCCCCAGAACATAACAGAACCTCCTCCATGTTTCACAGTAGGGACAGTGTTCTTTTCTTGGTATGCTTCATTTTTGCGTCTGTGAACATAGTGCTGATGTGCCTTGCCAAAAAGTTCCAGTTTTGTCTCGTCTGTCCATAGGACATTCTCCCAGAAGCTTTGTGGCTTGTCAACATGCAGTTTGGCAAATTCCAGTCTGGCTTTTTTATGTTTTCAACAGTGGTGTCCTCCTTGGTCGTCTCCCATGAAGTCCACTTTGGCTCAAACGACGGATGGTGAGATCTGACACTGATGTACCTTGACCATGGAGTTCACCATGAATGTGTTTAGAGGTTGTTCTGGGCTCTTTTGTTACCATTCGTATTATCCGTCTCCTCCTGCGGCCACTTCCAGGGAGGTTGGCTACAGTCCCGTGGATCTTAAATTTCTGAATAATATGTGCAACTGTAGTCACAGGAACATCAAGCTGCTTGGAGATGGTCTTATAGCCTTTACCTTTAACATGCTTGTCTATAATTTTCTTTCTAATCTCCTGAGACAACTCTCTACTTTGCTTCCTCTGGTCCATGTTCAGTGTGGTACACACCAGGTCACCAAACAGCACAGTGACTACTTGTCACCCTTTAAATAGGCCGACTGACTGATTACAAGTTTGTAGACACCTGTGATGTTAATTAGAGGACACATCTTGGTTGAACATGTCCCTATGGTCACATTATTTTCAGTCTTTTCTAGGGGTACCATCATTTTTGTCCAGGCCTGTTTCATGAGTTTGTTTTTTAAAATAATTCTGTTGAACCACAATTCAAAAGCATTGTCTGATTTTCACTGGTTAATTTTCATAGAAATTTTTTTTATTACCACTTTTGTCAGATTCAAGTTATTTCTGTGACCATTGTGGGTTTTTTTTCATTAACAGAGGGGTACCAACAATTTTGTCCACGTCTGTAATTAGAAGCTGAAGCAACTGCTGACACCAAAGCAGTTCTACATCACTATAACTGATTTTCTTCTGGTCTAGCATTTGTGTTTGTTTTTTTTTCATGATAAATCCAAATGAAAAATGGTAAATGGTGTTCACTTATATAGTGCTTTTATTCTCATCTCTTGATGACCAAAGCGCTTTACAGATCCTGCCATTCACACACACATTCACACACTGATGGCGGCATGCTGCCTAACATGGTGCTTCCAGACCCATCAGGAGCAATTGGGAGTGAAGTGTCTTGCCCAGGGACACAACAGCAGGATACTGGGGAGAGCGGGATTCGAACCGCCAACCATATAATTTCTAAGCTGAAGATATTTTAAAAAATGTGTTCTAATAAGATTGAATTTGATAATGGGTCCCAAGAGAGCTCTGCAAAATGAAGATGAAATAAAAAAAGCGCTGGATTTCTTGGTGGAAGAGATTTCCGCTGTAAAGTCACAACAAAGAAGCATCCTGGACCTAATGGAGGAGATTAAAGCGCTGCGGAACCAGAACGCTGAGAAAGACAGGAGGCTGGCGTATCTGGAGAGAAGAATGGCTGAGATGGACCAGAGCACTCGGGCGAACGACGTGATCATCACGGGGCTCCACATCAAACCCCGATCATACGCGAGAGCAGTTGCCGCAGACAGCAGTGGAGGTGAGCTGGAGGACGAATCCACTGAGCAACAAATGGCGGCCTACATGCAGGCCAAAGGAATCCAGCTGGACTGCAACAACATAGAGTCCTGCCACCCTCTGCCCAGGAAAAGCGGCGACAAACCGGCTGTGATCATGAGGTTTGTGAACAAAAAACACAAGACTGCGCTACTGAAACAAGGTAGGAAGCTAAAAGGAACAAACATTTACATAAACGAGCACCTCACGAAGGAAAACGCAGAAAGGGCCAGGAAAGCAAGATACATGAAAAAGCAGAAAAAGATTCAAAACACCTGGACATCAAACTGTAAAATATACATCAAATTAAACGGATCACCTGAAGAAGCCAAGATCATTAACATCCGTAATATTATGGAACTGGACAAATATCAATGAATATTATGAACTGGAGTCACAGCAACAATTCAGACAACTGTAGGACACTGAAGGATTTTACTCATCTGCAACAAAACATTAAACAACATGAATCAAAAAATCAACAAACAGGGACAACAGGAACTGAAAGTTTTTGAATACACAGATCACAACCCACAGGACATAGAATATGACATAGACCCTGATAAAAATTTACTTAGCTCCATCAATAATGACTGTAATTACTACACAGATGAACAGTTTAACACAATGGTCACATCTGATTTCAGTATTTCTATGATCCACTTCAACAGCAGGAGTCTCTATGCCAACTTTAATAACATTAAAGATTATTTACATCAGTTTAAATAGCCCTTCAATATTGTGGCAATATCAGAGACGTGGCTCAGTGAAGAGAAAGGAGTGGATTTTACCATGGATGGCTATGAATTAAATTATATAAATAGAAAAGTGAAAAAAGGAGGAGGAGTTGCAATTTATGTTGACAAGAGCTTGAAATACAAGGTTGTTGAAAATCTGTCAGTAACTGTGGATGATTTATTTGAATGTATTACAATAGAAATCTGTCTGGACAATATGAAGAATGTAGTAGTGAGCTGTGTATATAGAACACCTGGATCAAACATTGACTTATTTAAGGACTGGATGGAAAAAATGTACTCAAAACTAACTCATAAAGTTATGTTCATCTGTGGGGATTTCAATATAGATCTGATGAACTCAAAACAACATAGTTTGACAGAAGAATTTATCAACACAATGTACAGTATGGGCTTACATCCAACAATTACCGGACCTAGCAGAATCACGTCACACAGTGCCACACTAATAGATAACATATTCACAAACATTATGGAAATTAATATCAGGAGTGGGCTTTTATTGAATGATATCAGTGACCACTTGCCGATTTTTGTTGTCTATCAATGTGATTATAGGAAGAAAAAGTATACCAAAAATATTAAATATAAAAGAATAAGAACCGAAGAATCAATGCATTTACTGACAAAGGAATTATTAATACAAGATTGGAAGATAGTTTATGATGAAAATGACATAAATAGAGTATATGATACATTTTTACAAATATTTCAATCATTGTACAATAAATACTGTCCTATAAAACAATACAGTGACAGACAACAAAAAAAAAATATTCCTTGGGTCACCAAGGGGTTAATAAATGCATTTAAAAAGAAGAATACATTATATAAACAATTCATTAAATGCAGAATGGTGGAAGCTGAGATCAAATATAAAAGATACAAAAATAAGCTTACTACTATAATAAGGACCTGTAAGAAAGAATATTACAACAGAATACTAGAGGATAACAAAAATAACATAAAAGGAATATGGCAAGTACTCAATGGGATTATTAGTAATCGTCCTAAGAATGCAAATTATCCAGAATATTTTATTGAAAATGGCAATTTGATAAATAATATGGAAGATGTGGTCAGTGGTTTCAATAAATTTTTTGTAAACGTTGGTCCTGAATTAGCAAAATCAATAGCGACACCAGAAACAAACTACAGTGGTTCTGTGAATGAAATAGAAGATAGAAATCCAAGCACAATCTTTTTGGGTGCAGTTACTGAAAAGGAAATTATCAAGACTGTGAGTAAATTTAAGAACAAAAAATCAACGGACTGGAATGAAATTGACATGACAATAGTGAAAAAAGTAATTGAGGGAATTGTTAAGCCACTCACCCACATCTGTAACCTGTCATTTCAAACTGGTACATTTCCAGACAAAATGAAAATAGCAAAAGTAATACCTCTATACAAAACAGGAGACAGTCATCGCTTCACAAATTACAGGCCAGTCTCTTTACTCTCACAATTCTCCAAAATACTTGAAAAAATCTTCACTAAGAGACTGGATGATTTCACTGAAAAACACAACCTCCTTACAGATAGCCAGTATGGTTTTAGAGCAGATAAATCTACATCTTTGGCACTGATCGAACTTATAGAAGAAATTACTAGTTGTATAGATAAAAAAATGGTTGCTGTAGGAGTATTTATAGATTTAAAGAAAGCTTTTGACACCATTGACCACAGAATACTACTAAGGAAACTGGAAAGGTATGGGATAAGAGGGGTCGGACTGAGTTGGTTGGAAAGTTATTTAAGTAACAGACAACAATTTGTACAAATTGGAGAGCACAAATCACCCTTCATGGACATCACTTGTGGTGTGCCCCAGGGGTCAGTTTTGGGACCCAAACTCTTTATTTTATATATAAATGACATATGCCAAGTATCAAAAATTCTGAAATTTATTTTGTTTGTGGATGACACAAATATCCTTTGCACTGGTGAGAATTTGCAGCAGGTTTTAGAGGTGGTCACAACTGAAATGGAAAAATTAACGCAGTGGTTCAACAAAAATAAATTATCTCTAAATCTAAAAAAAACAAAGATTATGTTGTTTGGAAATTATAAAATAAATCATGAAATAATGGTAACGATAGATGATACCAGAATAGAAACAGTACAGGAAAATAAGTTTCTGGGGGTGACGCTAGAAAATAAAATCTGCTGGAAACCTCACATTAGTCACATCCGGGCCAAATTAGCAAAATGTATAGGCATACTGGGGAAGACAAGACACTTCTTGGACTATAAATCATTGGTCTTATTGTACAATTCACTGTTTTTACCTTATCTTAACTACTGTGTAGAAGTCTGGGGAAACACCTACAAGACCAACCTACAGTCAATATGCACATTACAACAAAGAGCTATAAGGATAATAAACAATGCAGGATATAGAGACCATACCAATGCATTGTTCTTAAAGTCACATGTCATAAAGTTCATCGATTTAGTTAAATTTAAGACAGCACAAGTAATGTACAGGGCAATTAATAATCAACTACCAACTAATATACAAAAAATATTTAAAAAAAGAGACAATGATCATAATTTGAGGGGAGACTTAAACTTTACAAAACCCAAGATACGTACAACCAAGAAAAGTATGTGCATATCTGTCTGTGGGGTGGATTTGTGGAACAGTCTGGAGCCGGAACTGAAACTATGTACAAACAGAAATCAATTCAAAAAGAGGTATAAGCACCATTTGCTGAAAGGGTATATGTTAGAAGGGTAGTAGTTATATGTACGATTCATTATGTTCACTCTGGGATATTATGGGACACTATGGAATGGTGGGTGGGACAGCACTGTGTATATCTGTGTTGTTTGAGGCTGGTTTTGATGTATGGACATCATTGTATGTTAGAATGGATGGGTGTTGATGTTGATTTGTAAAAAATACAGTAAATTGTTTACTTGGGGTCTTAAAGGTGGTAATTTGTATAAAATTCACATGGGTGTATCTATGGAAAAGAGGAGATGGAATTAATAAGTGTTCACTTCTTGCTTCTCCCTTTCGAACAGTGTATACTGTTACTTAATTGCATTTGCCATTTGCTTGTATTTGTTATATTTTTGTGTTCGAAATAAACTATCTATCTATCTATCTATCTATCTATCTATCTATCTATCTATCTAATTTAATCCTCGGTTCTTCAAAAGACATTGTTATCTGAGCGTGACAAATATAAGTCTTGAATCTTTTGAATCCCTTTTAAATGCCATACTTTAAATACAGCATCCGCTCTCCCTGGTGTAAAATATTGATTACCCCATATTGGGCTGAATTGTGACAGTAAGTGTGGTTCTTTTAAATATTTTTTGGTTTCACACCATAATTTGATCATGTGCTTTACAATTGGATTTTTAACTTGTTTCTGTAATTTTTTAGCCGAGTCTGAGTATATGAATAAGGGAAGAGGTAAAGGTAAATTGTATGATTCCATTTCAGTCCAGTGAGGAAGATCATTTGATGAAAAATAATATGTCATAGACCTCAGTTGTGCTGACCAGTAATACAACATAAAGTTTGGATATTTCAGACCTCCACGATCAAATGGTAAATATAGTAAGGACAAACGTAATCTAGCCTTCCTATTGTTCCATATAAATTCCACTAACTTTTTTTTAATTCTTGAGAATAGATCTGAAGGTGGTGGTAAAGGAATGTTTTGAAATAAATAAAGTATTTTTGGTAAGCTATTACTTTTAAGTATGTTAATTCTCCTGATCATCGACATTGGTAGTGACATCCATCTCTGAAGTGACTCATTAATATTTGTCATTAAGGATTCATAGTTGGCACTGGCGACTGATTCTAGCTTAGGCAAAATTTGAATTCCTAAATATTTAAACTGATTTACAACATTGAAATGATTTACCTCTGGAGCTGGATGATTTCTCTGGGTCTCATTTAGCATTAATATTGAAGATTTTGTTTTATTTATTTTATATCCTGATATTTCCCCAAAGTTCTTTATTAAATTTAACAAGGTCGGAATTGATTTTTTAAAATTCGACATAAACAAAATCATGTCATCGGCATACAGAGAGATTTTATGTTCTGTTGGTCCTACTTTAATTCCATATATTTCTGGATGTAAACGTACTGCCATCGCTAAAGGTTCAATTGCCATAGTGAACAGTAAAGGTGAAAGTGTCACGTCTCGCCGCTCATCAGCGGCGCCAGCTGTGCGCACACCTGCACCTCGTCAGCGGCGAAGGATTTAAGCCGCCTCGCCCTGGGCTTCGGCCTGAAGCCGTCTGTTCACATCAGCATCACTTGCTGCAAGGAACCCCCTTCACCAAGCAAGATACCAAGTAAGGATCTCTTACCTTTTCCTCCCAGTCTGCTCCCCTGTGCACAGGTGGATTTCCCGGCGGCAGACAACGTTCTCCAGCCATCATCTCCTCGCTGCTGCGTCAGGTGCTCCAGGTCGCTGTCTACCGGGCTACGCCCTTGCTACGCCAGCCACCTGCCCAAACCAAGTAAGCCAACAGTCATTATCATATCTCCTGTGTTGGTGTGGTGCCCGTTACCCTTCTCCCTCTGCTTCTCCCATAGTGTTGTCCGGCTGAACGGCTTCCTGCCCCCGTGCCTGACGCAGATGCCATCACCAACACATACCCATCTCGCAGACACGCACTCATACACACTTGTTGTCAATAAAGCTATTGGATTTACCCTGAGCCTGCGTGTGTGTCTCCTGAACCGTGCATTATGTCAGTACGGCTTCAGCAGAGCGGCTCGGCAGACAGCGGGCTCGCACGCCGCCTTTCCACCCTTGAGGCTCGGGTGGATCTAATAGCCCACCAACAGCAGGTGATTTTAAATCAATTAAGTATAATAACTAACCGATTGGACCCCCAACAACCGTTCCCCCCGGCTCGTCTGGGTGGCGTGGCTCCTGCTGCTCCAGTGGCCGTCCAGCCTGCTCCGGCTGCACCGGCACGGCTCACACCTATTCCGACCCCCGCCCGCTTTAGCGGTAAGCTCAGTGGAGCGCGGGGGTTTATCATGCAGTGTGAGTCCGTGTTTCACCGCGTGCCCGGAGACTTTCCCTCTGACCATAGCCGGATTGGCTACATAGGGAACCTCTTGGAGGGGCGAGCGCTTACCTGGGCTTACGCCGTAATGGCGAAGCCCAGTTACGCCACCCTCACCTATGGCCAGTTCGTGAGACTGTTTCTGGAAGTGTTCGATCATTCGCGTACAGAGAGCGTTCAGGTCGATCGTCTTCTCAGCCTTCAGCAGGGAAGCCGGTCGGCAGCTGACTACGTGATCGACTTCCGCGTCGCTGCGGAGGAGGTTGGCTGGGGAGAACGTTCGCTCTGCGGCATCTTCCTTCGCAGTCTCAGCGCAGGTCTGAGGGATGAACTGGCTGGACGGGATATCCCGGAGACATTAGCGGAGCTAACTTCCCTTGCCATCAGCTTGGATAACAGGTTGCGCAAGCGTGCCTCGGAGCGGAAGTCTTCTTCTTCTCGCCCTCGAGGTGCCTCGTTTCGCCTGCCCCAAGCTCTCCCCCTGGCGTTGCCGTCACCGGGGTACTCTGAGGAGTCGGAGCCGATGGTGACAGGCTGGACAAAGCTCCCCCCAGCGGAGAAACAACGCCGCCGTGAGTTGGGTCTCTGTATGTATTGCGGAGACAGCCAACACACGGTGGAGCTTTGTCCACAAAAGCCAAACAGGGAGGTCCGCGAGTCACTGTAGGGGGCCTTGGGGACGCTAATCGGTTAACTCCCCTCACTCAATTGATGCTGCCCATCCGATTCTGTCATAATCCCACAGGGCACCTCACTCATGCACTGGTGGACTCAGGCGCGGAGGGTGGCTTTATTTCACAGAGCCTGGCAACCCGATTGGGCATCCGTTGCCAAACCCTCAAGTCTCCTCTCGCCCTAGTCAATCTCTCCCATGTTTCCCTGGGAAAAGTAACACACCAGACCATCCCCGTCCCAGTAATTATCTCTGGAAACCATCGGGAAGAAATCTCCTTTTACGTCCTACCAAATTCAGTGTCACCCGTCATTCTTGGATACCCATGGCTCCGCCTCCACAATCCTGTCCTGGACTGGAAGTCTGCCAGAGTGTCCGCCTGGAGCTCCTTCTGTATGAGCACCTGCCTTCAATCCGCTGCCTGCGCCCCGTCCTCTCCTTCTACTCCCAAGGACGCCGCGCCTCCGGATCTCACCCTGGTGCCCTCGGAGTTCCACGACCTGGGTATGGTTTTCAGCAAATCCAAGGCGATGTCTCTTCCTCCGCACCGTCCCTACGACTGCGCTATAAACATCCACCAGGGGGCACCCTTACCCTCGGGATGTCTCTACAGCCTGTCTGCGCCGGAGAAGGAGGCCATGAATACTTATCTGAAGGAGTCGCTGAGTGCTGGAATTATCCGTCCCTCGTCATCACCATTAGGCGCTGGGTTTTTCTTCGTGGGCAAGAAGGACGGCTCCCTTCGTCCCTGTATTGACTACCGTGCCCTAAATGACATCACGGAGAAGGACTGCTACACCTTGCCCCTAATAGACACCACCTTCCACTCCCTCCAGGGGGCGACTTGGTTCACTAAGCTGGATCTTCGCAGCGCATACCACCTCGTCCGGATCCGGGAGGGAGACAAGTGGAAGACAGCCTTCCATACCCCGAACGGCCATTTCAAATACCTGGTTATGCCGTTCGGGTTGACCAACGCTCCAGCCGTCTTTCAGCACCTTATTAATGACATCCTCTGGGATTTCATCGGCCTGTTCGTGTTCGTCTATCTGGATGATATCCTCATCTTCTCCAGATCCAGGGACGAGCACCGGGTCCACGTGAGGCGGGTTCTTCAGAGGCTGCTGGAGAACCGGTTATATGTCAAGGCAGAGAAATGTGAATTTTACGCCAAGACTACGTCCTTCCTCGGGTTCGTCATCTCTCATGACCAGGTGCTCCCGGACCCAGCGAAGGTTAAAGCGGTGGTAGAGTGGCCCACTCCTACATCAAGGAAGCAGGTACAACAGTTTATTGGGTTTGCCAATTTCTACCGCCGCTTTGTCCCGAACTTTGGAGCCATCGTCAGTCCTCTGACCCGCCTCACCTCCCCTAAGACCCCGTTCCGGTGGACTGAAGAGGCCGCAGCTGCTTTCCAGGCGCTGAAGGCGGAGTTCTCCTCCTCCCGGGTCCTCAGCCAAGTCGACCCCGTGCTGCAGTGCATCGTTGAAGTGGACGCTTCAGACACGGGGGTGGGGGCGGTGTTGTCTCAGCGGTCACCTACCGACGGGATCAAACGGCCCTGCGCCTTCTTCTCTCGGCGCTTGTCCGCGGCGGAACGTAATTACGACGTGGGGGACAGAGAGCTCCTCGCCATCAAGCTCGCGCTTCAGGAGTGGCGCCACTGGCTAGTGGGGGCTGCCCTGCCGTTCGTGGTTCTCACCGATCACAAGAACTTGGAATATTTAAGATCTGCCAAACGTCTGAACGCCCGCCAGGCGCGTTGGTCCTTGTTCTTCGCCAGGTTCCACATTAACATCACCTTTAGGCCTGGCTCCAAGAACGGCCTACCCGACGCCCTCTCTAGGCAATTTGCCCCTGAGGCATCAGAAGACGCAGTCCACACCATCTTGCCCAGGTCGTGCATCGTGGGGGCCGTCTTGTGGGACATCGAAAGCAAGATCCGGAAGGCGCAGGAATTGGAACCGGACCCTGGCGGCGGACCAGAGGGGAGGCTTTTTGTGCCGTCCACTGTCTGGGGGGAGGTCATCCACTGGCTTCACACATCTAGGCTCACCTGCCATCCTGGGTCCTCCCGGATGATCGACCTACTCCAACGATCCTTTTGGTGGCCGGGTCTGCGGAGGGACGCTGCCCGCTACTCCCGGGCCTGCCCCGTCTGCGCCACCAGCAAATCAGGTAATGCCCCCCCCGCGGGCCTGCTCCAGCCCCTGCCCGTCCCTGGCAGGCCCTGGTCGCATATCGCCCTGGGCTTCGTCACCGGTCTCCCTGTCTCCAACACCTTCGACACAGTCCTGACCATCGTAGATCGTTTCTCCAAGGCCGCTCACTTCATTCCATTACGGGGGCTTCCATCTGCCTTGGAGATGGCGGACCTCCTCATCCAGCACGTGGTCAGGCTGCACGGGATTCCGGTAGACGTGGTCTCGGACCGGGGTCCCCAGTTTTCCTCGGACGTTTGGAGGTCTTTCTGCAACGCCCTGGGAGCCAAGGTAAGCCTCTCTTCCGGCCATCACCCCCAATCCAACGGGCAGTGTGAGCGGACCAATCAGGAGCTGGAGGCTGCGCTCTGCTGCGTTACTACATCCAAGCCTGCATCCTGGAGCACACACCTCGCCTGGGTGGAATACGCCCATAACACCGCCCGCTCTTCTGCTACCGGGATGTCCCCGTTCAAGGCATCCCTAGGCTACGACCCCCCTCTGTTCCCTACGCAGGAGAGTGAATTGACTGTCCCCTCAGTTCGGGCGCACCTCAGGCGGTGCCGCTCCATCTGGTCTTTGGCGCGCAGCGCACTTTTACGCACGGCGGAGCGCAACAAGTCTACGGCGGACTGGCACAGGAGACCTGCCCCTGCCTATCAGGTAGGCCAACGTGTCTACGTGTCCACTCAGGACGTCGTTCTTAAGGGTGAGAGGAGAAAATTGGCACAGCGTTTTATGGGCCCATTCCCCATCACCAGGATTATCAACCCAGTTGCTGTGCGTGTGGCCATTCCCCCCTCCCTCCGCATCCATCCCACCTTCCACGTATCCAAGGTTAAACTGGCAGTCTCCGACCCCCTTTGCCCTCCCCCTGCTGCGCAGCCCACGCCCCGGATGATTGATGGCCATCCGGCCTGGCCAGTCTCTTCCATCCTGGACTCTCGGCGCCGGGGTCGCGGGTTACAGTACCTAGTAGATTGGGAGGGCTACGGACCTGAACATAGGCAATGGGTGCCCTCTTCATTTGTGTTGGATCCGTCCCTCATCACTGAGTTCCACCGAGCGCACCCGGAGAAACCATTGCCAGGAGGCGCTGCTAGAGGGGGGAGTACTGTCACGTCTCGCCGCTCATCAGCGGCGCCAGCTGTGCGCACACCTGCACCTCGTCAGCGGCGAAGGATTTAAGCCGCCTCGCCCTGGGCTTCGGCCTGAAGCCGTCTGTTCACATCGGCATCACTTGCTGCAAGGAACCCCCTTCACCAAGCAAGATACCAAGTAAGGATCTCTTACCTTTTCCTCCCAGTCTGCTCCCCTGTGCACAGGTGGATTTCCCGGCGGCGGACAACGTTCTCCAGTCATCATCTCCTCGCTGCTGCGTCAGGTGCTCCAGGTCGCTGTCTACCGGGCTACGCCCTTGCTACGCCAGCCACCTGCCCAAACCAAGTAAGCCAACAGTCATTATCATATCTCCTGTGTTGGTGTGGTGCCCGTTACCCTTCTCCCTCTGATTCTCCCATAGGGTTGTCCGGCTGAACGGCTTCCTGCCCCCGTGCCTGACGCAGATGCCATCACCAACACATACCCATCTCGCAGACACGCTCTCATACACACTTGTTGTCAATAAAGCTATTGGATTTACCCTGAGCCTGCGTGTGTGTCTCCTGAGCCGTGCATTATGTCAGAAAGTGGACAGCCTTGTTGACATCCTCTATTGATTTTTAGATATTGCTGTTTGTTAGGATTTCTGCTGTAGCATTATTGTATATTATCTGGACCCATTTTATGAAATTATTTCCAAGTCCAAACCTTTGTAGAACTTCAAAAAGATAGGGCCATTCGACCCTATCAAAGGCCTTTTCGGCGTCCAATGATAGGAGAGCTGTATCTGGTGCTTCTTTATTGGAATAAATAATATTAAATAGTCTTCTTACATTATGGAAGCCTTGTCTTCCCATTATAAAGCCATTCTGATCTCGGTTAATAATATTTCTTGTAGTCGTTTTGCTAAAATGTTACAGATTATTTTAAGATCAGCATTTAATAGGCTTATTGGTCTCATGTTTTCACATTTATTAGGGGGTTTACCTGGTTTTGGCAACAGTATAATTAAGGCATTATTCATGTATGGTGGTAAATTACCATTTTGAAATGCTTCTAAAACCATTTCCAAAAGTGGTTTTATTAATTTATTCTTAAATTTTTTATAGAGGTCAACTGGAAGACCATCTGGTCCTGCTCTTTTTCCTGATTTCATATTATCAATGGCTTGCCCAACTTCTTCTTGACTAATTTTAGACTCCAGTATCTCCCTGTTTTCATTTGGAATACACAGTATAGATAATCCACCCAAAAACCCATTTAGTTTTGTTAAGTCAGTTTCATTTTTTGTATCATATAGTTTTTCATAATAATCTCTAAAGGCACTATTAATTTCTAAAGGATCTATAACTACCTGTCCGTTACTTATAATACTGGTAATTGGTGTTTTAAATTCTAATTGTTTAATCTGCCATGCCAATAATTTTCCTGATTTTTCACCTTGTTCATAAAAAGTTTGCTTCAATCTTAGAAGACTCGAGGCAGCTCTATTCGCTGATTTTTTGTCATATTCTGCTCTCAGAATCAGTAATTCGTTCTCTAACTGTGGGTTACTTCCTGCATACACTTTTTCTTGAAGAATTTTTATTTTACGTTCCAATTGGACTCTCTCCTCTCAGGTCTTCTTAGATTTTGAACCTGTATAACTAATAATATGCCCCCTAATAAAAGCTTTGAAAGCCTCCCACTTTATACATGCCGTTGTTTGTGTAGTATTAATATCAAAGAACTCATCTATCTGTTTTTCTATGTACTTAACAAATTCCTCATCCTGAAGCCATTTATGCTGAAAATGCCACCTACCTGGATCCTTTGTCAATTTCTTATCTACATATATTAGACAGCAGGGTGCATGATCAGAGATCACAATGTTATCATAGAAACAGTTTTGAATCTTGGACCTTAATTCTGTAGAGATCAAAAAGTAGTCAATACGTGAAAATGTCGTATAGGTATTAGAATGTCAGTGAACTCACTGACACTGTGACATCATACACCTGTTTCTGCGAGGACATGTGTGTGCAGACCAAGACCTTCTGCATATACAACAACAATAAACCCTGGTTCATTCCTAAACTGAAGCAGCTACGTCAGACCAAGGAGGAGGCCTACAGGACTGGTGACTGGACTCTGTACAAGCGGGCCAGAAACATGCTGACGAAGGAGACCAGGCTTGCTAAGAGGAGCTACAGTGTGAAGTTACAAAAAAACTTCTCAGCTAACAACTCTGCTTCTGTCTGGAGAGGCCTACGGAATATCACCAACTACAGGAGACCATCCCCCCACCCTGAGGAAAACCTCCAGCTGGCTAATGACCTAAACAGCTTTTACTGCAGGTTTGAAAAGAACCTACAGTTCTCACCTCCCACCCACACAAAAGGATTATCTGCAGCCCCAGGAACTCCATCCCTCCTCCACTCTGACCTCCCACCAGCACTAATGATCTGTGAAGAGGAGGTGCGCTGGGTCTTTCAGAGACAAAAGATCAAGAAGGCTGCAGGACCTGATGGTGTGTCTCCGTCCTGCCTGAGAGTCTGCTCCAACGAGTTGGCCCCCATCTTCACCCGGATCTTTAACAGATCGCTGGAGCTGCGTGAAGTGCCTTCCTGCTTCAAACGCTCCATCATCATTCCAGTTCCCAAGAAACCCTCTATTACAGGATTAAACGACTACAGACCTGTTGCCCTGACCTCTGTGGTCATGAAATCCTTGGAGAGATTGGTGCTGAACCACCTGAAGGTCATCACAGGCCCCCTGATGGACCCACTGCAGTTTGCCTACCGGTCAAACAGGTCAGTGGATGATGCAGTGAATATGGGACTACATTACATCCTGCAACACCTCGACTCCCCAGGGACGTACGCCAGGATCCTGTTTGTCGACTTCAGCTCAGCGTTCAACACCATCATCCCAGGCATTCTTCATCAGAAACTCCTCCAGCTCAAGGTGCCCCCCTCCACCTGCCAGTGGATCTCCAGCTTTCTGACTGACAGGTGGCAACAGGTGAAGCTAGGGAGATTTACATCCAGCTCCCGAAAAATTAGTACTGGCGCCCCCCAAGGATGTGTCCTTTCCCCACTGCTCTTCTCCCTCTACTCCAACGACTGCACCTCAGAGGACCCTTCGGTGGAGCTCCTGAAGTTTGCGGACGACACCACAGTCATCGGTTTGATCCGGGATGGTGATGAGTCTGCATACAGGCGGGAGGTGGAGCAGCTGATCCTCTGGTGCAGCCAGAACCATCTTGAACTTAACCCAGCCAAAACGGTGGAGATGACTGTGGATTTCAGGCGACACCCCCCTTCATTCCCCCCACTCACCATCCTCAACAGCACAGTGTCCACTGTGGACTCCTTCAAGTTTCTGGGTACCACAATCTCCCGGAACCTGAAGTGGTCCTCCCATATTGACACTGTCCGGAAAAAGGCCCAGCAGAGGTTGTTTTTTCTGCGTCAGCTCAAGAAGTTTGATTTGCCTCAGGAGCTGCTGGTTGTCTTCTACACCGCCATCATCCAATCTGTCCTCTGCTTTTCCATCACTGTCTGGTTTGGATCTGCCACTAAACAGGACAAGACCAGACTGCAGCGGATCATTAAGTCTGCGGAGAGGATCATTGGTACCGACCTACCCTCCATTGAGAACTTATATCGGTCCATAACCAGGAAACGGGCGGGAAACATCTGTGCTGACCCATCACACCCCGGCCACAAACTGTTTGAACTTCTATCTTCTGGTCGTCGTTACAGATCACTGAAGGTCAAAACCACCCGTCACAGGAACAGTTTCTTTCCTCAAGCCATCACTCTGATGAACTCCTAACATTCACCTAGTCCTACCTGTTGCTGTACTCATGACTTTTCATCCATTATTACATTGCACATAACTCTCACACTGCTTTTTTTTTTTCCACAATATCTTTATTGAACCTTTTCTTTTTTTTTTTTTTAACAAACATGATACAAACAATCAAACACTAACACTAAAGTACTACAAAAAAAAAATGCACTAAAAACACCAACAACCACCAACAAAATCAAGTCTTCAACAATGCTCCTCTGTTTAGTCTAGACAATCCAATACATAAGTATACATATTATGTTCACCAGTTTGGAATTTACAAGGTCCACACACATCATTCACCTTCTTCTTCAAGAGTTATGTTTAAATTTTTTACATAATCAATAAAAGGTCTCCATATATTCTCAAACACAATTTCCTTTGATTTTAGTATATATGTTATTCTTTCTAATGGAAGGTTTGTTAACATCTGTCTTAACCACTGAGTCACATCTGGTCTATGAGTCTTTTTCCATAATAGTGCAATACATTTTTTGGCATTAAGCAAACTGAGGTCTATGAATGTTCTTTCACTTTTATTAAAATTATGCTTTTCTGGGTACAGACCCAACAAAAACAGTTTAGGATTCAATATGATTTGTTTTGAGATTATTTTTTCAATTGTTACCCTCACCTCTTCCCAAAACATTCTTATTAATCTACATTCCCATAAACAATGAAATAGGGTTCCTTTACTTTCCATGCATTTTGTGCATGTATCTGGTATATTTTTGTTATATCTATTTAACTCCTCCGGTGTAACATACATCCGCATTAACCATTTGAAATGTATCAATTTAAGGCGTGCATTTATTGATTTGGTTTGAGCTTCTGTACAAGCCAATTCCCATTGTTCCTCTGAAATTTCAATTTGCAGATCTTCTTTCCAGTAGTTTAATCTTTTCAGTGAATTTTCACTTGAAGATAGTGTCAATGAGTTATAAAACTCTGAAATAATACCCTTTCTTTTACTATCTTTCATCATCATTTTTTCCAAGGATGAATAAATAGGTCGAGTGAGAGCTTTATTTTGATTTGATCGAATAAAGTTTCTAAGTTGAAGATATTTAAAAAAATGTGTTCTATTGAGATTAAATTTGATCCTCAGCTCTTCAAAAGACATTATGTTGTCTGCACCTGGCAAATATAAATCCTGAATCTTTTGTATCCCTTTTAAATTCCATACTTTAAATACAGCGTCCGCTCTCCCTGGTTTAAAATATTGATTACCCCATATTGGACTAAATTGTGACAATAACTGTGGTTCTTTTAAATAGTTTTTAGCTTCACACCATATTTTGATCATATGCTTTACAAATGGATTTTTAACTTGTTTTTGTAATTTTTTTGCCGAATCTGAGTATATGAATATGGGAAGAGGTAAAGGTAAATTGTATGATTCCATTTCAGTCCAGTGAGGGAGATCATTTGATGAAAAATAATATGTCATAGACCTCAGTTGTGCCGACCAATAATACAACATAAAATTTGGACATTTCAGACCTCCACGATCAAATGGTAAATATAATAAAGACAAACGTAATCTAGCCCTCCTGTTGTTCCATATAAATTCCACTAACTTTTTTTTTATTCTTGAGAATAGATCTAAAGGTGGTGATAAGGGAATGTATTGAAATAAATAAAGTATTTTAGGTAAAATATTACTTTTAAGTATATTGATTCTCCCGATCATCGACATTGGTAGTGACATCCATCTCTGAGTTAACTCACTGATATCTGACATTAAGGCTTCATAGTTGACACTGGCGACTGATTCTAGCTTAGGCATAATTTGGATTCCTAAATATTTAAACTGATTTACAACATTGAATTGATTTACCTCAGGGGCTGGGTAATTTCTCTGGGTCTCATTTAGCATTAATATTGAAGATTTAGTTTTATTTATTTTATATCCTGATATTTCCCCAAAATTCTTTATTAAATTCAACAAGGTTGGAATTGATTTTTTTAGATTCGACATAAACAAAATTATGTCATCGGCGTACAGGGAGATTTTATGTTCTGTTGGTCCAACTTTAATTCCATATATTTGTGAATGTAAACGTATCGCTATCGCTAAAGGTTCAATTGCCATAGTAAACAGTAAAGGTGAAAGTGGACAGCCTTGTCGACATCCTCTATTTATTTTTATTGGTTTTGAAATATTGTTATTTGTTAGGATTTCTGCTGTAGCATTATTGTATATTATTTGAACCCATTTTATGAAATTATTTCCAAGTCCAAACCTTTGTAGTACTTCAAAAAGAAAGGGCCATTCAACTCTATCAAAGGCCTTTTCGGCGTCCAATGATAGGAGAGCTGTATCCGGTGCTTCTTTATTAAAATAAATAATATTAAATAGTCTTCTTACATTATGGAAGCCTTGTCTACCCTTTATAAAGCCATTCTGATCTCGATTAATAATATTTGGTAAAATTTCTTGTATTCGTCTTGCTAAAATTTTACAGATTATCTTAAGGTCGGCGTTTAATAGGCTTATTGGTCTCATATTTTCACATTTATTAGAGGGCTTACCTGGTTTTGGCAGCAGTATAATTAAGGCATTATTTATGTATGATGGTAAATTATTATTTTGAAATGCTTCTAAAACCATTTCCAAAAAAGGTTTTATTAATTTATTCTTAAATTTTTTATAAAGGTCAACTGGAAGACCATCTGGTCCTGCACTTTTTCCTGATTTCATATTATCAATGGCTAGCCCAA
Organism: Pholidichthys leucotaenia; assembly: GCA_020510985.1. Lineage (NCBI taxonomy): Eukaryota > Metazoa > Chordata > Actinopteri > Cichliformes > Pholidichthyidae > Pholidichthys > Pholidichthys leucotaenia. The sequence goes on from CM035837.1 coordinate 271,880,874, forward strand.
CTTCTTCTTGACTAATTTTAGACTCCAATATCTCCCTGTTTTCATTTGGAATACACGGTATAGATAGTTCGTTCAAAAACCCATTTAGTTTTGTTAATTCAGGTTCATTTTTGGTATCATATAATTTTTCATAGTAATCTCTAAAGGCTCTATTAATTTCTAAAGGATCTATAACTACCTGTCCATTACTTATAATACTGGTAATTGGTGTTTTAATTTCCAATTGTTTAATCTGCCATGCTAATAATTTTCCTGATTTTTCACCTTGTTCATAAAAAGATTGTTTCAATCTTAGAAGACTCGAGGCAGCTCTATTCGCTGATTTTTTGTCGTATTCAGCTCTCAAAATCAGTAATTCATTCTCCAACCTTGGGTCACTTCCTGCATACACTTTTTCCTGAAGATTTTTTATTTTATGTTCCAATTTAGCTCTCTCCTCTCGAGTCTTCTTAGATTTTGATCCTGTATAACTAATAATATGTCCCCTAATAAAAGCTTTGAAAGCCTCCCACTTTACACATGCTGATGTTTGTGTAGTATTGATGTCAAAGAACTCGTCTATCTGTTTTTCTATATACTTGACAAATTCCTCATCCTGAAGCCATTTATGCTGAAATTGCCATCTACCTGATTCCTTTATCAATTTTTTATCTACATATATTAGACAACAGGGTGCATGGTCAGAGATCACGATGTTATCATAAAAGCAGTTTTGAATCTTGGACCTTAATTCTGTGGAAATCAAAAAATAATCAATACGTGAGAATGTCTTGTAGGTACTGGAATAACAAGAATAGGCTTTAACTTGTGGTTTCATTTCTCTCCATATATCTAACAATCTCAATTCTTTCATAAAATGATTAATAGTCATCCTACATCCAATGTGCGTACAATCCAGTCCTGTTGATCTATCCACACCTGGATTCAATGTACAATTAAAATCCCCTGCTATTATATGTTGCCCTGTAAGTGATGATAAGATGAGAAATAAATTAGCAAAGAACTTCTGGTCATCTATATTGGGACCATATAAGTTCACAAGATTTATATTTTCTAATAGCAAAGAACCTTGAATGATTACATATCTTCCAAATTTGTCTCCAATTACATTTTTCACTTGAAAAGGAACTGATTTATGTATGAGAGTCATAACTCCCCTGGCTCGGGATGAAAATGAAGAGGTGAATACACTTCCCTGCCATCTACTCCTAATTCTTTTAACATCCTCCTCTATCAGATGAGTTTCTTGTAAAAACACAATTCTTGAACCCATGTCCTTTATTTTATTCATAACTTGTTTAAGTTTTTTTAAATTTTGTAGACCTCTGCAATTCCATGAAGTTAAATTAAGATTAACACTTTGGTCCATGATCAATAGAGAGTTTGGGATTACCTTGCAGTGTAAACATGCTCATACAGAGAAGCAAAAACATGAGTGGTTGAACATTCATCCTACAAACTACACACAAACAAATTCCCCCTTCCCACACTTGTGGCAAACCCCCCAAAATCAAAAGAAAAATTCTGTCTCCCGATATAGCCATCGACTGTTCCACATCCACGGGGAACAGCCTAAGCCACTCCTTCTTCATCCTCCCAATCACCCTAACTCTACTGCTTTTAATGACGTAACATTAACTCTCCTCTGTAGTTTTCCAACTTAACTCCAAAATTTTTACCAACTTTGTACATCCTAGTTTTTTTTTTTTGTTTGTTTTGTTTTTGTTTTGTTTTTTTTTAATATATAATACAATCTATATTTTGTAAACTTACTATTTACTTCAAGTCAGTCAGATGCCTGTGCAAATGCTTAGTTATTCTACCTTATATTTTGTTCATGCTTAGCTCCCACCAGTCTCTTCTTCTTCTTTGATCTTCTTGATGAACTCCTGCGCCTCCTCTGGGGTCTTGAAGATGTGGGTTCTGCCCTCATACGTGGTCAGCAGTCTCGCAGGATAGATTACACCATGACGAATCCCAAGGTTGCGCAGCTCCTTACGTACGGGATCAAACTGCTTCCTCAATTGCTGGATTCCTGTGGCCAAATCTGGGTAGAACCGCACCTGCTGGTCCTGGTGTTTAATCTCTCCTTTAGCACGTGCAGCGTTGAAGATCTTCATCCTGTCTCTGTTGCTTAGAAACTTCATAATTAAGGTCCTCGGCGGTCCCTTATCTCTCCGTGGGCCAATACGATGTGCTTTTTCCAGAACCACTGCTGATTGCAACTCCTCGCTGCCCAGCACCTCCGGAATCCACTTTTCCAGAAAGGAACATACGTCCCGACCTTCTGATTCCTCTGGAAGACCCACCAGCCTCAAGTTATGCTGTCTCGACCGAGATTCCAAATCCAAAATATTATCTTCCAGAGATTTATTTTTTTTTTCCAAAGTGCGCACCTTTAATTGAAGACGGGTGACGTCATCTTCAGCACTAGCGAGACGGAGCTCCATCTGCGCCGTTCGTTCTACACAGTCACCCAATTCCTTTCTTATTCCTTCCAGCGCTGTCATAATCCCATCAAATCTAGAGGAAAAGTCCGCTCTCATTGAACTCATGGCAGCCATCAGCGCATCTGCGCCATTCCCCGCAGAAATCGCACCGCCGCCAGCTTCCTCCGCCATATATGGAGCCTTGTTTGCTGCGTCACAGACCTGAAAGTCCGTTAATTTGGACTGTTTCGGCGGCTCGCTTTTTCCTTTTCCTGGTTTTCCAGCCTTAGGCTTCGCCGACATATCCTCGCCCAAATGCTGGGATACGTTCTGTCCCAAATGAGAGAGTTATTTGCCGATTTTTTTTTTCCAGGAGCAGAGCAGAGCGAGACACGTCCGTCCTACGTGGCAGCCATAACCGGAAGTCCTCACACTGCTTTTTACTTCATTCACATTATATCACTGAATCTGAGTCCACATTGAAATACTGTGTGATTGTATATTTTTTTCATATATTTCTGCAAAGTGTGGTTAGTCCGAGTAAATAACTGCATATATTCCTGTATATATTTGCATCCTTTTATAGAAACGTGGACAGACTGTAATTTACTGTACATACTGTGGTTGTCATTGAATCCTTATTTAAATCCTTCACCTGAACAACGAGAGCAAGTTTTTAGCCAAAGTCAAATTCCTTGTATGTGTTGTGCATACTTGGCCAATAAAGCTGATTCTGAGAATAACAAGAATAGGCTTTGACTTGTGGTTTCATTTCTCTCCATATATCTAGCAATCTCAATTCTTTCATAAAATGATTAATGGTCATCCTACGTCCATTGTGTGTACAGTCCAGTCCTGTTGATCTATCTATAGTGGGATTCAATGTACAATTAAAATCCCTTGCTATTATATGTTGCCCTGTAAGTGATGATAAAGTAAGGAATAAATTAACAAAGAAGTTTTGATCATCAATATTGAGGCCATATAAGTTCACCAGATTTATATTTTCTAATATAAATCTGGTGAACTTTCTGCAACTGTGGGGGTTCCCCCTACAGTTGATAGTGCTATGAGATGACTGTTGTTGTGAAATGGCGCTATATAAATAAAGTTGAATTGAATTGAATTAATAACAAAGACCCTTGGATGATTAGATATCTTCCAAATTTGTCTCCAATTACATTTTTCCTTGAAATGGGACTGTTTTGTGTATGAGAGTCATAACTCCCCTAGCTCGGGATGAAAATGATGAGGTGAACACGTTACCTTGCCATCTTCTCCTAATTCTTTTTACATCTTCCTCTATTAGATGTTTCTCGTAAAAATACAATTTTTGAATCCATGTCTTTTATTTTATTCATAACTTGTTTAAGTTTTTTAAGATTTTGTAGACCTCTGCAATTCCATGAAGTTAAATTAAGATTAACGCTTTGATCTATGATCAGTAAAGAGTTTGAGATTACCTTGCAATATGAACATACTCTTACAGAGAAGCAAAAACATGGATGATAGAACATTCATCTTCCAAACTAAACAAAAACAAATTCCCTTTCCCCACATTCGTGGTAATCCCCCCAAAATCAAAAAAAATTCTGTCCCCTGTTATAGCTAGTGACTGTTCCACACCTGCGAGGATCAGTCAAACCACTCTCTCTTTCTCCTCTCAATCACCCTGACTCTACTACTATTCTTATAATATTATAACATTAACTCTCTTCTGTAGTTTTTTCAGCATAACTTCAAAGTTTTATAGCAACGTTGTACATCATAGCTTTTTTTTTAAAATACAGTCTGTATTTTGTAGACTTATTATATGTTTCAGATCAATCAGATGTCTGTACATACGCTTAAATGTTCTACCTTTGTCATGTTCATGCTTAGCTCCCACCAGTCTCCTTTTGGATTTGCTTGATGAGCTCCTGCGCCTCTTGAGGGGTCTTGAAGGTGTGGGTTCTCCCTTTATATGTGACCAGCAGTCTTGCCGGATGAATCACTCCGTGACAAATCCCGAGGTTGCGCAGCTCTTTGCGGGCGGGGTCGAACTGCTTCCTTAATTGTTGAATTCCTGTGGCAAAGTCTGGGTAGAACCGCACCTGTTGGTCCTGGTATTTAATTTCTCCTTTAGCTCGCGCAGCATTGGTGACTGTCATCTTGTCTCTGTAGTTGAGGAACTTCATAATCAGCGTCCTCGGTGGTGTCTTATTATCTCTCGGTGGGCCGATTCGGTGAGCGCTCTCTAAAACGATCGATGACTGCAGGTCTGCGTTGTTCAGCGCTTCTGGAATCCACTTTTCCAAAAAGGAACATGAATCCCGTCCCTCCGCTCCCTCCAGGAGGCCCACCAGCCTCAAATTATTCCGTCACGAGCGGGATTCCAAGTCTAGGACGTTATCTTCCAGATGTTTCCATTTTGATTCCAGTGTTTGAAGTTTAATTTGCAGGCTGGTGACGTCATCCTCAGCGCTTGATATTCGGAGGTCCGCCTGCGACATTCACTCCATACAGTCGTTTATTTCTTTCCTCATACCTTCTATCGCTGCTATAATCCCATCAAATTTAGACGAAAACTCTGTTCTCATGGAGGTGATGGCAGCAAGCACTACGCTTGTCCCCTCCCCAGCAGTTCCCGCTCTGCCGCTGGCTCCATCCTCCGCCATTGTCTCTGGAGTTTTCCCTGCCTCGCCTTGAGCGTAGAAGTCCGTTAGCTTGGCTTGTTTTGTCAAGTTGCCTAATTCCTCCACCTAATCTTCAGGTCAGGGAACAGGGAGATGCTGAAGTCCGTACAGAGGGAGCTGAGGAGAAAGATCAGAGAAGGCAAGGACAGCTTCAGGAAGAAGATGGAGGACAAGCTGCAACAGAGCAACATCAGCGGGGTCTGGAGAAACCTCAAAACCATCTCGGGGCTCCAGAATACCTCCCCCCAGGCCACAGGGGGCAGGGAGTGGGCGAACAACCTGAATCTGTTTTTCAATAGATTTGACCAACCGCCCTCCCCCCTGACTGCACAACAACCACTGCTGCCTCTAAAGAAATCAAGTCCTGCTGCCCACTCCCCACTCCACCAACCCCCCCCCACTCCCAACACACAGCCCCCCATCCTGACCCTGACCAGGACCCAGGTGAGGACGGAGCTGAGGAAGATCAAGGCGAGGAAGGCGCCGGGACCGGACGGCATCAGCGCAAAGCTCCTCAAGTCCTGTGCAGACCAGCTGTGTGGGATTGTGACGTATATCTTCAACATGAGCCTGAAACTGGGGAGGGTACCACAGCTGTGGAAAACATCTTGTGTGGTACCTGTACCAAAAACTTCCCACCCCAAAGACCTGAACAGCTACAGACCGGTGGCCTTGACGTCCCACTTGATGAAGACCCTGGAGAGACTGCTCCTTGCTCACCTCCGCCCCCTGGTGGAACCAGCGATGGATCCACTCCAGTTCGCCTACCAGCATGGCATTGGGGTGGAGGATGCGGTGATCTTCCTCCTTCACCGTTCTCTGTCCCACCTGGAGAAGCCCGGGAATATGGTGAGGATCATGTTCTTTGACTTCTCCAGTGCTTTCAACACCATCCAACCGATGATCCTGAAGGACAAGCTGCTGCGCGCAGGGGTGGACCAGCACCTGTCATCATGGATCCTGGACTACCTCACGAACCGGCCTCAGTTTGTGAGAACCCGGGACTGTGTGTCCGACACGATCATCAGTAGCACGGGGGCCCCCCCAGGGAACGGTGCTGGCTCCCTTCCTGTTCACTCTTTATACTGCGGACTTCTCACACAACACAACACACTGCCATCTACAGAAGTTCTCTGATGACTCTGCGATCGTTGGCCTCATCTCCAATGGAGATGAAGCTGAGTACAGAGGGCTTATCCAGGACTTCGTGGACTGGTGCCATCGGAACTGCCTCCAGATCAACGCGAGGAAAACTAAGGAGCTGGTGGTGGACTGCCGCAGGCATGGGCAGCCCCTCACAGTACCAGTAAATATACAGGGAACAGACATCGAGATGGTGACATCCTATAAGTACCTGGGTATTCATCTGAACAATAAACTAGACTGGTCACACAATACTGATGCACTCTACAAGAAGGGACAGCGCAGGCTGTTCCTGCTGAGGAGACTCAGGTCTTTTGGTGTACAAGGGGCGCTGCTGAAGTCATTCTATGACACGGTGGTGGCATCAGCCATCACTTTTGGAGTGGTCTGCTGGGGCAGTGGCATTACTGCAGCCGATAGGAAGAGACTGAACAAACTGATTAAGAAAGCTAGCTCTGTCCTGGGGCAGCGCCTTGATCCGATGGAGGAGATAGGAGAGAGAAGGACGGTGGCTAAACTGTCATCTCTGCTGGAGTCCGAGTTCCACCCTATGCAGGACATACTGAATGCACTGAGGAGCTCATTTAGCAGCAGACTACATCATCCCAGGTGCACAACCGAGAGGTTTCGTAGGTCCTTCCTACCAACGGCTGTCAGACTGTACAACCTAAGCAGGGCTGCTCGCAGAGATAGCAAAAAGACGTAACAAACTAATAGTTTTTTGAATGCAAAAGATGCAATAGACTTACACAATGGTCCCCTCCGGCATACAACTAGGAACATACCGGTCGCTATGGAGGGTGAGAATATGTATGGGCACATAATCATACCATGTAGGATAACTAAGTAGACGGTTATGCTGTTTCATTCCATCTAGCAACAATGCTCTGCACTGTGTGTGTTTATATATTTGCATATTTATTCCATCTAGCTACAATGCTCAGCACTGGGTGTGTTTATATATTTATATATCTACATATTATTCCATCTAGCTACATTGCTCCGCACTGTGTGTGTTTATATACTTGCATATTTATTCCACCTAGCTGCAATGCTCCGTACTGTGGGTGTTTATATATTTACATATTTATTCCATCTAGCTACAATGCTCTGCACTGTGTGTTCATATATTCATATATTTATTCCATCCAGCTACAATGCTCTGCACTGTGTGTCTGTGTGTGTGTGTATATATATATATTTTATAGTAATACGTACATATGTTTATTAGCTGCTCTTGCTTGCTTGTTTTTTTTTCTTGCCTTCTGATTGTTGCTCTGAGTGTTGCTATCCCTGTGCTGTTGCAATCCTGGAATTTCCCCGTTGTGGGACTAATAAAGGCTTATCTTATCTTATCTTAATTTTCCAACCTTGGTCTTTACCATATCCACGCCAAAACGCTGGGATGGGTTTTTGTTCCAATTGAGAGAGTTTTAGTAGAATTTTTAGTTATACAAGCAGAGCAGTGTAAAACACATCTTCCTACGTGGCCGCCATAACCGGAAGTCACGTTATTCCTTTTAGTTTTATAAGTTGTTAGATCTAAAAAGTGTGACACTTGGTGTGTGCAGGTCCAGAATCTAGTCTCCAGTAATGATCTGTGTTTACAGTCACTAACAGAGCAAGTATGGTACATGTTTCCTCAACATTTCTTACAGTGTGCGGAGTGACATGTTAATACATTTGACATAAATGACAGGCTGCCATTTACTTTCACTGTAGAAAAAGCATCAAGTTCCACTTCCTGGATTTAGTGTACTGCCATCTTGTACTGGTGATATCATTTGCAGTCATAGACTGTGTGGCATTGCTCATGAAGTTGAGTCATGACCTCAAATTCCTACCAATATGGCTGCCATCACAGTCTGTGCAGTCATGCATAGGCACCTAATCAGCCAATCACATCTGTGCTCAATCGTGACCACACCCCTGCTTTATAGCATCAAATAACAAATTAAAACCAGAAAGCTCTGGAAAATGAACACTTGAATATTCAGCCATGTGAAAAAGTTAGGACACCCCATTAAATATTCAGTTCTTTATTAAGAAATGTTCACATATCTATGTCTAACCTTGTTTTTGTTTTTATTTGCATTTTTCTTTTACATTTATTTTAGCCATTGTAAGTAGGGATGAATGTGGGGGGTGTCCTAAAAAAGATGGGGGGTGTCCTAATTTATTCCTCACTATTTGTTTAGAATTACATTTTACAGAAAATTTGAAAAAAGTCTTTAATTCATGTTTAATTGTTTAGTTGTATTACATGAATCTCCCAGTATTTTCAACATTGATACAAAATATCCATATGTTCAAATATGTTAAAAAAAAAACACAGAAAATTATTAGCATGGCAGATTAAACAATTGGAAATTAAAACACCAATAACCAGTATTATAAGTAACGGACAGGTAGTTATAGATCCTTTAGAAATTAATAGAGCCTTTAGAGATTACTATGAAAAATTATATGATACCAAAAATGAACCTGATTTAACAAAACTAAATGGGTTTTTGAACGAACTATCTATACCGTGTATTCCAAATGAAAACAGGGAGATATTGGAGTCTAAAATTAGTCAAGAAGAAGTTGGGCTAGCCATTGATAATATGAAATCAGGAAAAAGTGCAGGACCAGATGGTCTTCCAGTTGACCTTTATAAAAAATTTAAGAATAAATTAATAAAACCTTTTTTGGAAATGGTTTTAGAAGCATTTCAAAATAATAATTTACCATCATACATAAATAATGCCTTAATTATACTGCTGCCAAAACCAGGTAAGCCCTCTAATAAATGTGAAAATATGAGACCAATAAGCCTATTAAACGCCGACCTTAAGATAATCTGTAAAATTTTAGCAAGACGAATACAAGAAATTTTACCAAATATTATTAATCGAGATCAGAATGGCTTTATAAAGGGTAGACAAGGCTTCCATAATGTAAGAAGACTATTTAATATTATTTATTTTAATAAAGAAGCACTGGATACAGCTCTCCTATCATTGGACGCCGAAAAGGCCTTTGATAGAGTTGAATGGCCCTTTCTTTTTGAAGTCCTACAAAGGTTTGGACTTGGAAATAATTTCATAAAATGGGTTCAAATAATATACAATAATGCTACAGCAGAAATCCTAACAAATAACAATATTTCAAAACCAATAAAAATCAATAGAGGATGTCGACAAGGCTGTCCACTTTCACCTTTACTGTTTACTATGGCAATTGAACCTTTAGCGATAGCGATACGTTTACATTCACAAATATATGGAATTAAAGTTGGACCAACAGAACATAAAATCTCCCTGTACGCCGATGATATAATTTTGTTTATGTCGAATCTAAAAAAATCAATTCCAACCTTGTTGAATTTAATAAAGAATTTTGGGGAAATATCAGGATATAAAATAAATAAAACTAAATCTTCAATATTAATGCTAAATGAGACCCAGAGAAATTACCCAGCCCCTGAGGTAAATCAATTCAATGTTGTAAATCAGTTTAAATATTTAGGAATCCAAATTATGCCTAAGCTAGAATCAGTCGCCAGTGTCAACTATGAAGCCTTAATGTCAGATATCAATGAGTTAACTCAGAGATGGATGTCACTACCAATGTCGATGATCGGGAGAATCAATATACTTAAAAGTAATATTTTACCTAAAATACTTTATTTATTTCAATACATTCCCTTATCACCACCTTTAGATCTATTCTCAAGAATAAAAAAAAAGTTAGTGGAATTTATATGGAACAACAGGAGGGCTAGATTACGTTTGTCTTTATTATATTTACCATTTGATCGTGGAGGTCTGAAATGTCCAAATTTTATGTTGTATTATTGGTCGGCACAACTGAGGTCTATGACATATTATTTTTCATCAAATGATCTCCCTCACTGGACTGAAATGGAATCATACAATTTACCTTTACCTCTTCCCATATTCATATACTCAGATTCGGCAAAAAAATTACAAAAACAAGTTAAAAATCCATTTGTAAAGCATATGATCAAAATATGGTGTGAAGCTAAAAACTATTTAAAAGAACCACAGTTATTGTCACAATTTAGTCCAATATGGGGTAATCAATATTTTAAACCAGGGAGAGCGGACGCTGTATTTAAAGTATGGAATTTAAAAGGGATACAAAAGATTCAGGATTTATATTTGCCATGTGCAGACAACATAATGTCTTTTGAAGAGCTGAGGATCAAATTTAATCTCAATAGAACACATTTTTTTAAATATCTTCAACTTAGAAACTTTATTCGATCAAATCAAAATAAAGCTCTCACTCGACCTATTTATTCATCCTTGGAAAAAATGATGATGAAAGATAGTAAAAGAAAGGGTATTATTTCAGAGTTTTATAACTCATTGACACTATCTTCAAGTGAAAATTCACTGAAAAGATTAAACTACTGGAAAGAAGATCTGCAAATTGAAATTTCAGAGGAACAATGGGAATTGGCTTGTACAGAAGCTCAAACCAAATCAATAAATGCACGCCTTAAATTGATACATTTCAAATGGTTAATGCGGATGTATGTTACACCGGAGGAGTTAAATAGATACAACAAAAATATACCAGATACATGCACAAAATGCATGGAAAGTAAAGGAATCCTATTTCATTGTTTATGGGAATGTAGATTAATAAGAATGTTTTGGGAAGAGGTGAGGGTAACAATTGAAAAAATAATCTCAAAACAAATCATATTGAATCCTAAACTGTTTTTGTTGGGTCTGTACCCAGAAAAGCATAATTTTAATAAAAGTGAAAGAACATTCATAGACCTCAGTTTGCTTAATGCCAAAAAATGTATTGCACTATTATGGAAAAAGACTCATAGACCAGATGTGACTCAGTGGTTAAGACAGATGTTAACAAACCTTCCATTAGAAAGAATAACATATATACTGAAATCAAAGGAAATTGTGTTTGAGAATATATGGAGACCTTTTATTGATTATGTAAAAAATTTAAACATAACTCTTGAAGAAGAAGGTGAATGATGTGTGTGGACCTTGTAAATTCCAAACTGGTGAACATAATATGTATACTTATGTATTGGATTGTCTAGACTAAACAGAGGAGCATTGTTGAAGACTTGATTTTGTTGGTGGTTGTTGGTGTTTTTAGTGCATTTTTTTTTTTGTAGTACTTTAGTGTTAGTGTTTGATTGTTTGTATCATGTTTGTTAAAAAAAAAAAAAAAAGGTTCAATAAAGATATTGTGTAGCCACTCCTACTAGCCAAGCTAATTCACCATCTTTACATCGTCTCACGTGCTAACCCCCGCCCGCTTTAGCGGAAAGCTCGGGGAAGCGCGAGGCTTTATATTCCAATGTGAGTCAGTGTTTCTCCGCGTCCCGGGGGACTTTGCCACTGACCAAAGCAAAATAGGGTATATCACCAACCTGCTGGGGGGGTAGGGCCTTAGACTGGGCTTACACAGTTATGGCAAAACCAAATTATCCTGTTTTGACTTACCAGCAGTTCGTGGCAGAGTTCATGGAGGTGTTTGATCATACAGACCGGGGCGCAGTGTTAACCGAACGGCTGCTAAGTCTTCGGCAGGGCAGTAGATCTGCCGCCGATTACGCCGTTGACTTCCGGGTGTTAGCCGCTGAGATTGGGTGGGGGGAGTCAGCGCTTTGTGGTATCTTCCTCCGCAGTCTTAGCTCTGAGTTGAAAGATGAGCTAGCGGCACGGGACAAACCAGACAGGTTAGGGGAGTTAATTTCCCTCACCATCAGCTTGGATAGTAAGCTAAGGGAGCGAGCGGCCGAACAGCGGACAGCTTCCCGTTCGAGTAAACCCCGCCCTCGCTCCGCTAGGTCACCTCTCCTCGCTCTGCCCTCGTCAGAGGAACTTCCAGAGCAGGAGGATATGGTCATAGGGCAATCGGGAGTTTCAGCGGCTGAAAGACAGCGCCGCAGGGATCTGGGCCTATGTTTTTATTGTGGCAATGGGTCTCATGGGGTTGCTGAATGCCCGAACCGGTTAAAAGGAGAGGTCCGTGGATCACAGTAGGGGGATTCATGGATGAGAACCAGAAAAAGCCCCTCACTAGTTGCCGCATCCCCATTAGGCTACTCCACAAACACAAAGAACATTTCACACATGCCTTAGTCGACTCTGGAGCTGAGCAAAACTTCATCTCCAGAGACCTGGCAACCCAGATGGGCCTCAGCTGTCAACCTCTATGCCCTCCTGTCAATCTCGTCACGTTGTCCAAGGCGTCACTGACATCTGTTTCCCATCAGACAGCCCCTGTGTCAATAATAGTCTCTGGGAATCACCGGGAGGAAATTCGGTTGTTGGTTTTACCCATCTCCTCTTCCCTCGTCATCCTGGGGTACCCCTGGCTTCGGCTTCACAACCCCACCTTTGACTGGCAAGCTGGGAGAATTACAGCGTGGAGTTCTTTCTGTTTGAGTGCCTGCCTCCAATCTGCGGCGTGTGCTCCCTCGGTCTCGGTGCCTCCTCCTTCGACGCCACCCCCGGACCTGTCCAAGGTGCCAGAAGTCTACCACGACCTGGGGGCGGTGTTCAGCAAGTCACGGGCGCTGTCCCTTCCCCCACACCGTCCTTAAGACTGTGAGATCAACCTCAGGGCAGGGGCCTCTCTCCCTGCGACCCGCCTATACAACCTGTCCGCCCCGGAGCGCGAGGCCATGGATACATACATCAAGGAGTCTCTGACTTCCGGAATTATTCGTCCTTCGTCCTCGGCCGTGGGTGCAGGATTCTTCTTCGTGGGAAAGAAGGACGGTTCACTGCACCCCTGCATCGACTTCTGGGGCCTCAACGAAATCACAGTTAAGGATAAATATACATTGCCTTTGATGAACACAGCCTTCGACTCTCTCCAGGGGGCGTCCTGGTTTACGAAGTTGGACCTGCGGAACGCCTACCACCTGGTGCGCATCAGAGAGGGCGATGAATGGAAGACGGCTTTCCGGACCCCAAGCGGCCACTTCGAATATCTGGTGATGCCGTTTGGGTTAACCAACGCTCCGGCCGTGTTCCAGCGGCTGATAAATGACGTCCTCCGGGATTTCCTCAACTCCTTCGTGTTCGTCTACCTCGATGACATCCTCATCTTCTCACGCACGTTGGAGGAGCACCAGGTGCATGTGCGACGGGTCCTGCAGCGCCTCCTGGAGAACCAGCTGTTTGTCAAGGCAGAAAAGTGCGAATTTCACACTGACAAGACCTCCTTTCTTGGGTTTATTATCACCCAGAACCAGGTGCTTCCTGACCCGGCCAAAGTCAAGGCGGTGGTGGATTGGCCCACTCCCACGTCCAGGAAACAGCTACAGGGGTTCCTGGGTTTCGCCAATTTCTACCGTCGGTTCGTGCCGAATTTTGGGAACATCGCCCGCCCCCTGACTGCTCTCACGTCCCCTAAGGTGCCCTTTCGTTGGAGTGAGGAGGCTGCCATGGCATTCGGGAAACTGAAGGAGGAGTTCGCTTCGGCCCGCGTTCTGACCCAGGTGGACCCGGAGCTGCAGTGCCTTGTGGAGGTGGACGCCTCAGATTCGGGAGTTGGGGCCGTTCTCTCCCAGCGTTCTCCGGTGGATGGCAAGATCCGACCATGCGCATACTTCTCCCACCGCCTGACTCCTGCGGAGAGAAATTACTGCATTGGGGACAGGGAGCTGCTGGCCGTGAAACTCCCCCTGGAGGAGTGGAGACACTGGTTGGAGGGGGCTGCCCAGCCGTTCGTCGTTTGGACTGACCATCGTAACCTTGAGTACCTCAGGACGGCCAAGCGATTGAACGCACGCCAGGCCCGCTGGTCTCTTCTTCGGCCGGTTTAATTTCACCATCACCTACCGGCCGGGGAGCAAGAATGGCAAGCCTGACGCCCTCTCGAGGCAGTTCGACGCACCATCCACTAGTGTTGTAGTCAAGACCTCATCAAGACCAGAGTCTCCCAAGACCAAGACCAAGACCAAGACCGAGAAAAAGTTGAGACCAAGACCCACATACAAAGTGGTCTTGACTTGGTCTCAGTCTTGGGATTCTGGTCTTGGTTTGCTCTCGACTACAACTCTATTTCCAAGTAACTAGTTACTTTAATCATGCAGTAATTGGTAAAGTAGCTCAGTTACTTTTGAAAAGAAGTAACTAGTAACTGTAATTAGTTACTATTTTTTAGTAACTTGCCCAACACTGGTTATATGAATACTGCATATAAATGTGCATGTCTGCAATACCCACATATTATTTATGCATTCTTCACAATAAGCGATGGCAATGTTTGCTCCTTTGCTTCCCATAGAGTTGTAGTCGAGAGCAAACCAAGACCAGAATCCCAAGACTGAGACCAAGTCAAGACCACTTTGTATGTGGGTCTTGGTCTCAACTTTTTCTCGGTCTTGGTCTTGGTCTTGGGAGACTCTGGTCTTGATGAGGTCTTGATGAGGTCTTGACTACAACACTACCATCCGCTGAAGAGCAGGAGGTGACCATCCTGCCATCCTCTTGTGTGGTGGGTGCATTATCTTGGGAGATCCGCGACAAGGTCAGAAGAGCGCAGGAGTCAGAGCCTGATCTGGGTGGGGGCCCCCCGGGCCGTCTGTTCATCCCTCTTTCTGTCAGAGGTCAGGTGATCGAATGGGGCCATGCGTCCAAGCTGGCGTGCCATCCGGGAGTGGGCCGAACCACCAACCTTCTCCAGAGGGCCTTTTGGTGGCCAGGGTTGAGGAAGGATGTCAACAGTTATGTCCGGGCCTGCGCCCAGTGCGCTACTGGGAAATCATCATCATCCCCCCCGGTGGGTCTTCTGCATCCTTTGCCTATCCCTTCTCGCCCCTGGTCCCACGTGGCCATGGACTTCGTAACTGGCCTGCCCCCCTCTGGTCATTTCACGACAGTTTTGACGATAGTGGCCCGTTTTTCAAAGGCAGCCCACTTTGTGCCTCTCCGAGGGCTGCCTTCGGCGCGGGATACGGCGGACCTCCTTGTTCAACATGTGGTCCGTCTTCACGGAATCCCCGCTAACATCGTATCGGATTGAGGACCACAGTTTGTATCCCAAGTCTGGAAGGCGTTCTGCACGGTGCTGGGGGCCACGGCTAGTCTCTCCTCTGGGTACCACCCGCAGAGCAACGGTCAGTGCGAGCGTGCCAATCAGGAGCTGGAGGCTGCGCTGCGCTGTGTCATCTCCTCCTGCTCCTCTTCTTGGAGCACGTTTCTACCTTGGATCGAGTACGCCCATAACACCATGGTGTCCTCTGCTACGGGGATGTCCCCTTTCAAAGCATCCCTGGGGTTTGATCCACCACTGTTCCCTGAGGAGGAGAAGGAGGTGGCGGTTCCTTCAGTGCAGGTCCACGCCAGGCGTTGTCGGCGGATCTGGTCCATCACCCGCAGAGCCCTCCTAAGGACTACGGAACGTAATATCCAGGTGGCCAACCGCCACAGGAGGCCCGCCCCGGACTATAAGGTGGGTCAGAAAGTTTGGTTGTCCACTAGGAACATCAGTGTGCCGGCCGAGAAGCGCAAGCTGACCAAGCGCTTCATCGGCCCTTACGTCATTTCACATGTTATCAACCCTGTGTCTGTGCGTCTTTCTCTCCCCTCTTCCATGCGCATCTGCCCTACCTTTCACGTCTCCCAGGTCAAGCCGTACATCGCCGACCCTCTGTGCCCGCCCCCCGCGGCTCCTGCCCCCCCGAGGATGATCGATGGCCATCCGGCTTGGGGGGTGACTGCCATCTTGGATGTCCGCCGGCGGGGTCGGGGCCTTCAGTATTTGGTGGACTGGGAGGGGTTTGGTCCTGAGCATCGCTCCTGGATTCACCCAGCGTTGATCCTCGACAAGTAGCTGATCCGCGATTTCCATCGGGCGCATCCAGGTAGGATTGGGCAGGTGCCTGGAGGCACCTCTAGAGGGGGGAGTACTGTCATGGCGGCCGCTGGGCCGTCATCATCATCATCAGCTGCGCATACACCGGCAGGTGGTAATCAGCGGGCTTTAAAAGCCAGAACCGCAGACTGCTCGGCACGGAGTCGTCTGTCGCCTTTGCCCAGCAATGCGCCGAGGATACGACCTCAAGCCAAAACCCAAGGACAAGACATCACGTCGAGCCAAGCCAAGTAAGCAACCTCTGCACTCATCCTCTCCTAGCCTTTTCCCCTGTGCACAGGCGGACCTCCTTGGCGGCGGACTAACCTCCCCAGCTGACGGGACGCCATCTCCTCCACCTCGGAGTTCCTCCTCACCTCCGCTACGTCGAGCACCATGAGCACCACGCCGCACGGGCACTCGGAGCCAGCAGGAGTTTCTCTGTGGCACCTGCAAGTAAGCATCACAAGCTTCAGGTCTCTCTTCCCAGTGAACATTAGTAATTGTTTGTGCTTGTGTGTTCCAGGGTTGCCAGGTCACCGCAGGATACGCTCAGCTCCAGTGACCAGACAGCCACGCACTCACTCACTCACGCACCAAATACACATTATATTAATAAAGAATAATTGTCTTATATCTACTCGTGTTAGTGTCTGTCTCCTGGGTCCCTAACCATGTCACTAGCAAAATAATAACTGAGATATTGTGAATTAATTTATAATTTGTTATTTATAATCTTTTTTAATATTTTATGCACCATATATTAAAACCACATTTTAATGACCAGTACAATATGTGTACAGTGGGGCAAAAAAGTATTTAGACAGCCAACAATTGTGCAAGTTCTCCCACTTAAAAGATGAGAGAGGTCTCCAATTTTCATCATAGGTATACCTCAACTATGAGAGACAAAATGAGAAAAAAAATCCAGAAAATCACATTGAAGGATTTTTAATGAATTAATTGGTAAATTCCTCAGTAAAATAAGTATTTGGTCAATAACAAAAGTTCATCTCAATACTTTATGTACCCTTCGTTGGCAATGACAGAGGTCAGACGTTTTCTGTAAGTCTTCACAAGGTTTTCCACACACTGCTGCTGGTATTTTGGCCCATTCCTCCATGCAGATCTGCTCTAGAGCAGTGATGTTTTGGGGCTGTCGCTGAGCAACACGGACTTTCAACTCCCTCCAAAGATTTTCTATGGGGTTGAGATCTGGAGACTGGCTAGGCCACTCCAGGACCTTGAAATGCTTCTTACGAAGCCACTCCTTCGTTGCCCGGGTGGTGTGTTTGGGATCATTGTCATGCTGAAGGACCCAGCCACGTTTCATCTTCAATGCCCTTGCTGATGGAAGGAGGTTTTCACTCAAAATCTCACGATACATGGCCCCATTCATTCGTTCCTTTACATGGATCAGTCATCCTGGTCCCTTTGCAAAAAAAACAGCCTCAAAGTATAATGTTTTCACCCCCATGCTTCACAGTAGGTATGGTGTTCTTTCTCCTCCAAACACGACAAGTTGAGTTTTTACTAAAAAGTTCTATTTTGGTTTCATCTGACCATATGACATTCTCCCAGTCCTCTTCTGGATCACCCAAATGCTCTCTAGCAAACTTCAGATGGGCCTGGACATGTACTGGCTTAAGCAGGGGGACACGTCTGGCACTGCAGGATTTGAGTCCCTGGCGGCATAGTGTGTTACTGATGTAGCCTTTGTTTTGTTTTTTTCCACAATATCTTTATTGAACCTTTTTTTTTTTTTTTAACAAACATGATACAATCAAACACTAACGCTAAAGTACTACAAAAAAAAAAAAAATGCACTAAAAACACCAACAACCACCAACAAAATCAAGTCTTCAACAATGCTCCTCTGTTTAGTCTAGACAATCCAATACATAAGTATACATATTATGTTCACCAGTTTGGAATTTACAAGGTCCACACACATCATTCACCTTCTTCTTCAAGAGTTATGTTTAAATTTTTTACATAATCAATAAAAGGTCTCCATATATTCTCAAACACAATTTCCTTTGATTTCAGTATATATGTTATTCTTTCTAATGGAAGGTTTGTTAACATCTGTCTTAACCACTGAGTCACATCTGGTCTATGAGTCTTTTTCCATAATAGTGCAATACATTTTTTGGCATTAAGCAAACTGAGGTCTATGAATGTTCTTTCACTTTTATTAAAATTATGCTTTTCTGGGTACAGACCCAACAAAAACAGTTTAGGATTCAGTATGATTTGTTTTGAGATTATTTTTTCAATTGTTACCCTCACCTCTTCCCAAAACATTCTTATTAATCTACATTCCCATAAACAATGAAATAGGGTTCCTTTACTTTCCATGCATTTTGTGCATGTATCTGGTATATTTTTGTTATATCTATTTAACTCCTCCGGTGTAACATACATCCGCATTAACCATTTGAAATGTATCAATTTAAGGCGTGCATTTATTGATTTGGTTTGAGCTTCTGTACAAGCCAATTCCCATTGTTCCTCCGAAATTTCAATTTGCAGATCTTCTTTCCAGTAGTTTAATCTTTTCAGTGAATTTTCACTTGAAGATAGTGTCAATGAGTTATAAAACTCTGAAATAATACCCTTTCTTTTACTATCTTTCATCATCATTTTTTCCAAGGATGAATAAATAGGTCGAGTGAGAGCTTTATTTTGATTTTATCGAATAAAGTTTCTAAGTTGAAGATATTTAAAAAAATGTGTTCTATTGAGATTAAATTTGATCCTCAGCTCTTCAAAAGACATTATGTTGTCTGCACATGGCAAATATAAATCCTGAATCTTTTGTATCCCTTTTAAATTCCATACTTTAAATACAGCGTCCGCTCTCCCTGGTTTAAAATATTGATTACCCCATATTGGACTAAATTGTGACAATAACTGTAGTTCTTTTAAATAGTTTTTAGCTTCACACCATATTTTGATCATATGCTTTACAAATGGATTTTTAACTTGTTTTTGTAATTTTTTTGCCGAATCTGAGTATATGAATATGGGAAGAGGTAAAGGTAAATTGTATGATTCCATTTCAGTCCAGTGAGGGAGATCATTTGATGAAAAATAATATGTCATAGACCTCAGTTGTGCCGACCAATAATACAACATAAAATTTGGACATTTCAGACCTCCACGATCAAATGGTAAATATAATAAAGACAGACGTAATCTAGCCCTCCTGTTGTTCCATATAAATTCCACTAACTTTTTTTTTATTCTTGAGAATAGATCTAAAGGTGGTGATAAGGGAATGTATTGAAATAAAGTATTTTAGGTAAAATATTACTTTTAAGTATATTGATTCTCCCGATCATCGACATTGGTAGTGAGATCCATCTCTGAGTTAACTCATTGATATCTGACATTAAGGCTTCATAGTTGACGCTGGCGACTGATTCTAGCTTAGGCATAATTTGGATTCCTAAATATTTAAACTGATTTACAACATTGAATTGATTTGCCTCAGGGGCTGGGTAATTTCTCTGGGTCTCATTTAGCATTAATATTGAAGATTTAGTTTTATTTATTTTATATCCTGATATTTCCCCAAAATTCTTTATTAAATTCAACAAGGTTGGAATTGATTTTTTTAGATTCGACATAAACAAAATTATATCATCGGCGTACAGGGAGATTTTATGTTCTGTTGGTCCAACTTTAATTCCATATATTTGTGAATGTAAACGTATCGCTATCGCTAAAGGTTCAATTGCCATAGTAAACAGTAAAGGTGAAAGTGGACAGCCTTGTCGACATCCTCTATTGATTTTTATTGGTTTTGAAATATTGTTATTTGTTAGGATTTCTGCTGTAGCATTATTGTATATTATTTGAACCCATTTTATGAAATTATTTCCAAGTCCAAACCTTTGTAGGACTTCAAAAAGAAAGGGCCATTCAACTCTATCAAAGGCCTTTTCGGCGTCCAATGATAGGAGAGCTGTATCCGGTGCTTCTTTATTAAAATAAATAATATTAAATAGTCTTCTTACATTATGGAAGCCTTGTCTACCCTTTATAAAGCCATTCTGATCTCGATTAATAATATTTGGTAAAATTTCTTGTATTCGTCTTGCTAAAATTTTACAGATTATCTTAAGGTCGGCGTTTAATAGGCTTATTGGTCTCATATTTTCACATTTATTAGAGGGCTTACCTGGTTTTGGCAGCAGTATAATTAAGGCATTATTTATGTATGATGGTAAATTATTATTTTGAAATGCTTCTAAAGCCATTTCCAAAAAAGGTTTTATTAATTTATTCTTAAATTTTTTATAAAGGTCAACTGGAAGACCATCTGGTCCTGCACTTTTTCCTGATTTCATATTATCAATGGCTAGCCCAACTTCTTCTTGACTAATTTTAGACTCCAATATCTCCCTGTTTTCATTTGGTATACACGGTATAGATAGTTCGTTCAAAAACCCATTTAGTTTTGTTAAATCAGGTTCATTTTTGGTATCATATAATTTTTCATAGTAATCTCTAAAGGCTCTATTAATTTCTAAAGGATCTATAACTACCTGTCCCTTACTTATAATACTGGTAATTGGTGTTTTAATTTCCAATTGTTTAATCTGCCATGCTAATAATTTTCCTGATTTTTCACCTTGTTCATAAAAAGATTGTTTCAATCTTAGAAGACTCGAGGCAGCTCTATTCGCTGATTTTTTGTCGTATTCAGCTCTCAAAATCAGTAATTCATTCTCCAACCTTGGGTCACTTCCTGCATACACTTTTTCCTGAAGACTTTTTATTTTATGTTCCAATTTAGCTCTCTCCTCTCGAGTCTTCTTAGATTTTGATCCTGTATAACTAATAATATGTCCCCTAATAAAAGCTTTGAAAGCCTCCCACTTTACACATGCTGATGTTTGTGTAGTATTGATGTCAAAGAACTCGTCTATCTGTTTTTCTATATACTTGACAAATTCCTCATCCTGAAGCCATTTATGCTGAAATTGCCATCTACCTGATTCCTTTGTCAATTTTTTATCTACATATATTAGACAACAGGGTGCATGATCAGAGATCACAATGTTATCATAAAAGCAGTTTTGAATCTTGGACCTTAATTCTGTGGAAATCAAAAAATAATCAATACGTGAGAATGTCTTGTAGGTACTGGAATAACAAGAATAGGCTTTAACTTGTGGTTTCATTTCTCTCCATATATCTAACAATCTCAATTCTTTCATAAAATGATTAATAGTCATCCTACATCCAATGTGCGTACAATCCAGTCCTGTTGATCTATCCACACCTGGATTCAATGTACAATTAAAATCCCCTGCTATTATATGTTGCCCTGTAAGTGATGATAAGATGAGAAATAAATTAGCAAAGAACTTCTGATCATCTATATTGGGACCATATAAGTTCACAAGATTTATATTTTCTAATAGCAAAGAACCTTGAATGATTACATATCTTCCAAATTTGTCTCCAATTACATTTTTCACTTGAAAAGGAACTGATTTATGTATGAGAGTCATAACTCCCCTGGCTCGGGATGAAAATGAAGAGGTGAATACACTTCCCTGCCATCTACTCCTAATTCTTTTAACATCCTCCTCTATCAGATGAGTTTCTTGTAAAAACACAATTCTTGAACCCATGTCCTTTATTTTATTCATAACTTGTTTAAGTTTTTTTAAATTTTGTAGACCTCTGCAATTCCATGAAGTTAAATTAAGATTAACACTTTGGTCCATGATCAATAGAGAGTTTGGGATTACCTTGCAGTGTAAACATGCTCATACAGAGAAGCAAAAACATGAGTGGTTGAACATTCATCCTACAAACTACACACAAACAAATTTCCCCTTCCCACACTTGTGGCAAACCCCCCAAAATCAAAAGAAAAATTCCGTCTCCCGATATAGCCATCGACCGTTCCACACCCACGGGGAACAGCCTAAGCCACTCCTTCTTCATCCTCCCAATCACCCTAACTCTACTGCTTTTAATGACGTAACATTAACTCTCCTCTGTAGTTTTCCAACTTAATTCCAAAATTTTTAACAACTTTGTACATCATAGTTTTTTTTTGTTTGTTTTGTTTTTGTTTTGTTTTTTTAATATATAATACAATCTATATTTTGTAAACTTACTATTTACTTCAAGTCAGTCAGATGCCTGTGCAAATGCTTAATTATTCTACCTTATATTTTGTTCATGCTTAGCTCCCACCAGTCTCTTCTTCTTCTTTGATCTTCTTGATGAACTCCTGCGCCTCCTCTGGGGTCTTGAAGATGTGGGTTCTGCCCTCATACGTGGTCAGCAGTCTCGCAGGATAGATTACACCATGACGAATCCCAAGGTTGCGCAGCTCCTTACGTACGGGATCAAACTGCTTCCTCAATTGCTGGATTCCTGTGGCCAAATCTGGGTAGAACCGCACCTGCTGGTCCTGGTGTTTAATCTCTCCTTTTTTAGCTCGTGCAGCGTTGAAGATCTTCATCCTGTCTCTGTTGCTAAGAAACTTCATAATTAAGGTCCTCGGCGGTCCCTTATCTCTCCGTGGGCCAATACGATGTGCTTTTTCCAGAACCACTGCTGATTGCAACTCCTCGCTGCCCAGCACCTCCGGAATCCACTTTTCCAGAAAGGAACATACGTCCCGACCTTCTGATTCCTCTGGAAGACCCACCAGCCTCAAATTATTCTGTCTCGACCGAGATTCCAAATCCAAAATATTATCTTCCAGAGATTTTTTTTTTTTTCCAAAGTGCGCACCTTTAATTGAAGACGGGTGACGTCATCTTCAGCACTAGCGAGACGGAGCTCCATCTGCGCCGTTCGTTCTACACAGTCACCCAATTCCTTTCTTATTCCTTCCAACGCTGTCATAATCCCATCAAATCTAGAGGAAAAGTCCGCTCTCATTGAACTCATGGCAGCCATCAGCGCATCTGCGCCTCTCCCCGCAGATATCGCAGCGTTGCCAGCCTCCTCCGCCATATATGGAGTTTTGTTTACTGCGTCACAGACCTGAAAGTCCGTTAATTTGGACTGTTTCGGCGGCTCGCTTTTTCCTTTTCCTGGTTTTCCAGCCTTAGGCTTCGCCGACATATCTTCGCCCAAATGCTGGGATACGTTCTGTCCCAAATGAGAGAGTTATTTGCCGATTTTTTTTTTTTTCCAGGAGCAGAGCAGAGCGAGACACGTCCGTCCTACGTGGCAGCCATAACCGGAAGTCGATGTAGCCTTTGTTACTTTGGTCCCAGCTCTCTGCAGGTCATTCACTAGGTCCCCCCGTGTGGTTCTGGGATTTTTGCTCACCGTTCTTGTCATCATTTTGACCTCACAGGGTGAGATCTTGCGTGGAGCCCCAGATCGAGGGAGATTATCAGTGGTCTTGTATGTCTTCCATTTTCTAATAATTGCTCCCACAATTGATTTCTTCACACCAAGCTGCTTACCTATTGCAGATTCAGTCCTCCCAGCCTGGTGCAGGTCTACAATTTTGTTTCTGGTGTCCTTTGACAGCATTTTGGTCTTGGCCATAGTGGAATTTGGAGTCTGACTGTTTGAGGTTGTGAACAGGTGTCTTTTATACTGATAATGAGTTCAAACAGGTGCCATTAATACAGGTAACGAGTGGAGGACAGAGGAGCCTCTCAAAGAAGAAGTTACAGGTCTGTGAGAGCCAGAAATCTTGCTTGTTTGAAGGTGACCAAATACTTATTTTACCAAGGAATTTACCAATTAATTCATTAAAAATCCTTCAATGTGATTTTCTGGATTTTTTTTTCTCATTTTGTCTCTCATAGTTGAGATATACCTATGATGAAAATTGGAGACCTCTCTCATCTTTTAAGTGGGAGAACTTGCACAATTGGTAGCTGACTACTTTCTTTTTTGCCCCACTGTATATCCCCTTTACACAGAAGAGGAAATCATTGAGAGATCTTGTCAGTTTTTGATCTATCGCTGATCTTCAGTGATCTCCACAGTCTCTCATGGTCCCCTCAAACAATCCCAAAGATAAAAAATTGGCCCAGTCTCTCAACAGTCTCTGTGGTTTGTAAATGGGCTCTTACACTTCACTGTAATTGCTCTTTTTTTCCAGGTGTAACTACTGAGGTGAAAGTGGAGCCGCTGAATGGTAAAGACCTTTTTAACTCATTAAATATGAAAACTTTAACTTAAAGGATACATTGTATGGTTAAACACTTGAACAATGTCTTGTTTGCTATGAAGTCAATAAGTGTGTCCCCTCACTATTACATGAATGCTGTCATGTTGTGTATTTCAGGTTTACATCATGGCGTCATCCCTGCTGCAGTTTTGGTGGCCTTGCTGATCTTTATCCTGCTGACAGGGGCTATGTGGATTCTGTACAGGAGAAACTCTGCCCGTTTCCGTGGTCTCCATTCACTTGCCACTGCTTATTACAGACAAACAGGCTCACAGGCTACAGAGTCAGATGGGAACGTGCTGATCACAGACCAGGAGGTTCACTCAGGAGAATAGCACCCAGTGACTGACATACTTTTTAAAATGTCTGCTGTTCTCCCAGGCTCACAGGCTCATCATTTCACCATCAGGTACAAATGCCACATGGCACTGCAAAGCTGTGATGCTGACTCCTCAGGACTGTGGTGAAACAACTGCAACAAATGCCTCTGAATTACCCCAGCTGCTGTCTGGATGTCATTCATTCACGTCATTTAAGGCTGGCCACACATTAAATGATTTTATGTCTGATTCTGGTCCAAGCATATTTAATACTGACCAGGTTGCTTCTGATGGAATGGCCCAAAAAGCTAGTGAAAGCAAACTGATGGGAAGCTTTGCCAACCAGATATTAAGCACATTTACAGCTCTCAGACATGGAGAACAGCAACACAAGTGTGCCCTGAACCAGGTGGAATATACAGGAAGAAGACCAGCTGCAACACAAATGCCTATATAATGTTATATGACATTTCATTGAAGACATATTGCAATAGGGTTGGCAAGTTCTCCATATTTGGCCATTTTGGCCACTTCAGGCACTTTTTTTTTGGCTGACAGTGGACAGTTTGGAAATACTTACCCCAATCTCATTTACAACGGGGAAAATAAGTATTGAACACATCAACATTTTTCTCATTAAACATATTTCTGATGGAGCCATTGACCTGAGGTTTTCACCAGATATCAGCAACAACCAAAGTAATCCATACATACAAAGAAATCAAGGCAACTGTGTTCACAAAACAAGTTATATTTAATAAAGTAGAATGACACAGGGAATAAGTGTTAAACACATCAAGAAAAAGAGGTGCAAAAAGGCACAGAAAGCCAAGAAACCAGCTGAAATCCATCAGAATTTAGGAAGCCATCCCATCCCCCATCAGTGCAAATTAATTTCAGCTGGTTAAGTCCTGACTGTAAATATCAGATTGTCACATCACAAAGAACACATGATGGGTTGAAGTAAAGAGCTCTCTCTAGACCTTCTCAACCTTATTGTTGCAACCTTATTGTTGCTAAACATAATGCTGGCATTGGTTACAGGTGCATTTCTAAACTGCTGAATGTTCCAGTGAGCACTGTTGGAGCCATCATTCAGAAGTGGAAAGAACATCATTTTACCATAAATAATAATAATAGTTTCATTTTATATAGCGCCTTTCAAGAAACCCAAGGTCACTTTCCAAACAAGCAAACAAACAAATAATAGACACAGACAAACGTAAAGCAAGTTAGCCAGGAAAAACTTGCAAGAACAAGTGTCTTTTCAGCCTGGATTTAAACCAGCCATGACCAGGAGCTCCTTACATGATTTTACAGAGGAGTCAAAAGAATTATCAGAAGAGTTATCTAAGAGTCAAAGACCACTTATGGAGAGCTCCAGAAAGACCTGGAGTTGTCAGGTACTGCTGTTTCAAAGAAAACAATAAGTAATGCACTCAACCGACATGGGCTCTATGCCCGCTCAGACTCCACTGCTGAAGAAAAAGCATGTTCAAGCATGTTTAAAGTTTGCTGCACAACATTTGGGCAAGCCAGTAAAATACTGGGAGAATATAGTCTGGTGAGACATGTGACTTGCCACGGCCAAGATATATAGAGTGATGATATAGATACATGGTGGTAATGCACCTGTAAGCTGGTTGCCAACCGCCAATCAAATCTAAAAGAAGAAGAATATAGTCTGGTCAGATGAGACCAAAATTGAACTTTTTGGATGCCACAACCCACAGCGTGTTTGGAGGAGGAATGGCACCGCACATCAGCCCCAAAACACCATACCAACAGTGTTTGGAGGTGGGAGCATCCTGGTATGGGGGTGTTTTTCAGCACATGGTACAGGCAGACTTTATATACAGTGGGGCAAAAAAGTGTTTAGTCAGCCACCAATTGTGCAAGTTCTCCCACTTAAAAAGATGAGCGAGGTCTCCAATTTTCATCATAGGTATACCTCAACTATGAGAGACAAAATGAGAAAAAAAAAATCCAGAAAATCACATTGTCTGATTTTTAAAGAATTTATTTGCAAATTATGGTGGAAAATAAGTATTTGGTCACCTACAAACAAGCAAGATTTCTGGCTCTCACAGACCTGTAACTTCTTCTTTGAGAGGCTCCTCTGTCCTCCACTCGTTACCTGTATTAATGGCACCTGTTTGAACTCGTTATCAGTATAAAAGACACCTGTCCACACCCTCAAACAGTCAGACTCCAAACTCCACTATGGCCAAGACCAAAGAGCTGTCCAGACCACTGATAATCTCCCTCGAGCCTCAGATCGAGGGAGATTATCACCGTTCTCGTGATCAAAAATCCCAGAACCACACGGGGGGACCTAGTGAATGACCTGCAGAGAGCTGGGACCAAAGTAACAAAGGCTACCATCAGTAACACACTACGCCTCCAGGGACTCAAATCCTGCAGTGCCAGACGTGTCCCCCTGCTTAAACCAGTACATGTCCAGGCCCGTCTGAAGTTTGCTAGAGAGCATTTGGATGATCCAGAAGAGGACTGGGAGAATGTCATATGGTCAGATGAAACCAAAATAGAACTTTTTGGTAAAAAACTCAACTTGTAGTGTTTGGAGGAGAAAGAATGCTGAGTTGCATCCAAAGAACACCATACCTACTGTGAAGCATGGGGTTGGAAACGTCATGCTTTGGGGCTGTTTTTCTGCAAAGGGACCAGGACGACTGATCCGTGTAAAGGAAAGAATGAATGGGCTCATGTATCGTGAGATTTTGAGTGAAAACCTCCTTCCATCAGCAAGGGCATTGAAGATGAAACGTGGCTGGGTCTTTCAGCATGACAATGATCCCAAACACACTGCCCAGGGAACGAAGGAGTGGCTTCGTAAGAAGCATTTCAAGGTCCTGGAGTGGCCTCGCTAGTCTCCAGATCTCAACCCCATAGAAAATCTTTGGAGGGAGTTGAAAGTCCATGTTGCCCAGCGACAGCCCCAAAACATCACTGCTCTAGAGGAGATCTGCATGGAGGAATGGGCCAAAATACCAGCAACAGTGTGTGAAAACCTTGTGAAGACTTACAGAAAACGTTTGTTATATACGCTTTGTTGGCAATGACAGAGGTCAAAGTATTGAGATGAACTTTTGTTATTGACCAAATACTTATTTTCCACCATAATTTGCAAATAAATTCTTTAAAAATCCTTCAATGTGATTTTCTGGATTTTTTTTTTCTCATTTTGTCTCTCATAGTTGAGGTATACCTATGATGAAAATTGGAGACCTTTCTCATCTTTTAAGTGGGAGAACTTGCACAATTGGTGGCTGACTAAATACTTTTTTACCCCACTGTAATTGAAGGAAAGGCGAATGGACAAATGTACAGAGACATCTTTGATAAGAACCTGTTGCCATCTGCCACAATGCTGAAGATGAAATGAGGGTGGATATTTCAGCAAGACAATGATCCCAAACACACAGCTAAAGAAATTCTCAACTGGCTCCAGAGAAGGAAAATAAAGCTGCTAGAATGGCCGTCAGTCACCTAACCTGAATCCAATAGAATATCTATGGAACGAACTGAGGATCAGAGTTCACAGAAGTCACCCACGGAACCTTCAAGATTTGAAGACAGTTTGTGTGGATGAATGGGCTAAAATCACTCCTGAGCAATGCCTGTGCCTAGTTTCTCCATACAGGAGGCGTCTGTAAGCTGTTATTACCAACAAAGACTTTTCTACTAAATATTAAATGAATTTCAGCAAGCGTATTCAGTACTTATTCCTGGTGTCATTCCACTCTATTAACTTGATTTATGAACACAGTTGCCTTGATTTCTTTGCGTGTATGGATTACTTGGGTTGTTACTGATATCCAGTGAAAATCTCAGGTCAACGGCTCCATTAGAAATATATACTTGCCTCCATTAAAAACGCACGGGTCAGATTTCTGGGCATAACCAGGGATACATTTATTTGTTTTATTCCAGGAAATACATTATCGAAGAAGGACAAGACGTTTATTTAGTGCATTGCATACAACCACTCAAAATTCAGAAGTGTCATGAGTCAGTACTGGGTGTGTCCACTTCTGGAATTCACACAAGCAGTACATCGACGACGCATGGAGCTGACGAGCCTCATGATCCTGTCCTGAGGGATCCTCTCCCACTCCTCCTGTACGGCCTGGACGAGTTCACGCTGCGTACGTGGAGCTGGTTGACGTTGGGCAATAGCTGTCTTAAGCTGGTCCCAAAGATGCTCAATGGGCGACAAATCAGGGGAGTAAGCATTCCAGTCATTTTGGCGCCATCTCCTGTGTTGTGTAGCCCAACGTAGGCGGTTTTGACGGGCAGCACGTGTCAAAATAGGCCCTCGATAAGGGATGTGTGCATGCATCTCTCTCGCATGCAGACGGCGCCGGATGGTATTGGCACTCACTCGCACCCTTCCCCTTGTCTCACGTGCTGTCTGTGAAGCTGTACGAAATCTGTCCCTTGTGTGCTGTAACCAGATGTAGCAATCTTGTGCTTCCGTTGTAACTCTGGGCTGTCCTGGGTGTGGTCGGTCAGCAACACTGCCTGTCTCGTTCTCTCTGACACCCAGACGACTGATTGTTGTGCGATGACAGCGCATTTGCCTGGCAACTGCACTATGACTGAGACCCGCCCTTAACATGCCAATGGCACGTTCTCTCTGCTGCGTCGTGAGTCTCGGCATTTCGAGCTGGATGAAACCTTTTGGCGTTTTTCATATTGGCCTTATATAGGCTATTCACCACAACTCAAAATTTCAGTCAAGCATGACTCTGAGTATGGGATTCTGCTCAACACTCAAATTTTAAGGTGTGGCCTGTACACAGAATTCTGTACTTAGAAAGAAAAACAAAACACCCTAGCAATCAGACCTCCCATTTCTAAATCAAAATATACAAAATAAAATCAGAATCAGAATCAGAATCAGGTTTATTGCCATTGTTCATGTAGTACACAAACTAGGAATTTGTCTCGGTACAATGCTGCAACATTAAACATGATAAGATAAGAGAAATAAACTATACATGTAATAAAGTGTAGGATAAGATTAAGTGATACTGGTCAACAGTTAAAATATATATTAGCCAGCAGCAGATACTGTGGAGAACTATATAGTGCAGTCGGTAATGCAGGAAGAAAACAGTGATGATTGACATGAGTCTGGTTGAGCTGCTGTACATGGTGCACGAGAGTCAGTAAGTCACTTAGTGTTCAGCAGTCTAATGGCAGAGGGGAAGAAGCTGTTCATGTGACGGGAGGTTTTAGTCTGGATGGACCGAAGTCTTCTACCAGAGGGGAGGGGGGCAAACAGTACGTGACCAGGGTGTGAGGGATCGGCTATGATCCGGCCAGCACGCCTCCGGGTCCTGGAGATGTACAGATCCTGGAGAGATGGGAGCTTGCAGCCGATCACCTTCTCAGCAGTGCGCACGACGCGCTGCAGCCTTAGTCTGTCCCTGGCAGTGGCTCCTGCGTACCACACGGTTATGGAGGTGGTGAGGATGGACTCGATGATGGCTGTGTAGAACTGCACTAACATCTTGGTGGGTAGCTTGAGCTTCCTCAGCTGCCGCAGGAAGAACATCCTCTGCTGGGCTTTTTTGTTGAGTGAGCTGATGGTCAGCTCCCATTTGAGGTCCCCGGTGATGGTAGTGCCTAGGAAGCGGAAGGAATCAGCAGTGGTGATGGGAGAGCCTGAGAGGGTGAGGGGGGGCAGAGGAGTGGTGACTTTCCTGAAGTCTACAATCATCTCCACTGTCTTCAGAGCGTTCAGCTGCAGGTTGTTATTGCTGCACCAGGACGCCAGCTGGGCCACCTCTCTCCTGTAGGCGGACTCGTCGCCGTTGGAGATGAGCCCAATGAGGGTGGTGTCGTCCGCAAACTTGATCAACTTGACAGACTGGTGGCTGGAGGTGCAGGAGTTGGTGTAAAGGGAGAAGAGTAGGGGGGAAAGTACACAGCCCTGGGGTGATCTGGTGCTGATGCTAGTATAGTCTGAGACAGTCTTTCCCAGCCGCACATGCTTTCAAAAGATTTCAAAAAATTGGGAGTACCATTAATGCACATTGTACCATATGTGTATGGGGGGTGCGTTTCTAATGGAGGCAAGTATATTTAATGAGAAAAATGTTGATGTGTTCAATACTTATTTTCCCCGCTGTATATTTCAAGATTGAGGTCCATAACTAAGTGCTTTAATTTGGTTATGAACATCAGATACAGTATGATGGTAGCTAGCACCACTGTGGCTAATTTTTGCTCCTTTCTATGCAAGAATATGTTTGCAAGTGACCATCAGCTTTATTCCGTTATTGTAGCATAACTTCTTGGCGATCCCCAGCCACATTATCTTTGATCCAATAATTCAGCTAGTTTTGGTGGTTATAAAATTTTTGTGCTGTTTTTGTTTCCCCTTGTCATTTTGAATTGAAGTGGTGTCACCTGAAGAAAAGGATCTCATTGGTTAAGCGTATATTTCTGCAACAAAGGTCCCCTGGCCTAAAGGTTCATGCAGGTAATTTTACACTCACTGTATTGCTCCACAGCAGTGTGAATATGTCAGTAAGAACCATTTGAATCTGTTCAAATTAATTTCTGCAGTTTTTTTTCCAGCCCCTGGTGTGAAACGACCTTAAGTCTGGGAGAATGGTTAAGGTCAGTGCCAGGGTAGAGAGGTGCTCACCTAATGTAGTTATTCTCACAATCATTTCGTTTTTTCCTCTTTTATGCTGGTAATAGTCTTGTGAAACCACCTGAAAACTAAAAAAAAATGCATTCGATTCAAAATGGCAAAACAATCAAGGTGTGTCATTCATGCCATTTCCATAAGACCAGGCTGAAATGATTCATAAAATTATCATCTAGTACATGCATTTCAAGGATTATAATGCCCTCCTTTTTTGTGTGTGTGTGTCAACACTGACATTCCCCAATGTATTCAGTTTCATTTGAAGACAGTATTTATCAGGTGTCAAGTTTCGGTCTGTTGTAACTGATAAACAGTATTAAAGAAAGCAGTTTGGATGATAAAATGGCTTCCTTTGTGAGATATAAACAGCTGGTCTTGAACTCCTTTGTCACTAGTTAGCGTGACTGGTGACATCAGTTATGAACAGTGAAGATGTTTGATTATAATTTCATTCAGATTTCAGGAACTGTTGGATGGTACAGATGTGGTACACCCTTTTATCAGTATTACTTATGTATGTTTATTCTCTCCTGTATACATTCTGTATACATGTCCTCTGTACCACAGGATTTTATATATTCAAAACTAAAAGGGCTGATGAGCAGATTTGTTTTATTTATTCTACTGTTGCAAGACAAATTAAGGGATGTATTTTTGCACAGTTTTATTTCTGTTTCAGTTAAGTGAAAATTGGTTAAACGATTTCTTTGTAACCACAAGTTTGTTCTGTTTTCTTTTGAAAGTTTCCCCATATTTTCACAATTCCTTGTGGTTGTTGTGACAACAGAATTTCCCTGCAAGAGTACAATGTGCCAATTCTACTGTAGTAACTGAGTGTGTGACTGGCTGTGGGGCGGATGCACTAACACGAGGCCTTCACTCCGGTATATATAAACTGACAAGAAGTTGTTGGGCTAAAATGTTTTCACGTAAGGCTTTCACAAATGTCAGATAATCCTCTCCCCACCACTGAGCCACACACTTATCTTGGTCAGAAGATATTGTGGTCCATACAGTATATCAGAGTCTAGTAGCTATAGAAAATGGTTTTACAGTAATGTCCTATTGATCCTTAACAGTTTGTTTTCTTTTAAATGTAAAACTATCTAAAAAGAACAATTACTCTAATTGATCTCCACAACATGAAACAAAAATGATAAAATAACCAGGTCTCTGTGCATAAAACGTTCACCTCTTACCATGTTGCAGCAGGTTGGATAAATGTTTAGAGGTCAAACTGTGGAAGTTCCTCTACAGTTTAGTTGCCCGTGCATATGACGCAGGGTATTCGGAGATGTGAAAGTGTAGAGATTTGAAACCAGTCTCCTGAGTGGAGAGGTTTTCTCTGCGCCGGTTCTCCGCATCCATGTGCACAGAAATAAATAGCAACGTTGAATTTACAATAGATTTCAGCCAATCCACACACCAAGCAGCTTGTATTTCTCACAAAAATAACCTCCATGATTAAACTTTAAACTTGATGTGTTTATAGTTAGGATTAGGTAAAAAAAGGGGGGATGGTCTTAACAGTGTATGTATAATGCCCCCCCCCCCCCACAATAGACGCAGCCTTATAGATAAAAATAATCATCAAATTTATAACCAAGGAGAATTTACAGACGGAAATACATCCCTAAAATATCGCTTACCTTTGTTGAATGATGAAAAAAAATACTGTGGAGCAGCTGATATTCCAAATCCAGCTTTGCGCAGCTCCCCAGCCGGCTGACGTCACATTTTTTCTTACTTGTAATGCTTTCTTTTAATTAAGATAAGCCTTTATTAATCCCACAATGGGCAAATTCCAGGATTACAGCAGCAAAGGGATAGCAGCACTTAGAGCAATAGTTAGTAAGATAATAACTGGTTGGCCAAAGCAGTAGATGAATACACATATGTACACAGATATATACACAGTGCAGGAGCATTGCAGCTAGATGGAATAAACAGCATTACGGTTTGTTAAATTACCCTGCAGAATATGAATATGTACCCAGACAGTATTACAAATTACAGTTGGTTTAATTATTACCCCCTCATTCTTTCAACTTAAAAAACAAATATGAATATTTCTTGATGAAATCTGGTGTGTATAGTCATAATCCAAAGTCCCAAATAAAATTTCTACTTGTCATCAGTTACAACAGCAGTTTTCACACCTTTAGTGGACCCGTGTGCATGCATTGTTTCTTCTGTGACATGTTGTATGCACGCAGATATTTCTCTCTGGGTCTAAAGTAACGAAAACGTCATGTGCACCAGGTCTCGTGCGCTGTGAACTTTGTGCCACAAACAAGCAACTCTGTCTGTGAAAACAAGCAGTTTCAAACAAACTTACACAATGTTATTGCATGTGTATCATAGTATCAAGTCTCCTTTAAAAAAATCAGTTATTATCAGTACCAGTATATTGCAGCGCTCCTTTTTGGACGATTTTGAATAAATAAATAAAGATAATCACTTTATCTTGTCTCTGTTAAAACAGTTTGTTGCAGTCTAATCTCAGGATGTCAGACACAGACAGTGACCTGTTCAGTAAGTTTGGAGGCTTATATTTTTAGATAGCTGCACTTAAAGTTATTAGATCAGACTCAGTCCTTGTAGATTACAGTAAAACACTGTTAATGATACAGCACTGATTAAAGGCCATTGTTCTCTCTGATGAATTATGTCATTGCCCAAAGGTTATAGGCCTCTGAGTAATATAAGAACCACACTTTTATTGATCTCTGTAAAACACACCAAGCCATTAGCCAGCCAAATGTACCAGAGTAGCAGTGCTGTGTTCTGGCCGTGCCATGAGCAATCTCTGACACTGGGATGTGCAGAAAATAATACCTCATAGCATCTGTGTACCAGTAACCCCAAAATAGCTGCGTGCTTGTGCTGTCGGTAGATGAAAAATACAAAATGCTGCCAGTTAGTTCTTGTAAACAACTGTGTGGGTGTGAAATAAGCCAGAGAGAGATGCAGGCTGTAGGAGCATGTGAGGGGAGGGCAGCAGATGTAAAGTGTGAGGCAATCATGCAGAGAAACATGGAAGAGCCACTGCACTTTCACAATTTAAGCACTGTTTTGTACCTGCTGTTCAGACTGCAGATGTTTT
This sequence comes from Pholidichthys leucotaenia, assembly GCA_020510985.1. Taxonomy (NCBI): domain Eukaryota; kingdom Metazoa; phylum Chordata; class Actinopteri; order Cichliformes; family Pholidichthyidae; genus Pholidichthys; species Pholidichthys leucotaenia. The sequence goes on from CM035837.1 coordinate 271,915,272, forward strand.
CTGTTGTGGACTTTTTAGACTGGACAGTCAACAGCCATCAGTGTGTAGTTTAGGCTTCAGCTGTGCACAAGCGCAGGTTGGAGGAGAGTAATCGGAAACTTATCAAGGAAAGCTGGTGCTGCCTTGGGATATTGATTACTCGAGTAAGGAAGTCTCAACTAGAAAAGTTGAATTGATGACTTTGCTTTCACCATTTCATCTTAAATCAGATTCATTTCTTATCATTTGGTGGAGGGGGGCGTTGTCATAAATGACTTCAATTTTTTCTTGCAAATTGTGATCTGTTTTGTCATAAATTTGAAATCGTTATATAGTTGCTACATTTAAAAACAACATTTTTCTTACAAATTTGGTAGTAAATGTGAAGGGATTTTCTTGCAAATATAAAACTTTATTAATTTTTTTCTTGTAAATTTGGCTTTTTGTCATTAATTTGAAACTTAAAGAGTGGCTGTCTCAATAAATTAGTTACTTATAAATTTACTTATAAATGTAGGAGATTTTTCTTATAAATTTGAAGCTTTTCTCTTAAAATTGTCACTTTCTAGAATCCTGCTAACAAACCAGCCAACCCAGTCATATTACCTGCTTGGTGGAGGTAAGAACTAGTTGGCTTTTGGCTGAAGGCTGATAGCCAATATCATTTGTTTCTGGGACATAAGCATGCATTGTAAAAAAATAACTGAACTGAAATATGTGTTTATTGAACAAGGATTACACAGGCACACATGCTACCATACCAGATTTACATTTTATGCTTTACATAAAATGTAAATCATAAAAACCATACAGTTCACTTAAAATTGATTAAAAACCAAAACTAGTATACGTGCTAGCATAACCAGGGTTACCTTTTATTACATGTCTTAAATTTATTATATTTTTTTTCTTGCAAATTTGTGACTTCTCATAAATTTGAAACTTTTATTATAAAAAAATTCAGTTTTATATATGTTTTATTTATCATATAAATTTGGTTGTAAATATGTGAGTTTTGCCTTTATAAATTTTAGCATTTTTTCTGGCACAAATTTTCCCATAAATACAACTTTTTAAAAAAGACAGAATTTCTTTTACTGATAAATTTTCTTGCAAAAATGTATATTTTAACTCATAAACGCAAGACTTCTTTACTCATAAACCTTTGTGTTTTCTTCTAAATTAGTACTTTTTTCCTCAAATTTGAAACTTTTTAAGCCTCAAATGTTGAAGAATTTTCCTAGAAATTTGATTCCCCCCCCCCCCCTAGCGAATCCAAGACTTTTTTTTACGTGAAAATTTGTGAATTTTCTTGCAAACTCGCGACTTGTTAGTATCTAGTCAAAGCCACGTGGACCCACTGGTCACCCCACACTGAGCCCTCTGTGGCCCGGGAGCCGCGGCGTGCAGACCTTTGTATTGGCACCCAACTTGTTTTATTTTGAACCGGAAGTGTAAACAGCGGGCGTTGCGGGACTGCGGGAGGCGGCTGCGCTCTGCCATCACCTGGCGTAGGCTCTGCTGTCACTTTCGGTTTGGACTTCGGGGGCTCTGGCGGTGTTCGCAGCGGTCCCCGGGACTTGGTGAGGCCGGCGGAGACGGTTTTGGGGCACCATGGAGAGTTTAGGCACCGGGACATTTCTCTGCCTTTGTCTGCTCGCTGCTCTCCGGGCGACTTGTTCACCGGCCGCTGATGAAGCTTTCGGTTAGTACCTCCATGACTTTCATATCTGCGCCACTTTTCATGTGTTTCTAGGTATGCCCGAGTCTTTTCTGCCTTTCACAGTTGGAAATGAAATAATAATAATAATGGTAATAAATTTAGAAACATTAATCTGGGGACATCAAACGTGCTTGACTACAAGTCTGTTTTATGCTGTTAACTCTTCCCACCCACCATTAAGTTTGATTCCTCGCCTGGCTACAGTCTGACCAGTAAAACAAAGCGCACACTCATCCTTCCCAGCAGCAGGCCTGTCATGTTTGTCATCTGTTTTAAAAGCTCTTGAAAAGCCTTTAAAACTATTATAAGATGTTTTTCTAATTCAGTTTGCAACCATCATCTTCCATCCATCCATCTACTGCTGATCCGGGGGTCCGGGTCACAGGGGCAGCAGTGCAAGCAGAGAAGCCCAGACTGCCGCCCGGTTCTCATATCACCATGATCCATCCAGCAGGTGGTGAGCCCACTGGAGGACGGACTGCTACTAGTCTGGCTCTTTACCCAGGACCACTTTGTCTTGGGAGACCCCACCAGCGCCAAGTTGCCCCCGACAGCATAGCTCCTGGGATCATTAGGGCACACAGACCCCTCCACCATGAGCCAGAGAAGGCACAACCATCATGTTATAGCAGGAAGTTGTTAGTTCAAGATGCTATAATAATGCAATACCAATAGAAACAGAAACCAGACAGTCAGGTAATCCCCTAAGAGCAAACACTTGGCATCGGGGTGAAGGCAAAACTCCCTTTTAACAGGAAGACCGTTCCAAGTGAACCAGGCTCAGGGAGGGGCAGCTACCCACAGTGACCCTCAGGTGGGTCTGGATCTAAGGTCAGGACCGGTCATTTAACTTTTTGTAGGCCTAGGCTACTGTATATACAGCTCCAGAAAAAAAAATTATGAGACCGCTTCAAAATTATCATTTCATCTGGTTTTACTATTTATACTTGTGTTTGAGGATGATGAACAATTTTGTTTTATTTTCTAACCTACTGAAAACAACCCACCCAAATTCCCAATCAAAATATTATCATTTAGAGCATTTATTTCCAGAAAATGACAACTGGCCAACACAACAAAAAATGTGCTGCTTGTAGAGGTTGCTTTTTGGATGAGCTTTTAGATCAACTAATGCGAAGGAAACAAGTTCATGTTCAGTCTTAAAGACTGCAATACTGAAGTTATAATGTAGGAAGAACTCAATTCTGTATTTGTGTAATAACTAATTTTTTTTTTGTTATTAAACTTTTTTATTTGTGGAAAAACAGGTTATATGTTACTCTCAGCTTTGCATACATGTCATCATCAAACCAAGCAATAGAAGAAAAAGAAAATATGTAAACAACTAAATAAATAAACAAAAGAAAAAACTGCATAGCCCCTATACTCTCCTCGACCGAGGCATTCCCACACATCTACAAAAGCACAAAAAGTAACAGGCAACCTTAGGATCTGAAAAAAGAGAAACAGTGACATCAAAAAATAAACAAAATAATACGCAAAAATATATAGCATTACACAAACATAAACTAGAAAAGCACTCAGAGAGCACATACCTCCGCCAAGGCTCCTTCCGTCCCTCATTGATTACCTCAAATGTAATGGGTTTGTTTTGGAGGATTCTTGCTAACCCACTGTAAGAAGATAAGAGCCTTGGTGGACGTATGCATTCTGGGTGTCATGGATGCCCTTCGGAGCAGGAAGATGAGACCCACTCGCTGAACTGTGAGTTTGGGCAATTTATTGAAAAGAACCAACAAACAAAGTTCAACACAGTACTATAAAGAAGAAGCAGAAGAAGGAGAAAACTTACAGATTTTGCACACCAGAGCAGGGCAGGGCTCTGGTGGAGATGAGGAGAATGCAAACCAAGACAGCGGCAAATGGAAATGAAAATAACTCCCCTTAAATAGGGGTAAAAACCCTTTACATAATTAATGACTGGTGTGAATTATCTGAACGGGCAGGAGAAAGCAATGACACATAATTCGGACCAGCTGGGAATAATGAGGGAGCCATCGGAGCTGACAGCTGGCAGGGCCACACCCACAGAGAAAAAAAAAACCAGAAGCCATTGACAGCTGTCAACCCCAAGAGAAAAAACACAATAGACTACAAACATAACGATATTGCAGAAAATGAAGACAGGCAACCTCAAAAATACAATAAACAAACTATAACAAACGTAAACGGGAAAATAAATCATACTGAGAAACAGTATACTGTAGGAGAAGTGACAACTCAAAATGACAACAGTACAAATATGAAAAAAAGCAGACAACCTGAGCCCGGTGGAATCCCCCTGCTCTCAGAGCGTGACAGAGCTCCCACCTCAAGGGGTGGATACTAGACACCCCAGGGTAATATCAAAAGAAAAGAACCCACACACACAGAGATCCCACCCCAACAAGAAAACAACCCCACCCTGGGTGGGAGGAGGGGGACCCAGGCACCGAGGGACCAAACCAAACCAAAAGGAACAAGAAAAGCTTTAAGGAAGCATCCCAGCAAGGCCCAGACTGAGGGAAAATGTCAAAAAACAAAATCCTGCTCAGGACCCACACTGAACTGGGCACCTAGACCAAAGAACAAAGCAGTTCTGGTGATCGGCTGAAGTCCCAGGCCTGACAGACGGCGAGATGGTAAGAGTCGGGTGGTCTGCCAGAGAATGTGAACCACCCAACCCAACGGCAGTGCCTGTCAGGCGGTCGGCCAGAGTTCTTTAGCCACCACCACAGAGAGGGTGGTCCAGGGGGCAGCCACCCAACCGGGATGACCAGAGGTGAGGAAGGAAGAGGAGCAGAGGGAGCCCTGACGATGTCAGGCAACAGACAGGGCACCACGACGGCATTTGGCAGAGGAGCGGGACCACGACGGTGTCTGGCAAAGGAGAGGGAACCACAACGCCCTTGGACTGGCCAGCAGCACCCTCAGTGGTCCCGGATTGGAACAGAGTTGCACCTGCAGAGGCTCTGGGCTGGAGCAAGGCTGCACCCGCGGTGGCTCCGGGCTGGAGCAAAGTTGCACCCACGGTGGCTCCGGGCTGGAGCAAAGTTGCACCCGCGGTGGCTCTGGGCTGGAGCAAAGTCACACCTGTGGTGGCTCCGGGCTGGAGCGACGCCGCACCCGCGGTGGTCCCGGACTGGGACATAGCAACACCCACCGTGGTCCCTGACTGGGACATAGCAGCACCCGCAGTGGCCCTGGACTGGGGCAAGGTTGCACCCGGGGTGGTTCCGGATTGGACAAGATTACACCCACGGTGGCTCCGGGCTGGAACAAAGCTGCACCCGCAGTGGCTCCAGGCTGGAGCAATGCTGCACCCGCGGTGGCTCCATACTGGAGTGACGCTGCACCTGCGGTGGTCTCGGACTGGGACATAGCTGCACCCTTGGTGGACCCGGACTGAGCCAAGGCTGTACCCTCGGTGGGCCTGGACTGGGCCAAGGCTGTACCTTTGGTGGGCCCAGCAGCAACCTCAGTGGCTCTGGGCTGGAGTGGAGCTGCACCCTCGGAGGCCCCGGGCTGGGACGGAGCACCCGTGACGACCTCAGCAGGAAAGGAAGCAGCACCCACGGAGGGCCCAGACTGGGCCATTACTGCACCCTTGGAACGGAGCACCCGCGATGACCTCCACTGGTAGGGAAGCAGCACCCTTGAAGACCTCAGCCGGAGGGGAAGCAGCACCCACGAAGGTCCCGGACTGGGGTGGAGCGCCTGCGATGACCTCAGGGGGAGGAGCTGGGCCCACAATGATTTTGGGCGGCGAGCCTGGACCCACGGAGACATCTGGCACAGGTGGAATATCCTCGGTGACCCTGGGGAAAAACGCGGACAGGAGCTGCAAAGACACAGGGTCAGGGTCACCAGTGGGAGTGGAGCCCGGCGAGGTGAGCTCAGGTGCAGCTGACGGCTGCACTTGGCTCTCCCCACCTAGAACCAGGAAAGATTTCTCCAACAGAGAGACAGAGACAAAGGAGTGCCCTTGCCTGATCTCAAGCTCCATCGCCGTCCAGGACTCTGACAATTCAGGTGGTGGTTCTCCAGCCCGGCTCTCTGGGGGTCCAACTCCGGCTGTGCTGCGGCGGCCCGTGCAGCAGGCATGGCGGTCAGTTCAGTCCTGGGGCCTGCCAGCGAGGTGATCCACGCAGGTGGCTCGCCCTGTGTGGCGAGAGGAGGTGGATTTCCTGCTGGCGCTGAATCCTGCTCAGCTGGAGCCTGGGGCTGCTCTTGTGTCGGCGCAGGCGTCGGCTTGGTTTCAGCACTCACCCTTCGTCCAGAGCATGGCTGCGGGGCTGGAACCAAGTCCTCCAGGGCTGCAGGCTCCTCCACCGTCCGGCGGCTCAATCCAGGTGCCGGTGTACACTGAAGGGGCAGAGGAGACATGGAGAGAGCAGGTGATAAGTCATTAGCTACAGCAGGTGGTGAGAGCTCAAAGGGCTGCAAGGACTGAGCCTCACCACCGGGAATCAGGCAAGATAATTCAAACGTAGGTAATAGAGAATGAAAAGTCACTTGCCTGTATTCCTGGGGCATGATGTTTGCTGCTGCAGCTGGTTGGAGGTCAACCTTCTCCGTGACTTCAACAGTCGTGGGCCCCTCTGAGGAACATGGAGGAGGTGCCCCTGCCGACATGGCTTTGGGCGGAGCTGGGGTAAAAACAGTTTGGCTCACAGCAACAGGAGGAGGCGTCGAAAGGAAGCAAGGAACAGCAGTTGCAGAAAGGGAGAAGGCTGACAATTCAGCAGTAGAAAAAGAACTTGGAAGGTGCACTGCTGAGGGACGCTTCTGTCCCGGTGTAGGAGAAGCTATCGATTGAGAGGTATGAGCGTTCCTCCGGCAGGATCTCTCAGAATGACGGCGAGGAGCGGGAGGCGGAGATGTAGGTTCAAGGTGGAGAGGGAGAGGCTCCGGAGTCAGGGGATGCCCACCCATCAGCTCAAACTCCGGGTCCCTACATGAAATCTCCTCCAGCTCCTGAGCCAAATCTGGGAGGAGCCATGGCTTAACTTACAGAAGGAGGTCAGTTTCTGCCAGTATAACCTGCCTGCGCTCCTCCAGCTCCTCGGCCGAGGGAGCGGGCCAAGGCTCAGGAGGAGGAGGCAGAGCTGCTGTCGGAGAGCAGTGAGAGGCTGGAGGCTTTCGTTTACGTGAGCGCTTGCTCTTTGTTGGCGCAGGCATCGGTACTGACTTCCCCGGCTCATCACTCGTAGATTGGGGAAGAAATATGGAGAGGAGTAGGTTTGTGAGGTCCGGGTGATCCCACAAGTTAGAGCATGCCTGAAGCACCTGCGCCGCGCCCTCCAGACACTCTCGGGCTGCCTCGGGAGTACAGGAGACTTGAGGCTGCAACAGAATATCCTATAGGACACACACAGACCATTGCTCCACTTCATCCAGTCTAAGAATGGACACTTCCGGGGTGACAGACATGGTAATTTCCGGTGTAAAAAAAAAAAAGAGAGAGAAAAAATAGAGGAACCAACAAGCTTTTGCCGCCGCTGAGGTGAACGAAACGGCCAAAAAAAAAAAAAATCACCAAACTCACAGCAGCTGGGTCTCTACTGGTCGCTGTCTTCTGTCATGAATGCCCTTTGGGGCAGGAAGATGAGATCCGCACGCTGAACTGTGAGTTTGGGCAATTTATTGAAAAGAACCAACAAACATAAAGTTCAACACAGTGCTATAAACACAAAAAACAAACAAAGGAGAAAACTTTCAGATTTTGCGCACCAGAGCAGGGCAGGGCTCTGGTGGAGACGAGGAGAATGCAAGCCAAGACAGTGGCAAATGGAAATGAAAATAACTCCCTTTAAAGAGGGGTAAAAACCCTTTACATAATTAATGACCGGTGTGAATTTTCTGAACGGGCAGGAGAAAGCAATGACACATAATTCGGATCAGCTGGGAGTAATGAGGGAGCCATCGGAGCTGACAGCTGGCAGGGCCACGCCCACGCAGAGAAACCCCCCCAGAAGCCATTGACAGCTGTCAACCCCGAGAGAAAAAACACAATAGACTACAAACATAACGATATGGCAGAAAATGAAGACAGGCAACCTCAAAAATACAATAAACAAACTATAACAAACGTAAACGGGAAAATAAATCATACTGAGAAACAATACAGGAGAAGTGACAATTCAAAATGACAACAGTACAAATATGAAAAAAAAGCAGACAACCTGAGCCCGGTGGAATCCCCCCGCTCTCAGAGTGTGACACTGGGATCATCACCAAAATGTTATGGGTTCCTCTCTAGCCCAAGGACCACCTCTGGTAAAAAGTTCATCCAAATCCATCCAGCAGTTTTTGTGTAATCCTGCTGCACAAATACAAACAAGGTCCTTGGTGGAGGTATGCACTCTCAGATCATCACCAAAATTTAATGGGTTCATCCTTGGCCCAAGGGCTACCTCTGGTGAAAATTTCATCAAAATCCATGCAGTAGTTTTTGCGTAATCCTGCTAACAGACAAACAGACAAACCACCTCGATTACATACCTTCCTTGGCGGAGGTAACAACTGCAATATCAAGCCTGTGAGATGACTACAGCAATGGCAACATCAATAACACAAATGATAATGACATTTATAAAACTAGAAAGCACTCAGAGTGTGCATACCTCCGCCAAGGCGCCTTCTGTCCATCATGGATCACCTCCAAAATGTGCTGGGTTTGTGTGTAGGCCTAGTGCCACTTCTAGTGAAAATTGCATCAAAGTCTGTCCATTAGTTTTGGAGTATTGTTGCGAACACACTGTAAGAAGAGCCTTGGTGGAGGTATGCATTCAGGGATCATCACCAAAATGTTATGGGCTCCTCTCTAGCCCAAGGACCACCTCTGGTAAAAAGTTCATCCAAATGCATCCAGTAGTTTTTGTGTAATCGTGCTAACCGACACAGACAGACAGACAGACAAACCACCCCAATTTCATAACCTCCTTGGTGGAGGTAACGAATGGTGATACTTTGCACCTACATGTACAGCTCTTATATAGTGTATAAGACTAATGTAATTACTAAAGCAATGAAAGAAAACGGAACCAGATGGAGTTGGAACTGGCGGGGGGGGGGGTATCACTTTACTCAGTATCTTGTCTAAAAGTTGCTACGTAGTTTATCCAGATTTTCCAGAAACTTTCAAATGTATCTTGTTCAAGCCTAAGAATGTTAGCTTCTCCATTATAAAAATATCCTGAACCACCTTGATCCAGTGCTTGACTGTAGGAGGATCTTTTGCCAACCATTTCCTTGTGATTGCTTTCTTACTTGCTAATAGTAGAATCTTATACATATATTTCTTTTCAGACCCCTTCATAGTGTCTGGTGTTAACCCCAGATCTAAAGTCTCAAACCCTGATGGAATCACTGTCTTCAGGATTTTCTCCAAGGTCAATTTAATTTCTTCCCAATATGTAGAAATGACCGGGCAGTCCCAAAACACATGAAAATGTGTTGCCCTATTCTTGTCACAGGATCTCCAGAAAGACATACATCCTCCTAGAGAAGTCTTTTGAACTGGAACTCTAAAAAGCCTAACTATATTCTTCCACCCAGATTGTCTCCAATACAGAGTAGATGTGCTTTTCCGTTGTTGAGAAATTATTTTTCCCCAAATACCAGCTGCATCACGATGTTACTCTCTTTCTCCCATTTCTCCTTTATATATGCAGTGTTCACCCCTTCTAACTCTTGTAACACCTTATATATCTTTGATATGTTTCCATGGCCTGGATCTGACCTGTAGCTAAGTAGAAATATCTTCATTATACCCATATTAGTTTGTTGCAAGTCTTCTTTTCTCATTATTTCCTCTAAATAATGTCTCAGTTGCAAAAATCTATAAAAATCCGGATTAGTTAAACCAAATCTATTTTTAAGCTCTTGGAATTGTTGCAGTGAGCCCACCGTAGAGGTTATTGTGTTTTATTAACCCTTTAAATCTTGCATCCATTCTCTTTGGTAGGAAATCTGAGTCCTATCCTGTACATCTCCTGATCAATAACTGATTTTTATTCACAGCTTTCATGTGTCTTACCATGCTTAGATGATCACCTAATAAGTACCTCCTTAAGTAGGCTGAGGCGTCCTTATGTTGGAATTCAGCAGACCCTCAAATTGAATGGCTGCCATACATGTAGAGATGCTAATTTAGGAAAGATGTTGTAGTGGTCTCTTGATTTTTTTTTCCAGAGCTGTATATATGTGTTTACACATGTATAGATAGAGAGACAGAAGTGAAGAATCTTGGTGACTTCAAGGTGTGTTCATTAGTCTGGAATGAGCCATTCTATATATTCAAGTTAAATGTTAAGTTTGACAAAATGGATTCAGGTGCTTATTGTTAACTCACAAAATGCTGGATGTCATCCAATGTTTCCTTTTGTTTTTCTGTGTTGTGTTCTTCTTTGTTGAATTCATCAGCAGGGTACACTCTGTATTGTTATGATGAGTAGCTGATGCATTTGTCATCATCCATCCTATACCCCTGTGGTAGAAAAGCAAACCAGATGTTGTAGCCATTCACACTATAAAAAAGTTAGTTTTGAAACTTCTTGTAGGACATGGGCTGTGGGTGTGATCACAAAAAAATAGTTTGAAAGCAAAAAAATAAGTTTCAGACAATGGACAAAGCCTGTAGTCTGTGCATAGTTATTTTAAACTGTGAGTCATTTAAAATCACTCTAGTGCAGGAACAACCAATTCAGCTGGAAATGAGCACGATGGATGTCAAGACAAAGTTGGTGAATAATGTTTTTTTTTTTTTGCCATCTTTGCAGAAGCAGATGCTTTCACTATTCAACACTTAGAGACAAGGAAGTGCCTGGCTGCCGGGGTTTCTACAGGCCTGAGCCTCACTGACTGCACCTCAAAAAGTGATTCCCAGCTGTGGAAGTGGGGTTGGGGTCACCGGCTCTTCCATGTGAAGACGTCCCTATGTCTGGCAATGCACTTGGGCCACAAGACATTGTACTTGGAAGACTGTGGCGCCAAAACCCTGTTATGGTGGCGCTGCATGGATGAGGCTGTTTACACCATTTATGAGATGAGTCTGACTGCCAACCAGGGAAAACCTGCACTCAGACGACATGGTAATGACAGCTGGGTAATAGGAGAATCCCAGGGCAGCATCTGCCAGAGGCCATATCGTGGTGAGTGCGGCTTTCCCTCCACTTACATGTGAGAAAACATTTAAACCATGTAGGGAATTTTCTTTGACTAATGTCTGAAGAGATATCAGTAAAGTCCACTTTGTGTGGCATTAAAAAAGTGAATACAGTTGAAACCAGAAGTTTACATGCACTGTATAAAACGACACAACCTTTTTTTCTTCACTGTCTGACGTTAAATCAGACTAAACTTTTCCTGTTTTAGATCAGTTAAGATTACCAAAATAATTTCTGTTTACTAAATTATTTTTCTATTTGATAAATAATTTTTAAAGATTTTTTTTATTACTTTTCTTCAAGGACAGAAATTTACATACACTAAGATTACTATTCCTTTAAACAATTTGGGAAAGCCCAGGCGATGATGTCATGGCTTTGGAAGCTTCTGATAGGTCAATTGACAACCTTTGAGTTAATTAGAGGCACGCCTGTGGATGTATTTTAAAGCATGCCTCAAACACACTGCTTTCTTGTGTGACATAATGGGAAAATCAAAAGAAATCAGCCAAGATATCAGGAAGAGAATTCCAGACCTCCACAAGTCTGGTTCATCCTTGGGTATAATTTCCAGATGCCTGAAGGTTCTACGTTCACCTGTTCAAACAATTACACACAAGTATAAAGACCATGGGAATGTCCAGCCATCATACTGCTCAGGAAGGAGATGGGTTTTGTGTCCTAGAGATCAATGTGTTGTGGTGTGAAATGTGCCTATCAACCCCAGAACAAAAGTAAAATACCTTGTGAAGATGCTGAATGAAGCTGATAAAAAGAGTGTCTTTATCCACAGTGAAATGAGTCCTGTACTGATATGGGCTGAAAGGCCACTCAGTGATGAAGAAGCAGTTACTCCAAAAGCAAAATAAAAAAGCCGGATTACAGTTTGCAAATGCATACAGGGACAAAAATTTTTGGAGACATGCCTTGTAGTCTGATGAAACCAACATTGAACTATTTGGCCATAATGACCATCATTACATTTGGAGAAAAAAGGGGGAAGCTTGCAAGCCTGAGAACACCATCCCAACTGTGAAGTATAGGGGTGGCAGCATCATGCTGTGTTTTGCTGCAAGAGGGACTGGTGCACTTCACAAAATAGATGGCATCATGAGGAAAGAACATTATGTGGGAATATTGAAGCAACATCTCAAGACATCAGCAGGAAGTTAAAACAGTGACCCTAAGCATACCGCCAAATTAGTTACAAAGTGGTTTAAGGACAACGAAGTCAGTGTTTTGGAGTGGCCATCACAATGCTCTGTTCTCAATCCCGTAGAAAATTTGCGGACAGGGCTGAAAAGATGTGTGGTAGCAAGGCAGCCTACAAACCTGACTCAGTTACACCAGTTCTGTCAGGAGGAATGGGCCAGAATTCCAGCAAACTATTGTGAGGAGCTTGTGGAAGGATACCTGAAATCTTTGACCCAAGTCATACAGTTTAAAGGCAATGCTGCCAAATACTAAGGAAATGCATGTAAACTTCTAACTTTGGAGAAAGTAATATTCTCTAAAAAATATTTAGCAAAGAGAAATAATTTTGGTAATGTTGCGTCTAAAATACCTTAACCCCCAGTTCTTTTATACGAAGGCCAAATAACCAGACTGAGAGATGAAGTATACATTCACTTATTTTATTGAAATTGAGATATGGATTCAGGCAGCGGTGGAAGACAACTCTTTAGGCAATTCCCCAAGAGAGTGCTACTCAAAAAGTGGGCCCTATAGTTTTTATAAAGCTTAACCACTCCTTCATGCAAGAGGGAGGAGTTTTTCCTCAGTGTATCAGTACATTTCCGCTTATGTGACAGTTCGGCTGTGTACAGAACTGATTCTGACTGGTTTCAGTGAATGAATTATAGGGTGCAACCTAAACTCTGCAATGTAGCGTGTGAAGCAAGCAGATAAAGAAGTGTGAGAAAGACAGGCCAATCATGTCATTTTTCTGACAGTAATCTTAACTGACCTAAAATGGGAAAAGTTTAGTCTGATTTAATGTCAGACAGTGAAAAAAAAGGTCATGTGTCTTTTTTATACAGTACAGTTAGGCCCAAAAATATTTGGACAGTGACACAAGTTTTGTTATTTTAGCTGTTTACGAAAACATATTCAGGATACAATTATATAATAATCAATATGGGCTTAAAGTGCAGACTCTCAGCTGTAATTTGAGAATATTCACATCCAAATTGGAGCAAGGGTTTAGGAATTACAGCTCTTTAATACATAGCCGCCTCTTTTTCAAGGGACCAAAAGTAATTGGGCAATTGACTCAGAAGGCTGCAAAAAAAATAAATAACAAGGCTGCATGGGCTCTTCCCTCGTTAACCTGTCATCAATTAAGCAGTTAAAAGGTCTGGAGTTGATTCCAGGTGTGGCGTTTGCATTTGGAAGTTGTTGCTGTGAACACACAACGTGCGGTCAAAGGAGCTCTCAATGGAGGTGAAACAGACCATCCTGAGGCTGAAAAAAAAGAAGAAATCCATCAGAGAGATAGCAGAAATGTTAGGAGTGGCCAAATCAACAGTTTGGTACATTCTGAGAAAAAAAGAGTGCACTGGTGAGCTTGGGAACTCAAAAAGGCCTGGACGTCCACGGAAGACAACAGTGGTGGATGATCACAGAATCCTTTCCATGGTGAAGAACAACCCTTCACAACATCCACTCAAGTGAAGAACACTCTCCAGGAAGTACACTACCGTTCAAAAGTTTGGGGTCACCCAGACAATTATTTTGTGTTTTACATGAAAAGTCACACTTATTTACCACCATGAGTTGTAAAATGAATAGAAAATATAGTCAAGACATTGACAAGGTTAGAAATAATGATTTTTATTTGAAATAATAATTTTTTCCTTCAGACTTTGCTTTCATCAAAGAATCCTCCATTTGCAGCAATTACAGCATTGCAGACCTAACATGATTGCACAAGGGTTTTCTAATCATCCATTAGCCTTCTGACACAATGAGCAAACACATTGTACCATTAGAACACTGGAGTGATAGTTGCTGGAAATGGGCCTCTATACACCTATGTAGATATTCCACCAAAAACCAGACATTTGCAGCTAGAATAGTCATTTACCACATTAGCAATGTATAGAGTGTATTTCTGATTAGTTTAAAGTTATCTTCATTGAAAAAAAGTGCTTTTCTTTCAAAAATAAGGAAATTTCTAAGTGACCCCAAACTTTTGAACGGTAGTGTAGGTGTATCAGTATCTAAGTCTACCATAAAGAGAAGACTTCATGAGAGTAAATACAAAGGATTCACCACAAGGTGCAAACCATTAATCAGCCTCAAAAATAGAAAGGCCAGAATTGACTTTGCCAAAAAAACACCTGAAGAAGCCAGCCCAGTTCTGGAACAGCATTCTTTGGACAGATGAGACTAAGATCAACCTGTACCAGAATGATGGGAAGAAGAAAGTTTGGAGAAGAATTGGAACAGCTCATGATCCAAAGCACTACATCTTCTGTAAAACATGGTGGAGGCAGTGTGATGGCATGGGCATGCATGGCTTCCAATGGCACTGGGTCACTTGTGTTTATTGATGATGTGACAAAAGACAGAAGCAGCTGGATGAATTCTGAAGTGTATAGGGATATACTTGCTGCTCAGATTCAGCCAAATGCAGCAAAGTTGATTGGACGGTGCTTCACCAATGATCCAAAACATACTGCAAAAGCAACCCAGGAGTTTTTTAACCACTTGCGCTCCGTTGTTCCGCGGGCGGGCAAGTCTCTGCGTCCTATGACGCACGAGGGCACGCGAGAGCGCGCTCATGCACCCTCGTGCGCATGACGCATGATGGTGGTGATGGTGATGTAGTAGCGTCCAAGCGCCACTCAAAAAAAAACTGCAGAGACAGCCGCGAACAGATTAGTTCATCTGATTGACCTCTCATTCGACTAATAAGAGCCTTGAATTGGGTTTCTGAAACCTTGAAGAACCAATGAATGAAAATGTAGGAAGGAGGACCCGCCTACTGTGAACGCAGGAGCCAATTGAAGCACAGAAATTCTGGCTGGGTGAAGCGATATTTACTGCTGCAGAAGGACTCTGTACGAATCTCCTACAGACCCAGGCTCACCCAGCAGCATGGAGAACACCCACAAGTGGGACCTGCACTCATTCCAGCAGAATAGACGGAGGCCGACGACAAAAGTCGTAAATCATTCACCAAAACGGCAATAATGGAATTATATTGATCGGGATCCACGAGCGGAGCAGCGTCGCGTTCGTCTGACGCGTGGGAAGAGCTGTTCGCCACGACTCTGCTGCTTTGAAGAGGTAAGGTGTTATAAGCTAAATTATTATTTATCCCTGAAAACTGTAATCCAAAAATGACTTTTGACCGATCGGTAAATTACAACTGTACTGCACACGAAATACGAAGTGCGTGCGCCACGATAAACGGTTCATTTGCCGTGTTCGGACCGTGAACGCCCCCCCACCCCGCTGCAGAAGAGGAGCGGGGGGGGGGGTGCATGGTCCGAACGCTCCCCGGTCCGCGGGGGGGAAGCATATCAGTCTATTCCATCATGTAGCGATGGCCCTCTTCTGTAGCGAGGGGGGGGGGGCGTTCATGGTCCGTTCACGGTTCCCCCCCCACACACACACACACAGTAGCGAGGGGGGGGAGCCGCTGTGAAAACATGCAAGGAAAAAAAAAAAAGAGTGTATTCCGTCATGTAGCGAGGGCCGAATTTGGTCCTTGGTAGCGGGGGGGGGGGACGACCCCCCGCCCACACACACACACACAGCCCTGAGTGTGACCTTTCATTAGAGCCTAAAATGAAGATTCTACATTGAATTATTCAAAAGTTACAGACGTTTTTCCAAACTGTGCCATTTGGCACAATTTGGCACAGTTCCATAACGCCTGGGAACAGCCTGAGAACAAAGCTGTGTAAAATATTCATTTTTGGTGGTATTGTTACCAAATTTGGATCTCAGCTGGATAACACTTGGTTCTACATTTCTGTTGCATTTTCCAGCCGGATCGGACAGCTGTGTGTTATTTACAAGCATTTGTATCCAAAAAAACACTGTGTCCAATTTTTTTTTCTTCAAGTTCAGTATGTTTAGATGACTGTAACTCAGTGGCCGGAGCACGTAGAGAGATTATGTTTTTTTTGCCAAAAAATTCAAAGTGTTTTCTTTTAAATGAGATCAACCCCATGAAGATGCTGCAAAGGGTTGAATAACAGCTTTCGATTTACTTTGGGCACGTTATTTTTGGGCATTTTTAGGAAAATTGCCCGGAGTGCAAGTGGTTAAAGCAACGAAGTGGAATATTCTGCAATGGCCAAGCCAATCACCAGAGCTCAACCCAATCGAGCATGCCTTTCACTTGCTTAAGACAAAACTTAAGGCAGAAAGACCCACAAACAAGCAACAACTGAAGACAGCTGCAGTAAAGGCCTGGCAAAGCATCACAAAGGAGGAATCCCAGCGTTTGGTGATGTCCATGGGTTCCAGACTTCAGGCAGTCATTGGCTGCAAAGGATTCTCAACAAAATATTGAAAAGTAACATTTTACTTAGGGTTATGTTTATTTGTCCAATTACTTTTGAGCCCCTGAAATGAGGAGCGTTTGTATAAAAATAGCTACAATTCCTACATGTTTAATCATATATTTTTGTTCAACCCCTTGAATTAAACCTTAAAGTCTGCACTTCAATTCTGTTGTAGTTGTTTCATTTCAAATCCAATGTGGTGGCATGCAGAGCCCAAATCATGAAGATTGTGTCACTGTCCAAATATTTCTGGGCCTAACTGTATATGTAAACTTCTGGTTTCAACTGTATGTTTAGAGGATTTACACCCATAATCTGAGTTTGATTTGAAGTTGTGCAAGTATTGTGATAGATTTAATCACTTGTCTTTTCTGTCACGTGTCCTAACAGGTTTTTTTTTTTTCCACAATATCTTTATTGAACCTTTTTTTTTTTTTTAAACAAACATGATACAAACAATCAAACACTAACACTAAAGTACTACAAAAAAAAAAAATGCACTAAAAAACACCAACAACCACCAACAAAATCAAATCTTCAACAATGCTCCTCTGTTTAGTCTAGACAATCCAATACATAAGTATACATATTATGTTCACCAGTTTGGAATTTACAAGGTCCACACATATCATTCACCTTCTTCTTCAAGAGTTATGTTTAAATTTTTTACATAATCAATAAAAGGTCTCCATATATTCTCAAACACAATTTCCTTTGATTTCAGTATATATGTTATTCTTTCTAATGGAAGGTTTGTTAACATCTGTCTTAACCACTGAGTCACATCTGGTCTATGAGTCTTTTTCCATAATAGTGCAATACATTTTTTGGCATTAAGCAAACTGAGGTCTATGAATGTTCTTTCACTTTTATTAAAATTATGCTTTTCTGGGTACAGACCCAACAAAAACAGTTTAGGATTCAATATGATTTGTTTTGAGATTATTTTTTCAATTGTTACCCTCACCTCTTCCCAAAACATTCTTATTAATCTACATTCCCATACACAATGAAATAGAGTTCCTTTATTTTCCATACATTTTGTGCACGTATCTGGTATATTTTTGTTATATCTATTTAACTCCTCCGGTGTAACATACATCCGCATTAACCATTTGAAATGTATCAATTTAAGGCGTACATTTATTGATTTGGTTTGAGCTTCTGTACAAGCCAATTCCCATTGTTCCTCTGAAATTTCAGTTTGCAGATCTTCTTTCCAGTAGTTTAATCTTTTCAGTGAATTTTCACTTGAAAATAGTGTCAATGAGTTATAAAACTCTGAAATAATACCCTTTCTTTTACTATCTTTCATCAACATTTTTTCCAAGGATGAATAGATAGGTCGAGTGAGAGCTTTATTTTGATTTGATCGAATAAAGTTTCTAAGTTGAAGATATTTAAAAAAATGTGTTCTATTGAGATTAAATTTGATCCTCAACTCTTCAAAAGACATTGTTTTCTGCACATGGCAAATATAAATCCTGAATCTTTTGTATCCCTTTTAAATTCCATACTTTAAATACAGCGTCCGCTCTCCCTGGTTTAAAATATTGATTACCCCATATTGGACTAAATTGTGACAATAACTGTGGTTCTTTTAAATAGTTTTTAGCTTCACACCATATTTTGATCATATGCTTTACAAATGGATTTTTAACTTGTTTTTGTAATTTTTTTGCCGAATCTGAGTATATGAATATGGGAAGAGGTAAAGGTAAATTGTATGATTCCATTTCAGTCCAGTGAGGGAGATCATTTGATGAAAAATAATATGTCATAGACCTCAGTTGTGCCGACCAATAATACAACATAAAATTTGGACATTTCAGACCTCCACGATCAAATGGTAAATATAATAAAGACAGACGTAATCTAGCCCTCCTGTTGTTCCATATAAATTCCACTAACTTTTTTTTAATTCTTGAGAATAAATCTAAAGGTGGTGGTAAGGGAATGTATTGAAATAAATAAAGTATTTTAGGTAAGATATTACTTTTAAGTATATTAATTCTCCCGATCATCGACATTGGTAGTGACATCCATCTCTGAAGTAACTCATCAATATCTGTCATTAAGGCTTCATAATTGACACTGGCGACTGATTCTAGCTTAGGCACAATTTGGATTCCTAAATATTTGAACTGATTTACAACATTGAATTGATTTACCTCAGGGGCTGGGTAATTTCTCTGGGTCTCATTTAGCATTAATATTGAAGATTTAGTTTTATTTATTTTATATCCTGATATTTCCCCGAAATTCTTCATTAAATTCAACAAGGTCGGAATTGATTTTTTAAGATTCGACATAAACAAAATTATGTCATCGGCATACAGGGAGATTTTATGTTCTGTTGGTCCAACTTTAATTCCATATATTTGTGACTGTAGACGTATCGCCATCGCTAAAGGTTCAATTGCCATAGTAAACAGTAAAGGTGAAAGTGGACAGCCTTGTCGACATCCTCTATTGATTTTTATTGATTTTGAAATATTGTTATTTGTTAGAATTTCTGCAGTAGCATTATTATGTATTATCTGAACCCATTTTATGAAATTATTTCCAAGTCCAAACCTTTGTAAGACTTCAAAAAGAAAGGGCCATTCAACTCTATCAAAGGCTTTTTCGGCATCCAGTGATAAGAGAGCTGTATCCGGTGCTTCTTTATTAAAATAAATAATATTAAATAGTCTTCTTACATTATGGAAGCCTTGTCTTCCCTTTATAAAGCCATTCTGATCTCGATTAATAATATTTGGTAAAATTTCTTGTATTCGTCTTGCTAAAATTTTACAAATTATCTTAAGGTCGGCATTTAATAGGCTCATTGGTCTCATATTTTCACATTTATTAGAGGGCTTACCTGGTTTTGGCAACAGTATAATTAAGGCATTATTCATATATGATGGTAAATTACTATTTTGAAATGCTTCTAAAACCATTTCCAAAAAAGGTTTTGTTAATTTATTCTTAAATTTTTTATAAAGGTCAACTGGAAGACCATCTGGTCCTGCACTTTTTCCTGATTTCATATTATCAATGGCTAGTCCAACTTCTTCTTGACTAATTTTAGACTCCAGTATCTCCCTATTTTCATTTGGAATACACGGTATAAATAGTTCATTCAAAAAGGTCCAGGTCATCTTACACACACCATGTAGACACCCAGCTCAACACAACCATGAGAACTATAACTGGAACAATCCGCTCAACACCACTCCCCTGGCTCTCTGTACTGTCAAACATAGCCCCTCCACACATCCGGCGAGCAGCATTAACTCAAAGGATGCTCCAAAAAGTTAAAGATTCTCCTCACTTACCAATCCATGCAGATATCTACACTCCACCCACTGCCCGACTTTCATCCAGACGGCCGATTTGGAAAAACCCTCCCCCAGCTGACTTTACCATCCAGACAGCTTGGCAAGAGGAATGGGAGACCAAGGAGGTCCCAAACAAACAGCTGGTGATAAACCCCAACCAACAGGTCCCGGGCACCAACCTCCCAAGGAGACAGTGGTCTACACTCAATCGCTTCAGGACTGGACATGGCCCCTGCTTGGCCAGCCTTCACAGATGGGGCAGTAGCCCTAGCCCACTGTGCACATGTGGAGAGGAGCAAACAATGGAACACATCATAGAGGCTTGCCCGCTCCAAAGACTGGAAGGAGGATTACACACCCTCCATACAGCAAACCAGGAGGCAACTGCTTGGCTTAAGGACTTTGCATTCGCTAAATAAATAAATAAATTCAAAAACCCATGTAGTTTTGTTAAGTCAGATTCATTTTTGGTATCATATAATTTTTCATAGTAATCTCTAAAGGCTCTATTAATTTCTGAAGGATCTATAATTACCTGTCCGTTACTTATAATACTGGTAATTGGTGTTTTAGATTCTAATTGTTTAATCTGCCATGCCAATAACTTTCCTGATTTTTCACCTTGTTCATAAAAAGATTGTTTCAATCTTAGAAGACTCGAGGCAGCTCTATTCGCTGATTTTTTGTCATATTCAGCTCTCAAAATCAGTAATTCGTTCTCCAACCTTGGATCTCTTCCTGCATATACTCTTTCTTGAAGAATTTTTATTTTATGTTCCAATTGGACTCTCTCCTCTCAAGTCTTCTTAGATTTTGAACCTGTATAACTAATAATATGTCCCCTAATAAAAGCTTTGAAAGCCTCCCACTTTACACATGCTGATGTTTGTGTAGTATTGATATCAAAGAACTCATCTATCTGTTTTTCTATATACTTAACAAATTCCTCATCCTGAAGCCATTTATGCTGAAATTGCCATCTACCTGGTTCCTTTGTCAATTTCTTATCTACATACATTAGACAGCAGGGTGCATGATCAGAGATCACGATATTATCATAAAAACAGTTTTGAATCTTGGACCTTAATTCTGTGGAGATCAAAAAATAATCTATACGTGAGAATGTCTTGTAGGTATTGGAATAACAAGAGTATGCTTTAACTTGTGGTTTCATTTCTCTCCATATATCTATCAATTTCAATTCTTTCATAAAATGATTAATGGTCATCCTACATCCATTGTGCGTACAGTCCAGTCCTGTTGATCTATCTATACTGGGATTCAATGTACAATTAAAATCCCCTGCTA
This sequence comes from Pholidichthys leucotaenia, assembly GCA_020510985.1. NCBI lineage: Eukaryota > Metazoa > Chordata > Actinopteri > Cichliformes > Pholidichthyidae > Pholidichthys > Pholidichthys leucotaenia. The sequence goes on from CM035837.1 coordinate 271,936,300, forward strand.
TTATATGTTGCCCTGTAAGTGATGATAAGATAAGAAATAAATTGGCAAAGAACTTTTGATCATCTATATTGGGACCATATAAGTTCACCAAATTTATGTTTTCTAATAGCAAAGATCCTTGAATGATTACATATCTTCCAAATTTGTCTCCAATTACATTTTTCACTTGAAATGGGACTGATTTATGTATGAGAGTCATAACTCCCCTGGCTCGGGATGAAAATGATGAGGTGAAAACATTTCCTTGCCATCTACTCCTAATTCTTTTTACATCTTGCTCTATTAGATGAGTTTCTTGTAAAAACACAATTTTTGAACCCATGTCTTTTATTTTATTCATAACTTGTTTAAGTTTTTTTAAATTTTGTAGACCTCTGCAATTCCATGAAGTTAAATTAAGATTAACGCTTTGATTTATAATCAATAGGGAGTTTGGGATTACCTTGCAGTGTAAACATGCTCAAACAGAAAAGCAAAAAAATGAGTGGTTGAACATTCACCCTACAAACTACACACAAACAAATTCCCCCTTCCCACATTTGTGGCAATCCCCCCAAAAGCAAAAGAAAAATTCCGTCTCCCGATATAGCCATCGACCGTTCCACACCCACGAGGATCAGCCAAAGCCACTCCTTCTTCATCCTCCCAATCACCCTAACTCTACTGCTTTTAATAACGTAACATTAACTCTCTTCTGTAATTTTCCAATTTAACTCCAAATTTTTTTTAGCAATTTTGTACTTTTTTTTTTTTAATATGTAATACATTCTATATTTTGTAATCTTGTTATATGCTTCTAATCAGTTAAATGCTCAAATATTCTACCCTATATTCTGTTCATGCTTAGCTCCCACCAGTCTCTTCCTGGATCTTCTTGATGAGCTCCTGCGCCTCCTCGGGGGTCTTGAAGATGCGTGTTCTGCCCTCATATGTGACCAGAAGTCTTGCAGGGTGAATCACTCCATGACGAATCTCAAGGTTGCGCAGTTCTTTGCGGATGGGGTCAAACTGCTTCCTTAATTGTTGGATTCCTGAGGCCAGATCTGGGTAGAACCGCACCTGCTGATCTTGGTATTTAATTTCTCCTTTGGCCCGCACCGCGTTGGAGATCGTCATCCTGTCTCTGTAGCTGAGAAACTTCATAATTAGCGTCCTCGGTGCTGCCTTGTTACCTCTCGGTGGGCCAATTCGGTGGGAGTTTTCCAAGACGACTGATGATTTTAGCTCCGCGTTGTTCAGCGCCTCCGGGATCCACCCCTCCAAAAAGGAGCATGAATCACGACCTTCGGCTCCCTCCGGTAAACCCACCAGCCTCAGGTTGTTCCTTCTGGACCGAGATTCCAAGTCCAGAACGCTATTTTCCAGATCTTTATTTTTTTTTCCAAAGTGCGCACCTTTATTTGAAGTCCGCTGATTTCATCCTCCGCACTTGAAACACGAAGCTCCGCCTGCGTCACTCGCTCCACGCAGTCACCCAACTCCTTTCTCATTGCATCCAACGCTGCCATAATCCCGTCAAGTTTAGCGGAAAAGTCTGCTCTCATTGAGCTAATGGCAGCCAGCACTGCACCTGTGCCGCCATCGTCAGCAGCAGCAGTTACCGCACCACCGCTAGTTTCATCCGCCATATCCGCAGCTTTTTCTACTGCGCCACAAACTTTAAAGTCCGTTAATTTGGACTGCTTCGGCGATTCAATTTTTCCCCCTCCTGATTTCTCAGCCTTAGTCTTCACCGGCATATCCTCACCCAAACGCTGGGAAAAGTTCTGTTCCAAATGAGAGAGTTATTTGCCGAATTTTTATTTCCAGGGGCAGAGCAGAGTGATACGTGTCCTTCTAGGCGGCCGCCATAACCGGAAGTCGTCCTAACAGGTTTTGCTTTACAAAGCCGGTCTGGGTGGTTGTCTTTGTCCTGTTAGTGATGTGAAGCAGCATCGTGTTAGCAGCAGGGAGGATTAAATTCCTCTGAAACCTGAGCTGAGCAGACACTCTAAGCATTTCCTGTTGAATGTCAGGGAACTTCTTTCATCTTTGCATCTCTCATTATGCAACATTTGCAAGGTGCAGTGCATCACCGAGGTTGATTTTTACTTTGTTTTTCTGGTTGTGACTCACCGAATCAGAAAACTCCCCAGCTACATTCATGTTATGTAGACTTTCATATTCAGAATTTTTTATAAAAACATAAAGGCTGTAAAATATTAAATAAATTTTGTGTAAGTCGTTAGTTTAATATCATTGCACATTTGGCAGCGCGGTGGCAGAGTGGTTAGCACTGCGGCAGCACAGCAACTCACCCTTGGGCAGGGCGTCCTGGGTTCGATCCCAGCCCCCGACCAACAGTGATCTGTGTGGAGTTTGCATGTTCTCCCCATGTCTATGTGGGTTTACTCCAGGATTTTCTCCGGTTTCCTTCCACATGCCAAAAATATGCAAGTTAGGTTAATTGGCATCAAAAACTGGGGATTCTAAATTGTCCTTAGGTATGAATGTGAGAGTGAATGGGTGTCCGTCTCTCTGTGTTGGCCCTGTAATGGACTGGCGATCAGTCCAGGATGTACCCTGCCTCTCGCCCAAAGATGCTGGGATAGGCTCCAGTTACCCCGCAACCCGAAAAGGATTAAGCGGAAGAAGATGGATGGATTTCCTCAAGAGTCATTTTAGCACCACAATGGCATTTGAAGAAAAAACTTTTTTTTTCCACTTAATTCACTTTCTAAACCAAGTTGTTTGTAAATGATGTTAAACTGCATTAAAAAACTAAAATGCCAGTATTTACAAGAAAACATAAAGTTTTGATGTATTTCTAGTAGGGCTAGGCAATAAATTAATTCTAAACCGAAATAAAAAATTTTGTGGACAATGTCACAAAATGAATATTGTGAAAATCAATTTTCTCATTCACAACAGTCATAGATATCAACACTAGATCTTGCATCCGGCTTCTCAGCATGCATCACTACGGCCACCGTAATGGCACGGGGTTCCAAAAGTCAAACTGATCATTCAGATCGACAAAGATGCTGGATTTTTGTGCTGCATACAGCTGTCGTACAAAGAAAACTAAAGAACAAGGCATAGCATTTCATAGGTGAGGTTTTACTATTGGGCAGCTCGGTGGCACAATAGTCAGCACTGTGGCAGTATAGCAAGAAGGTTGATCTTTTTATCCTGTAAGAGCCAGTTCCACCTCATGGGTCAGATCATTTCATTTCTTCCTCAGCTGGTTCTTCTGACTCGGCTTCGGGCTTATCCTCTGTGTGCAGTCTGCAGTATTTGTCTACCATGACATCCAGGTCATTTCTAACATGAGTGTTAGAAGAGTGTTGTGGGTTTGATCCCACCCTTGGCCACTGGTGACCTTTCTGTATGGAGTTTGCATGTTCTCCCCGTGTCTGCATGGGTTCTTGCCTGGTACTCCAGTTTCCTCCCACAGGCCAAAGACATGTACGTTAGATAAATTGGCATCAGCGGGGGATTCTGTATTGTCCTTAGGTATGAATCTGAGAGTGAATGACTGTCTGTCTCTGTGTTGGCTTTGCGATGGACTGGCAATCTGTCCAGGGTGTACCCGCCCCTCTTGCCCAAAGACCACTGCAGATACTGCTCTGAGCTGTCTGTCAGTCTCTCTCTCCATTCACCCCTCACTTGTGAATAAAACCTCGAGATACTTGAACTCCTCCACTTGGAGCAGGAGCTTGTCCCGAACTCAGAGAGGACAACCCACCTTTTTCCAGCTGAGGACCATAGACTCGGACTTGGAGGTAATGATTCTCATCCCAGCCGCTTCACACTCAACAGCAAACCGTCCGAGTAAGACCTGTAGGTCATTGCTGGACGAAGCCAACAGGACAACATCATCCACAAACAGCAGAGATGAAATCCTGTGGTCACCAAGCATGACACCCTCCATTCTCTGGCTGCGCCTAGAAATCCTGTCCATAAAAATTATGAACAGGATCAGTGACAAAGGGCAGCCCTGGTGGAGTCCACCTCTTACTGGGAATGAGTCTGACCGAGTGTTGGCAATACGAGCCAAACTCTCACAATGGTTATATGGAGACCAGATAGTTCGTAACAACAAGCCCGATACCCCATACTCCCGAAGCACCCCCCACAAAAAACCATGAGGGACGTGGTCAAATGCCTTCTCCAAGTCCACAAAACACATGTAAACTGGTTGGGCAAACTCCCATAAACCCTCAAGGATTCTCAAGAGGGTGAAGAGCTGGTCCGATGTGCCAAGGCCAGGACGAAAACCACATTGCTCCTCCTGAATCCGAGGTTCAACCAACAGCCAGACTCTCCTCTCCAGTACCTTGGCATAGACCTTCCCAGGGAGGCTGAGGAGTGTGATCTCTCTAAAGTTGGAACACACCCTCTGGTCCCCCTTCTTGAAGAGAGGAACCACCACCCCGGTTTGCCATACCAAAGGCACTGTCCCCGACCTCCACGCAGTGTTGCAGAGGCGTGTCAACCATGACAACCCTACAACATCCAGGGCCTTGAGGTACTCGGGGTGAATCTCATCCACCCCCGGGCCCCGGCCACCAAAGAGGTTTTTAACCACTTCGGTGACCTCAGCCCCTGTGATGGGTGAGTTGTCCCCCTTGTCTACAAGTCCTGCTTCCTCTGTGGAAGGTGTGTCAGTGGGATTGAGGAGATCCTCAAAGTATTCCTTCCATTGCCCGATGATATCCTCAGTTGAAGTCAGTAGCACCCCATCCGCACCATACACAGTGCGGACAGTGAGCTGCTTCCTCCTCCTGAGTCGCCGGACAGTTTGCCAGAATTTCTTCAAGGCCAACTGAAAGTCTTGTTCCATGGCCTCACCAGACTCCTCCCATGCCCAAGTTTTTGCTTCAGCAACCACCCAAGCTGCACTCCACTTGGCCTGCTGGTATACCTCAGCTGCTTTGGGAGTCCCACAAGCCAACCAAGCTTAATAGGACTTCTTCTTCAGCTTAATGGGCCCCTTCACCACTGGTGTCCACCACTTGGTTCGGGGGTTGCCACCACAAGATGCACTGATGACCTTGCGGCCGCAGCTCTGGGTAGCTGCTTCAACAATGGAGGTGGAGAACATGGCCCATTCAGACTCCATGTCTCCGGACACCCTCGGAATATGGTTGAAGTTCTCCCGGAGGTGGAAGTTGAAGACCTCCCAGACAGGGGCCTCAGCCAGACGTTCCCAGCACACCCTCACCAGGGTCACTGTGTCTACCAGGTCTGAATAGCATCTTCCCCTGCCATCGGATCCATGTGCTTTGGGTCATTGTCTTACTGAAAGATGAAGTTTCTCTTCGTCTTCAGCTTTCTATCAGAAGCCTGAAGGTTTTGTGCCAACACTGACTGATATTTGGAACTGTTCATAATTCCCTTCACCTTGACTAAGGCCCCAGTTCCAGCTGAAGAAAAACAACCCCAAAACATGATGCTGTCACCGCCATGCTTCACTGTAGGTATGGTGTTCTTTTGGAGATGAGCAGTGTTGTGTTTGTGCCAAATATACCTTTTGGAATTATGGCCAAAAAGTTCAACCTTGGTTTCATCGGATCATAACACATTTTCCCACATGCGTTTAGGAGATTTCAAATGTGTTTTTGCAAAATGTAGCCGGGCTTGGATGCTTTTCTTCGTAAGATAAGGCTTCCATCCTTGCCACCCTAGACGGGAGATTGTTGTTACATGTATTAAACAGCCAATACTTGCCAGAAATTCCTGCAGCTCCTTCAGTGATCCTGACTATGTATGCTCCTGACTGTGTATGCTCCTGTGTATGAGCTTTGAACGTGATTTTTCGGACAGCGGCAAAAATCACAGAGACAAGAGCCACGCAGGGTCCTGTACGGAGGCTGTCCTGCTTAAATAAGCTGAATGTCGCTGCAGTCTCCAGTGCACACACCCCGTAGTTACCACTACTGCTTTATGAAAATTATCGTTTTTTTTTTTTTTAACAGAATCAGCAGTTCATGCCTGTAGAAAGAGCAGAGCTTCTCACAATTGTCACACACACATAAAGTTGAGTGCGGAGCTGCAGCGAGTCTCTCACAGCTTCTATCGTTTGCCACATAAGTTATAAACCCTGTTTAAATTATGAGGCCACAGGGTCCTAAAAACATTTGCAAAATACCGCATACCGCAGTGTTGAGCTGTCCACCATCACCGCAGGGGAAATTCCTCTACCACAACTGCCCTAGCTGTATTATTATTGGCAGTACAATAGGGACCAGCTGTTAGCACTTAACCGGCCCATGATGCTAACGCAAAAACTCGACATACCGGGAGAAATAAGACGGAAACGACGTGGATGTTGAGCTGGAGTAAGACGGCGGGCAAGGAATATAAGGTACAGACCCGCCCTCCCATCCGTTATTATGGGGAATGTACAATCGCTACTCAATAAAACAGATGAGCTAGCGGCTATCTCCCGCTATGAGAGCATGTACAGAGAGAGTAGCTTGATGCTATTTACGGAGACGTGGCTAACAGAACTAGCAACAGATGCTAACATTGAACTGGAGGGTTTCCATGCAATACGGGCAGACCGAACACCAGACAGTGGGAAAGCAAGGGGCGGAGGAGTGATAATGTATGTTAATAACAACTGGTGCCGACCGGGACATATCACGGTTAAACAACAACACTGCAACAAAGACATGGAGTTGCTAGCTGTTAGCATGCGGCCTACATATCTCCCGAGGGAATACCCACACTTGATCTGCATTGTTATTTATGCAAATCCGACGGCGAACGCTGGGACAGCGCGTGACGTCATCCACTCAGTAACTGGCAGGTTGCAGACAGAACACCCAGATGCTCTCCTTCTCATCTCAGGCGATTTCAACCATATTTCACTGTCCTCCATTCTACCCACGTTCACCCAGTGTGTCACATGCCACACTAGAGACAATAAAACACTGGACTTATTCTATGCAAATACTAAGGAGGCATACACCTCATCACCACTCCCCCCCCACTCGGGAGATCGGATCACAACTTGGTTCATCTCCTGCCGGTGTACAAACCCCTAGTACACGGACAACCTTCGGTCATGCGCACAGTGAAGTTATGGTCTGAGGAGGCAATGGAAGCTCTAAAGGACTGTTTTGAAACCACTGCCTGGGAGCAGCTCTGCAATCCACATGGTGAGGACATCAGGCCTCACTCACACCATCACGGACTACATCAGCTTCTGTGTGGACAACACCATACCCACCAAGACCATACGGTGTTGCTCGAACAACAAACCCTGGATCAACCCTGAGATAAAAACACTTCTGAGAGAGAAGAAGAGGGTCTTCAGGTCGGGGAACAGGGAGATGCTGAAGTCCGTACAGAGGGAGCTGAGGAGGAAGATCAGAGAAGGCAAGGACAGCTTCAGGAAGAAGATGGAGGACAAGCTGCAACAGAGTGACATCGGCAGGGTCTGGAGAAACCTTAAAACCATCTCTGGGCTCCAGAATACCTCCCCCCAGGCCACGGGGGGTAGGGAGTGGGCGAACAATCTGAACCTGTTTTTTTAATAGGTTTGACCAACCGCCCTCCCCCCCGACTGCACAACAACCACTGCTGCCTCTAAAGACATCGAGTCCTGCTGCCCACACCCCACTCCACCAACACCCCCCCCCACTCCCAGCACACAGCCCCCCAACATGACCCTCACTAAGACCCAGGTGAGAACGGAGCTGAGGAAGATCAAGGCGAGGAAGGCGTCAGGACCGGATGGCATCAGCGCAAAGCTCCTCAAGTCCTGTGCAGACCAGCTGTGTGGGATTGTGGAGCACATCTTCAGCCTGAGCCTGAAGCTGGGGAGGGTACCACAGTTGTGGAAAACATCTTGTGTGGTACCTGTACCAAAGACTTCCCACCCCAAAGACCTGAACAGCTACAGACCAGTGGCCCTGACGTCTCACATGATGAAGACCCTGGAGAGACTGCTCCTTGCTCACCTCCGCCCCCTGGTGGAACCAGCGATGGATCCACTCCAGTTCGCCTACTAGCATGGCATTGGGGTGGAGGATGCAGTGATCTTCCTCCTTCACCGTTCTCTGTCCCACCTGGAGAAGCCCGGGAATGCGGTGAGGATCATGTTCTTTGACTTCTCCAGTGCTTTCAACACCATCCAACCGATGATCCTGAAGGACAAGCTGCTGTGCGCAGGGGTGGACCAACACCTGTCATCATGGATCCTGGACTACCTCACTAACCGGCCACAGTTTGTGTGAACCCGGGACTGTGTGTCCGACACGATCATCGGTAGCACGGGGTCCCCCAGGGAACGGTTTTGGTTCCCTTCCTTTTCACCCTTTATACTGCGGACTTCTCACACAACACAACACACTGCCATCTACAGAAGTTCTCTGATGACTCTGCGATCGTTGGCCTCATCTCCAACGGAGATGAAGCTGAGTACAGAGGACTTATCCAGGACTTCGTGGACTGGTGCCATTGGAACTGCCTCCAGATCAACGCGAGGAAAACTAAGGAGCTGGTGGTGGACTGCCGCAGGCAAGGACAACCCCTCACAGCACCAGTAAACATACAGGGAACAGTCATTGAGATGGTGACATCCTACAAGTACCTGGGTGTTCATCTGAACAATAAACTAGACTGGTCACGCAATACCGACGCACACTACAAGAAGGGACAGCGCAGGCTGTTCCTACTTAGGAGACTCAGGTCTTTTGGTGTACAAGGGGCGCTGCTGAAGACATTCTACGACACGGTGGTGGCATCAGCCATCACTTTTGGAGTGGTCTGCTGGGGCAGTGGCATTACAGCAGCTGATAGGAAGAGACTGAACAAAATGATCAAGAAAGCTAGCTCTGTCCTGGGGCAACGCCTTGACCCAGTGGAGGAGATAGGAGAGAGAAGGATGGTGGCTAAACTGTCATCTCTGCTGGAGTCCGAATCCCACCCTATGCAGGACATACTGAACGCACTGAGGAGCTCATTTAGCAGCAGACTACATCATCCTAGATGCGCAACCGAGAGGTTTCGCAGGTCCTTCCTACCTACGGCTGTCAGACTGTATAACCTAAGCAGGGCTGCTTGCAGAGATAGCAAAAAGACGTGACGACCTAGTAGTATTGAATGCAAAAGACGCAACAGACTTACACAAATGTCCCCTCCAGTATCCAACTAGGACAATATCAGTCGCTACGGAGGGTGACAATATGTATGGGTACATATTCATACTATGTAGGATAACTAAGTAGACTGTTATGCCGTTTATTCCATCTAGCTACAATGCGCCGCACTGTGTGTATATATATTTATATATTTATGTGTACATATGTATATTCGCTGCTCTCGTTTTTCTTGTCTTCTTGATTGTTGCTCTGAGTGTTGCTGTCCCTGTGCTGTTGCAATCCTGGAATTTCCCCATTGTGGGACTAATAAAGGCTTATCTTATCTTATCTTATATTATGTAAATGTGCAACATGATTGTAGCAGCCAAGCCATACAGCTTACATCTTGTTGCTGGAGGACTTTATGGGCCCGATTTTAACAGCTTGGAGTGGCCTTTTGCACCTTGCACTGGTCCTTTCGTTAGTGTTTGTCAGCGCATTGTCTGGTTTTCCGCTGTGCACCGTTGTCACCTGAATAGGAACTGACTGTGCATGCATCTCGCGCCTCATAGGAGGGGTCTAATTTAAAGTGGGTGAGGCTCTACGCCAAGTTGGGCGCAAGCAGGTCTGAAATCAGCAGCATATTATCAACCACTATTTCATTAGCATGTTTAAAAGGCATGGATGGGCAAGTATGCCTGTTACTACACCAGGGCTAGAATTATTTAACTACTGGACTACCATGCTGCCACATAGCAGGACCAGTCTGACCTACTGGGAGAAGAGCTACCACCAGGGCCAGAGGAGAGCTGGCAGGTGTGCGCAAAGCCAGCATAGAATAGAAAGGGTTTTGTTGTCATTGTACAGTACAATGAAATAGTGGATGCACCACCAGGCTACTGCACAGTTAAGTATGAGAGAAGGATTAGATAAAACACGGTTACAGTACACATGATTAAACACACGACTGAAATAAAAAAATAGTCCAGGATTATGGAAATGTAGGTGTGCACAAAGCTGGCATCCATGATTATCTAAGTTATGACAGTTTTAAACATTTTGTATGCTTATTCATTGTCATTCTTTTAACAGAATGAAAGCACCCTGACAGCTGTTTTGAGTTAAAACACAACAATTTTGCATTCATTAGAGGAGGGAATATTAATGGACCTCAGTTTGCTCATTCTCAGTTTAAGAGTTTGGATAAAGTTCATGATAATATAACTGAAGAAAATTTTACAACTTCATCAAAATTCTTGACAAAGAGAAAGAATAGAATAGGCTTTATTGTCGTTGTACAGTACATCGAAATTGTGAGTGCTCCACCAGGCTACTGCACAGATAAAAACACGGTTACAGAACACATGATTAAACACACGACTGAAATAAAAATAAAATAGCCCAGGGTTATGAAAATATACACAGGTATGGTAGTGGCTTCGCAGACAAAGACATGGAGTTGCTAGCTGTTAACATGCGGCCTACATATCTCCCGAGGGAATACCCACACTTGATCTGCATTGTTATTTATGCAAATCCGACGGCGAACGCTGGGACAGCGCGTGACGTCATCCACTCAGTAACTGGCAGGCTGCAGACAGAACACCCAGATGCTCTCCTTCTCATCTCAGGCGATTTCAACCATATTTCACTGTCCTCCATTCTACCCACGTTCACCCAGTGTGTCACATGCCACACTAGAGACAATAAAACACTGGACTTATTCTATGCAAATACTAAGGAGGCATACACCTCATCACCACTCCCCCCCACTCGGAATAAGAATAGAATAGAATAGGCTTTATCGTTGTTGTACAGTACATCGAAATTGTGAGTGCTCCACCAGGCTACTGCACAGATAAAAACACGGTTACAGAACACATGATTAAACACACGACTGAAATAAAAATAAAATAGCCCAAGGTTATGAAAATATACACAGGTATGGTAGTGGCTTCGCAGATGGAACATGTGCATAAAAGTGTGGTGTGCAGAACACAATTGAACACACGATTGAATAAAATGGCCCAAAGATTACACAGGGTTACAAAAATAATTTTTTTGTAAGTTGTCTGTGTTTTTTCAACTGATTTAAGACAGTTTTGCACCGCTGAATCCGAAAACGACATCCGTTTCTCTCGTTCAGGTGCTAAGTAAAAACCTGTACTTACTTAGTACTTACTTAGTACTGTGCATGTACTTACCTTTATATAAAGGCAAGTACATGTAAATTGAATGTTATGTCATCATTGTTCAAAATTCAGTGAATTTCAAGACATAAAAAAGAATTTTGCATCATATAAAGCGACAATACCCGTACATGTAAACAAAAACGTATAAAACAACATGTGGCCATAATTCAAAAAGTTGACCTGATTGAACAAAACCAATGTGATTTTTGGATTCAACATATCAAAATTGTCCTAAATCAGCTAAAAAAAACTTAGACAATAAATTTGGTGTTGACCAGTGTATTGACCATATACACTGGAATGGTAGTGGTTTCACAGATGGGCCAATATAATAATAATGCATCAGATTTATATAGCGCTTTATCATAGACACTAAAGACGCTTTACAAATAGATACATAAGATAAGATAAGATAAGCCTTTATTAGTCCCACAACGGGGAAATTCCAGGATTGCAACAGCACAGGGATAGCAACACTCAGAGCAACAATCAGAAGGCAAGAAAAAAAAAACAAAACAAAAAAAAAAACAAGCAAGCAAGAGCAGCTAATATACATATGTACATATTACTATAAGATATATATATATACACAGACACACAGTGCAGAGCATTGTAGCTGGATGGAATAAATATATGAATATATGAACACACAGTGCAGAGCATTGTAGCTAGATGGAATAAATATGTAAATATATAAACACCCACAGTACGGAGCATTGCAGCTAGGTGGAATAAATATGCAAGTATATAAACACACACAGTGCGGAGCAATGTAGCTAGATGGAATAATATGTAGATATATAAAAACACAGTGCGGAGCATTGTAGCTAGATGGAATAAATATATAGATATATAAATATAAACACACCCAGTGCTGAGCATTGTAGCTAGATGGAATAAATATGTAAATATATAAACACACACAGTGCAGAGCATTGTTGCTAGGTGGGATGAAACAGCATAACCGTCTACTTAGTTATCCTACATGGTATGATTATGTGCCCATACATATTCTCACCCTCCATAGCGACCGGTATGTTCCTAGTTGTATGCCGGAGAGGACCATTGTGTAAGTCTATTGCATCTTTTGCATTCAAAAAAAAAAAAAAACTATTAGTTTGTTACGTCTTTTTGCTATCTCTGCGAGCAGCCCTGCTTAGGTTGTACAGTCTGACAGCCGTTGGTAGGAAGGACCTACGAAACCTCTCGGTTGTGCACCTGGGATGATGTAGTCTGCTGCTAAATGAGCTCCTCAGTGCATCCAGTATGTCCTGCATAGGGTGGAACTCGGACTCCAGCAGAGATGACAGTTTAGCCACCGTCCTTCTATCTCCTATCTCCTCCATCGGATCAAGGCGTTGCCCCAGGACAGAGCTAGCTTTCTTAATCAGTTTGTTCAGTCTCTTCCTATCGGCTGCAGTAATGCCACTGCCCCAGCAGACCACTCCAAAAGTGATGGCTGATGCCACCACCGTGTCATAGAATGACTTCAGCAGCGCCCCTTGTACACCAAAAGACCTGAGTCTCCTCAGCAGGAACAGCCTGCGCTGTCCCTTCTTGTAGAGTGCGTCAGTATTGTGTGACCAGTCTAGTTTATTGTTCATTATTATTACATTATTCATTCACTCCAGACAGACAATGGTAGTGGCAAGCTACTACTGTAGCCACAGCTGCCCTGGGGCAGGCTGACGAAAACGTGGCTGCCAATTTGCGCCAACGGCCTCTCCGTACACCACCAAACATTTAAACACATTTATACCCAGTGTTATAGACACTGGAGGCAAGGTGGGTAAAGTGTCTTGCCCAGGGACACAACGGCAGGATATCTGGGGAGAGTGGGATTCGAACCGCCAACCATCCAGTTATTGGACAACCTGCTGTACCTCCTGAGCTGCTGCCGCCCCACATTATACATGAAAATGCGGGGTGCAAAGACAGGTGTGTTATTGTGATGATTAAAAAAGGTCCTCAGTTCTGTGCATGAGAGCGTTCAGAGGGAGGGGAGTGGGACCTCTGACTGTTTGCAGTTGAGATGGCCCAGGGGAAGAAACTTTGTCAGTCTGGAGGTGTGGGATCTGATTGATCTGAACCGTCATCCAGAGGGAAGCAGGTCAAACAGGTGGTGGGCGAGATGTGAGGGGTCTCCTGTGATGGCCTTGATCTTTCTGAGACAGGAGGATCTAGAGATGCTGTCCAGGGAGGGCAGAGGGCTCCCAATGATTTTTTGGGCGGTGTTCATGACCCTCTGCACAGCCTTCCTGTTCTCAGCTGTGGAGGCGGCATACCACACATCCAGACAGTAGGTGAGCACGCTCTCCACTGAGCAGCGGTAGAAGGCTAGCAGCAGCTTCTGGTCGAGGTTGTTCTTTCTCAGGACATGGAGGAAGTGCAGCCACTGCTGGGCTTTCTTCACCAGGGCCTTGGTGTTGACAGACCAGGAGAGGTCAGAGGAGATGTGGCTACCCAGGAACCTGAATGTGGGGACAGTTTCCACGCGGTCACCATTTATGAGGAGGGGGGTGTGGTCCTGTCTGTTCTTCCTGAAGTCCAGTATGAGTTCTTTGGTTTTGACTGGCATAATCTCTGAATTATACGCCTCTGATCCATGCGTAATTATGATCAAGTCTCCCCAGTGTGAGCAGGGCTTTGATAGAGGTTAAAAAGCTCCTTGTTCTTAAATGCATTTTCACTTTGTGAATGGGCCCGCATTGTCCTCAGCGCAAAATGGATTTATCCTACATTTAAACACTAACGCGTTAGTATTAAAATTTTGATCTCATACCCCTGTTTATTAAAGGGAATGAGAGCAAAGATAGTGATTAGTTTATTTCACATTATGCCCCAAAGCACACCTCTGAATAATTAAGAGCATTAGGATGGCCTCTTTGTGCCTGGCACAAATTTAGGTTTTGCACTGCTGTAATAGCTAAATGAACTTGGTCACACTCATAAATGGGCCTTAGACAATAGACTGTCGACTGGAAATGAAATCGGGCCCTAATGTGTTCAGTTAGTTTTGCTGGAAAAGTTTAAATATTTTTTAATTCAGGGTGTTAATTTACTGCAAAGTTGATTTTACACTCTGTAATAGGAGAGTGGCAGACTATAAACTTGAGTGGCATGTTTGAATAAAATTGGAATGAGAGAACTATACAGTACAGCATATACAGTTGATATGAAAAAACAGAGGGGCTTCAGTAAGTACAAGTTTATGGCTATAAATATTAAAACAACCAGCTTATTGTACGTTTTTCATTTTTTTATGTCACAAAAAAACATTTTTAACTGGAGGATTTATATGTTTTATATCCACTGTACATGTGGTATATTTGAAATAAACTGAGGCATTGAGAGGATATTGAAAATAGATAATAGATATAACAGCATTCCATTGTCTTCAGTTGCTGTCTAAGTTTTTTGCTACTTGACAGAAGTGGTCTGGTTCAACAGCAAAAGCTTTAGTGAACCAGAACCACAAACGATATAATTCATGTAAAGATACCACATCGCAACCTTTGGACTCACCCAGAACAGATGACTCACATTTTATTTCCTGGACTGTCTCAATAACTCTTCACTGATGTTATGATGATTGAAGTAGGTGTCAAGCGATACGTCCATTATGTGTAGAGGAAGTGCTAAATAACTTGAGGGTAAAAGCCTCAGTTTACAAAGAAAGATTATAGCTCTGCTACTGCTGATTGAGGTTTTAGGTTTTTGCCAAGGAAGCAAGTGCAAGAAAATATAAAAGGATTGACTTTGTTTATCTCTTCTTTATTTGTAGTCGTCTACACCACCGACGGGAACTCTGACGGTGCCCCATGCGAGTTCCCCTTCAAATTCAATGGCAGCTGGTACCACGGGTGTCTCCAGGAACCAGATGTGCCCAAAATGTCCTGGTGTTCCACCACCTTCGACTATGACAAAGACAGAAAGAGGGGATACTGCCTAAAACCTGGCATGTCATGCTTTTTTTTCTTCTCAATATT
Source organism: Pholidichthys leucotaenia (assembly GCA_020510985.1). Classification (NCBI taxonomy): domain Eukaryota; kingdom Metazoa; phylum Chordata; class Actinopteri; order Cichliformes; family Pholidichthyidae; genus Pholidichthys; species Pholidichthys leucotaenia. Next base: position 271,951,555 of record CM035837.1, read on the forward strand.
CCCATAAATTTTATACAACAAGACATTGGCAAAACATTCTGCTGCCCTGTTGTACCCATCATTTTCTCTTTTCCTTTCAACTCTAATTTATTTACTTTACATATTAGGAAAGATTATTGACATATATTATATTTACATATTTAGATGGCATCAACGCCATGGATTCAGCATCACAATCTTGATTTATTATTGTGTTTACTCTTCATATGTGTTTATACAAGCTCTTTTCCCTTTTTAATCTGTTGTTTAATCTTAAATCAGTATCTAAAACCACAATCATATTGATGTTAAATCTTTGATGTTACAGAGGACGGTTGCCAGACTCTGTTTACCGGTCCAGATGGAAAATCATGCTACGAGTTTGTCTCCAATGCTGCGGTGACCTGGCGTGAAGCTCTGGATTCATGTCGAAGTCAGGGAGCTGATCTGCTTAGTTTCTCTGACCTGGAAGACCTCAGCTCCACAACGTGTAAGACCCAGTGATGATGTACTACTACCACTCACCACTCACTGCAGTGTTTTTATATGAAAATTACTACGTACTGTGTTGTGTTCAGTGGGTGTTGCTAGCAATGGCTGACTGACTGACTCGCTCTCATACAAGAAAACATAAGAAAAACCAACTAATTTGAAGTGTAAATAATAACTTAAAAGTTGAAGCATTAACGTTGGTATTTACATGGGGTTAGATCAAGTGATAATGTATTTTGTTTGTCTACACTGGTAAAGGATCCTGGTTTTCTGGGTTGTTGTTATGATGTGAAATGCGTTTTTAGGCCCAATGGTCTGTAGAAGGAAATCCCCTTCATCACATAAAATGAATCATTTAAAAATAGCCTCATGACTCACTGTGATCTCAGTTACGTGCAGAATTTCCCACTAAAAGATGCCAAGTAATTATTGACAGAATTACCCTCATTTATCCTTCTGCTTTTCCGATGTTAGTTTGTTACAGTTACATTTTTCTTACTTATTGACATAAAATATGAGTAACTGGAATGACTCTACTATCGAGTTGTGTGGGTTAACACATTTAGTTGCGTTAAGTGGAGCCCAGGTGGTAAGCCAGCTGCACGGTTTAATTCTAAGTGGATATGGGGGAGTTTTACAAATGCTACATGAGTCAGTAAGGCAGAATCCTTTTGCTGCTGTACTTCCTGCTGTTTTTCATTATTTTTCCTTTGTTTTTCCCCTATTCTTTATACTTAGGTGTTCATATGATGTTAAAAAAAAAAGATAAACTGGAAACCCTCTTGATAAGTTGAGGTGACACCGCACAGCTCAGACTATGATTTTTATTTATTTTTGCATGTTCTAAATGTCTTCGGTTGATTTCAGTTTGTCTTGATTAAATCTTGGAAATCCTCAGACACGATAATCCGGTCTAGTCCTTAATGTCTTAAGGATTTGTTGGAAATCTGTGAACATTGGAAATATCTGCCTTCTGTTTAAATATTTGTGGCAAGGCAGCTGTTTTATCTGAGTTTTTATGTCTTGAGTGTTCTTGAATGTTCTCAGAGAAGATGCTGTTGGTGGTTTTGTGAAGCTAAAAACAGCAGCACTAAATCTGTTTCAGCTGACGCTCCTTTTACAGCCAGCTTCTCAACAGATTTTGATTTTTAACATTGGCACATATCTATGTTTTCCCCTGACTCCTTCCTGTTCTGTCATTTCTGTGTTATGGCTTTATGGTAAGTGGAAAATACGTAGTAATGGTTTGCCTTTTGTGCTGTTCTGTTGCTTTATGCAGTACTGGAAGGCCTTGGCAGGGCACCTGAGAGGAAATGGATCGGTCTTCACCAGTTAGACTCGTCTCAGGGCTGGCAGTGGTCCGACGGCTCCCCCCTCACTGTGCTGCGCTGGGAAAAAGGTGATGAGACTTCTACATCTGTACTACAGTTTTAGAATGGCATTATAAGTGCATGCTCCATGTTATTTCATCCTGTTGGAAGATCAACATGACACCCCAAAACAGAAAGTGTTTGATATGTCAACAGTAATAAAAGAGCATTTCTCACATCTGTCAGTCACTGATTAAACAGCATGGCGAGCTTAAAAGCTCTTCAAAACACAAAGCATTCTATTTTTTTTAGTAACGGCAAAAGACAGACTTCCTGTTCTGGAGGGCTGTCCAGGAAAAAAAAAATGGATCTCAGAATAATCATTCGTCATTTCCAGCAAATAGAGCTTCAGCGGCGACAGGGGAGGTGGGTTATAAAGAGACATTTCTAGAGGAAGTAAAAGTCAAGGTTTCTGTAGGTAAATCTGCCATTATTGCATGACCCACTGCCTCACATGAGGTGGCTGCCTTTCTGTTGCTTATTACAAACTGTGGGTCTTCTACCGAGGGTGGGTCTCCTGACATTCCTCTCTGGCCTCCCTCTGCTAGCACCTCTGCACCAAAACAAGTCACACATTTATCTTTAAATAAGTCAGAAGTGTCACTCATTTAACCAATTTAAAGCATTTCTACACAGCTAAGGTTAATCATGTTTTCTTCCGTTCAGAAGCCAACGTGAACTAATGACATGCAACGTTCACTCAATTTATGCTTCTGCATCAAAATGACGCTGTAGCTGCAGACTCTACACCTTAGCTACTCCGTAGCCTGACGTGCCCCTCTCTAGAAATGTAACTACCCGACTCAGACTGCAAGAGCTGTGATTGGTCCACTTCATCTCCTCCTACCCATTTCCTGGTTCTCGTCTCTGCTCATTCACAGCAACACCACTTCCAATTGAGGAGCACAGTGATACAGTGGTCAGCACTCTTGTAGAAGGTTCCAGAGTTCAAATCTCCAGGCTGACGGGGTGGGAACCTTTTTGTGTGGAGTTTACATGTTCTCTCTGTGCTGTGTGGGTTTACTCTGGCTGTTTCTTCCCACAGTCCAAAGACATGCATGTTAGGTTAATTGGTGACTATAAATTATCTAGAGGTATCTGTCTCTGATAGGCCCTTAGAATAGAGACTCTATGTAGCTACTAGTTAAGTGTTTTGAGTGGTTGATGTGACTAGAAAAACACTATATAAGTATAGGTCCTTATCCCTTGTTGAGGAAGTCAGATATGAACATTTGTATGACTTGCCCTAACTATTATTTACATAGTTTGTTAAATACCGGCAGTGGTCAGGCAGTGTATACCAGAGGTTGTGTTAACTGAAAATTATCCCTCATTGACAGATTTTTTTTTCCAGCAGTGACAGAACTATCTGAAAGCTGTCTATCATTTTGACAGATTACATTGAGGGTGACTTAATAAAAAAAAAAAAATCATTTAAATTCACAGGTGATAACTGATTATGTCAGAATTTTTACAACCCTGTCTGTCAAAGTGACAGATAAAAAAGTTTAGTGCAACCTCTGAGGTATACAGTATATAATGCTACGTTCCCTGTGCACTTTTACGCTGCGCACGGAGGAAGGAATTAAAACCCACGTGCAGAGTATATTGCGTGCAATTTATAGAACAAAAATAAAGATACAATCCAGCAAACAGTTACGATTATCAACAGAAGGATGAGTTAACAGTCATGGAGGACACCAGGAGAACAGGGATGCCTCTAAGACGCTCAACAGCCCAAGAGAGAGAATGCCTAGTACCGCAGGACACCTGAACGGCACAAGGAGAAAGGCAAACATAAACTTACGGGCTGGAGCGGTCCAAGGCAGTCCGTGCTGTCTGGTGAGAGCAGTTGAAACAGGAACAGCCACAAACACCAGGTAACAAACGAGTGTCAGGTAGCGTTAGCAGAAGACTACACAGCCAGGCTGAAAATACATTGCAGGGAGTGGAGGCTAACATACACAGAGGGGAACAGCGACTGTGTACATTGCGCAATGATCCGGCAATCTCTTTCCACAAATGCAGAGCTTAAGTAATGACAATACTAACAAGGAAAGAGCTCACCGGTGTGCGTAATGAGAGGGAGTGCGTGGACTGGACTGAGTGGATGTGAATGTGTGTGTGCGCGGAACAGAAAAGTAACATCATAATGAGACACAGCTGATCAGACTGACAAGAGGAGGAGGCGTAGCTGAGCTGTTAGGGAGCGAAGGACCCAAGAGGCTCCCAGACAGAGCCTGATGGAAAATAACAGCACAAAGGGCAAAATAGCCACAGCGTCAGAACTGGGTTTGAGATATCAAACCCAAGTTCATGACAATATAGTACATGTACTTGCATCGTTCTAAACCTGTTTCAGAGCTGTGTAAAGTAACAAGGTCAGAGTTTGCAGCCATAACTGTCATGATCCTGGGCACGGGTGGGGGCCTGCCCAGTGTCCAGTTTGAGTTCAGTCTTTTTCTGTTTGTTTATTTTTCATGGTCTGTTGTATTTTATGTTTATTTTTGGAGAGTTTGTATTCTTGGTTTTGTCCTTATTGTCTTGTCTATTTATTGTGTGTTATTTTGTACTTATGGTATTAGTTACAGTGGGGCAAAAAAGTATTTAGTCAGCCACCAATTGTGCAAGTTCTCCCACTTAAAAAGATGAGAGAGGTCTCCAATTTTCATCATAGGTATACCTCAACTATAAGAGACAAAATGAGAAAAAAAAAATCCCGAAAATCACATTGTCTGATTTTTAAAGAATTTATTTGCAAATTATGGTGGAAAATAAGTATTTGGTCACCTACAAACAAGCAAGATTTCTGGCTCTCACAGACCTGTAACTTCTTCTTTAAGAGGCTCCTCTGTCCTCCACTCGTTACCTGTATTAATGGCACCTGTTTGAACTCGTTATCAGTATAAAAGACACCTGTCCACAACCTCAAACAGTCAGACTCCAAACTCCACTATGGCCAAGACCAAAGAGCTGTCAAAGGACACCAGAAACAAAATTGTAGACCTACACCAGGCTGGGAAGACTGAATCTGCAATAGGTAAGCAGCTTGGAGTGAAGAAATCAACTGTGGGAGCAATTATTAGAAAATGGAAGACGCACAAGACCACTGATAATCTCCCTCGATCTGGGGCTCCACGCAAGATCTGACCCCGTGGGGTCAAAATGATCACGAGAACGATGAGCAAAAATCCCAGAACCACACGGGGGGACCTAGTGAATGACCTGCAGAGAGCTGGGAACAAAGTAACAAAGGCTACATCAGTAATACACTACGCCGCCAGGGACTCAAATCCTGCAGTGCCAGACGTGTCCCCCTGCTTGAGCCAGTACATGTCCAGGCCCGTCTGAAGTTTGCTAGAGAGCATTTGGATGATCCAGAAGAGGATTGGGAGAATGTCATATGGTCAGATGAAACCAAAATAGAACTTTTTGGTAAAAACTCAACTTGTCGTGTTTGGAGGAGAAAGAATGCTGAGTTGCATCCAAAGAACACCATACCTACTGTGAAGCATGGGGGTGGAAACATCATGCTTTGGGGCTGTTTTTCTGCAAAGGGACCAGGACGACTGATCCGTGTAAAGGAAAGAATGAATGGGGCCATGTATCGTGAGATTTTGAGTGAAAACCTCCTTCCATCAGCAAGGGCACTGAAGATGAAACGTGGCTGGGTCTATCAGCATGACAATGATCCCAAACACACCACCTGGGCAACGAAGGAGTGGCTTCGTAAGAAGCATTTCAAGGTCCTGGAGTGGCCTAGCTAGTCTCCAGATCTCAACCCCATAGAAAATCTTTGGAGGGAGTTGAAACTCCATGTTGCCCAACGACAGCCCCAAAACATCACTGCTCTAGAGGAGATCTGCATGGAGGAATGGGCCAAAATACCAGCAACAGTGTGTGAAAACCTTGTGAAGACTTCCAGAAAACGTTTGACCTCTGTCATTGCCAACAAAGCGTATATAACAAAGTATTGAGATGAACTTTTGTTATTGACCAAGTACTTATTTTCCACCATAATTTGCAAATAAATTCTTTAAAAATCAGACAATGTGATTTTCTGGATTTTTTTTTTTTCTCATTTTGTCTCTCATAGTTGAGGTATACCTATGATGAAAATTGGAGACCTCTCTCATCTTTTACAGTGGGAGAACTTGCACAATTGGTGGCTGACAAAATACTTTTTTACCCTACTGTACATCTTTTTGGGATTGTGTCATCTTATTCTTGTGTCATCAATTGGTTTCCGGTCCATGCTTTTATTTTGACAGCACCTGTACAGCTTCCACCTGTCAAACTGTTTCGCGGGCTGCACAGCTGTCACTTGTTGTTTGATTATTTTCTCACTCATGTACCTACACCTGTGATGTATTTGTCATCTGTGCATTCATCTATTTAAGGATACGGCAACGCTTCTCAGGTTGCCATGTCGTACCGTTTACCTCCTCAGTAGTGCCAGTCGTATTCTGAGGAAAATTGAGAAAAAACAGTTTTTTCTCTGTTTTTAAGAATAGGGTAAAAACCTTCCTGTTCAATATAGCTTATGATTAGGGAGGGATCTTGTGTCTCTTAACCCTCCCTTTGTTTTGCTGTTAATAGATTTAGACTGCCGGGTGACCTCCAATAATGTACTTGGCTTCTCTCCGTTAATGTTTGCTCTCTTTATGTCTGTTCTCTTCATCTTCTCTATCCCCTCACCCCCCAGCCAGTCGCAGCAGATGACTGCCCCTCCCTGAGTCTGGTTCTGCTAGAGGTTTCTTCCTGTTAAAAGGGAGTTTTTCCTCTCCACCGTCGCCAAGTGCTTGCTCACAGGGGATCGCCTGATTGCTGGGGTCTTTCTGCAATTGTGGGGGTTTTTCCCCTACATTTGAAAGCGCTATGAGATGACTAATGTTGTGATATGGCGCTATATAAATAAAGTTGAATTGAATTGGTTTTGCCACTGAGGTGAACGGGTGTGCTCCGACCAGGTATGTTTATCCTTTTTTCCATTTCCCTCAGCCGTGAGCCCCGGTTCCCTTCAGGTGTGACTCCGGCTGAGTTTATCTTTTCCCCCGGCGAGTTTGAGCGCCTCAGCCGGTGTTTTCCCCCGGCTGTTCTTCTTCCTTCTGGTCGTGAGCCCCGCTCACCTCCAGCGCCTTCATTCCCTCTTTATTTGTAAGTGTAGTGTTTTTCTGTACGTTTGTCTTTTTTGTTAATAAATGTACAAAACTCACAGCGTGCGTTTGGTGTCCTTCATAGCCTTTAAAAGGGGGTTTCATGACAATAACCACAGTAACCCAGTTACACCTGCTTCTCTGAACATCCTGCTGTCCTCTGCTGCATAGCTGCTCCTCCATAAAACCAGACTTGGTGTCAGTCAGACAAACAATGAAATTAGTGTTATGAAGAAGCTCATTGTGCACACAGAGAGGCATTGACATTGTTGGTGTTGCTGAATAACACAACAACAACGCTGAATGGAACGCTTTATAAGGCCTGCAGGCTTTGTGAAATGTTTTCTTTTTCACGAAGTGAAAATGTTGCTGTGAACCTCAAGGTTGTTGGATAGTATGAACTGACATGTGCTCTTTATTTATAGCATGACAGTGTTAATTGTCAACACTGTCATGCTGTAAATAAAGTTACGGGAATAGAGAATGTTTTATTTTATTCCTCCTCAAGCTGAAAGCTTGACATACTGTACACATCTCCTGCCCTGCTGATTTTTGACCCTGGAATATATTTGACAGAAATGGTGTCAACATCCACGATCCTTGAGTCAGACTGCGGCGTCCTGAACTCCAAAAGCAATTATGAAAAGGAGGCATGCAACAGACAGCTGCCGTATATCTGCAAGAAAAGATTAAACACCTCTGACACGACAACAGGTGGGTTAGCTGCTCAACGCACAAGTTACTTTTGCATCACAGTCATGTGACACTCCTTTCCTGTAACTAAAGTGGTGATGGTTGTAGGTTTTGTTGGACTATTTAATTTTAACTGTGAACATCAGACACATTTATTTTATCTTTTCTGGAGGAGGGCAGGTAGCATCTGGTAGCATAATGGTTATAATGCATTCCTTACTAGCATGCTGCTCAAATCTAGTGATCCCTGGTTTCAATTATTGGCTGGCGCAATCTTCCCTGGATCGCCTCTGCTCTTTGCCCCATTTCCTGTCTGTCTTTAACTCCATCTGCCCAATGGAGGCAAAAATGCTCTAAAATAAGTCTTGAAAAATAAAAACAAAGTCAGGCTGCTTAACATTTCATAATGTGTAAAACATTTTTTATGTCAGATTCATTATTTTGCATAGATTAAACCTGATGCCTTGTTTCTTCTGGACAGAGCCTCTTCGATATACGGAAACGGTGTGTGCAGACGGCTGGGTCCCATGGAATGGCTGGTGTTACAAGTTCATGAAGAATACAATGTTAAACTTTACAGACGCCCAGCAGCACTGTAAAATCACAGAGGGAGGAGCATTTTTAGCCAGTTTCCACTCTGTTGACAGCAAAGAGATGATCAGCACTCATTTCCATGGAGGTAAAAATGCTCATTGTCACGTTAACTCAGTGAGTCCAGGTGTATTTTCTGTTTATCTGTTTGAATTTAAAGTGCGTTTGGCTTCTGAACATAAGTATAAAGTCTCCTAATTTTTGATTTTCACTGTGTGTTATTATGGTCCACCAGATGGCAAGTATCCGGATGTGTGGATCGGTCTGAAGGGTTCTGGCCAGGACACCACTGTCTTTACATGGACTGATGAGGCACCCGTCACCTTCACATACTGGGACCAAAACCAACCAGTTCAACTCCTTCAGCACAACATCTGTGTCTTCTATTCTGGACAGGTGTTACTTTGAATAAACACAACCTGTTCTTAAACCATTGTATGTGTGTGTTTTTTTTCTTTGATTCGGTTCTGTAGAATCAAATGTCTCTTCTCTTCAGTCTCACAGGTGGCGGGTAGGAGACTGCACACAGAAGCGACCATTTATGTGCCAGAAGAAAGGAGAAGTGAATGAATTGGCACCGCAGGATGGATGTCGCTTTGAAGATGTAAGTTATCCCCACATGTACAGTGTATATACGTATACTGTATGTATCTGACTTTACTACCAATGTTGATACCAGGTTTTAAAAAGGAAAAATATTATTTGGTCAACTAAAGTTTGGTGACTTGATATCAGGTATTGAATCGGAATCAGATTTATTGCCATGAAGATTTTCATGTATGAGGAATTTGTTGTAGTGGTTTGGTACATAACCAAAATGCAGCAAATTAGACAAGAACAAAATAAAAATTCTAATAATTTCATAAAACCTTTTTGTGCCCAGTGTTGCCAGACGTACGATAATTATCATACTTGTACAATAGTTTTGCCCTCTGTACGATCAATAATTCCAAAAATCCCACAATGTACAATAAGGTCATTAGGTGGCTAATGGCTAAGTTAATATATTAGCAAACATAATCAGAATACGGATCCTGCTCAGACATACTACGCTTGTTTTTACGCATCGTCTCATGTGCGCGGGCTGCATGGAAAAGAAGACGTAGCAGAGCAGAGAGGCAGCCTCGGATGGAGGCTAGTGATGGGATCCACAGTTCACTGAAACGTACTGAATCAAGCTAAAAAGATCCGTGGTACACCGAATCACTCAGTGCTGTATTGGAGCTCCACCTGTATACCACTCACTGAACTGAGAGTCAGATGAACCGAGCGGGTGGGGCTCGTTTGTTGCTTAGGTGGGTGATTCAGCTGGTGATCCCTGGCTTCCAGTACAGCTCCGGTGAGTGATTCACACAGTACGCTCATCCATAAAAACTAGTACACTTGATTGAATCATTCGTGTACATTACAGCACTAATGCAGGCATAGCAGACTCAACAAGTAAGCAACATCACCAGCAGGTTGAGAAATGAAGGGGTGAGGGCAGACCCCAGTTTTACTAGGTGGTTCACACCTGTGATTGGCATTGCCACTAAAGGTTTCTGTTGCTGCTGCAATGTGTGAATGTCTGCAAAAATGTCACTGAATTGTGGTTCTCAATAAAACTGAAACAGGTTTCTGCTTAAATTATCAGAGGCATTTTAGCAGTAGTTTAGGTGGATTGATTTTGTTGTTCATCCCTAATGGTTAAACAGATTACTTCTCAAAATATTTATGAGGCAAGACCTTGATATATGATGATTCAACAGAAGACATCTAGAAGATAGTTAATTATGACAGATATTCTGGGCTGTTCAGTGCAGGCCAGGGGCTCATCCTGTACTCAGGGGCGTGGGACTGGGGGTGGGAAGGGTACTCTTTACCCAGGGCCCACTGCAGAGAGGGGCCCTCAAAAAGCGTGGAATGAAAATGTTTCTGTTTTGCATTCTTTTAATGTCTAATTAATGAATGTCATGGTAAAATTCACCCTGGCTGAATGAAGTGTTTGAGGGACTGAATTTTGTATTAACAGTAATGATGGATGTTGTCTGAGCTCCCTATCACCCCTTTAAAAAGGTGCAAAATAGTTTAGTCTGCACACATGCACAGATTAATTCAACTGCAGGACCAGTCACACAGCAGCCTGCAGCCTATTCCTGCAGCATGTCTGCTTCCTCAGCCAGGTTAGTGCGTCACTATACCCTAAACCTCACCTGCTTTGTGAAAGTACACGCAGTAGGTGATTTATTTTTTAACAAGGGGGTTGTAGGTGGTATTAATGAATTTAGCACTTGGTAGAACTACACAGGTATAAACATAGCTTCAGTACAAATTTGCAAGAAAAAAGGTGCAAAAATATGGTAAAATATGGTAATTTACAACTTAAAATATCACATATTTACTATAAGCAAGTCCCAAATTTATGAGAAAAACATTCAATTTTCGTGAGAAAAAACAAAGCTTCCAAATGGCAAAACCTGTCATATACTAGCCCCTACAGGCCAGGGAGGCAGACTCAGGTGCTAGATACACTCGTGACATTTATTAAAAGAAAGAATAAAGTCCAAAAACTGTGCAAAATACAAAATATAAAAAATGAAAAACTTACAAATGGCACCACTGGGCCGACATCGCCCAGCGGACGCAGGAGATCTGGAGATAATCACAGATGAGTTTCAGGTAGACAACTAACTGTGCAGCAACAACACAGTGGAAATGCCGAGCTTAAATACACAAGAGTGAAATGAGGAATAACAAGCAGCAGGTGCAGCCAGGAGCGGGCAGTGACCCAATTCCAAAATCACTCACAGCTGAGATGGACGGGGGACACCGGCTGTGACAGGTGGGTGTGTCTGGGAGCAGAAGAGGGAGGCTCATGCCAAAAAACAAACAACACACAAAAGCTAGACATGGGTGAGAAATAGAAAAATTAAAGTCAGTTGTAGCTTAAATCTCTCTTAATGTTCTTTTCAATTGTGCAGGGTTGGAGGAGACATGGAAACTCCTGCTATAAAGTGAACACTACGCTAGTGTCCTTTGAAGCGCGCTGTAACGTCACAGTAAGGAACAGGTGGGTGTTTGGTGCCTTATTATTATTATTATGCATTGGGATACATATTATAACACAATGACTGCATATACTTATCACATCATGTTCTGGCTCAAGAAAGGTGATAATTGTTGGTTTTCTTTCCAGATTTGAGCAGGCATTTATCAACCGTCTTCTTCAAGAGCAGATGAAGAATGGCATTCAGTATTTTTGGACCGGGCTGCAGGACATCAACAGCACAGGGGAGTACCACTGGATGAGCCAGAATGGAACCCCAGCTGTGGTTCCATACACCAACTGGGACAACTGGGAACCAGGTCGGTTTGAAAGAAAAAACAGATTGTATAGCTTAAACTGCTGGCCGACAACATTTTACAGTGTGTAATTCTGAACCTCTGTTTATGCAATATGTCAGTTTCTTCTGGTGCAGATGAACTAATTTTGCAGTGCATGAAAAAAGGTTGACCTCCTACTGTTTCTTTTGCAGGTGATTAAGCACAATGTAGACCTGCTTGTTACATAAATGCAAAATCTTATATGTGCAGACGTAGATGAACAACTTGTCATGGTGCTAAAAACCACATCTCTTTTGGAAATAAGTTTTGTCTGTTGCCAGAAAACATGTTTTAGCCTTCAATCATAAATAAAACAACTGAATTGTGTGAAAATGATTTGTCAACATATGTGACTTTTTTTTTTAATTTCTTCTTAATTTTTCCCTCTTAGATGTGCAACTTTTGTTAATTTATTTATTTTTCCTATTAAAATTGCAACCTTTTTTCACCTTTTCCTCATAAATTAGCAACTTTTAGTCTCTGTATGTGCTCATTATTAGTAGAATATATGTGATCTACTAGAATATGAAGAAAACTCACTATATTCATAGCAATAATAGCAAATCTATCTTTGTGTTTCTTTGACCTTTCCACATAATTTAGCTCACGATGGAGGCTGTGTTGTGATGTCCACTACAAAACCTGTGGGCAAGTGGAAGGTGAAAAACTGCACTGCTTTCACAGCCGGCACCATTTGTAGGAAAGACCTGAGTCCAACTCCGCTCCCAGAACCAGAGTTAGACCTGAAAGCACCCTGCCCCGATGGGTGGGTTTCCAGAACCAATATCGGCTACTGCTACAAGGTGCGTGTCTGTATTTTTAAACTCAGATTTTTTTTAACTATTAGGACTGGGTGATTGCAGATTTCTAAAAAGTTTTAAATTTGTTTGTCCAACATTAAGGCCTTAATTGACAATGTCAGTTATTTAAGCTTTCTTTCAAAGGTCTACAAAACACTGCAGCCTGTCATTGTTGATCAGGGAAATCAGCAATGACAATGCTGATTTCTTGTTTTGTATGGCAAAGATCTTCACATTTCAATTCAGTTTTGTGAATTTGTTATAACTGTCTTCATTTCACCATGATGAAAAGTGAAATGACTGGGTCATAATGGCAGTCGTATTGGAACAGTTATACAGGTTTTGTTATTTTAGCTCTTTATCCAAACATAGTCAAGATACAGTTATATAACAAATATGGTCTGAAAGTTCAGATTCTCAACTTTAATTTGAAGGTAGTCGCATCCAAATTCTGTCATGACTCACTCTGGGCCGTCATCTGCCTCAGCTGCGCGCACACCTGTGGTTAATCAATCCCAGGCTATATAGCCCGCTCTGCCTGGAGCTTCGGCACGGAGCCGTCTGTCTTGCTACGACCTTCATCCGGCGCACGCCTGTTTCCTCACAGCCCTGCGCATCGTCTTAAGGACTCTCCGTTTTGCACGTAAGCTCATCTTCACTTACCTTTTCTCCCAGGCTCTCCCCTGTGCACAGGTGGATCCCTTTGGCGGCGGATTCCCTTTCCCGCGGCGGCGGAATTGCTCCCTTCACCACGCCGTGCATCACAGCTCATCGCCGAGTGCACTCCACAGACGCTGTCTCCCTGGTAGGAGGCCAAAGCCTAAGCCGGCACCAGCATATGAACACCTGCAAGGTTGCCAGGCTGTACGGTGCTCTGTCTCGGCCCCGGCTGCAGCTCGTTCACCCACAATACATCCACATACCGCATACACGCACCCACACACCCGCTGTTGGATCAATAAAGATAATTGAATTGCACTCGAGCCTGTGTGTGTGTGTTCCCTGGGTCCAACAATATGTAAAATTCAGGTTCCGGTTTAGGAATTGCAAATATTTCCATACAATAACTCCTTATTTCAGGGGCTCAAAAGTAATTGGACAATTTACTCAAAAGCTATTTCATGGGCTGCATGGGCTATTCCCTCGTTAATCCATTATCAATTAAGTGCGTAAAAAGTCTGAAGTTAATTCCAGGTGTGGCATTTCCATTTGGAAGCTGTTGCTGTGAACCTACAACATGCAATCAAAGTTAGCTTTCAGTGGAAGTGAAAACAACCATCTTTAGGCTGAAGAAAAGGAAATCCATTAAAGGTAACAGAAAATCAACAGTTTGGTCCATTCTAAGGAAAAAAGACCACACTGGTGAGCTCGGGAACTCAAAAAGGCCTGGACATCCACAGAAGACGACAGTGGTGGTGATCGCAGGATCCCTTTCCATGGTGAAGAAAAACCTCTTCACACCATCCACCCAAGTGAAGAACACTGTCCGGGAAGTAGGTGTATCAGTATCTAAGTCTACCATAAAGAGAAGACTTCATGAGAGCAAGTACAGAGGGTTCACCAAAAGGTGCAAACCATTAGGCTGTGTGTCCACCAAATGCGTTTTTTTCTGCTGTGGACGACTATTTTCTGTTCATTTTCTATGTAGTCCGGCGCTTAATGTGCTCAGTGCCGTCGGCGCAAAAACGCCGTCAGTGGTCAGGGTATTTTGTTGCTGCACTCATGGTGCTGAAAGCTGAAAAAAGTTCAACATTCGGGGTGCTGCAGCACTCATCAGCTGCACACCTCTCCCCAGCTGATCAGAATCAGCCTAAAAGTACTGGAGGGATGTGTATTTTCTTACCAGTTTGATGTGATTTATTCCAGTGAGTGGCGCATTTCAGAGCAAAATCTGTGAAATCCCCGGCACGCTTTGAGTGACAGGTCAAGTGGTTACCAGGACACTGGGCAGAGTGCTGTTTTTTAATAAGCGCATGAAAAGCGCTCAGGAAAACAGGTTGAGCGCGTTTTTACTTTCCCCATGGACACGCAGCCTTAATCAGCCTCAGAAATAGAAAGGCCAGAATAGACTTTGCCAAAAAACAGCTAAAGAAGCCAGCCCAGTTCTGGAGCACCTTTCTTTGGACAGATGAAACCAAGATCAACCTGTACAAGAATGATAGGAAGAAGAAAGTATGGAGGAGTCTTGGAACAGCTCATGATTCAAAGCACACCACATTTTCTGTAAAACATGGTGGAGGCAGTGTGATGCATGGGCATGCATGGCTTCCCATGGCACTGGGTCATTAGTGTCTACTGATGATGTGACAGAAGACGGAAGCAGCCAGATGAATTCTGAAGTGTATAGGGATATACTGTCTGCTCAGATTCAGTCAAATGCAATAAAGTTGATTGGATGGCACTTTCCAGTACAGATGGACAATGACCCAAAACATACTGCGAACGCAACCCAGGAATTTTTTTTTTTTTTTAAGGCAAAGAAGTGGAATATTCTGCAATGGCCGAGTCAATCACCAGATCTCAACCTGATCAAGCATGCATTTCACTTGCTTAAGACAAAAGAAGGGCCCGCAAACAAGCAACAACTGCAGTAACGGCCTGGCAACGCATCACAAAGGAGGAAATCCAGTGTTTGGTGATGTCTATGGGTTTCAGACTTCAGAATATCGTTGCCTGCAAATTATTCTCAACAAAGTATTAAAAACAAAAATGAGCATTTTATTTATTGTAAAGTTAATTTGTCCAGTTACTATTGAGCACCTGAAATGAGATTTTGCATAACAATGGTGCAATTCATAAACCGTTCCTCCAATTTGAATGTGAATGCCCTCAAATTTAAAGTTGAGAATCTGAACTTTAAGCCCATATTGATTATGTCACTGTATCTTGAATATGTTTTGGTAAACAGCTAAAATAATAACCCAGTCACAGGGGGTGCATAAGCCAGTGTACTCCTAGTGCCGGTCCCAAGCTCGGGTAAATGGGGAGGGTTGTGTCAGGAAGGGCATCCGACCTAAAACCTTTGCCAAATCAAACATGTAGATCATGACGAATGAGTAGAAGAGAGAGAGGAATCCTGGAGTAAATTGGATGAAGTGGTAGAGAGTGTTCCCAGGGGGGAGAGAGTGGTGATTGGAGCAGACTTTAATGGACATGAAGGTGAACAGAACAGAGGTGATGAGGAGGTTCTGGGTAGGTATGGTCTTAACCACTTGCACTCCGGGCAATTTTCCTAAAAATGCCAAAAAATAACGTGCCCAAAGTAAATCGAAAGCTGTTATTCAACCCTTTGCAGCATCTTCATGGGGTTGGTCTCATTTAAAAGAAAACACTTTGAATTTTTTGGCAAAAAAACCATAATCTCTCTACGTGCTCTGGCCACTGAGTTACAGTCATCTAAACATACTGAACTTGAAGAAAAAAAAATTGGACACTGTTTTTTTGGATACAAATGCTTGTAAATAACACACAGCTGTCCGATCCGGCTGGAAAATGCAACAGAAATGTAGAACCAAGTGTTATCCAGCTGAGATCCAAATTTGGTAACAATACCACAAAAAATGAATATTTTACACAGCTTTGTTCTCAGGCTGTTCCCAGGCGTTTTGGAACTGTGCCAAATTGTGCCAAATGGCACAGTTAGGAAAAACGTCTGTAACTTTTGAATAATTCAATGTAGAATCTTCATTTTAGGCTCTAATGAAAGGTCACACTCAGGGCTGTGTCTGTGTGTGTGTGTGTGTGTGGGCGGGGGGTCGTTCCCCCCCCCCCTCCACTACCAAGGACCGACTTCGGCCCTCGCTACAGACGATTACACTCCTTGCATGTTTTCACAGCGGCTCCCCCCCCCTCGCTACTGTGTGTGTGTGTGTGTGTGTGTGTGTGTGTGTGTGTGTGTGTGTGTGTGTGAACCGTGAACGGACCGTGAAGGCCCCCCCCCCTCCGCTACAGAAGAGGGCCATCGCTACATGATGGAATAGACTGATATGCTTCCCCCCGGAACGCCCCCCCCCGCTCCTCTTCTGCAGCGGGGGGGGGGGGGCGTTCACGGTCCGAACACGGCAAATGAACCGTTTATCGCGGCGCACACACTTTGTACTTTGTGCGCAGTACAGTTGTAATTTACCGATCGGTCAAAAGTCATTTTTGGATTACAGTTTTCAGGGAGAAATAATAATTTAGCTTATAACACCTTACCTCTTCAAAGCAGCAGAGTCGGGGCGAACATCTCTTCCCACGCGTCAGACGAACGCGACGCTGCTCCGCTCGTGGATCCCGATCAACATAATTCCATTATTGCCGTTTTGGCGAATGATTTACGACTTTTGTCGTCGGCCTCCGTCTATTCTGCTGGAATGAGTGCAGGTCCCACTTGTGGGTGTTCTCCATGCTGCTGGGTGAGCCTGGGTCTGTAGGAGATTCGTACAGAGTCCTTCTGCAGCAGTAAATATCGCTTCACCCAGCCAGAATTTCTGTGCTTCAATTGGCTCCTGCGTTCACAGTAGGCGGGTCCTCCTTCCTACACTTTCATTCATTGGTTCTTCAAGGTTTCAGAAACCCAATTCAAGGCTCTTATTAGTCGAATGAGAGGTCAATCAGATGAACTAATCTGTTCGCGGCTGTCTCTGCAGTTTTTTTTTGAGTGGCGCTTGGACGCTACTACATCACCATCACCACCATCATGCGTCATGCGTCCAAGCGCGCACGAGGGTGCCCTCGTGCATCATAGGACGCAGAGACTTGCCCGCCCGCGGAACAACGGAGCGCAAGTGGTTAAGGAGAGAAATGTGGAAGGACAGATGGTTGTGGATTTTGCTAAAAGGATGGAAATGGCCAGTTTAGAAAGCTTGGGATCAGTCCCCCAAGGTCTCCGCCTTTGACTGCCACCTGATCCACATAGCACCGGACCCCCATGATCCCTCCTGCAGGTGGTGAGCCCACTGGAGGGCGGACCCATGTAACTCCTTTGGGCTGAGCCCGGCCAGGTCCCATGGGTGGAAACCCAGCCACCAGACGCTAGCCATCGAGCCCCTCCCCCAGGCCTGGCTCCAGGGTGGGGCCCCGGTAGCCCCATACCGGGCGGGGTACACTGAATCCTTGTTCTAGTATTTATCATGAGAGTCTGTTGGATTGTTCTTAGTCTGGCCCTTCACCCAGGACCAGTTTGTCTTGGGTGACCCTATCAGAGGCAAATTGCCCCGGACAACATAGCTCTTGGGATCACTGGGGCACGCAAACCCCCTACCACGATAAGGTGACAATCCATGAGGGGATCATGGACATCGGACCTGCTCTTTACCCTCTCGAGAATTCTTCAGGGTTCATGGGAGTTTGCCCAACCAGTTTACAGTGGGGCAAAAAAGTATTTAGTCAGCCACCAATTGTGCAAGTTCTCCCACTTAAAAGATGAGAGAGGTCTCCAATTTTCATCATAGGTATACCTCAACTATGAGAGACAAAATGAGAAAAAAAAATCCAGAAAATCACATTGAAGGATTTTTAATGAATTAATTGGTAAATTCCTCGGTAAAATAAGTATTTGGTCACTTACAAACAAGCAAGATTTCTGGCTCTCACAGACCTGTAACTTCTTCTTTAAGAGGCTCTGTCCTCCACTCGTTACCTGTATTAATGGAACCTGTTTGAACTCGTTATCAGTATAAAAGACACCTGTCCACAACCTCAAACAGTCAGACTCCAAACTCCACTATGGCCAAGACCAAAGAGCTGTCAAAGGACACCAGAAACAAAATTGTAGACCTGCACCAGGCTGGGAAGACTGAATCTGCAAAAGGTAAGCAGCTTGGTGTGAAGAAATCAACTGTGGGAGCAATTATTAGAAAATGGAAGGCATACAAGACCACTGATAATCTCCCTCGATCTGGGGCTCCACGCAAGATCTCACCCCGTGGGGTCAAAATGATCACGAGAATGGTGAGCAAAAATCCCAGAACCACACGGGGGGACCTAGTGAATGACCTGCAGAGAGCTGGGACCAAAGTAACAAAGGCTACCATCAGTAACACACTACACCGCCAGGAACTCAAATCCTGCAGTGCCAGACGTGTCCCCCCGCTTAAGCCAGTACATGTCCAGGCCCGTCTGAAGTTTGCTAGAGAGCATTTGGATGATCCAGAAGAGGATTGGGAGAATGTCATATGGTCAGATGAAACCAAAATAGAACTTTTTGGTAAAAACTCAACTTGTCGTGTTTGGAGGAGAAAGAATGCTGAGTTGCATCCAAAGAACATCATACCTACTGTGAAGCATGGGGGTGGAAACATCATGCTTTGGGGCTGTTTTTCTGCAAAAGGACCAGGACGACTGATCCGTGTAAAGGAAAGAATGAATGGGGCCATGTATCGTGAGATTTTGAGTGAAAACCTCCTTCCATCAGCAAGGGCATTGAGAAGATGAAACATGGCTGGGTCTTTCACCATGACAATGATCCCAAACACACCACCCGGGCAACGAAGGAGTGACTTTGTAAGAAGCATTTCAAGGTCCTGGAGTGGCCTAGCCAGTTTCCAGATCTCAACCCCATAGAAAATCTTTGGAGGGAGTTGAAAGTCCGTGTTGCCCAGCGACAGCCCCAAAACATCACTGCTCTAGAAGAGATCTGCATGGAGGAATGGGCCAAAATACCAGCAACAGTGTGTGAAAACCTTGTGAAGACTTATAGAAAACGTTTGACCTCTGTCATTGCCAACAAAGGGTATATAACAAAGTATTGAGATGAACTTTTGTTATTGACCAAATACTTATTTTACCGAGGAATTTACCAATTAATTCATTAAAAATCCTTCAATGTGATTTTCTGGATTTTTTTTTTCTCATTTTGTCTCTCATAGTTGAGGTATACCTATGATGAAAATTGGAGACTTCTCTCATCTTTTAAGTGGGAGAACTTGCACAATTGGTGGCAGACTAAATACTTTTTTGCCCCACTGTACATGTGTTTTGTGGACTTGGAGAAAGCATTTTTTTTTGGACTTATTTTGTACCCATAGGTAGATTTGTTCTGCAGTCCGGTGACAAGCCACCAGATGCCGGTCGCTGCGTGCGCAAGCGCCCCTTAACTCCCTAACCTGCATGTTTTGGCATGTGGGAGGAAACCGGAGAAATCCCGGAGTAAACCCATGCAAACACGGGGAGAACATGCAAACTCCACACAGATCACTGTTGGCCGGGGGCAGGGATCGAACCCACGATCTCATGATCCCCGCGATCCCCCGGCCGAGGGTAAAACTGTGCTGCTGTGGTGCTAACCACTGCGCCACCGTGCAGCCTATTTGACCGCGTCCCTCGTGGTTTTTTGTGGGGGATGCTTCGGGAGTATGGGGTATCGGGCTTGTTGTTATGAGCTATTCGGTCTCTGTACGACTGTTGTGAG
Source organism: Pholidichthys leucotaenia (assembly GCA_020510985.1). Classification (NCBI taxonomy): domain Eukaryota; kingdom Metazoa; phylum Chordata; class Actinopteri; order Cichliformes; family Pholidichthyidae; genus Pholidichthys; species Pholidichthys leucotaenia. The sequence goes on from CM035837.1 coordinate 271,971,392, forward strand.
AGTTTGGTTCATATTGCCAACACTCAATCGGACTCATTCCCAGTGAGAGTTGGACTCTGCCAGGGCTGCCCTTTGTCACCGATCGTGTTCAGAATTTTTATGGACAGGATTTCTAGGCGCAGCCAGGGAACGGAGGGTGTCATGCTTGGTGACCACAAGATCTCATCTCTGTTGTTTGCAGATGATGTTGTCCTGTTGGCTTCATCCAGCAATGACCTACAGTTCTTGCTGGGACGGTTTGCCCCTGAGTGTGAAGCGGCGGGGATGAGAATCAGCACCTCCAAGTCCGAGTCCATGGTCCTCAGCCGGAAAAAGGTGGATTGTCCTTTCCGGGTTGGGGACAAGCTCCTGCCCCAAGTGGAGGAGTTTAAGTATCTCGGGGTCTTATTCACGAGTGAAGGGAGAATGGAGCGAGAGATTGACAGACGGATCGGAGCAGCATCTGCAGTGATGCTGATATTGTACCGGTCTGTTGTGGTGAAGAGGGAGCTGAGTTCTAAGGTAAAGCTGTCGATTTACCAGTCAATCTACGTTCCTACTCTCACCTATGGTCATGAGCTTTGGGTAATGACCGAAAGAATGAGATCATGGATACAAGCTGCTGAAATGAGCTTTCTCCGTAGGATTGCTGGACTCGCCCTCAGAGATAGGGTGAGGAGCTCAGTCATCCGGGAGAGGCTCAGAGTAGAACTGCTGCTCCTCCACATTGAAAGGAGCCAGTTGAGGTGGTATGGGCATCTGATCAGGATACCTCCTGGACGCCTCCCACTTGAGGTGTTTTGGGCACATCCCACTGGGAGGAGACGGGCAGACTCAGGACTCGGTGGAGAGACTATGTCTCCCAGCGACATCTCTGTGATCCGGACCTCCGGAAAAGCGGTAGAAGATGGATGGATGGATGGATAGATGGATGGAAATGGCTGTGGTGAACATACTTTAAGAAGAGAGGGGAACATAGGGTGACTTCCAAGGGTGGAGGAAGGTGCACACAGGTGGACTACATCTTATGCAGAAGGAGAAATCTGAAAGAGATAGGAGACTGCAAGGCGGTGGCAGGGGAGAATGTAGCTAGACGGCATCAGATGGTAGTCTGTAGGATGACTTTGGAAAGCAAGAAGAGGAAGAGAGTGAAGGCAGAGCCAAAGATTAAGTGGGGGAAGTTACAGAAGGAAGAAGGTCGCACAGAGTTCAGGAAGGAGTTGTTACAGGCTCTGGGTGGTAGGGAAGAATTACCAGATGACTGGGAAAGTATTGAGGGAAATGGGTAGAAAGGTTTGTGGTGTATCCAGTGGACAGAGGAAGGAAGACAAGGAGACTTGGTGGTGAAACGAGGAGGTACAGGAAAGTATTCAAAGGAAGAGGTTGGCAAAGAAAAAGTGGGATAGTCGGGGAGATGAAGAAAGTAGACGGGAGTATTTGGAATCTAGGCACATGGCAAAGAGAGAAGTGGCAAAGGAAAAGGCATATAGTGAGTTGTATGAGAGGCTAAACACTAAGGAAGGAGAAAAGGACTTGTATCGACTAGCTAGACAGAGATCGAGCTGGAAAGGATGTGCAGCAGGTTATGGTGATTAAGAACAGAAATGGTAATGTACTAACAAATGACGAGAGGTGTGTTGAGAAGGTGGAAGGTGTCGTGTTTGCCCCTTTCAGGGCATAAATGAGGTGCCAGATGCCAACAGAAAGTTTGCTTGTTTATTTACAGAAAGAACAAAATAAAGAGCCACGTGGGGCAAAACACATAAACTAAACTAGAACACAAAATAAAGAACATTAACATCAATGCAAGAGTGTAGTGACGGTGGAACCTGACGCTATAGAATAAACACTTACGAATGATGAAGCAAGGACGAACCAAACATGGAAGGAAGACTGGAGCCGGGGATAGGGACTCCAGTCCTGGTAGACGTAGGTTGCAGCGAGGAGTGAGCCTCAGCTGCTCCCTTAAATACTGATAACAAAAAGCCATGAACCAAACAGGAGAGGAGGAAATGTAATGACCAAACTCATGATCAGCTGTGACAGTGCTGGCTAGACTTTGACAGCCGGAAGTTCAGCTGCAGCGCTGTCACAGTAAAAGCCCTGGGAGCACCAATAATAAACTACGCAGAAATGAAGGAGAAAAAAGTAAAAAATACTGAGTGGCCAGGGCGCGGATAAACTCAGCACTCAGATCACCACAGAAGGAGTACTTTGAAGAGCTGATGAATAAAGAAAATGAGAGAGAGATGAGGATGGATGAAGGAAAGATGGTGAACAAGGAAGTCCTGAGGATTAGCAAGGTGGAAGTGAGGGCAGCTTTGAAGAGGATGAAGGATGGAAAGGCGGTTGGTCCAGATGACATACCTGTGGAGGTATGGAGATGTTTAGGAGAGATGGCAGTGGACTTTTTAACCAGATTGTTTAACACAATCTTGGAGAGTGAGAGGATGCCCGAGGAGTGGAGAAGAAGTGTTTTGGTACCAGTTTTCAAGAACAAAGGTGATGCTCAGAGCTGTAGTAATTACAGAGGCATAAAGTTGATCAGCCACACTATGAAGATATGGGAAAGAGTTGTTGAAGCCAGGTTAAGAGGAGAGGTGACAATCAGTGAGCAGCAGTATGGTTTCATGCCAAGAAAGAGTACTACAGATGCATTGTTTGCTTTAAGAGTGTTGGTGGAGAAGTATAGAGAAGGTCAGAAGGAGTTGCACTGTGTCTTTGTGGCTCTAGAGAAAGCATATGATGAGGTGCCAAGAGAGGAAGTGTGGTACTGTATGAGAAAGTCAGGAGTGGCAGAGAAGTATGTGAGGGTGGTGCCGGACATGTATGAGGACAGCGAGACGGTGGTGAAGTGCACTGTAGGAGTGACGGATTCAAGGTGGGGGTGGGGTTACATCAGGGATCGGCTTTGAGCCCTTTCTTGTTTGCCATGGTGATGGACAGGCTGACAGACGAGGTCAGGCAGGAGTCTCCATGGACCATGATGTTTGCAGACGACATTGTGATTTGTAATGAGAGTAGGGACCAGTTGGAAGAGAACCTGGAGAGGTGGAGGTATGCTCTGGAGAGAAGAGGAATTAAAGTCAGTAGACGCAAGACAGAATACATGAGTGTGAATGAGAGGGAGACAGGTGTAATGGTGAAGATGGAAGGAGTAGAGGTGGTAAAAGTAGATGAGTTTAAATACCTGGGGTTAACCATCCAAAGCAATGGAAAATGCACAAGAGAGGTGAAGAAGAGAGTGCAGACAGGATGGAGTGGGTAGAGACGAGTGCCAGTGGTGATTTGTGACAGAAGGATAGCAGCAAGAGTGAAAGGGAAGATTTACAAGATGGTAGTGAAACCTGCTATGATGTATGGTTTGGAGATGGTGGTGCTAACAAAAAGACAGGAGATGGAGCTGGAGGTGGCAGAGTTGAAGATGCTAAGATTGTCATTGGGAGTGACTAGGAGGGACAAGATTAGAAATGAGTATATCAGAGGGACAGCTCAGGTCGAGTGGTTTGGAGACAAAGTAAGAGAGACAAGGCTGAGATGGTTTGGACATGTGCAGAGGAGGGATACCGGATATATTGGACAAAGAATGTTGACGATGGAGCTGCCAAGCAGGAGTAGAAGAGGAATTCATGGATGTAGTGAAAGAGAACATGGAGAAGGTTGATGTTACAGAAGAAGACGCAAGGGATAGGGTGAGATGGAGGCAGGTGATCCGCTGTGGCGACCGCTAAAGGGAACAGCCAAAAGAAGAAGAAACAGCTAAAATAATGAAACTTGTCACTATTCCACTACTTTTAGAAGGGAGTGTAAATTATCCTTTTTCACTTAGATTTTGAAACTTTTTTCACTTAAATTTATGATCTTTCTATTCCCCACGGGTTGAAGACCAAATGGGGATTATATTATCGTGATGTCCGTCTGTCCCACAAAGGGTAGTTGTGTGGTGAAATCAACTCCTCCTACAGTTTTATTCCAAATGTTTTGAAACTTGATACCAGGGTTTGATATACACTGATGATGCGCATGGAAAAGTTAAAAACTGCTCTCCTTCAGTAACGTATTGGGATCTTCAAAGAAAATGGAGGCAGAGGATATTGGACTCGCCTCAGAGTGCTCTTGTTCTCATAAATGTTGGATTATTTCCTTGTAATTTTTTGGCGTTTCTTTTAAATTTGTGACTTTTTCTTTTACACCTCAGCCTCTAATAGGCTAATGGGGTATCACTGTCACCCCAACGGGTGGATGGGCGGTGGCAGCGTCAACACCTACTTTGTGAAAGCGTAACCACAGAAAGAAAGGATGCCGGCTTTTCAACTCAGTACCGTAGTTGTACTGTATCTAAGAAAAGTCTTTAATGAGTTCAAATTTGGGTGACTTTGAGGTCAAGGTCAGGGGTCAATTTTTTCCCCAAATCTTATAAACAGGATAACTTGAGAAGGAAATGATGTATTCTTTTCATACTCATACCATAGGTATAGCTATGAAAAATCTCGGACATGTTTGATTTTGGGTGACCTAGACCTCAAGGTCAAGGTCAGATTTTCTATAGCTCTTGTAAACATGATAACTTGAGAAAGAAATAAGGGAGGCTTTTGATATTGGTATCATAGTTTTTATGAAAAATGTGAGTGAATTTTGGTGACATTGACCTCAGGTCAATGTCAGAAGTCAACTTTCAAAAAAACATGTAAATTTGATAATTTGTGAATGATGCCTTTGCACAAAAATTCAGCCTGGCACTGCTCTTAATGCCAGCAGGCTTCTTGAATAACTAGTGGCTAGTAACAATTTCAGTCCTGGGAAAGATCAAATTTAATGTGAGCTGAATGGATGACCCAAAATTTGCAGCAGTTTCAGTTCTGGGTGGTAGGTCTTAAAAACTCTCAAATTTAATTTCCTTATAGTTGGGTATATAGTGGGGATTGTAGGTATTGGACACGTCAACATTTTTCTTGTTAGTTTTGTGAACACAGTTCCCTTGATTTCTTTGTATGTATGGCTTACATGGGTTGTTACTGATATCTGGTGAAAATCCCAGGTCAATGGCTCCATCGGAAATATGTTTGACAAAAATGTTGACGTGTTCAATACTTATTTTCCCTGCTGTAGATATACCATAAGTGCTCAAAATAGTGAAAACAGAGTAGTCACAGTAAAGAGAGCACTTCACTTCTAAAATCCATTTTGAAAAAGACCATATGTATGAATTATTATGTTATTATTTAGTCTTTTTTTACAGTTTATAATCACAGTGAACTTGTCAAAATGAAAATCTGTCCTTGTGTTTGCTCTAAAAAATCTTGATTTGCTCCAGCCTGTTTCTTTACTTGCGCTGGCCTAATAGCTTCTTCACATTACTGTTTTGACATTCACAGGTGTTCCACGAAGAAAGGCTGAGCAGGAAGAGATCCTGGGAGGAATCGTTGAAGTTCTGTCAGGCGTTGGGAGCCAACCTGGCTAGCTTCACAAATCTGAATGAAATGAGAGCCCTGCACAGCATCATGAGGGAAGTAGTCAGGTAGGCACATGAGTCTTCTGTGAACTTCATGTTAAACTTCCATATTTCTAAAATTTTTCTGGCGTTGTGACATAATGTGATTGTTAAAAGAGAAGTGAGGCCTAATCTGCACCACACAGCTATGGTTCATCTGTGTTTTTACAGGTTCAGCCTTTACTTTAGAGGTGACTAAACACTATAGCTTTCATCAGATCAGCATACTTATGCCAGCTGCTGTTTTAACAGTTGCTTATGCTTGTCTCATTTGCAGATTATTGTGTATGTGTACTTGCAAAGTTATTTTTAAGCAGTTTTTACAGCTGCACTGAGTATTTTTTTCCAGTAAAAAATGTTTCAAAGACACAGCACAACCAGCGATTGATAACAAAATTTGACTAAAGGACTGAATACCAATAGTGTCTCCACCTCAGATATTGCATTAACTGGGAATTCTCCATCATTGATGGATTTTTTTTTTAGCAGTGATGAAATTTTTTCAGAGCTGTTTATCATTTTGAGGATTGTGATTTGGAGCTTCATCTGCCAACTTACGCATTTTGACCATGAAAGACAAAATACAGTCTTATCTCTACCCAGCTCCAGCCTGTTTGTCCCTCCTGATTGATTTCCTTGCCTCTCTGCCCCATGGCGCTCACTTGACCCTACTGACTCCTGGCTGGCACCACCACCAGTCCAGACCAGGTTATGCAACTCTGCACCCCTCCACTGCTGCCCAGCAGCACCCATCAGGATGGGTCTGATTAATGTCAGTTTCTGGATCGTATCAACACCGCAGCTTTCCCCGACAGCCTCCGCTTCTGTTCTTTTTCTCCACACTGACCGACGGACAACCCTGCGGCGGCCTGCCATTGGAGTCCCGCTGCGGGGGCTTGGCTTTTAATGCGACCAATAACCAAGTCTGTGGCCTGTCAGTTATAAGTCCACAGGCTTCCCTTTGGCCCGAGACGGAACTGATAGTGAGGAGATTATGTTTCTGTTCAGCTGCACATTTGGCAAGAAATGGTGCGTCTGCACCTAGCTTGAAGCCCCGTTGTTGTCTGGGTTCATGAGCTGATTGGGGTTATCACTCCAAACTGTAGGTACTATGCTGCAGTCAGCCTTAATATACTCTTTTATGGACATGATCTGTTTTTTTGTTTTGTTTTTTAAGAGCAACAGCAGCTCACCTTGCAAGCCAGGACTCTGTGAGGAAACGCGCGCCGCACTCCAGTTAAACACACAGTGGAGCTGCAGCAACCATCTGACAGTTTTGTCTGTTTATTTGTCTCAGAAGCTGCAAAAGTCTAAATTATGGAATCACAGGGTCCTACAAATTCTGTGCGATAATACTGCATATCGCGCTGCTGAGCTACCCACCATCACCGCATGGACGCCGTGACAATCCTAGTTATGACATATTATAATGCATCATGAGCGAATTTTTCCAACCCTGTCCATCAAGATGACTGACAACAATAAATTCTTGTGCAACCTCTGCTCCACAGTTAACTCTCATATGTCTCTTCTCTATAATGTCCTCATTACTCATGTAATGAGAACTCAGCAGCGATGGCAGTAGGGTGGGGGAGTAAGCACAGGACGGCATCAAGAAATGTTTATATTCAGTCAGCACTAAAACATCACCATTTCTTATCAAAGCCACTTTTAAATAAACCGAGGCACATATTTCAGAGTAGTCTGTTAGTCACATGAACATTCAGCATTCGATTGTGTAAATAAACACACACAATACCACCTCCTCACACATATTTCATACATTAGTGAGCATCTGAGTCAGTGAAGGAAAAAACAGTTTCTTGTTCTTCTACTCAGACAAAGTGTAAAGATGTTTCACACCTTTTTAACATGTTTGGACAGTCACCTGCAGTCTTCTTCAGGAAAGCATCATCTGACATTCTAAAAGCCTGTTTTCCACTAGCCCAGCACACCTCGTTACGGCTCGATTCACTTCAGTACGGCTCGGAATGCTTCTGTCTCCATTAGCACGGTGTTTGGCATGGGTGTTGTGCTGGGGTGGGTGGGTTTATAACAGCGAGGTGGTGCCACACTCCCGTGACGTAACGCACGCGACCCAAGCAAAACATTTTTTTTTTCCAAAACTTTATTGAGAAGACCCAAGCAAAACATAACACATAGCTGTACAAGGCCACTCCTCGGTCTGTGGCTTTTTTCACCGTAAACGCCAAAAAGGACCGCCAGACAAGGGTACAGGCAGCGAGATGAAATATGAATGAATATTTCAATTTAATACTATCCCACTTGTACTTACAAAAACGTGGGAATATTCATAAAAAGCACACACATGAAAGGTAGCACCACAAGCAGTGGGTCATAGCGGTTTTGGGCAACAGCAACACAATTGTGTATGCTTTGCCAATCTGTCTGCTGTTATTTAATGTTTAACAGTTAAGGGACGGATGATTATATGCTCCAAAACTGGAGAAACTCTCTGATAAAAAAGCTGCAACAACACATGTCACTTTTGGTTTGAATTAACTGCCAAATGACCTAGAAATAATGAGCTGAAACTTGTTTTTATTCGTATTAAATAATGAGACAGTGGCACACTGGCCAACACCAATTTGTATTATTTTTTACATCCTAGGGCATTTTGGATGTACTGAATAAAAAAAATTCATGTTTTTCACCTTCAGGTCAACGTTTGGAACAACAGTATTATTATTTTCCGTTTAGATGATGCAACACTCCTTCTAAAGTATTGTAATTCTCTGAATTTGGAATGCCGATAGGACATTCAATTTACATATACTTACTTTTTTTTACCTACTTTGACTTGTAAGCTTGATCAGTCTCTCCTGCTGCATTTTAAAGTCCAACTGTGCAACTTCTTATAAGTTAACATAAAAAATTTACCCAAAGTTTAGAACTGTATCATGTGGTGCTAATTTTTTATGATATAAAAAATATCATTAAAATATCATATCATATCATAAATATCATATCATATCATAAATATCATATCATCAAAATATCAATACCGGCATACAACTAGGAACATACCGGTCGCTATGGAGGGTGAGAATATGTATGGGCACATAATCATACCATGTAGGATAACTAAGTAGACGGTTATGCTGTTTCATTCCATCTAGCAACAATGCTCTGCACTGTGTGTGTTTATATATTTGCATATTTATTCCATCTAGCTACAATGCTCAGCACTGGGTGTGTTTATATATTTATATATCTACATATTATTCCATCTAGCTACATTGCTCCGCACTGTGTGTGTTTATATACTTGCATATTTATTCCACCTAGCTGCAATGCTCCGTACTGTGGGTGTTTATATATTTACATATTTATTCCATCTAGCTACAATGCTCTGCACTGTGTGTTCATATATTCATATATTTATTCCATCCAGCTACAATGCTCTGCACTGTGTGTCTGTGTGTGTGTGTATATATATATATTTTATAGTAATACGTACATATGTTTATTAGCTGCTCTTGCTTGCTTGTTTTTTTTCTTGCCTTCTGATTGTTGCTCTGAGTGTTGCTATCCCTGTGCTGTTGCAATCCTGGAATTTCCCCATTGTGGGACTAATAAAGGCTTATCTTATTTCAATAAAAAGAACAGAAAACTTACAAAAACATTTGTTTTTTGGTCTAGTTAAAAATTACATTACCTTTACAATGGTTGACCCCTGACAGGATGATCAGCATCATTTTCATCAGACTAGGCAATGGAATTTCTATGTAATTATACTGTTTTATAATTCAGTGTTATAACAGACAAACCACACTTTCCAAAACAATTCCATTTTATTATATACAAAATATTAAAATAAAAAAAAAACTTTGCAACACAACATGAAGGTTAATCGACATTTTATACACGCCGACCACTGAGTGCCTCTACACCAGCTTCCCAAACTGGGTCAGGAAGGCTCGGTTGAATGAAGCCATCTCTGCCAGGTCCAGGGATACCCTCGCGTTTTCTGCAACCTCATTTAAATGTTGCAAATATTTATCATTGAATACATTTTGCGCCTGGTGGCGGGACAGATTCACATTGGAGAATCCGGGCGTGCTGGCGCGGCGGATGCGTGGATTCTACAAGGAAAATGCACACAATAAAATACAGCACGAAAGTGCAAGATATACAGAAAAGACAATAGTTTTTAACAAGATTACATAAGCTTATTTCAGCGTATTGTTCACATGAATAATTAAAAGAAAAGCGAGTCCGCAGTGTGCTGCGATAAAGCAGCGATCATCATCCACAAATGAACAGCTTTTTTATTGCATAAATAAACTGAGCATCTTACCGAATATATTTGTGAAAAAACGCACAATAAAAAAAATTAAAACTCACCGTTAAAGGACTCCGATGTCGAGACCTCCCGGTATATTTTTTCATTCCAGGTGGCTCCGTCTAACTCGCGCTGGATACGTTCGTCTGACAATGCAGTGAGCAGACACTGCAGCTCCTTATTGGTCCATGGAACACCCTTATTACGCGAAGCCATTTTTGATAGAGAATAAATGAAAATAGCACAGCAATACACTGAAAATAAACCGCCAACAGTGGTTGCGCGCTGAGTAATGGCGGTCGTGAAGATTCTTTTTTTTTTTCATTTTTCAAAAACTTTATTGAGAAGGTTGTGAAGATTCGGTAGAAGAGGAGGAGGAGAGGGGCGGTTACAACCTGACCAATCAGCGCCGGTTACGACCTGACCAATCAGCGGCGACCAGTCTGTTAACGTCACAACACGGCCCAGCTCAGCACTGCTGTACCCTGCCCTTGAGCGGGGCTGAGAATCGCAGCTGTTAAACCGTGTTGGGGCTTGTGGAAAAGCGTACAAAGCGTGCTGAGCCGTCCCGTGTCGCGCTAAAGCGTGCTAGTGGAAAAGGCCCTTAAGACATGTCAGATGATGCTTTTCTGAAGAAGACTGCAAGTGACTGTCCAAACATGTTAAAAAGGTGTGAAACATCTTTACACTTTAAACAGAAGAATCAGAAGCAGTTTCATCACTAAAAAGACAAAATAAACTTGTTTGAGACAGTAAAGGAAAAGCTTAGTACTGCACATCATTTGCTGCATCCTTGTGTATATTGGAGATCAGTACAAATATAAAAGAGCTCCTGCCCTGGCCCCAAAACCAAAGCAGAAAGGCAGTATAAGAGTGGCCACATTTACGTCTGGTGTCAGAATGCATCTTTGTGATGAGATTGTAGTCTGAGAGAACTAAGTACAACTGCAAATACTCTCAAAATACTTTTAAGGCCAGGTTGAGATCTGATCTGCCAAGCCATTTTGAAGGTGGTCAGACCCCACTGAACACAAGTCTAAATGCAAATGTGTCTCCAGTCCACATACAATGGTCCCAGCAGGAAGTACACTCCTTACTTAAGTTACAATTTGTGTTTATAGTTAAAAGCTCTGATTCACACAGTTCAGCAACTGGTGTTCTCCGCATCCATAAAATGTTTTTTTTTTTCCTCTGGCGTGTTTTGCAACATATGAGGGCCTATTTGCCCTTCTCTCAGGCTGGAGACACACCAAGCCACTGATCGGCCAGCTGGCAAGTTCAAGCTATCAGCAAGACTTGTCTGCTTGTTGTGTCCCTCACCGTCAGCAAACAACCAGACAAGCCTCGTAGGTTTTTTTTTTTTTTTTTTTCCAACTTGACATGTTGAATCGCCGTCTGGTTGTAAGTGAAAGAGAGCACTCTGATTGGCTGTTAAAATCACGAATGAGCAAGTGAGAAGAGAAACGGATGACCAATGAAAACAAATGAACTCAGCTGACTTAAAAACACCCTTGGCTGTCTGGAATGAAGAAACAGAAGGTCAGCTTAATTCAAGGGAGGCCAGCTCTGTATGACCACTGTTACCGCTGAGAATTATATTAAGCCTTTGTTTAAATTAGCCATCAAAGGACTTCCAATTTCCCTACCAAGTGATGAATAAAGACAAGCACCACCTGCTGATGTGGAGAGTTGTTTTCTCTGGCACATGCGCAGAACACACAAGCTTGTCTGCCATTGACTACACTGCAAAAAATGACTTCTTAGTAAGAAAAAAATATCTGAAATCAAGGATACAATTCTTGTTTTTTGTCTGACGAGATATTTTTTCTTGTCGTGCAGTTTTCTGTAAGAAAATCTGACCTATTATAAGATTTTTTTCCTTGTTTTAAGCAATTTAATCTGATTTCAAGTAAGAAATTTCTGCCAATGGAGCAAGAAAATTTTACTTATGAAATTTCTTAAAACAAGTATAATTTTTTGCCCAGAAATTTATACTTGTTTCAAGCAATTTGATAAGTAAAATTTTCTTGCTCCATTGGCAGAAATTTCTTACTTGAAACCAGATTAAATTGCTTAAAACAAGGAAAAAAATCTTATAATAGGTCAGATTTTCTTACAGAAAACTGCACGACAAGAAAAAATATCTTGTCAGACAAAAAACAAGAATTGTATCCTTGATTTCAGATATCTTTTCTTACTAAGAAGTCATGTTTTGCCTGCCCAGTGTGTCCAAGTGCAACTTTTTTTTACAGTGACAAACTCCGCAAAAGGGAACGCAGCAGGACGTCATTCATGGGGTTTTGTCAGAGATGTCAGCTTGGTGTGTCTCTAGCCTTATAAATGTCATAAGACTACAAGCCTCATCTAACTTGTCAAATGTTCCCACCTGCTGTTAGTCAGATTTTTTTCTCCCACCGATCAATTCATAATCCTCCACCAGCTCTCATGCTTGTTCAGCAGACAGGAAGCAGGAGTGTGATCAGATAGCAATCAGATCTCTATGTGGACACCAGAGATCCCTATCTGATGTGCATGGATGTGGTCCAGCACTGATCTGCTATCTGACCACAGAAAAAAAAAAAAAGCACTAGAATGACAGGTGTAAATGGGGGGGGGGGGGGATTGATTTGTAATATTTATGCAGAAGTGGCCCATTTACAAATTATGGAACAAGACTTCAGGGTGAACTAAGGACAGAATGACAACCAACCCACGGTATCTGTTCCAAAGGAGTGCTGTGTAATCCCTGGATGATACAAAAAGACAATCACTGAACCTAACTCCCCATGATAACAAGAGAAAAAGGCAGATCACGTCAGCTCAGTGCTCAATCAGCGCTGACAGATGAAAAATTAGGTGAAGGTAAACCTGTCAAGGTTATAAAATACAGCTACAAAATCACAAGCTAAATACAAGATTTAGAGGCTGAGACAGTGATTCTGTCAAATCGCTGCTCCACTGTTGTGCTGCTGGGTCAGGATAGTTAGTGGTGCAAAGACCGTTCATTAACCATGCCTCTCCAGCCGTGCTGTGCACCAATCAGGATCAGTCACAAGAGCGCAGATGACGATCCCGTGTTGTAGCTGACGACCAAAATGGAGGACACACAACAAAACCCCCACAAAATATAGGCAAAACAGTCAGGGCTGCAGCATACTGTATTTCTTAAAAAGATATGAAGCTTCTTTGTGTCACAAGTGATATTAATGTGGTCTTCTTGTGGCAGTGATGATCGATACTTCTGGGTGGGCCTGAACAAAAGGGACCCAAACGATCCTTCCTGGCAGTGGAGCGATGGCCGGCCTGTGAGTAAATCCCCTATTTTTAAACCCCTTTATAATAATAATAATAATGGATTAGATTTATATGGCACTTTCCATATCAAGTGACATCTCAAAGCGCGAACAGCGAGTCCATTATTCATTCACTCCAGACAGACACTGATAGTGGTAAGCTACTACTGTTCAGCTGCCCTGGGGTGACTGACGGAAACACGGCTGCCAATCCACGCCAACGGCCTCTCTGACCACAACCGAACATTTATACACATTCATACCCAGTGTCATGGTCACTGACGTCCTGATGCTATATGTCAGGATGTCTTTTTTAAGTGAAACTCGGCAGCTGAAAACATCATTTATGGAGCAGCAGTGGCTCTGGAGGTAGAGTGGGTCATCCAATAACCGGAGGGTTGGCGGTTTGAATCCTGCTGTGTCCATGACACTGGTGTATGGATGTGAATAAATGTGTGGTGGTGGTTGGAGAGGCTGTTGGCTCAAATTAGCAGCCACATTTCTGTTAGTCTGCCCCAGGGCAGCTGTGGCTACAGAGGTAGCTTACCACTATCCGTGTCTGTGTGGAGTGAATGAGTAACTGACTAAGCATAAGCACTTTGAGGTGTCGTGAGACATGTAAAGTGCCATGTAAATCCAATCCATTGTTGTTATTGTTATTGTTATTATTATTATGACTTTGCAATGCATCATGGGTGTGTATTTATTGTATCTATTTTAGGTATCTCTGGATGTTTTACACAGAGACTTCTTTGTGTTCGATGAGCACAGTCGGCACTGCACTGCATTCAAGGTAGATTAATACAAATAAGTGACACATTGGTGGTTAATTTAATTTACATCTTCACCTGATATCTTTTAATACTCTTTTGTCTCAATGTTTCCTTGTGCTGCTCAGCTATTTTTGTAGGAAGTTTCAGAAGGCAGCTGATGGCAAAAAAAAAAAAGATGCTTTTAGTTGCACAAAAGGGAGAACCTTTATTATAACTGTTATTATCTAGCAAAAATAATAGTTTTTCCATCACAAATGTAACACTAACAAGTAGACCTTTTTCATGCAAAGCAGAAACCCACTTGGGTAAACCCACTTCCACCTTACGAGACACAGTGCTGTGCACAGTGGAAATGGCATGCAAGAGAGTGTTTTGTGCATTTGTGTAGAACAATATGAGGAAGAATTAGGATAAATATATCAGGGGATGTTTGATTTGGTGCACAAAGAGAAGAGAATGACTGAAAAGCATCAATACCAATATAGTGTGAAAAAGTGGTGTGTTTATCAAGTTTTTTCTGTTGTTAACATGTCTGTAACATGTTTTTTTGTGACTTACAAGACATATCAAGAGCAGTCCCAAGTGTCAAGTCTTTGTTTTTCTGCTGTGAATTTCCAGTTAAGCAACTTCCCCCCCCCCCCCCCCCCCCAAACGGGTGGTTTTGAACAGAGCATTTCTACCTATGTAAGCATTCCTGCTTAGCCTGATTGGTTATAACATTAACCAGTCAGGCTGAGCACTGGGCGTGGCTACAGACCCTGAATTCACTACCTCGGGGGAAGAGGGAGGAGCTGAGGAGCAGCAGAATTTGAGGCAGAGAGAGAGTGGATGAGAGGCGGGGGGGCGGGGCTTGAATGGGGCCGGCGAGATAATGAGCTGAGAGGACCAGCTCAAACTGTCAAACCTCTACCTACCAGGGACAGCGTGAAACCGAAACCTTGGCTGCTGCTTTCCACCGCTGAGGCTGGAAAGCAGCCACTGGCTGCTGGAGGCACCCACAGGGGAATGGGAGGCACACGGTCGGAAAGCTGAACCAGAGAGAGACATCTGCTGTCAGGCGATGAAGGCGTCAAGACCTCAACCCATCCATTTTGCATTCATTTGACTCGGTTTGGTGAACGGGTTTTCGGGGAGGACACAAAGCCCTGCAGGTGCTCTATTCTGCTCCCACCACAGAAGACGGAGGAGGAGGCATTAAACCTCCCCCCACTGCCTCCGGAGGAAGGAGACGAGTTGGCCATTGTTTAGCGAAGCAGTCTTCGGTGTTCTCAGGCTACCTTCCTCTCAGAGGAGAGGGTATTTTGGGTAATACATATTTGTTTTTGAGATGGTTTTAGGTGGTTTTAGAGCTGCCGGAGTGCATCTTTAACTTCCACATCTTTAGTTGGCATAGCACGTGCTCCAAGGTGGTAATTGGCTCTTTCATACATACATACACTCCTTCTTTTGTGGTGCTGTGAAATTGTTCCACTGGAAAAGGGATAAGGACCTGTACTTATATAGCACTTTTTTCTAGTCACAAAGACCACTCAAAGCACTTAACTAGTAGGTACCCTAACCCTCTATTCTAAGGGCCTATCAGAGACAGATACCTAGGGACAATTTAGAGTCTCCAATTAACCTAACATGCATGTCTTTAGATTGTGGGAGGAAACCGGAACCCCCGGAGAAAACCCACAGAGCACAGGGAGAACATGCAGACTCCACACAGAAAGGTTCCCACCCCAGCCAGCCTGAGGATTCGAATCTAGAGCCTCTAGCTGTGAGGTAACAGTGCTAACCACTGTACCACTGTGCTGCCCACGCCCAGAAGATGAGGGACAACTTGTTTTATGAGACAACAGCAGCCTAGTTCATGCTAATGCTCTGGAGTCTCAGCCCCACACCTCAATGCTTTTCTTTGATTAATGACTTTTTAAATTTGCATAGCATTTATAATTTGTATACTCCCAATTTTTTTAAAAAAATATTGTACCAATTTATTACTCTTCACTTTTAATAAAAGGGAAATAAATGGACCAACAGATAAAGCTGTTTCTGATTTGAACAAGAGCACTAAAGAACACAACAAATGCTCCAGTTTTTCAATTCTGCCATTATTGTATATAAAACCGGAGTGGTGGCCTAGTGGTAGAGCATCCGCCCCACAGCTGGGAAGTTGCGGGTTCACACCCCAGCCGGGACATACCAAAGACCATATAAAAATGGTACTTTCCGCCTTCTAGCTTGGTGCTCAGCATAATAGAACAGGGAAAGGAAAGTTAACGTACAGAGGTACCAGAGGACTGACCCCCCGCTGTAGCTTACAGTAACTGTGTGGCCTAGGGTCAGAGAAGCGGAGATGGGCGCCACGCCTATACACCACATGGTGTCCCACATGCTGGGGGGGAGGGGGTTATTATTGTTTATGACTTGTTTCAGTGAACTAGAAGTTCTACTAAACATCCTCATCAATCTTGGGGAGAAAAATGCGAATATGATGCTTTTTACAGGCTGAACCAACTACACTCGTGTGATGTACCTTAGAAGAGGACAAGTTATGTTACACTTTTGAATCTGTTTTTTTTTGTTTGATTTGTTGTTGTTTGTTTGATGATAACACAAACAATCTGTGTCTTTTTTAGACAATGAGGAACACCTTAAAACTCATGTTTGCATTTCTACTCCATGACTTACCTCCCACACCGTTCTTTTCAACACCTTTTCACTGCGATGCAAGGCTTGAGTGGGTGTGCCAAATACCACGTGGTAAGTCTACATGTACTACTGTCCTTTACTGTATTTTATTAGATCTGGTCACAAAATAAAGACTGATGTATTTGTTTTAGTTTTTGGATGCATTTCTGTTTTTAACTCACCCCTTGTTAATGTTTTAACAGGAGTTAAACCAGAGACCCCAGCATGGTACAATCCTGGTAATGACAGCATAATCTATGATGAACGTTTTTTCCTTGTACTGGTTGTGTCATTTAGATCTGTTAGTTGTATGAAATTCTTCTGTTTTTTTCATTGTTTCAGGTGGGCATCACGAGACCTCAGTCTTCGTAGAAAATGCAGAGTTTTGGTTTGTTAAAGAGCCAAAGCTACCTTTCGAAGAAGCGCAGCTCTTTTGCAAATCAAATGGCAGTAAACTGGCTGCTCCAGCTAGCATTGCAGCTGTTTCAAAGATATATACGCAGCTATTAAGCGTAAGTAGCATCGTAACGTAAATAGCTCACAGCAGTGGCATTAGAAAAAAAAACCAAGGGCGTATTACAAAAATCTAAAGCATGAATTTGTGCCATGCTTCCCATTTTGTGCCCATGGATTTGTTAGTTTGACAGCACACAGTCTGCTTTTCATGCTTTACATCACACCATCTGATTACCTGTGGACTGCCCCCACTTTACGCTGCAAGGAGGAGAGTCATTTTAAAGAGGGGTGGCACCAGTGCGGTCTCTGTGCATTTTCCACCAATGCATTTTGATCAGCAAAAAGCAGGTCTAAAGTCAGTAGTGTAATGTTAGTGCTGTTTCAGCGGGGCATTTTCAAATGTACACCTACAGACAGGGGCACATGGAAAAACACAGCATGCATTGGGACTTCCCAAAGGATCACAGTATTGTCTCCCATTTTAATTATAATATATTGAGACACTGAATAGTTTTTTTATTCCATCTATAGTTTTATTTTAAACTATCATAAACTTCCCCGTGCGCTTTTCCACAGCACATGGAGGAGGAGAAGGAAGGATGGACTTAAGCGCAGGGTTGCACCAAACACACATTTATTAATACACAAATAGACAGACCCCAATAACAGACAGCTCAGGTGAAACTTAGACTCCTCCAGGACGCTCAACTGGCACAGGAGAAGAAGCTGGGCAACAGTCCCTAAGCGTAGCAGTTGTGCCGCAAAGGGGAAACGCTACAGACAAGCGTAGCAGCACAACTGCAAACAGAAACGCAGACAGCTCTTACTCACCGTGCAGGAACAGTCCGAGTTGTCCAAGTCTGCCAGCAAGTATACACACAAACAATCCTTCATAGACGTGACTGTCACATGGCAGAGAACAACTGTGTGAACATGTACAATGGTCCAGCGGTGTTTGACTGGCAAAGCGCTGCCTAAGTACAAATACCGCTGGCGTGACAGATTGGAAACACCTGGGCGAGGCACGGGACAGATAATTACCGGGGCGAACAGCTGACTGTCAGAGAGAAGGGGGGCGTGGCCGGACCGGCCAGAGCGGCGACTACAGGCGTGGAAAAGAAACAGTACACCGACAGGCAAACAACGAGAAATCAAAAGATAACACATAATAACCCCAATGCCTGAGCCACCAAGAACGGTCAGAATCGAGCCTACAGAAAACACGGGCTCGGTTTGTGACATAAACACAGATTTACAGGCAGAATATAGCCTTTTAGGCATGAATGTGTTTATTTTTTAGGGGAATGAATGAATGGATAAGGACCTGTACTTATACAGCACTTTTGCTAGTCACAAATAATTTGAATTGAATTCAAAAATAGGTATAAACATTATTTACTGAAAAGATATACTGTATGCTAGAGGGGTAGTATTAATATGTACGATTCACTATGCTCACTCTGGGACGCTATGGTACGGAAGGTGGGACAGTACTGTGTATATCTGTGTTGTTTGGGGCTGGGTTTAGATGTATGGACCGTATGTATGTTGGGATGGATGGGTGTCAATGTTGATATGTACAAAATATCGTTAATTGTCTACTTGGGGTCTTAAATGAGGTAATATGTATATATTTCACATGGGTTGTATTTAGGGAAAAGAGGAGTTGGAGTAAATAAGTGTTAACTTCTTCCTTCTCCCTTTCGAGCACTATACACTGTCACTTTTATTGCACTTGTCATTTGTTTTGGGGTTTTTTTACTTTTTTGTTCGAAAAAAGTATGTACAGTATCTATCAAAGACCACTCAAAACGCTTAACTGGTGGCTGCAGTAACCTTCTGTTCTAAGGGCCTATCAGAGACAGATACCTAGGGACAATTTGGAATCACCAGTTAACCTGACATGCATATCTTTGAATTGTGGGAGGAAACTGGAGCCCCCGGAGAAAACCCACACAGTACAGGGAGAACATGCAGACTCCACACAGAAAGGTTCCCACCCCAGCCACCCTGGGGATTCGAACCTGGAACCTTCTAGCTGTGAGGCAGCAGTGCTAACCACTGCACCACTGTGCTGCCAATGATTAGGGAGTGAATGAATGATTAGGGAGTGTTTGCATTTTACTTTTAACCGCAGACTAAAATGTTCAGGCGAAGTGCGAAGGCACTCCACTGAGCCTCGGTTGTGGGGCCGCTGTGACTGGTTCTTACAGACTGGTACCAGAGGCTCGGTGGCTACAGTGACCGGTGTGTGGATACAGTGCATGGAGAAGGCGATGTCTAAAACCCGGGGTGGGGGTGGGGGGGTCAGTTTGAAGATTTCAAACTGCAAATCTCTCTGCTTTGACAAAGTGTTCTGTTCAGATACTGATCTATTATGTCTGTTATCTTATCATTCTCGTGTCCATTCATATGTGCGTGTCCTGTCCCGGTTAATGAAAACTACACGCTCAGCTGTTGTTTTTTCTGTTAAATGTATTAGTCTGAGGAGAGTTAAGTTCAAATTATCTACACTTTTTTGTCTTTCACCCGCTCCCTTTTGGGGTCGACACAGTGTAGCATCACCTTATATCGTGATAATTCGCATGTCGATTTGGCACGGATTTGTTTTTATGCCAGATGCCTTCCATGACACAACCCTGCCCATTTATCTGGGCTTGGGACCAGCACAGGGAGTACACTGCCATTGGCACCCCCTGTGGCTAAGTAACCAAGTTCAGATTATATTGAAATATACTCGAGCAGGGGTGTCAAACACATTTATTTAACTATTGATCTTTTATAAAACATGAACAACCTGAACGATGAATCTTCATCAAAGTATGAACAAAGTGATTTTTTTTTCTTTGCTGCTCTGTTTTGAACTGAAGCTGCTGACAAATATCTTAATCGTGATTAAAACAAATGTCATTTAAGGAACCAGATATCACATCGCTGCCATCTACTGTTTAGTCCTGGAACTTGTTTGTATTTTGAACAATGACCCTGGTTACATGGTCACCATAAACCGATTACTGGCAATAAACTGATAATGTTAATAATCAGTTTTCTCGTGTTTACATGCACTGAATAAACAGATTACTGGAGGGTAAACCACTAAAGTTAATGACCCCAATTACATGGCCTTTATCGGCTTATTCTGTTTACATGGACATTTGAATAATCATATAACTGCAGAAATCCAATCATAACTGGTTTATTAGTGTACATGTAAACCTGATCATTGACCATGTTTACATGCACATGAATAAACCGGTTATGATTGGATTTCTGGAGTTTCAATCCAGATTAAGACCCTTAATCAATTTTTGGCAGGTGAAATACACAGTTATTGTCCTTTGAGACTATTTCACAAGTGCGAGAGAGCAAGTTGCAGTATTATATTCACTGTATATTCACTCAAATGTTGTATCTTACACTATGGGGAATGGGAGTTGTTCAGTGATCATTATAATTTAGTTTATATGTGTAGTTTATGTCAATAAACTGATGCAGTACTATAACAGGACACGTTTACAAATATTTGAGACCCACTGTAGTGCATTCTTTTATATTTTAGCAATATTATAAGTACAAAACGCCCAACATTATTATTATTTTTTTTGTATTTGTATCTTGTATACTTTATTGATCCCCAAAGGGAAATTCGAATTACAGAGGCTGTGCTACAACATCAGAGAACCTGAGTGCACTGCTGGCAGAGGAGCTAAATAGCTTCTTTGCTCGCTTTGAAATAACTCAACAGCGGCACTCATCAGCCTCAGCCCTGCCCCCACCCCCACCCCCACCCAGCTCCTGCACCACCACTTTCACTGTCAGTGAGCATGACGTCAGACGGGTGCTCCTGACAGTGAACCCCAAAAAGGCTGCCGGCCCAGATGGAGTTCCTGGTAAGGTGCTTAGAGCGTGTGCCTGCCAGCTCACCTCCATCTTTACCAGGATTTTCAACCTCTCCCTGGCCCAGGCAGTCATCCCGTCCTGTCTGAAATCTGCCATAATCATTCCGGTACCAAAGAAGTCCCCCACCACCAGCCTAAATGATTACCGTCCTGTGGCCCTCACCCTGGTAATTATGAAGTGCTTCGAGAGACTGCTTCTTCAGCACATTAAGAGCCATCTTCCCCCGGACCTTGATTCTTACCAGTTTGCATATCGTGAAAACTGATCCACTGAAGATGCCATTGCCGTAGCCGTCCATTTTGCGCTGTCCCACTTGGAGTGGCAGCACAGCTACGTCCGAATGCTCTTCGTGGACTACAGCTCGGCCTTCAATACAATTATCCCGGACATTCTCATTGCCAAACTGAACACCCTTGGTCTCCCACCTCTCACATGTGCTTGGATAAAGAACTTTCTCACGAACTGGTCCCAGACCAGTCAGAATTTTACGAAATTCTCTGTGTCATTTCTGTCCTGGAATGTTTGTGGACTGTATGGTGAAGAGCTCCCTGGTTCCATCAACATGGACTTCCTCCCCCTTTTTTGCATTGCTGCTACTTTTCCTCCGGCTCTTTGTCTCTGAAGTAAACGCGTTCGGCATCATGGCGGGCAGGATACATTATTCCAGGGACATGTTGCTGCATTTAAACACGGTTGATGCAGTGGCTGTGATTGAGCCTAAGCCGCAACTGCCGGACTTTATTTTGAGAGACGGACACAGCGGTGAGAAGAGAGATGGGAGAAGGAAACGCGGAAAGCGTGGAGGCGTGAAATTGCGCCTGAGAAGACGTCAGTTTGGTAACATTCCTCTTCCTTCTATGATTTTTGGGAACGTACAATCTCTGAGAAACAAGGTGGATGAAATTCAAGGGAATGTACGCTACCAGAAGGACTTTAAGAACTGCTGTGTCATGGCCTTCACCGAGTCTTGGCTTAATGCGCATGACCGAGACGCAGACCTGTGGATTGACGGCTTTGGAGCCCCACTGCGCTCGGATCGGCAGGAAGAGGTAACGGGGAAACGTCAGGGGGGCGGCATATGTTCATACATTAATAAGCAGTACTGCACATCTGTCATGGTCAGGGAGCGCATCTGTACACCCGATGTAGAGCTGCTGTCTGTGTCACTACGCCCCTTTTATTTGCCTCGCGAGTTCCCCCAGCTTTTCATCACAACTGTGTACATTCACCCGAGGGCAGACGCTGACTCCGCCTCCAGCACCGTCTTTGATGTGATCCAGCGGCTGCAATCAATTTCTCCAGAGGCGCCAAACTTCATTCTTGGGGATTTTAACCATGTTTCTTTAAAGAAGACACTTAAAAACTTTTATCAGTATGTCTCCTGCCCAACCAGGCGAAAAAAGACATTGGACCTGTGCTATGGATCCATAGAGGGGGCCTATAAATCACTCCCCCTTCCTCCTGTAGGATCCTCAGATCACAACTGTGGACATTTGCTGCCCACATATAAAACTGCTCTCAGAAGAGGCAAGGTGGAGACGAGAGGCATTGATGTGTGGACAGAGGATTCAGTGCACAGCCTCCAGGAATGCTTTGACTGTACAGACTGGGAGATGTTCACACTGGCCTGCGGGGATGATTTGGACTCTTTGGTGGACGTCACATGCTCATACATGGCTTTCTGTATCACGTAAACGTGTCAAAATATATCCCAACAACAAGCCATGGGTTACAAAATCAGTTAAATCCTGCTTACAGAGGAAAGCACTTGCCTTTAAACAGCGGTCTGTTTCTGAGCTACAGGTTGCCACAAAAGAGCTGAAGTCCAAAATTTTAAGAGCAAAACAGAATTATAAAACAGAATTGGAAAGCAAGATGGCAACAAAGAAACTTGGTTCAGCCTGGGCCAGTATGAAAACTATTGCAGGCCTTCAGAGCACAGAGCGCAGTAATCGTGTGTTTTTAGATGGTTTTAATTCAGACACAGAGCTGGCTAATGCTTTTAATTGTTTTTATGGTTGTTTTGATTCCTTTGATTTTAGCACAGAAACCCAAGATTTGAAACAGAAACTCAAAGACAATCAGCACTTTAATATTGAGGTGCAGGATGTTAAAAGGGAGTTCTGCACTGTAAAAGTGAACAAAAGTCAGGGCCCTGATAATATATGTGTGTGCTTGGTAAAGTCCTGTGCACATGAACTGAGTCCTATATTTCATTACATTTTCAATAAGTCCTTACAGACACATGTGCCTAAGATCTGGAAAGAAGCCGTGGTTGTTCCCGTTCCAAAATCCAGCTGTCCTAAAACGGTAAACGACTTTAGACCAGTTGCTTTGACTTCAATTTTAATGAAAATTTTTGAAAAACTGGTCAGATGTGAGGTCCTAAAGCAGACTGAGCATGCATTGGATCCTCTGCAGTTTGCCTATAGGCCTCACAGAGGAGTGGAGGATGCCACTGGCACTCTGTTTAACATGCTTTTTAAACATCTGGATTTTAATGGGACACACGCCAGGCTTTTATTTGTGGACTTTTCCTCTGCCTTTAATACAATCCAACCTCATGTTTTAGTTGAAAGGCTCCTGCAACAATTTGATTTGAGCAATAATCTGGTGGGTTGGATTCTGGATTTCTTAACCAACAGGACGCAGAGAATAAGGGTCAATGGTACATTGTCTGACCTAAAGTGCTCTTCTACTGGCTCTCCTCAGGGGTGTGTGTTGTCACCACTACTCTTCATCCTGTACACAAACATGTGTCGGAGCAGACATGACAACAGACACATTATAAAGTATGCTGATGATTCCGTTATTGTCAGTCTCCTCCAGGATGGTGAGAGTGGCCACGGCCCAGTAGTTGATGATTTTGTTCACTGGTGTGAGGATTCCTACCTGCAGCTGAATACGACAAAAACTAAAGACATGATTATTGACTTTAGGAGGAAAACTCCCAGGCACAAAGTCATCGTACTAAAAGGCCAGACCACCGAATGTGTACAATCCTACAAATATCTTGGGATGATTATTGATAGTAATTTAAACTTTGAAGAGAACTGTGAAAGGGTATGCAAAAAGGGTCAGCAACATTTGCATTGCTTGAGAAAACTTGCACGCTTCCAAATTGACCGAACCATAATGACAGTGTTTTATCGGGCTTTTATTGAATCTGTTTTATCCTTTTCTTTAGTGTCATGGTTTGGTCAGATAAAACTGAAACAGAGGAAATCCTTGGATCAGGTAGTTAGATGGTCCAGTCGTTTGCTTGGTGAGTCACAGCTGAGCCTGACATCCCTGTACACCAGACAAGTACAGAGGATGGCTACCTCCATTTTAAATGATGACTCCCACCCTTTGCACTGCAACTTTCAGCTTCTTCCCTCAAGACGGATGTTTGCTGTCCCAAAAAGTAAAACCCAGCGCTACAAAAACAGCTTTGTTCCTGCTGCTGTCAAAGAGTTGAACAAGCTGTAACAATATATTGCACATAATTTAGGTACCTATTTATTAACTCCATTTTATATTTACTTATTTTTGTAGGATGTTACTTGGGTTCTAAATATTTTATTGGGTTTTAGACCTTTGAGTTTTTAACCTCTTTGACTAGTTTTTAACATTTAATATGACTCTTCTCTCTTACCTCTGGTTTTTCTCCCATCTCTGTCTTTTTATACCCTGATTAATGGAGTCTTGAGTATTTTTATCATGTTTATAGTCAATTTCATGTGTGCCTGCGTTTGTGTCTATGTTGAATGTAATTTGTGGCTTGTAAATGTGGATATCACCAGACTGCAAAACAAATCTACCTACGGGTACAAATAAAGTAACCTGAACCTGAACCAGACTGTGAGACTTGGCTCCTACTTCTCCTCCACACGGACGCTGAGTACTGGCTTCCCACAGGGCTGTGTGCTGAGCCCCCTCATGTACTGTCTCTACACCTATGACTGTCGTCTGGCCTACAACAACAACCTCATCGTGAAGTTTGCTAACGACACCACGGTGGTTGGACTCATTTCTGGAGGGGACGAGACAGCCTATAGGGGGGAGGTCCTGAAGTTGGCAACTTGGTGTTTAGAAAATAACCTGACTCTGAACACCAAGAAAACCAAGGAAATCATTGTCAACTTCAGGAGGACCAATACCGACCCAGCCCCCCTCTTCATTAATGGCGAGTGTGTGGAGAGGGTCCACACATTCCGGTACCTCGGCATCCTTATCTCCTCTGACATCTCCTGGACAGACAACATCTCGGCGATTATTAAGAAGGCTCAGCAGCAGCTACACTTCCTGAGAGTCCTCAGGAAGTATGACCTCAACTCCACCCTGCTGCTGACCTTCTATCGCTCATCCATTGAGAGTCTGCTCACATACTGCATTACAGTGTGGTATGGGAATTGCACAATGGTAGACAGGGAGAGGTTGCAGAGGGTAGTAAAGGCAGCACAGAAGATCATCGGCCGCCCTCTCCCCTCCCTGACAGACATTTACACCTCCTGCTGCCTTAGGAGAGCACAATACATCATCAAGGACATCTACCACCCTGGAGCTGACCTGTTTGACCTGCTGCCCTCAGGGAGGCGCTACAGGTGCATCAGAGCCAGGACAAATAGACTTAAGAACAGTTTTTTTCCAAAAGCCATCATGGCTCTGAATTCTCAGTCCAACCCTCCCTCAGTATACCTCTAAACACATCACTGTGTAATTGACATTTACGGTCCAGAATGCTGTGCAGTCTTTTTAATATTTTTATTTTTATATTATATATATGACTTATTTTATCTTAGATTATGTACATTGTACACATTATACATTGTTTATTGCAGGAATTTATTGTTTTTATGCTTTTTATTTTTCTCTTTTACATATGTTGCACTGAAGGAGATGCTTAAATCTCATTGTACATTTGTTTGTATAATGACAATAAAGGCTATCTATCTTCAAGGCACCCACGTATGGCACCAATCCCATCACCATTCACACATGCACATGCGCACACACACATACACACACACACAGGAGAATGAGCCGTTTGGCTGCAAGTTTTGCATCAGTGTTGCCCATTTGTCTGTAAATATTTAAATAAAAATGAATAATTTCGTTATTTGGACATTTTTGCGTCTTGTCGTTTTGTCAAAGCGTGCATATGTGTCTGCATGTAACATGCAGTTGATCTGGCCATTCCGCTCCACAATGAAGGAGCAGTCGGGACTGTCGTCTACTACTGACCAGGCAGGCTGAGTGTGCCTCTCCGCGAATGATTTTGGAGCACCCTGTCGGACACCAGTGTTGCCCGGTTAACGGGAGTCTTGGATGATGCTTTATGTGTGTGCCAGTGATGTCGTTTGTGGCACCACGGGTCCCCACCAGCGTGCCCCCCCCCCGGGTTCTCCATGCCGAATTATCAATCACAGCAACTTTATGGTATATATTTTGACTGAGCAACTCCATATGCCCGGTTAACGGGAGTCTCGGTTGCTGCTTTACCCGTGTGCCAGTGATGTCCTTTGCGGCACCACGGGTCCCTGCCAGCACACACACCCCCTTTCCCCCTGTGTTCTCCATGCTGAATTATCAATCACAGCAACTTTATGGTACTGTATATATTTTGACTGAGCAACTCCATACTCAGGGATGCACACCCTCGTAACCTCAGCAGCAAAGCACTTATAAAATCTTTGTTTGTGAAGCACTGTGATGACTGACACATTGTAATGGTATGTGTTATCCAATCAGCGTGGTCGTGATGCGGCGTATTATCCAATGAGCACGGAATCAATCCAAAACCCCACCCACACTTCTTGAAGCCAGGACATGAAGACACAGAGCGGTTACAGAGCGGTGGCTAAACTTTTATTGATAAAAATTACATATTTTGACTGAGCGACTCCATATTCGGGGATGCACATCAGGAACTCAGGAAACCACATTTAAAATCTGAGGCCAG
This sequence comes from Pholidichthys leucotaenia, assembly GCA_020510985.1. NCBI lineage: Eukaryota > Metazoa > Chordata > Actinopteri > Cichliformes > Pholidichthyidae > Pholidichthys > Pholidichthys leucotaenia. The sequence continues at coordinate 271,998,210 of CM035837.1, forward strand.
TCTGACAAAAAGTTCAAAAGATATGCGTGGAAGAGTCAGACAGACACACAAAGACACAGACAGAGATTTCTTGCATTTATAGATAGATGCAAACTGTTTCAATCAACACTGAGACCTTTAATCAATTTCTGGCAGGTGAAATAACATATTTATAAGCTATAACAGCCCTTTGAGACTATTTCACAAGTGAGACAGAGCAAGTTACAGTATTATACTCACAATTCAACCTTGAAGAACCAAATCAAGTAATTTTTGGCAGCTAAAATGTTTGAATCCAAATTGGGAGCCTTAATGAATTTTTGGCAGATGAAGCATACATTTTATGGATTCTACTTACACTATATAATTATAGGAGATAAATAATGCACAAACACTAGTATCCATGGGAGAAAAGCTTTAATGACTTTTACATAGTTATACATGGATTTTGTTAATTTCAGCACATTTTTCTTAACACATAAGGTAAAAAATTAAAAGCTGCTACAGGATAAAATCTCATATCTATTATTCTAAAACAAAACTCATGGGTCTAAAATTATGACTAATCCCTCACTGCATTAAATATTAATAGATACACCTTTGCTAATTGCATGGACCAAAAGTTATGTCTGCTTTGCTTAAAAGCAGCAATCAGCCTCAGAATCAGAAGAGAAATGCTTTAGGCAAGCGAGGCATGCTCCCGCAGAGAGCCGATCCATTTCTGGCAGCCCATCACTTTTTGGCAAGACACTGGCAGTTTCTCTTGTTTTGAACGTGTTCAAAAAATTTTGTGACAAGAAAAACTGTTTCCAACCATAAAAACATCCGGTAAATGGGAGCGAACTGGACCCCCCCCACCCCCACCCCAGCACCCGCCAAGCTGTGAGACACGGGGGTAAATGTATCTTTAAAGAACAGTAAATACCGTGACATTTCAGTGTGTGTTGGATCCAGCATCCATAAAAAAAGACTTGTTGCATATTTTTAGTGATGTTATGGGCGAGAAGGGATAATAGCAGACGCAGGTGAGAAAAGTTTGCCTTGGAGTCTTTCTGGAAGAAATCCTGTCCTCCTGACCTGCATAACAGACTCCCTCAGTGTAAATTGGGGATCACTTTTGTGTCTGCTACTCTTGTGTACCCCCAAATGGACAAATTGGGAATAGCAGTTACTTTATTGAAAAAGTGCTGCTCGGGTATTCTATTATTTAATTTTTACACTTTCCAAATTCATCACGCGGGCCGGTTTGGACTCTGGTGGACCAGATTTGACCCGCAGGCCATACGTTTGACACCCCTGCACTAGAGGGTATATGTGGATAAATTCAAATTATCCATGTATACTGTGAGGGCGGCTGTGGCGCAGGTGTAGTGTGGACGACTATTAATTGGAGGGTCAGGGGTTTGATTCCCGCTCTGTCTGCAGTCTGCATGTTGAAGTGTCCTTGAGTAAGGCACTGAACCCCCAATTGCTCCTGGTGGGTCAGGCCAGCACCTGTGTATGGCAGCTCTGCTGCCATCAGTGTGTGAATGGGTGGATAGCAGGATCTGTAAAGCACTTTGGTCATCTAGAGATGAGAAAAAGCACTATATAAGTGAACGCCATTTACCCTGTAATATATTCCAAATCATTTGAAGAAACAAGAGTTTTTCAATGGACTCCAAAAAGGTTTTAATAAAGAAAAGAAAAAATGTGTAAGTTTATGAAATTATTTAGTGAATCCTCTTCTTTCCCCCAAAGTTTCAAACCTATTCATGTCTGCGTGTTGCACAATGGAGCGGAACGAGTCAGGCGTGCATCGGTGTGTGCTATGTTAAACCTACAGTAAACTAATTTAATTGTTCAGCCCAATTGTTCAGTCACATCCGCCTCTTCCTTCTCCATAAAATATTTGACTATGCGTCGACTGTAATTAATACAACCCCAATTCCGGTGAAGTTGGGATGTTGTGTAAAATATAAATAAAAACAAAATACAATGATTTAAAAATACTTTTCAACCTATATTCACTTGAATACACTACAAAAGCAAGATATTTAATGTTCAAACTGATAAACTTTAACCTTTTTTTGCAAATATTCACTCATTTTGAATTTGTTGCTTGTAACATGTTCCAAAAAAGCTGAGACAGGGGCATGTTTACCACTGTGTTACATCACCTTTCCTTTTAACAACACTCATTCAGCATTTAGGAACTGAAGACAGGAAAAGGGCAGGAAAACCTTGGATTGGATTACCAAAAAAACACCCCTGAATAATTAGACTGGCCCTTTTGCACTTTTCAGACGGTACAGAGACTTGTTTTCCCACTGCCATGATAACAGAATGGACTTGGATATGCCCATAAATGCTCACTGCACCATAGATGGTAGACAGTTGTCTAGATTGTCGTAATATGGCCCTATGTCTGTATCACACACACAGAACATTGTTCTACAGTTTTGGATCTTTGATTTGAAATAAATTTCATCTTGGATGTTGATGCCACCTGAAATGTGTTATTTCTAAATAATTAAATGTATTCAGGGTTAATATTAAATACACACTATTGCATGTTTTGAACAGTTGTCGAGTTCCGAAAAGCAAGGCTGGTGGGTTGATTTCAGAAAGCCTGGCATGACATTACCGATGATGTAAGCCACACACATACACCCCATACAAAGATAATTATTCCAGTATTTCAAGCTTGTGCATAAATAATAAATGATGTGCATGCTGTTGAAATTCATTGAAATAATGTACATTACAGGCAGCAGACCCGGAGGAACTTTTTTCAGTCCATGTTCTTCGATAGATGCAGCTACATCACTGCTGAAAGTCCTTTTCCAGGTAAGACAGTTTTGTGTTTGTATGAAGAATTAAGTTGAATCTGTGCAAAAACAATCAAATTCTAATGTATGACATCACATTGTTGTTGTTTTTTCAGTTTGCTGTTTTTTAAGAAGCATTGACTTAGATTTTAAATCCAAGGCATGCCCACTTTTTAGCATCTCTAGTCAAAGTAAAATGACCAAAAAAATGACATTTAATGATATTGTGTTACTAAAGTCCTTTCAGAGGCCATTGAACACTGCTATGGAATGTGTTGACTTGAAAGGGACTATTGAGATTTTTGTCTTTTATTTCATTATTTTACAAAAAAGCAAAAACATGTCTCTTTTTAAAAAAATATTGGCATATCTGCAAATAAGATGGAATTCAGTGGTGGCAGTGGCCAGTATTTATCCAGTGTGCCAGTGTTGTGTAGCATTGATTTTGCCCTGAAACAGATGACTGTAGGCTACAGCTGCAGATTCAGAAAGTATCAAGGACTGAACCATTGTAAAGTATTTCAAGTAGTTATTTTTTTATAATGTATACATTTCTTTGTTGCCCTGACAATGAAGATAATAATAATAATACATCAGTCTTATATAGCACTTTTCTAAATACTCAAAGACGCTTTACAAAGTACCATAGGAACAAACATACAGTGAACGGGTAAACTGGCAAAGTAGGTACACATAGGTAGAAGAGGCAGTCAGTTTTCGTAGGTAAATTTGAAGAGATGGGTTTTGAGTTGACTTTTGAAGGAAGCAAGTGTGTTGGCGGACGTGAGGGGGCAAGGAATTCCAGAGGGTTGGCGCGGCGATGGCGAATGATCTATCACCCAGGGTGCGGAGTTTTGTCTTGGTGATGGGGGTAAGAAGGTGAGTGTCAGCAGAGCGGAGGAGGCGAGTAGGGGAATGACAAGACAGAAGGTCAGTTAGGTATGAGGGGGTGAGGTTATGAAGAGCTTTATAGGTGATGAGGAGGATCTTGAAGTTGATGCGCTGTTGAATAGGGAGCCAGTGGAGTTGATGGAGGAGAGTAGTGATGTGGTCTCTGGAGCGGGAGTGAGTAAGTAGACGGGCAGCCGAGTTTTGGACATACTGTAGTTTTTGGAGGATGGTGGAAGGAAGTCCATACGGAATGCTGTTACAGTATTCAAGTCTGGAGGTGATGAAGGCATGGATGAGTATTTCAGCAGCAGAGGGGGAGAGGGTGGGACGGAGGCGTGCAATATTACGAAGATGAAAAAATGATGTTTTGGTGATATGGTTGATGTGAGATGTGAAGGAGAGGGTGGGGTCCATGATAATGCCGAGGTTTCTGGCGAGGGGGGAGGGGGTGACTAAGTGACCATCGATTTGGAATGAAAAGTTCTGGGAGGAAGGTAAAAGAGATTTTGGTCCAAAAATGATAGTTTCTGTTTTATTGCTGTTTAGTTTGAGAAAGTTATTAGTCATCCAGGTTTTTATGTCTGTAAGGCAGTTGGTGAGAGTGGAGAGAATGACGGGGGTGATGGATTTAGAGGAGATGTACAGCTGGGTGTCATCGGCGTAGCAATGAAAGTGAAGACCATGTTGACGGATAATCTGACCAAGCGGAAGCATGTAGAGAGCGAAGAGTTGGACCAAGCAAAGAATGAAACCAAAAAACTCATCAGTGCTGGCTATCGACCGCTGGTCATGGGCCATCTTATTATTTTAAACACTGGTGTTATTATAGTCTCAAAATTTCACACTTGTTACATCCCTACTATACATGCCAAACAAGCAAACAGAATTCATTTATACATGATATGAGAAGAAAGTGTTTCCACCATAACTATTTCAAAGGGAAAATGAATTAACAATTTTAGTAAAAATATTTAAAATCTGCTTTATTTAGATATATTTCCATCCATCCATCTTCTACCGCTTAATCCAATACAGTTAATCCATATTTAATAGACCTACCTTCTGAATCCTGCTGATGTAATTTATTCTGTTGTTTACATTTAAAGTCTTCCTTTCTATCCATTTTTTGAGGTTTTGATCATTTTTTCAGGTTCCTAATATTACAGTACAAAACATCTTGATTATTGACATTTGGATGGCACTATATAAATAAACCGAAATTAGCTGGGCTCATGATTTCATCATGCTTGTGTTCTCTCCTGCTAATGTACATGTCCACTGCCATGTTTGAACCCACAGAATACGATGGCCTCTGCAGCACCCGTCAGTCCTTTGTGTGTGAGAGAGACAACATCACATCAGTGGAGAAAAACCAGCTGAAGCCTCAGCCTGAAGGACTGCCCTGCGAAGAGAATTCTTATCACTTCAGAAATAAAGTTAGACAGCTCCACAACTTCAACACATAAAATTGATTACCTCCTTTTGTTATGGTCTCAATTGCAGCAATCCCTGAATAATTATGCTCATTAGAAATCGTACATATCCAGTAAAGAAATTGCTCTGTTTAAGATATCCCAACAACAAGCTTGTTGTTGGGATATCGTAAACAGAGCAATTTCTTTACTGGATATGTTGTTACGGGCTCGTTGTTACAAGCTATCCGGTCCCTATAGAACCATTGCAAGAGTTTGGTTCGTATTGCCAACACTCGGTCGGACTCATTCCCAGTGAGAGTTGGACTCCGCCAGGGCTGCCCTTTGTCACCGATCCTGTTCATAATTTTTATGGACAGGATATCTAGGCGCAGCCAAGGATTGGAGGGTGTCATGCTCAGTGACCACAGGATTTCATCTCTTGTTGTTTGTGGATGATGCTGTCCTGTTGGCTTCATCAAGCAATGACTTACAGGCCTTGCTGGAACGGTTTGCTACTGAGTGTGAAGCAGCTGGGATGAGAATCAGTACCTCCAAGTCCGAGTCCATGGTCCTCAGCCGGAAAAAGGTGGATTGTCCTCTCCGTGTTGGAGATAAGCTACTGTCCCAGGTGGAGGAGTTTAAGTATCTCGGGGTCTCATTCACAAGTCAGGGGAGAATGGAGCGAGAGATTGACAGAAAGATCGGAGCAGCCTCTGCAGTGATGCGGACGTTTTACCAGTCTGTTGTGATGAAGAGGGAGCTAAGCTCTAAAGCAAAGCTGTTGATTTACCAGTCAATCTACGTTCCTACCCTCACCTATGGCCATGAGCTTTGGGTAATGACCAAAAGAATGAGATCGCGGATACAAGCGGCTGAAATGAGCTTTCTCTGTAGGATTGCTGGACTCACCCTTAGCGATAGGGTGAGGAGCTCAGTCATCCGGGAGAGGCTCAGAGTAGAACCGCTGCTCCTACACATTGAAAGGAGCCAGTTGAGGTAGTGTGAGCATCTGATCAGGATGCCTCCTGGACGCCTCCCACTTGAGGTGTTTCTGGCACGTCCCACTGGGAGGAGACCCCAGGGCAGACCCAGGACACACTGGAGAGACTACATCTCCCAGCTGGCCTGGGAACATCTTGGTATCCTCTCTGAAGAGCTGGAGCAGGTGGCTGGGGAGAGGGAAGGTTGTTCTTCTCTGCTTGAGCTGCTGCCTCTGCGACCTGGACGTCCGCAAAAGGGGTAGAAAATGGATGGATGGATGGATAAGATATCCCCACCAATTAAAAAAAGAGACAAGGTTTAAAAGAACGGGTTTATCCTTTTTTAATATCTATGGAGGGGAATCACCTTTTATAATGGCAATTTATGGATCTATATGTTTGTATGTGTAGACCTCTTTATGAGTGGCTTGATAAAAGACTGACCAGTCTCCATTGTTTTATGTGGCCAGAATGCTAATGCCAGGGACGTTATAGACAAGTAGGCTAATTGTTGTATTGAATCCCACACAGACAGGGTTGCACACGACATATTACCAAAGAGCTACATCCATTTACGTCAATCAGAGCCATCTGAGGCCCCTTGCACATAAAAATGTTTTCATTGAAACTGGAAAAGCAGATTTGGGTGCACATATCATCACACAAACTGTAGCGCGTTCACACGAGACCACCCAAGGTGTAACTATACCGGGCCAATGGGTGGCCTTTTTTTTTTTTACAGCACCGTATACGACTTCCTGTCAACCATCTATTGCTTCAGAGAGCTTGTGTTGAACTTGTAAAATTGTGGTTGTCTGTAAAAAGTAAACTCATTTTCAGCAACTGCACCATTTATTTCTCACCTTGATTGTTTTCAGAAACATGTTTCGCTGTTTAATTTTGAAGATGAAGGAGAAAGTTTACTGTCCCGGCGTTATCCTAGATGGGGATGAACAGACTTGAACAGACGGTCTTCCGGGGACACGTTGACCAATGAGATGCAGCCCATGTGTTTTGTAATGGTGACGTCAGTGTCACAGGCACGTAAATGGGGCATGACCATTGGAGCCACAACAAATGATTGACACACAACGGGGAAAATAAGTATTGAACACGTCAACATTTTTCTCATTAAACATATTTCTGATGGAGCCATTAACCTGAGATTTTCACTAGATATCAGTAACAACCCAAGTAATCAATACATACAAAGAAATCAAGGCAACTGTGTTCACAAAGCAAGCTATATTTAATAAAGTGGAATGACACAGGGAATAAGTATTAAACACGCTTGGTGAAATTCATTTAATATTTAGTAGAAAAGCCTTTGTTGGTAATAACAGCTTCTAGATGCCTCCTGTATGGAGAAACTAGGCACAGGCATTGCTCAGGAGTGATTTTAGCCCATTCTTCTACACAAACTGTCTTCCAGTCTTCAAGGTTCCGTGGGTGACTTCTGTGAACTCTGATCTTCAGTTCGTTCCATAGATTTTCAATTAGATTCAGGTCAGGTGACTGACTGGGCCATTCTAGCAGCTTTATTTTCCTTCTCTGGAGCCAGTTGAGTTTCCCTGGCTGTGTGTTTGGGATCGTTGTCTTGCTGAAATGGCCGCCCTCATTTCATCTTCAGCATTTTGGCAGATGGCAGCAGGTTCTTATCAAGGATGTCTCTGTACATTTGTCCATTCATCTTTCCTTCAATTACAGTGGGGCCAAAAAGTATTTAGTCAGCCACCAATTGTGCAAGTTCTCCCACTTAAAAGATGAGAGAGGTCTCCAATTTTCATCATAGGTATACCTCAACTGTGAGAGACAAAATGAGAAAAAAAAATCCAGAAAATCACATTGAAGGATTTTTAATGAATTAATTGGTAAATTCCTCGGTAAAATAAGTGTTTGGTCAATAACAAAAGTTCATCTCTGCAGCGGCTTGAAAAAATAAAGGCAGCGATGGAGTTTTTAGTTGGTTTATTGAATCATACCGCCGTCACGAGCTCCGCTCCCGGCGCCATGCATGCGCGCCGGGAGCGAGCCCAGCGGCTCTCCAGAGAGACACAATGTGTCAGCAGTAGCAGTTGCAGAAGTCAGAATGAGAGAGAGTTTGAGTTACAGAGTTGCAGCATATATACCCAACTACAACAATACATCAAAGAGCATTCCCCCAGCAGTTGGTATGATCAAAGAGATAACAGAACAGGCATGAGACATTTGCATTTGAGAGACATATTGATCTCGGTCCCTAGGTCACAGTAAGGACAGGACGCATGAACACAATGCATGAAAGGCAACATTAACATCACAGAAGTGAGCCAGAAGAAGCGGGGCTGCCTGTAGACATTAATACACATTTCACTGTTCTGTTAATTGCTGTAGCCGAGCGCTGTGTCTGTCCAGTCTGTTTGTGGGGGTTTACACCAAACCGCCACACGCTCCCCCCCAGAGGGCACGGCAGGGTGCCGGGACCTCGATAATCCATCTATGGGAGCGAGCTGTGGGAGAAGCTCGCTTCAGGCGGAGGGGGAGGGAGGGGGGGTAGTACGTGCCGACCGGGACGGTGAAATCGTCCGAGCCGCGCAAAAATTGCTTGCTGCTCCGCGACGTCGAGGGGCTGTCCTGTTGCGCGTGTGGAGGTCCGCAAGAAGAAAAATTAGTCTCTGACTCCACTCGTGGCCATGAAGAAAAGCAGGAGCGGCTGTAAGAAAAAAATAGAAGCAGAGGGACTGGCATGTTGACTTCAGGGCAGGGGCAACCCTAAAGCCTCGGGAACCGCAGACAGCTGAATTCCCCATGTGTGCCGTGGCTAAGACCATAAAATCCAGTGAGCAAGCTGCGGGCCTCAGGTGTACAAGCAAGCCTGAAGGGCCAGTGTGTAGCAGAAGGAAGGCGGTCAGTGGAGCCGTTATTGTCCCGTGCGTGGTGTGCCGTCCTCGTAACTCCCCGGTGCGCGCGCGGGGGTTCCGTGTGTGGGTGGGCCGCTGGAGTGGCAAGTCAGGGTCCAGAATCTTGGTGGAGATCGGCGCAGATGGCGCCGTTAAACATCTATGATGGGCTGTGGCTGCAGATTAGTCGTGGTGCGTTGGAGCGTTGAGGGGAGATAGACGATCTTTGTTCCTCAGGCTCGGGTAGATGAGTAGGATCGCTGAGAGGGAGGAGGAGCGGTGAGAGGGAGAAAACGTTGTGTCCCTCGGCCGGTCCAGCGTGGACGTCCCGATCTCAGGCGAGGGTCGCGCCATGACGTTTTCTGCAGTTTTCACGGTCATGGGTGATGCCGGGAGAGTAGCTCGCCTGTGTTGGCGAGGTCTCCCTGAAGCAGAAGGGAGGGCGGATCGTTTGCATCAGGCTGCTGTGTTCGCTGGCAGCGTGTTTTTTTCGGCGTCGAGTCGCCAGCATGGTCGTCCAGACCAGAAGGTTGCGTCGCACAAAGCGTGTGCGTCTGTGGGGTCACCATTGAAGCGTTATGATAAAATAAGCAGCGATGCTGAGGTTTTAAGGAAGTTTATTAAATCATACCGCCGTCACGAGCTCCGCTCCCAGCGCCGTGCATGTGCGCCGGGAGCGAGCCCAGCGGCTCTCAGAGAAGAGGGACACAAAGTCTGTGTCCAGCAGTAGCAGTTGCAGAATCAGAATGAGAGAGAGTTTGAGTTACAGAGTTGCAGCATATATACCCAACTACAACAATACATCAAAGAGCATTCCCCCAGCAGTTGGTATGATCAAAGAGATAACAGAACAGGCATGAGACATTTGCATTTGAGAGACATATTGATCTCGGTCCCTAGGTCACAGTAAGGACAGGACGCATGAACACAATGCATGAAAGGCAACATTAACATCACAGAAGTGAGCCAGAAGAAGCGGGGCTGCCTGTAGACATTAATACACATTTCACTGTTCTGTTAATTGCTCTAGCCGAGCGCTGTGTCTGTCCAGTCTGTTTGTGGGGGTTTACACCAAACCACCACAATCTCAATACTTTGTTATATACCCTTTGTTGGCAATGACAGAGGTCAAACGTTTTCTGTAAGTCTTCACAAGGTTTTCACACACTGTTGCTGGTATTTTGGCCCATTCCTCCATGCAGATCTCCTCTAGAGCTGTGATGTTTTGGGGCTGTCGCTGGCCAGCACGGACTTTCAACTCCCTCCAAAGATTTTCTATGGGGTTGAGATTTGGAGACTGGCTAGGCCACTCCAGGACCTTGAAATGCTTCTTACGAAGCCACTCCTTTGTTGCCCAGGCGGTGTGTTTGGGATCACTGTCATGCTGAAAGACCCAGCCACGTTTCATCTTCAATGCCCTTGCTGATGGAAGGAGGTTTTCACTCAAAATCTCACGATACATGGCCCCATTCATTCTTTCCTTTACACGGATCAGTCGTCCTGGTCCCTTTGCAGAAAAACAGCCCCAAAGCATGATGTTTCCACCCCCATGCTTCACAGTAGGTATAGTGTTCTTTCTCCTCCAAACACGACAAGTTGAGTTTTTACAATAAAGTTCTATTTTGGTTTCATCTGACCATATGACATTCTCCCAGTCCTCTTCTGGATCATCCAAATGGTCTCTAGCAAACTTCAGACGGGCCTGGACATGTACTGGCTTAAGCAGGGGAACACGTCTGGCACTGCAGGATTTGAGTCCCTGGCGACGTAGTGTGTTACTGATGGTAGCCTTTGTTACTTTGGTCCCAGCTCTCTGCAGGTCATTCACTAGGTCCCCCCGTGTGGTTCTGGGATTTTTGCTCACCGTTCTCGTGATCATTTTGACCCCACGGGGTGAGATCTTGCGTGGAGCCCCAGATCGAGGGAGATTATCAGTGGTCTTGTACTGTATGTCTTCCATTTTCTAATAATTGCTCCCACAGTTGATTTCTTCACACCAAGCTGCTTACCTATTGCAGATTCAGAGGTATACCTATGATGAAAATTGGAGACCTCTCTCATCTTTTAAGTGGGAGAACTTGCACATTTGGTGGCTGACTAAATCCTTTTTTGCCCCACTGTAAACTGGTTGGGCAAACTCCCACGAACCTGTACCATATGCTGAAAAACACCCCCACACCATGATGGGATGTGCAGTGCCATTTCTCCTCCAAACATGCGTTGTGCCATCCAAAAAGTTCAAATTTGGTCTCATCTGACCAGACTATATTCTCCCAGTATTTTACTGGCTTGCCCAAATGTTGTGCAGCCAACTTTAAACAAGCTTCAACATGCTTTTTCTTCAGCAGTGGAGTCTTGCGAGATGAGCGGACATAGAGCCCATGTCAGTTGAGTACATTACTAATTGTTTTCTTTGAAACAGCAGTACCTACTAACTCCAGATCTTTCTGGAGTTGTCCACGAGTGGTCTTTGACTTTTGGGTAACTCTTCTGATAATTCTTTTGACTCCTCTGTCAGAAATATTGCAAGGAGCTCCTGGTCATGCTTCCGAATGATGGCTCCAACAGTGCCCACTGGAACATTCAACAATTTAGAAACGCACCTGTAACCAATGCCATCATTATGTTTTGCAACAATAAGGTTGCCAAGGTCTAGACAGGGCTCTTTACTTCTATCCATCATAAGTACTTTGTGGCATGATATTCACAGACCTTTTTAAAGGCTATCAGCCAGGACTTAACCAGCTGAAATTAATTTTCACTGATTGGGGTGGGATGGCTCCCTAAATTCTGATGGATTTCAGCTGGTTTCTTGGCTTTCAATGCCTTTTTGCACCTTTTTTCTTCATGTGTTCAATACATATTCCCTGTGTCATTCCACTTTATTAAATATAACTCGTTTTGTGAACATAGTTGCCTTGATTTCTTTGTATGTATGGATTACTTGGGTTGTTACTGATGTCTGGTGAAAATCTCAGTTTAATGGCTCCATCAGTAATATGTTTAATGAGAAAAATGTTGATGTGTTCAGTACTTATTTTCTCCGCTATATGTATATGCTGCTGGCTGTTTCACCCATGCACATGGAGGAAGGGGGAGGGGGGAAGAAAGCATCATCAAAACCTTTCCAGTCTTGTTCCATCTTACACTTCCAAAATTCCGGTGTCGAATGCACGCACAGCCAAACTGTAAAGCAAGTTTGCCAGTTAGGAGTAAAACGTTTTCGTGTGAACGGGGTCTGAAGGGTCCCATTTCACAGTTGACATGATACAATAAACTAGAATGACTGAAATGCACAGATCCAAAGCTGTTGTAATGTGTGGTGTGTGATGGCTTTCTGTGCTGTCCAGCTATTCTGATCCTAACAACGAACCACATGCTAAACCACATGCTAATTAATCTGCGTCATACTGCTAGCTCTCATCAGCACTGTACACCACCTTCATAAAACCTTTTCAGCACATCAAATAATTAAACAATATCCACTTACGTTATAATAGAAATAACCCGGAGAAACTGCAGTTATGTAGTAAAGATTATGAAAACCCACTAAAGACTTTATTTATTAATAATTCACACACATAGGTAATAAAACAAGGCAGATAAACAAAATGTTGTTCCTGCCTATCCAAAGGTTATTAATCCATGAGCTGTAGAAATTCGGAATAATGGCCGCATACAATTATGAATTCCACGTATTTCTCATACATACGAGTTTGTTGGCACATGATCAAGCAGTTATTCATCCCCCATTTTTAAGCTTCTCTGTCCTTTTTCAGTGCTATATGCTGATGGCCATCTCTAGCTCCATGTCATACAAATCTGCTAATGATGAATGCCAATCGGTGAAGGGAACGCTGCTGACTATACAGGATCAAGTGGAGCAAGGTAAGCAGCACCGATTTCAGCTAGATAAACAATGGTAACCACCCGGTCTTGGCTTTAGCACTGGCCCACTAATGACCTGTTGGTCAGGCACTATCACTAGTCACTTTGGCAGTTGGAAATTAATTTATGTAGTCTCAGCAAAAGATGGCTAAAGTCATAAATCCATTGCGTTTATAAGAAAAAAAAGTGGGGGTTTTTGTTTGTTTTCTTTTGAAGAAAAGTCACAAATTAATCACAGGCAAAACACAAACTTAAAAGAAAAATCACAAGTTTTCAAGAATTAAGTTGGCAGGTTTTTTTATCAGGTTAAAGATGCAGCTTTTACGATAAAACTACAAATGTGCCATGAGCATGTCAGATTTATTAAAAAAAAAAAAACCCTGCACATCCATGAGAAAGAACACCTCACAAATTTATGAGAAAAGCATGAGAAAAATTATGATTAAAAGGCTGCAAATTTATGAGACAAAATACAAATTTACAAGAAAAAAATGTGATGAATTTATGAACAATACACCTGCAAATTTAAGAAGAAATAATCTATTTCACATGCTGAATGGCTGCTAACTCTGGAGAACTACGAGGGTTGTTCATTAAAGATTTCTCATGGAGTGAGAGGAACCAAACTTGGCACAGTTATTAGTCTTTCTCTGCGTAGATACCACCAAGGGTCACACACTTCTCCCATCACTTGCAGAGACCTCACCTGTAGAAGTCTGCAGGCTGCGTCAGAAATCACGACTTAGCCTCAGAAATCAGTGTTTCATCATCTTGAAAGTGCTTGCCCTTCAGAAATGACTTCATGGCTGGAAAGAGGTGGAAGTCAGATGATGCACTGTCAGGAGAGTGGGGGGGGGATTTCATAGCCGCGGGACCGTGCTTCTGTCTGGGCAACATACAAGTTGTGAACTGTGGTGTTGTCTTGCAAGACATGGACACCTTTGGTCAGCATGCCATGCCTCTCGGTTTTGATGGCCTTCCGCAATTTCTGCAGCAGTGAAGTGTAGTAAGTCCTGGTAATTGTTGTACCCTTTGCCAGGAAATCCATCATCAGTACTCCATGCTGGTCACAAAAGACCCTGAGCATGACCTTGCCTGTCTAGGATTGAACACATGCCTGGTGGTTGTGAGTCGTAATACTTCCATTGGTTTGACTGGGCTTTAGTCTGTGGATCATAGTGATGGACTCATGTTTCATCCATGATTAGTCTGTCAAAAAAGTCCTTCGGGTTTTCTTGGCACATGGCCAAAAGAGCCTGGAAGCACATGAGTCGTTCCCGCTTCTGGAAAGGTGTGAACAATCGGGGAATCCATCGTGCAGACAACTTCCACAAGTGCAGATGATCATGGATGATTTTTTTTTTCCACAGACCCCACACTGATCTTAACATCTTGGACTAGTTGTCAAACGGTTATGCAGCGATCCTCCAAACTGGTGGCCTCACTTGCCAGATGGTGTCTTCATCAATGGCACACTGTAGTCACCCACGAATGGGTGCCATGTCCAGCTATGCCTGACCACACTTGAACCGTTGATGCCATTGGTTAACTACATCATACAATGGGTCATCCTCCCCATAAGTCTCTTTCATCTCATCAAACATCTCCCGTGGTGTGCGGCCTCTCAAGTAAAGGAACCTAATGTCCACTCTGCATTCAGCTGGCTCCATTATCACACCTTATTCTCCCTTAGTACCTGTAAAAGACAAACTCTTAGGAGTTCAGCGCTCCAAATTACTATAGAGATATGCATTATTAAACTAGGGCTGGACAATATAACAAATATTCGTTGTATCGGTACATTTGGCCACCTGCGATACATAAAATAGTTGTATCGCGTATATTATATTCGAGTATTTGTCAAGTTAACATGAGCTGCCACTGTGAGACAGGTTTAATAAGAGCCACATAAATGATTTGATGAAATGTAGGCACATAAAAGAATACAAAAATAAATACAAAAATAAGTGATAAATTACACAGTGTTACAAAAACAATTTTTTGTAAGTTGTCTGTGTTTTTTCAACTGATTTAAGACAATTTTGCACCGCTGAATCCGAAAATGACATCCGTTTCTCTCGATCAGGTCAGGTTTTTATTTTATTCAAACCTCTAGAATGCTCAGCGGCAGGGATGTCGCTCTTCAGAGTCCAACAGTAATCAGCCATCATGACAATTTATAGCGCACGCAAACTCTTCAGAGTTCGAAAAATTTCAAGAAATAAAAAAGAATTTTGCATCATGTAAAGCAAAAATACCCGTACATGTAAACAAAAACGTAAAAAAAAAACATGTGACCATAGTTCAAAAAGTTGACCTGATTGAGCAAAACCAATGTGATTTTTGGATTCAGCACATCAAAATTGTCCTAACTCAGCTAAAAAAAACTTAGACAATAAATTTGGTGTTGACCAGTGCTATACTTGTGTCACTTATTAGACTGCCAAGTATTAACTATGTGTGGTAAACTGAAACATTTCTGCCCATGTGGATGAACGTAATCACTTGATCCTTCCTTTGAGTTGATATCCATGGTTAACTGAACATGTAATTAATGATTTTTTATGTGTGGTTTTTTTTTTGTATTTTAAGACTTTATCAACACCCTCTTGTTGGGCGTAAAGAATAAGGAGACTACATGGATTGGTCTAAAAATCAAGCAATCTATACTCACATGGGCTGACAAGTCTGCTGTTGACTACCTCAACTTTAACTCTCTGCTGGTGGGTCGCCACAAGGCAGTGAAGGTTAACGTAAGTTTACTTTAATGCCACTTCTATGTTAACAGGGGAAAAGACAGTTTGCTTACATGCATAAAAATTATTCATACAAAATCTATTTGTAAAGAATTTGTGGAGTTTATAATTAAATTGGTTGCAACTGGCATAAATCTCTAAATAGGTGGGTGGGTGTCAAAATATTTGATAAGAAATAAGTGCAAGAAATAATCAAATCAAAATTAATGCAATGTTAAGTTAGTGCAGTATTCAAAAATGTAGTTAGTATCAGCCAGAAATGCTTTGCATTAGCTTGAAATTAAGGTATTTTTTTCATTTTAGTACCAGTTTGAATTATTTGCTGTGAAATTTCATGCCCTTTTTACAGACACTGGATGAAGAGAGTTTTGATTTGTGTGCGTTCATGATCAATAACCCCAGCTCTGACATGCTGGGAACCTGGGACTACACATCCTGCACACAACTTCAGAGTTTGGCCATTTGTCAGCACTACGCAGGTAAATTTTGCAAAACTGACATGTCAAGATAGATAATGACTTTTTTTTATTTAAGGTCATATCTCACTGGGCTGTGACAGCTTGCAGCTAGTCAGAGATGAAAAAAAAACCCCAACTTGTCACAAATATACACATTAGCAACAATTTTCACTTGGAATCACCCTAAATTGGCAGAGTTTCGTATGTCGCACAAATATTGTACAAATGCCACACGAACGCTTGGTGAATTTTGGGCCAAAATTCGCCGTGAGTTTGCATGCATGCCATGTACATGTTACGCGACAAAATTGTGCATTTTATTTTTGCACTTACGACGGTCGTGCAAAACCCGTGCTACACTCGCACAACAGTTATCCATGACAATTGCAAAATCTGGACTATAACTCCCCATTCCAGCAGCCATTTTAACATCAGATGTCAAACGAGATTGAGCGGAAAGAAGTGCAGAGACTGCTGGGTGAGGGGGCTGCCTCTGAGTGCTCGGCAACAGACACAGCAGGCCCTGGAACCGGCTCCACTTCCTCTGTAGGGACCCATGGGACAGTTTCCTCCCTATCCCTAGCCTTGCCTCTCTTGCTCTTGGGTGGCTTGATGACAGTGTTGGTTGCAGCTGTGTTGGAGTGTGCTGGAAAATGACAGGGCCGTTCGCACCTGTCTCGGGCCTGGAATGTCTTGTCCTTTTTGTCTCCAGTCAGTCGCAATTTAGTTTCATGGGTCTCCAACCCCTCGCAAAGTTGTCCAAGTTTTCTCACACTTTGTGACTCTCAAAAACTTCAGTGAGAAGGGTTCAAGACGGGTTCGAGACACCTGTGACGACTCTGCGACTGTTGCACAAATTTTTTTGAACATGTTGGATAATTCCTGTGACAGGAGAGCGAGGCCCTGCAACTCGAGAGGAAATTGAAAACCTCCCTCATGAATGTCGTTTTCCAACTAGTTGCACATTGTCACAGCCCAGTGAGATACCAGCTTTACCCAGACACTGGTGACTAGTATTGGAACTTTGGGGAACTTCAGCATCCTCTTTGAGAGTTTTGCTCTGGAAGTTAAAGGAGCTCTTTGTAATTAAGTCTACCTATCAAAACTAAGGGCACACGCTCACTGGGGCCCATACAGTGGCAAAGGTGTTTGTGATTCTGATCAAATTTGCTATGGTTATACGCAGTAGTGAGCCATCATACTGTTTTTGCTTAAGCTGGGGAGAAACTTTACAGTGAGAGTGGGCCCTAAATGAAAGCACTCTGAAAAGTTCCTCGGCCGACAACAACAACATTGATTATTTCAAATGAGAAAAACTACAAACAGCTCCTAAGGTCTCATCTGCTTCCTTTATTGGCGAACTGAAGCCGGTGAGGATCTTTCTTGTATGTTGTCCCCCATTGTTGTTTCTCATTTTCAGACAAAGTAGAGGAGCCCCAGATTCCCACCGAACCCATCCGCATCAACAACCACACCATCCTGCTGCTTCAGAAGAACCTCACCTGGGAGCAGGCTCAGTCAGAGTGCAGAAATAACAGCATGGAGCTGATAAGTGTGGCTGACACCGTACTGCAGTCTGCCCTCACTGTGTTTGTGAGCCGTGCCCAGAAACCCATGTGGATTGGCCTCAGTAGTGAAGGCGTAAGTGCAGCAAAGTTTGATCTCACAATCATTATTATTATTATTATTATAAATTTCTATTTTTTTCAGGGTGGTACCCACTACAGTTGGACCGACCAGAGTCACACTGTGTTCAGCCGCTGGTCTTCTGATGTCACTGGTGGCTCTTGTGTTTATCTGGACACTGATGGCTTCTGGAAAGCCACAGAATGTGAGGTGCTGCTGGAAGGTGCCATCTGCCACGAACCTTCCCGTGAGTTGAAATGCTAGTGTGCAAAATACTAATAGAGACAGGGAAATGGGGATGTACTGTTCGCCGTTTCCCTGTAGCAGTGCTAGTTCTAAATCCTGTACAGTGGTGTCTGTCCGCAGTATCAGCTGAAAGCTTTTGCAGATAGTTACATTGTCACAGATGCCGTGCTTATACTCCCTTTACACAGGGGTGGACATCATTGCAAGAGCACTAAGTGATGACAAAATGGCAAGATCTCCAAACTATCTTGCACTGAGAGATCATTGGGGGATTGATGAAATCATTGAGCGCTCTTTGAGCTGTCCTTGATCACTCAACAGTCTCATTTATCTCCCAGTGATCTTTCAATGAATGCCAAATTTTTCCACCCCAAAGGTAGAGATGGCTGACAGATCAGTGAGCCATCAGCGTTCCTCTCCTCAGAGGAACGCTGGAGCTCTGACAGAGTGACCATCAGGTTCTTGGTCACCTCCCTGACTAAGGCCTCTCTCCCCTGATTGCTCAATTTAGGAAATTTTAGAAATTTTTCTGTACCCTTCCCCAGATTTGTGCCTCGGGACAATCCTGTCTCAGAGGTCTATAGACATTTCCTTTGACTTCATGCTTAGTTTGTGCTGACATGCACTGTCAACTCTGGGACCTTATATAGACAGGTGTGTGCCTTTCCAAATCATGTCCAATCAACTGAATTTACCACAGGTGGACTCCATTTAAGCTGTAGAAACATCTCAAGGATGATCAGTGGAAACAGGATAAAGCTGAGCTCAATTCTGAGCTTCATGGCAAAGGCTGTGAATACTTATGTACATGTGATTTCTTAGTTTTTTATTTTTAGTAAATTTGCAAAAATCTCAAAAACTTTTTCCACGTTGTCATTATGGGGGGTTGTGTGTAGAATATTGAGGGAAAAATTAATTTAATCCATTTTGGAATAAGGCTGTAACATAACAAAATGTGGAAAAAGTGAAGCGCTGTGACTGAAGCCACCCACACACCACAAGGTAATCTGTCCAGGTCTGTTCCTGATTCTTCCCCGTCAACTGTCTTAGGAAAGTTCCAATCATAATGATGGTCCTACCGACCCGCTTGTCAAATTTTCCTGTGGTATGTGGGGTCTTATGAGCGGAGCAGAAATTGTCACCCACCAACAGCCAAGTGCAGGTGAATTTGTTTAGTGACTGGTTTATCTGATTGACCTACCAGTCACTGTGGCAGTAAACAGTGGGGAGGGACGTCCTTCAGGAAAGCCCATTCACTCCTCTATAGTCTTTGAGCTTCCAAGATTAATGCTCATACACCTCAGAGTTGTAGGTGGTGGTAATAAAATATATGAACGGTCAGTAGAATTTTGAATCCAACAGCCAGTGTGAGTGTTGGGGAAAAAGTTAATTTCCAGCACTGGTTTGGAGGGATTCTGCTCAGAAGAATGCAAGGGCCACACCATTCTCAAATCACAAGTACCCAAATGGTATTATACTTAGAAACCATCTTAATATCAGGTGCGCCACATTATCTGGGCTTGTGTTCATGGATAGATCCGCTTGTTTGTTGTGAAAAATCTGGCAATGCTGGTCAGGACTGGTTGGTTGTGAATAAAATCTGTACTGTTTTGATCACATCGCTGCAATCCACACAACAAAACTTACAGCTATGATTTTTTTT
The DNA here is from genome assembly GCA_020510985.1 of Pholidichthys leucotaenia. Lineage (NCBI taxonomy): Eukaryota > Metazoa > Chordata > Actinopteri > Cichliformes > Pholidichthyidae > Pholidichthys > Pholidichthys leucotaenia. Next base: position 272,017,801 of record CM035837.1, read on the forward strand.
TTTAAATTGTCATGTGCGGGGTCTCACGTTATCAAAATCTGAAAAGATTTTTAAAATCTTTTAGTTTGGCTCAGGCCTTTTGTGCTGATTTTGCATTGGACTGTGTAGAAAATGTAAATGTTTCAGTGGTCTGCAACTATTGTGCGTTTTTATATCTTGCTGATGAAAATGTGAACTAAACGTTACAGATGAGATCATAACCACACCGGAGGACGTTGCCGTGAGGTGCCCGCATAAAGTCAACGGTCCAAACTGGATCCCCTGGAAGAAGAACTGCTACTACTTCTATAAGGGCCATGACAGGTGGGAGCTGTTCAACAAGGGACAGATTGACGACATCTGCAGAAGATTTGGTAAGATTCTGATGGGATTAGACTCAAATGAAGGCTGTCTGAGATGTCCCTGTCACTGTTGAGTTTCTAATGATGGTGCTATTTGTTTCAGACGAGAAAGCAGACATCCTAACGATCCGAAGTGAAGAAGAGAACACCTTTGTCACGAACCAGCTCGTGCCGTCGAAATCCTTGGCCCAGTTCGTATGGCTGGGGCTGTTCAAAGATGACACGGGTTTGTACCTTATTTAGATGCTTGCTATGCATTTTGGATAGAAGACAGTTGTCAAGACGCTTCTTAGCGTATTTCTTAATAGTCACACCACAGATGAGATTGAAATCAATTTCCAGGCTTCATAAAATGTTATTATATTTTATTCATTCATTATGCTCAGATCTGAAAATGAGGACGGGTCAGCAACTTTTACAAGCCAAAGAGCCATTTTTCCTAAATTTTATATAGAGCCACAAAATATATTTGGCCTCTAAAATGAAAGTAAAACAGCCCAAGTATAAATTAGTCTTTCAGCATGACTGAAGTGCGAAATTAAAAAAACAAAGGATTAAGTGGAAGAAGATGAATGAATGAATTTACAAAGTAAAACCTTCAGTCACTCCAAAATGCAGTAAATTTACAAGACAGAAGGTTTCAAGATTACAAGAAAAGCTGTAAGTTTATGACAATAAAGTTGCAAATTTATGTGAAAAAGTTCCAACATTGTAAGAAAAGTAATTTCTGGAAAAAAAATGTTGCTGAAATAGTCCATGGAGGGAGAATAAAAACAGCAGAAAATATTCAGATATTGGAAAAATGCAGGTTTTTCATGTGAAGAATATTTTTTTCTTTAAATTTGCAACTTGTCTTACCAACTGATGTTTAATCTCATAAATTTAGGACTTGTTTTCTTTTTAAATTTACAAGTTTGTTTTTTTTCCTCTTTGTTGTATATTAGGTTGGTGAAACATTTGTGTGTGTCACAAAGGTACGGGTAACAGACTGACATCTTGCAGTAGATGGAATTTGACATTTTCCTTATAATGATTAAAAAAGTATTGCATAATCGAGTATTTTTACAGTGGCTATGGGCAAAAGTGCCACAGGTTCCTACATAATCCCTGACCTAAGTTTTAACCTTTGACCTGGGTCTGATGTTACATGAAGACTAAACAGTTTCTTGATTGACTACTAGTCACAATATAAACCAGTGAACTATTTTTTTATGATAGATACGTATATCTATTTAATTGGTGAAATACAAACAACAGTTTTGCCACATCACTAAATGATTTAGGTCCTATGATGGAGAAAGAATTTCTTAAGCAAGGATGAACCCTTAAAATATTTTTTAACCTGCGTACTCCCAAGAGTTGAGTCTCCTGTAAAAAGACTCAACTCAGGTACACAAGCTGTCTTTCTGGCCTTCTCACTTGCCTTCACTTCTGTCGGGGAGCAATGTCCTCCGTGTTTTGCCAGAGTAACAGTGACATTTACTCATGGCATTTAAAGTTTCCGTGATCAGAATGCAGTTGGACATCAGTTGACCTCATACAGGCTAATTAGTTAGCATGTGCATCAAAATACAGTCGTGAAAAAATTAGGACACCCTGTATAAGCCTGTGTGTGTGTTTGGTTTTTTTTTTTTACATATTTGGACATATGGATATTTAATGTCAATGTTAAAAATACTGGGGGATTCATGTAATACAACTAAACAATTAAAATGAATTAAAGACTTTTTTCAAATTTTCTGTAAAATGTAATTCTGAACAAGTAGTGAGGAATAAATTAGGACCCCCCCATCTTTTTTAGGACACCCCCACATTCATTCCCACTTAAATGGCTAAAATAAATGTTAAAAAATGCAAATAAAAACAAAAACAAGGTTAGACATAGATACGTGAACATTTCTTAATAAAGAACTGAATATTTAATGGGGTGTCCTAATTTTTTCACATGACTGTAGCTAATGGCATAGGAAGTTAGAAGAATATGGATTTCCAAGAACTTACAATTCCAGGTCTCCATGATGTAACATAAGCTAGTCATACATGACTAGCAGAACATGTAACACATCACCACCTCTGCTACTGTGTGGCTCTTCTTCTTCTTCTTCTTTTAGATTTGATTGGCAGTTGGCAACCAGCTTACAGGTGCATTACCGCCACTGACTTGATTATCATCACTCTATATCTTTATATAAGGAGTTCTGAACAACTCCTTATGTGTGATTTTTACCAAAATGATTTATCCAACATCATCTGTCGTGTGTGGCTCTATTTCACGACAGTGGGACTCAATGCTACAAGTAGGGAAGTGGCACCACCTAGCAGTGTTCTCCAACAATATAGCCTTGAAGTGAGTGTTAGAATTTGTAAACATGACCTCTGGTATCGATCTGTGCCTCCTAAACTCAACCCCAAACTACCCAACCACTGAAAAGTTGGCAGTCTACGATTTTTCTTGTTGGCTAAAATTTACCATGCGTCACTTACATGGTGTGCTCTTGCGTGCATTTATGCAGATAACTACACACGATGGTACGATGGGACAAATGTGCAGTACTCCAAATGGGTAAGCGGTCGACCAGATTTGGATGAACCATTCATGGCTGGCCTCACCACCATGGGCACCTGGATTTTCGTCCCAAAGAGAAATTCCTTTTCAGGGTTCAAACAAAGGACGATTGTGGCCTGTAAATTGGAATATGGTTGGTGCATCATGCAGTGTTTTATTATTTGAATTATGCTGTCTGTATTCTCATCCTTGGTTGTGTTTTTCCAGAATCCAAAGATGAGTACACCAAGTCATCCAAAGATTTTAAATACTACGGGGATCTGGTTTATGAGGTTGTGGCCCAAAAGCTGAGCTGGTACCAGGCTCTGGAGGAATGTGCTAAGCGTGGAGGCCACCTGGCCAGCATCCATGACACCTATCACTACAGACATGTGAGGCTTATCACCCGGATGGATGGCTTCCCACTCTGGATTGGCCTGTCAAATCACGATGTAAGAATTTTGTGGACATTTATCCATCTGCATTTGTGTCTCTTCAGCTGTTCAAGTTGCATCTTTCTCGGTGCAGGTCAGTGGCTCAGCCTATGAGTGGTCTGACGGGACAAAGTTGTCCTACAAGGCCAACATGTCTGACTCACAGAAAGGCTCCGGTTCAGGCAAACCAGAAGCCATCTGTGTTTATATAACCCCTGCTGGAGAGTGGGTTAGCACCAGCTGCAACACTTTGATAGACGGCACCATCTGCTACACCACCAACATCACGTCCAGTACACAAAGTAAGAATTCTGAAGGAAACACTATTGTCATATTTGTATTGTCGTTATTCACCTTTAAGTTAAGACTTTTCCTATATTTTGTTGGGTTATTCATCATAGTGAGTGGTCTGCAAACCGCTGCTCATAACTTAAAAAGGGGATGGGAGACTCTTGCAAGTATACAGTGGATATAAAAAGTCTACACACCCCTGTTCAAATGCCAGGTTTTTGTGATGTCAAAAATGAGACCAAGATAAATCATTTCAAAACTTTTTCCACCATTAACATGACCTATAACCTGTTCAACCCAGTTGAAAAACAAACTGGAGTCTTTTGAAAGGAAAAATAAATATAAAAAACTTATAATAACCTGTTTGTGTAAATATGCATACCCTTAAAGTAAAAGTTTGTTGCAGCACCTTTGGCTTTTATTACAGCACTCAGTATTTTTGGGTAGGAGTCTATCAGCGTGGCACATCTTGATGTGGCAATATTTGCCCACTCTTCTTTGCAAAAACACTCCAAATCTGTCAGATTGCAAGGGCATCTCCTGTGCACAGCCCTCTTCAGATCACCCCACAGATGTTCGATTGGATTCAGGTCTGGACTCTGGCTGGGCCATTCCAACACCTTAATCTTCTTCTGGTGAAGCCATTCTTTTGTTGAGTTAGATGTGTGCTTTGGGTCATTGTCGTGCTGAAAGATGACGTTCCTCTTCATCTTCAGCTTTCTAGCAGAAGCCTGAAGGTTTTGTGCCAACACTGACTGGTATTTGGAACTGTTCATAATTCCTTCACCTTGACTAAGGCCCCAGTTCCAGCTGAGGAAAGACAGCCCCAAAGCATGATGGTGCCACCACCATGCTTCACTGTAAGTATGGTGTTCTTTTGGTGATGAGCAGTGGTGTGTTTGCACCAAATATACCTTTTGGAATTATGGCCAAAAAGTTCAACCTTGGTTTCATTGGACCATAACACATTTTTCCACATGCATTTGGGAGATTCAAATGTGTTTTTGCAAAATGTAGCCAGGCTTGGATGTTTTTCTTTGTAAGATAAGGCGTCCGTCTTGCCAACCTAGATGGGAGATTGTTGTTACATGTACTGAACAGCCAGTACTTGCCAGAAATTCTTGCAGCTCCTTTAGTGTTGCTGTTGGCCTCTTGGCAGCCTCCCTGACCAGTTTTCTTCTTGTCTTTTCATCAATTTTGGAGGGACGTCCAGTTTTTGATAATGTCACAGTTGTGCCATATTTTCTCCACTTGATGATGACTGTCTTCACTGTGTCCCATGGTATATTTAAAGGTTGGAAATTATTTTGTACCTTTCTCCTAACTGATACCTTTGAACAATGAGATTCCTCTGATGCTTTGGAAGCTCTCTGCGGACCATGGCTTGTACTGTAAGATGTGACTACAAAAATGTCAGGAAAAGCCTACTAGAACAGCTGAAGTTTATTTGGGGGTTAATCAGAGGCACTTTAAATGGTGGCAGGTGTGTGATGACTCCCATTTAACATGAGTTTGAATGTGATTGGTTAATTCTTAACACAGCCACATCCCCAGTTATAACAGGGTGTGCATATTTATGCAACCAGATTATTGTAAGTTTTTTATTTTTCCCCTTAAAATTTTTCAGTTTGTTTTTCAATTGGGTTGTACAGTTTATAGGTCACATTAGTGATGGAAAAAGTTTTGAAATGATTTATCTTGGTCTCATTTTTTTTTTTCCATCACAAAAACCTGGCATTTGAACAGGGGTGTGTAAGCTTTTTATATTCACTGTATGTGGAAAACATTGCAAATTTCGTAAGTTGTAAATACACTTATTCATTCACCTTCAACCGCTTAATCCCTTTTGGGTCACAGGGGTGCTGGAGCCTATCCCAGCATCTTTGGGCGAGAGACAGGGTGCACCCTGGACAGATCGCCAGTCCATCGCAGGGCCAACACTGAGACACAGACAACCATTCACTCTCACAATCATACCTAACGACGATTTAGAATTCCTAGTTAATGCCAGTTAACCTAACGTGCATCTCTTTGACCTGGAGAAAATCCATGCAGTCATGGGAAGAACATGCAAACTCCACACAGAAGGGTCACTGATAGTCAGGGGGCAGAATCGAACCCACAGTCTTCTTGCTGTGTTGCCACAGTTCTAACCACTGCACCACTGAGCTGCCAAGTTTTTTTTTTAATATAAATTTGCACAGCAGGGAAAATAAGTATTGAACACGTCAACATTTTTCTCATTAAACATATTTCTGATGGAGCCACTGACCTGAGATTTTCACCAGATATCAGTAACAACCCAAGTAATCCATACATACAAAGAAATCAAGGCAGCTGTGTTCACAAAACAAGTTATATTTAATGAAGTGGAATGACACAGGGAATAAGTATTGAACACGCTTGGTGAAATTCATTTAATATTTAGTAGAAAAGCCTTTGTTGGTAATAACAGCTTCCAGATGCCTCCTGTATGGCAAACTAGGCACAGGCATTGCTCAGGAGTGATTTTAGTCCATTCTTCCACACAAACTGTCTTCAAATCTTGAAGGTTCCGTGGTTGTCTTCTATGAACTCTGAAATTCAGTTTGTTCCATAGATTTTCAATTGGATTCAGGTCAGGTGACTGACTGGGCCATTCTAGCAGCTTTATTTTCCTCCCCTGGAGCCAGTTGAGAGTTTCCTTGGTTGTGCAGTGTTTCCTCTGGCTTAAAGACCTTGGCGCGGTGGCAACATATTTTTTCGGGGGGGGGGGGGGGCAGTAAACATACCGGAATATGTTAATTTTATACTATGTATTTCTTTTCAAAATTTTACACAGTAACATTGCATATGGAATTTACCATTTGAAGTATTGTACAACCGAGGCTTGAATATTGGGCCAGTTGGGGTCCCACCTAGACATCCTGTATTTAGACTTTTTAGTGGTGTTATCCTTCTCTCCTTCCTCTGCCTGAACACTTCCCTCTCCTTGGCTCCTCTCTTCTGTCTCATCTTGCCCTCTCTGAGCTCTGTCTAATTCACGTTCTCTCTCTGTCTATAGTGGTATACAAACAGGTTAGAAAATATAGTGTCATGTTTTGTCTTGCAGGATTTTTTTGTCATGGTTTACATAAATGACAAAAAAATGTTTATTTTTATTTTAGTGTTTCTTTTTTTCCATTGAGAGAGTAGGGAAGGGAAAGAAACATTCATAATAGTAATGTACTATGCATACTTAAATTATATAATCAGGTGGGTATAGTGACCAGAAATTCTACTCGCGTAAAAGTAGTGCTTTGAAATTAATAATTAAAAGTAGACAACCGAAAATTTCTAATTTAGTTAAGGGTACAAAGAGCACCCACTTAAAGCACCCTCTGCCTGAACACTTTCCTCTCCTTGGCTCCTCTCTTCTGTCTCATCTTGCCCTCTCTGAGCTCTGTCTAATTCAGGTTCTCTCTCTGTCTATGGTGATATACAAACAGGTTAGAAAATATCAAGTACCATGTAAATTAAAGGAGGCAACCAAAAATTTCTAGTTAAGGGTACAAAGAGCACCCACTTAAAACTTGAGTAATGACTTCAGTCTTGAAGGTTTGAGGTTTTTCTCCAAAATCTATGACAATTTTCTTATAGTTTTCTATTTTTCTCTGTAAATTTATCAAAATTTGAAACCATTTTCTTAAAATTTGTAATTTCCTCTTGTAAAATTGACTTTTCTTGTACATTTGAAACTTTATTATAAATTTGTGGATTAATTTATGACTAATTTTTGTCTGTTTTTTTAAATAAAATTACTGTTTCTTTTTAGATAAATTTGAAACAGACTGTGGTATTTTTTTTTACTTTTTCCTTATAACAATTTACATTTTTGACCATAACTCTGCAGTCTGAACAGAACAATAATTTAAGTCTGATTACAAAGAAAAAATATTAGTAAAATTGTATTTAATGAAATAAATTAACTTAAATGACCAAGGATGCTATTATTTCTGTTACATTTCTTTATAGTTATAGTTTTTTTTTTTCCACAATATCTTTATTGAACCCTTTTTTTTTTTTAACAAACATGATACAAACAATCAAACACTAACACTAAAGTACTACAAAAAAAAAATGCACTAAAAACACCAACAACCACCAACAAAATCAAGTCTTCAACAATGCTCCTCTGTTTAGTCTAGACAATCCAATACATAAGTATACATATTATGTTCACCAGTTTGGAATTTACAAGGTCCACACACATCATTCACCTTCTTCTTCAAGAGTTATGTTTAAATTTTTTACATAATCAATAAAAGGTCTCCATATATTCTCAAACACAATTTCCTTTGATTTCAGTATATATGTTATTCTTTCTAATGGAAGGTTTGTTAACATCTGTCTTAACCACTGAGTCACATCTGGTCTATGAGTCTTTTTCCATAATAGTGCAATACATTTTTTGGCATTAAGCAAACTGAGGTCTATGAATGTTCTTTCACTTTTATTAAAATTATGCTTTTCTGGGTACAGACCCAACAAAAACAGTTTAGGATTCAATATGATTTGTTTTGAGATTATTTTTTCAATTGTTACCCTCACCTCTTCCCAAAACATTCTTATTAATCTACATTCCCATAAACAATGAAATAGGGTTCCTTTACTTTCCATGCATTTTGTGCACGTATCTGGTATATTTTTGTTATATCTATTTAACTCCTCCGGTGTAACATACATCCGCATTAACCATTTGAAATGTATCAATTTAAGGCGTGCATTTATTGATTTGGTGTGAGCTTCTGTACAAGCCAATTCCCATTGTTCCTCTGAAATTTCAATTTGCAGATCTTCTTTCCAGTAGTTTAATCTTTTCAGTGAATTTTCACTTGAAGATAGTGTCAATGAGTTATAAAACTCTGAAATAATACCCTTTCTTTTACTATCTTTCATCATCATTTTTTCCAAGGATGAATAAATAGGTCGAGTGAGAGCTTTATTTTGATTTGATCGAATAAAGTTTCTAAGTTGAAGATATTTAAAAAAATGTGTTCTATTGAGATTAAATTTGATCCTCAGCTCTTCAAAAGACATTATGTTGTCTGCACATGGCAAATATAAATCCTGAATCTTTTGTATCCCTTTTAAATTCCATACTTTAAATACAGCGTCCGCTCTCCCTGGTTTAAAATATTGATTACCCCATATTGGACTAAATTGTGACAATAACTGTGGTTCTTTTAAATAGTTTTTAGCTTCACACCATATTTTGATCATATGCTTTACAAATGGATTTTTAACTTGTTTTTGTAATTTTTTTGCCGAATCTGAGTATATGAATATGGGAAGAGGTAAAGGTAAATTGTATGATTCCATTTCAGTCCAGTGAGGGAGATCATTTGATGAAAAATAATATGTCATAGACCTCAGTTGTGCCGACCAATAATACAACATAAAATTTGGACATTTCAGACCTCCACGATCAAATGGTAAATATAATAAAGACAAACGTAATCTAGCCCTCCTGTTGTTCCATATAAATTCCACTAACTTTTTTTTTATTCTTGAGAATAGATCTAAAGGTGGTGATAAGGGAATGTATTGAAATAAATAAAGTATTTTAGGTAAAATATTACTTTTAAGTATATTGATTCTCCCGATCATCGACATTGGTAGTGACATCCATCTCTGAGTTAACTCATTGATATCTGACATTAAGGCTTCATAGTTGACACTGGCGACTGATTCTAGCTTAGGCATAATTTGGATTCCTAAATATTTAAACTGATTTACAACATTGAATTGATTTACCTCAGGGGCTGTTATAGTTTTTTTTTTTTTTAAATCTCACCACCACCCAGACAGCAGGAAAAACCTCTCTTATTTTGAAATCAGATGTTGGCACGTTTAGTTTGTCTGAAGGCTGCTGATGGACTAAAGTCATCGACTTTGTGAATTTCGGCCATCTTAACCTGCCAGGTACATAATAGGGAACTATAGCGGACTCTAAAGACATAATTCACCACAATACGTGTTCATGTACAGAATGATCTGTTTAGGCAGTTATAGTTTTTGGTCTTACCATCAGCCTCGGCAAGACAGAGGTACTGTTCCAACCAGCACCCGCCTCCACCATCCTACCCCCCTCTATCTCCCCTCTATCTCCATCGAGGGTACCCAACTGAAGACGGTAGATGACTTTAAATACCTCGGCAGCACCATCAGCAACGATAGCAGCCTGGATAAGGAGATCAACGCCAGAATCTGCAAGGCCAGTCAAGCTCTCGGTCGTCTCCGAGTTCGCGTCCTGAACCAGCACAACATCCAGCTGTCCACGAAGCTCAAAGTGTACAGGGCCGTTGTCCTCACCAGCCTTCTCTATGGATGTGAGACGTGGACCATGTACAAAAAACACCTGAAGCAGATTGAGAAGTTCCACATGAGAAGTCTATGGATGATCATGAACATTCACTGGCAAGACCGGGTCACAAACCTTGAGGTCCTGGACAGAACTGAGATGACCAGCATCGAGGCCATGATTCTGAAAGCTCAGCTCCGGTGGGTTGGTCATATGATCCGGATGGATGGCCACAGGCTGCCCAAGCAGCTCATGTACGGCGAACTCTGCTCTGGGAAGCGGAACCAAGGCAGACCATGCAGAAGATTCAAAGACTGCGTGAAGCTCAACATCAGACACACTGGCATCCTTCCCAAACAATTAGAGCTGTGGGCTATGGACAGGCCAGGCTGGCGCGCCCTCACTACCCAGGCACAAGACTACTTTGAAGAGAAGAGGCGAGCTGATTTAGCTGAAGCACGGGCACGAAGAAAGGCGTTATTACCTGGGCAGCTTCCTTGCCCCTACTGCAGCTGTGTCTGCCGATCGAGGATCGGCCTAAACAGCCATCTCCATGCTCACGCAAGAAGAAGACTTAACACATGAGGGACGGTCATCATCGGCTCGATGGACAACTAAAGTAAGGTAGTTGTGCACTCAGACTTTCTCATCAGGCACCTCTCTAGGCAGCCGCTGAAGGACCTCAGTTTAGAACTAGCATTTTTAGCTGTTGCTTTTTGTCACTGCTGCTGGAGAATAAAAACGGCATGCCTGCTCGTGCGAGAAAAGAGAAATTGTCAGTCTCTTCATTCCTGCAATTCCTACAGAACATACTGTAACTTAATATTGTAGTGGCTGGTGAAATATATCCACAGCAATTCATCAGTCCCTTGCCTTTCCCGTCATATGAAGCTGGCTGCATATGAACTCTAACCACATCTCTTAGCTAAGCGACTCTTCCATTATTGCCCCCGTTTCCAGCAGGTTAAAACCATGATAAACACCAGTGCTTACATACCTCTTATGATTTTTTCTGAGTTTAAAGTACTTTAATAAACTCATGTTTCTGTCGGACAGTCACGCTTAGTGAGACATTGTTTGCTGACTGACTGGAAGACTCGTGGGAGCGGGGCGCTTCTAAACTCTGTGCGGATGACGGCCACGCGCGTTGTTCGTGTGCACGCTTGTGGAAAGTCATTGCTTCATATATTTTTCTTAATAAATTCATATGGCCTTGGGGTGGCGGTAAAATTTCTGGTGCGGCGGGCCGCCACCGAGAAATGTTACCAGAGGAAACCCTGGTTGTGTGTTTGGGATCATTGTCTTGCTGAAATGTCCACGCTCGTTTCATCTTCAGCATCTTGGCAGATGGCAACAGGTTCTTATCAAGGATATCTCTGTACATTTGTTCATTCATCTTTCCTTCAATTATATGAAGTCTGCCTGTACCATGTGGTGAAAAACACTCACACATCAGGATGGGATGGGCAATGCCATTTCCCCTCCAAACATGCAGTGTGTTGTGGCATCCAGAAAGTTCATATTTGGTCTCATCTGTCCAGACTATATTCTCCCACTATTTTACTGGCTTACCCAAATGTTGTGCAGCAAACTTTAAATGAGCTTCAACATGCTTTTTCTTCGGCAGTGGAGTCTTGCGAGGTGAGTGGGCATCGAGCCTATGTTGGTTGAGTGCATTACTTATCGTTTTCTTTGAAACAGCAGTACCTGCTAACTCTAGGTCTTTCTGGCACTCTCCACGAGTGGTCTTAGGCTCTTGGATAACTCTTCTGATAATTCTTTTGACTCCTGTCAGAAATCTTGCAAGGAGCTCCTGGTCATGGCCGGTTTATGGTAAAATGATGTTCTTTCCACCTCCAAATGACGGCTCCAACAGTGCTCACTGGAACATTCTGCAGTTTAGAAATGCACCTGTAACCAATGCCATCATTATGTTTTGTAACAATAAGGTTGCGAAGGTTCTAGAGAGCGTTCTTTGATTCTCCCCATCATGAGTTCTTTGTGGTGTGACAATCTGATATTCACAGACCTTTATAAAGGCTATCAGTCAGGACTTAACCAGCTGAAATTAATTTGCACTGATGGGGGATGGGATGACTTCCTAAATTCTAATGGATTTCAACTGGTTTCTTGGCTTTCTATTCCTTTTTTCCACCTCTTTTTCTTCACGTGTTCAATACTTATTCCCTGTGTCATTCCACTTTGTTAAATATAACTTGTTTTGTGAACAAAGTTGCCTTCATTTCTTTGTGTGTATGGGTTACTTTGGTTGTTACTGATATCTGGTGAAAATCTCAGGTCATTGGCTCCATCAGAATTATGTTTAATGAGAAGAATTTTGACATGTTCAGTATTTTCCCCACTGTAAGCTGTAAATTTAAATTTTTTAAAAAATACAAGAAAAGGTTCTACAATTATGAGGAAAAATGTTTAAGACTGGGTTGTCCTACTAGAATGCAGTGTCTTATGACACACATGATCCTGGTTCAACTTCTGCGGCAGAAAACATGGAATGTCACAGGTCGTCTGCTCACTACACAAGAGTCACTGTTACTCCTCGTAATGCTCTCCCAAGGTGAAGGTGGACTGATGCTCTCCTGAGGTGCCATGAAGGTTCGATATACAATACCATGTTTTATATACCTGCAGCACCTTCAAGGCAAAAATATGTTTTGTAGCTCCCTGCAGTTTTGGGGTGGCAAACCTTGTTCAACATGGCTCCATCCAAAAACCTCAGAGAGGTTTGAGAAAGCAAGAGACCAGTTAACTCCAGGAGACTTTAGATGCTTAACTGCTTGCAGTTTATGATGACAAGATACAGGTGCAGCTCAATAAATTAGAATGTCATCAAAAAGCTGATTTATTCAGTAATTCAGTTCACAAAATGAAACTCCTATATTATATAGATTCATTACACACAGTGATATATTTCAAGTGTTATTTTTTTTTTAAATTTTGATGATTATGGTTTACAGCTAATGAAAACCCCAAATTCATTTTCTCAAAAAATTTGAATATTACATAAAATTAATTAAAAAAATATTTTTAATAGAAATGTGTGCTGACTGAAAAGTATGTCTATGTACACACTCAATACTTGGTTGGGGCTCCTTTTGCATGAATTACGGCATCAGTGCAGGGTGGCATGGAGGCAATCAGCCTGTTGTACTGCTGAGGTGTTATGGAAGCCCAGGTTGCTTTGATAGCGGCAGCTCATCTACATTGTTGGGTCTGGTTTCTCTCATCTTCCTCTTGACGGTACTCCTTAGATTCTCTATGGGGTTTAAGTCAGGAGACTTTGCTGACCACTCAAGCTCAGTGATACCATGGTCATTAAACCAGGTTTTGGTACTTTTGGCAGTGTGGGCAGGTGCCAAGTCCTGCTGGAAAATGAAATCAGCATCTCCATAAAGCTTGTCAGCAGAGGGAAGCATGAGGTACCCTAAAATTTCCTGGTAGACTGCTGCACTGACTTTGGACTTGATAAAACACAGTGGACCAACACCAGCAGATGACATGTCTTGTGGAGAAAGGAAGCAGGCCAGGCAATGAGCTGGACGACACAAACTTTATTCTTTCTCCAACATACAGTACAGCAAAATATTTCCCGGGTCTCTGTGCATTCCTCTTTTATATCTTAATACCTGTACCCTCGAGCCGGAGGTACAGAAGTGTAAAATGCAGGACAACCAGAGTGAAAAACTCCTTCTTTCCCACTGCCACCAGACTCCTGAACAGATAACTCCCAAAACTCTGTAACACAGCTTTGCATATAGGGACTCACACACCGGTTGCACACTGCTCACCTGTACAGTAGATATAGTATCACCCGTCTGATGTCCATATTATCTCTGCTGCTACTTATCATGCACAGTCTACTGGTACTATCGTTACAGAAATCATTTGTAATTAAACACTACTCGTTGCACAATGCTCATTTGCACACTGTACGTAAGTCTATGCCATCTCAGGTTCACATCACCTCTGATATCAATATACCACTATCACTTTAGTCATCCAGTGAATTTTCAATTTCATTCCTCTACTGCCTAACTGTGTGTTGGTGTGTGTGTGTTATTAGCAACCATTAATATTAGGATTGAGTTACCGTGTTAGTGTGTCATGACCTATTAGAATTGTTTTTTTCTTTACCTTTTACCTTGGCATTCATTCAGAGAGCAAAGTAAGAATTGCATTGCTCAGGAAATGTAGCATTTCTTAACTGTGCACATGATGATATCGGGATATCGTTATATTCCCCGTTGTGCACCCCGTTATACATCCCCGGAGTAAGGAGAGGAGTCTGGCGCCAGTAATCAAGCAATTGATATGTATTGACTGTTATGTACGTATATCAGTATGTAAATGTGGCATGCATTCTCTCTTGTCTGTATAAATGTGCTGACTTGACATGCCTTTTGGAGCTTACTCACAGCGTACTGACAACAGCGCACACACAGCACACAGTGCTGCAGTGTGTCTCATGTTGGAGGAATAAAAACTCTTAACCTTCAGCTCGCCATCTCCGCCTGCACTTATTTTATGCAAGGATGTGGGGAAGGCGGGCGGCCAAATTCCCCGAGGATGCGTAGCGGCTGTGAAACAACTGTAGCTGTGTGAGGGACTTGGTGGTGTGGCCATAGATGTGGAAGGGACAGCAATCGGCTAAATCCCCGTTGTGCACCGTGGCTGAGAAACCCATATAAAGTCCTGTGTACGGGCTGCACAGCTGCTATAGGTGCGAGGGCAGCCCTAAAGAAGTCCTATTGTCCCTCCAGTGTGGAGGAACAAATAAGTGCAGGTGGACACGACAAGCTGAAGGTTAAAGGTGTTTTATTCCTCCATCATAAGACTCACCCAGCGCTGTGGCAGTGCACTGTGAGTGAGCTCTGAGTGCGTTGTCAGTGCGTTGCAAGTCAGCTTTGAGTGAGCACATTTATACAGGCAAGAGAGAATGCATGGCACATTTACATAACAGTCAACACATAGCAATTGCTTGATTACTGGCACCGGAATTCCTCTCTTTGCTCCGGGGATGTTTAACAATAGGACAAAAGAGAATACAAGGCACATTTACATATTGATATCAGTCCATACATATCAATCACATGATTAACTGGTTGTCCCCCGAGGGGCTCTCTGCCCGTATGCCAATTGTTCTGTTTCCTGCTCAAGCTGAGTGTTCTGAATGTCCAAGTAGATTGTGGTGGGTCACCACACTGCTCCCCCCAGAGCACTCAGCAGAGGTTGTGACCCCCCCCCCCCCACGTTGTTTGGCTCCAGCTCCGGTAAAACTGTCCTGCTGTGGAGGAGTGTCGGAGGGCATGTCAGTCCGTGAGGGGGACGGGGAGGGTGGAAAGGGCAGTGTGGTCCGCTCAGAGTTCCAGCACGTTGAACAGCCGTGGATCGTGGGCGCACGGGCACTCCCCGGATGTATAACGCCCACTCGTGCAGGGAGTGGGCGAACAATCTGAACCTGTTTTTTAATAGGTCTGACCAACCGCCCTCCCCCCGACTGCACAACAACCACTGCTGCCTCTGAAGACATCGAGTCCTGCTGCCCACACCCCACTCCACCATCACCCCCCCACTCCCAACACACAGCCCCCCAACATGACCCTCACTAAGACCCAGGTGAGGACAGAGCTGAGGAAGATCAAGGCGAGGAAGGCGTCGGGACCGGACGGCATCAGCGCAAAGCTCCTCAAGTCCTGTGCAGACCAGTTGTGTGGGATTGTGGAGCATATCTTCAACCTGAGCCTGAAGCTGGGGAGGGTACCACAGTTGTGGAAAACATCTTATGTGGTACCTATACCAAAGACTTCCCACCCCAAAGATCTGAACAGCTACAGACCAGTGGCCCTGATGTCCCACATGATGAAGACCCTGGAGAGACTGCTCCTTGCTCACCTCCGCCCCCTGGTGGGACCAGCGATGGATCCACTCCAGTTCGCCTACCAACATGGCATTGGGGTGGAGGATGTGGTCATCTTCCTCCTTCACCGTTCTCTGTCCCACCTGGAGAAGCCCGGGAATGCGGTGAGGATCATGTTCTTTGACTTCTCCAGTGCTTTCAACACCATCCAACCGATGATCCTGAAGGACAAGCTGCTGTGCGCAGGGGTGGACCAGCACCTGTCAACATGGATCCTGGACTACCTCACTAACCAGCCACAGTTTGTGAGAACCCGGGATTGTGTGTCCGACACTATCATCGGTAGCACGGGGCCCCCCAGGGAACGGTTTTGGCTCCCTTCCTGTTCACCCTTTATACTGCGGACTTCTTACACAACACAACACACTGCCATCTACAGAAGTTCTCTGACGACTCTGCAATCGTTGGCCTCATCTCCAACGGAGATGAAGCTGAGTACAGAGGACTTATCCAGGACTTCGTGGACTGGTGCCATCGGAACTGCCTCCAGATCAACGCAAGGAAAACTAAGGAGCTGGTGGTGGACTGCCACAGGCAAGGACAACCCCTCACAGCACCAGTAAACATACAGGGAACAGACATCGAGATGGTGACATCCTACAAGTACCTGGGTGTTCATCTGAACAATAAACTAGACTGGTCACACAATACTGACGCACTCTACAAGAAGGGACAGCGCAGGCTGTTCCTACTGAGGAGACTCAGGTCTTTTGGTGTACAAGGGGCGCTGCTGAAGACATTCTACGACACGGTGGTGGCATCAGCCATCACTTTTGGAGTGGTCTGCTGGGGCAGTGGCGTTACAGCAGCCGATAGGAAGAGACTGAACAAACTGATCAAAAAAGCTAGCTCTGTCCTGGGGCAGCGCCTTGACCCAGTGGAGGAGATGGGAGAGAGAAGGACGGTGGCTAAACTGTCATCTCTGCTGGAGTCCGAGTCCCACCCTATGCAGGACATACTGAACGCACTGAGGAGCTCATTTAGCAGTAGACTACATCATCCTAGATGCGCAACCGAGAGGTTTCGCAGGTCCTTCCTACCTACGGCTGTCAGACTGTATAACCTAAGCAGGGCTGCTCGCAGAGATACAAAAAAAACGTAACAACCTAATAGTATTGAATGCAAAAGACACAATAGACTTACACAATGGTCCCCTCCGGTATACAATTAGGACAATACCGGTCGCTACGGAGGGTGACAATATGTATGGGTACATAATCATACCATGTAGGATAACTAAGTAGACGGTTATGCTGTTCATTCCATCTAGCTACAATGCTCCACACTGTGTGTGTTTATATATTTATTCCATCTAGCTACAATACTCCACACTGTGTTTATATATTTATAAATTTATATGTACATATGTATATTCGCTGCTCTTGTTTTTTTCTTGTCTTCTGAGTGTTGCTATCCCTGTGCTGTTGCAATCCTGGAATTTCCCCATTGTGGGACTAATAAAGGCTTATCTTATCTTATCTTATAATAAAGCCTTTGAATCTTGAATTGAGACCCGAAAAGTCAGACCATAATACATTGTTATTTCGAACAAAGACCTGTGTGGAACATTAACATCATAATTCCGGCGCCGCTATCACACCCTTCTCTCTTCCAATGGCTCCGGCAGTTCCTCCTCTCCCCGGGGGGTGCATAGTCCATACTGTCCCATTTGAGAACCCCCCCCCCCCCCGGTGGCACTTTCTCCTCCGGTCCATTGTTCTCCCTTATCCCAGCTGCCTTTTCTGGGTGGAGAATCCCCACACCATGCCCCCACACAGCCCCCCCCAGAACACCCAGAAAAGGCACTAACCCCCCCGTCCTTTGGGCTTGAGCCGGCACCCATAGCGGCTGTGGGGGGGGGGGGGGGGGGCGGTCGCCGATCCAATCGAACTGCCCTGCTGGCGAGGTGTACAGGAGGGCACATCAGTCTGTGGAGGGAAAAAGGGAGAGGGGGGAAAACACATTAGCTTCGCGAGCGCAGGTCCCTGCTGAGGGATCACCAACCTGCGAAGCCACCAACGGTGGGCGTCCGTGCCGGGGATCTTGGGCCAACATCACCTGCTCGTCTGCCAACAAAAAAGCAGGCTTCAGCCTGTCGATGCAGATGGTCTCCCTACGCCCCCCCCCCCCCCCAAGTCTAACACAAAATGCTTCGCCCCAGGTTCCAACACCCTGAATGGTCCGTTGTACGGTGGGCGCAGCAGGGTCCGGTGCGTATCGTGCCTGACAAAAGCAAAACTGCCGTTCTCCAAGCTTTTTGGGACAAAGGTGCGGGGGAAAACAATGGTGGGCCAGGGCCGGTATGTTAAAAGCCTCCGTACTGTGCAAAAATTGCATGGGCAGATCAGCCTCGGGTGTGGGATTTTCCGGTAAAAAAACTCCGGGGATCCGCAGCGGCTGAGAAAAAAATGAGTTCTGCTGGGGAGGCTGCCAAATCCTCCTTAGGTGCGGAGCACAACCCTAAAACCCACTGGCATGTGACGCAAGCTGGAGCCCACTCTTTCACATCCTTGCACAAACGCGGCCAGACAAATTTCACCCCCCACTAGTTTCACTGAAGCGTGCACGCCTGGGTGCGAAAGGGAGTGGACTGACTCAAAAACGCAGCGCTGCCAAGAGCTCGGAATCACCGGGCACGGGCGGCTGGCGGAGACGTCGCAGAGCAAGGTAGGGCACCCTTCTTGCACTACCCTGCTCTCCAGCCTTAACCCAGTAGGCGCCAACTGGAGCGCGCAGATGTCCGCATTCCTGGCTTGCTCCGTGGCCATGGCAGGGAAATCTATTCCCATGTAGACCGGGGAGACTAATGCGCGTGATAGGCAATCGGCCACGACGTTGAGCTTACCGGCAACGTGTTGAATGTCGGTAGTAAACTCTGAAATCATGGCCAAATGCCATTGCTGCCAGGCCGACCACAGGTCCGAGACCTTGGACATCGCGTACGTCAGTGGCTTATGGTCCACAAACATGGTGAACTTGCGCCTCTCTAGCCAAAACTGGAAATGGCGCGTCACAAGGTGGAGAGCCAGCAATTCTCTGTCGAATGTGCTGTATTTGCGTTCGTTGTCGCGCAAAGGTCGACTGAAAAATGTGAGTGGCTGCCATGAACCTGAGACGTGCTTCTCCACTACTGCCCCTAAATCAGCAGCTGACGCGTCCGTAGTGGGCGCTATCCATGCAGACGGATCCGGGTGGGCTAGCAACACGGCATCCTCCAGTGCTGTTTTGGCATTTGTGAAAGCCTGGACTCGCTCGGGAGTCCAGTCGATTGTTTCTGCGGGCTTCTTTTTGCGGGCTTCTGTATGCGTGGCATACAACGGCTGCATCAGCTGGGCTGCCCAGGGAAGGAAACTGTTATAAAAATTAACCATTCCCCAAAACTCCTGTAGTGCCCTCACGGTCTGTGGACGCGGAAAGTCCAACACAGTGTGCTCCTTATCCAGTAACGGAATCACGCCCTCCGGTGAAATGCATTGGCCCAAAAAATCAATCACTGGCACACCGAACTGGCACTTCGCCGGGTTAACCATCAGCCCGTGTGCTTCCAACCTCTGGAAAACCGTCTTTACAGGCGATGTGCTCTTTCTTAGACGTGCTACCCACCAGAATGTCATCTAAGTAGACGAAAAAGAAGGACAAGTCACGAAGCACTGCATCCATCATCCTCTGGAAAGTCTGCGCCACGCCTTTTAATCCGAACGGCATCCGTAAAAACTCGATATGGCCGAAAGGAGTTATTAACGCTGTTTTCGGAACATCTTCCGTGTGCCCTGGGACCTGATGGTATCCACGGACCAGATCCACTTTCGAAAAAACACACGCCCTGGCCAGGTGCACATAAAAATCCTGGATGTGCAGAATAGGATAGCAATCGTGTTCTGTGGCATTGTTCAAGCGCTGGAAATCACCACACGGTTGCCACAACCCGTCGGCTTTAGGCACCATGTGTAGCCTTGATGCTTACGGGCTGTTAGAGCGCCTGACGATGCCCAACTGCTTTAAGTTGGCAAACTCCTCGCGCACACTGGCCAGTTTAGCTGCGTCCAGGCGCCAAGGTCAATCCTCTTGAGCGCTTTATATTCTCCCTGGGCCGGCGGCTCCTGGAGCAGGCTCGTCGCCTGTTGCGCGGCGCACGCATCCAGCGCAGCAACCATGTGGTAATACTTGGTATCGTCTGTTGTTATCCCACGGAGTGTGAACTGGGCTTCTATGTACAAAAAACACGTGGTTGGGTTGTGAAGCCATAAGTCTGGGAGCTTGACTGAGACAGTGCACATGGCGCTGGTGCTCTCCCTCCAGGTAGTCTCCGGGGCTGTGCTCGGCTCGCTTTCCATGGCACGCCTTGGGGTCACCAGTGTGGAGAAAGGAAGCAGGCGAGGCAACGAGCTAGACGACACATACAGTAAACTTTATTCTTTCTCCAACATACAGTACAGCAAAAGATCTCCCGAGTCTCTGTGCATTCCTCTTTTATATCTTGAATACCATGCATTGAGACCCGGAACTTCCGACCATAATACATTGTTATTTAGAACAAAGACCTGTGTGACACATTAACATAACGCTGACGCCGCTGTCACACCCTGCTCTCTTCCAGTGGCTCTGGCGGTTCCTCCTCTCCCCGGGGGGTGCATAGTCTCTACTGTCCCATTTGAGACCCCCCGGTGGCACTTACTCCTCTGGTCCATTGTTCCCCCTTATCCCAGCTGCCTTCTCTGGGTGGAGAATTCCCACACCATGCCCCCACAGTCTGCCCAAATCATCGCTGACTGTGGAAACGTCACACTGGACCTCAAGCAACTTGGATTCTGTGCTTCTCCACTCTTCCTCCAGACTCTGGGACCTTGATTTCCAAATGAAATGACTTGGCACCTGATTTGGGGAGCCATGTCATCTGCTGGTGTTGGTCTGCTGTGTTTTATCAAGTCCAAAGTCAGTGCTGCGGTGCTTCTAAAGTTAAACTTTTTTTCAACTTTAAGTGCTGTGAGCACAGTGACAAAATACACTCACCGCTGAGAACATTTTTGCATTGAGGGGGCCGTGTGCATTAAATGTTGGACTACATAGAAAATGAACAAAAAATAGTTGGCCACAGTGGCGGGGGGGCACGTTTGGACACGCAGCCTAATATGGGGGAAAAAAGTATTTTGCGTAATTTGACATTTTCAACTAATACTAGTGTTTTAAATTGAAAATAAAATCATAAATTGGGTTAAAATTTCATGTTAATCGGCATCAAAAGATCCTGATTATATTATATTATACTTGCAAACATACAGTATATGTCGGTCTCTGCCGGGCATTTAATTTACTTTGGAACTCGTCAGCTATCTTCTGTTTGTGTATCAAACCAGGAGAAAGGTTGCGAACTGCCCCAGAAGACAACGACTGTCCTCAAAGCAACGGTGTGTCCAGGTGGACTCAGTATCAGGATCACTGCTACGCCTTTGACGAGAGCTTCTACAACTACAGTGTCTACAGCATGGCTCAGGCCAGGACCATCTGTCAAAAGATGGGTGGGTCGTTGTTTGTTGTATGAAGGTTTCTCTTCTATTTCTTTAAAGTTATGTGGACAGGCATGGATGCAAACTGCAACTTGACTGTTCGCAGGGGCAATAAAACACCCCTCAAAATAGGCATGCTTGTGTGCCTATTTTTGTGTTAATTCTCTCTTTTCTGTGCTGACAGATGCTCAAATGCTGACCATTAAAACCAAAGAGGAGAACGAGTTTTTGAAGACGTTTATCTCTAATCATCCACATGTCACCAGTCGAGTATGGCTCAACATCGATCTTAATGATCAAGGTAATGGTCAGAATTTTAAAATGTTGTAAATATTTACTGTGTTTTATCATTTAATTTATAATCTGTGACGCGTAGGCATCTTTCTTCTTTTTCTTATCTTTTTGTTAATGCTCATAGGTGTATGGCACGATGGCTCACCTCTGACTTACACAAACTGGACATCTGGGGCCGTGGATAGTGGGAAGAAGTCCAAACTCGGTTGTGCGGTGATTATGGGAGGAGACGACGGAAGCTGGAATCTGGTCAGCTGTGAGACCAGCTACAGCCGTGTCGTTTGCAAAACTAAACCAAGTGAGTGTCACTGTGTTAAAAAGAGAGCACTTCACTTTATTAAATTTGTTTTCATACCAAGGGAGGGATGTGCTGCAAGTTTGATGTTTATTAGCTCATTGTGACAAAGGCAAAAGAAGCCAATGCCAGGGAGCGGCATCCATCATCAATCCACATTTCATAAGAATCACTACAACTCAAACACACACACAATGATCCTTGGGTCTGCATCCAGGTTGTGCTTTGTCCAAAATTAAGTCCTTAACTATCCTTAAAAATGACAATCAATCCTTAAACCTACACTTCAAACTGGTATTAAAAATATTGGATATGATCAACAGCAGCTCACAATTTCAAGTGGAAAAGTGAGCTACATGTTTTTGTAACTTTGCTATGTATTTTTCACTTACATTTGGCATTTTTTGAAATATTTGCACTTTTTCCATGTAAAATTACATTTTTCCCATGTGAATCTGGCTTTTTTCTCATAAATTTGTGAATATTTTGTTTGTTGATTTGTTACTTTCTTTCTCTTAAATATGCAACTTTTAGTTAGTTTCAGATATTTTCACTCGAACAATATCTGGTGCCAAAATTGATTCTGGGGAAGTGTAGATTTAATGTGAGCTTTACTGGTGACCCAAATTATGCAATAATTTTATGTTCCACTGGACACTGTTCACAGACTTGTTTACAAATGTAAGGCCTTAAATTTGATGAAGTGGCCTTAAAGGCCTGATGACACGTTTTTGACTTCTATTTAATTTTTCAACACATACAGTTAGGCCCAGAAATATTTGGACAGTGACACAATCTTCATGATTTGGGCTCTGCATGCCACCACATTGGATTTGAAATGAAACAACTACAATGGAATTGAAGTGCAGACTTTAAGGTTTAATTCAAGGGGTTGAACAAAAATATATGACTAAACATGTAGTAATTGTAGCTATTTTTATACAAACGCTCCTCATTTCAGGGGCTCAAAAGTAATTGGACAAATAAACATAACCCTAAGTAAAATGTTACTTTTCAATATTTTGTTGAGAATCCTTTGCAGGCAATGACTGCCTGAAGTCTGGAACCCATGGACATCACCAAACGCTGGGCTTCCTCCTTTGTGATGCTTTGCCAGGCCTTTACTGCAGCTGTCTTCAGTTGTTGCTTGTTTGTGGGTCTTTCTGCCTTAAGTTTTATCTTGAGCAAGTGAAATGCATGCTCGATTGGGTTGAGATCTGGTAATCGACTTGGCCATTACAGAATATTCCACTTCGTTGCTTTAAAAAAACGCCTGGGTTGCTTTTGCAGTATGTTTTGGATCATTGGTGAAGCGCTGTCCAATCAACTTTGCTGCATTTGGCTGAATCTGAGCAGAAAGTATATCCCTATACACTTCAGAATTCATCCGGCTGCTTCTGTCTTTTGTCACATCATCAATAAACACAAGTGACCCAGTGCCATTGGAAGCCATGCATGCCCATGCCATCACACTGCCTCCACCATGTTTTACAGAAGATGTGGTGTGCTTTGGATCATGAGCTGTTCCAATTCTTCTCCAAACTTTCTTCTTCCCATCATTCTGGTACAGGTTGATCTTAGTCTCATCTGTTCAAAGAATGCTGTTCCAGAACTGGGCTGGCTTCTTCAGGTGTTTTGGCAAAGTCAATTCTGGCCTTTATATTTTTGAGGCTGATTCATGGTTTGCACCTTGTGGTGAATCCTTTGTATTTACTCTCATGAAGTCTTCTCTTTATGGTAGACTTAGATACTGATACACCTACTTCCTGGAGAGTGTTCTTCACTTGAGTGGATGTTGTGAAGGGTTGTTCTTCACCATGGAAAGGATTCTGTGATGATCCACCACTGTTGTCTTCCGTGGACGTCCAGGCCTTTTTGAGTTCCCAAGCTCACCAGTGCACTCTATTTTTCTCAGAATGTACCAAACTGTTGATTTGGCCACTCCTAACATTTCTGCTATCTCTCTGATGGATTTCTTCTTTTTTTTTCAGCCTCAGGATGGTCTGTTTCACCTCCATTGAGAGCTCCTTTGACCGCATGTTGTGTGTTCACAGCAACAGCTTCCAAATGCAAACGCCACACCTGGAATCAACTCCAGACCTTTTAACTGCTTAATTGATGACAGGTTAACGAGGGAAGAGCCCATGCAGCCTTACTATTTTTTTTTTTTGCAGCCTTCTGAGTCAATTGTCCAATTACTTTTGGTCCCTTGAAAAAGACGCGGCTACGTATTAAAGAGCTGTAATTCCTAAACCCTTGCTCCAATTTGGATGTGAATACCCTCAAATTACAGCTGAGAGTCTGCACTTTAAGCCCACAGTGATTATATAATTGTATTCTGAATATGTTTTCGTAAACAGCTAAAATAACAAAATTTGTGTCACTGTCCAATATTTTTGGGCCTAACTATAATACAATATGACAAAATAGGTTGGTCTGTGCAGTTCTAAGTCAAACAGGCTTTTTTTCACGTGAATATCCAACGTTTTCATGAGCGCCACGTCACCAATTGTGTCAGCGGCTGGAAAACCCCCCGGCCATGTTGTAACGTCATCGACAGAACACAGCACTTGGCTGCCCATTGTACACACAGGATGGAAGCGGTAGAAAACATTGACAGTGGTTCCAGCACATGTAGTCTGGAATTGATTTGTGTTGTCCAATCTTCAGATGATTATAGTTCCAAAGAATGGGACGACAATGAAGAATCTGGGGGCATCAGACCGTATAGGTTTGAGCTGTGCCAAGCGAGTCAGACTCAGAGAGTGACAGTGGAGAGGCACACATGGCTGGCGCAGCAGCAGCGACAAACACATGGCAGGGGAACACAGAGTGTTATTCTTTTGTTACAGATATTGCAGCAAATTATTTGTTCATAAATATAATTTATTTAAACCCGATATTTCAATAAAATCATAGCAGTGTATTCTCTGTGGCTCAGGCATCGGGTTTATTATGTATTCGCTTTATGTATTTATGTATTATCTGGTGAATCCTGCACGTAAATCCATTCATCATGACCCTCCTTGCGCTCTTACGCAGGGCACGGAGAGGGAGGATGAAGTAACGAGGATTTACGTGCAGGATTCACCACAGCACATTTTATACAGAAAGACAGAAAATTCCCAAAAAGGTGAAGACGTACAAAAAACACAAACACACTTACTGATGGCCTTCAGAGGCTGGCATCGCTCAGAGAACAAATGAGAGGAAATGTGTTAGCCACAGGTGCGCCCCAGAGACAACATTGTTTCAAGGACACACGAGAACCACGGCGAACATGGAGTGACTAACACTTCGTGAGAGTGCTGAAAGTAATGGCAGACTAACAGCACACATGACAATACTATGGACCAGCAGTGCGTGACTGGCAAACAGCCACTAAGTACACGCACTGCTGGTGATGGTGTGATGAGAAGCACCTGGGCGAGGACCGGGAAAGATGATCAGCAGGATTTTTTATCAGCTGGTGATAATAATAGAGGGGACGTGGCCGGACCGGCGAGCGTCAGCATGCGATCACAGAAAGTAGATCAAAGCTGCGCATAAATCCATTAATCCTTCCCCTCCTCGTGCACTCCTCCTGCGTAAAAGTGCACGAGGAAGCTTATGACAGTTGGAGCCGAAGCGTGTGACGTGGTCTTTCACGGCCTGCTGTTTATCTAAGCCTGCGACACAACACAAAGGCATAGCTGTAAAATTAAAACAAGAAACCAGAGAAACTGGGAGCTACAAAACTGCTGTCATTCCAGTCAACAACACCGGCATCCGTTCTGTCGCTTATGTCATGATGGTGCCGCCCTTCATTCGGTGGGCGGCACCACAGTTCAGTCAGCGGCTGCGGTTTTTTGATGATAATTAGTTTATGCAGGCGCGGTTGTAAATATTATATTGATCATTGACAATGACGTTTGGGTTTACACAACATGCTAAAAATGTCAAAATCATGTCATCAGACCTTTAACTCTAACTGTCCACATTTCATGGACAAGTCGCGCACCCCCAGTGGCACAGCGCAGCAACTGCACCTGTCAACTCATTGGTGTCCCCCGGCTATACGGAGAATTTGTGCTGATCTGTACTGATCTGACAGTTCAGAAGGTGACAGACACGCGTCAGAGGAATCATGGCTGACATGAAATACAGCAAAGAAGAAGAAATCCTCATTATTCTTCTTACCTTTTTCCGCTTTGGGCTCCCAACACCAATGTGGTCGCCACCATGATCAGTCATGGTGGCGGCAATCCTGACTGAAACTGCATGATACGGGAAAAATAGCCGCATAATACAAATGAAATTCACGTGGGATAATCACAAGAGTTTGTAGATGTGGTAGAGAGCGTAAATGACCGAGCAAACGCAAAACATCGACCACGATGGCCGAAAACAGACCAGTCATGTGAGTGAGCAAGCCCCACCCCCTCCACACACACAGGTATGAGATGAATATATGGGTTGTTTTTTTTTACATTTTATTGATTTTCTAGTTCATATATTTTGAAGATTAGATAAAAACATACCCCTGTAGACAAAACGGTGTAAAAAAAACCCCGAACCATTCTTTGTGTAAATGTGTCCAAAGCCCACTTTTGATTGAGTTATGTAATTTATATAGCTGCCGCGACATTATTATTATTATTATTTTTTTGTACTTATTTTGTACCCGTAGGTAGATTTGTTCTGCAGTCCGGTGACAAGCCACCAGCTGCCGGTCGCTGCGTGCGCAAGCGCCCCATATCCCTAACCTGCATGTTTTTGGCATGTGGGAGGAAACCGGAGAAATCCCGGAGTAAACCCACGCAACACGGGGAGAACATGCAAACTCCACACAGATCACTGTTGGCCGGGGGCAGGGATCGAACCCATGATCTCATGATCCCCGCGATCCCCCGGCCGAGGGTAAACTGTGCTGCCGCAGTGCTAACCACTGTGCCACCGTGCAGCCCATTATGCAAATTAGATGCTTAAATTTATTCCTATCTGAAACTTTGGATCATATTCTACATCTTTCTAATTGACAGTAAGCCATTATCTCTTGCAACTTTCAAGTTATAGCCTTCGAAATCTGAACTCTTTTATTGACAAAATTTTTTTACCACTCTTGACCACTAGGGGCCTTGACCACCCTTTAACCGTTAAGGCGACTGGAACAGTTAAAGTTAAAAGATTCTTTAAAAAAATTCCTTATATCTAGAGACATTCTGTTATGTCATGACTCCTGCTCCTCAGCAAATACTCACCAAATTCAAACACAGTGTCCTCAAGTTGGTCTGCGTCCAGGGTGTGCTCAAGGTCAAAAATAAGGAGATATGTCACTTCGTCTATGCAGCCGTGTATATAGAGAGAGGTGACGGCTCTTGGTGACATTAGGGTGTGTTTGTCCAGCTGAAATAAGTTTCTCCGACACTGATGTTCAGACTAAATAAATGAATTTGCCATTTCCTGGCCATGCCTGCTCCCAGTAGTGCCCAGTATCAAAGTAAAAACATGTTCAAGTGGTGATGTTACTGTTACACAAGTGGACAAAATTGTTGGTACCCCTCTGTTAATGAAAGAAAAACCCACAGTGGTCACAGAAATAACTTGAATCTGACAAAAGTGGTAATAAATAAAAAGTCTATGAAAATTAACCAATGAAAATCAGACAATGCTTTTGAATTGTGGTTCAACAGAATTATTTTAAAAAACAAATTCATGAAACAGGCCTGAACAAAAATGATGGTACCCTTAACTTAATATTTTGTTGCACAACCTTTTGAGGCAATCACTGCAATCAAACAATTTCTGTAACTGTCAATGAGACTTCTACACCTCTCAGCAGGTATTTTGGCCCACTCCTCATGAGCAAACTGCTCCAGTTGTCTCAGGTTTGAAGAGTGCCTTCTCCAGACAGCATGTTTCAGCTCCTTCCACAGATGTTCAATAGGATTTAGATCAGGGCTCATAGAAGGCCACTTTAGAATAGTCCAATGTTTCGCTCTTAGCCATTCTTGGGTGTTTTTAGCTGTGTGTTTTGGGTCATTATCCTGTTGCAAGACCCATGACCTGTGACTGAGACCAAGCTGTCTGACACTGGGCAGCACATTTCTCTCTAGAATACCTTGATAATCTTGAGCTTTCATTGTACCCTGCACAGATTCAAGACACCCTGTGCCAGATGCAGCAAAGCAGCCCCAGAACATAACAGAACCTCCTCCATGTTTCACAGTAGGGACAGTGTACTTTTGTTGGTATGCTTCATTTTTGCGTCTGTGAACATAGAGCTGATGTGCCTTGCCAAAAAGTTCCAGTTTTGTCTCATCTGTCCATAGGACATTCTCCCAGAAGCTTTGTGGCTTGTCAACATGCAGTTTGGCAAATTCCAGTCTGGCTTTTTTATGATTTGTTTTCAATAGTGGTGTCCTCCTTGGTCGTCTCCCATGAAGTCCACTTTGGCTCAAACGACGACGGATGGTGCGATCTGACACTGATGTACCTTGACCTTGGAGTTCACCATGAATGTGTTTAGAGGTTGTTCTGGGCTCTTTTGTTACCATTCGTATTATCCATCTCTTCCATTTTTCATCAAGTTTCCTCCTGCGGCCACGTCCAGGGAGGTTGGCTACAGTCCCATGGATCTTAAATTTCTGAATGATATGTGCAACTGTAGTCACAGGAACATCAAGCTGCTTGGAGATGGTCTTATAGCCTTTACCTTTAACATGCTTGTCTATAATTTTCTTTCTAATCTCCTGAGACAACTCTCTCCTTTGCTTCCTCTGGTCCATGTTTAGTGTGGTACACACCATGTCACCAAACAGCAGTGACTACTGGTCACCCTTTAAATTGGCCGACTGACTGATTACAAGTTTGTAGACACCTGTGATGTTAATTAGAGGACACATCTTGGTTGGACATGTCCCTATGGTCACATTGTTTTCAATCTTTTCTAGGGGTACCATCATTTTTGTCCAGGCCTGTTTCATGAGTTTGTTTTTTAAAGTAATTCTGTTGAACCACAATTCAAAAGCATTGTCTGATTTTCATTGGTTAATTTTCATAGAATTTTTATTTATTATCACTTTTGTCAGATTAAAGTTATTTCTGTGACCATTGTGGGTTTTTCTTTCATTAACAGAGGGGTACCAACAATTTTGTCCACGTGTGTATGTCGGAATTACAGTGGGGCAAAAAAGTATTTAGTCAGCCACCAATTGTGCAAGTTCTCCCATTTAAAAGATGAGAGAGGTCTCCAATTTTCATCATAGGTATACCTCAACTATGAGAGACAAAATGAGAAAAAAAAATCCAGAAAATCACATTGAAGGATTTTTAATGAATTAATTGGTAAATTCCTCGGTAAAATAAGTATTTGGTCACCTACAAACAAGCAAGATTTCTGGCTCTCACAGACCTGTAACTTCTTCTTTAAGAGGCTCCTCTGTCCTCCACTCGTTACCTGTATTAATCGCACCTATTTGAACTCGTTATCAGTATAAAAGACACCTGTCCACAACCTCAAACAGTCAGACTCCAAACTCCACTATGGCCAAGACCAAAGAGCTGTCAAAAGACACCAGAAACAAAATTGTAGACCTGCACCAGGCTGGGAAGACTGAATCTGCAATAGGTAAGCAGCTTGGTGTGAAGAAATCAACTGTGGGAGCAATTATTAGAAAATGGAAGACATACAAGACCACTGATAATCTCCCTCGATCTGGGGCTCCTTGCAAGATCTCACCCCGTGGGGTCAAAATGATCACGAGAACGGTGAGCAAAAATCCCAGAACCACACGGAGGGACCTAGTGAATGACCTGCAGAGAGCTGGGACCAAAGTAACAAAGGCTACCATCAGTAACCCACTACGCCGCCAGGGACTCAAATCCTGCCGTGCCAGACGTGTCCCCCTCTTAAGCCAGTACATGTCCAGGCCCGTCTGAAGTTTGCTAGAGAGCATTTGGATGATCCAGAAGAGGATTGGGAGAATGTCATATGGTCAGATGAAACCAAAATAGAACTTTTTGGTAAAAACTCAACTTGTCGTGTTTGGAGGAGAAAGAAAGCTGAGTTGCATCCAAAGAACACCATACCTACTGTGAAGCATTGGGGTGGAAACATCATGCTTTGGGGCTGTTTTTCTGCAAAGGGACCAGGACGACTGATCCGTGTAAAGGAAAGAATGAATGGGGCCATGTATCGTGAGATTTTGAGTGAAAACCTCCTTCCATCAGCAAAGGCATTGAAGATGAAACGTGGCTGGGTCTTTCACCATGACAATGATCCCAAACACACCACCCGGGCAACGAAGGAGTGGCTTCGTAAGAAACATTTCAAGGTCCTGGAGTGGCCTAGCCAGTCTCCAGATCTCAACCCCATAGAAAATCTTTGGAGGGAGTTGAAAGTCTGTGTTGCCCAGCGACAGCCCCAAAACATCACTTCTCTAGAGGAGATCTGCATGGAGGAATGGGCCAAAATACCAGCAACAGTGTGTGAAAACCTTGTGAAGACTTACAGAAAACATTTGACATCTGTCATTGCCAAAAAAGGGTATATAACAAAGTACTGAGATGAACTTTTGTTATTGACCAAATACTTACTTTACCAAGGAATTTACCAATTAATTCATTAAAAATCCTTCAATGTGATTTTCTGGATTTTTTTTTTCCTCATTTTGTCTCTCATAGTTGAGGTATACCTATGATGAAAATTGGAGACCTCTCTCATCTTTTAAGTGGGAGAACTTGCGCAACTGGTGGCTGACTAAATACTTTTTTGCCCCACTGTACCTCTAATGACGAAGCCAAGTGCACAGTTGAACTTCACTTTGTTAAAAAGGGTTGGTCACACACAATACAGCCACCAGGCAGGGGCATCGGCAAAGAGACAAGGCATTTATAGGGCAGTGCAGTGGCGGAAAGAAGAAGTGGGTGCCTCTACACTGCACTTCACAATAATGGCACAAATACAACATTACACCCCCCCACCCCATAGAAAAGTCCAAACACACACACACACAATTAAGACCCTCCCAAATTTAGGACCCAAATCACACACTAAGAAAACTGAAACTACTAAATGGCCTAACACATTCACACAACAAACCTAAAATAGGGAGGACGGGTGCCCCACACGGCAAGGTGGATTATTCTGCCACCTGTAAAACAAAAAAAGTCCAGAAATAACTTAAAAGCATTGCCGTGTTCCTAAGCTAAATAAAACACAACCAGAACGATAACAGTTTAAATTTCTTTTTTAAACACATACAGACATGAACATTAGAAGGCTGTTTTGTTTTTTGTTTTGTTTTTTTCAAACTCACACTACTGTCCTTCTGGCAGAAAGGGGTAGAACTGGCTTGTGGGGGGCCCAGGAAGCGGCATGCCACCAGGATCATAGCTGAGAGCGCCTCTTCTCTTCGCCATCAACCACCTCTCATCCGGACCCGCCATCTGAAGCCTCCTCCCAGGCACGCTGCAGCTCAATGGTGTGCTTCCACAAGCCGTCCGACAGCTGGAAGTAGGCTTTGCCACACTCAGCCACAATGCGCAGTCGCTCTTGGTGTTCCTCTGGCTGTCGTTTGGCCCACATCCACCGTGGACATCCCTCCCCTCGAGCCCGGACCAGGTCCGTAATTCTCATAGGAGCTCTGCTCAGTCTGCAGTGTTGCTGATTGGCACGCGGTCCCTCCGTGCCTGTTGGTCTGGCCCCGACTCCTTGTAAAGCTGCTGCAGCTGTCGCCGTTGTAGCTTCAGATCCTCCAGCCCACTGTGGCCGAGCTCCAGAGGAAACTGAGGCTAGCTCATCGTGTCACCCGCCAATGCAGGTGCCTTGCCACCATGCTTGGTACCTTCTTCCACGGTACCCCGAGCACCAGCACTGAGACCCTCCTGCGTCAAACCTGAGTGAGGCTAGTCCTGCTTGACCACCATGGTGCCCAGTAAAGCTTTGTCCCACACAGCGTCGTCCTCCACCACCGGAACCAGACAGTTCTACTGGCCACATCCAGTCCACTCTTCCCCAGCGTCATCTTTAATGGCGAACCCCAGGCCATAAAACAAGTCACAGCCCATGATGTTGTCACCTCAGGCCATCACGTGGAACGTGAAGTCAGCCATCACCACCGACTTATACCGAGCCGTTAACTCCAGTGTTCCACCCGTGTGCAGCCTTCCACCTCCATAACTGTAGAGCGGTGCTGGGTTACTTCTTATTCTGTAGTGGGGAAAAAATTTCCTCACCGTGGCCCAATTCAACAATGATCCCTCCGCCCCCGTGTTGACCAACAGTGGCACCTCCTCACCATCCAGTGTCACCTTGCAGAACGTGAACCTGTTGGTACTCGGGGACACCGCATGGACAGTTGCCGGGGCGGGTGACGTTTTTCTCCGTGGGCTCTCTGGCTTGGACATACAACACACCCTGGCATAATGATTCAAGTGTCCACACTTGCTACAGCGCTTCCCTCTAGCCAGGCATTGCCTAGCCTTGTATTGGTGCTTCGTGAACCCACAACCCATACACAAGGCAGACTTTCAGCTGATGGTGTTGGTTTCCATGTTGTCATCGGTCGTGTTATCCTCGCTGTCTGGGTCCGCTATTAGTGCTGCAGCGGTAGGCCCCAGCTGCCATTGTGATGGGTGTCACTTTAGCTCCAAAGCTAGCTTGTCTGCGATCTCCATTGGGAGAGCTAGCTTGACAGCCTCGGATAACGTCAGGTCACTTGGCGCCGAGAGTAGCCTAGCTCGTAAAGCATTGGTGGTTGTGTGTGCCGCCAGCCGGTCACGTACCATTTCTTTTTCCAGTGGCCCAAAACAACACTCGCTAGCTAGCAGTCTCAGGTTGACGACGAACTGGTGGGCAGGCTCACTTTCCCTTTGGTGTTGCTGCCGAAACCTAATCCTCCGGATGGTCACGTTGTCTGGGGTGCTGAAATGGTGCGCTAGCAACTTGACTATGTCCTCATACCAGTCGGAAGGCCCTAGTGTACACAGGATACGCTGGCCCTCAATCCCCAAATTATGCACCAGAAGCGCCCTTTGCCCTCAGTTTATCTAGTTTACCCAGGTTGAGCGCCACAGTGGAGTTTTGAAAGGCAGTAAACCATCTTACCATCTATATCAAGGATTCAGTGTACCCCGTCCGGTATGGGGTTACCGGGGCCCCACCCTGGAGCCAGGCCTGGGGGAGGTGCTCAAAGGCTAGCGTCTGGTGGCCAGGTTTCCACCCATGGGACCCGGCCAGGCTCAGCCCGAAGGAGTTACATGGGTCCGCCCTCCAGTGGGCTCACCACCTGCAGGAGGGATCATGGGGGTCTGGTGCTATGTGGATTAGGTGGCGGTCAAAGGTGGAGACCTTGGCGGACTGATCCCAAGCTTTCTAAACTGGCTTTTGGTACGTGGAATGTCACCTCTCTGGTGGGGAGGAGCCTGAGCTGGTGTACGAGGTTGAGCGATACCGGCTAGATATAGTCGGCCTCACCTCAACACACAGCTCCGGTTCCGGAACCAGTCTCCTGGAGAGGGGCTGGAGCTTGGCCTTTTCTGGAGTTGCCCCGGGCGAGAGGCGATGAGCAGGGGTGGGTATTCTTGTATCCCCCCACCTTGCTGCCTCTATATTGGAGTTTTCCCCGGTGGCCAAAAGGGTTGCTTCCCTGTGCCTTCAGGTTGGGAAATGGGTCCTGACCATCATTTGTGCCTATGCACCAAATGATGTTTCAGAGTACCCACCCTTTTTGGAGTCTGTGACTGGGGTGCTGGAGGGTGCTCCTCTTGGAGACTCCATTGTCCTACTGGGGGACTTCAATGCACACGTGGGCAACGACAGTGAAACCTGGAGGGGGGTGATTGGGAGGAACGGCCTGCACGATCTAAACCCGAGTGGTGTTCAGTTATTGGACTTCTGTGCTAACCACAGTTTGTCCATAACAAACACCATGTTCGAGCATAAGGGTGTCCATATGTGCACCTGGCACCAAGACACCCTAGGTCGCAGGTCGATGATCAATTTTGTTATCATGTCATCAGACCTGCGACCGTATGTCTTGGATACCCGGGTAAAGAGAGGTGCAGAGCTGTCAATTGATCACCACCTGGTGGTGAGTTGGATCCGATGTCAGGGGAGTAAGCCATTCAGACCTGGTAGACCCAAACGTATAGTGAGGGTGTGCTGGGAACGTCTGGCTGAGGCCCCTGTTCGGGAGGTCTTCAACTCCACCTCCGGAAGAACTTCAACCACATTCCGAGGGAGTCTGGAGACATGGAGTCTGAATGGGCCATGTTCTCCACCTCTGTTGTTGAAGCGGCGGCCCAGAGCTGTGGCCGCAAGGTGGTCGGTGCATCTCGTGTTGGCAACCCCCGAACCAAGTGGTGGACACCAGTGGTGAGGGGGGCCATTAAGCTGAAGAAGGAGTCCTATCAAGCTTGGTTGGCTTGTGGGACTCCCGAAGCAGCTGAGGTGTACCGGCAGGCCAAGCGGAGTGCAGCTCGGGTGGTTGCTGAAGCAAAAACCCGGGTATGGGAGGAGTTCGGTGAGGCCATGGAACAAGACTTTTGGTCGGCCTCGAAGAGATTCTGGCAAACTGTCCAGTGGCTCAGGAGGGGAAAGCAGCCCCCTGTCCACACTGTGTATGGTGCGGCTGGGACACTGTTGACTTCGACTGGGGATATCGTCGGGCAGTGGAAGGAATACTTCGAGGATCTCCTCAATCCCACTGATACGCCTTCCACAGTGGAAGCAGGGTTTTGGGACGAGGGGAATGACTCGCCTATCACAGGGGCTGAGGTTGTAAAGGTGGTTAAAAATCTCCTTGGTGGCCGGGCCCCGGGGGTGGACGAGATTCGCCCTGAGTACCTCAAGGCCCTGGATGTTGTTGGGCTGTCATGGTTGACACGCCTCTGCAACATTGCATGGAGGTCGGGGCAGTGCCTTTGGCATGGCAAACCAGGGTGGTGGGTCCTCTCTTCAAAAAAGGGGACCAGAGGGTGTGCTCCAACTTTAGAGGGATCACACTCCTCAGCCTCCCTGGGAAGGTCTATGCCAAGGTACTGGAGAGGAGAGTCCGGCCGTTGGTCGAATCTCGGATTCAGGAGGAGTAATGTGGTTTTCGTCCTGGCCGTGGCACATCAGACCAGCTCTTTACTCTCTCGAGAATTCTTGAGGGTTCGTGGGAGTTTGCCCAACCAGTTTACATGTGTTTTGTGGACTTGGAGAAGGCATTTGACCGCGTCCCTCGTGGTTTTTTTGTGTGTGTGGGGGGGTGCTTCAGGAGTATGGGGTATCGGGCTTGTTGTTACGAGCTATTCGGTCTCTGTACGACAGTTATGAGAGTTTGTTTCGTATTGCCAACACTCGGTCGGAGTCATTCCCAGTGAGAGTTGGATTCCGCCAGGGCTGTCCTTTGTCACCGATCCTGTTCATAATTTTTATGGACAGGATTTCTAGGCACAGCCAGGGAATGGAGGGTGTCATGCTTGGTGACTACAGGATCTCATCTCTGTTGTTTGCAGATAATGTTGTCCTGTTGGCTTCATCCAGCAATGACTTACAGCTCTTGCTGGGACAGTTTGCCGCTGAGTGTGAAGTGGCTGGGATGAGAATCAGCACCTCCAAGTCCAAGTCCATGGTCAGCCGGAAAAAGGTGGATTGTCCTCTCCGGGTTGGGGACAGGCTCCTGCCCCAAGTGGCGGAGTTTAAGTATCTTGGGGTCTTGTTCACGAGTGAGGGGAAAATGGAGCGAGAGATTGACAGATGGATTGGAGCAGCATCTGCAGTGATGCGGACGTTGTACCGGTCTGTTGTGGTGAAGAGGGAGCTTAGTTCTAAGGCAAAGCTGTCGATTTACCAGTCAATCTACTTTCCTACTCTCACCTATGGTCACAAGCTTTGGGTAATGACCGAAAGAACAAGATCGCGGATACAAGCGGCTGAAATGAGCCTCTCCCGGATGACTGAGCTCCTCACCCTCAGAGATGGTGAGGAGCTCAGTCATCCGGGAGAGGCTCACAGTAGAACCACTGCTCCTCCACACTGAAAGGAGTCAGTTAGATAGATAGATAGATAGTTTATTTCGAACACAAAATTATAACAAATACAAGCAAATGGCAAATGCAATAAAGTAACATTATACACTGTTCGAAAGGGAGAAGGAAGTAGTGAACACTTATTAATTCCATCTCCTCTTTTCCATAGATACACCCATGTGAATTTTATACAAATTACCACCTTTAAGACCCCAAGTAAACAATTTACTGTATTTTTTACAAATCAACATTAACACCCATCCATTCTAACATACAATGAAGTCCATACATCAAAACCAGCCTCAAACAACACAGATATACACAGTGCTGTCCCACCCACCATTCCATAGTGTCCCATAATATCCCAGAGTGAACATAATGAATCGTACATACAACCACTACCCTTCTAACATATATCCTTTCAGCAAATGGTGCTTATACCTCTTTTTGATTTGATTTCTGTTTGTACATAGTTTCAGTTCCGGCTCTAGACTGTTCCACAAATCCACCCCACAGACAGATATGCACATACTTTTCTTGGTTGTACGTATCTTGGGTTTTGTAAAGTTTAAGTCTCCCCTCAAATTATGATCATTGTCTCTTTTTTTAAATATTTTTTTGTATATTAGTTGGTAGTTGATTATTAATTGCCCTGTACATTACTTGTGCTGTCTTAAATTTAACTATATCGATGAACTTTATGACATGTGACTTTAAGAACAACGAATTGGTATGGTCTCTATATCCTGCATTGTTTATTATCCTTATAGCTCTTTTTTGTAATGTGCATATTGACTGTAGGTTGGTCTTGTAGGTGTTTCCCCAGACTTCTACACAGTAGTTAAGATAAGGTAAAAACAGTGAATTGTACAATAAGACCAATGATTTATAGTCCAAGAAATGTCTAGTCTTCCCCAGTATGCCTATACATTTTGCTAATTTGGCCCGGATGTGACTGATGTGAGGTTTCCAGCAGATTTTATTGTCTAGCGTCACCCCCAGAAACTTATTTTCCTGTACTGTTTCTATTCTGGTATCATCTATCGTTACCATTATTTCATGATTTATTTTATAATTTCCAAACAACATAATCTTTGTTTTTTTTAGATTTAGAGATAATTTATTTTTGTTGAACCACTGCGTTAATTTTTCCATTTCAGTTGTGACCACCTCTAAAACCTGCTGCAAATTCTCACCAGTGCAAAGGATATTTGTGTAATCCGCAAACAAAATAAATTTCAGAATTTTTGATACTTGGCATATGTCATTTATATATAAAATAAAGAGTTTGGGTCCCAAAACTGACCCCTGGGGCACACCACAAGTGATGTCCATGAAGGGTGATTTGTGCTCTCCAATTTGTACAAATTGTTGTCTGTTACTTAAATAACTTTCCACCCAACTCAGTCCTACCCCTCTTATCCCATACCTTTCCAGTTTCCTTAGTAGTATTCTGTGGTCAATGGTGTCAAAAGCTTTCTTTAAATCTATAAATACTCCTACAGCAACATTTTTTTTATCTATACAACTAGTAATTTCTTCTATAAGTTCGATCAGTGCCAAAGATGTAGATTTATCTGCTCTAAAACCATACTGGCTATCTGTAAGGAGGTTGTGTTTTTCAGTGAAATCATCCAGTCTCTTAGTGAAGATTTTTTCAAGTATTTTGGAGAATTGTGAGAGTAAAGAGACTGGCCTGTAATTTGTGAAGCGATGACTGTCTCCTGTTTTGTATAGAGGCATTACTTTTGCTATTTTCATTTTGTCTGGAAATGTACCAGTTTGAAATGACAGGTTACAGATGTGGGTGAGTGGCTTAATTCCCTCAATTACTTTTTTCACTATTGTCATGTCAATTTCATTGAATTTCAATTTCAGTTGAGGTGGTATGGGCATCTGATTAGGATGCCTCCCACTTGAGGTGTTTCAGGTACGTCCTACTGGGAGGAGACCCCGGGGCAGACCCAGGACTCGGTGGAGAGACTGTGTCTCCCAGCTGGTCTGGGAACGCCTTGGGATCCTCTCTGAAGAGCTGGAGCAGGTGGCTAGGGAGAGGGAAGTCTGAGCTTCTCTGCTTGAACTGCTGCCTCCGCGACCCGGACCTCCGGAACAGCGGTAGAAGATGGATGGATGGAGTAAACAATCTTGGCCAGGGCACAAGCGGCTCGTCCAGGAGCTCCAGGAAGGACTGAAGCGGTGAAACGCATGCCTCCATGTTTATTCTTGTCACCAAAATGTTATATCGGAATTACCTCTGTAATGACGAGGCCAGGTGCACAGTTGAACTTCACTTTATTTAAAGGGTTGGTCACACACAATACAGCCACCAGGTAGGGGCATCGGCAAAGAGGCCGAACAGAGATGCCTGCTGGCATTTATAGGGTGGTACAGTGGCGGAAAGAAGAAGTGGCCGCTACTACACCCCACTTCACAATAATGGCACAAATTCAACACCTGTAACTGTTATGTTGTAACAGGCTGACTGACTCTGCACTAACCTCTCTGTTCTTCTTCAGGGTCTTCAGGCTCTCCCGTGGCTCTGGGCCTGTTCATCGTGGTCCTCCTCGCTCTCCTTTTAGCCGTTGCCTTTGTGGTTTACAAGAAGAAAAGAACATACTTCTCCTCCACCGTCCGCTACAAGAGGACCTTTGATGAAACGGACACCACCAGTATAATAACTGAAGACTGAGCCTGCTGTAGCTGTCAGCCTCAGGAAGTATTTCTGTGCCTGCCTTAAACAGATGCAGCCTTCTCTCTTTTTACAAATGATTTATCTTGCTCAGGCCTGAAAAGCTTTAGAATGGTGTATAAAAATGTAAATATTGTTTGAGCACTATTAATAACTGAAGTTGGGCTATTTTTCAAGTTGGAATATTAGACTATTAGGAGTGCCGTGTTATGATTGGTGTCGATGCTTTGATCTTTATGCCACAGTCTGTCTTAGACTCACATTCAGCCTTAAGTCCAATTTTGCAGTTTGGGGGGGGGGGCGGTTGTCTTTCAGCTGCTCCTTTTCAGGGTCGCTACAGCGTATCACCGCCTTATATTGCGATGATTCGCATGTTGATTTGGCAAGGATTCTCTTTTTTTTTTTTATCCTGGATACCCTTCCTGACACAACCTTGCCTATTTATCTGGGCTTGGGACTGGTACAGGGAGTACACTGGCATGTGCACCCCAGTGGCTGGGTAACCAACTTTCCTTCCCCCATTTCATTATGCTGAGCATCAAACTAGAAGGCAGAAGTATCTTTTTTTTTTTATATGGTCTTTGGTATGACCTGGCCAGGGCTTGGATGCACGACCTCCTGGTTATGGGGCAGATGCTCTACTTCTAGGCCACCACTCCGGTCAATTTTGTAGATGGGTGAGTGGCCTCAAACACTCCCACTGATTTTCTGACACTGCATTAGTATTTCTCCTCACAATCTAACTTAATTATTTTTCAAAATCATAGATCATATGAAAACACAGTATTTTCCACACTAGCACTGCCAGAATCTCTATAACACAAATGGGCAACCTAATGACAATGAATCAAACTATACTTAAACATCAGATTATACTGCATTTCATTCTGAACTTAGTGGCTGTTTTATTTTTGAGTGACTGTGACTCTGCTTCACTGGCCTGAAATGTGTGATCACCAAATCTCAGTGAATGTAGAGATTACTTTGCTCTACTTAAATACAATAGGGTTTAAACTGGACTATGCCTTTAAATACTAAAACTGACTGTGCCTTCTGACAGCTTCACAGCTGATAGTTTTTAGATCAGGATGTTTTGTTATAAATCAGTTTACTGATTATGCAGCTTTAGTCAGTGTTGTGAAATTTAAAAACTGTCCTACTGCTCTGATTAGCTTTTAATATAAACTTAACTACTGAGCAAGCGAGCACTTTATGCTGTGGAGCTTCCACATTTAAGCACAATGAGGTTTGGCTTTTTTTTTTTTTTAAGATGTTCTTGTTGCACTGGAGTTCCCTGTAAATGCTCTGTAAATACATGATGTTGCTTTTATAACTGAACCAAAGACGTTCCAGGACATTTTTACCTGAACTTGCCTTTCATCTTGAAGAGCTGCTGGTGTTATATACAGTACTGGGCTTGTTAACAGACTTCATATCCAGCTATCAAACCAAATGTTTGAAGTGTTTACGTCACTCTGGCACAACTTTAATCAGCTCCAATCAGGTACAGCATCACTCCCAATAAAATTGCTTGTTTACAAAGGTCTTTTTCTCTTTCATTAATAAGTGTCACTTTGTAAACTTCAGTACTAGAGATTACATTAGGATAACAGATTCCCCCAGCCACAGCTGTTGTGACTCCTGAAGACTGCCCAGTTTAATCTCTAAATACTTTACAACACTACATTAACCAGACTGGCAAGGATGCTGTAGCGTATTCTGTTATGATGAACCCACTCATTGTCTCATTTGAACATGCAGGGCTTGACATGGCCAATGGCCAACCAGCCAAATGCAGGTGAAATTAAACACTGACCTGCAGCCCATTCACTGTCACTAGCCATGGTGGTAGGTGGGATATTCAGTTTTATATACAGTATACAGTGGTGTGAAAAAATGTTTGCCTCTTCCTGATTTCTCATTTTGTTGTATGTTTGTCACACAAATGTTTCAGATCAAACAAATTTAAATATTAGAC
Organism: Pholidichthys leucotaenia; assembly: GCA_020510985.1. Classification (NCBI taxonomy): domain Eukaryota; kingdom Metazoa; phylum Chordata; class Actinopteri; order Cichliformes; family Pholidichthyidae; genus Pholidichthys; species Pholidichthys leucotaenia. The sequence goes on from CM035837.1 coordinate 272,058,427, forward strand.
AAAGATAACACAAGTAAACACAAAATGCAGTTTTTAAATGAAGGTGTTTATTATTAAGGGTTAAAAAAAATCCATGGCCCTGTGTGAAAAAGTGATTGCTCCTCCCTGTTAAAACATAAATCAACTGTGGTTTATCACATCTTTGGAAAGCCGAGTTCAGTTTCTCTAGCCACACCTGTTCTCAATCAAGAAATCACTTAAATAGGACCTGCCTGACAAAGTGAAGTAGACCAAAAGATCCTCAAAAGCTAGACATCATGCTGCGATCCAAAGAAATTCAGGAACAAATGAGAAACAAAGTAATTGAGATCTGTCAGTCTGGAAAAGGTTATAAAGCCATTTCTAAAGCTTTGGGACTCCAGCAAACCACAGTGAGAGCCATTATCCACAAATGGCGAAAACCTGGAACAGTGGTGAACCTTCCCAGGAGTGGCCAGCCGACCAAAATTACCCCAAGAGTGCAGCGACGACTCATCCAAGAGGTCACAAAAACCCCCACAACATCCAAAGAACTGCAGGCCTCACTTGCATCAGTTAAGGTCAGTGTTCATGACTCCACCATAAGAGACCGGGCAAAAATGGCCTACATAGCAGAGTTCCAAGACAAAAACCACTACTGAGCAAAACAAACATCAAGGTTAATCTCAGTTTTGCCAGAAAACATCTTGATGATCCCCAATATTTTTGGGAAAATACTCTGGACTGACGAGACAAAAGTTGAACTTTTTGGAAGGTGTGTGTCCCATGTGAACCAGGATCATCATACCAACAGTAAAATATGGTGGTGGTAGTGTGATGGTCTGGGGCTGTTTTGCTGCTTCAGGACCTGGAAGATTTGCTGTGGTAAATGGAACCATGAATTCTGCTGTCTACCAAAAAATCCTGAAGGAGAATGTCCGGCCATCTGTTCGTGACCTCAAGCTGAAGCGCACTTGGGTTCTGCAGCAGGACAATGATCAGAAACAAACCAGCAAGTCCATCTCTGAATGGCTTAAGAAAAAACAAAATGAAGACTTTGGAGTGGCCTAGTCAAAGTCCTAACCTGAATCTGATTGAGATGCTGTGGCATGACCTTAAAAAGACGGTTCATGCTCGAAAACCCTCCAATGTGGCTGAATTACAACAATTCTACAAAGATGAGTGGGCCAAAATTCCTCCACAGCATTGTAAAAAAACTCATTGCCAGTTATCGCAAACGCTGATTGCAGTTGTTGCTGCTAAGGGTGGCCCAACCAGTTATTAGGTTTAGGGGGCAATCACTTTTTCACACAAGGCCATGTAGGTTTGGATTTTTTCTCCTTAATAATAAACACCTTCATTTATAAACTGCATTTTGTGTTTACTTGTGTTATCTTTGTCTAGTATTTAAATTTGTTTGATCTGAAACATTTAAGTGTGACAAAAAAAAAAAAAAAGAGAAATCAGGAAGGGGACAAACGCTTCTTCACACCACTGTACATCTATGGTATACAAGGATGTCACAGCCAGTCACAGATGCCATGTGTAGCTTTACCAAGCAGTTGGAGCAAGAGAGTGTGACACCTACTGGCCAAGAGGGCAGAATGTTGTCCACCTTTAAGAGCAAAAAAACAAAAAAACAAAAACAAAACATTGCCTGTTGTCAAAACTGGCCCCTTGGCTAGTAAAAGGGCAAGGTAACAACTGACTGGAAAACCAATCGCTACAGTGGCTGGTGAACATAAAATTTAATGTCAAGATGTGAAATGAAATACTTATAGCTTGTGACCTTTGAACTAGGGTACATAAAACCTGTGTGTGTAGATCCACCTGGAGATCATGATATGTGAGGCTGGTGAGCATCTGGGCAATTGCCCAGGAGCGACAGTGATTCTCATCAATAGTGGATGGCTGATGTAGCAGCATGGCATTTGCTTACACTACAGTCATGAAAAAATTAGGAGACCCTGTATTAGCCCGTGTTTTTTTTTTTCCAAACATATTTGGACATATGGATATTTAGTATCAGTGTTTAAAATACTGGGATTCATGTAAAACAACTAAACAATTAAAAATGAATTAAAGACTTTTTTCAAATTTTCTATAAAATGTAATTCTAAACAAAGTGAAGAATAAATTAGGACACCATCTTTTTTAGGACACCCCCACATTCATTCCCACTTACAATGGCTAAAATAAATTTAAAAAAATCAAATAAAAACAAAAGCAAGGTTAGACATAGATATGTGAACATATCTTAATAAAGAACTGAATATTTAAAGGGGTGTCCAAATTTTTTCACGACTGTACGTGTCCACTGGTCCGTTCTTTTGTCGAAAGGCATTGTTTAAGGATTGTGCGGTGGTGCAGAAATGGGTTTAACCAGGTGGTAACCAGGTTACAGAAAATGTGACCATTATGGAAAGCCAATAGTCAAAGAACTCTGTCATGAGAAAACACTCATCTGATTGTGGGCGGTCTTTCATGGACTCAAACTACCAGACAACATGGTGGACTATGTCTTGTATCTTTAAAACAAACCAGTGAAGTGTTTCTAGCATCACTTCATGTGAGAAATAGTAGCTTCAGTTAATGAATCTGTTATGATGTGACATCAAAAACCGCTGGTTTAAACGTTCCGGATGAAATTGCTGCCTCCGGTGCATGCCAGCATGGATGACTCATTTGTATAAACATGTTTATGCAAATGAGCGGTACGGGGAACCACAGGCTACTCGACGCACCGGCAGCCAAATGCTTTCCATTGCACTTCCAATACATAATGAATGTGAAGCGGAAAAATGACAGATCCAGTGGACATGTAACATTATTCTACTTTTACCAGAATGAGCTAAAAACACACATGACCCCTCTAGTCATGCAGCAATTCACATGCATGCTATTCTAGGCTCAAATACAAAATGAACAAGCGCGTTAATTAAAAGGGTATTTCTGTTTAGATTTCGGCTTTGTTAGAAAAGTTCATTTTAAAAAATGAGACTATGACAGACAATGTTTTGTGCATTCCAAAGATTATAGCCATCATTTTCATATCACACCAAATATGATCGCTCTTCAAAGCTCCAATTTTTACTAATGATGAGATGTCACTGACTTTTTGGACAGTAAAAAGCAATCAGTTTGATGATGTTAAATGTGGAGCACAGATTCCAATCAAATCTGCTAAAAGGTGTTCTTGGAATATGGGTTGGACAGTGAAACCATGGGAAAGGCATGATCAGGAAACTGCATTAATTTCCCAGAGTTTCTTCTTCATTGCCAGACTCATTTTTCACTCCGACATCCTGACAGCACACCTCAGTATTAATATACACCATCACTAGATAAGTATATCAAAATGTAGCAGTAAAATACATCCAAAAACCAGCTTAATCAGTCTTTATTCTCCAAATTGAAAGCATGAAATGTGTAGATCAATTTACAAAACAAAAAAAGGGGGTGACTTTATTTTGAGGCAATTCAATGTGAGGAAGATTCCAATGAAAAAGGAACAGAAGTAAATTATTTTGCCAAAGCATCACTCAGCCATTCCACAAGGTAAACTCACTCATCACTGCAGAACCACTTCATCGCCACCTTTTCACTTAAAGCACTTGTGGTCTAACATTTAAAAAAAAAAAAACAAAACAAAACCATATGCATTTTTAATTATTTATAACTGAATAAAGTGCACCCAGAAACCCAGTGATATTAACCTAAGTATGTTTATGTATTGAATTCACATTTGCATATCTGCAAGACACCTGCACCTATCATACACTTCTCACCACGGCTGAATCCAATCCAAGCATGTAAGAAAATGTGATGAATTCTGCCACCACAGAACCTGTGATCCAGCTTTAATTCTCTTCCCGCACAATCAGTACTCCTCTTCGAGATCATCATCCAAGTCAGAGAATTCAACAGAAGGTCTATGGTCTGGAACCTCGTCATCAATTTCTTCCTGGGAACCTGCAATCCAGACAGACAAGTCAACCGCGCAGCCACAAAATATCAAATAACAGCAGTGATCTAGTGATGCCATTAGCTTTACACAGGATTATGAATAAAGGTTTTTTGCAGCAAGGAAATGATCAACATACTTTCAAGACTGGCCATGCCTTCATGAAGGCTTCTCACCAGGTAGAACAACTAAGGTGAGAAAGGGAACAAATATGCAAGTTAGTCTTGAACTTTTTAAAACCAAGAATTTGTAGAACGTTTAACTGTTTGGAATGATTAGAATTTCTGCATCAAATACTTAATTTGGTCTGAGCTACTGCATATGAGTAAAGAAATTGGTATCCTGAACAGTTATATTCTTCTTGCCATTAATGAACAAATTCCATAGCCAACAACCTCACAGATCCACTCATCTCCTGGATCAACAAAAATGGTTAATGTACACTGACTGAACCTTTACAAAGTTTGTATCATAGATCCAATACCAAAGACTGTCAACTTAAAGGATTCCAACTAATATGGGTAACGATATTCAACCAGGCTTCATTTAAGGTTTTCAAGTTTGAGTGAAAACTTATCAGAATTTATTTATTTCAATATGCAAGTGCTGTGGCTTTGCATCTGAAAGTAGTGATTATTCAAATAGAAAATGGGTTGATCAGAGTATGAATATTTCACATTTGAATCATTAAATTAGCAAATACCATCTCAATGAAAATCTGGTACGGCATGTGCTCCACACCAATTAATCAGAATCAATTACTTAAAGAGCAGGACCAATTATATTTGACTAAGATTTTCTTTGCGAGATCAGACTCTAGAAGTTCTCATAAAAAGTCTTGTCCCCCCCCCCTTTTAATTATAGTTAATTCAACTGTTCCAGGAAAAAAAAAGCAGTACACTAGTATGATTTTCAATTCTAATTTAAATAAAAGAAGATCAGAGTTCATTTTAGGAATCTTTCAAATCAGAAATCCTGATCAGGGGTCATGATTTTTTTTTGTGTACTGCAGTCTGACAGTGCCAGTGGCTCTTTCAGCCAGTGTTAATATCCATTGATAAATGGTCAATTGTGTATCCACGTTTCCAGATTTCTCACCCCAGCTGTATCCATTTCACCGAGGAGGTCAGAGAACCGTTGCTCACAGAAATGCAGCAGCACCACCAGATAGAGGCCACTGCTAATGAAATCATCATATTCCGACTATAAATTAAGAAAAAGACATTTCAGAACAATGACCACATCATTTCCATCAGCAAGAAATTTTACAGAAGAGCTAACTGAGCAGCTTTAGAGTGCGTGTCCACAGAATGCGTTAAAACACTAAACCTGTTTTTCTTGGTGCTTCACAGGTGCTCTTAAATAATACAACAGTTAGTTCTGACCGAGCAATTTGATTGGACAACAGGGATTCCAGGAATTACTATATTCCACCATAATTGCACTCCAGTGTTTCACTGGATATGCATCACTCCACTTCAAAGGTATTCTAGCAACCGTTAATTACTATCAGTAATTTACTGTCAAGTCGACAGACTTAAGAATTGCAATATTATGTTAGACACCTTGATTTCCACAGTGAGGCACTGTTTAAAAAGCAACCAGACAGTCTCAATTCAGCCATCTCTAATCCAGAAGTCCTGTCCTTTGAAATATTCAGCAATATATTTTACATCTGGTATACGATGCTGTGCACAAGCTACAGTCACCACAGCCTTCTGGAGATAAGGAATATGTCCAAACATTACGTCTTGGACCAGAGCACTACAGAGGAACTCTGTGGCCTAGGTCTTCTCCACCAGACCTCCACACCCCCGGACTCGACCGCTGTGTCTCATCCCAAATTGAAATGCCGTAGACGGTGTGAGTGGCGACAAAAGAGAGGTGAACGCAGAGGTATCCGAACAAAGCTAGCCACTAGCTACGAGACTCCCGATTCCCTTCCTCATTCTGGCCAACGTACGCTCACTAGACAACAAAATAGACCACATATAGCTCCTGAGAACTACGAAACGTGATGCATGGAACTACTGTGCTATTATCTTTACGGAAACGTGGTAAAATGACAATATAATACCGGACTCTGCCATTCAGTTAGCAGGGCTAACATGCTACTGTGCTAGTAGGCTGCTCATGGAAGGAGGGAAGACCCGCGGGGGAGTCGTGTGTGTTTACATCAGTGACGCTTGGTGCTGTGATGCAACTGTTGTGCATAAAAACTGTTTTCCATTGGTGGAGTTTATGATCATCAAGCGCCGACCCTTTAACATTCCGAGGGAATTTAAATCTGTCCTATTAGTCGCCGTGTATGTCCAACCCACCATCATCGGTGAGAGGAGTAAAGCACTAAAGGAACTATCAGGCCATCAGTGAGACACAAACAGTGCATCCAGACAGATTCCTCATCACAGCAGGAGCCTTCAATCATGCAGATTTAAAGGCCCTACTACCAAAACTATACCAACACATGGACTTTCCAACAAGAGGAGACAAGTTGCTGGACCTGGTGTACACAACTCACAAGAAAGCATACAGACGCCTCTCCCCTTCCCCACCTGGGTCTCTCTGATCACATCACCATCTTGTTAAGGCTGGCATACAGACCCAGAGTGAAAGACCAACAAAAAAGTAGGCATGTGTGTGACTAGAGGGGGTCTCTGATGCTCACAAAGACTGCTTCAGCACTACAGACTGGGGCACTTTCAAGCCTGCCGCCACTCACAATGGACACACAAATAGAGAGTACACTGAGGTTGTTGTAGCACACATAGCTAAATGCATTGATGATGTCACTCACTGCAAAACCATCACTGTTCATGCTACCCAAAACCCATAGATGACAGCAGAGGTCCATAGGCTCCTGAGGGCTCGGGACACAGCCTTCAGAGCTGACGACACTGCAGGACAAACAACAGCTAGGGCTAATCTGTCCTGTGGCATCAAGGAGGCAAAATGACAGTACAGCAAGAAAATATCCGACCACTTCAACAACACCAGAGATGCACGTTCCCTCTGGCGTGGCATACAGATCCTCACCAACTACAAACCCCCACCTTATACCTGTGTGAGTAACATCACACTGCCGAACAACCTAAATGGCTTCTTTGGCTGCTTTGAAGCACAAAACAGCACATCAGCACAGAAGACCACTCATCCCTCAGACGGGCAGGCCATAAATGTGGATTCGGCTAACGTGAAGAGGACCCTCTCCAGGATCAACCCACGCAAGGCAGCAGGACCAGACAACATACCAGGCTACATTCTGAAGGACTGTGCAGAGGAGCTCAAGAATGTCCTGGCTGACATCCTCAACATCTCCCCGAGTCAAGTTGTTGTCCCCATGCGTTTCAAAACTGCTACCATAATACCACTCCCAAATAAGCCCATCCCATCCAGCTCCAATGATTACTGGTCCGAAGCAGTGACCCCCATCATAATGAAGTGCTTCGAGCAGTTGGTCATGCAGAACATCAAGTTCATTCTCCCTCCCTCCCATGACCCATCTCGGCTTGCATACAGGTCAAACAGGTCCACAGAAGATGCCATTGCTGCTGCTCTCCATCCAGCCCTCACCCACCTGGACTCAAAGAACTCCTACGTGCGAATGCTGTTCTTGGACTTCAGTTCAGCATTCAAACGATCATTCCCCAGCACCTAATACAAAAACTCACACACTTGGGACTCAAAACCTCTCTCTATAACTGGGTACTGGACTTTCTCACAGGCAGGCCACAGAACGTGTGGGTTGGCAGCAACACCTTCAAGACCATCACACTGAGCATAGGGGCCCCACAAAAGTGCATGCTCAGCCCACTGCTCTTCACCCTGCTGACCCAGGACTATGTACCAGCCTACAGCACCAACCACATCATCAAGTTTGCGGACAACACAACAGTGGTGGGCCTCATCACCAACAATGCGGAGGCCAACTACAGAAATGAGGTGAGCCAACTAGTCCAGTGGTGTAAAGAAAATAACCTCTTCCTGAATGTGGGGAAGAACCAAAAAGATTGTGGTTGACTTCAAGAGAGGACACACACAGCATCCCCCTCTGATCATCGATGGAGCAGCTGTGGAGAGGGTGAGCAGCATCAAGTTCCTGGGGGTGCACATCTCTGAGTACCTCTCCTGGTCCAACACCACTACATCACTGGCCAAGAAGGCTCAAACTCGCCTCCACTTCCTCTGCAAACTGAGGAGAGCACGAGTCCCATCTCCCATCATGTGCTCATTCTACCGGGGCACCACTGAGAGCATCCTTACCAGCTGCATCACAGTGTGGTATGGAAGCAGGCAGCAAGATCATCGGTGCCCCTCTGCCCCCCCCCCCCCGGACATCTACCTCACCTGCCTCACCCGCAGAGCCATCAACATTGCAGGCGACACCTCCCACCCCTCACAATCCCTCTTCAGCCCCCTGTCCTCGGGGAAAAGGTACCGGAGCCTCCGGGCCTGCTCTACAAGACTGCTAAACAGCTTTGTTCATCAGGCTATCAGGACCCTGAACTCTGTCCACTCCTCGGACCATAATGGACTCACCTGCACAATAACTACCTCAGCTGTTGGCACAGAAAGACTGGCACGCCAACAGTAATACATCTGCTGCTGTACCTCTCTGCACTTTACTGCAACCATTTGCACAAATGCCATATCTGCTGCTGTCTGTTATTGCAATACTGATCATGTGCAGTCCTATCAGTCACTGTCTGCACCTACACTACCACATCAAACTTGCAACTATGAGTACTACTGCTCTACTTTTTCTGTATATACAATTGCTGGGTTTTATCATTTATCTTTATGTGCACTATGGGATGTCTGGGTCTATCTTTTGTCACCATTTGCACTACAGCTAGCATTACCGTACACAGCCATTTGCACTACGGGTAGCATTACCGTACATACACTGCTGTTGTTTTTCCAGCCTTATTCCTTTTTTATATTATATTGCGCACACCACTGAAGAGAGACAAATGGCATTTGAATTCCCCTGTATCTCCTGTACGTATAGTAGTATTGACAAATAAAATCTTTGAATATGTTTAAACAAAACAGACAGGCTAGAGTTGAATTTATTGACTTGATTAGAAAACCACAATACCTTTGTGGTGAAGGACTCCGTTTCACCTGAAAATGCCAAGAAAAAGCAAGCCAAGTGTGCCAAAGACAAATTGCTAGCATGCCAACTAGGGGTGGGTTCAAAAGATCGATCCAACGATTTGAATCGATCCACGTTTGACTGAGCTGATAGCAATCCACAAAATCCGTGGATCGATCTTTTAATTTACAGTCTGTGAAACATAAAACGCAAGCAGCCAGATGAAGTCTCACGTGATGACCAATCGCGCAAGAGTTCCATGCGCCACATGCTCACATTACTTCTGTGTTTACATTTGATAGGCAGCCATACAGCAGACTTGCCAATGTTAATTTCTCAACAAAAGTCACGGCTAAAGAGTTCCCGAATATTTTTCATAAAGCGGGGATAAACTCTTTTGTACTAAGTGCAGCGCTGTGTTAGAACATAAAAGTTGACAATTGATAAACAATTTAAGCAGAAAACACACAGAGAACGACAACAGACCAGAGAGAGAGACTGTTGTAGCTGCTGGGGGTAAGTAAAATATAGTTGTTTTTTTTTAAACATTTGTGTCATAAATTAGTAATGCATCGATGAAAATGATAGAATAAATAAAGGCTGCAGTACGAGCGAGCCATTTTTACTCAATAGAACTAAACTGAAATGACCAAATCTTCCAGGAAATGAACTGAAACACTTTTCAAAAATTGAAAGTTATGCTGTAGTTAAAATGTAAACAAAAAATAAAAACCTGAATTATTAAACCCTACTGTGGTGTGGGGACCTAAAAATATCATTAATTTTACTTTGACATATATTCTTTTCATATCCCCTTAAGATCTATGAAGACTGGGTTTCCACTCCAAGATCCATCCTGCACTGAGATGTTCTGAAGGGAAGAGGTTGTCAGTGGAGGATCCATCCCTGCTTTGTTGTGGATTTTGGCAAAGACCATCTCGAATTTTTCAGGGGTCTTAGTTTTCAAATTCAAGATGGTGCTGCCATAATTTTCTCCATACTCTAACATGCATCCAATGCAATTTAGTTGTTGTAATGGCTAATTCTTTTATTTAATTTTATTTAAGTTCTCAGCAAGAATACAATGTTGGCCATTTTTTGACAATTTTCCTGAGCATTTAATTCTAAATAAATCACCGTTTAACAAATTTGTGGCAATCCTGTTTTTTTTCCCTTGTGATGTTACATAGAACTGCATCACTGTAAACTATGGAAAAAAGCAGCTACTTTAAAATCTGCACTTCCTCGCACAACTTTCAGTGCAAAAAAAACCAACTCTAAAAATGTCAACTTTTTGGAAAAACTCCCACAAATTCAAGCTTTTGGGGCCACAACAGTCACAAAAACAGCAGCAAAATCCTGGAGGGACTGAAACACAGTGAGATTATGTATATATGGGTAGCCCTCAATAGGCAGCCCGTGAGCTACATCTGGCCCTAAGCCCCCCTATTTGTGGCCCCCAAGCTGTGATTCCTTCGTGTTTTGGTCCGTTATCTCCATGCCAACGATGCGCTGAAAATCTGTCAGTGCGCGAGTGGCACTTTTTTTACTTTCACTTATGGAATGGGTTGCTTATTCGTTCAAACAGCAGATTTGGCCATGTTGGTGGTAGCCTGACCACTACCACCAACATGGCCTTGCTGCCACGGTAGCTTGAAGACTGCACTCGCTGTCCGTGTGTGTGGGCGCACCCATCTCTGGTGCAATTACGTACAATATTCAGGTAACTGCTGCTGAAAGTCGCTACCTTCACCAGCAACTCCCACAGCAGAACAGTCTGGTAACATAGGCGTAAATCAAGGGAGTCCAGGGTATGACAATTTTCTCTTTAAAATTTGCAGCTTTTTTCACAACTCTTATTAATTTATTACATTTGTAAATGTAAAACTTGTTTTAAATTTCCCACTTTTTCCTCATAAATCTGCAATTTTTTCTTCTTGTCTATTTGTAACCTTTTTCAATAAATTTGCAACATTTTTCTTGTAAACTTGACTTTTTGTAAATTTTCATTTTACATTTTTCTTGCAAATTTGTGGTTTTCTTCCTCATAAATTTATGACTTTTTTGTGTAAATTTTTAGCCCCCCCCCCATAACTGTACATTTGCACATTCTCTCTCAAAGTTTTGACTGACAACAATAATACTTAGTGTTCTCAATACAGTATTTACTCTGGAGAAAATGTTCTGTTTATTGTCCCTCCCAACATAAAAATGAAATATCTGCCCATTCGGCATGTTGGCACTGCTCTGGCCCACCGGCCCACAGGAAAAAACAAATGCGGACCCCTGGCAAAAACATTTGAGGGCCCCTGGTATACATGCTTCATGCATTGAATTTGTTTACTTTGGGTTGTTATCTTGACACTACACACCCTTTGTGTAGTGCAAAGGCTACAAGCACTTGTTAGCACTTCGTGAAATCAAAAGTTAAATAATAAAAAGTGCATTATTGTAACCAATTTTGGGTCAGTTCTTTATGTGATAATTTATGTATTGAAAAAGTTGGGGTATTCCTGCTAGAATTTGCAGCATTAGGTTGCCAAGATTTTTTTTTCCTGGCACGTAAAATAGCAATTAAAATGGTAATTTCCCTGATTGAATCGGGATCACAATTGAATCGATTCAGAACCCCAAGAATCTGAATTGAATCTGGATTCAATCTGGATGAATTAGTGATGATTCCCAGCCCTAATGCCAACGAGCCACCGGCACTGATCTTGGCCCTTTTGCGGTACCGATTCAACAGGTGACTGGTATGTACAGTGGAAATAAAAAGTCTACACACCCCTGTTCAAATGCCAGGGGTTTTTGTGATGTAAAAAAAATTAGACCAAGATAAATCATTTCAAAACTTTTTCCACAATTAATGTGACCTATAACCTGTACATCCATCCATCCATCCATCTTCTACCGCTTTTCCAGAGGTCTGGGTCGCGGAGGCAGCAGTTCAAGCAGAGAAGCCCAGACTTCCCTCTCCCCAGCCACCTGCTCCAGCTCTTCGGAGAGGATACCAAGGTGTTCCCAGACCAGCTGGGAGACATAGTCTCTCCACCGAGTCCTGGGTCTGCCCCGGGGTCTCCTCCCAGTGGGGAGTACCCAAAACACCTCAAGTGGGAGGCGTCCAGGAGGCATCCTAATCAGATGCCCATACCACTTCAACTGACTCCTTTCAGGTTCAGGTTACTTTATTTGTACCCGTAGGTAGATTTGTTTTGCAGTCTGGTGACATCCATATTTACAAGCCACAATTACATTCAACATAAACACAAACACAGGCACACATGAAGCTGACTATAAACATGATAAAAATACTCAAGGCTGCATCAGTCAGGGTATAAAGACAAAGTGATGAGAGAAAAACCAGAGGTAAGAGAGAAGGGTCATATTAAAAAGTTAAAAACTAGTCAAAGAGGTTAAAAACTCAAAGGTCTAAAACCCAATAAAATATTTAGAACCCAAATAAAATCCTACAAAAATAAGTAAATATAATATATTTCAATGTGGAGGAGCAGCGGTTCTACTCTGAGCCTCTCCCGGATGACTGAGCTCCTCACCTTATCTCTGAGGGTGAGTCCAGCAATCCTACGAAGAAAGCTCATTTCAGACGCTTGTATCCGCGATCTCATTCTTTCGGTCATTACCCAAAGCTCGTGACCATAGGTGAGAGTAGAAACGTAGATTGGTAAATCGACAGCTTTGCTTTAGAACTGAGCTCCCTCTTCACTCAATGGACCGGTACAACGTCCGCATCACTGCAGATGCTGCTCCGATCCGTCTGTCAACTGCTCACTCCATTCTCCCCTCACTCGTGAATAAGACCCCAAGATACTTAAACTCCTCCACTTGGGGCAGGAGCCTGTCCCCAACCCAAAGAGGACAATCCACCTTTTTCCGGCTGAGGACCATGGACTCGGACTTGGAGGTGCTGATTCTCATCCCAGCCGCTTCACACTCAGCGGCAAACCGTCCGAGCAAGAACTGTAGGTCATTGCTGGATGAAGCCAACAGGACAACATCATCTGCAAACAACAGAGATGAGATCCTGTGGTCACCAAGCATGACACCCTCCATTCCCTGGCTGTGCCTAGAAATCCTGTCCATAAAAATTATGAACAGGATTGGTGACAAAGGGCAGCCTTGGCGGAGTCCAACTCTCACTGGGAATGACTCCGACCGAGTGTTGGCAATACGAACCAAACTCTCACAACGGTCGTACAGACACTGAATAGCTCGTAACAACAAGCCCGATACCCTACACTCCCAAAGCACCCCCCACAAAAAACCACAAGGGACACAGTCGAACGCCTTCTCCAAGTCCATAAAACACATGTAAACTGGTTGGGGAAACTCCCACGAACCCTCGAGAATTCTCGAGAGGGTAAAGAGCTGGTCCGATGTGTGACGGCCAGGACGAAAACCACATTGCTCCTCCTGAATCTGAGGTTCGAACAACGGCCGGACTCTCCTCTCCAGTACCTTGGCATAGACCTTCCCAGGAAGGCTGAGGAGTGTGATCCCTCTAAAGTTGGAGCACACCCTCCGGTCCCCTTTTTTGAAAAGAGGAACCACCACCCCGGTTTGCCATGCCAAAGGCACTGCCCCCAACCTCCATGCAATGGTGCAGAGGCGTGTCAACCATGACAGCCCTACAACATCCAGGGCCTTGAGGTACTCAGGGTGAATCTCGTCCACCCCCGGGGCCCGGCCACCAAGGAGATTTTTAACCACCTTGGCGACCTCAGCCCCTGTGATAGGTGAGTCATCCCCCTCGTCCACAAACCCTGCTTCCTCTGTGGAAGGCTTATCAGTGGGATTGAGGAGACCCTCAAAGTATTCCTTCCACCGCCCAACGATATCCCCAGTCGAAGTCAACAGCGCCCCATCCGCACCATGCACAGTGTGGACAGGGAGCTGCTTCCCCCTCCTGAGCCGCCAGACAGTTTGCCAGAATCTCTTCGAGGCCGATCAAAAGTCTTGTTCCATGGCCTCACCGAACTCCTCCCATAACCCGGGTTTTTGCTTCAGCAACCACCCGAGCTGCAGTCTGCTTGGCCTGCCGGTACACCTCAGCTGCTTCGGGAGTCCCACAAGCCAACCAAGCCTGATAGGACTCCTTCTTCAGCTTAATAGCCCCCTCACCACTGGTGTCCACCACTTGGTTCGGGGGTTGCCACCACGAGATGTACTGACCACTTTGCAGCCGCAGCTCTGGGCCGCTGCTTCAACAATAGAGGTGGAGAACATGGCCCATTCAGACTCCATGTCTCCAGACTCCCTCAGAATGTGGTTGAAGTTCTTCCGGAGGTGGGAGTTGAAGACCTCCCGGACAGGGGCCTCAGCCAGACGTTCCCAGCACACCCTCACTATACGTTTGGGTCTACCAGGTCTGAATGCCATCCTCCCCTGCCATCGGATCCAACTCACCATCAGGTGGTGATCAGTTGACAGCTCTGCACTTCTCTTTACCCGAGTGTCCAAGACATATGGCCGCAGGTCTGATGACACGATAACAAAATCGATCATCGACCTGTGACCTAGGGTGTTCTGGTGCCAGGTGCACATATGGACACCCTTATGCTTGAACATGGTGTTTGTTATGGACAAACTGTGATTAGCACAGAAGTCCAATAACTGAACACCACTTGGGTTCAGATCGGGCAGGTCGTTCCTCCCAATCACCTCCCTCCAGGTTTCACTGTCATTGCCCACGAGTGCACTGAAGTCCCCCAGTAGGACAATGGCGTCTCCAAGAGGAGCACCCTCCAGCACCCCAGTCAGAGACTCCAAAAAGGGTGGGTACTTTGAAACATCACTTGGTGCATAGGCACAAATGATGGTCAGGACCCGTTTCCCAACCCGAAGGCGCAGGGAAGCAACCCTTTCATCCACCGGGGAAAACTCCAATATAGAGGCAGCAAGGTGGGGGGATACAAGAATACCCACCTCTGCTCGTTGCCTCTTGCCTGGGGAAACTCCAGAAAAGGCCAAGCTCCAGCCCCTCTCCAGGAGACTGGTTCCAGAACCGGAGCTGTGTGTTGAGGTGAGGCCCACTATATCTAGCCGGTATCTCTCAACCTCGTACACCAGCTCAGGCTCCTTCCCCACCAGAGAGGTGACATTCCATCCATCCATCCATCCATCCATCTTCTTCTGCTTAATCCTTTTCGGGTCGTGGGGGGGCTGGAGGCTATCCCAGTATCTTTGGGCGAGAGGCAGGGTACACCCTGGACAGATCGCCAGTCCATCACAGGGCCAACACAGAGAGACAGACAACCATTCACTCTCACAGTCATACCTAAGGACAATTTAGAATCCCCAGTTTGATGCCAATTAACCTAATTTGCATGTTTTTGGCATGTGGGAGGAAACCGGAGAAATCCTGGAGTAAACCCACGCAGACACGGGGAGAACATGCAAACTCCACACAGATCACTGTTGGTCAGGGGCTGGAATCGAACCCAGGATCCCCCGGCCAAGGGTGAGTTGCTGTGCTGCCGCAGTGCTAACCACGCCGCCACCATGCTGCCCACTCCATGTACCAAAAGCCAGTTTAGCAGTATAGCACCGGACCCCCATGATCCCTCCTGCAGGTGGTAAGCCCACTGGAGGGCGGACCCATGTAACTCCTTCAGGCTGAGCCCAGCCGGGTCCCATGGATGGAAACCCGGTCACCAGACACTAGCCATTGAGCCCCTCCCCCAGGCCTGGCTCCAGGGTGGGGCCCCGGTAACCCCATACCGGTCGGGGTACACCGAATCCTTGAGCTAGAATTTATCATGAGAGTCTGTTGGATCGTTCTTAGTCTGGCCCTTCACCCAGGACCAGTTTGTCTTGGGTGACCCTATCAGAGGCAAATTGCTCCGGACAACATAGCTCCTGGGATCACTGGGGCACGCAAACCCGCCACCACAATAAGGTGACGATCCATGAGGGGAAAACCTGTACAACCCAATTGAAAAACAAACTGACATCTTTTAAGGGGAAAAATAAAAAACTTACAATAAGCTGTTTGCTTAAATATGCACACCCTGTTATAACTGGGAATGTGGCTGTGTTAAGAATTAATCAGTCCCATTCAAACTCATGTTAAATGGGAGTCAGCACACACCTGCCACCATTTAAAGTGCCTCTGATTAACCTCAAATAAAGTTCAGCTGTTCCAGTAGGCTTTTCCTGACATTTTTGTAGTCACATCTTACAGCACAAGCCATGGTCTGCAGAGAGCTTCCAAAGCATCAGAGGGATCTCATTGTTCAAAGGTATCAGTCAGGAGAAGGGTACAAAAGAATTTCCAACCATTAAATATACCATGGAGCACAGTGAAGACGGTGATCATCAAGTGGAGAAAATATGGCACAACAGTGACATTACCAAGAACTGGATGTCCCTCTAAAATTGATGAAAAGATGAGAAGAAAACTGGTCAGGGAGGCTCTCAAGAGGCCAACAGCAACATTGAAGGAGTCGCAGGAATTTCTGCCAAGTACTGGCTGTTTAGTACATGTGACAACAATCTCCCATCTAGGGTGGAAAGACGGAAGCCTCATCTTACAAAGAAAAACATCCAAGCCCGGCTACAATTTGCAAAAAAAAAAATTGAAATCTCCCACACGCATGTGGGAAAATGTGTTGTGGTCCGATGAAACCAAGGTTGAACTTTTTGCCTGTAATTCCAAAAGGTATATTTGGCGATTAAGATGTTGAAATGGCCCAGCCAGAGTCCAGACCTGAATCCAACTGAACATCTGTGGGGTGATCTGAAGATGGCTGTGCACAGGAGATGCCCTCGCAATCTGACAGATTTGGAGCGTTTTTGCAACAAAAGAGTGGGCAAATATTGCTGCATCAAGATGTGCCTCGCTGATAGACTCCTACCCAAAAATGCTGTAATAAAAGCCAAAGGTGCTGTATTAGTTTAAGGGTGTGCATATTTATGAAACCAAGTTATTGTGTTTTTATTTATTTTTCCTCTTAAAAGATTTCAGTATGTTTTTCAATTGGGTTGTACAGGTTACAAGTCACTTAATGGTGGAAAAAGTTTTTAAATGATTTATCTTGGTCTCATTTTTTTACATCACAAAAACCTGGCATTTTAACAGGGGTGTGCAGACTTTATAGCCACTGTATTTAGGTGCTTAGCAACAGTTGCTGGGTACATTTAAAAGGGACTACTTTTTTCTCAGCTGAGCTAAATAACTGGTTAAACAACTACACTACCGTTCAAAAGTTTGGGGTCACTTAGAAATGTCCTTATTTTTGAAAGAAAAGCACTTTTTTTCAATGAAGATAACTTTAAACTAATCAGAAATACACTCTATACATTGCTAATGTGGTAAATGATTATTCTAGCTGCAAATGTCTGGTTTTTGGTGCAATATCTACATAAGTGTATAGAGGCCCATTTCCAGCAACTATCACTCCAGTGTTCTAATGGTACAATGTGTTTGCTCATTGCGTCAGAAGGCTAATGGATGATTAGAAAACCCTTGTGCAATCATGTTAGGTCTGCAATGCTGTAATTGCTGCAAATGGAGGATTCTTTGACGAAAGCAAAGTTTGAAGGAAAAAATTATTATTTCAAATACAAATCATTATTTCTAACCTTGTCAATGTCTTGACTATATTTTCTATTCAATTTACAACTCATGGTGGTAAATAAGTGTGACTTTTCATGGAAAACACAAAATAATTGTCTGGGTGACCCCAAACTTTTGAACAGTAGTGTATTTTGTCAAGTATTGCTGTCATTTAATAAACTGTGCTTGCGGAACTGTTGTAGAAAAGCAATATTACACTCGAGGTTATACGGTATCAATGGAACCACACCCGTAGTTACCATTCATTGATACCATACGACCTTGAGTGCAATATTGCTTCAAGTCTTTGCTTGGTATCCTAGCAACCGCTTGACCCGTCACTCAAAGCTTGCCATGGGTTTTACACATTTTGCTCTGAAACCAACAGCTGGACTAAACCACATCAAACTGATAAGACACGCATCCTTCTAAGCTTTTGCAAATACTAGGGGTGGGAATCTCAAGGGACCTCGCGATTTGTTTCAGATTGTGATACTTGGGTCACAACAGGATCTCATCACGATTCAACGATAATGACAATATCAAGTATCACGGTCCCATACATTTCAAATTTTTCCACCTTATTTGACCTCAAATCATGTCCCTAAGTAAAACTGTTGACATCTTTCATGTAATAAACCATTCTCGTGGCTTAATTTTCCGCGGCGATGCATCTGTACACAGGGAGGGCTTTAGACAGTTTGGAATAGATGACCACTCCAGATACGTTTACCTGACTCTGTGGACTCTTAAAAAGCGGCTGAAAACGTTTAATGAAGGTTTCTGTTGCGTTTCAATTCAACTGCTTCTTAATGGTAAGTCTGATATTTTTTAATTATTTTTATCTTGTGTTTTAACTTGTTTTGCATTTTTTGATTTTTATTTTTCTTTTTATCTGTCAACTTCCTTTTATTCCATTTTATTGTATAATGCTTTGTAACTGTATGTCTGAAAAGCACTTCATATATAAATTTTACTTACTTGGCGATCAGATAAAAAGCAAGGTCCATGCTGGTGTCTCTTTAGCTTAGCCGTTGCTAATGTTGCTCCAAGACGTGCTGGCCCGCTGTTCTGAGTGTTTTGTTTGTTTTGGGTTTTTTTCATGCAGTGCTTTTTGAGGGTTGTGTGTCACATCAAGGCCTTTCCTTCCAGCTTTCTTATAAAATCCAAAAAAGGCCTAACATTTGAGCCAACTGCTTGCTAACTTTCAAAGCTGGCTGCAAATCTCGCTGAGACAAGATATGACTTCACTTGACTGGGTGCTTGCTTGGCACCATCAAGTGGACTGAAAACGCAACTGGTTGAATAGCAAAGAGAGCTACATGAATATATACTGTTTATAATTAATAAAAGATCAATCCATGCGTTTAGGAATTGGTGCATTGTTGGTAGTGTCAAATATCGCCATCCATCACTCAATCTTTTGTTGTCCTCCCATTAAATACTTTTAGCCTGACTCTGATTGGCTGGTTACAGAGGTGTGCTGCTGATGAGCGCTGTGGCTGTCTAAAAGATAAACTTTTTTCAACTTTCAGCACCCTGGGCACAGCGACAAAATATGCTCACTGCTGAAAGCACTTTTTGCACAAAGGGAACCGAGTGCATTAAATGCAGGACTACATAGAAAATGAACAGAAAATAGTCACTCAGAGCAAGAAAAAAAAAAATATCGGGGTGTGTGTGTGAAAAGTTCATAGTGGTCAAATTCGACCAAATGTGGTTTATTTTTCAACTGCAGGGATTCAAGAGCTGCAACACCGACGGAAGAAGTGTGTGAATCGAAGGGGAGACTGTTGAAAAATCAACCACATTTGGTCAAATTGGACCACTATGAACTTTTCAGACCCCCCCCATATGTAATAAACATTTAAACACATATTAAAAAGACTGGAAACTAACGGAACTTGTTTCATTGAACGATTTTAAATCCAGATTGAGAACACTTGAGACGGCCTCATTAATTTGTAACTGTTTTATATGATTTGTATGTCATTGTAAGTGTATTTGTGATTTTTTTGCTGCCTCTTGGCCAGGACTCCCTTGAAAAAGAGGTTTTTAATCTCAACGGGTTTTTTTTCCTGGTTAAATAAAGGTAAAATAAAATAAATAAATAAATAAAATGCTCATTATCATAAAACCTCTCAGTCATTCGCTTTATTCTTGAATTTCCATATGTATTCTAGCACCTCATTTGCCATTATGAATTCTACTACATGAAAAAGTGAGCATGTCAGAAATTTAAAAATTAAGTCATAATCATGATTTAGTGACTTCTAGTACTAGAAATATGTTCTCCAGCAGAGGTGAAAGGACTCACTTGCACATGTGTCCTGTATAACTCCTGAATGTCAAAGTTGTCGATCTTCAGACTCAGCTTCTCTTTACAGAGTTCACATGTTGTGACAGCCTCAAGATTTGTGCCTGAAGAGAAAGCCACTCATCTCAGGAAACATGACACTGGTATAAGCTACAGACACACTGGTCATCTGCATTTACCTGAGCTTATTTTGGAGAGAAGCCACCTCTTGATGCATTCCTGGTGGACGTACTGCAGACTGCCTGTACAGCCGCAGGGCTGAATCAGGGGATTGGACAAGGTTTTCTCTGCCATCTGGCAGATTCGGCACAGGTCACCTTCCTCCTCATCAGAATCCTCCAACAGCAGTCTGAGATAGGAGGGGATGACATTGAAATGCTCAGAATGTCCTGTTTCTTATTTTTCAAAGTTTTTAACTGTAGCTGCTATTTTTTTAAGTCTTTAAAACTTAAAAACTATTTTGGGAAAAAAGGCATGCAATTTAGGTTAACTGGAGACTCTAAAGTGGCCCTAGGTGTGAATGGTTAAGGGACTGGTGCTGCACCGTGCCCACTTCACCGCATGGATGCCCTTGAATTTCCTTCTGGGATTAAAAAAAAAATAAATAAAGATTACATATGGAGTAAGAGTAGGAAGTTTCTTTGACCCAATAAAGATGACGCGACTTTGCTCTGAAGGATTCAAGTTATGCGTTACCTTTTTACAGTTCAATAAAATCTTGGTTTTGCGATTTAGCATTTCAATGTCTGTTTCTGAAAAAACCTCTTTCCAGCTACACATTTAGCAAATCTTAATGCTGCTTTAGACATTTATTTTGATCAGAACTGCATCTGTACAGAGGCTGAATATCCATTACCTTTCTTTGATCTTGCGCAGCTTCTCTTGATCCCTACTGGAAGCCGTCTTATCCCCCTGGCTGCCCAGTCCACTCTCTGCAGCACACAACGGACTCACAGAAGCTGAGTGGTTTTCATATACGCCTACGTGACGGCGTGGTGAGAATTCAATTGAAGCATCTTCAAGATCAGGCAAAGTGTCATCCTCAAGTCTCCAACTACGACCTGTACCAAAAGCTACCAAACCAACTGCTCCTTCCTCTTCTTCATCCTCCTCATCATCATCCCATTGTGCTTTATGCTCCAGGTCATCCCACCTACTCGGTAACTGCTGTGGATGGCTGAAGCCATCCTCTGAGCCTGAAGTCGAGTCTGTCCTCTCGACTGCTTGTCTTCTGAGGCGAGACAAAATAGGAGGGTAGCGGCCACGGAATGAAGATGAAAGAAAGGAAGAAGAAGAGGAGTTGCTTCCTTCACGGCTGCTACTGACACCAGACTCTCTCCATGAAGACACTCTTGGACGAGTCCAGCTACTACGATTGTCATCACCATTTTCCTGGATAGAAGTGAGGTTACCTCCAAGATTCCTGGGGCTGCTCTGGGTCCTGTCTGCCCCTCTAGTGTCGGGGTCCACACTAGACAGTTTACCGCCATCATCACTGTCCACAGACTCGCCACTAGTTGATGGACTGTCATCATCAAGGGAGCGAACACTGGTGGAGCTGCTGGAAGAGTCTTGGCTCGAGTACCAAGAAAAGAGTCGGGACAAAAGGCGGCGTGTAGAGCGGCGCCCTTCTGGTCCAGCACCTTCAGGAGTTGGACGTGGAATCACAGGGTCTGGTGGGGTCAGTGGAGCAGCACTCCAGGGGGCATGGGAGGAATAAGAGGAGGAAACATCTGAGGAGGAGTCAAAGCTTCCTGTTTGTTCCTGAGATGAGTGGAGGGAGGATGAGCTATTTGACGAGCGGGTTGAAGTTCTGCTGCCAAAGTTACGCATCTGAGGAGAAGTCGGGCGGCAATCTGAAGATGAGAGCTGGCGATTTATGGAGCTTTCTCTAGCAGAGAAGTAGTTTGTTTCTTTAGGTCGAGCTCCCTGTGCATATGTGGACATCACCCTGTCTGTCTGACCTGAAATTAGAAGACATTCGTGTCAAGACTGACAGATTTCTAAACACATTTTATAACAGGTGCATGTGTGTTCACAAAATAGATGCCTACACAATGAGGAGACCAATCCAGGAGTCCTTGTTCTTCTGTCTCCCAGTCCTGACAGACCAGGATCAGTACTCGGCTCTTGCTCCCTCCTGGACACCAGCGGCTTTGAGGACAAAGATGACCGTGAGAGCAGTCGACAGGAGCTCCAGGGTGAATCCAAAGAATCACTTCGTTTTTCACCTAAAAATGTGAAAAATATGTATTTGAATAACATTAATAATGAAAGTAAATTTGTCCAAAATACAGTCTTCAGCGGTAGAACATAAATATTTAAGTAACTGACAACGAAACTCACTTATTTTGAGATGTACTGAAGTGTTTATTTAAAACAGAAAAAGATTTCACTTGTGATTCGATACCAGTATGTCAGTAAAATTGAATACTGTGAAAAAGGTCATGAATTTTTGCAATATAATTCAAAAAGATAAAAAATACCAACATACAAATACACCAACATACTAAAATACTGTGAATCCTTTAATTTTGATGATATACTGTTATAGTTTTTGAAATTAAATTACAAGCCACCAAAACTAAAAAGGGAAACTTCATTTCTAAGGAAGGTCATATCAGTCTCCAAGAGCCTCCAACATTTATAAAACCTTAATTTCAAATAATATGCCTTTTTAAACTCTAGGGAACTATACAGGTGAAGAGTGGTGTTGACAATAGCCATGATAATTACCTCCGCCAAGGAGGTTATGTGATCATCGGCGTTGGTTTGTCTGTTTGTTTGTTTGTTAGCAAGATAACTCAAAAACTTATGGACGGATTTTCATGAAATTTTCACAGATTGTCAGAAATGGGGTATCCTACAGATGATTACATTTTGGTGGTGATCCGGATCACCGTCCAGAAGAAAACCGCCATTACGGAAAATGCCATTTTCCTGAATAACTACTGAACCACTAATCCCATCATTGTCAATCCAATTGCTAGTCATATGTTTTTGTGGTCAAGGAATCTGGAAATGTACACACAAACACTGTATGGGGGGAACTGTGGCCACCATTACGGAAAATGTCATTTTCGTGAATAACTACTGAACCACTAATCCTATCATTGTCAATCCAATTGCTAGTCATATGTTTTCATGGTCAAGGAATCTGAAAACGTACACACAAACACTGTATGGGGGGAACTGTGGCGCTTGGCGGAGGTCTGCGCTCTCCGAGTGCTTTTCTAGTTGATAAATGCGATACTGCTATCAGGTTAATAACACACTACAATAACCACCCTTGCTTTGTCACAAAGTGGCAGTAGTGTGCCCTGCCGAGGGATCACCAACTTGCGGCGCCACCAACGGTGGGCGTCCGCACCAGGGAGCTTGGGCCAACACAAAAGTGGGCTTCAGCCTGTCGATGCAGATGGTCACTCTACAGTCTCCCCAAGTCTAACACAAAATGCTTCGCCCCAGGTTCCAACACCCTGAACGGTCCGTTGTACGGTGGGCGCAGCGGGGTCCGGTGCGCATCGTGCCTGACAAAAACAAAACTGGCATTCTGCAAGCTTTTTGGGACGAATGTGCGGGGAAAACAATGGTGGGCCGGGCCCAGCACGCTCACAGCCTTCATACTGTGTAAAAATTGCGCGGGCGGATCAGCCTCGGGCGCGGGGTTTTCCAGTAAAACGTCTCCGGGGATCCGGAGAGGCTGAGAAAAAATGAGTTCTGCTGGGGAGGCTGCCAAATCCTCCTTATGTGCGGAGCACAACCCTAAAAGAACCCAGGACAGGCAGTCGACCCAATTTGTGTCAGTGAGCGAAGCTCTAAGCGCTGCTTTAAGCGACCTATGAAAATGCTCGCACAACCCGTTAGCCTGGGGGTTGTACATGGTAGTGCGGTGAATTCTGACCCCCAGGCTCTGGGCCATCACGGGCCAGAGTTCTGAAACAAATTATGGACCCCTGTCGGACGTGATGTTTGATGGAGATCCGAAATGTGCAACCCAAGCTGACAAAAAAAAAAAAAAAAAAAAAAAGCACGCGCCACTTCCGCGGACATGGTAGAAGCCAGCGGGACCACTTCAGGCCAGCGTGTGGTGTGGTCCACGATTGTTAAGAGGTGCGCAAAACCTTGCGACGGTGGGAGGGGTCCCACCAAATCCACGTGGACAAACCTCTTGGCCAGAATTTGGAACAGCTCGAGGGGGGCCCTGGTGTGCTTGTGCACTTTGGCCTGCTGGGACTTTCACGTCCTTGCGCAAGCGTGGCCAGATGAATTTCACCCCCACTAGCTTCACTGAAGCGCGCACTCCTGGGTGTGAAAGGGAGTGGACCAACTCGAAAACGCGACGGCGCCAAGACAGCTCGGAACCACTGGGCACGGGCAGCCGGTAGAGATGTCACAGAGCAAGGGAGGGCACCCTTCTTGCACCGCCCTGCTCTCCTGCCTTAACTCCGTTGCCGCAGACTGGAGCGCGCAAAAGTCCACGTCCCCGGCTTGCTCCGCGGCCATGGCAGGGAAATCTATTCCCATGTAGACCGGGGTGATTAACACATGCGACAGGTAATCGGCCATGACGTTGATTTTACTGGCAATGTGTTGAATATCAGTAGTAAACTCCGAAATCGCGGCTAACTGCCGCTGCTGCCGGGCCAACCACAGTTCCGAGACCTTGGCCATTGCGTACGTCAGCAGCTTATGGTCCACGAACGCGGTGAACTCGCGCCCCTCCAGTCAGAACTGGAAATGGCACGTCACAATGTGGAGAGCCAGCAATTCTCTATCGAACGCGCTGTACTTGCGTTCGTTGTCGCGCAAAGTGCGGCTGAAAAATGCGAGCGGCTGCCACGAACCTGAGACACACTGCTCCACTACTGCCCCTATGGTAACGTCAGATGTGTCTGTAGTGAGCATCAGCCGTGCAGACGGGTCCAGGTGGGTTAACAATGCGGCATCTGCAAGCGCTGTTTTGCCGTTAGTAAAAGCCTGGACTCGCTCGGGAGTCCATTCAATGGCTTCTGTAGGCTTTTTTTTTTTTTTTTTTAAACCGTGGCATAGAACTGCTGCATCAGCTGGGCTTCCCGGGGAAGGAAGCAGTTATAAAAATTGACCATTCCCAAAAACTCCTGTAGTGCCCTCACGGTCTGCAGGAGCAGAAAGTCCGACACAGCGCTGACTTTTTCCGGTAACGGGATCGCGCCCTCCAGCGAAATGCGGTGGCCCAAAAAGTCAATCACTGGCACACCGAACTGGCACTTCGGCGGGTTAACCATCAACCCGTGCGTTTCCAACCTCTGGAAAACTGTCCTGAGATGGGCGATGTGCTCCTCCTTGGACGCGCTGGCTACCAGAATGTCGTCTAAGTAGACAAAAACAAAGGACAAGTCGCAAAGCACTGCGTCCATCATCCCCTGGAAGGTCTGTGCCACACCTTTTAATCCGAACAGCATGCGTTAAAAACTCAAAAACAATGCCCAACTGCTCTAAATTGGCAAACTCCTCTCATGTGCAGGCCAGTTTAGCTGCGTCTTAATGCCGAGGACGTACGAACACCAGCGGGCCTTTTGTCGTTATAAAGAGCTCGATCCCGTGTTTTGTTACCGTAGCTGAAAAAGTTGGGACGTTAGCCAGTGTTGTCAACCCAGTTCCCAGAGCTGTGCAGGGCAGTGAGGTAAAAAAAGACAGCGTCCACTAATCTCCTATTAGCAACATCAACTAACAATCCATAAGCGCATAGAAAATCTCTTCCTAAAATGGGGCCGGAACATGCAGTTATCACAAAGTCCCACTGAAAGTTGCGTCCGTGTAAGCATATCGTCAGTGTCTGCTCGCCAAATGTCCTGATGGTGGATCCATTGGCGGCCATGAGCTCGGGACCTGACCTCATCCTGCCACCCTGTCTGCGTTGACTGGCAGGATGAGGCTCTTCTGGGAGCCAGAATCCACCAAAAACAGTCTCCCCGAATGTGAGTCCGTGACATAAAGCAGTCTGTTCCTGTCGCCATCGGTTGCAGCTGCCACTGAATTCCGAAAGTGCCAGCTTCTTGAAATGACATGGCGCCAGGCAGCGTTGGGCATTCGAGCCAAAACGGCGATGATAAAACAGATTGCCCCGTTCCTTCATTTTCTGGCATCTGTCCCAGCTACCACGAACAGCTCCTCGACCTCACTGGAGTCCCTCATGGATGCCAGTGCCACTGTCTGCACGATGAGAGCTCTGGTTGCTGAAACGATGCGGTCTGTTTCCTGTGCCAGGGTGCGGTAGTCCTTAGCAACCAGCCGCGGCGAGTTGGCCAAGAACGCCTTCACTGTAGCCGGTATGTTCCTGAGGAACAAGTGGGCGATCAGGAAAGATTCGTCGTCCTTCCCCCTCAGCGCCAACATGCTCTCCATCAGCTCCACTGCTGATTTGTCCCCTAACTCCGAATGCGTTAGGAGTCTCTCTGCCCTCTCACTGTCAGAAAGGGTATAGCTTTTAGAAGCATCCTCTTGAGCGCCTCATATTTTCCTTGGGCTGGCGGATCCTGGGGCAGGCTCGTCACCTGTTGCGTGCCGCGCGCATCCAGCACAGTGACTACGTAGTAATACCTGGTATCGTCCGTTGTTATCCCGCGGAGTGCAAACTGGGCTTCTATGTGCAAAAAACACGCGGTCAGGTTGTGAAGCCAGAAGCCTGGGAGCTCGGTTGGGACCACACACGCGGCGCTGGTGATCTCCCTCCAGGCAGTCTCCGGGGCATTGCTTGGCTCACTTTGACTTGGCACGTCTTGGGGTCACCAGTGTGGAGAAAGGAGGCAGGCGAGACAATGAGCTGGATGACACAGTTACTTTATTCTTCCTCCCAACATATTTTGCAGCAAAAGAGAATGTCGGGTCTCTGTGCATTCCTCTTTTATACCTTTATTCCCATGAATCGAGACCTGACACTTCCGACCATAACCATTGTTGTTTGAACAAAGAACTGTGTGGCACATTAACATAACATAACGCCGGCTCCGCTCCAACACACTTCTTCTCTCCGGCATTTACTCCTCTCCCCAGGGGGCACATAGTCCTTACTGTCCCATCTGACAACCCCCGTTGACACCTCTTCCTTCAGTCCATTGTTCCCTGGGTGAAGAAGTCCAACACCATGCCCCCAGAATAGAATTTATTTGATGACGTCGACTTTAAAAATGTTCCATCACATTTGTAATAATAACCACATTTTCATTATTTTTTTCCTTCTTGTCTCTCTCTCTATGGTCAGAATCAGAATGAGATTTATTGCCATTGTTCATGTAGTACACAAACTAGGAATTTGTCTCGGTGCAATGCTGCAACATTAAACATGGAGTAGCACTAAAGATAAAAATAAAAAACTATGCATGCAATAAAAGGTAGAATATGAATAAGTAATACTAATCTATGCAATTTTTAAATATATTAACAAGCAGCAGATATTGTGGAGTTCCACATAGTGCAGTCGGTAGTGCAAAAAGAAAACGGTGATAATTGTCATGAGTCCGGTTGAGCTGCTGTACGTAGTGCACGAGCGTCTAATAAGTCACAGTGTTCAGCAGTCTGATGGCAGAGGGGAAGAAGCTGTTCATGTAGCGGGAGGTTTTAGTCTGAATGGACCGAAGTCTTCTGCCTGAGGGGAGGGGGGCAAACAGTGCGTGTCCAGGGTGTGAAGGGTCGGCTATGATCTGACCTGCATGCCTCCGGGTCCTGGAGATGTACAGGTCCTGGAGGGATGGGAGCTTGCAGCCGATCACCTTCTCAGCAGCGTGCACAACGCGCTGCAGTCTTAGTCTGTCCTTGGCGGTGGCTCCTGCGTTATCACACGGTGATGGAGGTGGTGAGGATGGACTCGATGATGGCCGTGTAGAACTGCACCAACATCTTGGTGGGTAGCTTGAGCTTCCTCAGCTGCCGCAGGAAGAACATCCTCTGCTGGGCCTTTTTGATGAGGGAGCTGATGGTCGGCTCCCACTTGAGGTCCCGGGTGATGGTGGTGCCCAGGAAGCGGAAGGAATCCGCAGTGGTGATGGGAGAGTCTGTGAGGGTGAGGGGGGGCAGAGGGGCTGTGACTTTTCTGAAGTCCACGATCATCTCCACTGTCTTCAGAGCGTTCAGCTGCAGGTTGTTGTGGCTGCACCAGGACGCCAGCTGGGCCACCTCTCTCCTGTAGACGGACTCGTCGCCGTTGGAGGTGAGCCCGATGAGGGTGGTGTCGTCCGCAAACTTGATCAGCTTGACAGACTGGTGGCTGGGGGTGCAGGAGTTGGTGTACAGGGAGAAGAGCAGGGGGGAAAGTACACAGCCCTGGGGTGATCCGGTGCTGATGCTAGTATAGTCTGAGACAGTCTTTCCCAGCCGCACATGCTGCCTCCGGTCCGTCAGGAAGTCGGTGATCCACCTGCAGAGGGAGTCAGGCACGCTGAGCAGGGACAGCTTGTCCTGGAGCAGAGCGGGGCGGATGGTATTGAATGCAGAGCTGAAGTCCACAAACAGGATCCTGACGTAGGTTCCCGGGGAGTCCAGGTGCTGCAGGATGGAGTGGAGGGCCAGGTTGACTGCGTCGTCCACAGACCTGTTGGCTCTGTAGGCAAACTGCAGCGGGTCCAGGAGGGGGGGTGGTGATGGTCTTGAGGTGGGGCAGGACCAGGCGCTCAAAGGACTTCATGACTACAGAGGTGAGCGCTACAGGTCTGTAGTCGTTAAGTCCAGTGATCCGTGGCTTCTTGGGGACAGGGACGATGGTAGAGGTTTTGAGGCAGGCCGGCACGTGGCATGACTTCAGGGAGGTATTAAAAATGTCTGTGAAGACAGGAGTCAGCTCCTCCGCACAGTGTCTCAGGGTGGAGGGAGACACGCCATCTGGACCGGGGGCCTTGCGCGGGTTCAGTCTGGAGAACTGTCTGTGCGCGTCCTGCTCACTGATGGCAAGGGCAGGGGCGGGGGGGGGGGCGCCTTTGATGAAGTGGGGACCATGGAGGCAGTGGCGCTGGGGGGAGGGGGGGAGTTGGACACAGCTGACGAGGTGTCAAAACGGGCATAGTGTTGGGACAGTCTTTGACAAAGGGCTTTGTCATCCTGTCCCTTAGAAGCCTGAGGCCGATAGTTGGTGATTTGCCTCAGCCCTCTCCACACAGAAGCAGAGTCATTAGCAGTGAACTGTTGCTGGAGTCTCTCAGAATACACAGATTTAGCTCTCCTCAGCTCTCTGCTAAACCAGTATTTGACCTCCCTGTAGCAGTCCCTGTCTCCACTTTTCAACGCTGCTTCCTTCTCCTTCCTGATCTGTCTGAGCTTAGCTGTGAACCAGGGCTTGTCGTTGGAGTAACTCACCCTGGTGCGCGATGGAAGAATGCTCTCCTCACAAAAGTGGATATATGAGGTCACAGTGTCCGTGTACTCATCCAGATCATGCATGGCTCCTTTAAACATGTCCCAGTCAGTTATTTCCAAGCACGTGCGCAGCTCCTCCACAGCTTCACTGGTCCATTTCCATTTCCTCATAGTGCTCACAACAGGTTTTGTGCGCTTCAGTCTCTGTCTGTATGTGGGAATCAGGTGGACCATCACGTGATCAGATAGTCCGAGCGCAGCACGGGGAACAGCGCGATACGCGTCCTTAACTGTAGTGTAACAGTGATCCAGCATGTTCTCTCCTCTGGTGGGGCATTTAATAAACTGTTTGTACCGGGGGAGTTCGTGGCTCAGGTTGCTCTGGTTAAAGTCGCCAACCACAATAACCAGAGAGTCCGTGAAAGTCCGCTCCGCTTGCTGAATGTGATCCGCGAGCGCGCGCTGAGCCTCGCGCACGTCCGCGTCGGGCGGGACGTAAACAGCGGCCAGGATGAATGAAGCAAACTCACGCAGGGAATAAAATGGCTTGCAGTTGATGAATAAATATTCCAGAACGGGAGAACAGTGTTGGGAGATCACAGTTACATCGGAGCACCAGCTGCTGTTGATGTAGAAGCAGACTCCTCCGCCTGTGGTCTTGCCGGAGAGCCCCGTGTCTCGGTCAGCACGAAACAGCCGAAATCCCTCGAGGAGGAGCGCGCTGTCCCGCGTCTTTTCCTTGAGCCAGGTCTCAGTGAAGCAGAGGGCACACGAGGTGGAGAGGTCCTTAAATCGCATCAGCAGTCTCAGTTCATATACCTTGTTATAAAGAGAGTTGACGTTGGACAGAAAGATTCCAGGCAAAGCCGTGCGTGTGCCTCTCCTGCGAAGCCGCACGAGGGCACCTGCTCATCTTCCTCTCTTTCGCCGTCTCACTTTTTGGGCTAATAAGTGAACCAGATCGGCGGCAGGAGCCAAAAAAACTGGGAGTAGGTCCGTGGGAGTGAAAGTCCTGATATTTAGTAGCACTTCACGGGTGTAAGAGCAGGCAGACACACAATTGACGAACAAAAACAAAAAAAAAAGCGCAGCGAAGCACCATGGCAACCACTGTGGGCGCCATCTTGGATCAATGAAGGTCCACCACCGTGGACCTGGTCCACGGTGGTGAACCTGAGGGTGAGCAGTCAGAGCAGCTGTGAAGAGAACAGGCTGGAAGCTACATAATATTGCATGTTCTCTTTACAGAAAAACTGCATTTCAATATTTTTTTTGCAAGATAATTCAAGAACCTCTCAATACTCATTACGCACAGAGTGCATCATTTCAACCCATTCTGATTTAATGATGATTATGGTGATAGTTTTTGAAGTTTAGATATTTTTACCTGCTATTGCATGCCGTAGTGTAAATATACATGTATTAAATTAATCAAATCTGTTCATCCAGCATTTTTCTTTCTGTTCCTAATTTATTCTTGTTCTTCTCTATTTTTTCTTTTATGGGCTCCTTGACAAAAATGCCAGCATACAGCCCTGGGATGATGTACACCTCATGTGTATTGTGACAGTGACATCAGTCATACCTGCATAAACAAATACCAAGCATTTCTAAACCATGCATGAATGGCATGACAATACCCATGCTACCATGCCACCAGCACTGAGGCATCAGCACCTGTGGTGCTTTCATTTAGATGAAGCCATTAGTTATACTACTTACTACACCATAAGTACTATGCATTATTTTCATCTTTTTATTAGTATACCTCATTAATCCCCAGAGGGAAATTACAGGGCATCCACCTGGATGGATGAGGCAGCCAAGGTACAGCGCCAATCCCTTAACCATTCACACACACATTCACACCTAGGGCCACTTTAGAGTCTCCAATTAACCTAACCTGCATGTTTTTGATCTATGGGAGGAAACCGAAGTACCTGGGGTAAAACCATGCAGACATGGGGAGAACATGCAAACTCCACTCCCTAATGGTCAGGGGGTGGGATCGAACCCACAGTGGTCAGGGGTGAAATCAATCCCGTGACCTTCTTGCTGTGCTGCCACAGTGCTAACCACTGCACCACCAAGCTGCCCAGTATTCCTGTGCCATATGATATTTGTTGATTTATAGTGTACAATCTGAAGCCAAAGCCACATTTCCACTTTAATGAAACGTGAGTTACTATTAGTCTTAAGCCAGACAGTTTAGTTGCATACTGAAAAAAAATACTGGTGCCAGTTGCACCCTTCAACCTCTGTTGTTGAGATGTAGTTTATATGGCATTTTGACCTTGACCTTGCACTTCCAAAACCATAGGCAAAAGGTAAAGGTGACAGGGTGAACCTCTGTACAAAATTTGGTGACCTTAGCTTTACAAATCGTTCTATAGCAGCATATACAGTGGCGATCAAATTTAGAGAACAATGAATACTTGACTTATTCTGAAATATTGTTATTCTTCATTGTTCAGAATTTGACAGAATATCAGTTGTGGCTATACCACTGCTATACTAGCATGTTTTCTTTTTTTAAATAATCAAAGGCACTTAAACACAAACATTTATTTTGTTAAAAAAAAAAAGTGAGCAGAGTTAGAGAACAGTAACCACTGTGTCAGAAGAGAAGATTTAAACCTTTTTTTTTTTACCCATAGGGCTATAGGATTCTAAAATTAAGTGCAAAGGTCCTCGTTTTGAATGACTTCACATCTGCGCCCACAGGACATCACTAGTTTCTAACACTGCTCTGGTTTGATCTTGGTCCATTCTTCTTGCAGTCTCTTCCGCAGTTCCATAACTGTAGTGGGTTTCTTAGCCATTACTTTGTCGCCAAGGATTTTCCAGAGATTCTCTATGGCAGGGGTGTCAAACTCATTCCATGGAGGGCCAAGACCCTTCATGTTTTACTTCCACCTAGTGTTTTCAGCGTGCATTTTCACTGATTAGCAATCAGTGGGAAGAAATCCAGTGAAATCACCTGTTGAACACACTGGGTGGAGGTAAAACCTGCAGGGTCTTGGCCCTCCATGGAATGAGTTTGACACCCCTACTCTATGGGGTTTTGATCTGGACTCTGAGGCTGGCCATTTCATTGTTTCAATATTGTTAGATTCAAGGAACAGTTTAACCCGTTTTGCAGTGTGACAGGGGTCATTGTCTTGCATGAAAATTGTGGGCATTCACCCTGCCATGTAGCTGTACAAGAGGCCCAACTCCTGCTGCAGAAAACATCCCCCAAACTATGAAACTTCCTCCAAATTTAATTGACTTCTTTACACACTTTGGGTTCAACCTTTCCCTAGTTTGATGCCCACCATATCATTTCCCATCAGACTCAAATAAATTGAACTTAATCTCACCACTTAAGTGCACTCTGGACCAGTTCTCCTCTGTCCATACAACATGCTCCTCAGCAAAGGCAAGTCTAGCCTTTTTATTCTTTCTGCTGATTAGAGGCTTGGTTACTGCAGAGTGAGCTTTGAGTTCAAATTGTCTTAAATAGAGAGACACTGTGTACCGAGACAGATCCTTGCCTTGTTCAGCAGTGAATTGGTGAGCAATTCCAGCTGTAGTGTTGAACCGAGTCCCCACTGAGTCTTGGTATAATCCTGTCCCCCAAACCAGAGCAGTGTGAGACACGAGTGATGTCCTGTGGGTGCAGATGGGCTCAAGTCATTCAAAGCGAGGGCCTCTACACTTCCTATTAATTTTTGAATCCTATAGGCCTAAAAAAAACCAAAAGTTTAAATCTTCTCTTCCGACACAGTGGTTACTGTTCTCCAAATTGTGCTCACTGTTTTTTTAAACAAAATAAATGTTTGTGTTGAAGTGTCTTAATTATTAAAAAAATGTGCTAGTACAGCAGTGGTATAGCCACAGCTGATATTCTGTTAAATTCTGAACAATGAAGAATAACAATATTTCAGAATAAATAGGAAGGAGAAGTTGTTTGTGGTGGTGCCTTGCAGGGCAGCGACCCCTCTGATTCTATCTGTGATTAACACTGTAGATAGGAGAAACGTAATTTCATTCTACTGTACATGACTGGCTATATGGACTGAATGACAACAGAGATGGCTTCTTCTAATACATTGTTCTCCAGTTTTGATCTCAACATAGTTTAAATAGCAATTTGATCTTGACCTTTAACTTTCTACTCGCAAAACCAGTCAGGTCAGCATCAGAGGGTGAACCTGTGTACAAACTTTGGTGACCCTAGCTTTACTCATTCTATAGTAAAAAGCCAAAGGGAGAGCTAACCATGATCTTTGATATTTTGACCTCAAACCCATAGTGAGAGGTCAGGGTCTCAGGGTGAACATGTGTACCAAGTTTGGCGACCCTAGCTTTACTTGTTCTATAGTAACAGCACAAAGGGAACGTTAACATTGACCCAAATCCATAGCCAGAGGTCAGGGTCTAAGGCATCCAAGACTTGTCTTAGACATGATATTGATTTGAAAAGACTACATCATTCCTTTGTGTAGTTATCGCATTCACAAGATTTAGTGAAAATTCAAACTCATCTGAGATTTTTCATAGATACAGCCATGGTATCAATTTGAAAAGTCCACATCATTTCTTTCTGTAGTTACGTTAACAATTTAGGTGTTGACGCCAACACTGCTGCGCATCCACCCGGTGGGGCGACAATAAAAACTGAAGGGGTTAAAAAAAAAAATGTATAGCTAGATTAACAAAATAAAGATTTAAAACAATGTCTCCTTTGGGAAAGATTTTTCTTGACCTGACAAGTCTAGAATTATGTACCTCTGTTAAGCCCATTACTGGAATAGGTGGACCCTGTAACTGAGGTGCTGGAGGTTCTTGAGAACAGTCCTCGATTGCTGTTTGACAGTTTGGCCCTTTTAGAATCTGCATCATCACTGGAATTCAACAGACCTGATCCAATCCCCAACTTCCTCTCAGACTCAGTCTGTGACAAAGACAACATCAAAAAAGTATTTTAAGGACATCCACTTCTACCAAACACAGTTAAACATGCTTAACAGGTTACATTTTTCAGCAGTTATAAGATCTACAAAAACTTCCATACCAGTCTGTTTCTACTGCTGACGGAGGATCCGGCCCACGAGTTATCGTAAGAGCTGCTTGAGGATGTCAAAGAGGGCAACTTCCAGCTGGCAGAGCGACTAGAACCAGAGCTGCTGTAGTCACTTGATGAGCTTAGAAGATGAGAATTCTTTGAAGGGAAGTTGGACAACATAACAGTTACTAATCATATTTCTTCTTCTTCTTTTAATTTGATTGGCGGTTGGCAACCAGCTTACAGGTGCATTACCGCCCCCTACTGGGTTGAAGTGTGGACAAGAGAATGGCAGGAAAAACTAAATAATTTTAATTAATCCACTTGCACTTAAATATCTAAATAGACCAACATACACTTCCCCGACTGTAGTTCCCAACATACAAAATCCAACTGAGGTTTTAGCCATATTTCCTGTATACAGATTACCTGGGGTTTGCTTGCCCACTTGATATTGGCATTCCATTGCAAAATCATGATTACCATTATGATCCACTAGCCCATGATGTCTGTGAACTTAAAGATCCCCACTTAACAAGTCCTCAACTGCTTCCCAATGGAGCCCCTTAATGCCAAGATATTTTTCTGCTGCTTTTACAATGATTGATTTTTTTCTGTTTTCTTGGAAGTCTGCGCAGTGCAGTTTATCACGTCTACCACAAATAAGACAAAATTATTTTCCTTCATAACCAGAGCATCACTCTATAAATTCAAGAAATCTCTTGTGTCTGTCAGTGTGTATGTCACGACCAAAGATCATAGGACCGCCTATGATGCTCTTATGATCTCTGCATGATGTCCTATGATGTTCCTATGTATAACGACTCCTTATGTGTGAAATGTCCTATGATGTTCCTATGTATAACAACTCCTTATGTGTGAACAAATTATCCGTCCTTGGACTGCATCACTCACGATCATAGGACTCACTATGACATCATCAAAGATCAAAGGCAGGCATCAATCACGCTCACTCACAATCATAGGACATCAAAGACCAAACACAGGCATCACTCACGATCAGAAGACTCACTATGACATCATCAAAGTTCATTGGACTCGCTATGACACCATCAAAGATCAAAGGCAAGCATCACTGAATGAGTGCTGACATGCTTGCTTATACCCTTGCTTACACCTGCTTTCTACAGGCATGCACAGGTAGGCACTAGTCTTCATTAATTCTACTGCATGCACTGCAAGTCTGCACACTTTCCCTGTTGGGAGTCCACTCCCACTTTTTTTAGCTGGCACCTTTTTCGCAGCTTCTGCATATAACCCTGGAAGACTTACCCGTTGAATTTCTGCTGCTCTTTTGATGGCTTCACAACCTCAATATACAGAGCTATGTTCACCACCGCAGTAACAGCACTTTAATTTGGCTCCTCTTTCACACTTTCCATATTCATGTTCACCAGAGCATCTGGCACATTGTTGTCTACCTTTGCATATCACTGCTACATAACCAAACTTTTGACACTTGAAACATCTGAGCGGAGGAGGAACGTAAAGTCTGACTTCATAGCTCATGTAGCCAATATACACCTTACTTGGCAGTCTTGTTTCATCAAATTTTAACATTATCGACAGACTCACATTTTTCATCGTTTCTATAAGTCTTCAGTCTTTGTACCTCTGTCACTTTTGCTCCAGTTAAGTTTTCCATTATTTCATCAGTTGAGACAGCCATTGAAATGCCCGATATAACTCCTCTCATTGCCGTATTTCCTTCCAATATTGAACATTGCACATTTTTCCCCTCCATCTTCTTCTTCTTCTTTTAGACTTGATTGACGGTTGGCAACCAGCTTACAGGTGCATTACCGCCACGAACTTCACTCTTATGACGTCTGGCTTCTTCTTTTAGGTTTGATTGGTGGTTGGCAACCAGCTTACAGGTGC
The DNA here is from genome assembly GCA_020510985.1 of Pholidichthys leucotaenia. NCBI lineage: Eukaryota > Metazoa > Chordata > Actinopteri > Cichliformes > Pholidichthyidae > Pholidichthys > Pholidichthys leucotaenia. The sequence continues at coordinate 272,094,618 of CM035837.1, forward strand.
ATTACTGCCATGCACTTCACTCTATCTGGTCAGGAGCTGTAGACCAGACATCTGGCTGCTTCTTCTTTTAGATTTGATTGGCAGTTGGCAACCAGCTTACAGGTGCATTACCACCACACACTCCATATATGTCTGTCTTTCTGTGTGCGTTTTTCCTCATAGCTTTGTGATGTTTTCCTCATAGCTTTGTGACATTGTTCTTTTTTAATCTCATATCTGTGCATCTCATTTTTCTTCGAGCTGTAGTCCGTATCTGCGTCTCATCTCATTATTATTCTTTTAGACTTGATTGGCGGTTGATCCACTAGCCCATGATGTCTTTGAACTTAAAGATTCCCCACTTAACAAGTCCTCAACTGCTTCCCACTGTAGCCCCTTAATGCCAAGATATTTTTCTGCTGCTTTCACAATGATTTTGATTTTTCCTATTTTCTTGGAAGTCTGCGCAGTGCAGTTTATCACATCTACCACGAATAAGAAAATTATTTTCCTTCAAAACCAGAGTATCTTCCTGAATTCTACTGCATGCACTGCAAGTCTACACACTTTCCCTGTTTGAGTCCACTCCCACTTTTTTAGCTGGCACCTTTTTCACAGCTTCTGCATATGTTAGTCCCTGGGAGACTTATCTGCTGAATTTCTGCTGCTTTTTTGCTGGCTTCACAACCTTGATATGCAGAGCTATGTTCACCACTGCAGTTACAGCACTTTAATTTGGCTCCTCTTTCACACTTGCCATATGGGTGTTTTGTTTTGGGTTTTTTTTTTTGGGGGGGGGGTCCAGTGCACTATATCAGGGGTATCCGACTTTCAAGCGCTCTCTCTTTTTCTGTGATTTGCAGATGTCGGTTTCGTTTTTATAATATGCAAGGGAACATAAAAGAGTTTCAGACTTGCATTGCAATTTAAAAAAAAAAATTATTGATTTTGCCGTTAGAATCGAAACTATTGGTCGTGTCCCCTCATTTTTCCCAGTTTTTGCGTGACATGAAAATCGCATCAATTTCAAAGTACGGTAAAGTGATCTCTGAGTAACTCTTTCTACTCATTTATGCAAGAGATAACAGAGTTGTAATGCAAATTCAAAATAAAACATTCCCCAATGTGATCGGATCTATGGTTTTTGTACGGCGACCCCTGCAAATTTACTCGTACGATGTAAATTTCCGTGTCCCCGAATTTACGCAGCAACATGCAAGTTATTTGGTAAAATAACCAGAAAACAGGAAGTGCTGATGCTTTTCACTTTGCACCTTTCAAATCCCAAACCATACACGTAAAAAGGAGATCAGTCTTTGTGAAGCTCAGATGTAGAATATTTCAATAAAATCTCAAACATTTATGACACATTGAATATGGTGTCCTTTAAAAAATTTACGTCTTCGGTCTTGGTCAGCCGCGCGCAGCCCCGTCTGGCGAGGTGAGCGCCCTGGGAAAGCACTTTTATTTTCTCTACCCCGGATGTGCTCAACCCATGTGGAGAGGATTAACCGTGGTCACTTTATATTGAAGTTATCGAAGGTCCAAACTTCCGTGTCCCGCATTTACGCCTTTTGTGATTTTACGTCTTATCCAACAAACAGGGAGAATTTGAAGGTATGTATACACGTTATCACATCTTAATATGTCATGAAAATGTAGCTGTTGATGAGTTTTGATGCGTGAAAAATACTGGAAGTGTTGAAGTTGTTTCATGTAAAACGTGTGCCATTGCAAAGTGCATTGGCACATGGGGAAACAAAAGCCCGAGTGTCCCGTTTACGTCTCCATTTACAAGTAGTTGAAGTGAGCGCTCATCCTCAAGAGTTCCTGAACGCGAATGCCGTTACGAAAATAGTTAATAGTTTCATAAACCTGACACAATTGGATAGTGATTAGTCAATTTCATGTGCAGATTTGATCAATTTTAAATTTTGCCACCAATGTCACACATTGGACCCCTAATAAATAAAAACACCCATATTCATGTTCACCAGAGCATCTGGCACATCGTTGTCTACCTTTGCATATCGCTGCTACATGACTAAACTTTTGACATTTGAAACATCTGAGTGGAGGAGGAACATAAAGTCCGACCTTGGGTTCTTCTTCTTTTTCTCTTGGTTACTGGTGGATAGCAAACAACTGAAAGGTGCATACAGCCACCTACTGTACAAGAGTGTGTAACATTATGTCATTTGAGCCTGACCCCTAAATTCTATGACTTAATCCTGTATTATAAAAAAAGAGAAAAGAGCCCTTCTTGTGATTCTTAGTGCCTCTCCATCTACTACATCTGTTCCCAGAATCCCAAGTTAAATCCCATTCCCTAACGGCCTCTCAAACTTCATTTTTCATTCTCTCCCTTTTATTTCCATACTTGTGACAGTGTAATAAGATGTGCTCGACATTTTCTTTTACTCCACATTCTCTACATTTGTCACTTTCGCTTTTCCCCATGGTGAATAAAGTGCCGTTTAAACCTGTATGATCCAGTCTGAGTCTTGCCATAATGATGTCTTCCCTCCTGTTTGTTCTTTTATTCTTTATTGCAATAGATTTTTGTATTTTGTAATACGATCTACCTTTATGATCTTCATCCCATCTTTTTTTGCCATAGCTCAATTCCTTTTATCTTGATTACTGCTTTCCCTTCACCTTTTCCAAGAGACAATGGAATAGTTATTTCTTTCTCAAGTGCACTTTTTGCTAATTTGTCTGCACAGTCATTCCCTTTCAACCCTTTGTGTGCAGAAACCCAACAAAACTGAACTTCTCCACCACCCCGTGCACCCTAAATAAACTGTGATATAGCTCAAGCACCAAGTCTTCCCTTGTAGATTTTAGTGTCTGTATGGTTTTTAAAGCTGCAAGTGAATCTGTGTACACCACCACCCGGTCCAGTCTGACTTCCTCCACCTACTGTAAACCAATAATTATTGCTACCATCTCTGCTGTAAACACGGATGTATTGTTGGAGAGTTTTTGAGATGGTCACTTTAAACTCCGGAATGTATATTCCAACTCCAACAGAGCCCTCTTTGGTCTTTGAACCATCAGTATAGAGCTGTAAGTAGTAATAGTAATTATTCCTGAGGTAAATGCTTGTTTTAACACCAACTTCACTCATATGCCAATCCTTTTTCCCTCATTAGCAGGCTAATGTCTACTTCTTTTCCCAGAAACAGCCAAGGGGGAACATTACTCACTGGACTGGTGTTAGCTACAGTGGGGCAAAAAAGTATTTAGTCAGCCACCAATTGTGCAAGTTCTCCCACTTAAAAGATGAGAGGGGTCTCCAATTTTCATCATAGGTATACCTCAACTATGAGAGACAAAATGAGAAAAAAAAAATCCAGAAAATCACATCGTATGATTTTTAAAGAATTTATTTGCAAATTATGGTGGAAAATAAGTATTTGGTCAATAACAAAAGTTCATCTCAATACTTTGTTATATACCCTTTGTTGGCAATGACAGAGGTCAAACATTTTCTGTAAGTCTTCACAAGGTTTTCACACACTGTTGCTGGTATTTTGGCCCATTCCTCCATGCAGATCTCCTCTAGAGCAGTGATGTTTTGGGGCTGTCGCTGGGCAACACGGACTTTCAACTCCCTCCAAAGATTTTCTATGGGGTTGAGATCTGGAGACTGGCTAGGCCACTCCAGGACCTTGAAATGCTTCTTACAAAGCCACTCCTTCGTTGTCCGGGCGGTGTGATTGGGATCATTGTCATGCTGAAAGACCCAGCCACGTTTCATCTTCAATGCCCTTGCTGATGGAAGGAGGTTTTCACTCAAAATCTCACGATACATGGCCCCATTCATTCTTTCCTTTACACGGATCAGTCGTCCTGGTCCCTTTACAGAAAAACAGCCCCAAAGCATGATGTTTCCAACCCCATGCTTCACAGTAGGTATGGTGTTCTTTGGATGCAACTCAGCATTCTTTCTCCTCCAAACACGACAAGTTGAGTTTTTACCAAAAAGTTCTATTTTGGTTTCATCTGACCATATGACATTCTCCCAGTCCTCTTCTGGATCATCCAAATGCTCTCTAGCAAACTTCAGATGGGCCTGGACATGTACTGGCTTAAGCGGGGGGACACGTCTGGAACTGCAGGATTTGAGTCCCTGGCAGCGTAGTGTGTTACTGATGGCAGCCTTTGTTACTTTGGTCCCAGCTCTCTGCAGGTCATTCACTAGGTCCCCCCGTGTGGTTCTGGGATTTTTGTTCACCGTTCTCGTGATCATTTTGACCCCACGCGGTGAGATCTTGCATGGAGCCCCAGATCAAGGGAGATTATCAGTGGTCTTGTATGTCCTCCATTTTCTAATAATTGCTCCCACAGTTGATTTCTTCACACCAAGCTGCTTACCTATTGCAGATTCAGTCTTCCCAGCCTGGTGCAGGTCTACAATTTTGTTTCTGGTGTCCTTTGACACAGCTCTTTGGTCTTGGCCATAGTGGAGTTTGGAGTCTGACTGTTTGAGGTTGTGGACAGGTGTCTTTTACACTGATAACGAGTTCAAACAGGTGCCATTAATACAGGTAACGAGTGGAGGACAGAGGAGCATCTTAAAGAAGTTGTTACAGGTCTGTGAGAGCCAGAAATCTTGCTTGTTTGTAGGTGACCAGATACTTATTTTCCACCATAATTTGCAAATAAATTCTTTAAAAATCAGACAATGTGATTTTCTGGATTTTTTTTTCCCCTCATTTTGTCTCTCATAGTTGGGGTATACCTATGATGAAAATTGGAGACCTCTCTCATCTTTTAAGTGGGAGAACTTGCACAATTGGTGGCTGACTAAATACTTTTTTGCCCCACTGTATATCAATAGTGTCTCTAGTCCATACATTCTGGCTTTTCTTTCAATTGTCCACCCAAACCCGTGTCCCTGGAAGTTAGAATATTCCCAGCAGTCTTGTAGTGTTGTTTTTTAAATATTCGCTTCCTCACTTCCTTTCAGCTTGACCCAGTATGATAGTGTGAGTTTATCTCTTCTCAAATCCATTGGCATTTCTCCTGCTTCTATTAAAACTGCATTGTTTGGTGTTGTTTTGACGGCTCCAATGCACAGGTGAGGCACTCTATGCTGCATTCTGTCTATTTTTTCCCAGAGTCGTCTTTGCTGCTGCTCCATAAATCATGCATCCATAGTCTATTGTCGATCTCATTAGTGCTCTGTAAATGTCAATCAATGCCTGTTTATCTGCACCCTATTCGTGTCCAGCTACAGCTTTCATGAGATTAATGACTTTTTTGCACTTTGTCTCCAGATTTTCAACATGAACTCTTCATGTGTATGCACTATCAAACCACAATCCTAGATATTTGAACTCACTCACTTTCTCTATTGGTAGATTATATAATGCTAATGGTTCTGTACCAGTTCTGCATTTTTTTGTGAAAATCATATAGCAGGATTTATTGTTTGAAAATTTAAATCCCCATTCATGTGACCACTTTTCCACTTTCTCCATTGCTTTCCTGATGTTTTTGAACACAAATTTCTCATTTCTTCCCCTCGTCCATATGGCTCCATCATCTGCATATAGTGCTGTTTTGATGGATCCCTCTTGATCCTCAAACATGTCAATCATTATGTTGAATAAATAGTTGTTTATTAATAGTCTTTGCTCTAGTACATATGACAGTCTGTAAACTAACACCTTCTCCATCCATTTCCCTAAGTGTGACATTAATGCTTTTGGCCTGTAGTTGCCTGGACGAGCTGGATCTTTCCGTGGCTTATTAAATGGTAAAATTACAGCCTTTTTCCACCCACTTGGGATAACCCCCTCCTTCCATATTCTGTTAAACAATTTCAGCACCAGTTGCATTGATTGCATAGGTAACAGCCGGAACATAGCATGCTTAACTGATCATATCCTGGAGCTGTGTATCCACTATCTTGCAAAGCTCTCTTAAGCTCTGACATTGTGAGCTCGAGGTGTAACGCAGTCATATCTTCTTTAAGTTTGCATTTTCTCTGAGTTTATGCTCCCTTTGCCGTCTTTGACTCTCACCAAGATGTTCTCCTCTATGCACTGCTGCAAATGCTCTACCTAGGATTTTTGCCTTTTCTTTGTCTGATACAGCCATCTTGTCCCCATCCACTAGAGCTGGGACTTTAACTGATACCCTTTTCCCCCTCATTTTTTAAACATACCCCAGACATCACCTAGTTCTGTTTTCCTACCAAGGGTGGAACAAAATTCTCTCCATGTTGACCTTTTCCTGTTTTTAATAATCCTTCGAGCTACTGCCCTTTTCTTTTTATAATCTATTAAATTTTCACTATTCATATTCTTCCTCAGCAATCTGAATGCCTTGTTTCGCTCTTTTACTGCAATACTACATTCCTCATTCCACCAGGGTACAACCTTCTTCCTACCCTGTGTTGTTTTCTTAGGTATACTTGCTAGTGCAGCATTCAGAATTTGATTGGTTACCTGACTTGAACACCCTTCTATGCCACCTTGCAATGTTACCAAATGACATGATTGTACACAGTATTGCCTAAATTTTCCCCAGTCTGCCTTGTCAAAACATCTTCCCTCTTGTATACATACTTCAGTTTTAATGACTGTAAGTATTGGGAAGTGTTCACTTCCCCTAGCTGTACTGTTCATAACCGTCCATTCACAGGCGCTCACTAAAGAATCAGATACCAGAGTCAGGTCAGTACATGATGATGTGCTCCTATGCACATCCACCCTGGTACCACTGTTGAGACAAATTAGCGATCTTTCATCTAACATCTCTTCCACAACATTTCCATTGTTATCTGTATGTGTGCTTCCCCACAAGCTATTATGGGCATTAAAGTCTCCACACCATACCTCATTCATATGCCCTTTCCCTAACACTGAAAGTATCTGCTGTTAACTTCCTACATGGGTTGTAATAATTAATCAGCTTAATATTTCCTTGTCCATTTGGCCTACATATTTCAATAATATTACACTCGATATCCTCAGGGGAGGGAATCACCCTATACGCCAGGCCATCTTTAATGAAAGTGGCACATCCTCCTTCATTTACACTGTTAATTCTATCCTGTCTGATTGAACTATATCCTGGAATGACAAAATCTAAGTGAGGTTAAAGCCATGTCTCCTGTACACACACTACCTCTGGAACAACTCGTAGTTTGTAAAGATACTTCTTGAGTTCTTGTCCATTTGCTATAAGACTGCTCGCATTCCACTGTAGTATGTGTAGTACCATATTCAGATATTAAGTTTCAACATGTGGCTCCCCATTTTCAGCTGTCAATAAACCATGAATCTGGTCAGCTTTGATATCTTTCACCTCTTGGAATCTTCCTGCTGCTTCCACAATGGTTTTGATTCTGTCACTTTTCTTCTTTAGCTGTGCTGCGACATTAATGGTGTGGCAGATAAAAGCTACAAAGTTTGTCCTCTTAACTATCAATGTGTCATCATCCATTTTGCATTTGTGAACACATTCCTTGCAGTGGCATGAGCTTGTGCTTGTATGGGATTTGTTGATGGCTCTGCTTCCCTTTGAGCTGAACTTCTTTGAGGAAGGCCTGTTGTGTTTCTAACCATTCCTGCCTCTCTGTCTTTAGAGCTTCAACATATGAGATTTTCTTCTTATTCTGATTTCCTGGGCTTGTCTAGCTTCCTTCTGCACAACACATCCTCCATATGCAGCACTGTGGTCACCCCCGCAGTTGCAACACTTTGGCATCCTTTTCACATTTACCATATTCGTGCTCCCCTCCACATCAAGTCAAAGTGCCTTTATTGTCACTCCATTGTTAATGAACAATGCAACGAAATTGAGATGCTGCTCCCTAAAAACAAACTATAAACAAACTATCACACTCACAGTTCACTCATGCATTTAACATTCTTATAATTACAACAATAAATAATGCTTGAAACAAAATTACCTAAAAGTTGAATACAATATGTACGTAGCAATAATGAAAAACATACTGAGCAATAAATACAAAAGACCAGCTTATGCACACAGGGTTGTTGCTACAAAATAACCTAAAATAACAAAAAATATCAGCAGTCTGTGCGTGTTACATAAATCCGTTCAAAATACGTACTGCTGCTAGGAAAAAACTATGATTAAACCTGGTAGTCCGGGTTTTATGGGATCTGTACCGCTTTCCCGAGGGGAGCAAGTGAAAGAAGTCATGGCCTGGATGAGCACAGTCTTTAATGATGGCAGTAGCTCTGTTGAGGTACCAAGACCTGGAAATCTCTTCCAGAGAAGGGAGAGAACAGCCAGTGATTTTTTGTGCAGTCTCGATCACTCTCTGGAAGGCTTTGCGGTCTGCGGCTGAACAGCCCTCATACCAAACCGTGATGCCATATGACAGAATGCTCTCAATAGCAGAGCGATAAAATAAAACCAGCAACTGTGCATTCAGGCCATTCTTCTTGAGGAGCCTCAGAAAGTGTAGACGTTGTTGAGCCTTTTTTATCATAGCTATGGTGTTAACTGCCCAGGTAAGGTTGTGAGAAATATGAACACCCAAAAACTTAAAAGCCTCCACCCTCTCCACACGCTCCTTGCCTATATATAGAGGAGGCGGTTCTAGCACATCTTAACTTTCCCTTACATTGCTGAGCAGTGTGACCCATCCTTTCACATTTGGAGCACCTGAGTGGCTTTAGGACATATTCTCTGACACTGTAATACAGGTATCCTATTTGGACTGATTTTGGGAGGGTTTCCTCAAACTGAATCATTACAGACAGTGTATCCTGCAGTAAACTTTATTTTTTACTCTTTAGCCTTTTCACATCCTTCACCTTTCCTCCTTGGATCTCGTTTTTCACTTCTTCCATAGACATGCTTAAAGGGACACCTGATATAACGCCCCTCAAGTTTACTGTTGCACCAGGAACACTCGCCTTCATTTGTTCTCCGTTTAGGCATGTCATTGCCAGAATTTTTCCTTGCTGCTGTTTACTTGATGCATGAATTAATAGGCGGTTATTATTCAAGAACTTTGCAAACTTAACTCTCCCAATTTCTTTCTCAATTGCTTTTGTTAGCTTAACAGGGTGATAGTGCCCCCCACCCTGATTGAACTCAATGACAACCTTCCACTTGTTCCCTACATCATCAAACTGCCATCCATGTTGGCTAGTTTGTGTTTTCTTCGCACTGTTACTTCCTCCCGTGTCACTGTCATCTGACGCTTCTAGCTCTTGGTGCCCCCCCTAGCTGTTCTTTTCCACCTCCCAGACCTGGGTATTATCCACGCCATCCCATCTTTATTGAGCCCTTCAGAGCTAGATGCCATCATCACTCTATATATAATTGTGTCTGTCTGTGTGTCACGACTATAGGATTTGCTAAAAGATCATAGGATCGCCTATGACGTTCCTATGATGGCTACATGATGTCTATATGATGTCATATAGACACCATAGTATAGAGTCGCCTATGATGTTCCTATGATCTCTACATGATGTCAATGACGTCATATAGATCATAGGAATAGAGTCGCCTATGATGTTCCTATGATCGCTACATGATGTATATATGACGTCATATAGACCACAGGACTCATTAAAAGATCACAGGATCGCCTATGATGTTCCTATGATATCTACATGTCTATATGACGTTATATAGATACCATAGTATAGAGTCGCCTATGATGTCTACATGATGTCTCTATGACATCATATAGACACCGTAGTATAGAGTGATTCAAGAAAATCTGTATGTGTGTCAGTGTCTATGACTATGGTGTCTATATGTCATATAGAGATCATAGGCACATCATAGGCTCAGTGATGCATCAAAACTTTGTTAAGCCAACCGCCAAATCTATATAGAGTGATGATATAGAGTGAATTATGTGGCAGTAATGCACCTGTAAGCTGGTTGCCAACTGCCAATCAAATCTAAAAGAAGAAAAAGAAAACAAGACATATATAGAATGATACAGAGAGCTCCTGAGGCAAGCTCCTGACCAGATAGAGTGATGATATGGAGTGAGGTACATGGCGGTAATGCACCTGTAAGCTGGTTGCCAACCGCCAATCAAATCTAAAAGAAGACTCTAAAAAGAAGAAACAAAATCTGGCTGGCTGGCTGGCTGGCACAGCTATTGACGCCACCGAGGACACCGTCCAAGGACAGATAATTTTTTCCACACATAAGGAGTTGTTCCAAACTCCTTATAAGAACTCCTTTTACAAAGATATAGAATGATGATGGTCAAGTCAGTGGCGGTAATGCACCTGTAAGCTGGTTGCCAACCGCCAACCAAATCTAAAAGAAGAAGAAGAAATCTAAAAGAAGAGGAAGAAAACAATAATCCCAGAATAAACAGGAGTGTAAAATAATCATTAAACTTACTCAGGAAGGGGCATCATTTCGTGAGTGGAACCCAATTAAGCTCACGAAAGCAATTAACAAGTTACTTGGAGAAGTTTTAAATGCAAGAATTCTTCATAGTGGGTCGTTACTAGTTACATGTAAAGATAGTGTTCAACAAGGAAAAGCAATCAGAGTCAATAAGATGGAGGGGAAAAATGTGCAGTGTTCAATTATTGGAAGGAAGTAAGGTAATGAGAGGAGTTATATCGGGCATTTCAATTGCTGTCTCAACTGATGAAATAATAGAAAACTTAACTAGAGCAAAAGTGACAGCAGTACAAAGATTGAAGACTAACAGAAGTGGTGAAAAATGTGATAGTTTGTCTGCAATGTTAAAATTTGATGAAACAAGACTGCCAAGTAAGGTGCATATTGGCTACATCAGCTATGAAGTCAGACTTTACGTTCCTCCTCCGCTCAGATGTTTCAAGTGTCAAAAGTTTGGTCATGTAGCAGCGATATGCAAAGGTAGACAACGATGTGCCAGATGCTCCGGTGAATATGGAAAGTGTGAAAGAGGAGCCAAATTAAAGTGCTGTAACTGCGGTGGTGAACACAGCTCTGTATATCGAGGTTGTGAAGCCAGCAAAAGAGCAGCAGAAATTCACCAGATGTAAGTCTTCCAGGGATTAACATATGCAGAAGCTGCGAAAAAGGTGCCAGCTAAAAAAGTGGGAGTGAACTCTAATAGGGAAGTGTGTAGGCTTGCAGTGCATGCAGCAGAATTAAGGAAGACTCGTGCATACCTGTGCATACCCGAGGAAACCAAGTATAAGCAAGTATTTCTGCATGCCCATAGATAGCAGATGTAAGCAAGCACGTCACTACTCGTTCAGTGATGCCTGCCTTTAATCTTTTGATGGCTATAGTGAGTCCTATGATCATTGATAATGTCATAATGAGTCCTATGATTTTTGATGATGTCATAGTGAGTCATAATCGTGAGTGATGCCTGCCTTTGATATTTGATGATGTCATCGCAAGTCCCATCTATATGATGTCTATATGACGTCATATAGACACGACAGTATAGACACCATAGGCACATCATAGGCGAATTCTATGATCTTTTAGCGAGTCCTTTGGTCGTGACAGACACACAGAGATTTCTTGAATTAAATAAAGAGTGAAGAAGACTCGCTAAAAGATCATAGGATTGCCTCTGATGTGCCTATGATGTGTACATGAAGAAGACTCGCTAAAAGATCATAGGATTGCCTCTGATGTGCCTATGATGTGTACATGATGTCTAGCTAACGTGAGTTCTATGATCGTGAGTGATGCCTGCCTTTGATCTTTGATGTCCGATGATCCTGAGTGATGCCTGCCTTTTGTCTTTTATGCCCTATGATCATAAGTGAGCGTGAGTGATGCCTGCCTTTGATCTTTGATGATGTCATAGCGAGTCCTATGATCATGAGTGATGCCTGCCTTTGATGTCTTATGCTTGTGAGGGATGGCTGCCTTTGATCACACACAGACACACAGATTTTCTTGAATCACTCTATACTATGGTATCTATATGATGTCATATAGACTTCATGTAGATATCATAGGCACATCATAGGCGATCCTATGATCTTTAAGCGAGTCCTATGGTTGTGACAGACGCAGACTGACAGATTTCTTGAATTATATATAGAGTGATGATACTCTGGTTATGAAGGAAAATAATTTTGTCTCATTTGTGGTAGATGTGATAAACTGCACTGTGCAGACTTCCAAGAAAACAGAAAAAAATCAAAATCATTGTGAAAGCAGCAGAAAAATATCTTGGCATTAAGGGGCTACATTGGGAAGCAGTTGAGGACTTGTTAAGTGGGGGATCTTTAAGTTTACAGACATCATGGGCTAGTGGATCATAATGGTAATCACAATTTTGCAATGGATGGATGGAATGCCAGGAGTTTAATATCAAATGGGCAAACAAACCCCAGGTAATCTGTATACAGGAAACATGGCTAAAACCTCAGTTGGATTTTGTATTTTGTATGTTAGGAACTACGGTCAAAGAAATATGTAGATCTATTTAGATATTTAAGTGCAACTGGATTAATTATAAGAATTTAGTTGGGGGGTTTTTTCCCCCTGCCATTCTCTTGTCCACACTCCAACCCGGTAGGTAGCGAGCGGTATTGCACCCCGTAAGCTGCTTGCCAACTGCCAACTGCCAAATCTAAAAGAAGAAAAACAACAACAATGCACTTCCAATGGCAAGTATTGGCATTAAGGAGATCCCTATGCCTGGATTCAACCCAGGCATACGTATACAAGATAAAGTTTATCATTACATTGCTGAACAAGCAAAACAATACAACATTGCATTGGCAAGTACTGGCATTAAGGAAATCTGTATGTGCTTCAACCCAGGCATACTAAAGTTTATCATTACATGGATCGTAGGATCGCCTATGATGTTCCTATGATCTCTACATGATGTCTGTACGACATGTAGACTCCATAGTAGAGTGATTCAAGAATCAGATTTATTGCCATTGTTCATGTAATACACAAACTAGGAATTTGTCTCGGTGCCATGCTGCAACATTAAAAACATAATGAGAAAAAGGGATAAACTAAAAAACTAAAGGACTAGAAACGTGCAATAAGTGTAGAAAAATAAGTAATAATAAGTAATAATAATAATAATACTAGTAATAATGAGTAGTACTAGTCAAGGCAGTTTTAAAAAAATTAGCATGTAGCAGATAATGTGAAGTACCACATAGTGCAGTCAATAATGCAACAGAAAAACAGTGATGATTGACATGAGTCTGGTTGAGCTGCTGTACATAGTGCACGAGAGTCAAAAGTCACTTAGTGTTCAGCAGTCTGATGGCAGAGGGGAAAAAGCTGTTCATGTGCCGGGAGGTTTTAGTCCGAATGGACCGAAGCCTTCTACCTGAGGGGAGGGGGGCAAACAGCACGTGACCAGGATGTGAAGGATCGGCTATGATCCGGCCAGCACGCCTCCGGATCCTGGAGATGTACAGGTCCTGGAGAGATGGGAGCTCGCAGCCTATCACCTTCTCAGCAGTGCGCACGACGCACTGCAGCCTTAGTCTGTCCCTGGCAGTGACTCCTGCATACCACACAGTTATGGAGGAGGTGAGGATGGACTCGATGATGGCCGTGTAGAACTGCACTAACATCTTGGTGGGTAGCTTGAGCTTCCTCAGCTGCCGCAGAAAGAACATCCTCTGCTGGGCCTTTTTGATGAGGGAGCTGATGGTTGGCTCCCATTTGAGGTCCCGGGTGATGGTGGTGCCCAAGAAGCGGAAGGAATCTGCAATGGTGATGGGAGAGCCTGTGATGGTGAGGGGGGGCAGGGGGGATGTGACTTTCCTGAAGTCCACAATCATCTCCGCTGTCTTCAGAGCATTCAGCTGCAGGTTGTTGTGGCTGCACCAGGACACAAGCTGGGCCACCTCTTCCCTGTAGGCGGACTCGTCGCCGTTGGAGATGAGCCCAATGAGGGTGGTGTCGTCCGCAAACTTAATCAGCTTAACAGACTGGTGGGAGGAGGTGCAGGAGTTGGTATAAAGGGAGAAGAGTAGGGGGGAAAGTACACAGCCCTGAGGTGAACCAATGCTGATGCTAACAGAGTCTGAGACAGACTTCCCCAGCCGCACATGCCGTCTCCGGTCCGTCAGGAAGTCGGTGATCCACCTGCAGAGGGAGTCAGGCACGTTAAGCAGGGACAGCTTGTCCTGGAGCAGATCGGGGCGGATGGTGTTGAATGCGGAGCTGAAGTCCACAAACAGAATCCTGGCGTAGGTTCCTGGGGAGTCCAGGTGCTGCAGGATGGAGTGGAGGGCCAGGTTGACTGCGTCGTCCACAGACCTGTTAGCACGGTAGGCAAACTGCAGCGGGTCTAGGAGGGGTGTGGTGATGGACTTGAGGTGAGACAGGACCAGGCGCTCAAAGGACTTCATGACTGCAGAGGTGAGCCATGAAGTCCTCTGAGCGCCTGGTCCTGTCTCACCTCAAGTCCAATAGGATAGGATAGGAATAGGACTCGCTATGACATCAAAGATCAAAGGCAGGCATCACTGACGATCACAGGACTCACTATGACATCAAAGATCATAGGACTCACTATGGCATCATCAAAGATCATAGGACTCCCAATGACATCATCAAAGATCAAAGGCAGGCATTACTGAACGAGTAGTGACGTGATATAGAGTGATGATTTAGAGTGAAGTACGTGGCAGTAATGCACCTGTAAGCTGGTTGCTAACCAGCAATCAAATCTAAAGAGTGGTGACGTGCTTGCTTACACCTGGTTTCTATGGGCATGCAGAAATACTTGCTTATACTTGGTTTCTACGGGCATGCACTAGTTTTTTTGAATCTTAGTTTCATTATTTGTGGCCAAGCAAAACACAAAAGGAAGCATTTTCTGCGTTTAATCTTTCCAAGCTATAGGAAGGCTGTTCTGTGCCCCCTTTCCTTTTTTTGGAGACCTTCTCGGTTACTGGCAGATAGCAAACAACTGAAAGGTGCATACAGCCACCTACTGTACAAGAGTGTGTAACATTATGTCATTTGAGCCTGACCCCTAAATGCTATGACTTAATCCTGTGTTATTTAAAAAAAGAGAAAAGAGCCCTTCTTGTGATTCTTAGTGCCTCTCCATCTCCATCTGTTCCCAGAACCCCAAGTTAAATCCCATTCCCTACCGGCCTCTTGTACTTCATTTTTCATTCTCTCTCTTTCTTTTCCATACTTGTGACAGTGTAATAAGATGTGCTCGACATTTTCTTTTACTCCACATTCTCTACACTTGTCACTTTCCCCCATGATGAATAAAGTGCCGTTTAAACCTGTATGATCGAGTCTGAGTCTTGCCATAATGATGTCTTCCCTCCTGTTTGTTCTTTTATTCTTTATTGCAATAGATTTTTGTATTTTGTAATACGATCTACCTTTATGATCTTCATCCCATCTTTTTTTTTGCCATAGCTCAATTCCTTTTTTCTTAATTACCGTTTCCCCTTCTCCTTTTCCAAGTGACAATGGAATAGTTATTTCTTTCCCAAGTGCACTTTTTGCTAATTTGTCTGCACAGTCATTCCCTTTCAATCCTTCATGTGCAGGAACCCAACAAAACTGAACATCACCACCCCTGTGTACCCTAAATAAACTGTGATATAGCTCAAGCACCAAGCCTTCCCTTGTAGATTTTAGTGTCTGTATGGTTTTTAAAGCTGCAAGTGAATCTGTGCACACCACCACCCAGTCTGGTCTGACCTCCTCCACCCACTGCAAACCAATAGTTATTGCCACCATCTCTGTTGTATACACAGATATATTGTTGGAGAGTCTTTTTGAGATGGTCACTTTAAACTCCGGAATGTACAGTGGGGCAAAAAAGTATTTAGTCAGCCACCAATTGTGCAAGTTCTCCCACTTAAAAGATGAGAGAGGTCTCCAATTTTCATCATAGATATACCTCAACTATGAGACAAAATGAGAAAAACAAAAATCCAGAAAATCACATTGAAGGATTTTTAATGAATGAATTAATAATAATAATAAGTTTATTTATAGAGCACCTTTCACAGACAGAGTCACAAAGTGCTTAACATGGTAAAAAAATAAAAACACAGGCACATAAAACAGTAACACAAAGTAGACAGTAAAAGCACATAAAAATACAATCGGCACATAGTTAAAAAGCCAGGCTAAAAAGGTGGGTCTTTAGTTGCTTCTTAAAAACACCAATGGAAGGTGCAGATCTAAGTTCAAAAGGCAAGGAGTTCCACAGACTGGGAGCAACAGCAACAAAGGCTCTATCGCCTTTGGTTTTGAGCCTAGTACTAGGAACTACCAATAGATTCTGATGAGAAGACCTGAGAGACCTGCTGGGCTGGTGTAGAGAGAGCAGGTCACTAATATAAAAAGGTGCCTCTTCATGAATGGCTTTGTAAGTAAGAACAAGAACTTTAAAATCAATTCTATAATTTACAGGAAGCCAATGCAAGGAGGCCAAAACAGGAGTGATATGACAGAATCTACTGGACCTAGTTAGTAATCTTGCAGCAGCGTTCTGGATTAACTGTAGGCGGTGTAAAGAGGATTTGCTAAGACATGTAAAAAGAGCATTACAATAGTCCAAACGTGAAGAAACAAAGGCATGAATAATGATTTCTAACTGAGTGTAGGAAACCAATGACCTAATTTTGGATATATTCCTAAGGTGGAGAAAACAACTCCGGGTCAGAGATTTGACATGCTGATCAAAACTCATCAATTGATCGAAAATGACACCAAGATTTTTTAGATTAGACCGTACGTTAGAGCTTAATGAACCAATGCTATTAACCAACTTAGGAATTAGATTATCAGGTGCTACAATAAGGACTTCAGTTTTATCAGCATTAAGTTGCAAAAAGTTACTAGACATCCAGTCCTTGATTGCAGACAGACAATCATGAATAATTTTTAAATTGTCAACATGGTCAGGCTTAAAAGAGAAAAGCAGCTGTAAATCATCAGCGTAGCAGTGATAAGACACACCTTTAAATTTGCTGATAATAGAACCAAGTGGCAGCATATATAGGGCAAATAAAAGTGGACCCAGAATAGAACCCTGAGGCACCCCACAGGTTAAAGGAGCAGAGTCAGATGAATAAGAGCCAACAGCCACGGAAAAGCTCCTACCAGAAAGGTAGGAGAAAAACCAATCCAGAGCTTTTCCAGAAATACCTACCCAATCTCTAAGCCTCTGTAACAAAATAAAATGATCAATAGTATCAAATGCTGCAGTAAGATCTAATAACACTAAAACAGAGCATTTGCCAGAGTCTGATGACATTAAAATATCATTTGACACCCTCAGAAGAGCGGTCTCTGTCGAGTGTTTCTGACGAAAGCCTGACTGAAATTTGTCAAAAATATTATGTTCAATCAGAAAGTCAGTGAGCTGCTTGGCAACAACTTTTTCTAAAAGCTTAGAAATAAAAGGAAGCTTTGAAATTGGCCTGAAGTTTTTAAAAACAGATGGATCAAGGTTACGTTTTTTAAAAGTGGCTGCACAACTGCATGTTTAAAATACGAGGGTACATAACCAGATTCAAGTGAACTATTAATGGTATAAACCAAAGACGTACCCACTGAGCCAATTACCTCTTAACACTGAGGAAGGCAAAACATCTAAAACGCAGGAGGAGGATTTCATGGAGCTCACCAACACTAACAAATCCTCAAAAGAAATTGGGGTAAAATCACTTAAAAAGGCCTGTCTGTTAGGACAATCAAGGATTAGGGGAAAGGAATGAGTAAAACCAGCCCTAACAGCAGTGACCTTGTCAACAAAAAAGGAAAGAAACTTGTTACAGTCATTACATGAATAAACAGGGGGAGCAGAACTGACAGGATTAACTATACTGTCTACTGTACTGAAGAGGATCTTTGAATTATTGCTATTGGAGGAGATGATGTTGGAAAAATAAGAAGTTCTTGCCATTTTTATCATATTGTTAAATTCAATTAACAGCTCCTTAAGGTACAATCGATGCACCTCAAGTTTAGTGGACTTCCACAGTCTTTCCACCCTCCGACATTTACGTCTAAAACAACAGAGATCATCATTTAACCAGGGGGATGAATTAACAGCACGGACAGTCCTGGTTTTAAAGGGAGCAACTACATCTAGGATGCTTGAACAGTGTGAGTTAAAAGAGCAGACCAAGCTCTCAGTGTCGTCATCAGAGGATAAAACCACACTGCTGTCAAAGGCAGCAGAAAATTTCACAGCTGACAAATGGTCAATGACACGAGAGCATTTTACCCGCTTGCCAGTGTAACAGACTGATTTAACTGATAAATTAAAAAGAACACAAAAATGGTCTGACACATGAAGCTCCTTAGTCTGAACATTATTCACATTAAGACCAAGTGTAAAAACAAGATCAAGTGTATTTCCTTTTATATGCGTAGGACCAGATAGACACAAAACAAAATTAAAAGATTCAATAATACCCAAGAAATTAACTGCAAAACTGTCATTGGGATCATTAATATGCAAATTAAAATCTCCAAGTAATAAAATCCACTCAAATTTAATAATAGAAGTTAAAAAATCACTAAACTCAGATAAAAAAGAGGCATAAACTCCTGGAGGGCGGTAAAGTAAAACACAATAAAATGGGTTTAAGGAGCCAATTTTTAAAATCATCAGTTCAAACGATGAAAAAGTTCCATGGCTCACCGTCCGTGTAACGAAGCGGCGCCTGTTCACGATGGCCAGACCACCGCCGCGGCCTGTCAATCTCGGAGCACAGGAGAAGGTACAATCCGGTGGACAAAGTTCAATTAAGGAGGTAAATTCCTCACTTTTCTGCCAGGTCTCAACAAGAAATAAAAAGTCCAGCCCTGTGGTAATAAATAAATCGTTCAAAAAGAATGATTTATTTGCGATGGAACGTGCGTTAAGTAACGCCAGCTGGATGGGCTCTGTAACAGCAGCAGTCTCGCCAGGAATGGGGGCCGGTGAAAGTAGACGTAGGCACCCGCTACCTGTAGGGGATTTGCTGGCTCGGAGCAGGGAGAAGGCCGGTTGGCACGGTAGAGCAGGAAAAACAGGCCGGAGAAATGATGGCCTCACTCCGGGCACACCCGAGGGCCAGGATCCAGGAAAGAGGCCAGCTGCAGAATTAGGAGAAGATGAGGCGGAGTGAGCGAGACGGCAAAGCCGAGCAAGCCTTCTGGATTTCACCGCGGCACCTGCACGTCTTCCCCGAGGTTTGGATCGCTTTCTGCAGGTATAACCACAGCGGGGATCCCAGTACCAACGGGAAGTTGCAGACGCAGAGACCAATGGAAGAATCTTCCCTCCTGATTATGACAGCCAAACCCCACCATGGAAGATCGAATATCCAGCAGCACTTGGCGATCATAAACAATGGCTGATTGCACATGATCCAGACACAATAACACAATCAAAAACAGGACAAACAAGCGGAGATGACCAGCAGCCAGAAACACAGGCGGCGCGGCCATCATGAGTCCAAGAATGTTAATTGGTAAAGTCCAAGAATGTTAATTGGTAAATTCCTCAGTAAAATAAGTATTTGGCCACCTACAAACAAGCAAGATTTCTGGCTCTCACAGACCTGTAACTTCTTCTTTAAGAGGCTCCTCTGTCCTCCACTCGTTACCTGTATTAATGGCACCTGTTTGAACTCGTTATCAGTATAAAAGACACCTGTCCACAACCTCAAACAGTCAGACTCCAAACTCCACTATGGCCAAGACCAAAGAGCTGTCAAAGGACACCAGAAACAAAATTGTAGACCTGCACCAGGCTGGGAAGACTGAATCTGCAATAGGTAAGCAGCTTGGTGTGAAGAAATCAACTGTGGGAGCAATTATTAGAAAATGGAAGACATACAAGACCACTGATAATCTCCCTCGATCTGGGGCTCCACGCAAGATCTCACCCCGTGGGGTCAAAATTATCACAAGAATGGTGAGCAAAAATCCCAGAACCACATGGGGGGACCTAGTGAATGACCTGCAGAGAGCTGGGACCAAAGTAACAAAGGCTACCATCAGTAACACATTACGCCGCCAGGGACTCAAACCCTGCAATGCCAGACGTGTCCCCCTGCTTAAGCCAGTACATGTCCAGGGCCATCTGAAGTTTGCTAGAGAGCATTTGGATGATCCAGAAGAGGATTGGGAGAATGTCATATGGTCAAATGAAACCAAAATAGAACTTTTTGGTAAAAACTCAACTTGTCGTGTTTGGAGGAGAAAGAACACCATACCTACTGTGAAGCATGGGGGTGGAAACATCATACTTTGGGGCTGTTTTTCTGCAAAGGGACCAGGATAACTGATCTGTGTAAAGGAAAGAATGAATGGGGCCATGTATCGTGAGATTTTGAGTGAAAACCTCCTTCCACCAGCAAGGGCATTGAAGATGAAACGTGGCTGGGTCTTTCAGCATGACAATGATCCCAAACACACCGCCCGGGCAACAAAGGAGTGGCTTCATAAGAAGCATTTCTAGGTCCTGGAGTGGCCTAGCCAGTCTCCAGATCTCAACCCCATAGAAAATCTTTGGAGGGAGTTGAAAGTCTGTGTTGCCCAGCGACAGCCCCAAAACATCACTGCTCTAGAGGAGATCCGCATGGAAGAATGGGCCAAAATACCAGCAACAGTGTGTGAAAACCTTGTGAAAACTTACAGAAAATGTTCGACCTCTGTCATTGCCACCAAAGGGTATATAACAAAGTATTGAGATGAACTTTTGTTATTGACCAAATACTTATTTCACCGAGGAATTTACCAATTAATTCATTAAAAATCCTTCAATGTGAGTTTCTGGATTTTTTTTTTTTTTTTTTTTCTTATTTTGTCTCTCATAGTTGAGGTATACCTATGATGAAAATTGGAGACCTCTCTCATCTTTTAAGTGGGAGAACTTGCACAATTGGTAGCTGACTAAATACTTTTTTACCCCACCGTATACTCCAATTCCAACAGAGCCCTCTTTGTTCTTTAAACCGTCAGTATAGAGCTGTAAGTAGTTAATAGTAATTATTCCTGAGGTCAATGCTTGTTTTAACACCAACTTCACTCAAATGCCAATCCTTTTTCCTCATTAGCAGACTGATGTCTACTTCTTTTCCCGGAAACAGCCAAGGGGGAACATTACTCACTGGACTGGTGTTAGTTATATCAATAGTGTCTAGTCCATACATTCTGGCTTTTCTTTCAATTGTCCACCCAAACCCGTGTCCCTGGAAGTTAGAATATTCCCAGCAGTCTTGTAGTGTTGTTTTTGAAATATTCGCTTCCTCACTTCCTTTCAGCTTGACCCAGTATGATAATGCAAGTTTATCTCTTCTCAAATCCAATGGCATTTCTCCTGCTTCTATTAAAACTGCGTTGTTTGATGTTGTTTTGATGGCTCCAATGAACAGGCGAAGCGCTCTATACTGCATTCTGTTTATTTTTTTCCCCAGAGTCGTCTTTGCTGCTGCTCCATAAATCATGCATCCATAGTTGGTATCGTCGATCTCATTAGTGCTCTGTAAATTACTAACTAACTAACTAACTAACCTGCACTTATATAGCGCTTTTCTAGTCACAAAGACCACTCAAAGCGCTTTCATTAATACTAACCCTCTATTCTAAGGGCCTATAGGAAACAGATATCTAGGGACAATTTAGAACAGCCAATTAACCTAACATGCATGTTTTTGGCATGTGGGAGGAAACCGGAGAAATCCCGGAGTAAACCCACGCAACACGGGGAGAACATGCAAACTCCACACAGATCACTGTTGGTCGGGGGCTGGGATCGAACCCACGATCCCACGATCCCCACAATCCCCCGGCCAAGGGTAAACTGTGCTGCCGCAGTGCTAACCACTGCGCCACCGTGCAGCCCTAATGTCAATTAATGCCTGTTTTTCTGCACCCCATTCATGTCCAGCTACAGCTTTTATGAAATTAATGACTTTTTTGCACTTTGTCTCTAGATTTTCAACATGAACTCTCTATGTGTATGCACTATCAAACCACAATCCTAGATATTTGAACTCTCTCACTTTCTCTATTGGTTGATTGCATAATGTTAATGGTTCTGTACCAGTTCTGCGTTTTTTTGTGAGACCTTATCCTGACCAGATAAGAGTGATGATAGAGTGAAGAACATGGCGGTAATGCACCTGTAAGGTAGCTGCCAACCATCTACCAAATCTAAAAGAAGAAGAAGAAGAAGAAGAAGAAGAAGAGGATGGGGCCTTCTTGAAGAAACCTAAGCACTTTGATCATTCTGAGGTCTTGGCTGATGGCAACACTCATCTGAGGGAGGTCATGACAAGCAGCAGGGCTGAAATACACACATGTGCCAAAGAATCTAGGCTACTCTATAAAAAGAACTTTAAAGTGTCTCTTGTTGCAACACTGATATATGCAGTCACCTACTGCACCATGCTCCAAAGGGATCATGCAAGTAAAGAGCTTACTTAATGCTACAATATAGAAGCACACCAGGCAGTCAATTCTTTAAGTAGAATAAAAATATTTATGCCATCAACAGTTTCATTTAACACTATCTGACACAGTTACCTTCATCACAGACCCATCAGTAAATCTATGCTTTAATAGTCCAAGATGGTAATCATCCATGTTTGCAATTTTAAAAACGCACTAAAACATCAACTCCAATGCAAAATTAGAGAGGAGTACTCCATCTGAACTGAAAGGACAAATCAAAGAAAACACTTAAAATTCATCAGACAAAGCTGTGGGTCACCACCTACCACTAAAATGCATTCAGTACACTTTGGCATTAAACACACAAGTCAGAACATACATGGTTCCAAGTCTTTAGTTAATTTTGTGTATTATCCCCAAATCTGTGACATCAGCCTACCGGTTTGTCAAGATCTGCTTTGTAAGGGGATGACGCCCTTGGAAAGTGATTATTCAGCGTCGTCTCTCTACTGTACAATCTGCTGTAGCCCAGTGATGATGAGGAGGAGGGTGTTGAATGGGTAAAGCCAGATCTGTAGGCTGGCCTTGAGCTGGACAGTCTAAATGGGAGTCGTGGAGACCAGGAGTCCATTTGATTGCCTTTAGCCTGGTTAAAAAAAAAAAAAAAAAATTATTGTTGCATGACAAAAAAAATAAGTACATCATATCTGTATCCATTATCCCCACCTTTTGGTAAGACAACATCAAGTCTACATCTCCAAGAAGACTTCTAAATGAGCCCCCGGCTCCTCAATCTGTTAACTACACTCAGTAGGGTGGTGAGCTAGCAGCTCTGATTTGTTAAAGCACATGTGACAGTGTGTCTGTAAACAGACTAACTTACCACCATGATGCATACTGGACTTCGTATTAAAGTTACAGCACCTATCTTTAGGACTATGAACTCTATCACATGAATATGACACTACCAAGGCACAAAAAATATATATGTATATACAGTGGTGTGAAAAAGTGTTTGCCCCCTTCCCGATTTCTCATTTTTTGTATGTTTGTCACACTTAAAATGTTTCAGATCATCAAACAAATTTAAATACTAGACAAAGATAACACAAGTAAACACAAAATGCAGTTTTTAAATGAAGGTGTTTATTATTAAGGGGAAAAAAAATCCAAATCTACATGGTCCTGTGTGAAAAAGTGATTGCCCCCTAAACCTAATAACTGGTTGGGTCACCCTTAGCAGCAACAACTGCAATCAAGATGTTTGTGATAACTGGCAATGAGTCTTTTACAGCGCTGTGGAGGAATTTTAGCCCACTCATTTTTGCAGAATTGTTGTAATTCAGCCACACTGGACAGTTTTCAAGCATGAACCGCCTTTTAAAGGTCATGCCACAGCAGTTCAATCAGATTCACGTCAAGACTTTGACTAGGCCACTCCAAAGTCTTCATTTAATTTTTTTTCTTAAGCCATTCAGAGGTGGACTTGCTGGTGTATTTTGGATCATTGTTCTGCTGCAGAACCCAAGTGCACTTCAGCTTGAGGTCACGAGCAGAAGGCTGGACATTCTCCTTCAGTATTTTTTGGTAGATAGTAGAATTCATGGTTCAATTTACCACAGCAAGTCTTCCGGGTCTTGAAGCAGCAAAACAGCCTCAGACCATCACACTACCACCACCATATTTTACTGTTGGTATGATGTTCCTTTTCTGAAATGCTGTGTTACTTTTACAAAGCCAGATGCAATGGGACACACACCTTGCACAAAGTTCAACTTTTGTCTCGTCAATCCACAGAGTATTTTCCCAAAAGTCTTGGGGATCATCAAGATGTTTTCTGGCAAAACTGAGATGAGCCTTTATTGTCTTTTTGCTCAGCAGTGGTTTTCGACTTGAAATTCTGCCATGCAGGCCATTTTTGCCCTGTCTCTTTCTTATGGTGGAGTCATGAACACTGACCTTAACTGAGGCAAGTGAGGCCTGCAGTTCTTTAGATGTTGTTGTGGGGTCTTTTGTGACCTCTTGGATGAGTCGTCACAGCACTCTTGGGGTAATACTGGTCAGTCACACACTCCTGGGAAGGTTCACCACGGTTCCATGTTTTTGCCGTTTGTGTATAATGGCTCTCACTGTGGTTCACTGGAGTCCCAAAGCTTTAGAAATGGCTAGAAAATTGAACTCAGCTTTCAAAGATGTG
This sequence comes from Pholidichthys leucotaenia, assembly GCA_020510985.1. Taxonomy (NCBI): domain Eukaryota; kingdom Metazoa; phylum Chordata; class Actinopteri; order Cichliformes; family Pholidichthyidae; genus Pholidichthys; species Pholidichthys leucotaenia. Next base: position 272,119,147 of record CM035837.1, read on the forward strand.
ATAAACCACAGTTAATTTATGTTTTAACAGGGGGCAAGCACTTTTTCCACACAGGGCCATGTAGGTTTGGAATTTTTTTTTACCCTTAATAATAAAGACTTTCAATTAAAAACTGCATTTTGTGTTTACTCGTGTTATCTTTGTCTTGTGGCACCTGGGGAGAGCCTGATTGTGTACCATCTCAGACAGGAACAAAGAGCAGGGGTTCCCTAGTGAGATAACAGGGAGGTGTTAAGGATGAGGGGGTTGAATGCGATGTGATGCAAAGGTCATCTGTTGTGTGTTAGAAAATGCTAGAAGAATGCCATGATATACAAGAGAGGAGTTTCTGCTGGAATGTCATTCTGTCTATGCTTGAGATGTGAGAGTGTGTAATAAATCGTCTGAAACGAATCTGCCTCTTCATTTACACGCTCTACACTGGTGACCCAAGACGTATCATGGAACACGAGTCAAGATCCCCGGAGCCGACCTCGACGGGAACCTCCAGCCACGCATGTGCAGTCGCAGTCAAGCTACCGGATTTCTGGCAGCACAACCCGCGCTCTTGGTTCCACCTCATCAAGGCGCGGTTCACCCTCCGGGGGATAACGGCAGATGACACTAAATTCCACTATGTGGTCGCAGTGCTCGACGCCCGCACAGCTCAGCACGTAGCGAGCCTGCTCGATCAGCCACCAACCGGCAACAAGTACAAGGCGCTAAAGGCTGCGCTCATCCAGCACTACACACTCTCGGACGGTGAGAGAGCAGAGAGGCTCCTGACGCGGACCGAGTTAGGAGATGGGTCGGCCATAGACCTCATGGAGAAGATGCTGACGTTAAGGGGCACGGACGATGACCACTTTCTGTTTACCCACCTCTTCCTCTGGAACCTTCCAACAGCGGCGTGAGCGACCCTGGCCAATTCGCCGTTGCTGGCCGAGCGGGACTATCGTGCGCTAGCCCAGGAGGCAGACCGGATCATCATCGCCACCAGGGCGTTCACGACCATCGCGGCAGCGACGGAGCTCAGCGGGACGACCAGAGGAGGCGAGGAGCCACCGACGGCAGCAGCAGCGGGGGCCAAGGAACGCGAGGGAGACACGCTTTGTTTCTACCACCGCCGCTTCGGAGAGAAGGCACGCACATGCTGGATTTAACCAGTGAACTTTAAAGTACATTATTACAAACTCAATTCTAAACCTTCTCTTCTTTTCAGGACTATGAAAAGCAAATGGACTCTGTTTTTAATGTGGAAAATCAATAATGTGTGAAATGCATTAATCTGTGATTTTATATATATGCATGTTAAAAATGTTTAAAGGGTACCTGTGGTGGTCGTGAAAAAAAAGATATTATATTGAGCCCCTGTCTCACGTTCTAGTTCAAGTTTAAGTTGAAATTCATGTTCAAAGCAATTTGATATAAATCCATTGCTGATGTGCTGGTTCAGCTATGTCAGCAAAACATGGGTGCAGCCATACTAGCGGCTACATGGCCTGCCAGGACGCTTCCTGTGACGTAATAAAGTGGGCACCGCGATCTGGATCAATATTGGCTGAGCCTGGAGTGCCCGGATGAGCAGTGGCTTTCGGGATATTCAAATTCAAATTCAAACGTTTATTTCAAACTCAGGGTTCATATTAAATGCAGAACTAAAACGAGTAGAAAATAAATAAATAAATACTTAAATTCAGCGGGTCAACTCGTCTGATCTGAGCTTATAACTGCCGCAACACGGCAGATGATTCGGCTCCTCCCTCGCCGCTATACACAGGAGCAGACACTCGGCGCTCTTGTTAAAACAAAAACATACAATGCGATATGGATATCGCAACATGGCGGAATGTAAAGCCTTTGGATGTCTCAATAATAAGCGAAAAAACAAAGATAAACACTTCTTTTGTGTACCCAAACCCAGCTCACCTTGTCAGAAGATCATAGAGGAAAAGTGACTGCGCAATCTCGGAACAGGGCACAGGTGAATCCTTTCAGACGAAATTGCGCTGTGTGTGAGGACCACTTCGTCACTTTAACCCTCAGAAGACCTTTCTGGCTCAAACCTGTAGCCATGTTGGATGAATTCTTCCTCAGAGTCAGAAAATTCAGCAATAATAGAACAAAAACAACGGACAACAGCACCGTAGTCGCGGTGAAACGCTGAGTATTGTCTTTTCAGTAGCAACGGTATGACGTCACTTCCGCACATGTCATGGCGGCGCCCATAGTTTTCATTGGCTGGCCATGCCCGCGGTCCTATTTCAATATATCTCAGGTGGTATATGGCTGGCAACAATTATTTACCCAAATAACAAATACCTTTTCCTAATGTTTTCAAGTTAAATGCGTCTTCACGACCACCACAGGTACGCTTTAAATGAATGTTTATTCCTGCATGTTGATTTAGAAGCACTGCTTATAAGATACATTAAGGTTAGTTTAGTTATACATAAGTGTGTAAAAGCATATTCCAATGTATTTAAAATTGTGTGTATTCATGTGGACCGATATCCAATTTCACCCAGTCTTCACCGAGCCCCAGCTTCTCCATCCTATTGGTCCCTCGCAGACAAAGCCTGTCATTGGACTAAAGTTCGTCAAGCCCGCCCACGAAGGACGCTCATTGGCTGAGATTCTGGTCAACCTGGAAGCCCGCGAAAGCTCAACAGAACTTATAAAAGGAGGAAAACCCCCTGTTACTCCCTCTTTCTGCTCTCTTTTCGCCTCCGTTCACCTCTCTCTTTGGACGCCTCTTTCGCCTCCGTTCGTCGCTCTTTTTTTTTGTCCATTGTCTACACACAGCAAGAAAGAACTTTGGGAAGAACAAAGGACTGCCTGAACAAAGACTTCTACCACGTGTCGCTTTTCCGAGCACAGAGCAGATAACTCGTAATTTGTTTATGTAACTTTGTATTTTAATGTTTTTTTCTTTTTCTCTTAAATGCCTAGGAATTCCTATTTCTTTGAGCTCAATTCTTAATCGGAGTTAAACTCCCAATTTTTATTTATCTCTTTTTCTTTGTTAAACTTTCTGTAAAACCACCGTTTGTTTTAATTTTAATGTAAGTTTTAATCTTGACTTTATTTTTATAATATTTTTCTTGACTAATCACACACCAGAAGCTATTATTTTTATCTAAAGTCCGAAACTCTTTAATTTGAGATCGGATTAGATATCTTTAATTAATTATTACCGAAGGCCTCTGAGAAGACGCAGCTCCCCACATCACGCGCAGCTGAGGAATCAGCGTGCTTCTGCAGGATTTCAACCATTGAGATCAAACATCCGATCTCATTCATCGTCAAGAATATTTGCGGGACAAATATTCTGGGTTTTGCCCCTGAACAACACATCAAAACTTCATGAGGACGACGAAAGAACGTTGACCAGATCAACGGGGAATCATCACCAAGAAGAATCACGTGAGCTGCAAACTTTAATTCATCTGCTGAATTAAACATCTGAGGTTCGGTAATAATTTGTATATCTAATCAGATGCAAATTAAGAAGCCCTTAACATAACTCTTCTTTTCGTTAAAATTCCGTTTTTATTTTCTTAAGATTAATCCAGTACTTTTCATATAATTAGTAAACTTTCTCCATAAATTTGCGTTGTTTCCATAATCCGTTAACTCAAACTGATAGAAATTCATTTCCCAGTTAACCCTGGTTCCGAAAATATTGACATTGTTAATCTATCATTTACAAGATTGATTTTATGATTAATGAAATTACTGCAATGTCTGTTAATCATTTTGTTTAATAAATATGTGAAAATGAGAGAAGTTGTTGAGAATTTATTTCATTCCGAGTCTGTTTCAAGCCCAGGTATCGAATTCACGGAAAAATTTTTGAGACTGATTATTAATTAATTTATTGAGTGATTAAACAGGTATAAAGTGAAATTAAAGATTAAATTGCTTCTTAGAGATAGAAGCTGGTGCCCCACGAGTGTTATTAACTTTTCTGGTGTATATGAAACGAAATTTGATCTCAGATTCCAATACATCAATATAAATTAAATACTTTATACCTGATCATATTTATTAATTTCATATATTCTCTTACATATTATGGTGCCTCCGCGTGAGAGCCTGGTTGAACTTGACTCACTCAGAATGAAAGAAATTAATACATAAGCTGTGTGTGATTTTGGTCAACTTATGACTTACAAAAGTGGTTCATTTGTCTGCAGCCAATCTATTGTCTTTGTCTCTGTGTCACGAGGGGGAAGGGGGTGAATTCGCCCCCCTGATTACTGCTGTGTGTGTTTGTGTGACCAAGAGAGGTGGGGGTGAAGAGACCTCACCATCCTGTTCATTTACTTGTTTAATGCATGCTTAAGAAGCGTGATTACACGCTGAATAATTAAAATAGGCCTGGGAACAAAATAGCGAAGAAATCCTATTTGTTTTCCCCGTTATTTCAACACCCAGCAGGTGAAGCAAACCCTTGGGGGATTTAATTGAATTAACCATTGTATAAACTTGTTGAATAAAGTTTAGGGAGACCGAAGTTTTCCCGCCTTTGGAAAGCAAGGCGTGGTTTTATGGACTGAAGTTCGTGCTGCATCCACGTAGCACTTGTGCACACTCACAGTCGCGCACGCGACCGTCAAGCTGTGCACGAAAACTGCGCATGTGTAGATCGGCCAAGCGACGCCATCTTAAGTCTAGGTAAAGCAAGTTCCCTGTAACCGCCATTTTGAGTAGAAATCCTTGACTCCCTGAGTGACGTCATTGGGTTTCCTCTTCCGGAAGTGCAGACGAAAACTGCCTCCATCTTGTGGTGAAACATAGGGACTGCAATTTTTATTTAAACTTCTAATCTTTAAAGACGATTTATAACCAAATTAAGTCTTCAAAGTAACTTCAAAGCAATTCATATTATTTGGAATAAACTAAATTTAACACTAATCCAAACTTTTATGCCAAGAACAAAAGGAAAAGGACCTGTTGGCTTCTGAAAGTTTTTCTCAGTGGTGAGACCCCACTCACTGCATACCTATAGCAGGAACATACATAAACACCCCTATTGTATTTAATCACTTATGTAACCACATATTATAATCTTTTAAGCTAAAAGCAAACATATTTACACACTTTTAAGCAAAAAGTTGCAAACTTTGAAGCTATATGTGTGCTTATTTTGCTGTTTTTAAATGTGATATGGTGTGATCCCCTTCCCACAGAAACCCAGTTTTAGCTTAAGGATTCTAATGCTGATGTTTACTCAAGAGTAACATTAAAGTAGGATTAAATCTGTGCATTTTGACAAATTTACAGACTTACTGAATATTTATAATTTTTCCTCTTTCTCAAACTTAGGAAACCACACCAAGCAATTAACACTTAAGAGAAGCTCTAGGTGTTATTTAAACTCATTGTGTCATTTCTGGGTTCATGTTTTCTCCACAGGAAAAGAAAAACATTTAACCAACCAACATAATTTTAAAATTTTTCCCAGGATTTAAAAGAAAAGTCAAAAAGGTGCAAACTGATTATTCTGTAAATAAGAAATTTATAGATAACAATCAAGACAGATCACTATTGGCTTCAATCCTAAGAAATCCTTGGATACCAAATATTCAAACAATTCACTTGTTTCTAATTTGTAAATATTTTAAACATTTAAGGCTTCAAATGAAAATAGGCTTTAACAAATAAAACCAAAGGAAAGCCTTAACTTTAAAAGAAAGTGGAAACTTGGAATCTTAAATCTTTAAAACATTTAGCCTCTTTTGTTTTTGTATTTCTTTTGTAAATAAAATCCTCACTTTCAAAGTGACATTCTGCAAAATTCCAAAGCTAGTTATTGATGACAAATTCCAATACTAGACTTTGAAAATCAAAGTAAAGAAGTCAATCCACACAATTTAAATCTTTGTTTTGTTTTGCGAAACAAATTCAATCCAATTTCAATTCAACTTTATCAACATACAGTTTCAACGAACCAATTAATTGAAGTATCTCTACATTTCTAAATAATTTCAAAATTCTATTGCCCATCTTGCAAGCCTACAAGTTGAAACAAATTCTAAAAGGAACTTTCAACTATTACGGTTGTAACATAAAAATCTCAAGGTTAAACCTTGTCAAACAAATTTAAGAATAATCAACAAGTTGAAGGGTTTTTTTTAAACTAAATAACAACAACAGTTAAACATGATGAGTCAACAGACAACCGACCAATTTACCAAACTGGATGACCTTCAAACAACATTTGAAGCATGAACTTCTAATTTAATTTCGAGCTTCACAACACAGGTCACGGAAACACAGCCCGAAGAATTGAAGCAACTCACTGAGGAACTTTTGAATGAACACACTGAAAAGCCACCAGAAGGCAAGGACCTCACCAGCGTGTTAGGTAAGTTTGCGCTAACATTAGTCGCAAGATTAAAGGTAGCCGAGAACGAGCTAGCAAATCAACAAACAACGATCCTATCTCTCCAAGAAGAGAATGAAACCCTGAAGGAAAATTTGGAACAATCTCAAGAGAAGAATGACAAAACTCAAAACCAACTGAATGAAGCGTTACAAGATTTGGACCGTGCAGAGTCAGAAAATGAACGGTTGATGCATAACAATGACGCGCCTCACCAAGACAACAATGAACTTGAAGATGCCCTTCAAGACACAAAGAAGGAACTCAGAAGAGTTGAAGGTCAACTTGAAAATGTGAAGAAGGACTACAAGGAATGTCAACTGCTCCTAAAGGAAAGACATGAACACCAGGACATCCACCGCGCTCCCTCGCCCGATTCCCGTTTCAAATACGGACGACCGCGTGGACAGCGTGCATGTGCCCCTTCAGACCGCGACCTTGACAAGATCGCGCAAAATATCACCAAATTTGATCCAGGACCTACGGGTTCACCTGATGCCAAAGTCTATTTACAGGACATTGATTACTACCTGCGTAAGTACCCTGATGCTACAATTGACAATCGCGTCTATCTGATTAAGCTAACATCTAACAGGTCAGTATCAAAATTCATAGACAGACAGCCGACAAACATCAAAGCAGACTACATGCTGCTCCGCGAAGCCATCGAAAAGGAGTTCTCCGACGACTGCCTACAGGCAGGGCTAACCGCAGCCCTAGCCGTGAAGCAGGGACGCTCAGAGCCGACACAAGCATACTACCAGAGACTCCTACTTGCATATTTTGGATCTCAAAATACACCAGGGATGGAAGAAAACCACAATTTCAAGACCCTCTTCATCCAAAACCTCCATCCCACTGTGAGTCATTACCTGGGAGTTACAGCTAACCCAAGATCAAACTCAATAAGTCAGCTGAGAGAGTTTGCACACTATGCGTTCCAAAAACAGCAACAAAGTCGCAACAAGCACGCTGAGCCTGCCACTGTGCTAGCTATTATCGATGCATCTAACACCTTAGAGTTGGAAGGAGCTCCTCGCTCTACTCCACCTCCTACACTGCGAGTACATAAACAGCTGAAGCATTTTCCCAACTGACCTCATCAAGGTCAAAACCAAACTAGGTCCTCTGGATATCACTTTGGACCAACTTTGCGAAAACCCGACTACCGTCGTAGATCATATCCACGGGATAGGTCACGAGAACGCGATACGGACTACCATGGTGACAGATACCGATACGAAGACACGCGTAACCGCGACAAATGGTCTCCATCCCATCACAGAAGCTCAGAAGCAGAGACCTATCACAAACCTTGGAAGGAAGAAGAAACTCCTACATTCAGTAGAGAAGATATTGAAATTGTCAAACACCTCCTAGCAGAGATTCAAAGCTACAAAGAGAATAAAACTGCTAACATTCTAGCTATATCAGCTGTGCCAACTCAAAACAAGCGTTCCAAACAAAGGAAACGCAAGAAGAAAATCCCTCATGCAAACGAGGAAGGACCCAAGGACTCAACGCAGTCCAGTGCTGTTATGGCAGCCCAACCACAGGTCACAGACCACTCCTCTAATGACATTTCGCAACTCTGTGTCGAACCACCGGTTCCACAATTCCTATGCGATTCAAACGAGAGGGGGGTGGCACGGAAATTCTACCTTCCACTGACCCTTGAAGACATGGTGTGTCAGGACGCTGTTTTAGACACCGCTGCTGACATCACTCTCATGTCACACACCCTTTTTGACAAACTACGTGTAGCCGCTAACCGCGCTCACAAATATTTGAAACTGGAACCCTGTTCATTAGCCGTGCGACCATATGCGCTCACTAAAACAACCCTTTTGGGCGTATCACTACTAAACATGTCCATTGGACCCATAACCTTGACACAGCCGGTCTACGTGTCCAAACTTGACGCCATTCCATTGCTTGTTGGCAAAGACCTACTGAACCGTTTTGAGCCACTGATTGATTTCAAGAACCTCAAACTATGGGCTCAAACGCAACACCCTCACCCATTTGACCCAACAAGAACAACTGAATCACAGTGCTTTGTTCTGAACACTTTGGACACCCCAAGTCTCACACAACTAGCACTGTTGGAACAACTGCAAACGAGTGAAAGCGACCACCAAGACCAAGGTGAGTACTGTCCTAAAGAAGTCAAAAGTCACCTTCAAATACACGGTCAAGTCAAACACTCAAATGACCTTGAAAACTCAACGGCCGAGCAGAAAACCCCAAACGGCCCCCTTGAAACCCTTGATACCCATGATTCAATGGTGGTGTCACATTTTGAAACCCACCCACCCGCCCATGAGGCCTGCATGGTCACAAGAGCCACACCAACCGGCTCTCTAGACCCTCTGAAATCTCAAGTTTTTGCGACGATGAACCCAACTTTTGCAAGCGCAAGGCGCACAGTCACTCAACCTTGCAACCAAATGATCCATAAAACTGTCAAACACCGATTGGATAAAACGGTACATGCGCTGCCCGCATCTAAACCCTTTGACATACCAAAATTGAAACCACTTCATGCGACACAGCCTTCTCTGCAGCTATACAATGGCACTCCTATTCCTGCTTCCGACGAACCATCATCGCCATCGCTCATAGTTCCTCGAAACCAGAGGGGGGTGATGACTGCCAATGCCTATAACATTCCAGCTGCAGAACACAAAAGCATCAAAACGACATACAAAGCTCCCAAGGCTGTATTTCAAAAACATTTGGACCGATTCGCCAAACGACACAAAGTATACAACGATCAAAAACTCTCGCATGACAAACTGCGAAGGGGGGACAAGATCTTCCACCCCACATTTGTACCGCAGACAAATGAAATAAATTTACAGGAAAGGAAAATCACTCCTAAATTCCTGCCGAGTGGATGAATCCACACATTGCTAACAACAAACTTTGGCCACTCAAGTGCCAAACCCAGGACCCCCATTTTCAAATGGGCTCACCAAAATCAGAGCAAACTTTACCAAAACCCCATGGGACTTGTCGGGTACAACACTGTCAAAGTAAGTCCATAAATAAGATTAAAATCAAACCTACGTCTGAGAAATAACCGTAGCTAACTACTAGCCTCAGGTACACTCAGTCAAATCTCTCCGAACAATCAGTTAACTGCATCAAAACCTCCAAAAAGGAAAGGGTATATTAAAACCAAATTAGCCCTTAAACTAATTTCAAAGACCTCTGTAAAATCTAATAAACTTCAATCAACTTACTATTATCAAATAGTACACACAAAAACATTCAACACCATTAGCTTGAGTTAATAACCTTAAAACTCCATCAAAGGTGAAAAACAAGCACAAGGTTTAGAGTTCAAGCTCTTAATCTCTATTCTGTAATTTCCCAGTTTGGGATCAATAAAGTACATCTATCCATCTAAAAGAAATCATTCCACCTCTGAGAGGAATTTTTGTTTGCCAACCAGGTATCTAAAGAAAGATCAACAAGAAGATTAAGATCCAAAACCAATCACTTTTATGTTTGCCAAGATGATGGCCCTCCTGTTTATCAGTTTAGCCATCTGCCTAGCAATCACACCCACTATTACCCAGTCAGAATTGGGCCAAGTCAAGACGAAAGGTCAAAGATCCTCGGGTGGATTCTTAATAACAGCCTCATCGTTAGAGCCTCTTGTTAACCTTAGCATGCCCACTGTTAACTCGGTCAACACCGCCAAACCGAAACGCCAGGTTGTTGAACCACAAACTGTTACCAAAATCTTACAAGACACTGTGTTGGTTTTGAATGTTTGCTCCGAAGCTTCAGTCAAACTCAACAAGGTCTTGAACTCTTTGCTCTTTGTGTTAGAGGTTGACTATGCTCACACACAGCCAATGTCTATGTTACTCTCAGAAATAGCTAGAAACATTAGCTTTTCAGCTAACGCTTTAGCAATGAATATGCTCTCTCATCATATCTTTTGCAGTAAATCCAAATTTACTTCTCATTGCCATCCAAAGAATGATAACGACATCCTATGCCCACTCAGTTTTACTGAACAAAAGCCTCAAACACCATATGATTTGGACATCTGTGGAACCATGGTTTAGTCTAACTAAACAAATTCAATTTGAACCTCCTCGAGTCACCTCAATATTAATTAGTCTGAACCTCTACCTCAAATATGAAAGAATTTTATTTTTGCTTTTGACTAAGATTTTTGGATACATGCATGTGTATATACAAATAATCCTTTATACTTTATTTAGATTTTATGCACGTTTAAACTATTTTTGAAATTTTGAATAGATATTTTTCAGCAAATCCAAAACATTTATATCAAGTATGTCAAAACCCGCATACTTCTAGTTTACATTTTTGTACCCAGAATTTTTAAGTCTTTACAGGCGTATACAGAACTTTAGTATATCCTAGACAATTATACAATGTTTATATTTGGCCATGCCCAAATTATTTTTGAAAATTTCTAGAAGTTTTCTGAAACCAAATTTAAGGACCTACACTTTGGAATAGATACTGTTTACAAGCTTAAGACTTATCGACATCAGAACTTTAGTTCAGCATTTGGATCAAGCCTCACCAAATTGGGATTTGATGCTTAGGATTGCTATCAACGCTGAATCAACGTCACTATTGATACCAGAGGGGGGACTGTAGCATCATCTCACTTTGGCTCAGCAATAATTATTCTTCTGCTTAAAGACATTTTGTTTCACCCAGGAGTAAGACAGTCAAGAACTGATTTTCTCCCCCAGGCCACAGCTGAAATCCCATTCCTTTGCTAAAACCAGTCTAAAAGAATTCAACCTATTTCCTCCTGCGCCCCTTTATTGCCCCCATAAACATGCAACAGACCTGGAGCTCTCATTGCCACACAGATCCACAGCTCAATAAAATTTCCTTAAACTGTGGGACATGCTGGATTTAACCAGTGAACTTTAAAGTACATTATTACAAACTCAATTCTAAACCTTCTCTTCTTTTCAGGACTATGAAAAGCAAATGGACTCTGATGTTTTTAATGTGGAAAATCAATAATATGTGTGAAATGCATTAATCTGTGATTTTATATATATGCATGTTAAAAATGTTTAAATGAATGTTTATTCCTGCATGTTGATTTAGAAGCACTGCTTATAAGATACATTAAGGTTAGTTTAGTTATACATAAGTGTGTAAAAGCATATTCCAATGTATTTAAAATTGTGTGTATTCATGTGGACTGATATCCAATTTCACCCAGTCTTCACCGAGCCCCAGCTTCTCCATCCTATTGGTCCCTCGCAGACAAAGCCTGTCATTGGACTAAAGTTCGTCAAGCCCGCCCACGAAGGACGCTCATTGGCTGAGATTCCGGTCAACCCGGAAGCCCGCGAAAGCTCAACAGAACTTATAAAAGGAGGAAAACCCCCTGTTACTCCCTCTTTCTGCTCTCTTTTCGCCTCCGTTCACCTCTCTCTTTGGACGCCTCTTTCGCCTCCATTCGTCGCCCCTTTTTTTTGTCCATTGTCTACACACAGCAAGAAAGAACTTTGGGAAGAACAAAGGACTGCCTGAACAAAGACTTCTACCACGTGTCGCTTTTCCGAGCACAGAGCAGATAACTCGTAATTTGTTTATGTAACTTTGTATTTTTTTTTTTTCTTTTTCTCTTAAATGCCAAGGAATTCCGATTTCTTTGAGCTCAATTCTTAATCGGAGTTAAACTCCCAATTTTTATTTATCTCTTTTTCTTTGTTAAACTTTCTGTAAAACCACCGTTTTAATTTTAATGTAAGTTTTAATCTTGACTTTATTTTTATAATATTTTTCTTGACTAATCACACACCAGAAGCTATTATTTTTTATCTAAAGTCCGAAACTCTTTAATTTGAGATCGGATTAGATATCTTTAATTATTACCGAAGGCCTCTGAGAAGACGCAGCTCCCCACATCACGTGCAGCTGAGGAATCAGCGCGCTTCTGCAGGATTTCAACCATTGAGATCAAACATCCAATCTCATTCATCGTCAAGAATATTTGCGGGACAAATATTCTGGGTTTTGCCCCTGAACAACACATCAAAACTTCACGAGGACGACGAAAGAACGTTGACCAGATCAACGGGGAATCGTCACCAAGAAGAATCACGTGAGCTGCAAACTTTAATTCATCTGCTGAATTAAACATCTGAGGTTCGGTAATAATTTGTATATCTAATCAGATGCAAATTAAGAAGCCCTTAACATAACTTCTTTTCGTTAAAATTCCGTTTTTATTTTCTTAAGATTAATCCAGGACTTTTCATATAATTAGTAAACTTTCTCCATAAATTTGCGTTGTTTCCATAATCTGTTAACTCAAACTGATAGAAATTCATTTCTTAGTTAACCCTGGTTCCGAAAATATTGACATTGTTAATCTATCATTTACAAGATTGATTTTATGATTAATGAAATTACTGCAATGTCTGTTAATCATTTTGTTTAATAAATATGTGAAAATGAGAGAAGTTGTTGAGAATTTATTTCATTCCGAGTCTGTTTCAAGCCCAGGTATCGAAAAAAATTTTTGAGACTGATTATTAATTAATTTATTGAGTGATTAAACAGGTATAAAGTGAAATTAAAGATTAAATTGCTTCTTAGAGATAGAAGCTGGTGCCCCACGAGTGTTAACTTTTCTGGTGTATATGAAATGAAATTTGATCTCAGATTCCAATACATCAATATAAATTAAATAATTTATACCTGATCATATTTATTAATTTCATATATTCTCTTACACCAATTAGCCCTTGAGCTAACACTGGTACTAGGAGCCTCGCACCAAGTGCAGCTTATATTATTTTCTTCAGATCTGAGTCACCCTAATAGGCATCCCCGTAACCACTTGGTTTGCCGGTGTGCCTTGCGTCACTCCGGCCCATCTCCCACTGTGGTCGTGATTCCACAGCGGATCGCCACAGCCAGCTAAAGATAGCTCATTAGCCCCTGAGCCAACACTGATACCAAAGCGTGACTTATATATTGTTATTTTCTTCAGATCTTAGTCACCCTAATAGCCATCCCTGTTACCACCTGATTCACTCTGGCTCATCTCCCAGTGATTTCATTGTGATTCCACAGCAGATCGCCTGTACTGGGACACCGGTTGTGGCAATCCAAATGGCCCGAGACCAGAGGCCACTGGCCAGAGTTATGCCAAGAACTCCCCTAGAAGCAATTCTTGGCAGGTGGGGGAGCTCTCGGCATAACACCGTGCAGGCAATCCACCGCGGAATCACAACGAAACCACTGGGAGATGGACCAGAGTGAACCAGGTGGTAACAGGTATGGCTATGAGGGTGACTAAGATCTGAAGAAAATAATATAAGCTGCACTTACAGCGAGCGTCTTGGTACCAGTGTTAGCTCAGGGGCTAATAGGCTACTGTACCTTTAGTTTATTTTTTTTATTTTACCTTTATTTTGCCAGGGATAAAACCAATTAAGGCAAGGACCGCTTTCACAATGGTGCCCTGGCCAAGATGGCAGCACTTATAAAAACAACCAATTACAAAACAGGTTAAAAATAAAAATAAATGCATAAAAACGCAATTCAATAAAAACAGTAAAACAAATACCAAGTATCTAATTATCAGATCACTATGAATGGCACAAACAGTGAAGGACTCATTTATTAGTGCAGTCACGATAGGCTTAAATTCAGACATCTTTACTAGGGGGCAAGGATCACTAGAGGAGTAGCACCTTTCTGGCTAGCCAATGTCATCATGGCGTCCCAGGCTGGTCTCCCCATATCCAGCGACATGTGATGCACAACTTATGGCTCACCCTTCCATTTATGGCCACACCATCTAGCCTCTCACATGTCGCAGACCGTCCGCAGTGGCTCCAAGCACTACCCTTGGTACTGCAGAACGCGGCGGACCTAGGGGAGACAACCCCAAAAATAAACCCACCACGCTGGTGTTTTTATTGCAAAACGATACGAGTATGCATAACCTAGAGATTCTGAACGACGTTAAGAGTGCTCAGACCAAAGGAAAGGGAGCCTTGTACAGAAGAGATGGTGGAAAAAGCCAGGTCCATCTACGTCATCATCCTGCAACTGGCAAGCAGCATTATAGTGAAGTCGCCTCTTCCAGCTGCCTTATTAATCATTTCAAAAAAGGCAGAGAACCTAACATGTCCTGCATCTCTAGGAATAGACCAAATTTTGTTGTCGGATCAATAAACACCCTAACTTGTAAGGATGAAATCAAGTTTTACCAGATTGTATGGCCATGCAAGATGTTGGGACAGGACCTAACCTTCCAAGAAACTCATATGACCAATAACCAGATTGTACATTTTCAAGATAAAGAGATCGCTAAATGGTCATTTATTAACTCTGGTTTCCAAAGAAAGGCAGCTCCTGGAGGTGAGATTGTACCATCTCCCCATGCAAAGCTCCTGCCCACCGAATGGTGGTATTGTTCTCTAGATTACCAACTAAAGCTGAAAGAACAACGCCAGAGGTGTACACCAACATTCATTCATTCATCTTCTTCCACTTAATCCTTTTCGGGTCAATGAAAAAAAAAAATAAATAAATTGGAGACTGGTTGTCCAACACAAACAGGTGGCAGAAAATCTCAGTCGAGCATCCGAAGAAACTCTAGTGAATAGTGCATGGAAGATGAACATGTCAGATGTGGACGACATTGAAAGGAATATCGTGAATTCCCTCTGAAGCAGCTGATAGAGCTGCGCCAGAAAAATCCTTTGCTAAGCAACAAATTCCTCTCGCTAATTAAAGAACGCAGGCAGCTGTAAGAGCTCTGCCAGACTTAGAGATTTGAGGCGTCAGATTAAAAAACTGTCCAGAAGCCTAAAAAACTATTTCTACGCCAGGAAAGCAAACACTCTTAATGCAGCAAATGAAGAAAAAGATGCTGAACAGGAGTTCAAATTGCTGAAAGATTATAGCGCCACTAAGAAACCACAACTTATGATACCACCCAAGAAACTAAAACAGCACTTCAGGAAACATTTCGGCCAGATGTCTGGTGACCAGCCTGATGAAGTCAACAACCCACAAGACTATCCGCATATACTACTGCCAATTGAGTGTGGCTCACTGGATGTTGATGAAAGCCCCCTACGATTAAAGAGATTGTTGGAATTGTGAGGAGTCTGAAAAATGGAAAATATATGGAATCTGATGGACTAGTTGCTGAACAAATCAAGTACAACTTCTCAACAAGGCTGGTCTCCTTGCTTCACGCCCTAATGGCTCTCATTTGGTCAACATGCACTGTACCAAAGTCTTGGCTCCACTCTCTGATCACCTGCCTTTATAAGAACAAAAGAGATAAGATGGACCCCAGCAACTATTGTGGACTTTTTTTTGCTGTCACGCACTTTTGCAGCTTTAGTAATATTTTTTCAGACAAAATTGAGAAACTCTGCAGTAATTAAAACCACAACAATGGTCTGATACACTAAGTTTCCTATTAGCGACAAGTTAGCATCGTCATTTAGCATTTGTTGTTTTAGAATTAGAGCAATGGTGTTAACGTTACTTATCTCCAATTAAAACAAGGTTAGAGGACTATCCCCTCTGACGTAGCACGGTGGTGAAAAGCCCCATATCCCTGGAACAGAAGTAGTGGCTCCACAGAAGTAGCGGCTACATGACCAAAACATTAGCTTGCAATTAGCTCCTGTGGTGCTAACCACCGGAACCCACACACCTGGCACACTGCGGGGGAGAGGTGGGGTGGTGACAAGTAGAAACAGGGTATGCGTCTTTTAAGTTCCAATATAAACAATACAGTTTTATATGAAACGGTAGACGTTTATCGCGTCACCGATATACGAGGGGAGGGGGGCTGAAAAGTTCATAGGCTGAAAAGGTCATCGTGGTCAAATATGGTTTATTTTTCAATAGGGGTGGGTTCAAAAGATCGATTCAACAATCTGGTTCAATCCATGTTTGACTGAGCTAATATCAATCCACAAAATCCATGGATCGATCTTTTAATATAATGCTTTTACGTCTGTGAACGTCTGCTGAGTCTGATTGGGTCAAAACCACGTCAGTGAGCCACGAACAGCGGCAAAGAACCAGAAACACCTGGAGCGCTAATGCAACTAACAGGGATGCTGGTTCTTCTGTGGTGTTAAAACGGTTCCCATCCGGCAAAAGCTCCCTGTTGCGAATGCGCACATCTTTACTTCCATGTTTACATGAGCGGAATTGTTGACATACATGTCTCTTAAATCACCGTATAGACTGTCCTCAACAGTTTCCAAGTATTTTTCATAAAGTGGGGATACACAATTTGTACTTTGTGCAGCACTGTGTTGAAACATAAAGTCGACAACTGATAAACACTTCAAATGGAAAACGCACGGAGACTGGCTGAAACTTGTGAACAGAGAGGGAGACTCAGAGCTGTTGAGATTGTAAGTAAAAGAGAGTGAGTGAGTGTTCTTGTTTAGTGCCATGTCAGCATCTATGGCTATTTCATGGCAAAATTGGAACTAATAAGAAAATTGAGTTAAAAATTATATCGAGACGGTATGTTAAATGGAAGAATAAATAAATACAGCGAGATACATATGTAGATATAATAAAATAGAAAAATTAAATGAGATGCTTTGGTGGTACCTTATTAAAAATATCCTTCAGTGACTTGAGTATAAAAACGCTGTCTTGCTATCATGAGAGCAGGACAGTCAAGTAAAATGTGCTTTATTGATAAAAAAAGAAAAAGAAAAAAAAAACCTCCGCAAAACTGACAAGATGGTGGTGCTTCACCTTTTAATAAAAAGCTGTGCATAAGCCTTGAGTGGCCAATACGGCATCTAGTGTACACTACCTCATCATGTCGGTTTTGAAAGTGATGCAAGTGTCTATGGTTTATGGCAGGCTTAATATCATGCAGTTTATTTGCAGTACATGTGCCCCATTCAGTCTGCCACTTCTTTAAAATACAGGAGGTTATTAGAGGCCTGAGGTCTGAGGCTGGGATCTGGCATTAAGTGACTTCTTGGGTAATAAGAGCTCTCTTGGCAGCATTGTCTGCCTGCTCGTTACCTGACAGGCCAACATGGCTGGGGATCTAACAGAAGATGATATTAACATTATGTTTCTGTAAAAAACCTAACTTCTCTAAAATCTGGACAATAATGGGGTGATCAGTCTTTAAAAACCCAAGTGCCTGAAGACAGGATCTGGAGTCAGTAAAAATTAAGGAGCTCTGTTGTTTGATTCTCTCAGTGTGTTCCAATGCTAGAAACAAAGCACGAGCCTCTGCTGTAAAAATTGAACATTGTTTGGGAATCCGCAAACCATGCTGATTGTGCCCGGTGACAACTGCAGCAGAAACTGAGCCATCTACTTTTGATCTTGCCGAGTATAAGGAAATATGGTGAGGAAAACAGCATTTTATATCCAAGATCTGCTGCTGGTACACATTTGGGTGAGTGCGTTTCTTTTTGTTTTGGCTCAGATCCAGAATGATATTGGGTTTCCTCAAACTCCATGGTGGAATGGGACAAAACTGTCTGTGTTACGTTGCTCATATCAGGGTTTAATTTTACCAGGTGAGGTTCTATACGGAGTCCAAAAAGAGTGATGCTCTTAGGTCTGACCTTATACATCTGCAAAAATCGAGGGTGAAAAACTGCAGAGTAGGCTGGATTTCTATGATCAGCTTTAAGTTTAACCATATACTGGAGAGCCAATTTCAGGCACCTGTTTTGAAGTGAAGGCTCGTTTGCTTCAACATACAAACTTTTAACAGGAGAGGTTCTGAAAGCCCCCAAGGCAAGCCTTAGCCCCTGGTGATGGACAGTTTCTAGTGTCCTGATGTATGTTTTCCTTGCTGATCCGTAAACTATGCGCCCATACTCTAACCGAGATCTTACAAGTCCTCTATAGAGACTGTGCAGCAGCACAGTAGAGTCCGCACCCCATTTAGTTTTAGCCAAAACTTTAATAATATCAAGGGCTTTAAAACATCTGATTGATAGAAATTTTATATGTGGAATAAAAGACAGCTTATGTGTTTGTGACAGCTTATGTGTTTGTGAGAACCCGGGACTGTGTGTCCGACACGATCATCAGTAGCACGGGGGCCCCCCAGGGAACGGTGCTGGCTCCCTTCCTGTTCACTCTTTATACTGCGGACTTCTCACACAACACAACACACTGCCATCTACAGAAGTTCTCTGATGACTCTGCGATCGTTGGCCTCATCTCCAATGGAGATGAAGCTGAGTACAGAGGGCTTATCCAGGACTTCGTGGACTGGTGCCATCGGAACTGCCTCCAGATCAACGCGAGGAAAACTAAGGAGCTGGTGGTGGACTGCCGCAGGCATGGGCAGCCCCTCACAGTACCAGTAAATATACAGGGAACAGACATCGAGATGGTGACATCCTATAAGTACCTGGGTATTCATCTGAACAATAAACTAGACTGGTCACACAATACTGATGCACTCTACAAGAAGGGACAGCGCAGGCTGTTCCTGCTGAGGAGACTCAGGTCTTTTGGTGTACAAGGGGCGCTGCTGAAGTCATTCTATGACACGGTGGTGGCATCAGCCATCACTTTTGGAGTGGTCTGCTGGGGCAGTGGCATTACTGCAGCCGATAGGAAGAGACTGAACAAACTGATTAAGAAAGCTAGCTCTGTCCTGGGGCAGCGCCTTGATCCGATGGAGGAGATAGGAGAGAGAAGGACGGTGGCTAAACTGTCATCTCTGCTGGAGTCCGAGTTCCACCCTATGCAGGACATACTGAATGCACTGAGGAGCTCATTTAGCAGCAGACTACATCATCCCAGGTGCACAACCGAGAGGTTTCGTAGGTCCTTCCTACCAACGGCTGTCAGACTGTACAACCTAAGCAGGGCTGCTCGCAGAGATAGCAAAAAGACGTAACAAACTAATAGTTTTTTGAATGCAAAAGATGCAATAGACTTACACAATGGTCCTCTCCGGCATACAACTAGGAACATACCGGTCGCTATGGAGGGTGAGAATATGTATGGGCACATAATCATACCATGTAGGATAACTAAGTAGACGGTTATGCTGTTTCATTCCATCTAGCAACAATGCTCTGCACTGTGTGTGTTTATATATTTGCATATTTATTCCATCTAGCTACAATGCTCCGTACTGTGGGTGTTTATATATTTATATATCTACATATTATTCCATCTAGCTACATTGCTCCGCACTGTGTGTGTTTATATACTTGCATATTTATTCCACCTAGCTGCAATGCTCCGTACTGTGGGTGTTTATATATTTACATATTTATTCCATCTAGCTACAATGCTCTGCACTGTGTGTTCATATATTCATATATTTATTCCATCCAGCTACAATGCTCTGCACTGTGTGTCTGTGTGTGTGTGTATATATATATATTTTATAGTAATACGTACATATGTTTATTAGCTGCTCTTGCTTGCTTGTTTTTTTTCTTGCCTTCTGATTGTTGCTCTGAGTGTTGCTATCCCTGTGCTGTTGCAATCCTGGAATTTCCCCGTTGTGGGACTAATAAAGGCTTATCTTATCTCATCTTATCTTATCTTATTATCAAAAATAAGTCCAAGGAATTTGGTTTTCTTTTACCACCTTGACAGCTTCTCCATCTTTGAAAAGCTCAGGGTCGAGGTGACGAGCCCGCAGCAGGCAAAAGTGCATGCAGACAGTTTTTGAAAATTTTAAACTATTACTGACTGACCACCTATTAATCTTGTTTATGTACAGCTGTAGTTTCTTTTCGATTGTGCTCATGTCTTTTCCCATGTAGCAAATACAGAGGTCATCTACGTAAAGACTACAAAAGGTATTTGGTCTAAGAGCACCAACTACACGATTAATCTTAATGCTAAAAAGAGTAACTGAGAGGATGCTTCCCTGGGGGACTCCTTGTTCTTGCATATGGGGCTCTGAAAGGGTATCTCCTACTCGGACTCTGAAGTGTCTATTGGACAAAAAGTTTGAAATGAAAAAGGGCAAATGTCCCCTAAAACCCATGCCATGTAGGTCTCTTAAAATACCGTATTTCCATGTTGTGTTATATGCCTTTTCTAAATCAAAAAAATACAGCAACTACATGTTCTTTTCTAATAAAACCATCACGTACAGCCGTGGACAAAATTGTTGGTACCCCTCTTGTTAATGAAAGAAAAACCCACAATGGTCACAGAAATAACTTGAATCTGACAAAAGTGGTAATAAATAAAAATTCTATGAAAATTAACCAATGAAAATCAGACAATGCTTTTGAATTGTGGTTCAACAGAATTATTTTAAAAAACAAACTCATGAAACAGGCCTGGACAAAAATGATGGTACCCTTAACTTAACATTTTGTTGCACAACCTTTTGAGGCAATCAAACGATTTCTGTAACTGTCATTGAGACTTCTGCACCTCTCAGCAGGTATTTTGGCCCACTCCTCATGAGCAAACTGCTCCAGTTGTCTCAGGTTTGAAGGGTGCCTTCTCCAGATGGCATGTTTCAGCTACTTCCACAAATGTTCAATAGGATTTAGATCAGGGCTCATAGAAGGCCATTTACCTTTTGTTCTTATTAAAGACAAAAATAGAAAGGAGATGTCTTTACCTTCTTAACATGTTTTGACTGTGCACTGCAGCCTTCGTCAGAAGAGTCAGCTGATTGCTGCCAGGTGACATTTATCAGCTGACTTTCGTAGGCGGGGCCAGCTCAGCAGACTTGTCAGATCCACCGAGCCGGCCCCGCCTTCTGCCGTCAGATGGTCTCTGGAGAATGTGATCCCAAGTGTGGAAAAGCATAAAGGCCCCCTCATCTCGGTTCATGGTGTCTTTTCCCCGCTTCCTGATTTCTATGGCCTCCTTGATCCAGCGTTTGTGTCTGTTGCTCTCTGATCCAATAATTTTTGCGTTGTCCCAGTCCATGATGTGATTATTTCTTTTGCAGTGATCTGATATTGCTGATTTTAATGTTTCTTGTTCTGCCTTTTCTTTTTGTGATCTTGTGAGTCGTCCTTGTGTTTCCTTCTCACATTCCTTCTGGTGTTCTTTTTTTCTTGTGGTGAATGATCTTCCAGTTTCTCCAATGTAGGTTTTGTTGCATGATCTGCATGATATTTCATAAATATACATTGCATTTTTTCAAATCAAAATCAAGGACACCATAACTATACCATACATCCGAGGGATCACGGAGCCAATTCAAAGGATCATGAAAAAATACAAAATAAACACAGCAGTAAAACCACACAAAAAATTAAGACAGTTATTAGTACACCCCAAGGACAGAATAGAACAAGACAAAAAATGCAATGTAATATATGAAATATCATGCAGATCATGCAACAAAACCTACATCGGTGGATCTGACAGGTCTGCTGAGCTGGCCCTGCCTACAAAAGTCAGCTGATAAATGTCACCTGGCAGCAATCAGCTGACTCTTCTGACGAAGGCTGCAGTGCACAGTCGAAACATGTTAAGAAGGTAAAGACATCTCCTTTCTATTTTTGTCTTTAATAAGAACAAAAGGTAAATAATTAAAAGAAGACAAAATGAACCTACTTGAGTCATAGAAGGCCACTTCAGAATAGTCCAATGTTTCACTCTTAGCCATTCTTGGGTGTTTTTAGCTGTGTGTTTTGGGTCATCATCCTGTTGCAAGACCATGACCTGCGACTGAGACCAAGCTGTCTTGACACTGGGCAGCACATTTCTTTCTACAATACCTTGACAGTCCTGAGATTTCATTGTACCCTGCACAGATTCAAGACACCCTGTGCCAGATGCAGCAAAGCAGCCCCAGAACATAACGGAACCTCCTCCATGTTTCACAGTAGGGACAGTCTTCTTTTCTTGGTATGCTTCATTTTTGTGTCTGTGAACATAGAGCAGATGTGCCTTGCCAAAAAGTTCCAGTTTTGTCTCGTCTGTCCATAGGACATTCTCCCAGAAGCTGTGTGGCTTGTCAACATGCAATTTGGCAAATTCCAGTCTTGGCTTTTTTATGATTTGTTTTCAACAGTGGTGTCCTCCTTGGTCGTCTCCCATGAAGTCCACTTTGGCTCAAACAATGATGGATGGTCCGATCTGACACCGATGTATCTTGACCTTGGAGTTCACCATGAATGTGTTTAGAGGTTGTTCTGGGCTCGTTTGTTACCATTCATATTATCCGTCTCTTCCATTTTTCATCAAGTTTCCTCCTGCGGCCACGTCCAGGGAGGTTGGCTACAGTCCCGTGGATCTTAAATTTCTGAATAATACGTGCAACTGTAGTCACAGGAACATCAAGCTGCTTGGAGATGGTCTTATACCCTTTACCTTTAACATGCTTGTCTATAATTTTCTTTCCAATCTCCTGAGACAACTCTCTCCTTTGCTTCCTCTGGTCCATGTTTAGCGTGGTACACACCATGTCACCAAACAGCACAGTGACTACTTGTCACCCTTTAAATAGGCTGACTGACGGATTACAAGTTTGTAGACACCTGTGATATTAATTAGAGGACACATCTTGGTTGAACATGTTCCTATGGTCACATTATTTTCAATCTTTTCTAGGGGTACCATCATTTTGTCCAGGCCTGTTTCATGAGTTTGATTTTTTTTATTTTTTTTTATTTAAGTTTTTGTAAAGGGTATACAGGTCATTACAGCATTGCATTGTTTACATTTTCATCACATGTTCCCTTATTTTTTGCTATTTGACAACATTGGTAGGATAGTTATTACAACAACCCCCCCCCCTTTTTTTTTTTAAGTGAAAGAAAAAGTGAAGTTAAGGAGAATTAAATAAAAAACAAACAAACAAACGAATAAACAAACAAACAGAACAGCAAAAAACAAACAAACAGAAAATTAAGTAATTAAAAGTAAAAGGGCATCTGAGTAGCTTTGGAACAAACAGTGGAACCATTATTGAAATGGTATTTGTCAAAGATTAGTTCTAATGGAAGACACATATGCGATCCAGGGTTGCCAAAAGTTCATGAACCCATCCATGTCCCGTCTCAGTGCGAATGTCAACTTTTCCATCGAGTAAATGTCTTGAATCACGTTAATCCAATCTTCAGGTGTAGGACAGTCCTTCAGCATCCATTTTTTAGTTAGGGCTTCTTTACTTGCCAATATTAAAACATTGAATAAGTATTTATCTCCTCGTCTTTCCAGTGAGTCCGGTAATAAACCCAAATACAAAGTTACAAAAGAAAAGGGAACTGTTATTTTGAATATTTTCCCCAATATTGTCTGTACGTTGGACCAATATTGGTGGATAACTGGGCATGACCAAAACACATGAAAATGATTTGCAGTCTTTTCACCACACAAGCGCCAACAGTTCAATCCCTTATGGGTAAATTTGTTTTGTGCAGGTGTTCTGAAAAATCTTACCAAGTTTTTCCATCCAAATTCTCTCCACTGCAGGGATGAGGTACTTTTCCATTGCTGTTTATTTAGCTTTTCCCATATTTCCAATTGTAAAGTGAAATTCCCCTCTTTTTCCCATCTCTCTTTTATATACGATGTGTTGTCTCCTTTTAAGTCTTGAAGACCTTGGTATATTTTAGAAATGTATCTGATCCCTGGGATCCCTTTATATGCCATTAAGAAGACCTTCAGAACACCTGACTGGGCCCTTTCCAAATCCTCCTTTTTAAGTATATTGTTTATGTGGTGTCTAAGCTGAAAGAACCTGTATAGATCTTGATTTATTAGACCTTGTTTTTTCAAATCTTCAAAACTTCTTAAAGTTTGCCCCTTAAAAAAATCGTAGTATTTTATCAGCCCTTTCTCTTTCCACTCTTTAAACCTAGTGTCTGTTTTATTGGGGGTAAAGTCTTGATCATAGGCAATCCATTGCAGAAGTCGATAGGGCTCTTTAGCTTGATTCTCTCTGACTATCTTAAACCAAATTTTTAGCGGGGTCTCTATCCACGGGTTAGTGTTATTCAGGAGTTTAGTTAAGGCATTGTTCCCTATTATCGCCTGTAGGGGGATGTCACTTGTTATTTGGCATTCGATCTCCTTCCATTGTGCAGTGTAGACTGGGTTACATATCTCTACTAAAGTTTTAATTTGTGCAGCTATAAAATAGTCCCTGATATTTGGCAGTGCGAGCCCACCTTTGTCTTTGTTTAGCTGTAGGGTTCTATATCTGATTCTAGGTCTCTTACCCTGCCATATGAATCTTGAGATCCTTCTGTCCAGTTCCTGCCATGTTTTTTTGGGAGGTTCTACCGGTATTGTTTGGAAAAGGTATAGAAGACGTGGAAGTATATTCATTTTGACTGCTTCAATTCTTTGTGCGGTACCTAAGAATGGTATCATATTCCATCTTGCTAGGTCAGATTTTATTTTTGTCACCAGTGGATCATAGTTTAGTGTTATAATTTTGTCGAGTTGTTTTGGGATATTGACCCCCAGATATTTCATAGAATCCATCTCCCAGTTAGTTTTGAGTTCATTTAGTGAAAAATGATTTGGGTCATAGTTGAATGTTAAAACTTGGGTTTTATGCATGTTTAATTTGTACCCTGATAAATCTCCATAGTCTGAAAAAACTGAGATTAGTTCTGGTAGAGAAGTGTCTGGCTGCCCTAGGTATATTAAAATGTCATCAGCAAAGAGTGCTATTTTATGTTCTTTCTGACCAAGTGTAATACCTTGAATTTCTTGATTTTGTCTTATCCATTGGCTCAGAGGTTCTATGAAGATTGCAAAGAGCAGTGGAGACAGGGGGCAGCCTTGACGACATCCTCTTTCCAGCTCAAAAGATGATGATAAATTACCGTTAATCCTTATTTTAGCTGTTGGTTTTTTATATAATGCCTGTATAGTTCTAATGAAGTTGTTATGAAAATTGAAACTGGATAAGATTTTATAGAGGAAAGACCAGTCAACCGAATCGAATGCTTTTTCAGCATCTAATCCCAATATGACTGCATTTAAGTTATATTTTTTTATATGATGAATTATGTGTAAAGTGCGTCGAATGCTGTCTTGTGTCTGTCTTTGTCTTATAAAACCTGTTTGGTCTAAGTGAATTAAGTCTGTCAGTATGTTTTCTAACCTTTTGGCAAGGATAGTGGTAAAAAGCTTATAGTCCTGATTTAATACACTGATTGGTCTGTAGTTGGAGCAATCTAGTTTATCCTTTTCAGGTTTAGGTATGACTGCAATGACCCCTTCTCTCCAGGAGGGGGGGATTTCCCCTGTGTGGAGGACATAGTTAAATGTTTTCAGGAGGAGAGGAGATAGTTGCTGTTTAAAGGTTTTGTACCATTCTGCTGTATAGCCATCTGCTCCTGGGGATTTGTTAGCTTTAAGTTTCATAATTGCTTTTTCCAATTCTTTAGGTTGTATTTCTGACAGTAGGGTTTTATTTTGTGATTCCGTAAGTTGGGGAAGGTTTAATGTGTTTAGGAATGTCTCGGATGCGTTTTTATGTTTTTTGTGGGAGTATAAGTTCTTGTAGTAATTCTCGAAGCTTTTAAGAATATCCTGAATTCTGAATTTTATTTCCTTTGATACTGGGTCTCTGATTTTGTAGATTGCTCTTTCCGTTTGTTGTTTCCTCAATTTATAGGCTAGTAATTTTGCCGATTTACTGCCTGCTTCATAGTGTTTTTGTTTCAGAAATGTAAGTTTCTTCTGGATTTCTATTGTGTAGATCTCATTTATTTGATTTTTAATTTCTTTGATCTTGAGCGAACCATTAGAATGAGTGTTATCTTTGTGTTCTTTTTCTAGGTTCTTGAGCTCTGACTCTAGTGTGGTTAGTTTTTCTTGTCTCAGTTTCTTTTGGGTTGCCAGTTTTGCAATAATTTTTCCCCTTATTACAGCTTTGCACGCATCCCACAGTATTAAAGGGGATACTTCTCCATTATCGTTTTCTTCCAAATATCTGAGAATATCTGATTCCAATTCATCTTTCAGTGGCCCTTTGAGGACACTTGAATTCAACCTCCAGGAAAATGTATTATTTGTGTATTTTTGGATGTTTAAATCCATATAGATCGGACTGTGGTCGGAGAGATCCATCAGTCCTATTTTACATGTTTTTACTCTTCCAATGTCTCTACTAAACATAAAAAAGTAATCAATCCTTGAGTAAGATGAATGTGGCGTTGAATAAAAAGTATAATCTTTTACATTGGGGTTGAATTCCCTCCATACGTAACAGATTCCCATTTCTTTTAGTAGCATCCGAGTATTCCTATTTTGGGTGTTATTTTGATGTGAAGAATTACCTGTTGCATCCCAGTATGGATTCAGTCTTAGATTGAAGTCTCCACCACATATCACTAAACCTTGGGCTTTAGTTATCATTAGGTCGAATACATTTTTATAAAATTTCCATTTAGCCCCTGGTGGTGCATATATATTCAGCAGGGTGATATCTTCTCCCTCTAGCCGCCCAGTTACCAAACTGTACCTCCCTTCTTTTTCTTTGTGTTCTGATTTTTTTTCAAATGTAATTTTGGTTGATATCAATGTCGCTACTCCCCTCCTCCTCCCTGATTTATATGAAGATGAAGAGATCATTTTAAACCCTTGTCTACTGAGTTTAGTGTGTTCCATGTCTGTTAGGTGGGTTTCTTGTAAAAATACTATTTCTGCTTTGTCTTTTTTCATTTTGCGTAGAATCTTGGATCTTTTAACTGGATTCAGGATCCCTTTCACATTATATGAGGCTATTTTGGTTACACCCTGTTTCTCCATTGTATTTTCTTATTTAGTATAACAGTGTGGTGGCCCTCTTTTTTGCTACTCAGAAACTGAAAGATCATTAAGAACATAAAAAACATTAAGTACATAATGAACGAAACTTTAAAACAAAAAACTGTCAAAAAAACTTCCTGAGCTGGGGTCTCTTTAAAGACCCTGTAAGAGCCCTGATGGAGTATGGGCTCTGAGGGAAATTCCTCAAACTCCGTTACGTGTTGAGGGCCCTCTCTTACCCCTGTAAGTTGTCCCATGTTTTTAACGTGAATTTCAGATCCCAATCCGAATTTGTAATGATTTTTTTTTTTTTTTTTTTTTTTTATGCCTATACTCTATGAGCTTGTGTGCACCCTCCCACCCCCATCACAGCAAACATTCACTCTAATACAGTATTTGTTAGTGTGGGGAGAACATGTGGGTCATTGTTACATTTCTATTTTAACATGATTTTTTTTTTTCCCCTTTAAATTAAGAAGACATTTGTTTCTAATGCTAAAACTGCTCCATGAAAGGTTTTACCACATGCTGATTCTGCATCTTCTTTAATGCTTGTTACCTTGTAGGAGGGGGGATGGAAGTGCAGAGTGACTGTAGAGAGAAAGAAAAAAAAAAAAAAAACCAAAAAGGTTGCTATTCCTTTCTGGTACTGGAAAGCTTATCTTTGTAGCTCTGGGGCTGGGTGCTCCCGCTGCTGGCCCGTGGATTTTGAAGGTCTCTGAGTGGACCACGTTTGAGCTCTGATTTTCACGCTCAGATCCGCTGCGGGTTTAAACACCGTGACCGGGAGTCCTCTTCTTGCCATGTCAGATGTTGCTTCTTCCGCTGAATTGTAGAGACATGACTCTTCCCCGTAAAAGACCCTTAGCTTCGCCGGAAATGGCGTCTGAAAGCGTAGATTTTTTTCCCGTAAAACCTTTTTGGCGTCGTTATATTCCCGTCGCTTTTTAAGAACTTCAGGGGCGTAATCGTGTTCCACGAAGACTTTTCTTTCTTGATGCATAAATCCTTTCTTCTGCCAAGCCCGTCTTACAACTTCTTGTTTTATTTTGAAGTCGGAGAATCTTACCAACACTGAACGTGGGGGCGCTTCCGGGGCTGGCTTTGCGGCTAATGTGCGATGTGCCTTTTCTATCTTCAAATCGGTGGTTTGTGGAATATCCAACTTCTCTCTCAATAAGGATTCCACGCATTCTGCCACTGTGTTGAAACCATCTTCAGCTCCTTCTTTCAGACCGTGAATTCTGATGTTGTCCCGTCTCTGTCTTCCTTCTTGGTCGGCTAGTTTAGCCTCCAACCTTGATTGTTTTCTGTGTAAATCCAGCACAGAATCTTCAAGCACTTTTATTCTGTCTTCAGCTTCCAAGATTCGGTTTTCGGCCTGGTCCAATCTGCTGTTCGCCTTTTTTAGATCCTCTCTGAATTCAAGAAATTCGGGCCGAAATCGTCGTAATTCGTCAAATAGCGATTTCAAGCTAATCCTTTTGTTAGCTAGGCCCAGGCACTCATCTTCTGGTTCCGATTCTGCGGCTGCTGTGCGTCCTGATCTGGGGAATGTCAGTTTCCTCTGCTTTTGGTTAGGCATGGTGTTATTGTCTTTTGAGTTTTAATCTTCCAAAAATCCGTTTTCCTTGGATTGAGTCTGGGAGTTTCACCGTTAGGTTGCTATCACCATGGCGTCCAGACCGGAAGTCCATGAGTTTGTTTTTTTAAAATAATTCTGTTGAACCACAATTCAAAAGTACTGTCTGATTTTCATTGGTTAATTTTCATAGAATTTTTATTTATTACCCCTTTTGTCAGATTCAAGTTATTTCTGTGACCAATGTGGGTTTTTCTTTCATTAACAGAGGGGTATCAACAATTTGTCCACGTTAGGCCTCTAATCTGATAAGGTGGTCTAAAGTGGTTTTACCACGTCTGAAGCCACACTGGTAATCAGTTAAAAGACCTTCAGACTCAAGCACCCACACAAGGCAATTGTTTACCATTCTTTCCATGGTTTTACAGAGGCAACTTGTCAGAGCTACTGGACGGTAGTTGTTGGTATTAGTATCTTTCCCGGGGTTTGGAACAGGTAGAACTACTGCTTCTTTCCAGCTTTCAGGAATACTTCCTGACTTCCAGATGTTGCTGAAAACCATCAAGAGAATGGATAGTGCACTGGGGGGGGGGGGGGGGGGTTAAAAACTGATAATGAATTTTATCTGGCCCCACAGCAGTGTCATGAGAGTTCCTTATTGAGAACAAAAGTTCTTCCATAGTGAAATCTTGGTTGTATGGTTCTGAGTTATCTGAAGAAAAGTTTATTTCTTTTTGTTCTTCTTGTGCTTGTATGATTTGGAACTCAGGACGATAGTTTCCAATACATGATTAGCTATTTCATATTTTGTCATCAGCAGATTACCCTGATGATTAATATGCTGTATTTGAAGTCCATTCCCCTTACCCTTCATCTTTCTAATTAAATCCCAGATCTTTTTGGTAGATGTGTTGGATGTGAGGCTTGATACAAATTCCCTCCAGCTCCGTCTCTTTGCTTCATTGATGATCCTGCGTGCTTTAGCTTGACAGATTTTAAATCTGGTCAGGTTTTCTGTTGATGGATGTTTATTGAACACCCTCTCTGCTTTTTTTCCTTGCCTCAATGGTCTATTTGCAGTCATCATTAAACCATGGGTTGGACCTACGATGTGGTTTTGCTGATGTTTTTGGGATGGTCTTATCTGCAATTATAATTAAGGTTTGAGCAAAGCTCTGAACAGAGTGACAGTGTGGTTGAGGTTTCTGGCTGACTTTCTCTTTGCACAAAGAAACAAAGGAAGACCAGTTTGCTTTTCTGAGTTGCCATCGTGGAGTTCTTGATTGCACATCCACTTCAGTAGACGTCAATATTAGTGGAAAGTGGTCACTTCCACATAGATCATCCAAGACCCGCCATGAGAATTCCAGCACTAGCTCAGGATCACATATAGATAGGTCAATTGCAGTATAGGTTCCATGTTCTGGGTGGAGGTCTGTGTGAGACCCATCGTTCCAAAGACATAGATCATTTTTAGCAATAAAATCCCCCAGTATCTTGCCTTTTGCATTTGAGCAAATTCCTCTCCACAGAGGATTATGACCATTAAAAATCACCCATAAGGATGTATGGGGATGGCAACTGATTATGAAGGGCATCAAGATTTTCTGGTATCACAATCATATCTGGTGATATATAGACACAGCATAAGGTTATTGCTTTATGCAAAGTTAGACGACCTGCCACTGCTTGTAAGTTGGAGACTAAAGCCAAGTGGCTGTGAATTAGGTCATTCCTTACTAAAATTGCTGAACCACCAGATGGACGATGCACATTTGGACCATATGTATTATACATAGTATGTTTCAGAGACATGGGGTTGGTTGATAGAAGAGTTTCTTGAAGGCAAAAAGCAAGGGGATTAAAACTAGCAGCTAAACGCTGCACTTCAAAGAAATTGGCCTTAAAGCCACGACAGTTCCATTATAATGTGGCTACCCACCATCAGGTAGGTAAAACAAAAGCATGCTCCTTATGCTTGCTTTTGGGGGAGGGGCTGCGACTACGGCAAGTCGTGACTTCCAGACATTTCTGCATCTTCTGGATTCCCATTCTTTTGCAATTTATTTTCTTGGCTTGATTTTGTCTCAGTAGAAGAGCTGGATTTTTTCTTTTCTTTTGACGATTGGTTTTGTTCTGCAGACTTGCTTAGACTTCAACTTAAGGGTTGATTTATTGTAGTCAGGCTTTGTGTGCTTGTTTTACTTTTAACTGGGACTCTGGAATTTTTAATGCTACTTAATAATGAGGGCTTATCTTTAGTTAACCAGGTCAGATCTGTCTGGTACTCAGCAGGCTGCATCTTAGGTTTCACAACAGAGGAGAAAGTCTGCTGGAATTTGTACTTTGGGAAGCCTACCAGTTTACGTGCCTCAGGGTAGCTAATTTTCTTAGTACAATTGACAGTTTGAATTTCTTTTTCCTTGATCCAACAAGGACATTCCTTTGATGATGCTGTATGATTACCTAAACAGTTACTACATTTGGGAGGCGTTGTGCAGGTCAACTCATGCCTTTCCTCTCCACATTTGCAGCAGACTGGTTTATTCCAATATCCTGCGGAGCCATGGCCAAACTTTTGGCAGTTAAAACATCTCAACGGGTTTGAAATAAAGGTATAAACAGTTACACTTAGATATCCTATTTGGATTCTTTCTGGGAGTTGATGCTAGATGAACGTCAGTAAGTGCCAGTTTTTACTGTTTGGTCATCTTTTTTAATGGTTATCCTCTTCACGTGTTACTCCTTGTTGTTGCAGTTCTGAGGCTATTTCCTCCTCTTCCATATCGTGGAGTTCTCTAGTACGAATTACTCCTTTGCAGCGGTTTAGAGAAGGGTGAGGAAAAGCCTTCATTGGAACACCAGCCAGCACATTACACCGCAACAAATTTTCAGAATGGGATTTCTTTAAGCATTCCACCAAAATCTGGCCAGACTTCAGTTTTTAACATCCTTAACGGACCCTGCAATACCTGAAATTCCTTTCTGTACAGTAAAAGGGGACAACTTAGAAAGAGGCATATCTGATGAGAGCGACTCAAACAATAAGCCTCGGCCAATTACCATCATTTGAAAGAGCCATCCTGCTAATTCCTGGGTCATCCACATCATCTTCCAACATTTGTTTTTTAGGGGTTTGTTTAGTAGCCATTAGGGATGGGCATAATTAATCGATTAATCGATAATTGATCATTAAGAATTTCACCGAGGAAGTTCATTTTCGTCGACAAACCGATTTTTTTTTTTAAACAATCCGAATGTAGGTTATTAGGCCTAGTGCACGGCCGTCCTCAAACAATGCAATGCATTTAACTGTGCCACTGGCAAAATTTGGGCACCAGGGGGCAACATTTCACCATCGCCGTACCCTGGCGTGCCTCAGTTGATACATGCGAGCTTCCGTAGGTCAATCGCCAAATCATGAAGAGGTCGCGGCGAAGTGTTGCGTGGGACCACTTTAATTTAAACGATGTTTAAATTAAAACATCGACGCTACGATGTTAGACCCACGCCACAAGCATCTCGGCTTTCTTTCACCAGCACAGATAGTGGTTGCCAATGCGAAACTGGTTCACCTGGCCACAGCAGTGGGGACCAGTGAAGAAGAGGCTGTTCCACTAGATGGGGACGAGGTTATGTCTGACCGCGCAAACACTGCTGCTGCGGACTCAAAGCGCCACGTCTCAGCTATGGCACTCCTTCTTGGAGATGACTATGCCACTCATCACGAGACCGACATCGATGCGGAATTTTAGAACTTTTTGCGAGAGACTCCACCACCACTGGGTTGTACCCCAACCGACTGGTGGAGAGATAACGGAGTTCGGTTCCCAAGGTTGGCGAAATTAGCTAATAGGTACTTGTGCATCCTGGCCACGTCTGTCCCATCCGAATGGGTTTTTTCAGCGGCAGGACTGACGGTGACCAGAATTCGGTCACGTCTGACGCCAGAGCATGTGAATATGCTCATCTTTTTAAACAAAAATGGGTAGCCGTCTGTAATAATACTGGCGTCGTGATGCTATCCTGATAATTGGATATACAAAGGCCTTGTTCCCTCGTTACAGGCTTTTTGAGATTGTTGTTTTATTATTTTTATTTAGGGTAAAAAAAACGGCTGTTCCGTTATGTTGTCACTGACATGAGTTCACGTTTTACTGCCAAACACTGAACAAGCGCATTTTTTTTTTTTTTAACAAAAAGCAGGCCTATAATTCTGACGCCGTGATATAATGGGATAGCCTACGTAAAGGCAAATTGTTGTGTAGCTTTCTTATTTTGATATCCTTGTTTTTAAACAAAGGAAAAGAAAAAAGTAAAAGAAATATAGGTTCCGTTATGTGTCCTGTATGTGTCTTCTGTTATTGTCTGGCTCGCATCTTGAAGCCTCCCTCGTTTGCGCAATGCGCATGTGTTCACGTTTTACTGCAAACTTGTCTTGTTAATAAATTCATCCTCGAAGAAAAACACTCTGTATTTTTTTTTTATTATTATTCTCAATACATAAGAGTATAGGCATCATAGGCCTAAATGTGATTGTTTTTTAATATAAAAATGTTAATGATTAACCGATTATTAATCATTAATTCTCCCGACGATCGACGAAGAAAATTTCACCGAATGCCCATCCGTAGTAGCCATATTTTATAGCTATAATATAGCCATATTTCATCATCCCAGCTCCCCACCCTCCTCGGAGCCGTACAAGGGGATGCACAGAGCCGCGGATTTCCTGCAGGTTATGCACCACGGATACAGGGATGGTATACTCGAGCAATAAAGCACAAAAGTGCAAATTACTCGAATGACCCTCCGCCATAGGCTTCTGGGATTAGGAGATGTTATACTGACAAAAGACATCCCAGAGTAGACCTTGACAAGCAGACTGATTGGACCGGGCCCTTCCAACCTCCCATCTAAGTGAAGTAGGAGCCAAAGCACTGTGTTGGACTTGTGAAAGCCGCAGCAAGACACATTCCTCAAGAACCAGGATCTCTTCCTCCATTGACACGGGTCGCAACTCACGGCAAACAAGTTACCCCATTTGTCACCTCATATGATCAGCAAGGGGGTGCTCAGAACCACTTTAACCCTGGGTCCCCTTAGGGGATTATAATGTACAAAGCTGTTGGAGAGTTACCGTAACCATGGTGTCTGCAGGTTTTAACAAGTGCAATTTTAGACTTTTTTAGACCTTTTTTTAGACCATCATGGATTAAATTTACGACCTTCACGAAGTATTAAAAAAAGAAAGAACAAACCCAGATTGCGGTCAATTGACGTTTATTGTCAATGAAACGAACATATATACACCCATTATTTTCATTATTTTACATGCTTCTAAGCTCTGCACTTTTGGTGGCAATTTCGTCCTCCAGAACCTTAAGCTGGGAGAGTTTGCCTTTAGCAGCCCTCCTCGGAGCATTTGATTTTGAGAGGAGCTGTGCCATTTTGCTCCCAGCCTTGCCCTCTGCTTGCTCTGCCAACTCATCTGCATCTTTGCCCAGGCTCTCAATGACTGTATGCAGACTGTCCCTCTTGACTTTCAGGTCTTGTAACTGCTCCTCCGCGTGTGCCCTTTTCTTCCCTTGTGTCTCTGCCTCCTTCCTCTTCCTCTCTTCGTCCAAATGCATGACAGATTTCATTAAGTCAGGTGTAAGTGGAACCCTGGTAACGCCCCCATGTATTGCAACGTAGTCGCAAACAAGCCTGTGTGCAAACCTTTGAGATACAATCTTTCTTGACGAACTCTGCTACTCCAAATCGGATGATATAGGCGGTCTTGTCTCTCCCGCATTGGAATGTTTTGGCTACTGTCAAGTCGGGAAACATTGCTTGAAACAGTTCCCCGATGTCGTCATTAGCTCTGTATGACTGGTGTTTAGCCACGGTGTTAAGCGCCCACAGAACTTCTGCCTTCATCGTTTCAGTCGAGCCCATTAGATCGCGAATATCATTTGTATTATTTCTTGACGTGCTACTTGCAACCGAACAGAACTGAGCAATTCCATGAGAGTTGCGTGCTGCATTTGCTGATTCCTGGTGTTTGCTAGCTTTGATGTGTGACTCCAGTGCCCTGATGCCCAGGGTCCCGAGTTTAAGTGTTCTTTTGCACAACGTGCAGTACGCCTCAGTGTCGTCATTGGGAACGCGTTTGAGCCAGTCTGCAAAGTCATCTCTTGAGAGCCAACTGTCATTAAATTTACATTTGCCCATCTTTTTAGTTTTGTCCTGCTAGCTTTCTCTCCTGCCATTCGCATGTTACTTCACAACTATTCCCGCCTTGCTCGCGCACACAGCTCATTCAGACCAGAGCCAAAATGCTTGCTCCAGCATCCTGTGATGACAGTACATTTCCGTTTCACATCTGTAGTTTTATTGTGCGTTCCACTAACAGCAACATTTCATGTAGAACAGGGGTCGGGAACCTTTTTGGCTGAGAGAGCCATGAACACCACATATTTTTAAATGCAATTCCGTGAGAGCCATACAATACGTTTAAAACTAAAAATACAAGTAAATGTGTGCATTTTATGTAATTTCAACACTTTTAAAGTACAATAAGTCTCTGAATTCTTTTTAATAACATTGTTATGCTGTTGCTAATCAATGATGAGTATTTCTTACCATTAATGCGACTTCTGGTGCTCAATATTGGCTGAGCCTGGAGCACCCGGATGTGCAGCGGCTTCCGGGATATTCAAATTTAAATTCAAACGTTTATTTCAAACTCAGGGTTCATATTAAATGCAGAACTGAAACGAGTAGAAAATAAATAAATAAATGCTTAAATTCAGCGGGCCGTCTCGTGTGATCTGAGCTCGTAATGGCCGATGATTCTAAAACTATGCGATCTGGATCAATATTGGCTGAGCCTGGAGTACCCGGATGTGTAGCGGCTTCCGGGATATTCAAATTTAAATTCAAACGTTTATTTCAAACTCAGGGTTCATATTAAATGCAGAACTGAAACGAGTAGAAAATAAATAAATAAATGCTTAAATTCAGCGGGCCGTCTCGTGTGATCTGAGCTCGTAATGGCCGATGTTTCTAAAACTATGCGATCTGGATCAATATTGGCTGAGCCTGGAGCACCCGGATGTGCAGCGGCTTCCGGGATATTCAAATTTAAATTCAAACGTTTATTTCAAACTCAGGGATCATATTAAATGCAGAACTGAAACGAGTAGAAAATAAATAAATAAATGCTTAAATTCAGCGGGCCGTCTCGTGTGATCTGAGCTCGTAATGGCTCGTAATGGATCTGAGCTCGTAATGGCCGTGTGGAAAAGACATAAGAACAATACTTTAAAAAAACCATTAATCCTTTATCGATATTTTGCATTGAAACGTAGGTCTTAAATTACTCAAACTCAATTTTAGACTCACAGTGCAAAATATCCCTGTATTTTAGACTTTTTTAGGCCTAAAATTGAAAATGTGTAATTTTAGACTTTTTTAGACATCGCGGGCACCCTGGTAACCCTGGTAAGGGAGGCTAACAGGTACTAGTCCTTGCCCAAGGGACACCTGGGAGTATCAACGAGGGTTAAGAGGCACTCCATCATCCTCCTAGTCCAACAGACCCCCTCGCCCGGATGCAGTTTAACGTCATACCCAGGACGATTGTAAGTAAAATATCATTTGTTTGTTTTAATATTTGTGTCATAAATTAATAATTTATCCAGCACGATGGCATTTTCTTTTACAAACTATGGATACAGTAGTTAACTGTTGGTTAAGCGCTGTGAATAAATGCAGAATAAAGGTATATTTTATGAGATTAAGGACTTCTAGCACTTAAGTGAGAGAGTTGAAGATAATAAATCACAATAAAATGAAAATAGAATTAATAAACGCTGCAGCACAACAAGCTGTTTTTACTCAATAGAGTTAAACTGAAATGAACAAGTCTTCCCAAGAAATGAATTGAAACTCTTTCAATAGTTGAAAGGTTTTTTTTTTCCCACAATATTTTTATTGAACCTTTTTACAAACAAAACACAAACACTAACACTAAAATAATTTAAAAAAAAAAATACTAAAAACACCAACAACCACTAACAAAGGCAGGTCTTCAACAATGCTCCTCTATTTAGTATAGGCAATCCATTACCCAAGTATACATACTATACATTCACCAATTTGGAATTTACAAGGTCCACACACATCATTCACCTTCTTCTTCAAAAGTTATGTTTAAATTCTTTACATAATCAATGAAAGGTCTCCATATATTCTCAAACACAATTTCTTTTGATTTCAGTATGTATGCTATTCTTTCTAGTGGAAGGTTTGTTAACATCTGTCTTAACCACTGAGTCACATCTGGTCTATGAGTCTTTTTCCACAATAGTGCAATACATTTTTTGGCGTTAAGCAAACTGAGGTCTATGAATGCTCTCTCACTCTTGTTAAAGTTATGCTTTTCTGGATAAAGACCCAACAAAAACAGTTTAGGATTCAATATGATCTGTTTTGAAATTATTTTTTCAATTGTTACCCTCACCTCTTCCCAAAACATTCTAATTTTTCTACATTCCCATAAACAATGAAATAGGGTTCCTTTACTTTCCATACATTTTGTGCACGTATCTGGTATGTTTTTGTTATATCTATTTAACTCCACCGGTGTAACATACATCCGCATTAACCATTTAAAATGTATCAGTTTAAGACGTACATTTATTGATTTGGTTTGAGCTTCTGCACAAGCCAATTCCCATTGTTCCTCTGAAATTTTAGTTTGCAGGTCTTCTTTCCAATAATTCAGTCTTTTCTGTGAGTTTTCACTTGAGGATAATGTCAATGAGTTATAAAACTCTGAAATAATACCCTTTCTCTTACTATCTTTCGTCAAGATTTTTTCCAAGGATGAATAAGTAGGTCGGATGAGAGCATTATTTTGATTTGATCGAATGAAGTTCCTAAGCTGAAGATATTTAAAAAAATGTGTTCTATTAAGATTAAATTTGATCCTCAGTTCTTCAAAAGACATTATGTTATCTGACAACCTGACAAATATAAGTCTCGAATCTTTTGAATCCCTTTTAAATTCCATACTTTAAATACAGCATCCGCTCTCCCTGGTTTAAAATATTGATTACCCCATATTGGGCTAAATTGTGACAATAAGTGTGGTTCTTTTAGATATTTTTTGGTTTCACACCATATTTTGATCATATGCTTTACAATTGGATTTTTAACTTGTTTCTGTAATTTTTTAGCCGAGTCTGAGTATATGAATAAGGGAAGAGGTAAAGGTAAATTGTATGATTCCATTTCAGTCCAGTGAGGGAGATCATTTGATGAAAAATAATATGTCATAGACCTCAGTTGTGCTGAGCAGTATCCATCCATCCATCCATCCATCTTCTACCGCTTTTCCGGAGGTCCGGGTCGCGGAGGCAGCAGTTCAAGCAGAGAAGCCCAGACTTCCCTCTCCCCAGCCACCTGCTCCAGCTCTTCAGAGGGGATACCAAGGCGTTCCCAGACCAGCTGGGAGACATAGTCTCTTCACCGAGTCCTGGGTCTGCCCCGGGGTCTCCTCCCAGTGGGACGTGCCTGAAACACCTCAAGTGGGAAGCGTCCAGGATGCATCCTAATCAGATGCCCATACCACCTCAACTGACTCCTTTCAATGTGGAGGAGCAGCGGTTCTACTCTGAGCCTCTCCCGGATGACTGAACTCCTCACCCTATCTCTGAGGGTGAGTCCAGCAATCCTACGGAGAAAGCTCATTTCAGCCGCTTGTAGCCGCGATCTCGTTCTTTCGGCCATTACCCAAAGCTCGTGACCATAGGTGAGAGTAGGAACGTAGACTGACTGGTAAATCGACAGCTTTGTGGATTAGGTGGCGGTCAAAGGCGGAGACCTTGGCGGACTGATCCCAAGCTTTCTAAACTGTGCTGAGCAGTAATACAACATAAAGTTTGGACATTTCAGACCTCCACGATCAAATGGTAAATATAGTAAGGACAGACGTAATCTAGCCTTATTATTCCATATAAATTCCACTAACTTTTTTTTAATTCTTAAGAATAGATCTGAAGGTGGTGGTAAAGGAATGTATTGAAATAAATAAAGCATTTTGGGTAAGATATTACTTTTAAGTATATTAATTCTCCCAATCATCGACATTGGTAGTGACATCCATCTCTGAAGTATACTCATTAATGTCTATCATTAAGGCTTCATAGTTGGCGCTGGCGACTAATTCTAGCTTAGGCAAAATTTGAATTCCTAAATATTTAAACTGATTTACAACTTTGAATTGATTTACCTCAGGACCTGGGTGATTTCTCTGGGTCTCATTTAGCATTAATATTGAAGATTTAGTTTTATTTATTTTATATCCTGATATTTCCCAAAAATTCTTTATTAAATTCAACAAAGTCGGAATTGATTTTTTAAGATTCGACATGAACAAAATTATGTCATCAGCATACAGGGAGATTTTATGTTCTGTTGGTCCTATTTTAATTCCATATATTTGTGGATGTAAACGTACTGCCATCGCTAAAGGTTCAATTGCCATAGTAAACAGTAAAGGTGAAAGTGGACAGCCTTGTCGACATCCTCTATTGATTTTTATTGATTTTGATATATTGCTGTTTGTTAGGATTTCTGCTGTAGCATTATTGTATATTATCTGAACCCATTTTATGAAATTATTTCCAAATCCAAACCTTTGTACGACTTCAAAAAGAAAGGGCCATTCGACCCTATCAAAGGCCTTTTCGGCATCCAATGATAGGAGAGCTGTATCCGGTGCTTCTTTATTAGAATAGATAATATTAAATAGTCTTCTTACATTATGGAAGCCTTGTCTTCCTTTTATAAAGCCATTCTGATCTCGGTTAATAATATTTGGTAATATTTCTTGTAGCCGTCTTGCTAAAATTTTACAGATTATCTTAAGGTCAGCATTTAATAGGCTTATTGGTCTCACATTTTCATATTTATTAGAGGGTTTACCTGGTTTTGGCAACAGTATAATTAAGGCATTATTCATGTATAGTGGTAAATTACTATTTTGAAATGCTTCTAAAACCATTTCCAAAAATGGTTTTATTAATTTATTCTTAAATTTTTTATAGAGGTCAACTGGAAGACCATCTGGTCCTGCACTTTTTCCTGATTTCATGTCATCAATGGCTAGCCCAACTTCTTCTTGACTAATTGTAGACTCCAGTATCTCCCTGTTTTCATTTGGAATACAAGGTATAGATAATTCGTCCAAAAACCCATTTAGTTTTGTTAAGTCAGTTTCATTTTTTGTGTCATATAGTTTTTCATAATAATCTCTAAAGGCACTGTTAATTTCTAAAGGATCTACAACTGCCTGTCCGTTACTTATAATACTGGTAATTGGTGTTTTAAATTCTAATTGTTTAATCTGCCATGCCAATAATTTCCCTGATTTTTCACCTTGTTCATAAAAAGATTGCTTCAATCTTAGAAGACTCGAGGCAGCTCTTTTTGTCATATTCAGCTCTCAGAATCAGTAATTTGTTCTCTAACTTTGGGTCACTTCCTGCATACACTTTTTCTTGGAGAATTTTTATTTTATGTTCCAATTGGACTCTCTCCTCTTGAGTCTTCTTAGATTTTGAACCTGTATAACTAATAATATGCCCCCTAATAAAAGCTTTGAAAGCCTCCCACTTTATACATGCTGATGTTTGTGTAGTATTGATATCAAAGAACTCATCTATCTGTTTTTCTATGTACTTAACAAATTCCTCATCCTGAAGCCATTTATGCTGAAATTGCCACCTACCTGGTTCCTTTGTCAATTTCTTATCTACATATATTAGACAGCAGGGTGCATGATCAGAGATCACAATGTTATCATAGAAACAGTTTTGAATCTTGGACCTTAATTCTGTGGAGATCAAAAAATAGTCAATACGTGAGAATGTCTTGTAGGTATTAGAATAACAAGAGTAGGCTTTAACTTGCGGTTTCATTTCTCTCCATATGTCTAGCAATCTCAATTCTTTCATAAAATGATTAATGATCATCCTGCATCCATTGTGCGTACAGTCCAGTCCTGTTGATCCATCTATGCTGGGATTCAATGTACAATTAAAATCCCCTGCTATTATATGCTGCCCTGTAAGTAATGATAAAATAAGAAATAAATTAGCAAAGAAGTTTTGATCATCTATATTGGGACCGTATAAGTTCACCAGATTTATATTTTCTAATAACAAAGATCCTTGAATGATTAGGTATCTTCCAAATTTGTCTCCAATTACGTTTTTCACTTGATATGGGACTGTTTTGTGTATGAGAGTCATAACTCCCCTGGCTCGAGATGAAAATGATGAGGTGAATACACTTCCCTGCCATCTTTTTTTTATTCTTTTTACATCCGCCTCTATTAGATGAGTTTCTTGTAAAAACACAATTTTTGAACCTATGTCTTTTATTTTATTCATAACTTGTTTAAGTTTTTTTAAATTTTGTAGACCTCTGCAATTCCATGAAGTTAAATTAAGATTAACGCTTTGGTCTATGATCAATAAGGAGTTTAGGATTACCTCGCAATGTAAACATGCTCACACAGAGAAGCAAAAACATGAGTGGTTGAACATTCACCCTACAAACTACACACAAACAAATTCCCCCTTCCCACATTCGTGGTAATCCCCCCAAAATCAAAAAAAAAATTCTGTCTCCCGCTATAGCCATTGACTGCTCCTCACTCACAAGGATCAGACAAAACCACTCTTTCTTTCTCCTCTCAATCACCCTGACTCTACTGCTTTTAATGACGTAACATTAACTCTCTTCTGTAGTTTTCCAACTTAACTCCAAAATTTTATAGCAACTTTGTACATCATAGTTTGTTTGTTTTTTTTTTAAATACAATACAATCTGTATTTCGTGAACTTGCTATTTGCTTCAGATCAATCAGATGCCTGTGCAAATGCTTAAATATTCTTCCTTATATCTTATTCATGCTTAGCTCCCACCAGTCTCTTCTTGGATCTTCTTGATGAGCTCCTGCGCCTCTTCTGGGGTCTTGAAGGTGTGGGTTCTCCCTTTATATGTGACCAGCAGTCTTGCAGGATAAATCACTCCATGACGAATCCCAAGGTTGCGTAGCTCTTTACGGGCGGGGTCAAACTGTTTCCTTAATTGTTGGATTCCTGTGGCCAAATCTGGGTAGAACCGCACCCGTTGATCCTGGTATTTAATTTCTCCTTTGGCCCGCGCTGCGTTGGAGATCGTCATCCTGTCTCTGTAGCTGAGGAACTTCATAATCAGCGTCCTCGGTGATGCCTTATTATCTCTCAGTGGGCCAATTCGGTGGGCGCTTTCCAGAACGACTGATGACTGCAGCTCCACGTTGTTCAGCGCTTCTGGGATCCACTTTTCCAAAAAGGAACATGAGTCTCGCCCCTCCGTACCCTCAGGAAGACCCACCAGCCTCAGATTGTTCCGTCTCGACCGGGATTCTAAATCCAGAACATTATCTTCCAGACATTTATTGTTTAATTCCAATGTGCGCACCTTTAATTGTAGGCTGGTGACGTCATTCTCAGCGCTGGAAATTCGGAGCTCCACCTGCGTTACACGTTCCATACAATCGCTTAATTCCTTTCTCAAACCCTCTATCACTGCTATAATCCCATCAAACTTAGTAGAGAAGTCTGCTCTCATTGAGCCAATGGCAGCAAGCACCGCACCTGTGCCGTCGCCAGCATTCACCGCTCCTCCACTAGCTTGCTCCGCCATATCTGGGGATTTTTCTGCTTCGTCACGGATGTGACAGTCCGTTAACTTGGACTGTTTCGGCGGTTCAGTTTTTCCTCCACCTGATTTCCCAGCCTTAGGCTTTACCGGCATGTCCTCGCCCAAACGCTGGGATAGGTTTTGTTCCAATTGAGAGGGTTATTTGCCGATTTTTTTTATTTTTAATAGCAGAGTAGAGTGAAGCACGTCCTCCTATGTGGCGGCCATGACCGGAAGTCAATAGTTGAAAGTTAATTTGTAGTTAAAATATAAACAACAAAAAATCAAACTAAATTATTAAACCCTACTGTGGTGTGGGGATTTAAAAATATGACTAATTTTACTTTGAAATCTACTCTCCTTTTCCTCTCCCCTTAAGATCTGTGAAGACTGGGTCTCCACTCCAAGATCCATCCTGCACTGAGACATTCTGAAGGAAAGAAGTTGTCAGTGGAGGAGCCATCCCTGCTTCCTTGTGGATTTCACCACAGAAGAGGACCTCAAATTTTTCAGGGTCTTAGTTTTCAAATTCAAGATTCAAGAAGGTGCTGCCATGATTTTCTCCATACTCCAACATGCATTCAATGCAATTGAGTTGTTGTAATGGATAATTATTTATCTTCATTTAAATTCTCAGCAAGAATGCAATGTTGATCATTTTTGACAACTTTACTGAGCACTGAATTCTAAATAAATCACTGTTGAACAGGACATTTTTTGGCAATCCTGTGATTTTCTTGTGATTTTACACAGAATAGCACCACTGAGTGTAAACTATGGAAAAAATAAGCTACTTCTAAAATCTGTACTTCCTCACACAACTTTCAGTGCAAAAAAACTCTAAAAATGTCAACTTTTTGGAAAAGCTCCCACAATTTCAGGCTTTTTGGGCTACAGCAATCACAGAAACAGCCGACAATATCCTGGAGGGACTGAAATACAGTGAGATTTTTACAGGTGCATCTCAGTAAATTAGAATGTCAACAAAAAGTTGATTTATTTAGGTAATTCATCCATCCATCAAAGCCATCTTCTTTCGCTTAATCCTTTTCAGGTTGCGAGGGGCTGGAGCCTATCCCAGCATCTTTGGGTGAGAGGCAGGGTACACCCAATTCAAAAAAATTAAACTTCTACATTATATAGAGTCATTACACACAGAGTGATATATTTCAAGCGTTTATTTGTTTTAATTTTGATGATTATGGCTTATAACCCATGAAAACCTAAAATTCAGTTTCTCAAAAAACTAGAATATTAAATAAAATTAATTTTAAAAATAGTTTTTTTTAATAGAAATGTTGGCTGACTGAAAAGTATGTCCATGTACACACTCAATACTTGGTTGGGGCTCCTTTCGGATTAATTAATGTATCAATGTGGCGTGGTATGGAGGTGATCAGCCTGTGGCACTGCTGAGGTGTTATGAAGGTCCAGGTTGCTTTGATAGTGACCTTCAGCTCGTCTGCATTGTTGGGTCTGGTGTCTCATCTTCCTCTTGACAATACTCCATAGATTCTCTATGCCATAGAGAAACCCCATAGAGTCTATGGGGTTTAGGTCAGGAGAGTTTGCTGGCTAATCAAACACAGTGATGCCGTGGTCATTAAACCAGGTTTTGATACTTTTGGCAGTGTGTGTGTGTGTGTGGGGGGGGGGGGGGAGGGTGCCAAGTCCTGCTAGAAAATGAAATCAGCTTCTCCACAAAGCTTGTCAGCAGAGGGAAGCATGAAATGCTCTAAAATTTCCTGGTAGACGACTGTGCTGATTTTGGTCTTGATAAAACACAGTGGACCAACACCAGCAGATGACACGGTTCCTCAAATCATCACTGACTGTGGAAACTTCACACTAAACCTCAAGCAACTTTTTGTGCCTCTCCACTCTTTCTCCAGACTCTGGGACTTTGATTTTCAAATGAAATGCAAAATTTACTTTTATCTGAACAGAGGCCATTCTTTGTGGTCTCTAGTAATTAATGGATTCCTGCAATTCTGTGAAACGTGTTGGCTTTTGCTTCTCTGGCTGGACCACAGACTGGGCCTG
The DNA here is from genome assembly GCA_020510985.1 of Pholidichthys leucotaenia. Lineage (NCBI taxonomy): Eukaryota > Metazoa > Chordata > Actinopteri > Cichliformes > Pholidichthyidae > Pholidichthys > Pholidichthys leucotaenia. Next base: position 272,163,615 of record CM035837.1, read on the forward strand.
GTGGCCCGTGGGCCGTTAATTGAATAGGCCTGCCATAGAGTGTATAAATGGAGGCGTCTCACAAATAAGCACAGCTAAATCTGTGGCTTCAACGGCAATGCGTAAATCATGCACTGAAAACTAAAAAGGACTGTTGGTGTGATCAGTGGTACAGACACAGGACAGACACAAGAACACCAGGTATGTTTTCACTTGTATCAATGTCACAGATCTGATGTTTATGCATCATATATGCCACCAGATGCAAGGCTGCATGAAGTAAAATAATTAAAAATAGTAACAGTTTGCTTCCTAAGGCTTAATGATTTAAGAAAAATATCAAATAGTTTGTTTTTTTTTGGGGGGGGGGGGGGTTGCATTCATTGCACTGCCTTGGAACGATATGAATTTGATAACAGCTTCACCATGCATAAATTTTTAAATTATTACAAAATATAGATCAATATAATTTTGAACAATTGTCAGAAAATGTCCGTACGCGTTAAGTTAAATAGCAAGCATTCATGGCATGACAGCAGCATGAGCATTTTAATTTCGGGGAAAAACAAACAGCTGCAGCTGTCTGTTTTACCCCGACATTAAAAAACCCAAGCATGATGTTGTGGTTCATGTGCATCATGGAGGCTAGGAATAAGGTGGATACTCTTTAGCATGCCTTCAATGCAATTTAGCTGTTGTAATGGATATTGTGTTAAAGTCTGTATTTGCTGTTGCACAAGAGTTTTTCCTGTATAGCAGAAGTTTCTGCTTAATTTACAAAGTTAAAATTTGTAATCCTTCCCACAACTTTTAGTGCAAAAAAACAAACATCACAACTTTTATCATAACTTTAAAAAAGCGCCCGCAAATTCAGGCTTTTTGGGCCACAACGATCAAAAACATCCTGCGAAATCCCGTCGGGGCTGTATGAGTCCTGGTTGGTGACATCATATGCAAACCCTCTAGGTCTACGGGTACTATAGCCACTATCTTCTAAGTGCTGGTTTAGCTGAATGTCAACAGCTGGATAAACGGTTAATTAGCTCAACATCAGCCTTTTATTTCCGTCAATGTGCCCTACCCCGAAGTTCACAGCAAGGCTTTTAAGTCAAACTTGTCATACCGTTGCACTCGTAATGTTATTATTGTCATGAGTACTAAGAAAACCACAAACCGCGAAGCAATGAAAATTTTCTTGAGCAGTTTAGCTGTGGTTTAATATTTACCGTTTAGTGGCCGTTTAGCTACAGTCAGCCGTTTCCTCTAAGGATCAGTGAACAGCTGAGTTAGCTTTCAGCTAACTGCAATATAGCCTAACGTTAGCTTAGCAATTAACATTAACACCAAGCTAAACGTCGACCGACAATCCCGTTGGATGAATTTAGACATCAAACGACAAATGATACCAGCATAAGGTAACAAGATGCACTGTCAGCAAATGTTCTCACCTTCCTCTCGTTTACTTCTTTGAACCAGAGTGATGGCGTCTTGCCGTCTTCTATCTGCTGTGCTTTGGCTGCTGAGACCGTTAAGCCCAGCGCCGTATAATGTGAGAGTTGCGACACTCCGGTAGACTTCTATAGAAAGTGTGAAACGCGGAAGTAACGGAGCGGCGAATAGTTCCAAACAATGGAACCTTCACCATAGATCACCTTTCACAGGAGTGTCTGCTTAATAATTCCGGGTAAGTTAATGAATGGCCGTTGTTTTAGTCATTTTACCACTTAAGTTAACAGGTAGATTATGTAGTCTGTGATCTTGTTTTATTTTGCCACCTTTTTTTCTTGTTTATGTGCAGTTAAAGCTCATAAACTTGCAGTTGTTATTAGCCTGTGCTAGCTCAACTAGATAGCCGGGTCAGTCCATCCATCCATCTTCTTCCGCTTAATCCTTTTCAGGTCACGGGGGGGCTGGAGCCTATCACAGCATCTTTGGGCGAGAGGCAGGGTACACCCTGGACAGATCGCCAGTCCATCGCAGGGCCAACACAGAGAGACAGACAACCATTCACTCTCGCAGTCATACCTAAGGACAATTTAGAATCCCCAGTTTAGTCGTAATTTCAAAAACCTGTTTTACAGTTATTGGGTGAAGGCACAGTTTCTGAGAGACATTAGAGATGGGTAGTAGCATTATATGATGGGACATGACATGAAAACCTGTGACAGAGCAGATCTGACTTGTTATTTTGTTCATAGCGATTGTAGTAGCATTAGCAGCATCACAGGACTATGGTAGTGGTGTGGAGAGTGCAAATAAACGGAGGCAGACTTATGCAGCAGACGACTTTATTCACTGTCACATCAGTCATACACAGAAAAAGCATATCTCAATAACACCAGGGTCACTCCTTTTATATCAACCGCCCATCTCACATCTGCATGACATCTCGCATCATAATACATTCAACTCTTCTCCCCCCCCACTATTTCTTCCTGCTACCTCACCATAATCTCTCCCATCTCAATATCTATTGTCCTCCTCTGTTTACCCTCTGCATCCAGTCTGAGATGATTAACCCAGCTTCTACACACCCCCCCCCCTCAATCTCAGACCGAGTTTCAGTCCTCACGTCCTTTTGGCTTCAGCCTCCTCCCGTATCTGCTGTAACGGGGGTTTTCCGCCTCCGCGGCGCTGTGCCAGTGGGGGGCTCCTGGGGGTGTGTCTGTCTGCGGGTGGGCAATGGCAAGGGGGGGGGACCTTCAACTTGCCCGTGTGGCTGTTCTGATGAATCATTTACCTGGGGAGTTCTCAGTGGGGGTCTTCCACGCCGAGGGGCCCGAGCCAACATCACTTGCTCGTCCACCACCACAAAGGCGGGCTTAAGTCTGTCTATACATATTTTCTCCCTACGACCCCCCAAGTCTAACAAAAAATGTTTGTCCCCTGTTTCCAGCACTCTGAACGGGCCATCGTAGGGTGGGCGCAATGGGGGGCGGTGGGCATCGTGCCTGACAAACACGAACGCCGCGTTCTTCAAAGTTTTTGGCACAAAAGCGCGTGGAAAACAGTGGTGGGCCGGGCCCGGCAGCGTGCCTGTATCTGCGCTATGCTGCAAACGCTGAGACGGACAGTTGTCCGGCGCAGGATTATCTGGCAAAAATTCCCCAGGGAGCCGCAGTGGCTGAGAAAAAACAAGCTCCGCTGGGGAAGCCTCCAAATCCTCTTTTGGTGCGGAACGCAACCCCAATAAAACCCATGGCAACCGGTCTACCCAATTTGCATCCGTCAGCGAAGCCCTGAGCTCTGCTTTCAGTGACCTATGAAAATGCTCGCATAACCCATTGGCCTGTGGGTTGTACGCGGTTGTGCGATGAATTGCAACACCCAGGCGACGGGCCATCGCGGACCAGAGGTTGGAAACAAACTGTGGGCCCCTATCGGACGTGATGTCCGACGGGATGCCAAAACGTGCCACCCATGTCGTCAAAAAAGCGCGCGCCACGTCCGCGGATGTGGTTGCCACCAGCGGGACTGCTTCTGGCCAGCATGTGGCGCGGTCCACCACTGTCAGAAGGTGCGTGAACCCCTGCGATGGCGGGAGGGGGCCCACGAGGTCCACGTGAACATGGTCGAACCTCTTAGCCGGTATACGAAACGGCTCCAAAGGAGCCTTCGTGTGTCTGTGTACTTTGGCTCGTTGGCACGCTACACAGGCTGCCGCCCACTCTTTCACTTGTTTGCGCAGGCCTGGCCAAACGAACTTCGCTCCCACCATTTTGACTGACACGCGCACTCCTGGGTGTGCCAGAACGTGAACTGACTCAAACACTCGGCGGCGCCAAGCAACTGGGACCACCGGGCGCAGGCGTCCCGTGGAGACGTCGCAGATTGGGGGGAGGGGCTGCCGTCTTGCAGTACTCTGCTCTCCAGCCTTAACCCTGTTGGTCCAGACTGGAGCGAGCACACGTCTGCATCGTCAATCTGCTCTGCAGCCATGGCTGTATAATCTATCCCCACGCAGACCAGGGCCACTACTGCGCGCGAGAGGCAGTCCGCCACCACATTCAGTTTACCTGGCACATGCTGAATATCAGTCGTAAACTCCGAGATCACGGCCAGCTGTCTCTGCTGCCGGCCCGACCATGGTTTCGAAACCTTGGCCATCGCGAACGTTAGCGGCTTGTGGTCCATGAACGTGGTGAAGCTGCACCCTTCCAGCCAGAACTGGAAGTGGCGTATGGCCAGATGGAGAGCCAGCAACTCTCTGTTGAAAGCGCTGTATTTACGCTCACTATCGCGCAAAGCCCTGCTGAAAAAAGCGAGCGGCTGCCAAGAACCGGCGACACGTTGCTCCACAACGGCCCCGATGGCCACGTCCGAGGCGTCGGTAGTGAGCGCTGTCCGGGTCGCCGGGTCCGGGTGCGCCAATAGTGCGGCGTTTGCCAGGGCTGTTTTAACCTCAGAGAACGCCTGCTCCCGCTCCGGAGTCCATTCGACTCTGTCCGCTGGTTTCCGTTTCTTGAGTGCAGCGTACAATGACTGCATGAGCTGAGCTGCACCGGGGAGGAACCGGTTATAAAAGTTAACCATCCCCAAAAACTCTTGCAGCGCCCTGACCGTCTGAGGCCGGGGAAAATTTGCCATGGCGCGCACCTTGTCGGGCAAGGGTATCACTCTCTCCGGTGAGACACAGTGCCCCAAAAAGTCAATCCCTGTCGCACTGAACTGGCATTTCGCCGGGTTGATTATTAACCCGTGCTCTTCCAGCCTCCGGAAAACCGTCCTGAGGTGGGTTACGTATTCGTCCTCGGATGCACTGGCCACCAGGATATCATCCAGGTAGACGAACACAAACGACAGATCGCGCAACACCACATCCATCATGCGTTGGAATGTCTGTGCCGCGCCTTTTAATCCGAAGGGCATGCGTAAAAACTCAAACAAGCCAAACAGAGTTATTATCGCTGTTTTGGGTATGTCCTCTGCGCGCACTGGGACCTGGTGGTAACCACGGACCAGGTCTATTTTAGAAAAAATGCGTGCCCCGGCGAGGTGAACGGAAAAATCCTGAATATGGGGAATCGGGTAGCGGTCGTGCGCTGTGGCGTTATTCAACTTGCGGAAATCTCCGCACGGTCGCCACGATCCCTTGGCCTTAGGGACCATGTGAAGTGGGGATGCCCATGGGCTGTTTGAGCGCCTGATGATGCCCAACCTTTCAAGATGGTAAACTCCTCGTGCACTATGGCCAGTTTAGCTGCGTCCAGGCGCTGAGGTCGTGCAAAAACGGGTGGCCCAGTGGTGGTGATAAAGTGTTCCACCCCGTGTTTAGTGCTGGCCGCCGAAAAAGTTGGGACCGTGAGTACTGGGAACTGAGTGAGCAGTGTGTGGAACTTACCGCCCGGAGCTGTGACGTTGGCTTGTGTTATTGGCCCGGTCCCTCGAGCTGTACAGGGGAGAGAATCAAAAGACATTGCATTAACCAGGCGCCTGTTAGCAACATCGACTAGCAACCCGTGTGCGCACAGAAAATCAGCTCCCAGTATTGGGAAGCTCAATGCCGCTATGACAAAAGTCCACTCGTACATACGGCCGTGTAGGGATAAAGTCAGTGTTCTCTCACTAAAAGTCCTAATGTCTGAGCCGTTGCCGGCTACCAGCTTGGGGCCGCTAGCTCACGCTAGCCGGTTGGCGTAGGATGGCAGGATGAGGCTCTTTTGGGAGCCGGTGTCTACGAGGAACCGTCTCCCCGAGCGCGAGTCCGTCACCTAGAGCAGCTTGTTCTCTTCACCGGCGGTCGCAGCTGCCACTGACTGCCGGCCTTGGCGTTTCCCCAACGCTTGAATTGGCACGGTGGCACGCATCTGCGTGCGTTCTCTCCAAAGTGGTGGTGGTAGAAGCAGAGTGTGTCTCTCTGGCGCTTCCTGGCCCCCGCTGCCGCTACCGTCGCCGACTCCTTGCCTCCGCTGGTTGTCTCGCTGGGTTCCGACGCCGCCGCGTTCACTGTGAGAGCTCTGGTGGTGAGGATGATCCGATCTGCCTCCTGGGATAGCACCCGGTAGTCACGCGCAGCCAGCAACGGCGAGTTGGCAAGAACCGCTCTTGCCTCTGTTGGGAGGTTCCGGAGGAAAACGTGGGCAAACAGAAAGTGCCTGTCCCATCAACGCCAACATCTTCTCCATCAGTTCGACCGCCGACCCATCTCCTAACTCGGAGCGCCTCAGGAGCCTCTCTGCTCTCTCACAGTCCGAGAGTGTGTAGCGCCGGGTCAGCGCGGCCTTGACAGCCCCGTATTTGTCGTGGGCTGGAGGCTGTTGGAGCAGGATCGCTGCTTGCTGAGACGTGTGAGTGTCCAGCACTGCGACCACATAGTAATATCTGGTGTCGTCTGCCGTTATTCCCCGGAGAGCGAACTGAGCCTCGGTGTGGTGGAACCAAGACCGCGGGTTGTGCAGCCAAAAGTCCGGTAGTTTGACCGAAACAGCGCACACATTGCTGGGGGTTCCCGTCCGGGCCGTCTCTGGGATGCTTGCCGCGTTGCTGGGGCTTCCCGTCTGGGCCGACTCCGGGGTTCTTGCCTCGTGTTCCATAATTCGTCAAGGGGTCACCAGTGTGGAGAGTGCAAATAAACGGAGGCAGACTTATGCAGCAGACGACTTTATTCACTCTCACATCAGTCATACACAGAAAAAGCATATCTCAATACACCAGGGTCTCTCCTTTTATATCAGCCGCCCATCTCACATCTGCATGACATCTCGCATCACAATACATTCAACCCTTCTCCCCCCACTACTTCTTCCTGCTACCTCACCATAATCTCTCATCTCAATATCTATTGTCCTCCTCTGTTTACCCTCTGCATCCAGTCTGAGATGATTAACCCAGCTTCTACAGTGGATTTAAAAGACGACTTACAAAAATGAAATTGTTCTACTTTTTTATAGAGGAAAACATGAAACCACGAGAGACTGACATGTTTACCAGCAAACCTGTGTTCTACAAGGAGGACATGTGGAAGAAGGTACAAAATTACCAGTTACAGTTCTTTACATCCCCCAAAGTCCTCATCATCACTGTCAACTCTGATAATGGCAATGTTATTTTTAACATCCATAAATTAGCACTATTAATATTTTATGATTCTGCTGAAATAGTCTATACTTATTTGAACAAATTCTTGTGATAAACGTCATAAGGAAGGTACTCATGATGGAGACTGGTTTAATTTTTTTAATGCAGTTGTAAACCAGAAAAGCACTCGGGGACTTCCGGTCATGGCAGCTATGTGAGAGGACAGGTCTCACTCTGCTCTGCTCCTAGAGATAAAAAATTGGCATATAACTCTCTTATTTGGAACAGAACCTATCCCAGCGTTTGGACGAGGATATGCCGGTGAAGCCTAAGGCTGGGAAATCAGGTGGAGGAAAAATTGAACCGCCGAAACAGTCCAAACTAACGGACTTTCACGTCTGTGGTGCAGCAGAAAAAGTTCCAGATATGGCGGCAGAGGAAGCTAACGGTGGTGCGGTGACTGCTGACGACGGCACAGGTGCAGTGCTCGCTGCCATTAGCTCAATGAGAGCAGACTTTTTCGCTAAATTTGATGGGATTATAGCAGCGATAGAGGGAATGAAAAAGGAATTGGGTGATTGTGTGGAACGAATGGCGCAGGTGGAGCTTCGAGTATCCAGTGCTGAGAATGATGTCGCCGACCTTCAATTAAAGGTGCGCACTTTGGAAAAAAAAAAATAAATGTCTGGAAGATAATGTCCTGGACTTGGAGTCCCTGTCGAGACGGAACAACTTGAGGCTGGTGGGTCTACCAGAGAGAACTGAGGGTCAGGACCCATGTTCCTTTTTGGAAAAGTGGATTCCAGAAGCGCTGAACAACGCGGAGCTGCAATCATCAGTCGTTCTAGAAAGCGCACACCGAATTGGCCCACCGAGAGATAAGGGACCACCAAGGACGCTAATTATGAAGTTCCTCAGCTACAGAGACAGGATGAAGATCTCCAACGCTGCACGAGCCAAAGGAGAAATTAAACACCAGGACCAGCAGGTGTGGTTCTACCCAGATTTGGCTACAGGAATCCAACAATTAAGGAAACAGTTTGACCCTGTACGTAAAGAGCTGCGCAACCTTGGGATCCGTCATGGAGTGATTCACCCTGCAAGACTGTTGACCACGTATGGGGGCAGAACACACATCTTCAAGACCCCAGAGGAGGCGCAGGAGTTCATCAAGAAGATCCAAGCAGAGACTGGTGGGAGCTAAACATAAACAAAATATAAGGTAGAATATTTAAGCATTTGCACAGGCATCTAACTGATCTGAAGCAAATAGCAAGTTTACAAAATATAGATTGTATTATATATTTTAAAAAAAAACCTAGAGCTGAGGATCAAATTTAATCTTAATAGAACACATTTTTTTAAATATCTTCAACTTAGGAACTTTATTCGATCAAATCAAAATAATGCTCTCACTCGACCTATTTACTCATCCTTGGAAAAAATGTTGATGAAAGATAGTAAAAGAAAGGGTATTATTTCAGAGTTTTATAACTCATTGACACTATCCTCAAGTGAAAACTCACAGAAAAGATTAAACTACTGGAAAGAAGATCTGCAAACTGAAATTTCAGAGGAACAATGGGAATTGGCTTGTACAGAAGCTCAAACCAAATCAATAAATGTACGTCTTAAATTGATACATTTTAAATGGTTAATGCGGATGTATGTTACACCGGTAGAGTTAAATAGATATAACAAAAACATACCAGATACATGCACAAAATGCATGGAAAGTAAAGGAACCCTATTTCATTGTTTATGGGAATGTAGAATAATTAGAATGTTTTGGGAAGAGGTGAGGGTAACAATTGAAAAAATAATTTCAAAACAAATCATATTGAATCCTAAACTGTTTTTGTTGGGTCTGTACCCAAAAAAGCATAACTTTAATAAAAGTGAAAGAACATTCATAGACCTCAGTTTGCTTAATGCCAAAAAATGTATTGCACTACTGTGGAAAAAGACTCATAGACCAGATGTGACTCTGTGGTTAAGATAGATGTTAACAAACCTTCCCTTAGAAAGAATAACGTACATACTGAAATCAAAGGAAAGTGTGTTTGAGAATATATGGAGACCTTTTATTGATTATGTAAAAAATTTAAACATAACTCTTGAAGAAGAAGGTGAATGATGTGTGTGGACCTTGTAAATTCCAAACTGGTGAACATAATATGTATACTTATGTAATGGATTGTCTAGACTAAACAGAGGAGCATTGTTGAAGACTTCATTTTGTTGGTGGTTGTTGGCGTTTTTAGTGCATTTTTTTTTTTGTAGTACTTTAATGTTAGTGTTTGATTGTGTCATGTTTGTTAAAAAAAAAAGGTTCAATAAAGATATTGTGGAAAAAAAAAAACCTATGATGTACAAAGTTGCTAAAAATTTTGGAGTTAAGTTGGAAAACTATGGAAGAGAGTTAATGTTACGTCATTAAAAGCAGTAGAGTTAGGGTGATTGGGAGGATGAAGAAGGAGTGGCTTTGGCTGTTCCTCATGGGTGTGGAGCGGTCGATGGCTATATCGGGAGACAGAATTTTTCTTTTGATTTTGGGGGGATTACCACAAATGTGGGAAGGGGGAATTTGTTTGTGTGTAGTTTGTAGGATGATTGTTCAACCACTCATGTTTTTGCTTCTCTTTATGAGCATGTTTACACTGCAAGGTAATCCCAAACTCCCTATTGATCATAAACCAAAGCGTTAATCTTAATTTAACTTCATGGAATTGCAGAGGTCTACAAAATTTAAAAAAACTTAAACAAGTTATGAATAAAATAAAAGACATGGGTTCAAAAATTGTGTTTTTACAAGAAATTCATCTAATAGAGGAGGATGTAAAAAGAATTAGGAGTAGATGGCAAGGAAGTGTATTCACCTCATCATTTTCATCCCGAGCCAGGGGAGTTATGACTCTCATACATAAATCAGTCCCATTTCAAGTGAAAAATGTAATTGGAGACAAATTTGGAAGATATTTAGTCATTCAAGGATCTTTGCTATTAGAAAATATAAATCTGGTGAACTTATACGGTCCCAATATAGATGATCAAAAGTTCTTTGCTAATTTATTTCTTATCTTATCACTTACAGGGCAACATATAATAGCAGGGGATTTTAATTGTACATTGAATCCCGGTATAGATAGATCAACAGGACTGGACTGTACGCACAATGGATGTAGGATGATCATTAATCATTTTATGAAAGAATTGAGACTGCTAGATATATGGAGAGAAATGAAACCACAAGTTAAAGCCTACTCTTGTTATTCTAATACCTACAAGACATCCTCACGTATTGACTATTTTTTGATCTCCACAGAATTAAGGTCCAAGATTCAAAACTGCTTTTATGATAACATTGTGATCTCTGATCATGCACCCTGCTGTCTAATATATGTAGATAAGAAATTGACAAAGGAACCAGGTAGGTGGTAATTTCAGCATAAATGGCTTCAGGATGAGGAATTTGTTAAGTACATAGAAAAACAGATGAGTTCTTTGATATCAATACTACACAAACATCAGCATGTATAAAGTGGGAGGCTTTCAAAGCTTTTATTAGGGGACATATTATTAGTTATACAGGTTCAAAATCTAAGAAGACTCGAGAGGAGAGAGTCCAATTGGAACATAAACTAAAAATTCTTCAAGAAAAAGTGTATGCAGGAAGTGATCCAAAGTTAGAGAACAAATTACTGATTTTGAGAGCTGAATATGACAAAAAAATCAGCGAATAGAGCTGCCTCGAGTCTTCTAAGATTGAAACAATCTTTTTATGAACAAGGTGAAAAATTAGGAAAATTATTGGCATGGCAGATTAAACAATTAGAATTTAAAACACCAATTACCAGTATTATAAGTAACGGACAGGTAGTTATAGATCCTTTAGAAATTAATAGAGCCTTTAGAGATTACTATGAAAAATTATATGATACAAAAAATGAATCTGACTTAACAAAACTAAATGGGTTTTTGGACGGACTATCTATACCGTATATTCCAAATGAAAACAGGGAGATACTGGAGTCTAAAATTAGTCAAGAAGAAGTTGGGCTAGCCATTGATAATATGAAATCAGGAAAAAGTGCAGGACCAGATGGTCTTCCAGTTGACCTTTATAAAAAATTTAAGAATAAATTAATAAAACCTTTTTTGGAAATGGTTTTAGAAGCATTTCAAAATAGTAATTTACCATCATACATGAATAATGCCTTAATTATACTGTTGCCAAAACCAGGTAAACCCTCTAATAAATGTGAAAATATGAGACCAATAAGCCTATTAAATGCTGACCTTAAGATAATCTGTAAAATTTTAGCAAGACGAATACAAGAAATTTTACCAAATATTATTAATCGAGATCAGAATGGCTTTATAAAGGGAAGACAAGGCTTCCATAATGTAAGAAGACTGTTTAATATTATTTATTCTAATAAAGAAGCACCGGATACAGCTCTCCTATCATTGGACGCCGAAAAGGCCTTTGATGGGGTCGAATGGCCCTTTCTTTTTGAAGTCGTACAAAGGTTTGGACTTGGAAATAATTTCATAAAATGGGTTCAGATAATATATAATAATGCTACAGCAGAAATCCTAACAAATAGCAATATCTCAAAATCAATAAAAATCAATAAAGGATGTCGACAAGGCTGTCCACTTTCACCTTTACTGTTTACTATGGCAATTGAACCTTTAGTGATGGCAGTACGTTTACAGTCACAAATATATGGAATTAAAGTTGGACCAACAGAACATAAAATCTCCCTGTATGCCGATGACATAATTTTGTTTATGTCGAATCTTAAAAAATCAATTCCGACCTTGTTGAATTTAATAAAGAATTTGGGGGAAATATCAGGATATAAAATAAATAAAACTAAATCTTCAATATTAATGCTAAATGAGACCCAGAGAAATCACCCAGCTCCTGAGGTAAATCAATTCAATGTTGTAAATCAGTTTAAATATTTAGGAATTCAAATTGTGCCTAAGCTAGAATTAGTCGCCAGTGCCAACTATGAAGCCTTAATGACAGACATTAATGAGTTAATTCAGAGATGGATGTCACTACCAATGTCGATGATAGGGAGAATCAATATACTTAAAAGTAATATCTTACCTAAAATACTTTATTTATTTCAATACATTCCTTTACCACCACCTTCAGATCTATTCTCAAGAATTAAAAAAAAGTTAGTGGAATTTATATGGAACAATAGGAGGGCTAGATTATGTCTGTCCTTACTATATTTACCATTTGATCGTGGAGGTCTGAAATGTCCAAACTTTATGTTGTATTATTGGTCGGCACAACTGAGGTCTATGACATATTATTTTTCATCAAATGATCTCCCTCACTGGACTGAAATGGAATCATACAATTTACCTTTTCCTCTTCCCATATTCATATACTCAGATTCGGCAAAAAAATTACAGAAACAAGTTAAAAATCCATTTGTAAAGCATATGATCAAAATATGGTGTGAAACTAAAAACTATTTAAAAGAACCACACTTATTGTCACAATTTAGCCCAATAGGGGGTATTCAATATTTTAAACCAGGGAGAGCGGATGCTGTATTTAAAGTATGGAATTTAAAAGGGATTCAAAAGATTCAAGATTTATATCTGTCATGTTCAGATAACATAATGTCTTTTGAAGAGCTGAGGATCAAATTTAATCTTAATAGAACACATTTTTTTTAAATATCTTCAGCTTAGGAACTTTATTCGATCAAATCAAAATAATGCTCTCACTCGACCTATTTATTCATCCTTGGAAAAAATTTTGACGAAAGATAGTAAGAGAAAGGGTATTATTTCAGAGTTTTATAACTCATTGACACTATCCTCAAGTGAAAACTCACAGAAAAGATTGAACTACTGGAAAGAAGACCTGCAAACTGAAATTTCAGAGGAACAATGGGAATTGGCTTGTACAGAAGCTCAAACCAAATCAATAAATGTACGTCTTAAATTGATACATTTTAAATGGTTAATGCGGATGTATGTTACACCGGTGGAGTTAAATAGATATAACAAAAACATACCAGATACGTGCACAAAATGCATGGAAAGTAAAGGAACCCTATTTCACTGTGTATGGGAATGTAGAATAATTAGAATGTTTTGGGAAGAGGTGAGGGTAACAATTGAAAAAATAATTTCAAAACAAATCATATTGAATCCTAAATTGTTTTTGTTGGGTCTGTACCCAGAAAAGCATAACTTTAATAAAAGTGAAAGAGCATTCATAGACCTCAGTTTGCTTAATGCCAAAAAATGTATTGCACTACTGTGGAAAAAGACTCATAGACCAGATGTGACTCAGTGGTTAAGACAGATGTTAACAAACCTTCCACTAGAAAGAATAACATACATACTGAAATCAAAGGAAATTGTGTTTGAGAATATATGGAGACCTTTCATTGATTATGTAAAGAATTTAAACATAACTTTTGAAGAAGAAGGTGAATGATGTGTGTGGACCTTGTAAATTCCAAACTGGTGAATGTATAATATGTATACTTATGTAATGGATTGTCTAGACTAAACAGAGGAGCATTGTTGATGACTTGCTTTTGTTGGTGGTTGTTGGTGTTTTTAGTGCATTTTTTTTGTAGTACTTTAGTGTTGGTGTTTGATTGTTTGTGTCATGTTTGTTAAAAAAAGGTTCAATAAAGATATTGTGGAAAAAAAAGAAAAGCACTCGGAGAGCGCAGACCTCCGCCAAGCGCCACAGTTCCCCCCATACAGTGTTTGTGTGTACGTTTTCAGATTTCTTGACCATGAAAACATATGACTAGCAATTGGATTGACAATGATAGGATTAGTGGTTCAGTAGTTATTCACGAAAATGACATTTTCCGTAATGGCGGCCACAGTTCCGCCCATACAGTGTTTGTGTGTACGTTTTCAGATTCCTTGACCACGAAAACATATGACTAGCAATTGGATTGACAATGATAGGATTAGTGGTTCAGTAGTTATTGAGGAAAATGGCATTTTCTGTAATGGCGGCCACAGTTCCCCCCATACAGTGTTTGTGTGTATGTTTTCAGATTCCTTGACCATGAAAACATATGACTAGCAATTGGATTGACAATGATAGGATTAGTGGTTCAGTGGTTATTCACGAAAATGGCATTTGGCGTAATGGCGGCCACAGTTCCCCCCCATACAGTGTTTGTGTGTATGTTTTCAGATTCCTTGACCATGAAAACATATGACTAGCAATTGGATTGACAATGATAGGATTAGTGGTTCAGTAGTTATTCATGAAAATGGCATTTTCCGTAATGGCGGTTTTCTTCTGGACGGTGATCCGGATCATCCCCAAAATTTAATCAGTTCTTCCTTGTACCATTTCCAACAACGCCTGAAAGTTTCATCGAAATCCGTCTAAGACTTTTTGAGTTATCTTGCTAACCGACAGACAGACAGACAGACAGACAAACCCCGGCAAAAACATAACCTCCTTGCGGAGGTAACAAAGTGAAAACTATTCAGAGCTACACAACTTAATGGAATAGAAGTAATGTTAATGTTGTGTGTTTATTTTAACAGTAAATTCAATTCACCTTTATTTATATAGCACCATTTCACAACAACATTCATCTCATAGCACTTTCAATTGTAGGGGGGACCCCCACAGTTGCAGAAAGACCCCAGCAATCGGGCGATCCCCTGTGAGCAAGTGCTTGGCGACGGTGGAGAGGAAAAACTCCCTTTTAACAGGAAGAAACCTCCAGCAGAACCAGGCTGAGGGAGGGACAATCATCTGCTGCGACTGGCTGGGGGGTGAGGGGATAGAGAAGATGAGAAGAACAGACATGTAGAGAACAAACAGCATGATGGGAACTCAATCTATGGGAGAGAACAAACAGATGTTAATGACCAGCAAAAAAAAATATTTCATTGAGAGTGAAGAAAGGAGTGAAGCCCAGTGCAATTATTGGAGGTCGTCCGGCTGTCTAAACCTATTAGCAGCATAACTAAGGGAGGGTTCAGAGACACATGATCCCTCCCTAATTGTAGGCTATATCAAAAAGGAAGGTTTTAACCCTATTCTTAAAAACAGAGATCGAGTCTGACTTCCGAATCCAGATTGGCAGCTGGTTCCACAAGAAAGGAGCTTGATAACTGAAGGCTCTGCCCCCCATTGTACTTTTGGAGATTCTAGGTATTACAAGTAATCCAGCATTTTGGGAGCATAGTGCTCTGTTAGGATAATAGGGTAATATCAGATCTTTTAAATAAAAAGGGGCCTGATTATTTAGAGCTTTGAAAGTGAGAAGAAGGATTTTAAACTTAATTTTAAACGCTATGGGAAGCCAATGAAGGGAGGCCAGAACCGGAGAGATATGATCTCTCTTTCTAGTACCTGTTAAAACTCCTGCTGCAGGATTTTGGATCAACTGAAGGCTTTTTGGAGATGTTTTAGGACAACCTGATAAAGAGTTACAATAATCTAATCTAGAGCTAACAAAAGCATGGATCAGTTTCTCAGCATCACTCTGAGACAAGATGTTCCTAATCTTGGCAATATTACCCAAGTGATAGAAGGCAGTCTTAGAAACAAATTTAATATGTGAATTGAAAAACAGATCTTGATCAAAAATAACTCCAAGGTTCCTCACAGAGCTATTAAGAGAAAGAATAACTGCATCCAAACTAAACGTTTGATTTGGAAAGGTATTTCTAAGGTTTTCTGGACCAACAAGAATGACTTCAGTCTTATCTGAATTTAATAGCAGGAAATTACAAGTCATCCAAGCTTTGATTTCCTTAAGACAGGCTTCTAACTTGGCTAATTGATTACTATCATCTGGCTTCATTGACAGGTAATTGTGTGTCATCTGCATAACAATGAAAATGTATACAGTGCTTTCTAATAATGTTGCCTAACGGAAGCATATATAAACTAAAAAGAGTAGGGCCTAGCACAGATCCCTGTGGAACTCCATGACTGAGCTTTGAGTTGAAAGAAAAGTCATTATTGACATGAACAAACTGGAACCTATCGGATAAATAAGATCTAAACCACTGCAATGACATTCCATTAAGTCCAACATAGTGTTCTAATCTATCAAGTAGAATATTATGATCGATAGTATCAAAAGCTGCACTAAAGTCTAAAAGGACAAGTACAGAAACAAGTCCATTATCAGATGCGATCAGGAGGTCATTAGTGACCTTCACTAAAGCTGTTTCAGTACTATGATGGATTCTAAACCCAGATTGAAACTCTTTAAATAAACCATTTCCCTCCAAGTGGTCAAATAATTGTGTAGGAACAACTCTTTCTAAGATTTTTGAAATGAAAGGCAGATTAGAGACTGGTTTATAGTTAGCTAAAACTCCTGGATCCAGCATTGGCTTTTTGAGTAAGGGTTTAATTACAGCCATTTTAAAAGCCTGCGGTACACGGCCTAAAGTTAATGAAGAATTGATTATTTGAAGAATAAAGCTACCAATAAATAGGAAGGCTTCTTTAAATAACCTGGTGGGAATAGGGTCTAAAAGGCAAATTGAAGGCTTGGATGAGGAGATTATTTTGTCTAACTCTAAAAGGTCAATTGGAGTAAACTCATCCAAACAGATATCAATTGAAGGAGTTGTAGTAGTTACTGTATTTAAGTTAACGGTGGGAAGAATCTGTTTGATTTTATCTCTGATAGATGAAATTTTATTATTGAAAAAGTTCATAAAGTCCTGACTAGTAAGCTCTAAGGGAATGCTAGGATTGACCCACAGTCACCACTGTTATGGTTTATTGTATGTTTAACTATATTATTTGTGTAATATTTGTAAATGTTAATGATTGTTTGTTGAATGTGCACGTATTATTTTTAGGATCTGTTTTTGACTATTTAGATTGCCTTTTTGTGAGATAATTGTTATGTTTGATTATTTGGGTAAAACAATTGGTGATTTCTAATTCCACATACCTTTGCCAACACGCTTCCTGATGGTGTCCGGGCAAAAGACTCTTTAGGGTTGAACGCCTTTTTAAAGGATACCAGCAGGAAGGGAGCAGGTGAT
This sequence comes from Pholidichthys leucotaenia, assembly GCA_020510985.1. NCBI lineage: Eukaryota > Metazoa > Chordata > Actinopteri > Cichliformes > Pholidichthyidae > Pholidichthys > Pholidichthys leucotaenia. The sequence goes on from CM035837.1 coordinate 272,180,661, forward strand.
GGCGAGTTGAGGGGTGATTTAAAAATATGTAAATAGGGGATTAAATTATTTAGCAAATTATTTATGGTATTATTTATTCTGTATTATTTATATGTATTCTGTAAATAGGTGGGGATTATTTATGGACTTTTAGATGCTATTGGGTATGTGTGAAAAATGGAAAATGTTTATTGTCTTACCTGGGCTTAGAGTAGGGGCTAATTAGTCCTAATTGTCTCACACAATATAACAGGTGTTGGTTATTGGGAGAAGAGAGAGTCGTGTCGGTGTGAAGATATGGTATGTTCGCTGAAGTTGTTACCTGTGAAGTTTTTTGGAATAAAATGAAAAATTGCTGATTGCCAGTTGCCTCAAAGCCTCCATTTATGAGAGACTGCTCTCACTACGTTACATTTGGTGGCAGCGGTGGTCCGTTCCCAGGACGAGGCGTAGCTTTTGGTGGAAGTGGTGGAAAGGGCACGGGACGGAAGGACTGATGGCGAGAAGAAAAGTAATGAGGCAAGAGGAGCAGTTTGACTCGGACGCAGCTATGGCAGCTGAGGAGCTGGGAGCCAGCGGACTGGGCGAGCTCGAGGAGCTAACGTGCTTAGTAAAGTCCTTGGTTCGTTCGCTGACTGTCAGAGATCGTCAGAGGGAAGAAGAAGCCGCTCTTCAAGACCAAAGGTGGCAGACTGTAGATAATCAAATTTGTCGGGTGCAGTCGCAAGTGGCGGAGTTGAGAGAGGAGTATGGGAGCCGGGCTGAACGCAGTGGTGACGACGACGCTTTGGGGGAAGACCCCAGGGTGACGGCCAGTCGGGTCGGCCCGCAGGAGGATGATTTACCGCTGCAGGTGCAGCCGAGGAGAACGTGAATGCACCACAAGCCCAGGCTGAATCCGCTCTCTCCCGAGGATGACATCGAGCACTACCTGGCGACTTTTGAGAGGATCGCTACAGTCTGCCGCTGGCATGAAGAAGAGTGGGCTATCCAGTTGGCTCCTTTGCTCACAGGTAAAGCACAGAGTGCGTATGTACTGATGGACATTGCTGACACGGACAATTATAAAAAAGTGAAGGAAGAAATTTTAAATAAGTATGAAATAACACCCGACACCTATAGGAGAAGGTTTCGTGCTCTGGACATTTATCAGGACGAACCCCCCCGTGAACTGTATGTTCGTTTAAAAGACCTGTGTGCTAAATGGACTAAACCAGAGACCTCAACGGTGAAAGACATCGTGGAGTTGTTAATTTTGGAGCAGTTTCTGCAGATGGTGAACCCGGAATTGGGAATCTGGATACAAGAGCGGGACCCGAAGACTGCAGAGGGCGCTGCTCATCTAGCGGAGGTTTTTCTGTCAGCCAGGTCTGGGAGCAGGAGACCTACTCTCGGCCGTGACAGCTCTTTCACCATACGGAGTAAGTCTAATGAGGGTGAAAGGGGTGGTCCAGCTCAAAATAGACTGTATTCCAGTTCCAGTCAAATCACAAATGGCAGATATAATAGTAGCAAAAAATCACGTGTTTCAAATAAAGATATACGCTGTTATCAGTGTAATAAGATCGGTCACACTCAGTATTCATGTCCTGCCATAAAGAATGATAAACCTGTAGTTCATGTATCCATTTCTGCATATGATAGACACAGGGGGATGTGTTGTAATTACATGTGTGGAATAACCTCACGTCTCAGAAGAGGACAATGAGTCTCCACCGCCTGCAGAGAGCAACGAGGAGATGGAGGAGCGGCGGTGCAGACCTGAAAAGACTTCCTGACCCCCGGGGGTCAGGCGAAGGAACGGGAGGACATCGGAAGGATATGACAAGGACGTGTGAAGTTGGCTTTTGTTGTGTAATGCATAATGATGTTGGCTTTTGTTGTGTGATGCATAAGTATGGGGGTCTGACTGCGATCAGCTCTTTCTGCTTCTGCCTTGGGATGAAACATGTTGGGGATGTGAAGCCGACATTAAATCTGATTTATAAAATCACTCAGCTTCTTCATTTCACGTTCCCCACATTGGTGACCAGACGTGAGAATGGACGAAAGGCGTTCTCCCGTTGCAGACTCGTCAGAGGCGGCCCAAGCAAGCGCCGTCACCATTAAGCTCCCAGAATTCTGGCAGAACGACCCGAACTCGTGGTTCAAGCAGGCTGAGGCACAGTTCGCGCTCGCAGGGGTGACGACGGACGAAACCAAGTTCTACCACGTCGTCGCCAGGCTCGACGCCGCCACAGCACAATGCGCGCGGAGCATGATACAGCAGCCGCCCACCAGCGACAACTACGAGGAGCTGAAGGCTACTCTCATCGAGAGCTTCGTTCCCTCGGCCAAGGAAAGGGCCAAGAGACTACTGGCGATATATGGCCACGGTGGGCGCAGACCGTTGGCCCTGATGGAAGACATGCTTCAGCTGAGATAGACAGACAATGACAACTTCCTCTTTCAGCACATCTCCCTCAGCCCTCTCCTGACGCACATGAGAGGAACTCTGGCCAGCATGAGTTGTAAGACCCAGCAGGACTTCCGCGCGCTTGCCCGAGAAGCACAGCGACTCCTCAACTCCTGCGGCGAGCAGATGGCCACAGCAGCAGCGGCAGACCTCGGTGCAGAAGCCCAGGACATCAGGGAGCCAGAGGCAACGGAACAAACCCTGCCCACCATGGCAGCGACGCGGCTGCGACGCAACAGACGAGACGACCTCTGCTACTACCACCGGCGATTCGCTGAGAGGGCATACAAGTGTGTACCATCTTGCAGTTTCAAGAGCTCGGGAAACTCCAAAGCCGGGAACCGTTAGCAGCTACGGCTCTCGGCGAGGCCAACAAGCTGCTCTACATAACTGATGAAGGCTCCGGGTGACATTTCCTCATAGACACCGGAGCTCAAAGGAGCTTCATCACCCTGTCCTACGCTGACTGGGTGGCTGGACCCCGCGGCAGCGGGGCAATGGCAGCGAACGGCTCAATCATCAGCACTTATGGTGAAAAGACCTTGTCTCTGTCCTTACACGGCCGCACTTATGAGTGGACCTTTATCATAGCGGTGGTGAGTTTCAACATGTTAGGGGCTGATTTCTTATGTTCACATGGGTTGTTGGTTGATCTTGCAAACAGACGCTTAATCAATGCACTGTCATTCTCTTCTATCCCCTGTGCAGCTCGAGTGTCCCCACCACCCGTGCAGGCCAATCTCGCTACAGCAGGAGGTAAGTTTGACAAACTCCTCACCCAATTTCCAGCACTCACAGTTCCCAAATTTTCGGCAACAGTAGCGAAACACGGGGTGGAGCACTTCATCCCCACAACGGGCCCCCCGGTATTCGCTAAAGCTCGGCGCTTGGATGCAACCAAGCTCGCCATAGCACACGACGAGTTCGCCAGCCTGGAAAAGCTGGGCATTATTCGGCGCTCAAAAAGCCCATGGGCTTCGCCACTGCATATGGTCCCGAAAGCTGATGGCTCCTGGAGACCTTGCGGCGATTATCGCAGATTAAACAATGCTACAGCTCATGACCGCTACCCAATCCCGCACATCCAAGATTTTTCACTACATCTGGCGGGTGCGCGTATTTTTTCTAAAATAGACCTGGTCCGCGGCTACCACCAAGTCCCAGTCCGACCTGAGGACGACCCTAAAACGGCCGTAATAACCCCTTTTGGTCTTTTCGAGTTTCTGCGCATGCCTTTTGGCCTGAAAGGCGCAGCGCAAACGTTTCAGCGTATGATGGACGCTGTGTTACGCGACCTTCCTTTCGTGTTTATCTACCTCGACGATATTTTAGTCGCCAGCACGTCCGAGGAGGAACACGAAAATCACCTCACTACAGTTTTTCAGAGGCTGGAAGAGCACGGGTTAATAATTAACCCAACCAAGTGCCGATTCGGTGTGGCACAGATTGATTTTTTGGGACACCGCGTTTCCCCAGAAGGGGCAGTCCCATTGCCCGATAAAGTGCGCGCAGTGGCAAATTTTCCCCGACCACAAACGGTCAGATCGCTGCAAGAATTTTTGGGAATGGTAAATTTTTACAACCGTTTCCTACCCCGCGCAGCTCAGCTCATGCAGCCGTTATACGCCGTGCTTAGAAAGCAAAAGCCCTCCAGCGCGGTCGTGTAGTCCCCGGAGTGGGAACACGCGTTCGCGGAAGTAAAAAGAGCCCTGGCTGACGCCGCGCTTTTGGCCCACCCCGACCCCTCGGCCCGCATAGCGCTTACCACGGACGCATCAGATTTGGCCATAGGGGCGGTCGTGGAGCAGCACGTTAACAGGGTTTGGCAACCGGTAGCTTTTTTTAGCAAATCCCTAAACGAGACCGAGCACAAATACAGCACGTTTGACAGAGAGCTGTTAGCGCTTCATTTAGCCATCCGCCATTTCCAGTTTTGGCTGGAAGGTTGGCGTTTCATGGCTTTTGTTGACCATAAACCGCTCACTTTTGCGATGTCTAAAATCTCAGAGCCTTGGTCGGGCCGGCAACAAAGGCAGCTGGCCGCCATTTTGGAATTTACCACAGACATTCGGCACGTAGTGGGCAAACTCAACGTGGTGGCAGATTGCCTCTCCCGCGCCGTGACATCGTCAGGGCACGCGGAGACAGATCATACTACCACAGCCGCAGGGCGCAAGCCCAACACGGAAGCGTACGCGGCCCCAGTCCACGTAGGGATAGATTACGCAGCCATGGCAGCGGAACAAGACAGTGACGCGGACGTGCGCGCGCTCCAGTCTGGACCAACAGGGTTAAGGCTGGAGAGCAGGGGTTTGCGTGACGGTGTGCCCCCCTTAATCTGCGACGTGTCAACTGGGCGACCTCGCCCGGTAGTCCGGCCGCGTGGCACCGCCGCGTTTTTGACTCGATTCACTCCCTGGCGCACCCGGGAGTGTGCGCTTCGGTGAAAATAGTGGCGGAGAAGTTTGTTTGGCCGGGCCTGCGCAAGCACGTAAAGGAGTGGGCAAGAACATGCATGTCTTGCCAGCGCGCCAAAATTCACAAACACACGAAAGCTCCTTTAGAACCGTTCCCAATTCCGGCCAGGAGGTTTGACCATGTGCATGTCGACCTCGTGGGCCCCCTACCGTCGTCGCAGGGGTTCACACATCTTTTAACAATGGTGGACCGAACCACACGTTGGCCAGAAGCAGTCCCGCTGACGTCAACTACGGCCGCAGAAGTGTCTCGCGTTTTTTTAACGACCTTGGTGGCACGTTTCAGGGTCCCGTCGGACATCACGTCCAATAGGGGTCCTCAGTTTGTCTCAGAGCTCTGGTCTGCGATGGCCAGCAGCTTAGGGGCGACAATCCATCGCACTACCGCGTATCACCCACAGGCTAACGGTTTATGCGAGCGTTTTCATAGGTCTTTGAAGGCTGCCCTTAGAGCGTCACTAACGGATGCAAATTGGGTTAACAAACTACCATGGGTTTTACTGGGGTTGTGTTCTGCGCCCAAGGAGGATCTAGACGCCTCCCCAGCAGAGTTAGTGTTTGCACAACCTCTCAGACTCCCCGGTGAATTCTTACCAGAACATCCAGAGCCGGGGCGCCTCTCAGCTCTGAGAACACTAAGCAGCACGGGAGCGGACATGCTCCCGGGCCCGGTTCATCACACTTTTCCGCGGGTTTTTGTTCCCCAGGCTTTAAAAAAAATGCCGAGTTCGTTTTTGTTAGGCACGACGCTTTAAAGCCAACCCTCCGCCCATCATATGATGGCCCATTTAGAGTGCTGGAACCTGGTGATAAGTATTTTGTGCTGGATTTGGGGGACAGAAAAGAGACAGTCAGCATTGACAGACTCAAGCCTGCCTTCATGTTGAGCGACGAACCTGCACGGGCAGCGAGAGCACCTCGACGTGGTAGACCTCCCAAGGGACACGTCCTAAACCCCCCGCAGGGATCAAATAACCACTTTTTTCCTCAAGCTGCAGATCCCTTACAAGACAGCGCCGCTGGGACGCCGAGGCAGGCGTACAGCAGATTCGGAAGACTGTTGAAACCCAGACGACACACAGACTGATGTGAACGTGATAATGTGTTTTAAGATATGCTGTCGGGGTTATCATAACAGTTTTAAGGCGGACAGGGGGCATAGACTGTACTGTTATTGTTATCACTGTGTTTTTTAACGTGATCAACTTGTATAGTTATGCCGGTGATGTCATCATAGTCTGCGAACCTACATATATTGTCCTTTTCTTAGACATTTGGGGGGGGCTGTAGTTCATGTATCCATTTCTGCATATGATAGACACAGGGGGATGTGTTGTAATTACATGTGTGGAATGACCCCACGTCTCAGAAGAGGACAATGAGTCTCCACCGCCTGCAGAGAGCAACGAGGAGATGGAGGAGCGGCAGTGCAGACCTGAAAAGACTTCCTGACCCCCGGGGGTCAGGCGAAGGAACGGGAGGACATCGGAAGGATATGACAAGGACGTGTGAAGTTGGCTTTTGTTGTGTAATGCATAATGATGTTGGCTTTTGTTGTGTGATGCATAAGTATGGGGGTCTGACTGCGATCAGCTCTTTCTGCTTCTGCCTTGGGATGAGACATGTTGGGGATGTGAAGCCGACATTAAATCTGATTTATAAAATCACTCAGCTTCTTCATTTCACGTTCTCCACAAACCCTCATTATTATGCTCAGTTCCAAGACCTACTCTGTCAGCACCAATTCATGGTGAAATATATAAAACTAACGTTCTGCTTAATGGTCAGTGTGAAGAGGCTTTGTTAGACTCCGGTTGTTTCCAGACTGTTGTCTTGCCCAATTTAGTCCCGAGAGATTTACCCGACCGCTGAGGTTTATTTAACAGTGGGGGGTCAAACTTATCTCCTTCCTGTAGCTCTTGTGCCTGATTTGCCTTATTCTGTTATTCTTGGCAATGATGTTCCAACTTTGTTGGACATTATACAACAGGTTAGAGGTGAGCAAACTGAGGGACAGGCAGGTGGCGCTATTGAACAGAGGCTTGATGCACCTGTTGGAAAAATTTGTAATATGGTGACAACCAGGGCGCAGAGGGCTGCCAGTGTTCTTCAGGAGTTGCCGTTCTATGATTCTGAGATAGAGGCAGGCCCTATTAAACAGTCTAAATCCAAGGCTCAGAGGAGAAGAGATAAGGTGTTAGCCTCAGTAAAGAACTTAGGTGAAGAAACACCACAGCTAAGTCAGTCAGTAGAGTTTGACATCCCTTCTGACATAGCTGCATTGCAGAAAGCTGACCAAGCACTTGGACCATGGTTTGATAAAGTCTCGGAGATTGAGGGTATGAAACAGGGTAGAACGGATTGTTTGGCTGAGGCAATGTATGTCATTAAAAAGGGCATTTTGTACCAGCAACAAAGTAAAGTTATGGCCATAGCTTTGCCATGGGACCTCACACCAAAGATTATGGAACTGGGACATGTTATCCCTTGGGCAGGTCATCTAGCATTTCAAAAGACTTTACAGAGAATTGCTAGAAGGTTTGTGTGGCCGGGAATGTATACCCAGATAAAGGAGTTCTGCACGTCATGTCCAATATGTCAGATTACATCACCTAGGGGAGTAGCCCGTGCCCAACTGCACTCATTACCAATTATTGGAACACCATTTGACAGAATAGGGATGGATGTAGTTGGCCCCCTAGAGAGAAGCTCCTCTGGTAATAAATACATTCTGGTGATTTGTGACTATGCTACTCGGTACCCAGAAGCCTTCCCCCTGAAATCTATCAAGGCTAGGCAGGTTGCCAACTGCCTTATCCAGTTATTTTCAAGGGTAGGCATACCCAGAGAGATTCTAACAGACTGTGGAACAAATTTCTTGTCAAAACTGTTGCAGCAGGTATATAAGCTGTTGGGTATTAAGGGTATTAAGACCACCCCATATCACCCTCAGACAGATGGACTAGTTGAGCGATTCAATCAGACTCTGAAAAACATGCTGCGGAAATTTGTTTCTGATACGGGCTCGGATTGGGACCAATGGGTACCATATTTATTATTTGCTTATCGGGAGGTGCCCCAGGCTTCAACAGGGTTCTCACCTTTTGAACTACTGTATGGTCGTCAGGTGAGGGGCCCACTGGACTTATTAAAGGAGCACTGGGAGAGTCCACCGAGTGATCAGGACCATGTGGTCTCATATGTCATTAAGATGAGAGAGAAACTGGATCGAATGACTGCTTTGGCTCAGGAGCACATGAGGACGGCACAGGCCAAACAAAAAACTTGGTATGACAATAAGGCCAGGAAAAGGGTTTTTCACCCAGGTCAGCAGGTTTTGTTATTGCTGCCCTCATGTGACAGTAAGCTGTTGGCTCAATGGCAGGGGCCGTATGAAATTTCTAAAAAACTAAGTTCAGTGACATATGAACTATATATGCCTGACAGGAAGGTAAAACATCAGACCTTCCATATTAACTTGTTGAAAGAGTTTCAGCAGCCTGGTCATCAGCAGCAGCAGCCTGTTCTTCAGGAGACACATCATCAGCTCTTCATTTGTGCGACGGAAGTGGATGAGGAGAGAGAACAGTCTTTTCCCACAAATGTGTCAGAGCCGTGTTTATTTCAAGTGTCTCATTTGCAGATTGGTCAGCAGAGAGAGTTAGAGGCACTGTTAGATCCAGAATTGTTTCAGGAGAGACCTGGTTTCACCACATTGGTGCATCATAAAGTGCATTTGAAAGAAGCTGTTCCACGTAGGAAATCTTACAGGATCCCGGAGCGATTGGTTCCAAAAATGAAGCAAGAGATCGATTTGATGTTGCAGCTGGGAGTGATCGAGGAGTCAGTCAGTGAGTGGTGTAGCCCGATTGTGCTGGTCCCCAAAAAGGATGGCTCGTTAAGATTCTGTATTGACTCCAGATACCTTAATTCAGTATCTAAGTTTGAGTCATACCCCATGCCCCGGATTGATGAACTATTAGAGAAAGTGGGCAGGGCTAGGTTTATTTCTACACTGGACCTATGCAAGGGGTATTGGCAGGTGGCATTGGCACTGGAGACAAAAGAACTTACAGCCTTTAAAACACCTTACGGCAGTTTCCAATTTAGGGTTATGCCATTTGGCCTTCAGGGGGCACCTGCAACTTTTCAGCGGCTCATGGACCAAGTATTGAGAAGGGTATCAAATTTTGCGGCTGCTTATTTGGATGACGTGGTCATCTATAGTCAGACTTGGGAAGAACATTTGGTACACCTTGGGCAGGTCCTTCAGTTGATTAAGAGGGCAGGACTGACGATTAATCCACGCAAATGTGCGTTTGGACAGCAGCAGGTGGAGTACCTGGGACATGTGGTTGGTCAGGGGGTCATTAGACCACGAGTAGGTAAAGTGGATGCCATCCGGACCTATCCTGTGCCCACTACTAAGAAGAAGGTACGATCATTCATGGGAATGGTAGGATGGTATAGTAAGTTCATCCCCCACTTTGCTGAAAGAGCAGCGATTTTGACTGACCTCACTAAGGCTTCAGCACCAAATAGGGTAAAATGGACAGAGGAGTGTGACAGAGCTTTTGAGGATCTGAAGAGTGCTATTTCTGGTGAGAAGGTTCTCTACAGTCCAGACTTTGCTCGTCCGTTTATTCTACAGACAGATGCTTCAGGAGTTGGCATTGGAGCAGTACTTCTCCAGGAGGAGAGGGGAGAGAGACACCCAGTACTGTTCTTGAGCCATAAGTTGTTGGACCGGGAGACAAGATACTCTACAGTAGAGAAGGAATGTCTCGCCATGAAATGGGCAATAGGGTCTCTTAAATACTATCTATTGGGGCGTCATTTTGTGTTGGAAACAGATCATCGGGCCCTACAGTGGTTGAACAGGATGAAGGACATGAACAGTCGTCTCACAGAGTGGTATGTGTCCCTTCAACCGTATAACTTTACTGTTCGGTATGTGGCAGGGAAAACTAACCTTGTGGCAGATAGTCTCTCCAGAGTACATGACTCTTAGAGTACTGTACTCTTGGGAAAAGGGGGGAGGAAATGTGACGACGGAGTGTCACCACTGTTATGGTTTATTGTATGTTTAACTATATTATTTGTGTAATATTTGTAAATGTTAATGATTGTTTGTTGAATGTGCACATATTATTTTTAGGATCTGTTTTTGACTATTTGGATTGCCTTTTTGTGAGATAATTGTTATGTTTGATTATTTGGGTAAAACAATTGGTGATTTCTAATTCCACATACCTTTGCCAACACGCTTCCTGATGGTGTCCGGGCAAAAGACTCTTTAGGGGTTGAACGCCTTTTTAAAGGATACCAGCAGGAAGGGAGCAGGTGATGGCGAGTTGAGGGGTGATTTAAAAATATGTAAATAGGGACTTCCGGTCTGGACGCCATGGTGATAGCAGCTTAACGCTGAAGCTCCCAGACCCAATCCAAGAAAATATCTTGAAAATCGGATTTAACGGATTTTTGGAAGAGTGAAAAGCAAAAGACAAAATCATCATGTCTAAAGGAAAACAGAAGAAACCGAAATTCCCCAGGCCAGGACACGCATCGGCCGGAGAATCTGAACCGGAAGATTTCCGTTCAGAAGACGAGGAGCTGAATGTAGCTAACAAGAAGGTTAGCTTGAAAACGCTATTTGAAGAACTACGACAATTTCGCCGAGAGGTTTGGGCCGAATTTCGTGAATTCAGAGACGAATTAAAAAGGACAAACAGCAGAGTGGACCAGGCCGAGAACCGAATCTTGGAAGCAGAGGAAAGAATAAAAGTGCTTGAAGATTCCGTGCTGGACCTACGCAAGAGACAGTCAACAATAGAGGCTAAGCTAACCAACCAAGAAGGAAGACAAAGGAGAGACAACGTAAGAATTCATGGTCTGAAAGAAGGAGCCGAAGATGGTTTCAACTCTATGGCAGACTGCGTGGAATCTTTACTAAGAGAGAAATTGGATATTCCCCAAACCACCGACTTGTAGATAGAAAAGGCTCATCGTATGTTAGCCGCTAGGCCAGCGGCGGAAGCGCCCCCACGTTCGGTGTTGGTGAGATTTTCCAATTTCAAAATAAAACAAGAGGTTGTAAGATTGGCTTGGCAGAAAAAAAGGATTTATGCACCAAGAGAGAAAGGTCTTCGTGGAACAAGATTACGCCCCGGAGGTCCTTAAAAAGCGCCGGGAATACAATGACGCGAAAAAGGTGCTAAGAGAGAAGAAACTGCGCTTTCAGACGCCATTTCCTGCGAAGTTAAGGGTCTTCTACGGTGAGGAAACATGTCTCTATAATTCGGCGGAAGAAGCAACAGTTGACATGGCGAGAAGAGGGCTCCCGGTAACGGTGTTTAAACCCGCAGCAGACCCGAGCGATAGTATCAAGGCTCAAATGTGGACCACACAGAGACCTTCAAAATCCACGGGCCAGCAGCGGGAAACCCACCGCCAGAGCGTCGCGGATAAACTGGCCGTTTTCAGCTTGGAATAGCGACCTTTTTTTTTTTTAGTCATTCTGCACATCCAACCCCCCTCATACAAGGTAACAAGCATTAAAGGAGATGCATATCCAGCATGTGGTAAAACATTTCATGGAGCAGTCATAATATTAGAAACAAATAAGTCTTTTTAATAAAAAAAAAAAAAACTTGTTAAAATAGAAATGTGACAATGATCCACATGATCTCCCCACACTAACAAATACTGTTTTAGCGTGAATGTCCGCTGTGATGGGGGTGGGAGGGTGCACACAATTTCACAGGGTATAGGCATAAAAGAAAAAAAAAATCATTACAAGTTCGGATTGGGTTCTGAAATTCACGTTAAAAGCATGGGACAACTTACAGGGGTAAGAGAGGGCCCTCATCACGTAACAGAGTTTGAGGAATTTCCCTCAGAGCCTACACTCCCATCAAGGCTCTTCCAGGGTCTCTAAAAAGACCTCAGCTCAGGAAGTTCTTTTGTCAGTTTTTTGTTTTAAAGTTTTATACACTATGTTCTTAATGTTTTTTATGTTCTTAATGTTCTTTCAGTTTCTGAGTAGCACAAAAGAGGGCCACCACACTGTTATACTAAATAAGACAACACAATGGAGAAACAGGGTGCAACCAAAATAATCTCATATAATGTAAAAGGAATCCTGAATCCAGTTAAAAGATTCAAGATTCTAGGCAAAATGAAAAAAGACAAAGCAGGAATAATATTTTTACAAGAAACCCACCTAACAGACGTGGAGCACACTAAACTCAGTAGACAAGGGTTTAAAATGATCTCTTCATCTTCATATAAGTCAGGGAGGAGGAGGGGAGTAGCGACATTGATATCAACCAAAATTACATTTGAAAAAAAATCAGAACACAAAGATAAAGAAGGGAGATACAGTTTGGTAACTGGGCGGCTAGAGGGAGAAGATATCACCCTGCTGAATGTGTATGCTCCCCCAGGGGCTAACTGGAAATTTTATAAAAATGTATTTGACCTAATGATAACTAAAGCCCAAGGTTTAGTGATATGTGGTGGAGACTTCAATCTTAGACTGAATCCATACTGGGATGCATCAGGTAATTCTCCACATCAAAATAACACTCAAAGCAGGAAAACTCGGATGCTACTAATAGAAATGGGAATCTGTGATGTGTGGAGGGAACTCAACCCCAGTGTAAAAGATTATACATTTTACTCAACGCCACATTCATCTTACTCAAGGACTGACTATTTTTTTATGTTTAATAGAGACATTGGAAGAGTAAAAACATGTAAAATAGGACTGATGGATCTCTCTGACCACAGTCCGATCTATATGGACTTAAGGATCCAAAAATACACAAATAATACATTTTCTTGGAGGTTGAATTCAAATGTCCTGAAAGGACCACTGAAAGATGAATTGGAATCAGATATTCTCAGATATTTGGAAGCAAACGATAATGGAGAAGTATCCCCTTTAATACTGTGGGATGCATGCAAAGCTGTAATAAGGGGAAAGATTATTGCAAAACTGGCAACCCAAAAGAAACTGAGACAAGAAAAACTAACCACATTAGAGTCAGAACTTAAGAACCTAGAAAATGAACACAAAGGCAACACTCATTCTAATGACTCGCTCAAGATTAAGGAAATTAAAAATCAAATAAATGAGATCTACACAATAGAAATCCAGAAGAAACTTACATTTCTGAAACAAAAATACTATGAAGCAGGCAGTAAATCGGCAAAATTACTAGCCTATAAATTGAGGAAACAACAAACAGAAAGAGCAATCTACAAAATCAGAGATCCAGTATCAAAGGAAATAAAATTCAGAATTCAGGATATTCTTAAAAACTTCGAGAACTACTATAAGAACTTATACTCCCTCAAAAATTATAAAAACACGTCCGAGGCATTCCTAAACACATTAAACCTTCCCCAACTTACGGAGTCATAAAATAAAACACTACTGTCAGAAATACAACCTAAAGAATTGGATAAAGCAATTATGAAACTTAAAGCTAACAAATCCCCAGGAGCAGATGGTTATACAGCAGAGTGGTACAAAACCTTTAAACAGCAACTATCTCCTCTCCTCCTGAAAACATTTAACTATGTCCTCCACACAGGGAAAATTCCC